>JAKFHU010002505.1:0-2400000 GCA_023783475.1 Daubentonia madagascariensis | reverse complement strand
TTCATAAAGCAGGGTGTTTGCAAAGAATTTTTAATTTCCTGGAGAGATGCTTAAATATAATACTAGATGACAAAACCAAGATAGAAAATTATATGCCTGTTATCAACCCACCTATTTAAAAAATGCATTTCCGAAAAGATGCTGTAAGTTAATACACTAGGATGTTAACAGTCATTTATTCAACAAACATTTGTTGTCAGACACTCATCTAGAACCATGAGATAGAAAGATGAAGATGTATAAAGAAAATAAAATGCAATGGTATATTGGAACAGTGCCAGCAGGGAGGAGCAGGGTAGAGGGCTTCAGAGGGAGTGTCAGGGAAGCCTTTGTGAGGAAGCGATATTAAGCTGATGCAAAGACAGAGAGTGAAGAATGTGCAGATCTAATTGAAGAGTCTGCCAAGCAGAGAGATGAACAAGTGCCAAGGCAAGGAGAGTCGGGCATGTTCTTGAAATATGAAGAACTGCTAGGGCCTACCGATGGGGGCTGAGTAGGCAAAGTCCAAGGCAAGCACACTTTGGAAACTGAAGTGAGGCGTTTAAATCTCATATATATGCCGTAGAAAGCCATTGGAGGGCTTTGAACTGGGCAGTGACCTAATGTTATTTACATTTTTAAGAGCACCCCTGTAGGGGCCTTCGGAAATGGAAAGTTGGAGACCAGAGAGAAAACAGAGAAATCAGTGAAGTGTTTTTTGCATGTTGCCTTTGATTCAGTAATCCTACCTCTGGTAATTTATAATATGGATACAATGGCATGTATGAGACAACTGTGTGCAAGATTACTTCAGTATCATTGGAGATAGCAAAAGATTAGAAACAACCCAATTGTCGAAGGATAGATTACTGGTTAAACAAGTGTTGTTAAAGCCACACGATGGAATACTAAGCAACTAAATAAAGAAAGAGGAAACTCTTTTCAAGCATCCATATGGAAAGATCTCCAAGATGTATTGCAAAGTGAAAGGAGCAAGGACCAGAACAGGATGCATGCTGTTCTAAAATTTTTGTAAAAACAAAGGAGGGGGGTGTATATTTTGTATCTGCATAAAGACTCTTGAAGAAGTCTTAAAAACTGAAATAAAAATTTGGTTGTCTATGAAATGTAGGAGTGGGACTGGGGCAGTGGAGGATGGTGTGTACCTATTTTGATACGGTTTCATTTTTGACTATGTGTACTCCCCATTCAAACAAAATTGAAATAGAATATTGGGCTTTATAGCAATCCATGGAAGAGAAAGTAGAGATTCTAGGGTAGTGGCATTGGAGATGGGGAGAAGTTGGTTGAACTGGGGTATGTTTTGTAGGCTAAGTCTGTGGAACTTGATTGGAGGATTGGTTGTGAATTATTGGGAGAAATAAACATGATTCCTAGGATGTGGGTTTGAAAAACCAGGTGGTTGTGACATTTTCTGAATTGGGGAGGACTAGGGTAGGAGCTAGTTTTGGAGGGAAATCCAGAAATCCTTTTTAGTCCTCTTAAGGTTGAGATGATAAAACATCCAAGTAGAGATTGGAGAGGCAATTGAATGTAGAAGTCTGGAGATAGAGGTAGACATGAAGCTGGAGATATAAACTTCAACATATAGATGGTTTTTAAAGCCATGGATTGGATGCGATTACTCACTGAATGAGGAGTATACTTGGAGAAGTGAAGGCTTCGCAGGACCAAGCCCTGTCACACTGAATATTTTAAGTTGAGCAGAAAAGGACGATCCAGGAAAAGGACTGAGACTCTAGGCCATGGAGTTAGGAGGAAAACGAGGATTTTGTGATGACACAATAGTCAAGAGAAAACAATAAGTATTTTGAGAAGAAGGGAGTGTTTATTGATATCAGGTGTTACTGGGAGCCAAAACAAGAGTTCAAAGAAGCATCCGTAGGACTTGCCAATAGGATGGCCATCGTTGATTTCAACTTAGATCCATTTCAGGGGGTGACTTGAAGAAATAATGTAAAGTGGGAGGTGAAGAACTAAACATAGCAAATAAAAATTACGCTTTCGGGGAGCTTCTCTTTGAAAGGAGGAAAGGAATGAGAAGGTGGTTAGAGGAATGTGCTGGTTAAGGGCTCTTGCTTCTTTCTGTAAGCTGAGACGTTCTGGGGCATGTGTGTATTCCAATAATAAAATTGTGCAGTAGAAAGAGAGGAGACGGTGGCTCGGGAGAGGGAATGATCGTTGCAGAAGCCAAGACAAACCAAGCTTTGGAGAAGATGAAGAAAGACGGGAGAGAGAGCCAGTAATGAGAATTGGCCTCTGTGGGAGCCCAGTTCTTCTTCCACTGTCACTGTGGCTGTCACTGGGAGTTCAGGTGAATGGGATTCTTATTGCCTCAGTTTTTGTCATCTGAAAAATAGGGAATATACGGTACATACCTCATAAGATAAAGTCAGTAACGATGCCTGGAAAGCAGCATACTCTCGGTAAATATTAGTCATTTTTGTTGTTATTTTCATTCTGTGTGTTTCCCAAATATTCCATATTAAGTATTTGCTAAAATAATGTTCACATATATATTAATGCCTTGTCTTATATTTCCTGGCCAACGCAAGTAATGGAAATTCATGTGGCCCCAAAACCCTGAGCACTTTGAGACTTTTTCAGCACCAAGGACAGCGAAACTTCATCATAATCAGTACACACAAGCATCCAGCTTTGGATTGCCTAGGGGCCAGTCGCTCTCATAAATACATAAAGGGGCGGGGGGAGGGGTGTGGGATAAAGGGTAGCAATGCTTAGAGTGAGCCCTCCGGGAAATTCCACTTCGCATTTGCAAAGAACAAAGCTGGGTTCTTTCTTCACGACATCTCTGCCACTTGCACACAGTGCTGGTATTGTGTGAGGCACTGCTCTGTATCTCTCGGGAACCCAAGCGCGTTTGTGCAGGCTTAGAGAAAAGCAAGGGAAAGCGGGGAAAATCAGTATCTGTGTTTCAGAGGTAGGCTTACAGGACACCTGCAACACTGGCAGAATGGCAGATTGCTTTGGGATGCAGTGTGGGCCTGAGTTCTGAATATGTTGACTTTATCTTTTAATAATGCATTTCATTAGGAACAGGGGCTATTGGTGCACCTGGAAAATAAAATGCATTCTTCACAGGCAGCCTTGCTCTTCAGTAGTTTCTTAAGCAGAGGAAGAAGAAGCAATGCTTGACAGCTGTTTCTCCTATTAAAAACTGCCCATCTGTGGCCCTGGGGAAGGGGATCAGAAACCGAGAGTGGAGAAGAGAAGGAAACCAAGTCTTACGGGGCTCCTGTTTTGAGCCAGTCACTTCACACAGCTTAGCTCATTGAATCCTCTCAATTACCTTTAAGGTAGGCATCAGTCCTATTTGTACAAGGGAGAAAGCTCTGAGAGGTTTTGTAACTTACCCAGAGTCACACAGCTAATAAGGAGGTGGTTGACATTTGAACTCAAGTCTTTCTTCCTGTGTTTAGCTCCTGTTCCTCTATATGAGGGTTTCTGAACCTTGAGTTGGATGATTAGCATGTGTGCACATGTGTGCATGTGTATGTTGGGGAGGAGGCTGCTTTGCTGTGCATTGTAGGATATTCAGCATCATCTCAAATACTATACTAGCATCACCTCCCATCCCCAGCTGTGATAACCAAAAACATCTCTGGACATTGCCAAATGTCCCCTGGAAGGAAGGGTAAAATTTCCCCAGGATGAGAACCACTGGTCTATATCATGCTGCCTGAAGAAACCTTCCATAGCTCACAGCCCGGCCGCTGCTTTTTAGATTGTGGTCATAGATCATATTTGAGAGAGCCACGTTTATTCATTCTTTCATGTGCTTGCTCCTTCATCTTTTCCATCAATAGTTACTGCATGTCTACTCTAAGCCACACAGTCTGCTAGGTACTGGGCAAAGGACAGCGATGATGCATAGGCCTTGCTCTTGGGGCATGCGGTCTGAGGGGCAGACAGACAGACACAGCAGCAGTGCAGTGAGTACAATGCCAGTGACACCTCAGAGAAGAGATATTTATCCCAGCCTGGGACTGGGTCTTAGAGAAAGAAGAATCCATTTGGTATATACAGGATCCACAGGTTGACTGAAAAGGTAACCTTATCTTAATGGCTTTTGCTTAGGGATTATTCTGAGTTCCTAGTGAATGAATCCTTAGTGATCCAGCTGGCAAGATTTGTTTTTGTAAAATATTGGATGTATACAAAGCAAAGTGCACATTTCTTAAGTGTAAAGCTTAATGAAGTTTTACATATGCTACACCCATAGAACCACCATTCAAGGTCAAGATACAGAACATTTCTACCACCACAGAAGTTTACTGCCCTTAGTTAGCAGTAGAAGCCTCCTTTCAACAATAAACACTATACAACTTTTAGCAGCATAGATTAGTTTTGCCCGTTCTTGAACTTTATATAAATGGAATCGTACAGTGTGTTTCTTTTTGTCTGTCTCATTTTTCTCATCACTACATTTGAGAGATTCTTCCATACTATTGCATGAAGCAGTATTTCATTTTTTTACTGCCATATAAAATTCCATTGAGTGGCCAGGCATGGTGGCTCATACCTGTAATCCCAGCACTTTGGGAGGCTGAGGCAAGAGGATTGCTTGAGGCCAGGAGTTTAAGACCAGCCTGGGCAACATAGCGAGACCCCTGTCTCAAAAAAAAATTCCATTGAGCAAATATTGCCATAATTTATTTATCTACTTTCCTATTGATAAATGTTTAGGTTGTTTGCAATCTTCCCTGTATTAATAAAGCAGTCATAAACTTTTTCATCTATGCCTTTGGATGAACATAAACACTCCTTTCATTTGAGTATATACCGGGGAGTGGAATTCCTGGGTCATAGGGTAGGTGTAGGCTTAGCCTTAGTAGATATTGCCAGACTTTTTTCCAAAGAGGCTGCATCAATTTATACCCTCTCCAGCAGCCCTCAAGAATTCTTGTTACTGTCAGGTTTCTGAAGGCATCACAGGTTGACATCATGCATAAATAAGGCAGGTATTTTAACTTCAAGGTTGCAGGCAGCAGGGGATGTGTTGAGAAGAAGGGTGGTATCACTTCTGTCCCACTGGCCTAAACTCTGTCACAACCCCCACAGCTGGCCACCTTGGCTCTGGGAGAGAGACTTAGTGGACCAGCCACACTAACAAAGAGCTGGAGGAAGCTGCTTCCCTGCCCATGAGATGCCGGTGAACAATAGCTGGTTCCACGGGGTTTAAGAGAGAAATCAGGGTTAGAATATGCACCAGCCCAATTTCTTTCCTGCCTGTGAGAGACAGAGATCTGAAGTTGGTTATCTAATACAGCAAAAACACGAAGCTCTTGGGGGCACCACGGTGTTGTGCAAAGAGCTCCAGCAGTCCTCTCTCAACTCCCTGTGGGACCAAGGAGAAACAATCTAAACTCTCCCAGGGCATTTCCTCATTCACAGTACCTGCCTTGCCCACCTCCCAGGTTTGTTGAGAGATCAAATGACAGTATGACCATAAAGAATAGTGTGTGCCTAAAGAGATGACTGTTTTACCAAGGTTGTCATCTGGTCCTCCCTGCTGTTGGCCACAGAGGCAGGGAAAAGCTGTGTACCGTGATGGGAATGACATGCACTAATAGTGAGGACCACCCTCAGTCACTTACCACTGGGTGATCTGGGTTTCTTACTTCACCTTTCTGGACTTCAGTGTTCCCATCTGTGAAGTTGTGTCTTGGACCGGATAATCTCTGATGACATTCCACTGGAGGCATCAGGTAAGCGAGAGTATAAATGACCTCAAACCAGTCCCCATCATTTGCTCAGACCTTGTGAGAGATAACAATGTTGGCTAACTTTTATGGAGTGCCAGGAACTGTTCTAGGCTTTTTACATGCGTCATATCTTATGAGGAAGACACTGACCGTTACTATTCCCAAACTAATGCAGAAACTGAGGCATAGAGAAGTTAAAATTACCCAAATTTCCACAGGTGGTGAGTGGAGGCAGCATCTCAGCCCAGGCTGACTGATTTCCGAGCCAAATTATTAAGGCTGTGATAGGACCCTTGACTCAGTGGCTCTACCATATGGGAAGGAAGGGAGTTTAGAGAAATAACTTAGGAATTAGACCTACTCCTTGTCATTTACTAGCTGTGTGCTCTCAAGCAAGTGCCTTAAGCACACTGGGTCTTGGTTTCTCCAGTGTTAAAATGGGGGTGACATTTTCTACCTCATGGGGATAGTATGTAGGAACAACATGGTACCAAGATGACACGCAATGGCTATTAGTTCCCCCTTCTCTATCACTATGTAAGTCAAGGTAGAAATGAAGTGTGGTCATTGGAAATGAATCAACCTCCCATCTCCTTGCTGCAAGAGAATGTTCTTGGAATAATGCCAGGCTAAAAGCTGAAGTGTAACGTAACACAACTGTGCCGAAAGAAAACATGAGTCAAATTGGACTTTTATTTTTTTTGTTAAGTTTCCACACCCTTCCCTCCCTACCATAAAAGTAATAACTGCTCATTTTAGGAAATTGCAAAATATAGAAAAAATGAAGAAAAACAAGTATTCCATAATCTTAGCACCCAAATACAATGGCTGTTGATATTTTGTTGTATTCCCTTCCAGTATGCTTGTTTTTTTTTTTAAAATAGATTAGCTCACATTGGGTATAAAGTTTTGTAGTTTGCCTTTTCTCACTAAGTAATATGACATAAGTATTTCCCCATGATAATGACAATCTCTTTGTAATCATCATTAAATGATGTTTAATGTTTCATTATATCTATCGTGATTTACTTACTCCCATAATGTTTCTAAATTTCTCACCACTATAAAAACACCAAAATGACCGTGATTTCATCCATAAAAACTTTATCTGAGTTTTAAGCCATTTCCCTAAGGCATGGACATTTTTTAAATCTCCTGATATATGTTGCCAAATTGCTTTCCCAAAATGTTTAACCAAGTAATACTCCTACCAAGAGAATAGGATTTTTCATCTGGAATCTTTGTTAATTTGATTGTTAAACACTTTCTATTTCATTATTTAAATTTATAGGTCTTTGATCCAAAATGTTGTTGAATATTCATATTATTTCATGGTTTGAATTTTTCTTTATGTCTGTATTTTTTGTTTTTCAGTTTTACTGTGACATGTATCAGAAGTATGTGTATGTAGAATTTAAATGATAGTAAGACAGTAAATACTAATTTATCCACCATCCAGCTTATGAAATAGAACAATTCCTTACCTTATAAGTGTCTTGGATGTCCCTCTTATTTTCCTCCGACCTTCCAAGGTAAGCACAATTCAGACATTTGTGGTCATTATTTCCTTGATTTTCTTTATAGTTTTACCACCCATCCATGCGTCCCTAAACAATGAAGTTTGTCTTATCTGTTTTTGAGCTTTATATAAATGGAATCGTACTGTAAATATTCTTCTGTGGATTACGTCGTCTAAAATTGTTATTGAGTTTCATCCATGTTAATGTGCATACTAAAATTTATCCTATTTCCCAACTTAATATTATAGTATTCCATTGTATGCACATGTTTCTCCAGTGGAATTGCTGAGACATTTGGTGTGTACAGTTTCATCTTTACTTGGTAATCTGTTAGGTTTTAAGCATATATGTATATGTGTGTGTGTGTTTACCATATGCCTTAGAGATCATTTGGTTCCTAATCATCTCTTTGACCATTAGAAATTATGTTTATTCCAATATATGAAATTTTTTCTTTCATAACTCTTTCACTGCTTCAATATCTAGAAAGTTCTCTGTCACCTTTAAATCATAAATTTTTTCTCATGTTCTTCTGTTTTGTTCTTTTCCTTTTCTCTCTTTGAGTATTTATGTGTGTGTTTAACCCTTTATACAACTTGGAATTTATTTTGCTTTACAGCATGAAGTGAAAATGTTTTTTTTTTTTGCTCAGTTGCTAACTAACTGCTTTCTGTAGCATTATCAAATAAATCCTCTTTGCCAGATACTGTCTGTTGCATCTCAGCCCCATGCCTGTCCTTGTATAAACTCCACCCTACTACCACAGTCGAGAGTCTGAAAACTACATTGCCCAGAGTTCCTTGGCATCCGGGTGTTAGGTTCTGCCAATGGAGGCAGTTACATGGCAGTAACAGGTGGGAAAAATGTAAAAGCTTTTTTTCTGCTTCTGGCAACAGCATCAGCAGGAATGCAGACTCCTAGGTTCTTGATAATACCTATTTTAATTCTTTAGGCCTAGAGGAGGTACTGGCTTCCTACAGGGGTTAATCCCTAGGCAACACGACTTTCCTCCCCTTTGTCCCTCTGGTTTTTCTATAGATTTGTAATCAGTTCCCTGTGTTAAATTACCCTCTGTTTGAGTGGTTTCTCTTTTCCTGAGTGTACACGGATGAACCTTCCTCTCCCTACTGATTTACAATGCCAAGTTTATTGTGTACGTGTGTGCCTGTGTGTATGTGTATGTGTGTGTAGAAGGAAGGAGGGAGAGGAAGAGAGAGAATGTGCATTATTTGTTTTGGAGCTATATATTTTGTTTCATTGATCATTTTGCCAATTCTTGCCCACTCATGTTTATCAATATAATTATTATAGCTTAAGCATATATTTCGGTATCTGAAGTACAAATCTTCCCCCATTCTTCTTTTATGGTCTTCACTAGTCTCATCTACTTACCAAGATGTGTTTTTAAGAAAAAAAAGAGTCTTTAAAAGAAGAATTGATTGTACTGTCTATTAGAACCTTTTTCTCTGCATCTTGCCGGAGCTGAGAGTCTTGCTTAGGAGAAGCTGATGTTGCTCCACTGTGGAGACGCACAGACACAGTCACATACCACGCCTCCCCCTCATGTGGGCACAGTGGGCAGTTGTGTCTGGGTGCACAGGTGACAAATTATTGTCCATTCAGAGTGGTTCTTCCTGCTACCTTGGGGTCACCCTGTTTGGAGAAGAGGCTGTAGAACTGTCATCTCTAACAATGAAAGGGGATCTCGTTTCCTGTGAGTCAGCCAGACTAACAATGCCCAAGGTCAGGAGAGAGATTTTCTGCAAGACCTTGCAATTTCTTGGATAATCCTATTTGGGCTCATTGGATGAAATGGCTGTGGGAAAATGATCTGATCATTATTTTAAACACCAGGGCAGTCATGTCAGGAGATGCCTCTGAAACATACACCGTCTCTGCTATGGTAACTACTAAAAGGAAGGGAATTGGGGAAAGTACCTCGTAGTTCTTTATTTTCTTGGAAGAGGAGACTTTCATAATACTCTGAAAACACCCCTAAGATCTCCCCTCTAGGCTCTCCTTGTGCATTTCCGTTAAGCCAGGTTTGGTTGAAAACAAAGGCTGACCCCGCTTTGGAAGTCCCAGCCCTGGGGAAGCCTCTGGCACTTTCTCCAATGCAGGTGGCTTTGTGTGTGAGACAGCTTGGAGCATGAAAGCACTGTTTGGTGACCCTCAGGGCTTGGTGCCCCTGGGAGTCAGGCACCTTGCATGTGAGTAGCAAGGAAGCTATTTTAGAGGGAACATGGAGACAGGGCCAAGGCTTTCCTGGCAGGGAAACCTGAGTGAAGGGCAGCATGACTTTGCACAGACTTGGAGCAGAGTAGGAATTGCCCCCCACTTCCCACTGCCACGAGCTTTCGAGTCAGACTGCCTGGGCTTGAATTCTGGCTGCTCAGCCTCTCATTGGCTGGATGCATTCTGTGCCTCAGTTTCTTCTTCTGCACAATGTTAGCAATGACAATGACTGCGTTAAAGGCTAGATGGAATTAAATAAGGTAATTCACATAAGCGCTTAGAATAGTGCCCAGATGTAATAAACACTCAATACCCATTAATCCCATCTTTTTGTCTCCATTCCCCACCCAGCTCGCAACCTTAATTCATAGGTGGTTAATAGTCTGAACTTGGGAGCCAGACTGCCCGGTTCATATACTGCTTCTGCTAATTCCTAACTGTGTGACTTTCAACGAGTTGCCTAACCTCTCTGAGCCTTACTTTGTTCATTTATAATATAGATTTAATAGCAGTACCCCCTCATAGCATTGCTGTATTGGATTAATTCACAATAAATACTTAGACTAATCATTCTTAACTGGGGAAATTTCACTCCTGGGGACATTTGTTAATGTCTGAAGATGTCTTGGTTGTCACAACTGGTGTGTGTACAATTGGTGTATGAGTTAATGGCGCTAAAACATTCTACAAAGCACAGGACAGCCCCCTCCACAGCAAAGAGTTATTCTGTTCCAAATGTCAAGAGTGCCAAGGATGAAAAACCCTGGTGGACCAATTCATGGCTCAGAGTGAACACCCAGTCAACACTGACTACTGTCATTTGAGCAACAGTGTTGTGCACTTACGTTGTGTCAGGAGTGATACTGTATGTTGGGAATATAAAGACGGATGACATGTAGGCCCCACCCTCATGTGGCTCCGTCTGGAGGGAAAGACTGAGTGTGAGGCTTTGGGATGGGGGCAGGGTTTGAGGGCAGAAAATGTTGATCTCTGAAAACCATTCAGAAGAGTTAGTCAAAGGACAACTCCTTTTTATTTAATCTCTCCTCTCATTGTAGAAGGGGCCAAGGTTCTGGCACGACACCAGGTAAGTAGATGACTGTAACAATTTGATGGCTGCTTTTCTGGAAGGAAGTGTAGGATTCTATGGACCCACATGGCAAGATCCCCATTCTAGTCTGAGGAGGTGAGGACAGACTTCTCAAAGGAGGTGATGCTCGTTGCTGCATCGCAAAGGGAGAGGAGGAGTTAAGAGAGCAAACGTGGGGAAGGGCAGGGAAGAGGGAACCTCACAGGCAGAGCTTTCTACATGTGCAATAAATGTTTATCAAGCACCCAATGTGTGCCGGGGACAGTTCTAGGCACTGTGAATACAGCAATGAACCAAAGACAAAAATCTGTTCACTCTTGGAGCTTCTAGTATAGTGGGGAGGGGGTGCTGGGCACAGACAACAAACAAACAAATGCATAGGTAATGTGTCAGGTAGTGACTGGTCCCATAAAGAAAAAGTAGGGACAGGGGAGAAAGAGTGCTTTAGGGAAAGGTGGCAATATTAAGTAGGAGAATCATGAAAGGCCTCAATGAGGATATAATCTTCTTTAAGCAATGACTTGAGGAAAGAGAAGGAGAGAACCATGTTGACACCTGTGTTCCAAGCAGAGGGAGTAGCTCATGCAAAGGCCCTGAGGCAGGAGCTTCCATGGCATGTCTGAGGATCAGCGGGAAGCTCAATGGGGAGGAACTGGACTGAAGTGGGAGCAGTAGCCAGGCCAAGAAAAGTCTTGGATGCCATGGTGAAGAGAGTGGATTGTCTTCTGAAGGTGACAAGTTATTCTATAAGACACCAGGGAAACAGCCAGATGTCTTCTCTGGGACATGGCCCTGCCTGAAGCACATGATACTTGCTCAGAATGAACAGGCTGTTTTCTGGGTAGCTGTGGCCATTGAGTGTTTCTCTAATTACCCAATATAAATGCTGGTACCCATTGTCTGCCTGATGTGTTCAGCAAAGGAGGACTTTTTCTTGTACCCCATCCTGGTAAAGTGTCATGGTGGCACCTGAGCCCCTAGTTTCAGAACCAGTGACGTGGCTTTGGGCACAACATTCTGACTCTCTGACTCTCAGATTCCTGACTCAAGGAATGAAGCAATTCAGCGGTTGCTAACTAACTTCCTTTCCGCCTCCAGGACTCTACGAATGCTTCAAAGTTTTTCATGGATGCCGGATAACAACTACTAAAATGTGGAGGCCTAACTATATGCTGGGCATTGCACTAAACATTTTATGTGGCATTTTTCTCAGTAGAAACTCAGTAGCACCCTATGATAGAAATAGTGTTATCTCCACTTTAGAAATGAGGAAACGGAGAAGGAGAAGGGGCTAAGGACACTTACTTAAAGTCACACAGCTTGTATGTGACAGACAGACCCAGCTCTGACTGCAAAGCCCATACTCTGTGGGCTCCACAAGTGTGAATGTGCAAGATGGCATCAGAGTGAAGCTCCCAAGCATGTGTATAGCACACCCAGGAAGGACAATGCAAGCATTCTGCTTCTCCTGTCTCCACCCTCACATCTGTTCTGCTGATGCACCTGAGAGGCTGGGAAGACCTGGACAGGGTCCTTGGGGGTCGTTCCAGCAAGGTCACAGCTAGAGTGCTAAGTTGTTGAATAAGGGCTGAAGTTTTATCAATTATTTCCCCATGAGGCAGCTTTCAGAGGTAGGTCCGAGGCTTAATTCTTGGGGCTGCCTGAAGCATCCCAGACCCCTGTTGAGGGTCAGGTAGAACCAGACTTGAGCCCCAGACACCGGGAGACTCAAACAACAAGATGGAAAACACAGGCTGACACGTTCGCCTTACCCGCTCAGGGTTGCCTAGCAACCGCAAGTGACAAGCTGCCAACTTGGTGATACAATCGCAGCAGGGAGGTCAGAGTAAGCCAATTAAAACTTTTTTTTTTTTTTTTGCATTTTCCAGTTTTTTCCCCATAATTTCATTTAGTCCTGACTGCCCTCAAACATGGATTAAGAAGCCTGCCAGAAGAGAGTGGAATGCGTGCATGTGACACAGCCCACTTCCCCCACACATAGTCGGAAAATATGCTCCTCACCGGCTAGCCATGGAACAGAGGGTAATTTAATTAAAGTGTAGGCTTGTCTACCTATCTTACTTAGCTCTGCTGTGAAATTTTAAATTTGCCTGGAGTTAGGGCCAAATCTGATTCTAATTACCATACGTTAATGCTTCCCCACTGCTAATGTTCGTGTCTAGGACAATGCCGGGCACATAGTAGGTATTCAAAAAATCCTGGTCTCTGCCAGACCACAACGCCTTGTGTGTCATTTAGGCAGTTCTGAGCATCTGGGTCTTTCAGGTGTCTGTCGTAAGGTATTAGACAGAGGAGATGCTCCCTTTTAGCTTTAGATATCTGTTGTTTTAGGACTTTCTCAACCTTTTAAAAATCATTATTGTTGTTCCCCTCTCTCCAGAGCCATTTTAGACATTTGTTCCTGATTATCCCCCATGAAATTTTAATACCATACGTATATTATGTATCTGTTTATGTACCATATATTTGTGCTTTATACATAAAAAGAGTAAGATTGTTTGCATCCTTCCCCCCCAAAAACTCACAGTTTTCACCCCCTAAGGATGATAGAACATCCTTTGAGAATGCATGTTGTAGAGCAAAAGGGCCTCTCTCTCCCTCTGATTTCTGAAGCTCAGTAAAATAAAATGTCCATCTGCAGTCTGCACTTTAAAAGACAAGACCCATTAAAAAATAAAATAAAACAAAAAAACCCAAAAACAAAAATTAACTTCTTTTTGGAATGAGGTCATTATAGCCTTTCTAGGGCACCACTTTCAGGATTCAGCATTTAAACACTCCTGGCCAGCACCCCGTTCTTCCTTCTTGGCTGAGTTCCATCTGTGCATTCATACTCCATGCACTGAGCCTGTGCTTAAGTACAGAGACTAAGGAGAATATAATGGTTTTATGTGTCATCTTGACTGGACCACGGGGTGCCCAGATGTTTGGTTAAATATTATTCTGGGTATGTCTGTGATGTGTTTCTGGATGAGATTAAAATTGTAATGAGTACATGATATTACCCTCCCCAATGTGGGTGGGTCTCATCCAATCAGTTGTAGACTTGAATAGATCAAAAAGGAGTAGAAGACTTCTTTCTCTCTGCCTGACTGTTTTGGAGCTGGAACATCTGTCTTCTCCTGCTCTCGAACTGTAACTTACACCACTAGCTCTCCTGGGTCTCCAGCTTGCAGATGGAAGATCATGGAACTTCTCAGCCTCCAATCATGTGAGCCAATTCCTTATAATAAATCTCCCCCCCCTTTTATATATATGTAGGTATGATATTGGTTCTGTTTCTCTGGAGAAGCCTGGCTTATACAGGGGGCTTGGGAAGAGATGAGGATGGAGAGGTTGACAGGAGCTGGATCACACTGGCTTTGTAAGTCACTGTTGTAGCAGACATATATTTTGCCCCTCCCCAATTCCTTTTAATAGTTCTGTGCATATCTCCACCAGCTTGTGTCTGGCATTTGTGACCTTCTTCAAAGGATTGTTCTGGGGCTATTGGAGCCACCTCAGCTATACTGAGAACTGAGTTGACATCCCTGGAGTGGCCCATGGCGGGGAGCACAGCTCCTAGTCTCCTTGTCTTGACACAGAACAAACTCTGGTGCAATTTATAGTCCGCTGCTCCTCTTGCAGTCAGGCTGAGAATAGGACATGGCCTGAAATAACATTCTTTCTTACCTCCTTCTCCTCCTCCTCTAGCCAGTTCTCTTGGAAGCACGTCCTTAATCAATCACTAAAATTCTTGGATCAAAATCTGCTGTGGGGAGAAGTTAACCAAAAACAGTCATAGTAAAGATTTGGACTTTCTCCTATGAAAACTGGGAACCCACTGAGTGTTTTTAATCCAAAGGGTAAAATACTTGTATTTGAAAATTCCACCCCCCGCTACTAGTCATAGCCTAATTGCATCATTATTCTTGGTTGAACTAGCCATCATCTTGCCCTTCTCTAGAGCAAATGGAAAGACCTCTTGAATTTTCCTAATCCCCAGGAGCCAACTGAGTCCTTGCATACTTGGATTTGTATGTATTTCTGACCTTGGATGGCCCACTCCTAGACATCCTTCTAATCTACTTCATTCATTCAACAAATATTTATCGACTACCTACTATATATTGCGGACTGCTTCCTATCAATCTAGTCTTTTGACTTCTTGGAGCCCCAAGCTACTTACTGTCAAATATCTCTCCTAATACCTGGGCTCACCCATGGTTCTTTCAGTGTCTTGTGCGACTGTGGTCTTCAGAAGGTTCTATGCATATTGATAGCACGTAAAACAGAGTTTTGGCAAGGAGCTTCCATGATACCCACAATGAACCTTGTAGGTGCCTCAGGGAGATCGCAGATCACTTTCACACTTTGTGACTGATTGTCCTATAGGAAGGTATCAGTTTCATATAATCAATCCCCAAAGGAACTTTTCTCTGGATATCACTGAAGGGTATGCAAATAGGCTATGCAAATATACTATCAAGATACTCAATTTATATTTGTTTTGTACTATCAAATAAACAACACCCCTGTCTAAAAATTGTTTTGTGAACTCGATGGTTTTTTGCTGTTGTTCTTATTGGTCTTCAAGGGCATTGTGTGAAATAAGATAGTTTATAACTGTTTCAAGACTTAAAATGCTTTGGTGTTGCATGAATTATAAATATGTTTTCAAAATTTCATTTTCCATAAGGTGAATTTACTTATCAACTCTCTTCATCTCTGCCTGATTATTCTGAAATGATGCAACAGTGACCCACAATAAATATTTCCTCGCCAAACATTAGATCTTTCTTATTCAACTCTGATTTATTCTGCCATAGGACCCTCTTGCATAATAATTTTAAAATGTGCAGATTTCATCTAGTCATTGCTCTTGTGCCTTAGTGCTGGTAGCTTCTTGTTTTTCGGGGAAGAGCAAAGCATTAGAATGACAAGGCATTCTGACAGCAGTTGACAAATATCTATCAAGACCATGGGGAGAGTGAAATCTTGTTGATA
The DNA here is from genome assembly GCA_023783475.1 of Daubentonia madagascariensis. NCBI lineage: Eukaryota > Metazoa > Chordata > Mammalia > Primates > Daubentoniidae > Daubentonia > Daubentonia madagascariensis. Next base: position 2,384,422 of record JAKFHU010002505.1, on the reverse strand, counting down.
ACTCTATTATTTTTTTTTATCTCCAAGTCTTTAGGGGGTAATCTTTCCTTCAGGGAGATCAAACTCTTCCTTCTTCCTTTGCTCTACATAAAACAGTAGAGGAAAAAAATGTATGATTTGTAAAGATCTTTCAAGATACGACTTTTTTTTACAAGTCTTGGAGATACACCATTTAAGGAAGAAAGATCCTAAGCTGTGGCTTTTATAATTTTGGAAAGCTGCATATACCTGCATACAAGGTGGCCCCAAATACATGGTAATCGCCATTTTCCCAATAAGATGATTTTCCACTCTCCAGAGTTTTTTAGCCAAATTACAATTTATGCAGTTGTGGGATATAGATAACATTGTCTCATATCTAATGATGATAATGAGTTTATTATGTAGTTACATTTACATTTTAAATTACATATAGAATTATAATTTAGATGTAAAGATTCTATTTTACTTGCATTTCAGGAAACAATTTCATTCAAACTTTTAATGTGCATTTTCTACATGATTTCCTCTGGCATGACTAGGAACACTTTTGAGTCATTGTACAATTTTCCTGAGCATGCCAGTTTTACTTCCACCCAAAGCATTTGATATCCAGCAATCTTGGGGTTCACTAGAAATTTTATTATGAGCCACCAGTACTAATTTCCCCAATGTTAGGACACCTTTTCTTTTATTGTGAAACATAACAAAATACAGAGATATCCATAAAATGTGGTAAGTTACCCACAAAACATGTGAATGGCTCAACGAGTAATTATAACGGGAATACTTTTGTCATAACCACCCCAGATGAAGAAATAGAATATTTCTAGGTCCTCAAAAAACCAAAACTCATTTCTCTTCCCTGGGGGTAACACTATTTTAAGTTTTGTGATGAGAAGAGGAGCATGAACAATTTTTTAAAACATCTGTGTGTGTCTGTTGACTGCATGATATAAGCTTTTAGTCTGTTTCATTTTCAAGTAGTTTTACAGTTTTTATTTGTAATGATAACCAACACTTGCAGTGGTAAGGCCATATTCCCAGGAATAATTACTAAGTCTGTGTTAAATATACCTGCTTCCTTGTTTACTGATTCTGTCGTGGGACCTCTATAAACATACAAAGCTAGCATTGATTGAGGTCATTTCAGAATAATGTGTTTTCTCCCAGAAATATCTTGCTCTTCAAAGTAAAGTAATTGGCAAATGTGTCCCATAATTGGAGAGAGTATAAAAGGAATGTGTGTAAGGTGACTCACACCTTTCTAAAGTATAATTTTGAGCCAGTATTTTCCATTGTACTGCAGACCTATGTGGCATTTCTTTTTTAATTTAAGTTTTCTTTAATAATAAAGCATTTCAAACAATGGGCAAAGGACATGAACAGAAACTTTTCAAAAGAAGACAGAATAATGGCCAGGAAACATATAAAAAATTGCTCAACTTCTCTAATCATCAGGGAAATGCAAATCAAAACCACAATGAGATATCACCTAACTCCAGTGAGATTGGCTCATATCAAATAATCCCTAAACAACAAATGTTGGTGGGGATGTGGACAGATAGGAACACTCATACACTGCTGGTGGGACTGCAAATTAGTACAACTTCTATGGAAAGTAATATGGAGATACCTCAAAGAATTAAAAGTAGAATTACCATTTGACCCAGAAATCCCACTATTGGGTATTTACCCAAAGGAAAAAAGGACATTCTATAACAAAGACATCTGTTTGTGAATGTTTATAGTAGCACAATTCACAATTGCAAAGATGTGGAAACAACCCAGGTGCCCATCAATACACGAGTGGATTAATAAAATGTGGTATATGTATACCATGGAGTATTACTCAGCAATAAAAAACAATGGTGAGTTAACACATCTGGTATTATCCTGGTTGGAGCTACAGCCCATTCTTCGAAGCGAAGTGTCACAAGAATGGAAAAACAAGCACCACTGGTACTCACCATCAAATTGGTACTAACTGATCAACACTTACATCATACAGGGCAATAATATTCATCAGTGGGTGGGCAGGCGGGAGGAGGGTGGAGGGGATGGGACAACTCTCACTGAATGGATGCGGGGAGCACAGTTTGGGGGATGACCACAATTGTAGCTCTGACACGGGCAGTGCATGGGCAATATATATAGCCAAAGTGTTGTACCCCCATAATATTCTGAAATAAAAAAAAGAAATACTAAAAACAAAAATAATAAAGCATTTCAAATATAAAAAGTAAAAAGAATGTAGCATGCACCCATGTACTCAACAATACCCAGATGTTACACATGATGTTACTGTATAATCAATTATGAAAATAAGTAGTAAAAAACAACTACAAAGTAGTGGTTACCCTTGTGATAGTTTGTGTGTGTTAGCTTAAATTGCATCATATGCCTTATTCTGAAATGTACCTTTTTATTACTCAATATATTGTTTTTGAGATTTATCCATATTTTTATGTGTAGACCTAGTTCCTTCCTCTTAAATTCTGTAGAATAATCCTTTATAGAAATATAGTATAATTTACTTATCTATTTCCCTACTGGTGGACATTTGGGTTGATTTTGTTCCAACATTATGTTGATGAAAATTTGCAAACACAAATTTAAAGAGTTGTGCATTGAACAATCATATACTTTCCACCTAGGTTCTATAATTAACATTTTGCTATGTTTGCCTTATTTCTCCATCTATCCATCCATCCTCCCATCTTATTTTTTGATGCTTTGCAAAGTAAATTGCTGTGTTTTACTATTGAATATAATGTTAGGGTTAGAAAACAAAATAGTGGCTCTGAGGAGTTACAGATGTTTGGAGTTAGGGAGAGAATTGAGACTATACAGGGCTGTCATGAGAGAAATCTTTGTGATGATGGAATAGTTCTCTATCTTGATTTTAAATGTGGTGGGGGTTGACTCTACACATGTGATAAAAATGACAAAATTATATACATGCACCAATGTCAATTTCCCTATTTTGATATGTATCAAAGTTGTGGAAGATATAACCATTGAGAGAAACCATGTGATGGATATACAGGATATCTTTGTACTGTCATTGCAACTTCCCACAAGTTTATAATTATTTCAAAGTAAAAAGTTGAAACAAAAAGAAATAGCAGGAATAAAGAGTTTATTTAAAACCCCTGGATGTTGTCATTAAGGTAGGGAAGTTGAGGTCAGAAAGTAAGCAAGTAAAAGAAAAGGGATCAAAAAGTCAATTGTGGCAGAGAGTTAGAAAAGAATCTGGGTTCTTGAGGTCATCACTGAGTCATGAAATTAAGCAACTTTCCTAGGCTTCTTCTTAGGGGAGGTAATACATTTTTCTTTGTGTCCAGGCAGCAGTGTTCTTATTGATATAAACATTAAAGAAACCAACTTTTTTAGCTTCTTAAAATAAAACTTTTCAAAGAAAAAACAAATTTTGCAGTGAACAACATTACATATATCTTTGTGTATCAATGTGAGTTTCTTCAGAGATATGTTTAGGAATCAAATTGCTAGATCCAAAAGGGAGAACATCTTCAGATTTGCTACAAATTTTATTAAAACCAAGAGCCCATTTAAATGTAAGTTGCACCAAAAATTACATCCTTTAAAATCTTTAGAAACCAACAATTGTAAGATTGATCTGGATCATCTTAGAACCAATGTAATTCAGCAGATATCTCCAAATTCCTTTGCAAAGTGATTATATAAATTTTTACTCCCACCAGCAGTATCAAAATTCAAATTTTCCACATCCTCACAAAAACACTTTGATAATTTGATGGCTATGAGATAATTTTTTAAAAATTGAAGTTTCCTAAGCATCTTTTCAAAATGTTGATGGGTTGTGTTTCTTCCAGTGTGAATTGCTATTCATAACCATTGCCCATTTCCTACTCAATCTTGTCTTTTTCTTATTGACTTTAGGAGTTATTTATATATTCTAGTTTTGTTTATTGTGAATATCATCTCCTTTATTTTGGATTGTTCTTGTGGCTACTTTTTACATTATTCTAATTATCTCTCAGCACCAGATCCACACTCTCTTATTAGGTTTTATAATAAATTTTAACATCTTACAGGTGTTCCATCCTTGTTCTTCTTATTCGAGATTGTCTTGGCTATTCTTGGCTTCAAGATTTCTTCTTTGTGAATTTTAGAGTCTGCTTGTCAAGTTTTATGAAAAAGATCTACTTGAATTTTGGCTGAAATTGCATTGGTTTTATGGATTAATCTGGAACATTTCCATCTTTATTATAGTGCATTTTTCCATCAATGAACCTGGTATACCTCTCCAAATGGTCTTCTTTTACATCCTTCAAGAATATGTTATATTTGTTACCATAAAGGATTTAAAGATCTTTCAATACATTTATTCCATGGAACCTTCTTTTTTGTTTCCTATTATGAATAAGACATTAAAAATTATGTTTTCTAACTTGATGGCGTTCAAATGTGCTAATTTTATTTAACTTTGTATCTACAATTTTGTATAAAAATCTAATAGTTTGCCCTAGACAGTCTCTTGATTTTCTTATGTAGAAAATTCTATCAGATGCAAATTTTCTTCAAATGTTAAGAATTCTTCCTACTATTCCTAGTTTGCTAACATTTTTCCTTTAACACATGGATGAATGTAAAATTTTACTGCATACTTTTTCTGCCTACATGGAGATGGTTATAATTTTTCTCCTTTAGTCTGGTATGTAATAATTACATTAATATATTTTCTAATGTACACCATACTTACACTCCTGGACCAAACTCTACTTGGTTATGGCTGGCTGTTCATTTTTTTTACACTGTTAGATTTTGTTTCCCGATATTTTGTTTAAGATTTTTATATCTAAATCTATAAATGAAATTGACATAATTTTCCTTGCCTGGTTTTGACATAAAGGGTTATGTTTTATTATAAAATTAACTGTGCTATTCTTCCTCTTTTTCTATTCTTTTAAAAATGTTCTATAAGAAAAAGGGTTATTTATTCCTTAAAAATTTATAGAATTTGCCTAAAATGAACTATATGAGTTGGATAATTATTTTGTTCTCTTCTCATTCCTGTTATTTATGTTTCATTAAGTTCTGCTCATTTAAAAAAAACTCTACTTTCTTTGAATTTATTGTTTATTTTCTAATATCTTAAGGTAAATGTTTAGCTCATTTTCTATCTTTCTTCCTTTGTAACATATGTATTTAAGGCTATACATTTCCCTTCAAGTACTTGATAAATAGAATATCATAAGTGTTGATATTCATCCACTCATTCCACATGCCCCTACTCAAACAAGGACCTATGTATATGCTACGGGTGGTATAGTGAACACAGATCCTTAACTTCTTGGGGCTTGCATTCACATGAGGAAAGGTAAAAAAAAAATGCATAAATAAATTATGTCAGATAGTATATGAATTATTCAGAAGCATGTTTTTTGAATTGCAAATATATGGTGAGTTTTTCACATAGCTATCAAATTGTTTGGGGATTGTCTTAGTCCATTTTGTGCTAGTATAACAGAATACCTGAGACTAGATAATTTATAAAGGACAGAAATTTATTTCTCTCAGTTTTGGAGGCTGTGAAGTCTGAGATCAAGGTCCTGACAGGTTTGGTCTCCAGTAAGGGCCTGGTGTCTGCTTCTAAGATGGTGCCTTGAACACTGCATCCTCTGGAGGGAGGAATGTTTTTTCTCACGTGGCAGCAGAGCAGAACAAAGAGGCAAAAAAGGGCTGAACTTACCCTTTTATAACAGCGTTAATTCACTCATGAGGGCAGAGCCTCAATTACCACTTAAAGGCCCCACCTCCTGACATTATCACATTAGGGATTAGGTTTCAACCTATGAATTTTAGAGGGGATACAAGCATTCAAACCATAGCAGGGTTTTTGCTTTTATCATCTATGTGGTTTTAAAATGTTGTCTAAATGTTTTGATGCTTGCTTTACGGCCAATATATGGTCAATTTTTGTAAATATTCCATGTGGGATGGAAGAAAGTATATTCTCTAAATCTTGGTTGCTGGGTTGTTAACATTTCGCCATATTCAATTTATTTCTGCTTCTCTTCTAACGGATGTGAGATTAACCCATGCCCTGATTCTGTGTGATGCTTTCCAAAGCTGTATTGCTTTATTTCCTTTCCAAGGCAGAGTAAATGGCGTATTGAACTAAGCCAGGAGAGCAAATACTAGGTACATGTGGCACCGTGTCCACACCATCATCTGTGGTAGACATTACTAATCAATCATGGAGCTTAACAGAGCAGTTCTAGCAATCCATAATCAATCAGAGTTGGCATTTGTAATAAAACCTTTGACAGAAGTGACTGCTTTGGCGGGGAGGGACTATCACTTGATATTTTGCTCCAGGAATTTTGACTTTTTTTGGAAACGTCTTTGTAAATGTATCTGGTATCCACCAGATAAATGTATCTGGTTTCCCAGTATCCACCAGGAAAACTGTGGATTATTTTTTGCCAGAGTTAGCATTTCTAAAAGTGAATAGATGTTCTGCCATACCTCTCCATCAAGCCCATGGCAGACATTACTGATCATTCCCATCACATTTTCTTATCCAGTCTGAACCCAGCATCAGAATCTTTCTCACCACAGCATGCCAGAAAACACTACCAATTGATTTGCCTTGATGTGTAAGATGAAGCCTTTGATCATCCCTGAATTACTGGGCTTTGATTTGAATAACATGCTCCCGCTTCATCTGTGCAACTTTCATCCTTAAAATCAATGGTGACTGATGTCCTCTGAAGTAAAACTGGGACATATTCTTACAGAATATTCAAATTCTTGAAGAATTTACTCCATTTCTCCTTAAGTCATATTCTGGAAAGGGATATTAAGTCACCGTGCTGGAAAGGAAATCTTAGTTGTGTACTAGAAACGACCAAAGGCAACAAAGTCTAATTTCCAAGGATGAAGTTCAAAAAAAGAACAAATGCAGTTCTGCACAGGAAAAAAAAAAAATGCACGCTTCCAGCTCTCAGTGGTAAGGGTGGTAATCAGACATAGACATTAAAGGGCAAAAGACATCTGGATCAGAATTGCTGAGGCTGAGTGAGGAGCTCACCAACTTGCCGGGGCTGAGCAAAAAAAACAAAACAATAACAACTTGTCCAGAGAAAGAAGTTGAAGGACTAAAATGGGTGTGAAGACGTGTCACATCGTGATTCAGGAGCGGGGATCCCTCGGACAGGCTGGCTGAGCACTAGCTGTAGGGCTAACCTTTTCATTTTAGACGATTTTCATATCAGGACATCCTGGATTGGCTTCTAGAACTTGACTTGGTAATAAAAGACAGAAGAAAGGATGAAGAGAACACCACGCTAATCTGGGAAGAGGGAATGAAACTATGCAACATCATTTATCTCCTTGGCTAAGCACTTAAGCAAGACCAAATCAAAAGACATGTGACAGTTGTGGCTCATCAAGCAAGAGAGAAGATCAAAGATTATCGGGGATCATTCAGTGAAGGGGGCGCCGCTTGAAAAACGGGAACTAAATTAAAGGAAAAACATCCACATCCATGCTGACCTGAGGCCATCAAAGGAAGCAGAAGGCAATAAACCCAACCTCTTTCCTTCATAGTACATCCAGAACAGACAACACACAGTGGTCCAGTCTCAGAGTTAGATTTTAGCGTGGGCCCCCTCTTCTGTTTCTAGTTTCTCCATATTTCATGGTGTATTTTTGGAAAAAAAAATACTTTTAATGATGCCAACTTGCTTCCTTTCAGCACATTAAAAAAGGGAACAATTGGCTGAGGCTGTCATGATGATGGGAGTAATTTTGTCACCGTGCAATTTGGCTCTTGCTTCTAAAGTGAAGCGCACATTTTCCTCCAGTGTATTTTAAGCTGGAGACTTCTAAGTAAATGGGAGGTGGCTGATTTTATTTCTGTATGCAGCCAGCCTTCACTGGCACGAGCTCTGATTTGGCCCAATCAATTTTGCATTCATGCTGAGAAGTGAGTTGATCAAGTTCAAGGAACATCTGTACGCGTTTATCTGGATTGGGCGCAAACATCAGAGCCGCTCCTTTGAAAGGTTCCCCAGTCCTCCAGGGACTGCTGCAAGACTCTCGGACGATGACCTTTACAACTCCGGCAATTGCACTACATCCTTAAACTACGGCACTGATTCTTTAACGTGCCACTGTCTTTGTAATTGATAGGATTGTTTTTAGGAGTCCAGCTCTGGCAAGTTTGAGCATTTATTAAGTAAATCTTCATTAGCTGGTTAAATGGCCTCCAAAAAGTTACCCAGCTGAGTGTGCAAGTGCCAGGATGTCAAGCCATATATTACCATGGCATTTCCACAGTTACATCTGTCTTGGTCTTCCCCTTCTTTTTATATCTCCTTCCCTCACTGTCATAAATTTTGTGTGCCAGCAGCCCTATGGCTCGAAGAGGGTTGTAAACATCTTTTTGTTCAATTACATCAGGATTTTTTTCTTGGATGTCGGCAATTAAATTTATGAAGAAAGAAAGTTCACTCTCTAAACCTAAAGAGACGCAGTCAAGCTCAAAGTAAATAAAAACAGAATGTAATCAGCTTATGGTTGTTAACAAGGCAGCGGGTCTTAGAATCCAAAAGATGAGGCTCCAAATCCAAAGTCAGTGCCAACAACTGACTGACTGATCAATTTGGGGAAAGCTATCCTTACTCCCTAAATTGTAGATTCCTAGTCTCCAACATGGAGTGAATGGTTGCAATTTCATAGAACTGTTGGGAGAATTAAGTGAGATGAAATATATGAAGTAAATAGCCCCCGAATGGCCAGTTTCCTTCTTTTCCTTTCTCCATTTGCATGGGGGGGGTGAGTTGATTGAGTAAAGGACCTGTGTTTTTATTTTATATATATATATACACACACACACACACACGTATATATCTTTATCTTTACTTTCCAGGACCTGGAGCATAGTAGATGCTTAAAAAATATTCAATGGAAGGATAAGTGAATAAGCCAATTAATGAGAAGTATTGAGGTGCATTTTTGCTCTTGGGTTGGGTAACTTAGGTTCTAGGATGATGGTGGTCTCAGTGGACAGAGGCCATACTACTCTAATGGCAGTCCCTGCAATAGCAGCATGGGGAGATAGCTGGAAATGCAGAATCTCAGGCTCCTCCCCAGTCCTGTTGAGTCAGAATCTACCTTTCAACAAGATCCCAGTGATTTGTGTGCACATTAAAGTTTGAGTATCACTATATTAGAGCCCTTGATTATAAAGCCAAGAGTGTGAGTTGGTTTCCCACATCAGCCAGTTTGATTAGCTCTGCTGAATACACTCTAACTTTACCTTGTGTTTGGTCTTCGGGGAAGCCCAGCATGAGAACATGGATGCATCAGCACAGACATCCTCCCCACTGTGGGATGGGAGGACCAACCCTGTCATGACATGTCAATAGCGTCATATGTCTGTCTTCACCTACTGTATTGCAATATCGTCTTAAGTGGTGTACCTACATCCAAATTCAATACAGAGTGTGCCAGTGACAGTGCTAATAACCACTTTTCATATATAGTCCTTGCAACAACCCATTCAGCAGCTGAGGCTCTGGAAGGTTCAGTCAGTTGCCTAAGACCACACAGGCAGGAACTGAGAGCTGAGATCCAAGTTCATAGCTGTCTGATTCTAAAGGACTCTCTTTTGATAGCTCTGCTGTCTACCCTCCCAACCAGCCTTCCACACTGCTGCCAGGTACCTTTCAGCAGCACAGCTAGGGGGAGATCTACAAAGCAGCCCATGCTTTTTCCTTTGTGTATGGTCATTGCGGAAGGCAGACACTCAACCTCAGCAGTGCCTTAGTTGGAATGCAATGCCCCCTTCTTCTGCCCAGGTTACCCATTTTGCATTATCTCTGACTGCCCTCCCTTGCACACTTTATGTCTCGACACTTTCCTGATCGGCCTAGGCTATGTCACCCCTCTGTGCATCTGCTCAAGGCAGTCCTTCCATGCAAGGGGCCCTTCCCTGCGTTTGTCCACCTGGCTAGCAAATGCATGCAAGCATTTAAGGGTCGTCTTTCTCACTGAAGTTCTTCCTAATTTCCCCAAATAGGACTGAATTCTTTTTCCTTGGATCTCTCAATCAAAATAGGCTTCACAGTGTAAAAAAGAATGATTTATTTCTAAGTCCATCTTTCCTGATGACTTCTGAGCTTGAAGAGCAAGACCCTAGGAGAGGCAGTGTGCTGTAAGAAGCACAGTGTGAGAGTCAGCCCTGCCAGGGATCAAATCCCAGAGGCTGCATGACTTTGGGCAAGATAACTAACCTCTCTGTGCCTCAGTTTCCTCTTCTGCAAAATGGAGATAATAAAAGTATCTACCTCTTTGGGGTGTTTTGTGAGCAATAAGTGAGTTAATACACGTAAAGTGCTTGGAACCATGTCTAGCTCCATAGTATTATAGGTTTTATATATAAGAGTTTGTTACACAAAATTTTGTTTCTATCTTCACATCTCAGTGACCTACACAGTAAGCATTCAGAAAGTGATTTTCAAATGAATGAACAGGTAAATAAGTGCTTTGGGGGCTGCCTTTATTGGTTAACTTTGAAAACTTTAAGGATGGAAAAGTGTTTGCAAAAAAAATATTTTCTGGCGTCTCAGTTCCTTCTGATCTCTTCCCATGAATCTTTTCCTAATACAAGAAGCTACCTTTTTACCCCTCCATTTTCCTCTCCTTGGTTGTTGATTAATGATGGTATCAGTCCGTTCTTACCATAATCCCTCACATTTCCCTAAGTCTGTATAAAAACATGCAATTTGGGGAGATCCTCCCTCGTTCCGGTAATGTCAACCTGAGCTCCCACATCCAGAGTGGGTGGAGGCAGGAAGGGAGCTGCCAGCTCCAGAGGCTCCTGAAATAATCGGCTGGCTCTGCGGGCGTGTGAGCAGGTATTGCGCTCCACCGAACAGCTGGCCTTTATTTCCGTCCATGTGCCTCTCTTTTTATTTTGAAGGGAAGACAACCTGTCAAAGCAAATCCAGAGAGCCTGGCTGGCTGCAAGGATTTGAAAGGGCAGAGTTTTTGTTTTTCTTTGCTTTCTTGTGGTTTTCTGAAGCAACACAGAACTATCTGAGTGTTTGGGGAGAGGCAATACAGCATAGTGGTTAAGTAGTTTGGAGGCAGACATACCTTGGTTTGAAACCCACATCTGTTACTTATTAGCTGTGCAATGTCGGGTAAGGGATGGAACCCCTGTGAGCCTCAGGTTTTGGTTTTTTTCTCTAAACTATGAAATGGTTCCAATAATAAACCATTTAAAAATCTAAAAACTTCATAAGTTAATTCATTCAAAGTGCTTAGCGCTGTGCCTTACCCATAGTCAGAACCCAATCCTCTTATTTTGCAGATATATATACTTACATATATCAAAAAATCACATCCTGTTCAATATTGCTTCTTTGAATCAATTCTCTTTGATTTAAAGGCCTTTTGCATAGGAAGTACACAATATATACTTGAACAGATAGATGGATAGATGAATAAACCCATGAAAAGATTCCTTTTATGTGTACACATATATAAGTCAGGATGAGCTAAGTTATGCTGTGGTAACAACCCCACATCTCTGTGGCTTGAAGAAAGATCTATCACAGGTCAGCTGGGGGTTCTCCCCCTGTCTCCAGGACCCAGGGGTATGGAGCATCCACTCTGGATGTTACTAGCGTTATGGCAGAGGGAAAACGTGCATGGAAAAAAAAAATCACACTTTGGCTTTAAAAGTTTCCACTCCAAAGTGATATGTTTCACTTTTGCCCATGATTCTTTGGACAAAACAAGTCACGTGCTCACATCTAGCCTCAAGAGAGTGAAGAAGAGCTATGTGCCCTTAGGACAATCTGGCAGCGTTTGGTAGACAGCACTATCTAACGAACCTGTTACACTGTTGTACCTGTGAGACCTCAGCTCCGTTTCTCATTGTCATGACTACATGTGTGTAGATAACTAACCTCATGTTAAGTCCCCTATGTGTAAGTGCAGGCCGCACAACATTGGGAAGGGAGTGATTAAACCATAATGTCTATTAATTGTTTTTTCTAGGGCTGGGGGAATACATAATGGCATTATAGTTACACAGACATATCATGGCTCCATTTCCTTATGTGACAGGGAGCCTGTTTACAGCTCACATTTCAAAGAATAACTAACTCTTCTCACCCAAACACAACAACCAGCCCTCCCTGAGTTCCACAGAAGAATACTAATACTGCAGGAAAGACTCTAATGTTAAACAGGACAGAGTTACAGCAACAGGGTGCAGGTGTGGGAGGGAGAGGGAGCGGGAGCAGGAGTGGTGGTGGAGAAGAGGGGTCAGGAGAAAGTGAGCCCAAATGCTGCAACAGAATGTATTGGAAGGAAGCAGCATTTGCACTATTATGAGTATATTCAGAAGCAAAGCTTAGGGCTTTAGAATAAAAGCAAGACGTGAACATTCTAACATAGGCTAGAACAATATGGGACCACTGAAGATCACTCAAACCAGACCAGGACAATTCTCTTAGCCACCCTGATGAATAATCCTTGCCACATCCTTAGCAAAGAGGAACTGGGGTCTGAGATCAAGTTTTGGGGTACCTGCTTAATTCATATCTTTTTCTTTAGAAGTGCCCCACAAATAGATAGTGCTATTTGTACTTCAGGGTCCACCCTTGTGCCACAGCTGATTGGACCAGGGTGAGTTATATGACCCAAGACAAATCAGTCCACAGCCTAGGCTGAGCTAGGCTATCAAACCAATCAGATTTGGTTTTCAAAAATATACAATAAAAGATATAGAGAAAATATATAGGTTCTTAAACTGCAATTTATGTAGAGTTCATTCACTCATGTACTAATTTTTTTTGGATGCCCACATGTGGATACAGGACCCTAAAATCCTGACTTCAGTTTTTATTCCCACATGGCTTGGCTGTCCTTAATCTTATGTCCCAGATTGTTCACAAGATTACAGGGATATATTTCAACTAATTGGGTGGTTCTTCCATAGTGTAGGCTCTATTGTTTTTAATTATTTTGCCATTTTAAGAAAATTTAAAATTAAAAATCTACTAGGATGGGTTTCTGACTTAAGAATCTGCTAACCTCTTCTGATTATTTCAGTGGAAGGATCCAGAGGAGGAAAAAATCAGGACATCCCACTCGATCTTCCAGCCTCCTTATAGGATTCTGTCTTCATTGAGCTTGTTTATGCCTGGAAGTTCCACATTTCACATACACAAAAGAGTTCCTGGGTTCACATCCCCCTTCCTTGTCTATCACAAAGCCCATGGGAACACAACTGCTGGCAGATGCTTTGGGCATGTGAGAAATGCACAGAGACAGATGCTAAATGTCACTTGTACAAAACACACTAGAGTGAACCCTCACTGCAATTGTCATACGTTTCCAGCCCAGATTTTCTGGAGGAGTTCCAGCTTAAAATAGCCCATCTTGCTGTCCAAACAGGCACTTATTTTTGGCAGATTGCATGCCCCAATTTTTAGTTTGGGAAACGTTATCACTTTATATATACTGTACACTCAAATGTACCCTGGAGTGAGTCCTGATCTAGCTGGTCATTTTCATGGTGAGAGATCTTCCATCTTCTGAAGTTGCATGAAAATAAACCAAATAACTGAAAGAAAGAATAAGGGAAGGAGGAGAAAGTTTAGGCTATGGCACCTGTTTCAAGGAGGGGCTGTATGTGCAAGGCAAACCCCAAATGCAGAGGAAGCTGAGAAACCAAAGAAATAGGCAAAAAAGTACAGTTTGTCAGTATATGTGGTTTTATTGGGGAACTTATGGACGGAAGTGTGGTCTTGGGCGGCTGCAAGACAGGTAGATCTCTGAGCTGTTAACCCCGTACCCAGGGCTTATGTACTACAAGGAAAGGGTATACGTGCTTCAGAGGGAATGTATAGGAATTTGCTTAAGGGCAGTGTTTATGGTAAGTACTCACTCTTGCACAAGGAACGACAGATAAACTGGAAATCTTAGAGGCATTCCCAGAACTTGGGTTCATCAGAAGTCAACATGGCGGATTAGCACACAAGATGAAGTTACTCTGGCCTACGCAGCACCCCTTCTGTTTTAACTGTCTCCAAGTTCCTAGAAACAGTCACTCTGCAGTGACTGCTCATACGATGGATTCCTAAAGACTCTAGAATTGCCACCTGATTAAAACCTTAGTTTCCAGCCAGAGCCAACTGTGAAAAGACATGCAGTTGATGGTGTTCTCAGTGGCTGGAATAACTCGGTAATGCTGCATGATGTATCCTTTGAGCTCCTCCGGGGCTTGGCACATGATAGATGCTCGTTAAAGGGTGGATGAGCGACTGGATGTCAAAGCATAAAACCGAATCGATAAAGCAAACCCCATGTACAGTCTTTATTCTTTCTCTCTCTCTTTTTCCATTCTCTGCTTGAATGTGGTCGTCCTTGATTCTTGCTCTTTTCTCTGTTGGGTTCTTGTCTAAGTTAGATCTGTGTGGGCTACTGGTCAATGAACCTGATATTATAGTCATCGCTCTCTGGGGTCCCGGGTTCAGTAGGTGATTGTGGCTGGAAAGAGAGGTTTCATTGCACACATAGAGAACCTGCAAAGCAATCTACGGCCTCTGATGCTGTGTTTAAGATGAACATCTCTGACCGAGCATATGTAGATCACAAGAAGCCCCAGCGCAGCATTAAACAAACTTCTCCCAGGAGCAGCCCTCTTGAAATTTCAGCCCTCCCACCACCCATGTACCATCACTGAAAGGCAGGTGGGGAGAATATTATTAAGGTGAATTCTAAACTCTATTTTAGAATTAATGTTTCATGGAGATCTCTGTGCTCTCCAGTTAGTTCATCAACCCTGAAGGACCCAGATGTTATTGGACATTATAGCACATGCATCCAGAGAATATTAAAATTATTTCAATTTTAAAAATAGAATCATTCCATGGATGTGGGGAGCACAGTTTGGGAGATGACCACGATTGTGGCTCTGACACGGGCAGAACAGGGGCAATGTGTATGGCCAAAATGTTGTACCCCCATGATATTCTGAAATTAAAAAAATAAATAAAAAAAAAAAAAAAAAAATAGAATCATTCCAAGCCATGAGAGTAAGGATTCTCCTCAGGTAACTTTATTACTGTTGCCCAAACCTTGATCACTCTTATGCCATCATTATTAATTTTTGACATGTCTGCATTCTATAGCTATCAGGATTTAGTCAATTTTTAAAACTCAGATCATTTGATTTTTTAAAAATACATTTATTTTTAAAGAAATCTTTGGATTGCATCTGTGTTTTACTTCAATAAAAATTTACTTTATTAAAAAGGAAATTTTGTTTCAAGGCTCCAAATTTCAAATTGGTATCACTTTCCATTAGTAGAAGGAAAAAGTAAAAATAAATATGATATTTTTACTTATGCTCATCCTAGTTGAATAGAATAAATTTTTTTAAAAAAAGTTTTCTTTCTCTGTCTCAGGATGCCTGAGGGTCTTTTCCCCATCTCCCTCTGTCTACGTAAACTGTGAGGCCATATATATATTTAGCAAACATCTTTATGGCACTCACAATGTGTGAGGTACTGCTTGAACAACTTTACAAATATGAACATAGTTAATCCTTTTAACACTCTTATAAAGTAGGGTATGTTATTATTATCCCCATTCAACAGGTGAGAAAGCTGAGGTACAGAACAGTGAGGTGACTTAGCAGAGACCACACAGCCTAGTTCTTCTGGTGGCGGAACTAAGATTTAAGCCCATGCTGCTTGGCAGCAGAATCTGTGCTTATCATACCAGGAGCCCAGATTTTGTTGTAAAAATATCACTCCCCACTGAAAAGGAGAAATGGTTGATTCCAGGTTGAGGGTGGTGAAGTACAAGGTGAGCTTGGGTCATCTCATTGCTCTAGAAAGCAAAGAGGTATCAAAAATTATGGAGATGTGTCAAAAGAAAGTCCAGCTTTAGGGGACTCGTAATAGCTAAATTTGGAACAATTTTAGCATGAGAAATGACAGAAATTGATATACATTGAAGGGCTAAAATCCCATTAGTCCACAGGGACTCTTGAGGCAGAGGGAGAGAGAGAAAGAAAGAAAAAAAAAAAGAACTTCAAGAGGAATTCTTTATACCAGCTAATACAGAAGGAGTAACAGAATGAAAGACTTAGAGAAAGTATCATTTTTAAAAAATTTATTATTATTTTTTATTTCAAAATATTACAGGGGTACAAGCATTTAGGTTACCTATATTGCCTTTGCACCACCTGAGTCAGAGCTACAAGCATGCCCCTCACCCAGACAGTGCACACTGCACCCATTACGTGTGAATATACCCATCCCCTCCTCCCCCATACCTGCCCAACACCCAATGAATGTTACTTTCATATGTGCATATAAGCGTTGATCAATTGGTACCAATTTGATGGTAAGCATATGTAGTGCTTGTTTTTCTATTCTTGTGATACTTCACTTAGGAGGATGGGCTCCAGCTCCATCCAGGATAATACAAGAGGTGTTAGTTCACCATTGTTTTTTGTGGCTGAGTAGTACTCCATGGTATACATATACCACATGTATTGATGGGCACTTGGGTTCTTTCCACATCCTTGCAATTGTGATAAAGTATCATTTTTAAACTTGCAATTTAATAATGATTTCAGGCAAGAATTAGCAAGAGGAGTTTGGAGAAAGTTTGTTGAGGAGCAGAGATTTTGCCTGGTTCTGACACCTCACCCAACATATCTCAAATTATAAAAGCCATATATGACACACCCACAGCCCACATCATACTGAATGGGGAAAAGGTGAAAGCATTCCCCCTACTAACTGGAACAAGACAAGAGTGCCCACTGTCACCACTTCTATTCAACATAGTGCTGGAAGTGCTGGCCAGAGCAATCAGGCAAGAGAAATAAATAAAGGGTATCCAAATCAGGAAAGAGGAGGTCAAATTATTGCTTTTCACTGATGATATGATTTTATATCTAAAAACCCCCAAAGACTTCTCCAAGAGACTCCTGGAATTGATAAATAAATTCAGCAAAGTCTCAGGATATAAAATTAATGTACACAAATCAGTAGCATTTCTATATAGGAATAATGGTCAAGGTGAGAATCAAATCAAAGACAAAATACCATTCACAATAGCTGCAAGGAAAATAAAATACCTAGGAATATATTTAACCAAGAAGGTGAAAGTTCTCTACAAAGAGAACTATGAATCACTGAGGAAGCAAATTGCAGATGATGTAAACAAATGGAAAAATATATCATGCTCATGGATCGGCAGAATCAACATTGTTCAAATGTCCATACTACCCAAGGTGATTTACAGATTCAATGCATTCCCCATCAAAATACCAACGTCAAATTTCACAGATCAAGAAAAAATAATTCTGCGCTTCATGTGGAACCAAAAAAGAACCTGAATAGCCAAAGCAATCTTAAGCAAAAAGAACAAATATGGAGGCATCACATTACCAGACTTCAAACTGTTCTACAAGGCTATAGTAACCAAAACAGCATGGTACTGGCACAAAAAAAGAGACATAGACCAATGAAACAGAACAGAGAACCCAGATATAAAACCATCCACATACAGCCAACTGATCTACAACAAAGCAGACAACAAGATACACTGGGGAAAAGAAGCCCTATTCAATAAATGGTGCTGGGAAAATTGGATAGCCACATGCAGAAGAATGAAATAGGATCCATATCTCTCACCACTCACAAAAATTAATTCAAGATGGGTAAAAGACTTAAATGTAAGGCATGAAACCATAAGAATTCTAGAAGAAAATGTAGGAAAAACTCTTCCAGATATTGGCCTAGGCAAAGAATTTATGACTAATACCCCAAAGGCAATTATAGCAATAACGAAAATAAATAAATGGGACCTGATTAAATTAAAAAGCTTCTGCACAGCTAAGGAAATAATCAACAGAGCAAATAGACAACCTACAGAATGGGAGAAAATATTTGCAAACTACATATCCGATAAAGGGCTAATATCCAAAACCTACAAAGAACTCAAAGAAATCAGCAAGAAAAAAACCCAAACAACCCCATTAAAAAGTGGGCAGAAGACATGAACAGAAGCTCTTCAAAAGAAGACAGACCAATGGCCAATAAACATGAAAAATGATCAATGTCATTAATCACCAGGGAAATGCAAATTAAAGCCACAATGGGATATCACTTTAACCCTGTTAGAATGGCTTTTATTAAAAAGTTTTATCTATCTATCTATCTATCTATATATCTCAATCCTGGCGTGGATGCAGAGAGAAAGGAGCACTTGTACACTGTTGGGGGGACTGAAAATTAGTACAACCCCCATGGAAAACAGTATGGAGGCTCCTCAAAGAACTAAAAGGAGACCTACCATTTGATCCAGCAATCCCACCACTGGGTATCTACCCAAAGGAAAAGAAGTCATTTTATCAAAAAGACACCTGCACTCAAATGTTTATTGCAGCACAATTCACAATTGCAAAGATGTGGAATCAACCCAAGTGCCCATCAATTCAAAGTGGATTAACAAAATGTGGTATATGTATACCATGGAGTACTACTCAGCCGTGAAGAAGGATGAATTCACGCCTTTTGCAACAATTTGGGTGGAACCCGAAGCCATCATCCTAAGTGAAATATCTAAAGAATGGAAAAACAAACACCACATGTACTTGCTATTAAATTAGAGCTAACTGATGGGTACACATGTACACAGAGGGAAGTAAAACTCAGTGGAAATCAAGCAGGGGGGAGCGGGAGTAGGGGAAGGGAAAAAACCTACCTAACGGGTACAATGAACACTATTTGAGGGACAGGCACACTTATAGCTGTGACTCAAGCATTACAAAAGTGGTCCATGTAACCAAAAACATTTGTTAATATTTTGAAATTTAAAAAATTAAAAAATAAATAAAGGAGGGCAAAGTGTGTCTTCACAATGGGTGACCAGCTGCCATGGCCTTAACCAAGTGACACGCTTCTCTTCATTGATAGCAACACACCCTCATATTATTTACCTCCTAATATGGTGCTCTGTGAAGTACAGAGCATTGTCTATAAAGGAGCCTTACCAGAAAGGTAAAATATGAAGCTAATTTGAATTAACTATGATCTAATCTAACCTCAATCTCATTTGGGCCCAAATTCCAGTTTACAGAAAGTATCTGGGATAGAGAAAAAGGTAAAATGACAACATGGGACAGAATGTGGGACATTCTCCAAGACAAGTGGACTCTACAAATAGTCAAAATCATAAAAATATGTGTGGGGGAGGCAGGGAGGTCTAGGTTAAAAGATGGTACAGTGACAAACATTATATAGGGCATGAATCTTGATTGGATAGTGGTTAGAAAAGTTTTAAAAGGCATTCTTGGGACGAATAAAAAAATCTGAAATTTGGATGTTAGATGTTATGAAATCTTCGTTCATTTTCTTAGGTGTGATAATGGTGTTGAGGTTGTATAAGAGAATGCCTTGCTCTTGGGAGACAGGAGTATGTAGCGGTAAAGAGTCATGATGTCTGTGGCTTAAAATAGTTCAGAAAACATATGAGCACACACATACAAATAGGTATGATAAGTAGATAGAGCCATCATAACAAAATATTAGCTGTTGAATCCAGGTGGTATTTATTGCATTATTTTACAACTTTTCTGAATATTTGGAAATTTTCAAAATACCAAGTTGTGGAAAATAAAACAGAACTTTGTGCTTTTAATGACCCTGCCGTGCTGCCTGGAGTTGGAGGAAGGACTGCCATCCCCTGCGAATCTGTCCCCTAAAGTCACCTCATTTGTCCCCTCTGCCATGGTCCTTAGGCAGGCTGTGTGTAAGGACTACGTGGGACCACCGTGGTCCTGCAGATGAGGAAATGCATTTGAGCTGTGGTGTTGTGATGGTCTTCCTTCCTGGCGCCATGACAACTCCCAGCTCTCTCTGCTTAACTGGGGGCCCCAGAATGTTCCCCCATGTTATGGAAACACTCTGGCTTGCAGGATTGCACATACCCAACCCTGCATATTTCATTGTCATCTGTAGACAATGGCTGCAGAATCTTTCTTGCCCCCAACCCACTGTGTATCTCCAGCCTGTCTATATAGCAGGCTGGAAAGGAGTTCAGAATCACCTGGATCCTGCAGCCTCCTTTTCTGAACTGCCCTCCTCTCCTTTCCTTTCCTCTGAAGCGCAAAGACCAGCTGTGATATTCATTTGCTGATAATACGCTGTAAATCTGCCTGGCCCGAGACTGGGATGCAATGCCAGCCTGCAGGTGAGAGTCGTGCGCCGCAGGGCTCTCAGAATTGGAAGTTAAGGCCTGGTGTCTGCAGCCTGGATGGCTATCATGAATCTTTCTATCAGAACACTTTCTCTGAGATTAGGCTGCGTGCCACCAAGCATATGCCTTCCCCTTGACTG
The DNA here is from genome assembly GCA_023783475.1 of Daubentonia madagascariensis. Taxonomy (NCBI): domain Eukaryota; kingdom Metazoa; phylum Chordata; class Mammalia; order Primates; family Daubentoniidae; genus Daubentonia; species Daubentonia madagascariensis. Next base: position 2,364,008 of record JAKFHU010002505.1, on the reverse strand, counting down.
CTTAGTCAGAATCAGGCTGTGCATCTTCCATAAGCCTCTGATGTCTGGCATTTGGAAATGTGCTGCTGGCTTTGTGGAGGACAATGGTCACAAGCGAGTAGAGACTGATCTGATCCTGTCACGAACAGCCAGCAGCCAATACAGACATTTCATCCAGAGAGAGACCCTGTGGCATGTCTCCTATGTCACCTAGTCCCCTCCCAGACTCTGAGCTTCCTTTCCAGTTGCTAAAGGGCATGCCCAACCTTGCCTTTTGTTCAGCAACCAGAAAGTCTTGTATGAGATCTAACCTCAGTCGGTTGTGCTGTAGCTTAAATCTAGCTTGGGCAACATGGCAAGATCCTGTCTATACAAAAAACAATAATAATAAAAATTAGCTGGGCATGGTGGTGCGCACCTGTAGTCCCAGCTACTCAGGAGGCTGAGGTGGGAGGATCCCTTGAGCTCAGGAGTTCGGAACCAGCCTGAACAAGAGCGAGACGCCATAATTATTTAAAATAGAAAAAAATTAGGCACGGTGGCATGCTTCTGGAGTCCCAGCTACTTGGGAGGCTGAGGCAGCAGGGTTGCTTGAGCCCAGGAGTTGGAGGTTGCAGTGAGCTATGATCACGCTGCTGCACTCTAGCCTGGACAACAGAGCAAGACCCTGTCTCAAAAAAAAAAAAAAAGATATTTTTTAAAAAATTTCCTTGTTTTCTTTTTGACTGATTTTTTGTTTTTGAGGAATTAAATTGTATTCCTTTAGGGTGACTAACTCATCTTGGTATCTCGATTTGCCTGGGACTTTTCTGGTTTTACCACTGAAAGTCACTCATCTGCAGAAACCCCTCAGTCCCAGGAAAACAGGATGGCTCCTGCCTCCTTGCCTTCCTTTCTTTTGTTCCACATGCCAATTGTCATCATTTCCAGCTGTTCTAGTTTTCTCCACACCAGCCCTACCCAGGAGGTGCTCATCTTCTCTTCCTCAACAGCAACAGTGAGTCTTCAGTGTATTGAGGCTGAGGTGCGCGGGGAGCTTGACGTTTTCATGTCTGACCTCAGTCAGTCCTCAGCAAGCCCCCCGAGGGGCTTCCTTGCTTGCATTTACAGAAGAGAAGGCCAAGGCAGGCACAGGCTGCAGAACTTGCCCAGGGCCATGCAACTGGCGAGTGGGGAAATTGGGTTCCTAATCCTGATAGAGGGGTTTGACCCCAGATCCCTCTCACCCAACCAATTCTAGACACAGATCACAAGTGCCTATGATTTCAAAGAGCTGCACACAGTCCATGGGCAAGTCCCAGGGGCTGGAAGTTAGGGCACCTGCATTCTAGTCATGCTCCACCACTGTGTGGACATGGAATAAAAACCCGAATAAAACTCTCTGTTTTACATTCCCTCCAGAGCTCCTGGGTCCCGGCTCTGCCGACATTTCCCTCCCCACCTCTCCCCACTCCTGACACCATCCTGAGCCATGAACCTTTCCCAGAAGCCCCAGGCTCCCCCTTGCTGCTGCACACGCTGCCTCCTCCACCTGCAACAACTCTCTCCCCTTGCTGACATCCAACTCAAGCCCCACAGCCCAGCATTAAATAGGCCAATGCCCAGCCTCTTATCAGCTTCCTGCGCAGACTGCCCACCCTCACTAGCTCTGAGGACCACGGTCAAGCAGGCATGGTTAAACCTAGCCCCTTGCATGTTTCTTTCTCCTGCCTCAGCTTCCTCATCTGTAAAATGGGTCTGTAATGGAGCTTGCACTCAAGGAGGAGATAAAAAAAACCAAGGCAATAACAGTAGCAAACACTAATATAGAGCTCACCTCATGCCAAGCCCTCTTCTATGCACGTTGCGTTTGTTGACTCATTTAATCCATGCCAGAATTCTTGGAAGTGTTATCATTTCCATTTTACAGAAGAGGAAATGGAGACACAGAGAATAAATGACTAGCCCAAGGTTTCCTAGCTATGGAGGGGCAGCTCAGGGATTGGTACCCGCATGCTCTGGCTTGAGAGGCCTTAATCACAACTTTAGATAGCTACTGATGCTTGGTTGAAAAAAATGGCGCCCTGTTTTAGAGAGTTGTTTGGTGGGAGGGTTATCAGAGAAAGCCTCTTGGAGGAGGTATTGACGGGTTTAAGACTAGAATGACGACAAGAAGGCAAGCAGCGGATAATCTAGCTGAGCAGATCTCAGTCTTGGCTGCTCATTCAAACCACCTAGGGACAGGTTTAAAAAACACTCAGTGTCTGAGTCCCACCCCAGAGCCATTAAATCTCAACCTTTGTGAGTGAGCCCAGGACTCAGCATTTAGAAAACCTCTCAGGAGAGTACCACATGCAGCCAAGGCAGAGAAAGGCTCGTCTGGGGAAAAGGCATTGCAGGGGGCAAGGGCACCCCCCACCTTTCCCTGGGAGGCACAGTCACCCTCTTCCTGCCTTTGTTCCCCTCCTTTCCCCATAGTCCTTCCTTGATGAGCAAACAAAGGGAAGGAGAGAGGAATTAAAGTTCCATTTAGGGAAAAGGTTGAGAGCAGATTCCGCCTCATAAGTTCCAGGGAGGTCAGAAGGGGGTTGGGTCAGTGCGGCGGCCTGTCAGGCCCCCAGATGACAAATGACATTCTGAACCAGTATCTGCTCAGATACTTCTAAGCTGACCGTTGGAGACAGCTAATAAAAGACCAAGCTGTCCTCCAAGATTAACGACTCAGGAGGAAGATGGCGAGGGGGGGCTCTGGAGTCCTTTGCTGCCCCAAGCTCCCAGGCCATCCGTGTGGACGGTGAGGAGGGGACACCAATGAGCAGCATGGAAAACATCCCCGGGCTGCTGCTGCTGCTGCTGGAGGCCCATCTGGCTGTCCCCCCGCCCCCGCTGCCCTGGCCCCGTCCGGTCCCTCTGGGGCACTCAGCGGCAGTGGCTTTCCTCCTCTGCTGCTTGCTTTTCTCTTTTGAAATGTTGTTTCATCTCCCTGCGCTGTCCTGGGCGGCGGATCTCTGGGGGCCTTTCTGTGCCTCTCTGTGTGTCTCCCAGCCTCCCCTCCCGCTTGCTTTCCCCACGCTCTTCCCGTCTTTCTCTGTCTCCCTCTGCGTTTCGCTTTGACTCTCTCGCCTGCCTGTCCCTCTCTCTCCTCGCGCGCGCCTGCGTGTGTGTGTGTGTATGTGTGTGTGTGTGTCTCGGGCTCAGTCTTGCCCTGCCCCTCTCTCTCTCTCTGCTGATTCTTTTTGCCTGTCTCTCTGCCTCTGTGTCTCTGTCTCTGTGTTTCTGTATCTCTTTATTTGTGTCTCTATCTCTCTGTGATGCTCAGTCTCTCCTGTGTCTCTGCGTTTCCATCTCTGTATTTTTCTGTCTCTGTGCCTCTGTGTATTTGTCTCTCTCGCTCTCCTGTGTCTCTGTGTCTTTCTGTCTCTGTCTCTTTCTCTCTGTGTTTCTGTGTCTCTATCTCTCTCCTCTCTCTCTGTGTCTCTGTCTCTGTGTTTCTGTGTCTCTGTTTCTATTCCTCTGTCTTTGTCTCTGTGTTTCTACGTCTCTGCCTCTATTTCTCTTTGTCTCTGCCTCCGTGTCTCTGCCTGGCTCATCCTTGCCTTCTCGGCCCTCTCTGACTCTTCGTGTCTTCCTGCCGGTTCCTCTGCTTTTTGATGTCCCTGCTTCCATCTACTTCCATCTTGTTCCCTGTCTCTCTGTCCCCGCTGCGGCTTTCCTGAGTTTGTGTCGACCTCATGTCCTTTCTCTCCTCTTCCTTCCTGTCTTCTCATCCCAGTCCTGCAGGAGAGGGGCCTCTTTTCTTGGGGGCAATCAGGGCGGGCCCCGCTGTGGGCTGGGGAAGGGCAGGCGCCCAGTCCCACTCTCCCACCAGTGCCCCGAGCCCACTTTCTTCCTGGTCAGGAGGCCCCTGGGCCCGAGCTTGTCCTGCGGCAGAATCCCCACCACTTCCCACGCTCTACTATAATTCCCCCGAAAAATACAGGGAAGACCCTCATTCCTCAGCTTCACTTGGCCCCACCAGTGTTAATGAGAGCCCGTGCCCACAGCTGAGAGATCTCAAGCCAATCGTGAATCCACAGATGTGCTCATGACTTAATAACCACAGATTTACTATATACATACAGCCTGCCAGGTGTTCTGTACATGCAACTCATTTCCACAAAAAAGCCTGCAATGTAGATACCATCATCCTCAGTTTTCAGGTGAGGATCCGTGAGGGGCTCAGAGAAGTTAAGAAACCTGCCCAAGGTCACACAGCTGGCAAATGGTAGAGGCAGAATTCAAGCCCATTCTGGGTGGGCCTGAGGTCAGGCCCTTTCCACTGAATCTTTTAGAGCTGTGCTCTCCAGCGAGGTAGCCTCTAAACACATGTGGCTATTTAAATTAATTAAAATGAAGTAAAATTAAGAATCGAGTCTCTTTGTCTCACTGGCCACGTTTCAAGTGCTCAGTAGTCACGTGTGGCCTGTGGCTGCCATATGGGACAGTGCAGACATAGAACATTTCTATCAGTGCAGAAAGTTCTATTAGACTGCAGTGTTTTAGATAAACATGGAGGAGTCTTTTGTGGGAGAACAAAAGAAAACAGAAGGATATTGAAATAGCCCCAGGTCACTCCCTGATCCCATTCCTGGCTATGTGCGAAGTTGCCCGGAAGATCCTGAACTGAAACAGCAATCCTGTTTCCAAATACCTGCAGACGGTATCACCTGTGCCATGCAAACCTGCCTTTACAACCTTGTTTGTGTCAGGATTGCCACTGAGGAACATTATGCTTTCATTAGGAGGGGTGGATGTGTATATTCTTCTAGAAGGCAGAAAAAAACACAATCTTATGCCAGAAATTGAATTTTCTTATTTCAGCTGGTGTCCAGGGCTTTGAACCTTTCCACAACACGAACAGCTTATCTTGTTCCACTCGATCAAAAACATTTCATAACGCTGGCTCCTTCTGCAAGGTCACCTTGAAGTCTCTTCCCTGCTCGAAGCATCCTGAATCTTCCTTAGCCTAATAGAAACATTCTTGAAATCTGAGTAAACTGGATTTGCTCAGCCCTGTTCCCTCTCCAAGAAAATTGTATCTCACCTCTATGTAACAAGTCTCAAAAAAAAAAAAAAGGGAAATATTTATAATTTCTTACAAGCTTGCCAGTCTGGGCAATCCAAATGCCCAGCATCTTCCATCCACTGGAAGTCTTGGACTCATGCAAATGTATCTGCAGGCAGCTGATGCCTTCCATGCACCCCTCTACTGCTCTGCTAGGCACTGGTCATTCCTGACATGGAGCTCTTCCTCCACTGGTGGATCTGCCTCCACCTGGGCTGCTAAGAGTCACTCTATCTCTATGGTTGCCATTCCAAGCCTTTACATGCCCAAGGTAGCTTATGGTAGGACAAAACGGAGAATTGTTCTCTGCCATCCCTGCCTTATTTTGATAATTAGAAATGACCAAAGGCAATGCTGCTGGGCCCCGATGTCTTATAGCATTTGCTGGAGTCCTTTCTATAGGTTTTATTTTTGTCTAACATTGGAACAGTATGTGTAGTTAAGAGCATTAAAGAAAAAATTATTCATGACACTTACTAAAGACGGTAAGGAGGACTTTATGCAAAGGAGGCCACTACAATGGGATTTTTGAAGTAGGGGAGAGAGATTGGGCTCAACTCCAAATACAATAAGGAAAAGTGGGGATTTATAGCCCGGGAGCAGGGTGAGGGTGGGTCAGTGGGTAGAAAATTGCTAAGAGATAGGGTGATTCTTTGCTAACCTGACCTAATAGGGCTTTTGCCGGAGGCAGACTAGGGCAATAAGATATTGAGGGTGCGAGATTTTCAATAAACTGACTGAACAGAATTCTTGCTAAAACTGGAATAAGTGGGTCTGGATTAAGGACAGAGACCAAGGGCAGGGCCTAATCAGAAAGAGGACTCGGAGGAGCCCGACTAGGGTTAGCTCAAGTTGCGAGTCTTTGTCAAGAGCGTGTGCAAAGGAACCAGGCAACCTTGGTTTGAATCCCAGCTCTGCTGCTTACTGGTTGGGTGACCTGAGGTAGGTTACTTAACCCCTCTGTGCTTCAGTGTCCTCGTCTGTGAAATAGGGATGATAATATTGACCTCACAAGTGTGAAGGCTGGATCAGTTGTTGCCCTTGTCGTGGCTTTTGTTGATAGTATCTCTGCCTGCTCTTCAGGCTCAGAAATGCCTCCTGGCATGGTTGAAGCCACGACCATCACACCATGCTCAGAACTGCCACTCCACAGAGGCCCTCACCCCTAGATTGCTTACTCTACCTGCCTCTTTTTGACCTGTCTTCTAGGAGGCTTTCCTAGACCATTCCTGCCCTCAAATACTCTTCCGTCCGCACGTTCCCACCAATTCACCAGATATGTCCACACGTGTCTGTGGCACATACACCATCTTATCCACCTATCAGCTCCACACTTTAGAGATTAGGACAGTTGAGGCTCAGAGCCCCGAAACGTCTTGCTCAAGCTGACACAGGTATTCCACAGATGAGGTACAACCCAAACGTGGGTCTGTTTGGCATCAGTATCCTTCCCCCAGACCACAGGTTATCTCAACACGGCGACTTAATGCATGGTGAACCTTGGGGTTGAAGCACGGGAACATGCACTGGTGCCTCAGGAGACTTCCTTTCTGGCTACCATCTGTCCTATTTGACTGAGTCTTTCCAACCTTAGCTCTTTTAAATGCATCCAGTTCACCCTGACCATCCACAACCTCCCCGAGACTCCTTACTTTGACATCCCGAAACTCACCTTCTCTCCCACCCTACGCCATGTCTTGCTTATCTGTCCACGGGTACACATTCCTGTCGTTCCAGCTCAGCACCTTGCTTTGGACACAGTATTGGCATTTACTCACAGTGGACACATCACAGCTCAGAAAGGGCCCTCTGGTTCCCAGCCTGGCCCAGCAGGATGAATGACCAGACCCACCCCCTCCGGGCTTCTGTCTGCGGGGAAGGGTGCCACAGGCATGGGCACAGCAAGCTCCGAATTCCCAGGTTTACTCTGGCAGTACAAAGTGCTGAAAACTTCAAGGAGGATTTTTGTGTTTTTCGGTTTTTTAACAGTAACCTCTAAATCCCTTTCCAGGTTGGAGGGACTCAACGAGTTTTTATTTAGTGTGTGCTCTCCCTCTCTTTTGGTTCACTGGCTTCAGACTTATTATCTCACATTTGCCTGCATTACTCTGCCTTTTCCCCTGCCTGCCTGAGTCACCTGCAATAACCTAGGCCAGGGCCCTCCCAACCCATTCCTGGGTGTGCGCATGCACATGTGTACTTCTATTGCTCCTATCGGAACAGTTCCTGGGACAGAGGGGAGGCAGGGAATGGCCCTAAGTCCCAGGCCAGGTTGGGGGTGTGAAGCAGGAGACCTCCCTGCAAGAACTATATTTCTGCCTCAGTTTTCTGATGTGTAAAGTGGGAATAACAGTTACATCATAGAGTTATTGTGAGGACCAAATATTCAGAACAGCACCTGGCACATAATAAATACATACTACATAAATACTTGATATCATTATTGTTGTTATAACAATTGCTCAAGAAGCTATAGCAGATGAAGACCCAAGAATCACAGAATGATAAAATAATGGCCATGATTCCAAGCACCCACTAAGGTCTAAGTACTATGTGCTAAGCATTTTGTTTTTAGACAAAATAAAAGCTCTCTATTTCCCTCCCCTGATTTTAAAGAATGCATGTTAATTGTAGGGTAAAAGATATAGAGCAGGCTGCTAGATAAAGCAGGAAGGTATGAATACCTAGCAGGGTGTCTCTGATACATGGTAAGAGCTTACTAAATATTCGTATATTAGTAATATGAGTCAAATAATGGCAAGTCCAAACAAATGATTAAATGAAGGTCTATATACCCCACCCTATCCAGAGTAACCACTCTTAACATTTTAGTGTGTGCATTTCCAGATGTTTTCCTGTATATGTCGTTATAAACTTTTTTATTCTTTAACAAGAATGAGATTATATTGCACGTAATTATTTGTGAATCACTTTTTATTCCCACTTACCTATTTATGGTGGTCATATTTCCATGTTGGTAACTATAGTAGGAAGAACATACTGTGGTTCTAATTCTCCTGTGTTGGCCATATCAGAATAGACCAATGGAAAAGAGAGATTTTTTAAATTTACAGAGTTAACTGTCTAGATAAAATGGGTATATAGAATTTAAGTTCTAAAAGCCCCAAAGAAACATATACCAATGATTATTGCGTGTTACATGAATTAAGTTACCGATACCACACATACACTACATACTCCCACACACATACACACACACACGCACACAAAATGGGTAGTGATACCTTTGAATAGCTGTGTGCTGTTCCATTAAATGGATATTATGTTTAATTCCCATTTGCTGGATATTTAGGTTATTTCAAAAGTGTGACCAATTCAATTGACAAGGCTCAAGTCATTGATATAAAACCTGAAAAACTGTATTTTTCCAACAACTGCTGTTAGCTCTGCCCTTCCAACTTGGTCCCTTCCTGTTACCTAGTGGGCTTCCTCCAGGAGATCACTGGCATAGTTAAGACAGACACATTCTGGTATTAAAAGTCTCATCTTGGTTCTTAAGACCCAGTCTTGGTCATTTGACAACGTCAAGCTCGTACATTCTTTAAATGCCCTTTCCTCCTTCTACTTGGGAAGCTGGACTTGAGAGAGCAAGGCAGTCCTTGTCTCCTCTCTGCCTCGTGGGCAGTCTGCACCCTTATCACATCCCAATGCCTTCTCATTTAGCTCAGGAAACACTAGACTGGCCAGCGGGCAGGGAGGAGACTGGTCACCCCTTCTTATAAATGCCTCCAAACTTAGTGAGCTATTTTTTTGTGCATGCCTCTCTCATTTGGCTGCAAGGAGTAAACCTCTGGGGAAGTCAGAGGAGGTAGGGAGAATCTTCACCAACATTGTACCTCTCCAAAGGATGATTTCACTCTCCCTCCCTGCCTTTTTATATTTTCTGTGGGGCACAGACAGCAAAGGATCAGTGTAGGTTCTGCTGGAACAGTCCCTCTAAACCCGTGCTGTGCTGAAGTCACTCCTATTGGCTGTGAGAGCCAATTGTTAGTATTTCTTCCAAACTCCGTATTCAGTGAGGACACACTGGAAGCTCAAAAACAGCCCTCGTGGGACTATTTACACCATGGAAATTGGCATTATCTGGCAAAGCCCTCACCCCCACCCCCACCCCCACTCCAGAGCTGATTGTTAAACATTACCAGCACACCATTGCCTCTAACCCAACCTTTCAGGGAGGAGGCTGGCCCGATATCAGTGGTTGCTGCACTTAAAATGTGGAATGCTTACTACTTTTTGTTCTCAACCTTGAGAAGCCAATTATAGGAAAGATCACACCATCATAACAAGCACTTCATTTTATAAGCAGTGCTTTGATGAGCAACTTTTTACATTTAACCTACCCATTTGAGTGATTATTTTCTTTGGCTCAATTCCTAGAAGTGGAAATGCTGAATCCAAAGTTGTATCTAGTTTAAAGTTTCAGATACATGTGGTTCAAATGCTCTTTAGCAAATATGTACCAATCTGCATACCCATCACCAAGGTGCCTGGCATACTGTACCCTTTTAAATCAAAAATACTTTTTTAATCTTTTAGGCAAAAAAATGTAGTTTGTTTTCATTTGTATTTGTTTGACTGCCGTATGTTTGGATAGTTTTCTGGAACATTCATGAAAGCATTTCCTAAATATACTCTTCTTTTATGAATTTCCAAAAAGGCAGGTGAGAACATCAGCCACAGAGGCAGGAAATGAGAGGACCTCTGAGTTCCCACCTCCCCCAGCTGTGCCTGAGCACAGCGTTGAGATCTGTGAGTCTTGGAGACTCCTTCTTAGAGGCTACACTTTAATTAAAACCTTTCTTACATGATACATTATCTATGAAAGCAATTTGGTTAGAATATAGATTTTGCTGTGTGGTTACAGAGCTCCCATAGGAAGTCTTATTCCACTATCTGTGGCTTTCTGGTCGTGGGATCTGCAAGCTTCTTTGTGAGGATTGTGTACTCACCCATACTCATATGCCTGGGCACACACGTTACATAGACATACACACAGACTCATGGACACACACACACACATTCATTCAGACACACACATAAACACTCGTATGCATGGACACACAGGTACACATAGACACACATACAGACTCACGCACATACACACACATGCATGGACACGCAAGCATACACAGACTCACACTCATAAACACACACACCCCCATGCTCATATGCCTCGATACATATACACTCATTCTGGTACATACATCTACACTCATATGCCTTGACACACATGCACACACTCCTACACACATACATGGACACACATGCACATGTAGACTCACATTCATTGAGACACAGGCACCCACACTCATGCCTAAAAACACATACACACACACACACACACCACACATGTGCATACATGCATGGACACACATGCACACTCATACTCAGACACACAGCCATACTCACATGCCAGGAAACATATATGCGTAGACGCATATTCTCACACACATGCACGCATGGACACACATGCACACTCATACATACAGCCTTCTCTCCCCTTTACACCCAGTGCTGCTGCCATATTCAATTTCCTCCAGCTCTTCAAACATGCCCCACTCGCTCTTGCCCCGTGACTTTTGTACACACCATTTCTTCTACCTGGGACTTTTTTCCATCCACGTGTCACCTGGCTGACCCTCCTGCATCCTCTGTGTCTTGGGTCAAGAGTCACTTCCTTCGGACACCTTCCCTGGTCCCTTGGGCCACTTGGAGATTCCTGCCATTGCTCCTTTTGTCTACTGATCCTCCCCTTCGATGGCACTCACTGTGCTTTACAGTCACTGCTCCACAAGGGTGGGGACTGACGTCTGCTGTGTCTCCAGGGCCTCAGAAGTACCTGGCACAGGGTAGAGGGTGTGCAAAAAAAATTTACTCGATGAATGAGTAAACTGAGGCTCTGATTGACTAAAGACATGTGGCTAATTAGCAACAGAGGCTGGACTGGCATCCCCAGGCTCTGACTCCAGACTCCACGTTCTTTATCTTTTATCCATGGACTCTTTCCTTCACCAAAATGTGATTTTTCAAATTATTCTTTTGTCTATTTATAAATACATATGTGCACATGCACACACACATCAACCATGGGAAAGGTACTCATATGACCTTCTAATTGGGAATTTTTCCATCCCTCCATCCACCCATCCTTCATGGAGCCTAAGCTCCATAGAGAAGGACTCTCCATCTTGTTTACTGTGCTAATTACCTCTGTGCATAAAACAGTGTCAGGCCCATAGCAGGCGTGCAATATCATTTGTTAAATGAACAGATGAAACTGTTCGATAAACAGTTGCCGAACATCTACAAGGTACTGGGCTAGGTGCTAATGATATTGCGGAGATGAATAAAACCAGCCCTTCACCTTGAGTATCTTGCTGTCTAGTTGGGGAAACTATCAAATAAATCTTTGCCCTTTGGGATATGCAGATGGTCTAGTCCTTTCCTGGCCCTCCTTCATGTGCACGCACAGACAAAACAAAACATTGTGTGTATGTATATGTATGTGTGTGATCAAAATTGCATGTGTGTGATCAAAACTCACAGACACCCATGGATAGATTCCCAAACACCCTACGCACATACACCTGCACATCCAGGCCCCCTATCCAAGCTAGAAATAAACAGGTTGCTGCATTTGCAGCCCAACCTGGTTTGTTTCCTCTGAGTTCAAAGGAGTTTATTAATTTCAGCCCCTTCATGTGGAACTTGCAAAGCCTCCTGTAGGAGATATCCATAGCAACTGTGGTAACCATCTGAGAAGGGAGACATTAACCTTTTGAAGTCTGCTGCCCACTTTGTATGTTCCCCTTAGCTTGTTTACAGTGTTTCTCAGAATCTCTGAAATCATGGGAAGCAGTTATACTGAGGAGTCATCAACCTAGGATAGAGGATGCCTCCTTCATGTGCCCAAGACCTGAGCCCCTGCAGCTAATGCTCCATGAGGTAAGCCCGGTGCCAGCTGGTGTTTGAGCTGGGGGTAGAGAGAGGGGCAGGGAAGATGTGGGCATTGGCCTGAGCTTTGCCCCCAAGCTGTGGGCTGAACTTTCTGAAATTGTCAAAAGGTCTCACTGTGGGTCCTGCTGCCTCCAAACTGACCTTTTCAAAGTAAGAGTGAAAAATGCTCAGTGCCTCCTCTTTGGATCCAGAATGGATTGTTTCTTCAAGCAGGTCAGCCATTTCTACTCAGTTCCTGACCTTGGGCAAACCACCTCGATTTTCTGATCTCATCCATGGGATAAGGAATTCGTTTGAGAAAGCCCTTCATTTCAGCTGGTGGTGGTGGGAGGCCTCTAGGGTTCAGCATGGGTTGGGGAGAAGGTGCCCCATTCTCTGCCCTTGGGAGATGTTTGGTGGAGAGGAGAAGTTTGGGGCTACTCAGACCTGGGTTCAAACCCTTAGTGCATCAAATACTTGCTATATGTCTCTAATCGAGTTTCTTCTTGCTAAGTCTCAATGTTCATCAGTAAAATGGACATAATGATAGATACTTTACGAACCCCCTGAGAAGATGGAAGGAAATCATACCTGCAGGCAGTTTAGGCTTTGTGCTTCCTATATGGTAGGTGCTCAGAAAATAGCAGTTTACTCTTTTTTTTAAAAAAAAAAATCTTTCCTGCTCTCTTTACTACCCTCTGCTCTGTACCAACTACAGATACAGATATAAATGAAGCGGCCCTTGAGGGGCTCTCAGTCTAGCAGAACAGACAGATGAGCCAACAAACAATTATGAGGCATGAAGGGAACAAGGAATTCTGCATAAGGAAGGCCAGGAATCTTCCCAGAAGAGGTGACATCAACTAAGGATCCAGTGACCAATAAGACTAGGAAGGGAATATATTTCCTGTACAGAAGTACTTCTCAAGTGGGATAGTTTTACCTCCAGGGGACATTGGAAATATCTGGAGACATTCTTCATTGTCACAACTGGGGACAGTGCTACTGGCAACTAATTAGCCAGGGATGCTGTTGACATCCTATGATACATAGGGCAGCCCCCTGCAACAAAGAATCATCCAGTCCAAAATGTCAACAGTACCAAGGTTGAGAAACCCCCTTGTAGAGCATCATGATATTCTTCACCATAAATATTATAATCACTACTGATAATTGAGTACCTACTGCATGTCAGGCCTTCTTCATGTATTATTGTGTTTAATTCTCACAACCAGTCTATGGGATAATTCTCATTTTAGAGCTAAAGAATCAGAGTCTCACAGAGATTAAGAAACTTGGCCAAGACCTCCTAGAATCAGAAGTCAAGTTTGGGATTCAGGTCCCCTAGACTCCAAATCTTTTTTTTTTTTTTTTTAACCCTCACCATGTTGTCTCAAATGTTTCTACTTGGGAAATATCTGGGGTGTGCCTTAACCATTCACTGGACATGTGGTACATACAGCAGGTCAGACTAGCTTAAAGATTTAGGGAGGAGGGACTACTGCTGCCTTTGAAGGTGCCATCTGAGGTCTGTCTTCAAGCAAAGAGAGTTAATCTGGTTCAGCCCAATAATGTGGGCACTTCCATGAGTGGAGAACAAATAGAAAGGTAGCAACTAGTCTTTTGTTCCCCCTCCCTCATGTCATGATGCAAGTTCTGCTACTGTTGCTGCTGCTTCTGCTACTATAACAGCTACTATGATTATTGCCGCTTTAGCAAATAAGTAATGAACACTCACTCAGCTATGCCTTTTATCTGCTTAATCTTGTGTAAGTCTCCCAGCAACCCAGTGAAATAGGTATGATCACTTCCATTTCACATCTACAAAATGGAACTGAGGCCCAGAGAAGGATCAAACAAAAGAAGCAGGTCTAGCAATTGAATATGTATTATTCTATTAGTGGTTTCCAACTGGGGAGCAAATTTTCCCACCAGGGTGGGATATGATCTGCATATCCAGATATTATCTGGAGACAGTCTTAATTGTCAGACTAGGGGTGAGGAGAGATCTGTGCTCCTGGCATCCAGTGGGTAGAGGCCAGGGATGCTGCTGAACATCCTAAAATGCACAGGACAGCCCTCCCCCTGAGATTTCTGGCCCCAAATGTCCGTTGTGCTGAGGTTGAGAACCCTGGACTGACCCCAAAAGCCCCTACCTCCTCCTCAGCATGCAACGAGATTGACGGTTTCTGGGTTGTGTTGAGTAAATGTTTATTTAAAGTTTCCTAAGGATAGAAAACTCCTTGCATCATGCCTGGAAGCAGAGAAGAGCAGCATGAAAGTTAGAAATTTGTTTTTGATTTATTTTTGACAATAGGATGACTTTTGTGGCAAAACTATGAGAAAAGCCAGGAATGTGAACATTGCAAATCCACCTGTTTATGCGAGGTGAAAGTATTTTCCTTTTAAAGGTGGAAATTGGGAAGGCTACCAGTGAGCCCTAGTGAAATATTCATGACCCCCATCTAATTTCTAATTCAATTAAAAGGTGCTAATGTAGTTAACTGTGACAATAATTATTTTTGCTAATGAATATATTTAAATGCTTATCAGCAAAGGTGATAAGGAGTGCCCACAAGACCCAGCCACAAACTTGAATTTCAAATTGTTTTCGAAGTTTAAAGGTTGTTTTCACAAAGCTGTGAACCAAATTCTGAATTTACAAAATGGATAATTTTAGGATTAGCTATTCAGTTCCAACGGCAGCCTTCCATTTTCTTGAGGATTCAAGACAGGATTCTTTTAAAGTGCAAGTTCTTCAATTGCATTTGAAATAGGATTTGATTTATAAAAATTCAAATTATAGTGACTTTGCAAGAACCCAAGGACAAGAAGCTGGGCAAATCCCAGGGTTTGTTGCTGCTGAACAGAGGACAGAATTTCCCTGCCTGGGATATCACAAGATTGTTCCAGAAATGGGAGGTTATGTTCTGGAAGCCCTTTTTAAGAGGGAACGAACAACATCTCTTCCTAAAAATTCATCTCATCCTGTGGGGTGGATGGGTGAACACAGGCGATATGTTGGAGCTGGTATACCCGATGTCTAGACGTAGTCTCATCCTTACTTTGGCATTTAAACCGTGTATTTGATATTGCCTAGTTTTAAACACAGCCATCAAAATGTAAAATTGCCATTTTAAGTTTTACAGTGTTTGCATGACTTTTAAAAGATGGATTTCTAGCTTTTGGGTGAAAAATGTCTCTTTTCCTGCTCTTGATTCTTCTTTTTACTGTTCTGTTCGTAATTAATATCTACAATAATGGGTATGATGTCATCTTTGTGACCAACAAGTCTGGTTTTAATACTCCATTCCACCACTTACCAGGTGGGTGGTTTGGGGCAAGTCATTTAACCAGTCTGAACCAGGTCTTTTTCATCTATGAAGGGAGGTTTATATCTTGTATACCTTGCCCGGTTGTTGGATGGGTTACAGAGGTAATATATTTTATCACTTGACATAGTGTCTTGACATATAAATGCTCAATAAATGGTTGTGGTAGTAGTGGTAATAGTTGTTGTGATGGTTGTTTATCCCAACATACTTTAATCTTGAAACACCCTAGAGAGTAGGTAATATTATTTCTATTTTATCGATAAGGAGACTGAGACTTAGCAAAGCTTAGTTACTTGTCCAATGCCATACAGTTGGTAAGTGGTGGGCTTAGGATTTGAACCAGACTGGTTTGATTCTGGAGAATATCCTTTGTCCACATGTCATGTTCCTTCCCTTAAAATTCATATTCTCTCTCCCCTAAACTAGTTGGAAACCTCTTTGCACAACTTACAATGCCTAGTACTTCTAATTTTCTTGTAGGTCCTTAATAGACAGCATTTGAGAATGACCACTTCTCACCATTGCTTTGAACAAAACTCACGCATTTCCTATATTTTCACAATGATTTAGTCTCTTCAAGATAATGCAGAAAACAGAACAAAAAATTGTGATGATACATCCAAAAGTAGTGCCTTTGAGGCTGTTTGGAGAAAGATCTAGAGTACTAGTTTCTGTATGTAGACCCATTCTAACCATAGGGACCTTTTGGGCAATGTCTGAAGTGATTGTTTATAAATCTAACCCTTCTCCCAAGGCTGGTCAGCACCGGAAATGCTAAGTTTTTGGAAAGGTAGGAATGAGAGAAAAGGGCAAAAATGTGAGTATTTGGTGACATTGATTCTATAAAATGAATCAGCAGAAGACGTCTGGCTTATTCCCCTGGAAATCCCAGGGGCATCCCGGTCCAGAGCTTCCCCTAGAGTTTCCAGGGAAGGGATGGGGGTATAGAAAGACAATAGCTAGAGGGTACAGGGGCTTCTTTCTGAGGTGATGAAAATGTTCTAAAATTGACTGTGGTGATGGTTGCACATGTCTGCAAAAATACTAAAAAGCCTTGAATTGTACACACTTCAAATGTGCAAATTATATGGTATGTGAAGTATATCTTAATAATGCTGTTTGAAAAAAATCTCAGTAACCCACATAAGCAATCAACTGCCCAGGTCATGCCCTGGCACTCAATGCCCCAAGCCCCGACTTTCTCAATGCCTTTTGTAGTCTTGCCTTCCTTATTCTGCCAATCTTAGGCAAATTGATATTATCTATATGGTCCCAGAATACCTATAATGATAAGTATATGGAAGGCTAGAGAGTCTTTCCTTTTCTTTTTTAGAGCATGATGATTTTCTGCTCACCCTAATTTGTTTTTGTATATTCCAGATATACATTTGAAGGAAGTTGATATGCTACCACCACCACCCAGCAACCATCTGTTCTCATACTTTTAAGCCCACTCTGGGAATCGTTGGAAATCAGGAGAGGAAATCACTTCAACATTATGTTGAACTTCCCACTCAGTGTCCTCAAAGGAGGCAAAGAATAATACATAGACCTTGGGAGCTCATTTTCCAAGGAAATTCAGGTGTTACGACCTGTGAGATCCTCGGAAATTGCTTAACCTCTCTGAGCCTGTTTTCCCATCTATAGAAAAGGGAGAATTATAGTACCTGTGGGTTTGTTGTGTAAATGAAATAAGATGATGTCTATAAATCACTTATCCTGACATGTAGCACGTACGTAGGCACTCGGTGATTCAAAGCTACTTATTACAATTGCTGTGGTTACATTTCAATTGATTAGTATGAGTATACCTTGGAAGTTCAATCTTTTGGATTCTCTTAGGACCTCTATCTTTGGGAATACCCACCTTCCTGCAGACTCCCCCTCCCTTCCAGAAGTCAGACTGTTTAGGAATTTGCATGTTACAAAGATCACTGTGGTGGCCAGCAGGGGAATGTCCTGGAGGGCTGAAACCTCACCAGACCAGCCACATCTGTTTAGATTTTGTACACCCACTGACCATTTGGTGTCCAGAAGTTGTTGCTTCTGTAATCCTTTTATCTTTGCATTTTGATAGTGATTTTGGGAGAACCACACCAGAGATCTCAAACCAAGGGCTTGGGGGTAGAGGTGAGAACAAATCACCCACAGGTGTGTGCTATTTGCACCAGGAAATTGTCCCTATTTTTTAATTAGTCACCAGCACCAAGTAAAAGTCAGACCTCGCTTGTTGTCTGGATTTCTGACTCCTGGAAAGATTGAGCACACATTTCTGCATGGTAACAACCAGCTGGAACTGAAAAACAGCTGTCCCCTTTAAAAGGGATGTTCCTACTCCAGTTCCCAGCCTCCATCCTTCTTCCTGACTTATTTATGCTACCTGTCTGCTGTCTGGATGCATTTGAGTTTATGATCCCTAAACTAAGCCCCTGTGATCCACAGGAATGAATTGCTCATATTAGAAGAGATATTGATAGGCCTCACTGGTATCCCTAAAAAAAATCACCATCTATGAGGGCAAGAACAGGGATTAAGGTATTTTATCCACAAATACAAAGGAACAGGAGCCCAGCTATGACTGGAAACTGCCTCAAAACCCCATTCTAGGGTAGATGAGGGTAGACAGTGAAGCTTCTGGGAAAGGGAAAGTGTACTACTTCTTTCCAAGTTTAGCACATCATCATTAAATCAAACCCTCTGAGGAACAAAGGCAGGGAATGTGCACTGCTCTCTCTCTCTTTCTTAAAGATGTTTAAAAAAAAAAAAAAAGGAGTAAGTGCCCAGCTGCAGCCCTTGCCACATAGGTCTCACGGCAGGTCTCCAAGGGCCTCTCTTCCTTTCCTGTCCAGAAGCACATCAGCTCACATTTTAAAATCTCTAATAGAAGCACAAATGAGGTTTATGAACCATTAACCTTAGGTCAGTTTTCCAAAATCTCAAAAAGCATTTTAAAACAATTAATTACTTTGCTTCACTGGAAGCAGATTGTATTAATAGATCAGTGCAATTAGGCAGATGCTCAAGGTGAAACATTCCACCAAGATGGACAATAAGCTCCCACCCCAGAACTTTCTACGGAACGGGGCAGCATATTTTTCCTGTCTACCACCAACCCCTGTAACGTTGTGGTCATTTCTAAGCAAGAACTGTTTGCATTTTCCAAGCCCCTTTTTTCTTACAGCTGTGGAGTATAACTTTGATTTTTGCACCATGCTTGGGGAAAGGACAGTCTGGGGTAAATGAATTTGTAGGTTAAGAGGAAAATTCTCTTAATTTCATTCAGTTCAGTTGAAAACTTCTTTTAGAAATATGAGTCCTCCATTCTTTTGTATCAGGGGGAGCTTAGAAAAGATATACATAAAAAGGAAAATACTATACTGAGTCCAGGATATTGTGAGCTGAGACTTTGACCCCTTTTTAAAGAATTTCTCAGGGTTCTTGGAGCAGAGGACAATGGTTGGAGGTGAGTCTAAGAAAAGAGTGACTTCCGTCTTTGTCCCAGCTTTGCTGTTACCATGCTATGAAGGTTTGGGGTAGTCAGTTTTATATGATTCTCTCTTTGTTCATCTACAAAATGAATGGATTGGATTGGATCTCAGATTTCCTTTCCAGCCCGGACATTCTATGATTATTTATAAAATGAATTCTATAGACACAAAAGGCTTAAGAAATAGGGCTACTCCTCTCCTTTCAAGATGGCTGACTGAGCACATCTTGACAGAAGAAATATAAGAGCAAGAGTAGATCAATGTCATTGCTGGAAAACAGAGACTGTTACCATCAGCAAACCATAAATTTTGAGAAATGTGTGAAGGAGGTAAAATATATGGCACTAGATGAACGGTGATTCCTTAATAGCCTCAGGAAATCATAACCCCGAGTAGATTAAAGAGGAGACAATTATAAAGCTGAGTTATTCCAGTAGAATTCTGGAGAAAAATCAAGATCAGAGACAGCAGGCTGGGAGAAGCAACAGTCTGTGGGATGGTCTAAGGGTCATGAATTAGAGAACAACAGAACAGTTTCACAAATTCCCCGCTCAAAAGAGAGGCTGGCTGCAGCACTTACTCGTAGGTTTTCTGAGAAGTCAGTTCTCCACAGAAAGTCAGGACTGGAGTTTTGGTGGCTGGAGAGAGAAATGGGTCCCTGCCCCAAGGAACTTGTGCTGAACACAACTGAGAAGTGCACCCACAACTAGAAGTCAAGCTTCCCTCCCATCACAAAGGGAAGGCCACACGGATGTACCTCTTCTTCACTCAAAGCAGCCACTATGGTGATGGAAATGCTCTAACTCCGTGCTGCCTGTTGAGCACTGGAATTTCAATTTCATTTAACTTCAATTACCTTATATTGAAATTTACATAGCTACATGTGGCTAGTGGCTACCACATGTAGCTAATTCAATAGCTGCCATATTGGATGCAAAAACTTGGAGGATTCAGTAAGAATACTTTAATAATGTAGAAAGAAACCTTGGAATTAAAATATGATTGATAACATTAAAAACTAAATAGAAGAACTGAATGGCAGAATTAAAAATTAAATAGAAGAATTGACTTAGCAATCTGGAATATCTAACCAAAGTATTCTCCCAGTCCACAGAGCAATAACATAAAAAATTACAACAGAAAACTTGACACATGAAGGACAGATCCAAGAAACCCAATATTCATCAAAGGGTGATTCTAGGGAGGACAAACATAATGGGAACTAAGAAAGAGCCAAAGAAATAATAGGGGAAACATCCAAATAATTGCTCATAACATAGGTATAAAATTTCAATGCAGTTGTTAATAAAACAGAAAGGGCATGACATAAAATTAAATATATAAACTCAATATGTACCTACACCAAAATATTCTCAAACCAAAATTCTACATAATAAAACCTGGGAGGTGGAGAGTGGAAGATATGAAGGCGTGTTGCAAGGATTGCCTTTTTATAGAGAAAGCTTTAGAATATTGACATTGCTAAGAAAATAGGATTTGAAACATATTTATGTTTATAAAAAGAAATATATAAATTAAAATACAAGCATAAAAAAGAAGCACAGATTTCTATTTCACTAGAAAAATAAAAGGAAGAAAGAATATTTTATCAATTAGCTAAAATCTAGAAAGGGGAACATTCAAGAGTGGACAACATAAATTAAGATAGCGGAAATAAAACTAACATACAGTGATTACAGTAAATATAAATAACTTAATTTCTCCTGTTAAAAGACAAACACCATTAGGATTTTTTTTAAGGGGGAAATTTAACTATATCTTGTTTAGGAGACCTTACATAAAACTATATGAAGGTCAGAAGTAAAGGTTGAGAGAAATATATAAATGTTGAATTATGTTGGCAACTATCTTTACTAAGGAAGGATTTTCTTTGCTTAAAGATAAAATGTCCCACTATTTTTATTCTTTCTCTATTAAAATACTCTTGTTTTATGAAATGTTAACCTTAGGTCAGTTGCTAAATTATTTTGGAAATTTCACTCTTGTAAAAAAATCTTGAAGTCTTGCCTCAGGGACATTTAGGTTAGAATGATAAGACATCAGGCTCATGTCAGGAATTTTAAAACTAATAAAACCTACTAGTTCCAGATTATGTTCCAGGGCTATAATTACACTTAGCCCAAGTTTTCATATTATTGTATATATTTTTTGTATTATAAACTTGGTAGTTGGAAGAAATTCAAGTAATTGAAAGTTATGTAAAACACATAACTTCCTAACACATAACACACATGCACACTGCTACCAATTGGCTCTTCAAATATAGAAATGGTGGGGTGAACCAGCTCCTTCTACTGAATACTTCAGATATCCATTTCCCTTTCTGGAAAGACTTCATGATACATCTGCTCCAATCCATCTACTTTTCCTGAGGGCCTGAATTCAGGATGTTCTGCCTGTCTCCTCCCATAAAAGTCCATGTTTGAAACAATATTCAGTAAAATACCCTGGAATGCCAAAGCTCAAGTATCTGCTTTATCTAATGACCTCATTTCATAGATGAGGAAACCTAGATTTAGAGGGATAAAAAACCTTGCCCAAGGTCACACTGCTAGTTTGTGGCAGAGTTGGGACTAACATCTAAGTGGAGAACTTCTTTTGTTTGTTCAGGGGATAGAAAACTCAACCCAAACTGGCCTTAATTCCTATAAATGAAAAGTTTAGGATCAGAACTAGGTTCAGGTGAGGTCTGACCAAAGTCTTCAAATTGTGTCATCAGAATGAAGTCTTCTCTTCATCTGTCAGAATATTTTCCTCTGTGTTGACTTTATTCTCAGGTGCCACATGGTGGCAAAATGGCTACCAGCATCACCAAGTGTAACTCCAGATTCAAGTCCAGCTGTAAAGAACCCAAACCTCTGATTCTTTGCCACAAAGTATCTTAATATCTCATTGGCTCAACTTGAATCATGTGACCGTCCCTGAACCAGTCACTGTAACCATGGTAATGCATGCTCTGACAGATCTAGTCTGAGCCACATGCCCATTCCTAGAACAGGAAGTAGGTTCAACTCCACCCAAAGCATACGGACTAAGAGTCAGAGAGGAACGGGTACCCAGAGGAAAATCCGGGTGCTCTAAGTAGGAAAAAGATGAATGTTTGCTGAGTGGCCAAGTCACGTCTCCTTCTTCCTGGCATCCAGTAAGTTCACAATGCACAACCATTGAAATTTGCTAATTCCTCCTCCAGTAAAAAACATAACTATTACTGAACCTGGTCATCCTGTTTCAGGGCGGAGCAACCAGGCAAGAAAACTTGGAGTTTGGGGATTTTTTTGTTTTTTTTTTTCTTTTGAGCACTGCCTAAAGAGCAATATTGAAGGATCACAATAGCAAAGCCACTGTTCATCTTTCTGTCATCATCTATCGCAAATTCAAAATCAGCAAAAGCAGCAGCTGCCTGGAGTGACAATCCTTTGACAAATTGAAGCCTTCCAGGTTGCCAAGCACTAACCCTGTTCCAATCATTGATTGTGAAAAATCAATGGAGAATATGGAACCTAAGATAATAATATTCTCAACTCTATACACTTTCAAAATTGGCCAGCCAGAGTATTAAATTCAGGCAGCTGCTAATGCCTCTAGCGACTGCTGCTTCCAGGATAGTCTTTAAGTTGTGCTGGTCCATTTGACAGAGATAAATCAGAAGGGTAGAGAGAGGTAGCCCCAACTTTCTTAAAGTTTGGAATGTGGTGGAGAATATCAGTGAGATGGTAATATTCTCAGCTCTACATACGTTCAAAGTTGGCTGGCCACAGTATCACATTCAGACAGCTGCCAGTCCTGCAGATGTTCCTTATGGAATTGTCTTTAAGTTTTAGTGGCACAATTTAGGAAGCTACATGAGAAGGGTGGTGCGAGGTATTCCAGCCTCTCCTGGATTTGGAATTGCAGAAGACCTCTGTAGATTGTGACTGTTCAACATTGATGACCTGCTTCTTCTGGGGAAAAAAAACCCACCCACCCTCATTAAATTCCTTAAAAGATTTTTTTTCCATAACTACAGCAATGTATTCTTTTTTCAGTTTTGTATTTTGTATTTTTTAAGTTTTATTTTATTTGTTATTGACAAATATACTTATATATATTTATGGGGTATAATGTGACGTTTCAATACATGTATGCATTGTGGAATGACCAAAAAAATACAACCACATAACCCAGGACTGAACAATCATAAATTTCTCTTCCTCCTCGTCACAGTGATTAGACCCAAGCTGGGCCAATCAGAAACCATCCTGGAATTTTTTTATGGAAAGCTGGCAGGAAAAGTTATCTTTTTCCTTAGATTTGAGGTTATAAATATCTGACCTTACAGGTATTTATTTATGTATTGATCCTTCTGGGGGTGGGGGGAAGGAATGGAAGAGTAAGAGCAAGAGAGAAAGAAAAAGCAAGCACAGTGCCAAGCACATACTTGACACTCAACGCTACTTGTGATGGATATGCTCATTAAAGGAAATAATTTGGAAATTACAGGAAGAAAAATAATCATCCATAGTCCCACCATCCAAAGACAGCTGCCATGACAGTTAGTAAAATCTTCTTCCATTATAAATTGGACTTCAACATTAGGCAATAAGTCCTGATCAAGGGAAGCATTTTTTGAGGGCAAATTCTTGTACCTAAATAACAGGGCTCTTCTGACAAATGAAGAGAACAAGTCATAATAAAGTAAATTGCTGATGTGAATTGCCTGAGTGGTATTTTAAGTAGAGTCCCCAACTCTCTCCAAAAATTTTTTTCCCCCCATGCTTAATAGAATAGCCATGATAATCAGGTTTGGTTTCCTGGGGTGACAACTCTCCCCACCCTCCACCCCTGTCCTCCACCTTCTGCCACCCAGGTGGAAACTTGAGGGTTCAAATTGGTCATGGTTGTTGCCTGAAATATGTTGAGCCCTTTGGATCTGTGAATTTGGCACTTTAGTCAAAGGAAGTTGTCTTCAGTTGTGTCTTTGATTATTGTTTCTGTACTAATCATTCAAACATTTCCCACAGGAATAGTTCAAATTTTTAAGTTTTCTATTCACCATCTACTCTCATCCTTGTCATCTTTTTCGTCTTTTTTCTTTTTCAGTCTGGTACTGTTTGTCTCCAACGTTTCTGATCTCATTTTCCCACACCATCAATCCTGATCTTTGCAATTTTAAATGTTTTTAATTTTGCTATGCACCTTCTAACTTCCCCATTATCTTTCCTAGTCCTGTGTAACCCAGTTTTCATCACAGAGTCTGTCTTTTAGCTTAACCTAGTCTCTCAGTGATGTTTTGCTCCTGTTTCACAATGACTGTCAAATAGTTTATAAATTTCTGGTTTTCTTTCCATAATAGAGCACATTAAGAAAAATCTGCTGTTTCTTCCAAGTGTTCATGATGGCATTTTCTTCTCTGTGTTCTGCAGTATGTCTTTATGGACCCACTGTTATTGTTTTTCTTTTCTTACACTTGAACAAAGAGACAACTATCCAAACTTAATGCTCACAAACAGAAAGAATGTATAAATTTTCTACAGATCCTTTCTCTCTACTTGGGTGCTGCTGAATCTTTTCCAGAAAAATGTCCTTTATCTAGCAATGCTGTATTGAAAGAAGCATCTTCTATTCAACTAGTTCTCAAACATTCGTATTATTAGAATCACCTGGCAGGTGTTTTAAAACAGTGCTATCACCAGAGTTTCTGATTCGCCAGGTCTGGAGTGAAGACTGATAACTTGCATTTCTAACAAAATCCCAGGTGATTCTGACACTACTGTTGCAGGGACCACACTTTGAGAGCTACTGTTCTGTTTACGTTTCTGGCTCTCTGACACATTGAAACAATAGGCATATGAAGAAAACACAATTCCTGGCATGGACTGGTAGAATGACTCTGGCTGCCCGTGTGTGTGTGTGTGTGCGTGTGCATGTGTGCACATGTGTAGACACACCTCTTAGGATTCAGAGTGCTACTGCCCTTACTTTCTGGCCAGTAGTTTTCTCCAAGTTAGATTCTTTGACTGGATATAAAAGGATGACATTGATGGAGGTGACCTGGACAACACTAATCCGAAGCATCCATTCAGAAGAGGGACAATTTCTTGGCTTTCTGCTTGGCACATACCTTATGCGTCTGAGCCAGAGGTAAGATTGAAGAAGAGAAGTGTGCAGGAGGTACGAGGGGGTATGTGGAGAACAAATGTGCTGCAGTACTTCTAGTGAGACGCTTACATACCCGTATTCAGTTTGTACCAATAAGTCTTATTAGTGGAAGCTTCTCTCTGATTCTGACGCTAGGTTCATACTGAGTCTTTGTAGAGTGGAATGGCCAAACCAGATTTTTTCCTTCTTAGCTAAAGAAGCTTCCAGATGCTCTTCATCCTGGTGGGGCTAGGTCAGTTTACAGCAGATGTTTATACTCTCTCTTTAATATGCAGATATACGCTGAGCAGACCCAGGGTTGGAAACTATTATAATGAGGCCTTCAGTTTGACATAAAGACATTTCCTACACACTCCTCTTTGCATGTGGAGGCAAGGGGTTTTCTGGGAAGAAGACACTAACATTTCCCAATACTTGTTCCTGATTATCTTACTTAGGAAGCTCTACTAGAGAGGACCAGAGCAGACCTGGCCACGACTTAGGGAAAGAGCAGAGCAATTGGGGGGGGGGGCAGGGGGCAATGAAAGTAACCATAAGCATAGAGAGAAACTAAATCAATGCTCTCTTTCTGGCACTGATCTAAAGCTAAGTTGCTAAGGTCCAAAGCATCTAGATTTCAACCTATGAGAAGGTTTCAAAGATGTGGATAGGGCTATCTCCCTGTGGCCTGTTCTTGCCAATGCTACAGCTAATGGACTCTGAACTAAGCCATTCTTGCGTGTCCAATGATCTCTACACTTCTAATTTCTGGTGCTAGTAGACCAAGAAGCAACCCTGGTGGAACTAGCCTGGAAGCTTAAACCTACCTCAAGTGGGACTGTGTTCAATGATTATCACTTCTCTCTTTTTCCACTCTCTAGGATAAGAGGTAAGGGAAGTTGTGTATATGCAGAAGTTTGTGGGTTTTTTATTGCACAATGTGCTAACTGTTCAAGTTGTATCCTATTATAAAAAATTAACAGTGCTTGGTAAACTTTTGTAATCTGTAGCGCATGCTCCATAGGGGTTATTGGCTTTCTATTTGAATACACACAGTGTCTGTAAACACATGAACAAAATTGCCTACAGGATGATCTTTTTGCACTGTGGTTAGACTGAACAGGGTGGTTAGTATAAATGGTTAGGTGAGAAAATCAAAAGACTTGTAGCCTAAAGGCCTGGGCTTATTTAGATTAGGTGTCCTCCTGATGAGTCCACTGTCAAAGATGTTTGCCTAGTACCTACGGCTACTAGACAAGCAGTGGCTTCTCCAAAGCTACTGTGCTTTGGACATGATATGCTAGACAAGTCTCTACTGAGCAACCAGCTTCCCTTGCAGTGGTCAGTACACTGAGATACCTCTGAATTTAACTGGGCTCCTTCCTCTCAAGAAGCTGATAATCAAATTTTTAGATGTAGAGAGAGGACAGAACTGGGACTTTCAAGGGACATAGATTTGGTTTTTGGACTGTCCACTAATATTAGCATGTGAGGCCTTGAAACCACTTATGTGATGGAGCCAGCTCCTTCTACCACATTGTGAGAGCTGATCATGCATATTGCTTCCCTCATCCAAGTTCAGTGATGTCATGGTAGTAGCTTGAAATTAGGCTTTATGGGAGTGCTTACATCATAGAAACTGGCAAATGCTACAAAATCTCGGCTTTTTGTTTCAGAGATCTGGTTGTTACTATGATTATAACTTTGTATGCTGTGATATGGGACCGGACAGGAATTAAGGACTACTCTACTGTTTAATTTGGCTTTGATAGTAATTTGCTTTTACTTCCTCCCTGCATCCCTCCCTCCCTCCCTTCCTTCCTGCCTTCCCTCTTCTTTCCTTCTTTTGGTAACTTTTTAAAAAAAGTTGAACAAGATTGCCTTAAAGGCCTGCAAATATGAAATTAAAATCTGAGGTCTTTCCCTCTGTAAAGTTCTCCCCCTTCCCACCTTCGCACGTCTGGGACTAACCCTCCCGAGTGGTCTTTATTCTGTTGTTACTAACGAAGTCAGCTGCAGGTCTAACTGTAAATCCTATGAAGGTGATGTTTTCTCTTCTGACTTCTTTTAAGATCTTCTCTTTGTATTTGGTGTTCTGCCATTTCATTCTGATATGTCTAATTGAGATGTTTTGTTGTTTATTTGTTTTGCTTTTTATCCTGCTGGGCATTTATTGGGCTGCTTGAATCTTTGTTTACCCTCTTTTCGTTAGTTCTGAAAACTTCTCATTGTATCTTCATGCATTTGCTTTCCTAAATTCTTTCTGCCTCCCCTTTCTTGCGTTCTGATTAGAAGTATGTTAGAGATCCTAGGTGTGTGTGGCTTGTTTCTTAACTGCTGCTTCGTAATTTCTTTTGACCTGTCTCCCAATTCCTTAATTCTTCTTCATTTGTTTCTAATCTGAAGTGAAACCTGCCCATTGAGTTTTGAAGCCAATTTTTTTAATATCTAGATTTTTTTATTGCTTCTAATCTATTTAGTAATGAGTTTTCTATTTCATAAGGATTGTTTAAAGCCTGAGTTTTGTGTCATTAAATGTCATCATAATAGTCCTAAAATGAAGCATAGATGTGGAAAACCACACAAATCTATTGTATAGCTTAATGAATTTTTATAAGATGAACATCACTCAAGGAAGAAGATCTTTGCCAGCCACTCCAAAAGCTCCTCCATATATCCTGTGTCTTATAATCTTTCCTCCCTCCAAAAAACCCCCATCACCCTGTTCTTTATAGTCATTGTTTCCTTGAGTTATTTTTTCATAGTTTATTAACAAATATGTTTCTAGACACTAGAGTTTGGTTTGGCCCATTTAAACATTTTTGATGTATCTTTTAATCCTTTCTCAATTTATAGTTTCCTTCCCCATCCCTCCTATTTCCTTATAATTTACCTGGTGAAGAACTCAAACTGTTTGGCCTGAGGACTATCCCACAATCTGGAGTTTGCTGATTGTTTATTCTTGGTGTAGTTTGTGATTTTCTTTCCTCTGCTTTTCCTACAGATTAGCAGCTAGTCCCAAGAACTACATCTGATTCAAAGGCTTGGTGAAGAGATCAGATGTGGGTAGAGTTTGGCAAGATTATAGAAAACACGTGATGTCTGGTGTCTGATCTCTTTGTAATTTGAGCAGTGGTTGAGGCTTAATGGATATATTCATTCATTGGTGGTTGCAAAAGGTTGATTGTATTATTTTCCAGTGTCTGCTGTAACAAATTGCCACAAACCTACTGATTTAAAATAACACATATTTATTCTGTCACAGTTCTGTAGGCCCAAAGCCCAAATGTGTTCACTGGACTGAAACTAAGGAGACAGCTCCCTAAGAGTTTCTAGGGAAGAATTTCTCTTCCTTTTCTAGCTTCTGGTGCTGCATGCCTTGACTCAAAGCTGCCTCTTCCACCTTCAAAGACAGAATTTTAGCATCTTCAAATTTCTCTCTGCTTCCATCATTGCATCATTTTCTGTCTCTGGTTTCCTACTTCCCTCCTATAGGGAACTCTGGAATGACATCCAGCCTGCCGGGATAATCCAGCATGATCTCCCTATCGCAAGATTCTTAATCACATCTACAAAGTCCCTTTTGCTGCCATATAAGGTAACATTCACAGGTCCGGATATTAAGATTTAGACAATCTGGGGGTTTGTTACTCAGCCTAACACAATGACGTTTTAATGTTATTATTGGTTTTCCAGTCGAATGCTTCGATACAGAGGCACTTTCCTTCATCTACTATGTGATTACCCAAGATGTTCACAGAGAAAATGAAGAATAAATACTTGATTCTTTTCCCTTTATTTACCAGTTTTCAACATAATGAATTGGTTTCCTATAATTTCCGGAAGGTGATATTTTTAAAAAAATTTAATTATAAACTCATGGTTTTGTACATACTTGGATTTTAATCCATAACCATTGTTATTATTGAAGTTCAACTCATCCTATTTTTGCCAACGTGAGCCTGTTTGAGTTTGGTACTGGGCCTTTTTTATGTGACCCTGGTGGTCTTTGACAGCTCTGTTGCTATCTGATATTACAATATATTCCAGACTGGTCTTGTGTAATTCTTACCACAGACCTGGAATCAGCTATTTCTGTAAGAAGCCCTGGTTTCTTTCAGATAATTGGTATTTCAAGACCATACTTTGAGCACTGGGGATACTCATTGCTATCAGGTCGGTTGTTGTTTCTTAAAGTTTTTAGGAAATAAATTATAATATGATAAAATATCTCATGGGTTCATATTGATACTTGTAAGCTTTTATTTAACCTCATCTCTATTGTATCAATATGTCCTCTCTCCCATTTCAAGAAACCTGGTTTTTAAGGGCATAGGGGATGACACAATTAGAATATACTATAATTCCTCATTTGTTCTACCCAATTTTAAACATACGACAGTCTCTGAATTGAAAACATTTAAAATTTTTTGTTGTATGTTCTTCCTCTCCCCTTTCTTTTTCTCAGGTCTATTGAGATAAAATTTACACACAGCAAAAGTTACCTGTTTTAGGTGTACAGATCTATGAATTTTGACAAAATCATAAAGACCTTCCATTCCTAATAATTGTACTGTACACGTTGCCAGAGCATATGGACTCTCATAATATTTTCTTTCTTTCTTTGTCCTCGTTTTGTCTTTGTTCTATTTGTCTTAGTAGCTATTTATTTAATGCTCATTAGCAGGCATTGTGTCACTAACCCTTTAGTTATCTTGATTGTCGAAAATTCATTTTACAGCAGATTACTCAGGAAGGGGTTATGGGAACAATATTTCCTGAGTTCTTGAGCTTTGATAAGTTTGTCTATGCCTTTTGTACTTAAAAATCGATACTTTGCTAGATATAAAATCCTTTTCCCTTAAGTATGTCAAATACATTGCTCAATTTTCTTCTGGCATAAAGCATAGCTTTCAATGCCTACTAATAATTTAATTTTCTTTCCCTTAAAAGTCACATACTCTTTCTTGCTAGATGCTGAAAGGATTTTTTTTAAGTCCCATATTATACTAGAATATGTCTTGATATTGATCATTTGGGGTCAGTATTCTCATGTATCTCTTGTGCTCTTTCAAGATGTAGTTTCAAATTATTGTTTTTAATTTTAGGAATGTTTTCTTGAAATATAGTTTTTAGTATTTCTTCTGTTCCCTTGCTTTGGTTTTCATCTTCAGAGATTCCTACTATCTGTGTGTCCAATCTCCTTTGCCTATTTTCAATACTTGTCACTCTCTCAATATTTTTTCCTTCATTTCTTTTTTAAAAAGATGTATTTCATTTTTTAAAATTGTGGTAAAATATACATACCGTAAAACTTACCATTTTAACTACTTTTTAAGTGTATCAAATACATAATGTTGTGCAACCATCACCACCATCCATCTCCAAAACTTTTCTCATCTTACAAAACTGAAACTCTGTACCCATTAAACAATAATTCCTTATTCCCTGCTATCCCCCATGCCCTGCCAACCTCTCTTCTACTTTCTGCTTCTCTGAACTTGACTACTGTAAGTACTTCATATGAGTAGAATAATAGAATATTTGTTCTTCTGTGATTGGCTTATTTCACTTAGCATAATGTCCTCAAGCTCCATCCATGTTGTAGCATGTGTCGGAATTTCCTTCTTTTTAAAGGCTGAATAATATTCCCTTGTATGTATGTACTATATTTTGTTTATCCATTCACCTGTTGATGGACACACGGGTTGCTTCCACCTGTTGGCTATAGTGAGTGATGCTGCTGTGAACATGGGTGTGCAAGCATCTGTTTGTGTTCCTTATTTCTTTCTGACTTCTTAATATTTCCTCCTTTCCACCCTCTACTTCTTTACAGCATTGTTCCTTTTGTTCTTTCTAGTTGGCTATCTTGGGGCTCTCTTTTTCTCAAATCCATCAGATTTTGCCTTCATTATACTTCCTTCTTCTCCTTCTTCCATCGACATCAGTACAACGTGGGTTTTGTATTTGTTAGTGACCTGTTCCCACCCTCTTGTATTTTGGGGTTTATGATTTTTTAAAAATGTTTTCCATGTGTTTTTAATTTTTCTATCTAGTTGCTCTGCTTTTGCGTGGGGATTGAAAGAGGTCAGAACGCTACGTTGCCATCACTACCATCTTAGGAGAAGCTCCCGTGGTTGTTTCTTTGTGTCTCTCAAGTTCTGCTCATTGTGCCCTTTGCCCTTGTGTACTTAGACTTTTATTCCTGTGTGCTGCTCATTTATCCTTGGATTTTTATGTGTACTAATCCCTTGAGGACTGGGGAAAAGGCGCCTTTTTCCAGAGAGCACATTTGCCTCTACTGGATACCTGGGGGCACAGTTTGCAAATGTGTTAAACTAATTCATAACTTAGAGTTTTTGGGACCTAGTAGTTATTCCAATTTGGGCTGTAACACCTGTGATTATGGCTTTTCAGAGAAGATATTTTTCTCTCTTTGCTTGGTGCTGAAATTTCCTTATAGACTCAGAGGATTGTGGCCCATATAGGTGTAGTAGTTTTACCTCTGGTTCATCCTCACACTGATATTCGGGTCCCATATTTGGTAGAGCCTTGCATTTAACTTCCCACTTTGGGAAGGCCCTAGGCATGGTATTTAGTCCCTTGTGGCCCGTGTAGCCTAGGTTCATCAGGTTTGGGAAAATACCTTCAGCACAAAAGTGGTTCAGTACTCTGCTTACTATTCTAGATTTCTGCATTCCCTTAGATTTGGGCCTGCTAATTTCTGACCATCAGCATTTTTAGTTGTTTTCAGTGGGAAGGATGGTCTCTTATTTTATTAGAAATGGAAGTCCAAAATGACTGGTTTATATGTGTGATTTTGTAGAAATATTGTCATTCTGTGTAGTCATAAGAATTGCTCCTCTTTCTTTCAACTAGATATCAGGTTGGGGACCTCACCCAGGTTGGCGCCCGGATCTAGTATGGACCCCTAAGGGAATGTAACAAGGCTCAGGGAAGCCAGGTACAACCCCAGAACCCAGATTGGAACTGCACACGTGGCAAGTTATGTTGGGACAGCCCTTCCTCATCTTTCTTTCTCACAATATGGGCACTGGCTGCAGTGTCTGAGCTGGTATTAAATGAATTTTTCTTGGTTGTTCCATCACAGACAGGACCGAGCATTCTGGAATCAGACAGCCTGGATTTGAATCCTGGATCCCCTGCTTATAGTATTATGACCTTGGGCATATAACTTAATCTCTCCAAGTCACTTCTCTTACTTTCAAAGGGGATGAAAATAGTACATATCTTATCGGGATGTCCTAAGGATCGTGTGTGATACAAATGTTTAACACAATACCTGGCACATTTATAATCCTTCAGTAACAAAACAACTGCCATTTGAATATCCTCAAAGTGAAAGGTTTTGTGGCATTTTTTTCTTCAATTTTTTTGCCCTCTTGTTGAGTCATACCCCATCCACCACCTCATGCCTTCATCCGACGGGAGGGCTCTTTTGTTCGTCACTGTTACTCTTTGCCACGATAGAAATGTAGGGTCGAAGTTTTAGGGGTTGAGATGCGGAAACAATTTGGAACCACAAAGAAAAAGGATTTTCTGCATGAACAGAGAAGGTAGACCAATGGCACAAAAGAAGCCACACTACAGGGACCAAGTTCTTCTGTGTCCATAAAAACGATGGTGCTGAAGCAAAAGGAGAAAGATACAGCTCAAGTGAGGGTGGAGGAGAAAGAAGGATGTGGACGAGCCCTGTGCATTTGAGAGACTGAGTCACTAATTGATTGACGCTGCAGTATTTGGGTAATGAAGTTTCACATTTACTACGCTATTGATCGCAAGAATTCTGCAAACAGGACTGAGTGGACTACAGGGAACTGACCCCTGGGTTTGTTTCTGGGTTTTCAGAGTTCCTGAAGTTTGCTTTTGGCTGCTGTCTGTTCTTTATACTTTACCATCAAGAGACCCAGAGCTTTGGGGAGCCCTACTGTGACAGTCCTGAGCAACAACACTAGCTTTTCTCAACGTCTTCCCTTACGTCGCCATCAAAACTCATCTCTCCTGTGATTTATTCTTTCTGAATTTCCTGTGCCTCGCTAATTTGACAAACACATCCATTCTAAAATGTAGTGCTGATGGATTCATTTCTTCTCCCTCTGGGAACATTCTAATGAGAGTTTTCTGGAAAGGTTGTTCCTTCAGCCCGAGGATGGCACATTGAGTCTGTCCCATGTACCAACTGCAATCCAGTGCTGGTGAGAACGCAGTGAAACTGGATCACTCATACATTGCCAGTGGGATTGTAAAATGGTACAGACACTCCGGAAAACAGTCTGACAGTTTCCTAAAAAACTAAACATGCAATTCACCTTATAATCTAGCAGTTGCATGCCTGGGCATTTATCCCAGAGAAATGAAAACTTGTGTTTACACAAAAACCTGGACATAAGTGTTTATAGGACTTTTATTCATGATATCCCCAAGCTGGAAACAATCTAGATGTCTTTTAATGGATGAATAGTTAAATAAAATGTGGCACATCCATACCATGGAATATTACTAAGTGATAAAAAGGAACAAACTACTGATGCATGCAACAACCTGGATGAATCCGCAGAGAATTATTCTGAGTGGGAAAAAAATGCATTCTCAAAAGGTTACATACTGCATGATTCTACTTATATAACATTCTTGAAATGGCAAAATTATAGAAATAGGGACTAGATTAGCAGCAGCCAGGGGTTAAGAAGGGAGTTGAGGTAGGAAAGAAGTGGGCATAGCTGTACAAGGGCAGTACAAGGGATTCTTGTAGGGAAAGACATACTCTGTATCTTGACTGTATTAATGTCAATTTTCTGGTTGTGCTCCTGGGCTGCAGTTTCCCCTACATTACCATTAGGGGAAACTGTATGAACAGTACATGGGATTTTCCTATTATTTCTTACAACTGCATGTGAATCTGCAATTATCTATAAATATTTCATTTTAAAAGGTGCTAATATACTCAGAACAGTGATTGGCATAAGGCTAAAGCTATTTAAGCGTTTGCTATTATTTGTAGGGATAGTATATTAATTCATTGGCCCTGTTGCGTTCCAGCCATGTGGATAGTATGAAGTGCAGTAATCTCTACCCCTGTGGGCTGGAGGTGAGGAAGCGTTAGGCGGGCCAGCCCTGCAGAGGCACCTAGAGGAAGCCTCACTAACACTCTTGAACTTCCCTGTCTCAGGGTCGGGGGTGGGGGGTGGGGGGAAGCGCAGCCCTTTTGTTCAGCTCCTTTTTGGCCTCCAGAGGCCTCTGCACAGACCAATGTCAGCTTTCCCAGGGGGACACAGATCTCTAAGACTCCAGTTCTTCCCAGGATCTGCTGATTGAGTCCTGCAGCTATAGGGCTCATCCAAGCTTTGGGAGAGAAATCTCCTCCCCAGTTCTTTCTGGAAGGGTTTAAGCAAAGCCCAAAGCCTCGTTGGCTTCCACTGCATAGTAACAATGTAGAGCTCAGACTTGTGAGCGGAGGAGAAAAAAGTCTCATTCAGGTTGCCATGCTCCCCAAGTCCCTCACAATTCTTTCTCGGGAATGTCACCCGGATGCCGTGTTCCCAATACCTCTCAGTTTTCTCTCTGAAATGCCATTATAGCACCATGTCCCTAGAATCTTTCTTTGCCCTCCCTCTGGAATGCCATTAGGATATTCCCCAATTCCCCTTTGGCCCTCCCTCTAAGGCCCTCATGCCTCAGTAATGTTTGTATTTGGGCGGTGGTTCTCAATGAGGGGTGATGCCATCCCTTAAGGAGTGGGACATTTGAAAACAGTGCCAGATTTTTGGCTGTCAAAATGAAAAGCCACTGCTTCTGCCACAGTGTGCCTGGTGCATAGAAAACAGTATTTTCCTTCTACTCTTCCTTGGCATTCCTGCATAGTGTGCTTTCCTTTTGTTTTTATCTTAGTTGTAACCACACTGCAATGTGATTAAAAAGCCATGAAGTGTCAGCACGCGTGGACAGAATGCAGTGTTGACATTAAGGGAAACTTCTAACCAAGGTGATCCAACACCTATTTAATGATAAGCATCTTTGTCTCCATGCTGCGGGGCAATTAGGCACACATCACATATGCTGCATGCTCTTCACATAAATGAAACCAATTACTCTCCAAACCTCAGACTGTGTACTCCTAGAGTTAAGGAAATACCGGTTGGGGAAAGATTGGGACGCAGCAAAGCCTCCATTCTTGCTGGAGAAGGCGTTTTCCCTTCCTGGTCTCCATCTGAGTCTGATTCTCACATTCCTTAAACTCATACCAGGACTAACACCAACAGGGGACTCAACTATCAACTGTCCTATATATCCTATATTTATGCCTTCCTTAAGAACCATATGGAAATTCAGATTCTTACTCGGTTTAGCATGGTCTATCTCCAAAATTAGCAAGATTTTATTCTGGTAATAGAAAATTGCCCACATGTGTGGGTTTCCAACTATAAGTGTTTCCCACGCTCAGTCCCAGGAACTTGCTCTTCTAAGGTGTTTGGGAAGGAGAGTTTAAAAAGATGAATTCACTCCCATAAGGCACTGAAAGGTAGTTTGTCTCTGGAGAGATCTAGGTTCCTCTTTGAGCTCTGTCACCTACCACTTCTTGATAGGAACTTGGACATGTTACTTACCCCTCTAACTTCAAAGCTGTTAACTCTAAAATGTGGACATCCTTACTTGGCGAAGTTTGTTTTGAAGTTTGAGATCATGTGTATTCAGTTCCTGGCATGTATTAGACACTCGGTGGCTATGAACTTTAATTATCACAATTCAGAGAGAAGTAGAGAGATGCCAGCCAAAACCCCATGATCATCACTGACATGTGTAACCTTGATGTCCACTGGGGTTACGTTGTCCTTTGAAATTCAAATGAAATTGACTTTACCTCCAATCCCACGTATGGTGGGAGAGCCAGAGTCTCTTCCTGTCTCTCTGGAACTCTCAGAGGCACGGTACAGATCAGTTCTGATGCTTCTCTGGTCACTCTGCGTTTCTCCTTTTGTGGAATTAGATCAGTTTGGGGGCCACTTGGCTGTCCTGCAAGCACGAGCCACAAAGGGTGGAACCCCAATTTTGTCACTTCCCCGAATTCCCCTCAGACCAGGTTATGTTTGACAGATTGTTAGTAAAGCTTTAAGGCAACAGAGGAGGTTTATGTGGCAATGCCCCCAAACCGCAACTGGAATATTAGACATCCTTGCTCAAAAAAAAAAAAAAAAAAAAGCCCTCTGACCACCTTGACATTGGGAACTTATCACTGATTACGTTTCTCTACAGGTGTCATCTTCCCATCCTGTGACTCAGTCCCCTTCCTTCTTACCCCTCTCCTCTTATCTCAGCCTAACCATTCTCCTCCTGCCTCCCACCAAATTCCTGTTAACCAAACAGAAAGCACCTCTACCAGAGAAGCCATCTCTTTCTATGAAGGATCTTTCTAAACACATAAAGTAGCCCATCAAGGCATTTTCCTAACCAAACATGGTTCTCACTCTAAGAGGGTCTCTGGTGCCAAACTATTGAAATAACAATTTTTATTCCATAACATATGGAAACTCAGGAGAACAAATGTCTTAAGACTCTGGGTCTGGGTTGCCACATAAGGTTTTTCAGGTTGTACGCTGCACAAAGATGTCTAGCCAAGAGGCTAAGTAGGGGACAAAATATAGCCAGTTCTCCAGTCCCCAAGCTATGTGCCCTTTGCTGTTGGATACACCCAGAAGGATACTTTTCCTAAGTTAGCCACTGAGGTGGGAATAGCTTTTTCTAGTTTTCTACTGGGGGAGGGGGAAGTGGTAATGGTGGTACTTCCTTCTAATTTATCTGTCCAGAGGGGAAACCATTTTCCAATTCTCACAAAGGTGTTATCTGTGTTAACAGTGGCCATGCTTGAAGTCAGGGCACTTGCAATTAAGTTGGGTATATCAGAGCTCTGAATTGAAATACTATGCTCTCAGTAACTGAGTGGGAATGGCAGTGGGTCTGGGTCATTTTGAGGGAAAGACATCTGCAGTTCCCCCCAAACTGTCACTGGGAGGTACATTTGCATACTAAACAAATATTTAAGATTAGCCATGCGGCAAACAATCAGAAGCTGGAATCACAAACATCACTCCCTCAAAGCAACAGCAGGGATGGAAATGTACCTCTAGGAGTATTCATCTGGATTGGAGTGGAGTGACCCAAGCCAGGATCTGTTTCTAGGACAGGTGAACTTTTTAGGTAAGAAAGGAAAAATTAGAATAGTAGAATAATGACTCCTTTTTATCCCCAATCTCAGAGAGATATTTTGGGGGATAAATGCATTTAGAATAGTGACTGGCCACTATAAAAGCTCAGTAATGTTGGCTACCACTGTCATTATTCCCAGGATGACAGCCAAAATATTTCCAAACTCACTGACCAGTAGACAACCAGCGTAGCCATTTTCTGCCCTGATTTTCCTCCTTTGATCAAAATGTATTATTCAAGTAATAGCCCAATGTTTTTTGAGCAGTCTAAGAGCTTTACATGTTGTATTTTATTTAATCTTTGTGAGAACCCCATCTAGCAGGGGCTAGCTTTATCCCCATGTTACAGATGAAGAAACTGAGGCAAAAAGAAGTGAAGTAAGTTGGCCCAAGGTCACACCACAGGCACTGGAATCCAAACCAGAGCTCATGTTTTTGACCACGGCACGACACTGTTTCTCTCCTTCTAGGCACGTGTGAGGACATGCCCATCTTCTTTGAATTAGCAGGAAAGCCCTTTTGATGGTGTAGTCTTTGTGCCTGGTTAAGTAAATTTTTAACCACTTCATGCTTTTTTAAAAATTTTCCAATTGTTCCACAGTTATCATAGGATTTTTATGATTGGGAAAAGAGTGATAAATAAATAAAAGGTTAGTAAAATTTAAAGAAGAGAAATAGAAGCCTCCCACCCAACCCATGGGACTATTGATTTGAGTCATTAATTAGAATGCTTTCTTACACACAGGTGCTACACAGCCATTAGCTCATTTCTTCTTCATGATGTGTTGGGGAGAAGGGGGGCTTATTCATATCTGAATGGGGTTGGATACCCCAGAGGAGAGTGGCTGCAGGGAGTGACTGACAGGCAGATTCGGTGCTGGACCCCCAGTCCTCCAGGGTCTACATTGTTCATGCTGTCTGCGTTCACAAGGACCTGTGTATGTAAGCAGAGCAGTAACAACCCACTGTTGCAATTTGAAGCTGCTGTTTATTCTTTCTCCCATTACAGCAATGTTTACTTTTAATTTTGTGAATATAAGAATGATGTGGGATGCTTGTTTAAAATGCAAATTCTCACCCTGAGAAATATTGTCTTATTAGAGCTGGGGGCAGGGGGTGGTCCTGGGAGTCTGCATTCCTATAAAGCACCTTAGAAGGTTCAGTTGAAAATTCTCCTTTCACTTTGTTTAGGATGGGGAATGGGAGGTACAGACTTGGCACTTTCTCTAGGCCAAGGTCTGGGCTAAGCATTTCAGAAACATTTTCTCACATAATCCTCACAACCACCATCATTAGCATTTACAGATGAGTCGACTAAGAGTCAGAGTTTAAGCCAATGGCAGAGCCAGAGTTTTGACCCAGACTTGCCACACCCAAAGGCCTACCTTCTTGGCCAGCATTTTAACAATCATTTCCAAATGCAGGTCTACCAGCTTGGTCTCATCATAGTCACTAAGGACTTTTGTTAAAATACCATATTCCCAGACCCATCCTAGAATCACTGAATCAGAGCCTTAATGTAGGACCCCGAATCTGAGTTTGTATCAAGTGCTACAGGTGGTTTCTGAAGCACAGGCAAGCTTCTATCCTATACTTGGTCCCAGCATGGCTGTTATTCAGCTAGTGAGCACTGACACAGCTATCTAAATTGGTTAGACATTGAAATCCCTCCATTCTGCTTGGTAAATACCTGTTCTCCCAAGTCTCTGGGGCCCCCTTTACCTCCTGAGTCATCCCGGCTGCACACTCAAGACTTCTGACAACCCTGCAAATAGCAGGCTGTTGTCCAGCTCCCTGCATCTGCAGGGGCCTTCTCCAGTGCTGGAGCCACTGTCTGTTCTGACTTGTGGGTGCTCACGCCATACCTACTGTCAAGGCTTTTGAATAGCACCCTGAATATGCATGCACCTCCCTCATTAGACTGTCCACCCTGGAAGTTAGGAAAGATGACTTATATGTCTTTACATTGCAAGCAGAGCCCTAGATATAATTAAACGTTCATTCGTTAAATTTAGTTTTTTTGAATTCTGACTGTATGATTTTTGTTCTCATATGTCTTGTAAGAAGGGGCCTGTATAGAAGGGATTACAGTTGGGGGAGGGCCCAGAGCTGATTCCTGGAGGCTGTCTGTACATCAGGGTGGACCCAAGACACCTGGGGTGGAATAAGGTCTCCAAGCTTTGAGGGACACAGGAAGATGAGAAAGCAGTGATATGGCTGACAGAGAAAATGGGGTGCTCAGCTGACAGTGGATCCTCAAAGAGACATTTGCTCAAGGTTAGGTGAGTGAACATAACAAGAGACCTGCAATCGGGCTCATTTTTCACATAATCTAAAGAGAAGAAAGGGACCTGCAGGTAGAAGTATGTCAGCTTCAATTTCGTTGGAGCCTCGGCATGTGGAAAAGACATTAAATTCTCAGGAAGGAACCCATTAAGCCAAATAAACGTCACAGTAGCCAAACATTATTGGCTCCCTGGCTTCTACAGATAACTTTAGAGATGGTTATTTCCTTAGTTGAGAAATCATGGCCAGGTATTTTCAATAGAAATGAGTTTTGCAACCTCTAACATGTTTGAGAAAAAGAAATATTTTGACACTCCATTCCAATAATAGATAATGCAGAATAATCTCTTGGGTAAATCAGTGACGTGGAACAATTTGCCTCATCACAGAAAGGCTGTTTCTCTCCCCAACCTACCTTTGCTTCTGGAATGTCTATATCATCTCCCATGCTGCTCTTGGTGCTTCAGAAAAGTAATAAGAAGTTTAGGATAATATATGATACGTGCATTTGTAGCAGAGAGGTGTTTCTGGCCCCCACTGGCATGCCCGCCAACTTCCTTGGCACCAGGTCAGGTTCATTGATGAGAGTGTGGCAGTGGAGTCTAAGGATGTCTAACTAATTAACCCCTGATTATGGCAAAATGAGGTTTATAATAGAGGAGAGTGTGCCAAGGCTGCATTTGGGAGACATGGAGGAAAAATAAAAAGTAAAACTGTTACCAGGCCAGCTCTGAGCTTGAGAAAGAAATCAGGGCAGGATGCAAACAGACAAGCAGACTACTCCCTGCTGCTCATCCACCAGACTGGATTTCCAAGTTGAGGTCAACTTTGAAAATAAATCCTTCAGCCTGGCCATTCCCCAAAAGCTCCTACCCATCTAAGACCTTCTTGGCAGGAAAATGAACGCAACATAGGTGCTTTACTGGGGGGTGATTCTCAAGGCAGCTTTGGGGGGTGGGCAGCCCCTAGTCCTCGAGGGAAAGAGCATTCGTTAGAGAAGGGAGTCGATACCCTACGTCCCTGCTTCCTCTGTTTCCATTTGCACTCCTCTGTGGAAAAACTAAAGGGCATAAACCATTTTGGCAAGTGAGCCTTTCCAGTCCTCCTTGCAAAAATGAGCTCAGTGTTTCCACATTCTTTCCACAGCAGTAGCCTGTTGCTGGAGAATGAAGTCACAGGGTCTGCTGATGTCTGAGAAATAACTTGAGATTTCTTAACAAGGGGCCATCCCCAAGTGTCCAGAGAAACTGATGTCAGGGAGATATTAACTAAAGATTAAAAATAATAATACAAAAAAATCCTTCTGTTGTTCTATTTCCAGTTCCCCCAAATACCATGGTTTTCTATCTTGAAATCAGCAAAGAATTCCTGGTTTGGGAGATCTGGGTGCAAATTCCAGCTCCATCCCTCCTCACTGAGTGATGCCAGGCAAATCCCTTACTTTATCTGAGCCCTAACTGTGAAGTGGGAACGACAATTTCTGA
Source organism: Daubentonia madagascariensis (assembly GCA_023783475.1). NCBI lineage: Eukaryota > Metazoa > Chordata > Mammalia > Primates > Daubentoniidae > Daubentonia > Daubentonia madagascariensis. The sequence continues at coordinate 2,323,034 of JAKFHU010002505.1, read as the reverse complement.
CCAAGGATGCTCCAGAGGCCTCCAATCAGAAGAGAGAATGGGCTTCTCCCCAGGTTTACCTTACACTTTGTCATCTGCCCCCTGAAATAACTCTGAAAATGCCCAGAGACCACAAAGTCCCCAAGGACAAGGCAGTTTGTAAGCTTCCAGCACACACAAGAAAGAGGTAGACCAAGAGGGAGAAGGTAGACTTCACACAGTCCCTCTGCGGCCAAAGTCTTTCTCTCTCCCGCTGGCATTTGATCCAACAACACACCTGCCTCCATTCCTCCCTGATTCTAAAAAGCCTCCGTATATATCAAAGATGCACACAAATTCCTGAAGAAAAGAGAGAAATACTTACAGCATTCTGTGTCTGAACATAGTTGGCCAAGATGTCCTGATACTTTATCATCATCATTGTCATCATCATAATTATTTATTAACATTTTGATGGAAAAGACATGCCTCCACCTTGCTTTTGGCTGAAGACTGTTGCAGAACTTTCAGAACAAAGAAAAATGACATTCTGATCTTTAGAAAAAGTTACATTCTTCAAAACTGAATACAGAATGAACATGAATGTATTTTATATTTTCACAGTGAATTTTATAAGAGGAATCACCAGACCAATACAGCACCATGCTGATTAAATGAGAAATCTAAAATAGTGATTTTTACACCTGGCTACACATTAGAAACAACTGCAGAGCTTTAAAAAATGTCCAGACACTCTTCTTACCTTGAGATACTGATTTAATTGGTCTGGAAAAGGACCCAGGCATCTATGATATCACAGTTCTAACGTGATTCTAACATGCAGTCAGGGTTGAGAGCTACTGCTCTAAAATAGTTTCTGTTGCGATTTTCTTGGAGGTGTCAGATGTTGACATTTATGTAGCCATTTCCAACTGATATCCAGTGAAAGCTAACTAGAATGTTTTGGCCCCCAAGGACTATTGGGTATGTGTTCAGATTCAGAGAGCCAAATGCAGGTAGTAAAGATGATTTAGCTCAGGAAGTTGCAAATGCAGATCTGCTGAGCTAATTAATGGCATGTAACGGGGAGCCTGCCATTGGCCATGGCCACATTCTCTGGTGGCAAGAGAAGACTGAGCTGCTCCTTCAAGAAGCAAGAGGAGAAACTGACAAGGAAACACAATCATCCTGAATCACTGCATGCTTCCTATAAAGAATGGCCCTGACATAGCCCGCCCAACAGAGAGAAACCTTTTGAACACAAACTTAACTTAACCATCTGTTGGGCTGGCTGTGTTAGGGCCACAGTAAGGAGACCTGAGAATCCTTCCAGAAATGAAAGAACCTTGAGCATCTATCTGTAACCTCTAACATCACACCTTTACTAGTTTATAACTGGCCTGAGCACAGTTTTAATAGATGAATCTTGAGTGACTCTTCCCACTGAGCTACCTTAGAAATAGCCAAGGCCCATCTCCCTATGTCCATCAAGACCTGGGAGGTGCGTTCCCTCCTTCCTTTCCCCTGGTTCACCTCCACCATTCTCTCATATACCCGGTCACCTCTATGGGTTCTTCCACATTTTCCTTCTCCAATGGAAAGGACACTGTTTCACATCTTGCTTCCTTCTTTAGGGCAAGCCCTTACATCCCTGTAAAGCAAACAGTGTTTAGCTTTGCGGCCTGTAGTAGATTTAATTCTTGGTCTTAATTACTTCCTCTCCTGGAATAGCATTAGACACCCCCCTTTGCCATGGGCTCATGGTGTAGAGTGTTTTCCTACACATTGCCTTTGGACTTGGCCACGCGCGTTGGTTTGGGCCAATGGGATGTTAGCAGATAAGATACGAGCAGACTTGATATGTGATTTGTATGACTTGACTTGCTTTTGTCAATGTCATGACATAAACCTGCCCTAGCTTGCCTGCTTGTCCAAAGAGGACTAGAGACATGCAGAGAGGACCTGAGCCCAGCTTGCCTCTTTGACTATAGCATAGCTTAGACCAACTGAACCCCCAGCTGGCCCACAAACCTATGAATAAGAAACACGTGCTTGTTGTTGGATGTCACTGTGTCAATAACTGTCTAGTACAAGACCCCACTATCTAAGTGCATGGCCTTTAACCTCAGGCCTTTCCTAATGTGGTACATAAAAATCATCCCTTGATGCCCTCTCGTTGTTCAGTCTCCATTCTGAGCTGGTATTGTCAACCCTCCCGCTCCACTGGCTGACGTGGTCATATCTTTCTGCCCTCTGGTCTTTGAGTGTTGACGACCTTATCTTGCTCTGTGGAAATGGTGCTCTTGTCTGCCTCTCTGACTCTGCCGCCCAACCCGCTTCGAGCATGAATTACACTTGCTCTGTTCTCTGCTTTGCCGGCATCGCTTATGCATCTTTTGTGGATACGGGGACTCCACAGTCACCCTCGGAGGCTCCGAGGCAATGCCTGCCCTGGACTCGTCTGTTCCTATGAACAGGATCCAGATGCACTTCATTGCCCCACCTTTCCCCCAAGAATACAGGGGAGAAGCAGAACAACCTAGTATTTAGCACACAGGCTCAGGAGCCACGGTGTGTGATACTGAGCATTTCCATTTCTTTACCTGTAACTTGGGATGGCAGTGAGGAGTAATTCACGGAAGTCACTTAACACAGAGCCTGGTGCATAGAAAATATTACATAAGCTTTTGGTATTATCGTCATCATCATTCTTTACCTCCCTCAAACCACTGCATTCTACATTCAACTCTCTCAACATCCCACTCTGTGACCACATAAAACGTATGAATATGCAACCAAGAGTTCTTGTTTAGGCAAATCACTGAAAAATTTTTTTCCCTGAAATGTAAGTGGTGTCTTCATACGTTAGTGCCAGGCTTGTCAATCTAAAGTGTGCACATCCCTGGCTGGGCATGGTGGCTCACATCTATATCCCAGCACTTTGGGAGGCTGAAGCAGGAGGATTGCTTGAGCCCAGGAGTTCAAGACCAGCCTGGGCAACATAGCAAGACCCCACTTTTAAATTTTTTTTTTCTTTTTAATGTTCCTCAGTCCTCTGATTTTCTTTTTTTTTATTTCAGAATATTATGGGCTACAACACTTTGGCTATATATATTGCCCATGCACTGCCCGTGTCAGCTACAATCGTGGTCATCCCCCAAACTGTGCTCCCCGCATCCATTCAGTGAGAGTTTTTCCCATCCCCTCCACCCCCCTCCCGCCTGCCTGCCCCCTGATGTATATTATTGCCCTGTGTGATGTAAGTGTTGATCAGTTAGTACCAATTTGATGGTGAGTGCCAGTGGTGCTTGTTTTTCCATTCCTGTGACACTTTGCTTCGAAGAATGGGTTCTAGCTCCAACCAGGATAATACCAGATGTGTTAACTCACCATTGTTTTTTATTGCTGAGTAATACTCCATGGTATACATATACCACATTTTATTAATCCACTCGTGTATTGATGGGCACCTGGGTTGTTTCCACATCTTTGCAATTGTGAATTGTGCTGCTATAAACATTCAAGTGCAGATGTCTTTTTTATAGAATGTCTTTTTTTCCTTTGGGTAAATACCTAGTAGTGAGATTGCTGGGTCAAATGGTAATTCTACTTTGAATTCTTTGAAGTATCTCCATATTACTTTCCATAGAGGTTGTACTAATTTGCAGTCCCACCAGCAGTGTATGAGTGTTCCTATCTGTCCACATCCCCGCCAACATTTGTTGTTTGGGGATTTTTTGATATGAGCCAATCTCACTGGAGTTAAGTGATATCTCATTGTGGTTTTGATTTGCATTTCCCTGATGATTAGAGAAGTTGAGCAATTTTTTATATGTTTGCTGGCCATTATTCTGTCTTCTTTTGAAAAGTTTCTGTTCATGTCCTTTGCCCATTTTTTAATAGGGTTGTTTGATTTTTTCTTGTTGATTTTCCTAAGCTCTGTATAGATTCTGGTTATCAGCCCTTTATCAGAGGTGTACCATGTGAATATTTTCTCCCATTCTATAGGTTGTCTGTTCACTCTAGTGATAGTTTCCTTGGCTGTGCAGAAGCTTTTCAATTTGATCAGGTCCCATGTATTTATTTTTGTTGCTGCTGTGATTGCTTTGGGGGTCTTCTTCATAAATTCTTTGCCTAGGCCAATGTCCATAAGAGTTTTTCCAATGTTTTCTTCGAGAATTCTTATGGTTTCATGTCTTAGGTTTAGATCTGTTATCCATTGTGAGTTGATTTTTGTGAGAGGTGAGAAGTGTGGGTCCAGTTTCCGTCTTCTACATATGGCCATCCAGTTTTCCCAGCACCATTTATTGAATAGGGAATCTTTTCCCCAGTGTAGGTGTTTCTGGAATTTGTCAAAGATCAGGTGACTGTATGAGGTTGGTTTTATATTAGGATTCTCAGTCTTGTTCCATTGGTCTACGTCTCTGTTCTTGTGCCAATACCATGCTGTTTTGGTTACTAGAGCCTTGTAGTATAGTTTGAAGTCTGGTAGATAGATGCCTCCCAATTTGTTCTTTTTGCTTAAGATTGCTTTGGCTAGACGGGGTCTTCTCTGGTTCCACAGGAAGCGTAGAAGTATTTTTTCTAGATCGGCAAAAAATGATGTTGGTATTTTGGTAGGGACTGCATTGATTCTCTAAATCACTTTAGGTAGCAAAGCCATTTTTACTATGTTGACTCTGCCTATCCAAGAGCATGGTAGGGTTTTCCATCTATTTACATCCTCTGCAATTTCTTTTCTCAGTGTTTCGTAATTCTCTCTATATAGGTCTTTGACCTCCTTAGTTAGATATGTTCCTAAATATTTAATTTTCTTTGGTGCTATTGTGAAAGGTATTGCATCTTTAATTTGTTTCTTGGCTTGATTGTTATTAGCATATATGAAGGCTATGGATTTGTGTGTATTAATTTTGTATCCTGAGACTTTGCTGAATTCATTTATCAATTCCAGTAATCTCTTGGTTGAATCTTTGGTTTTTCTTTTTTTTTTTTTGAGTAGGGTCTTGCTCTGTCACCCAGGCTGGAGGACAGTGGTACAATCATAGCTCACTGCAGCCTTGAACTCCTGGGCTCAAAAGATTCTCCTGTCTCAGCCTCCCAAGTAGCTGGGGCTACAGGCATGCACCACCACACCCAGCTAATTTTTTAAATTTATTATTTTTTTTTGTAGAGATACAGTCTCACTATGTTGACCAGGCTGGTCTTGAACTCCTGGGCTCAAGTGATCCTCCCACCTTGGTTTCCTGAAGTGCTAGGATTACAGGTGTGAGTCACTGCACCTGGCCTATTTTTCTTTTATCTTTTCTTTCTTTTTTTTTTTTTTTTTGAGACAGGGCCTTATTCTGTCGCCTAGGCTGGAGTGGTGCAGTGTCTTAGTCATAGCTCAATGCAGCCTCAAACTCCCAGGCACAAGCAATCCTCCTGCCTCAGCCTCCCGAGTAGCTAGGACTGTAGGAGTATGCCATCACACCTGGCTAATTTTTTTGTTTTTTGTAGAGACAGGGTCTTGCTATGTTGCCGAGGCTGGTCTCAAACTCCTGGCCTCAAGTGATCCTCTCACCTTGGCCTCCCAAAGTACTGGGATTACAAGCATGAGCCATCATGCCCAGCCGAGACCCCATCTCTATCAGTAAATAAATAAATAAATAAATAATAAATAATAAATAAATAAACGGTAGATAGTACGCATGATCCTGAGCTAGCGAGTTCAAAGAAGACATGGAATAAATATGGTGCAACTTTCCAGAATGTTCATTTTGCTTTACAGTGAGTTATTAGAAACACTACTTTTATGTAGTGGTGTTAAATTTCTTTTATCTTATTACTTTGAGACTTTCTCCTAGGGAAGAAATTACCTATGTTTACCCAAAGGCTTGCTTACCCTTGGAGTCAAAATTAAGGCCGTGAGGTAAGGAGCCAAGAAAAATATAAAAGTTAAGAATATTTTTGGTTTCAAGTGACAAAACCCAACTCAAATTGGCCTTTAAAACAAAAGGTGTTTATTCATACTTATACCTAAAAACCATTAAGAGCTAGTTTCAGGTAAGGCTTCACCTAGGGGCTGAAATGATTTTACCATACACCCAGGTTGTTGTCTGTCCTCTGTGCTTTCTGTGGTGTTTGACTATATCCTGAGGTTGTGGTGGTTTCTCTTCCCCCAGCCCTGAGTTCTCTTCTTGTGGTAATAAAATGGCTAAATAGTTCCTATCTTACGATACATTGTCTAGAGAAAAATAACATATCTCTTTTGATATTTCTTCCTTAATTCCTGGGATTCCCTCTCTTTCATTGGCCCAGATCTGGTTATGTGTTCAACTCTGAACCAATCACTGTGGCCGGAGAGCTGGAACACACTGGTTGGCTTAAGCCCACAGAGCCAATTCCTGTAGCTGGGGAATGGGGTTAATTCAACCCAAATAATAGACCTGGGAATGGAGGAGGGGTGTGTTTCCCAGTGAAAGATCAGGATGCCATTGCTGGGAGAAAGGGTCATGGAGTTTTGGGTGGTAACCCACAAATGTCCAATACACCAATGAAAGAGATGATTAAATAGCTTTGCAGAAGATAGAAAAGGAAATTAGTTTTTTTTGCACCTGATAGAGGAAAAATTACCCCTGATGAGGTGAGAAAGCATATATATATATGTAAACTGTAAACATCCTTTGAGATATATATATATCTCGAAGATATATATATCTCTCTCACATATATATCTCGAAAGAGGTTTACAGTTCAATGTGTTTATGTTGGTGTGATATAAACTCTTTCCTTGTGTTGGGCTGGTAAATGTTTAACAACTATGTCTCTGGGGAAACATACATAAGTTTTTTTTATAATCTTTACTGATATAAAGAATGTGTAGCACACAATTTACAAGAATAATAAATTATATAGTTTTTGTTTTTCTTACCACTTTCTTGATTTTTGCAGAATTCTTGTATCTATATAACTGATCGATAGTTGCAATTCTACCATGATTTGACAAAATCAGGCTACAAATAAATACTTGATTAGAAGTGCAGTTCTAACATTCATGTTAACATGAATGTTAGTTGATATTTTCATTTGTGTCAGTGAATAAGATGAAAGTGAAAGAAGACATGTTAGAACTTCGCTCATTTGTCAATGATAGTGACTTCTTTGCTGAACCAGATAAAAGTGTTCAAATACTGAAAACGTTTCCTCAATTTTTATACTATTCACAATGTAATAGCTATAAATATGACACACTTAAGTTTAATAGGCATTATTAACATATTATCTATTAATTTTTAGGTCTAGACAATCAGCAAAACAATAAATCAAACCTCGATTTGTAGCATTTGCCAATTTCTGTAGTGTAAATACTCTCACCATGGCCAAGCTCCAGCTACCAATGCACAATCACTAAACACACAGTTGGGAAGAGATGTCTAATAGCCATTTTATAGTATTTCTATAAATACAGTAGACATAAATAACTTCAAGAGCATAGGTAATAATAAAATGCAGTAAAATAATTAGTAACTGATGAGCTTCTAATATTTATTACCTTTATTCATCAGGTAACTAATTGTAACTTTATGTAATATTTAATAATGGTTACATTTAACAACTGGATTGCAAAATTTCTGAAAGTTTAACAGTTGGCTCTGATGACCTCCTGTGAGCCAGATATAGCACATCCCTGTCCCTCCCCCATGCATTTTTCCCCCACATAATCATTATTAGAGTATACTGTATAGACTGATACCTTGTGAGAATGGGTTTTAGTGGAAATCATGTACAGGCTCACTTTACATGCATCAAAAAAGTAGAGATGATACCCATGGAATGATGAGAGGGTCTAGAAATGGAACAAATTTGGTGGAAACAGGAGTTGAGAGCCAGAGATAAACCAGAAGATATATGGACTCCCATGCCCAGTCCCACCAGTGATTTGTAGAAATCTCAGGAAAGGTTGTATATGTCCACTGGCTATAGCATGGATTGTTCTAGGCAATGTAAAAGATCTTCTGGGATCAGCTAAATATCTGGGATATGTGTAAACACATATACACACAGAAATACATATGTAAATATATCTGTGTGTATATGTGTGTATGTACATGTATGCATATATATGTCATCATTAGAATGGAATCCAAAATTTTATCAATTTTTAAGAACAATGAAAATATTTCAAAGAAATTCCCCTTAGGGGGGTATGTCTCATTCTCCTCTGCTATTTGGAATGCCTAGTGCATTTCTTTTCCCTGAAAGTTACTGTTTTCTATCTGGTCTTAATATTTTCATGAGATGACTCCCATGGCTTGCTCGGCATCAGAATCTCCAGGGAAGAGTTTGAGAAGTGTAGATTCCAGAATCCCACTCACAGAGGTTCTAATTCAGTATATTTAGGCTTGAGGTTGAGAATCTGAATTCTAAAAACCTTACCCAGGTGACCCAGCCATGTGTAGTAGAAAAACTGCCGGGCAGGTCCGGAGTCTATGTTTGAGGTGCACTTTGGCCCTGCATTGTATTGCCCGGTGGCAGGTCACGTCTCCACCCAGGATAGCTTATCTTGCAAGCTCTGGCTTTCAGGGCAGTGATGTGTGCCTTGTGGGGTAAGAGGAGACCTCCTCTCTCACTCCCCTAGTGGGAAGGTTATTTCCACCTTCACATCAGCCCAGCCCTGTCTGCATGACTGTACTCCATTAGATAGGGAGTAGGAACCTAAATTTTTTTTTTGCAGTGAGATGTCCTATTGGAATAAACTTTTAATGTTTTTCTCTAACAAGGAAAACTTTGAGTCCCATCTAATTTGCCTGGACCAGAGGGGCTCTGCAAGCCAGACTTCATTCCAGATGGAAAAAAACTTGGTGTGAACTCATAAATCAGTTTAAAAAAAATTATTATTAATCTGCCTCATGGGTACTCTGACTGAAGGCAGGGAGAGTAAGGGAGCCCCAAGTACCTAATTTAACACCTGCAAATTCCCAAGAATGATTATACCATGGAAAGAAGACATATTGAGGATTATAAGAAAAAATTTAATAAAAAACTGTAAATGGAAAGGCCATAAAATTCAAATGAGGCTCATTCCCCAGGTTATAACAAGCTCTGTGCTCAGACCTTGTTAATAGCTTTTTTTAAAAAAAAAAAAATTTTTATTGTAGCTTCTATTTTTTCTATCAGTATAATTAGAGCTTAATTAATTCCCCCAAAAGGGGAAAAAGAGGACAAAACGGTATTTGATCTGAGACATGTACAATGGGCAAAGTAATTAGGACCAGCAAGTTGCTTTCCGTTATTTTTTTTCCTGGTTAAGTCTTCTGGGAGGCAAACGGCTCTGGACAGAGAGTCCCTGTGTCTCCTCCTGGATCAGAGACTTGGCAGTGCCAGGACACGCATTAAGGCCAAAGGAATTTATTTAGATAGAGATCACAATAAAAATGAAATGAAACCACAGCTGTAAAAGCCTGTTGTGTCAATTATCTGGTGATAATAAGGGATAATAATAGTTACATTTTGAATGCAAAACATAGTTGAGAGTACCAGAAGCATAACTCATGTATGGTACCAGAAAGAACATAGTCTCAGTAATAACTTGGTCATGGAATAGAACCCTAGCTCTAGCACTGTGACGCTCTGTGACTCTGCAGACCTCTCTGGGCCTTAGTTTCTTCACCTCAAAATGAAAATAGCAATAGTACCTAATTGAAATGCTGGTAGTGAGGAGCAAACGAGGTCCTATAACAAAAAGCACCAGGTGTAGGAATTTGCTAAATGGTAGTATAATTTTTTTCTTGCCCTGGTTTCACAATATAATTTAGTGGAATTAATCTTGAGCAGTTCCCAATGTTAGAACTAATTAGCTTCAGCTTGCGTGGCAGTGACTTATTACACGAAGCCTGTCCATGTGACCCCTGGTGGTCCCATAGACTCAAGAGAACCTGCTGGCAGTACAGGTTTACCAGCTAATTAGAGAAGAAATAATGTTCTCAAGAACGTCAGTCAATTCATACGCTGAAGTAGAGGGAACTGCACGTTACAATCCAGACACTGGTGGGACATACTGTGTTTCAGAAAGTGATTTGGGTTGGGGTAGGGGTCACAAGAGGATAGAGAGACATTTGGCTTCCAAAAGCAAGCAAGCAAGCCCCCAGTGACTCCAGGGCCTTTAAGAAGATGGTAAGAAACAAGGTCCGGGGAGTAGCTCTTCCTCCCATCCCCCCAACAGTCTCAGATAAAAGTTTGCTTCGTGGCCTATGCATGGCGCATTCCTCTGCCTCAAGTGTTTACCTCACCTGTCTTGTTGAATTAATCCCTCCTCTTTCTTTCATATTTCTGGGCAAGTAACTCTGGTGTCAACCCTGGCCCCCAACATATTGAATCAAGGCCACCTTAAAAGCACTTGTATCCCCGTGTAGCACTCGTTAAATAGGAAAGTTTAATTAAGGTATGTAAAGGTCCACTAGGGTAGGGATTGGGTTGTTGGTGGTGGTGTTATTTAGTGGGTTGGTTTTACTCACCTTCATACCCTCCATTGGCAGCATAATTTTGTCAGGTGAGTAAACAAATGAGAAGATAGGAAGAGAGAACAGGAAAGAAAGGGCTGAATCAGCAAAGAGAAAAAAGTTTAAGGAGCTGAGATCATTCATTGCTTTTTTCCTCTTCTACTTGCCCCTACCTACTCCCTTTTAGACTCTGTCTATCTTATCCCTTAATATCTTTCCCAACTCACCATGGGGCTTTCCCAGACTCTCTGCTTCTCTACTCACATCAAGGTCTTTCTTCTTGAGTGAGCCAATTTGGAACCCCTTAAAAAGAAGAGACTGAGGTTGGAATTTTACTCTTCACTGTCTTTTGAAAAAATATCCCATATTGGTAAGGTATAATCACGGCCCCTCCCATGACCTACTTCTGCCTCAGATCAACAATCAGATCAGTTGTAGGGGGACTTAGAAAAAGGGAGAAGGAGAAGGATTAGACTTCCTAGATTGACTTCTTGACTTGCATGGTTGAGTCCTCTATCCTATGCTCCATGAGAAGGACAACTTTCCCTCTGTTGATAGCTGCTGTATGGTAATCAAGTGGATTGTTGCTGAGTTGAAGGAAGAATTGAAATCTGAGAGCCTCAGGTCAGCCCTGCTCACCATTTTTTTTGTTTGGTGGCAGTGTACTAACAGAAATTGAACAAATAGCACAGAGCCAGTTGTGTCTTACCAACTATCTCCAAAATATATTTTGAACATCCACCACCAATTCTTCATTCAAACAAGACAGAATAACAAAAACTAGATTTAATTTCAAAACATCTCAAACCAACAACAAAACCAGATACACATATGCAACAGAAAAGTAGTCAATAGAAATTGTCCATGAGCAAGCCCAGATGTTGGACCTACTAGAAAAAGACTATAAATCAACTACCTTAAAAATGTTCAAAGAACTGAAGGAAACCATATCTAAAGAAATAAAGGAAAATGTGAAAGCAATGTCTCAACTAAAAAGAGATTGAAGTTACAAAAAAGAATTGAATAAAAATTGGGGAGCTGAAAAAGTACTGTAACCAAAATGAAAAACTCAAAAATGGGCTCAACAGGACATTTGAGCAGATGGGGAAAGATTCAATGAACTAATATAGTTAAATGGTATCATCCAGTCTGAGGAACAGAAAGAAAAAGGAATGAAAAAATGAAAAAAAAAAAAAAAAAGACTTAGAGACCTGTGGGACATCATCAAATATACCAACATACACATAATGGTAATCCCAAAGGAAACAACTTTAAGAATTCTATCCAATTTATGAAACTGAATCTATACACCCAGAATCGGGAACTCAAGTAGTAATACATAAAAAGATACAGTATGAAGGCAAAGTAAAGGATCTGGGCACAAGAGAAGCATTCTCGTAGAGGATCCATAGATTAAGCTTATTCCACAGAACATTCAAAGCAGTGATGACTTTTCAAAAGTGAAAAAAACTGTCATTAGAATTCCACATCTAGCAAAACTGTCCTTCAAAAGGCCATTCCAAGATAAAGAAAAACTGACAGAATTTGTTACAAGCAGATCTGTCCTGCAAGAAATACTAAAGGAATTCCATCAGGCTGGAATAAAACTACAGCAGACAGTAACTCCAATCCACTTGAAGAAACAAAGAACACTGATAAAAGTAACTACATAGGTAAATATAAAAGACAGTATGTTTATATTTTTGTTTATATATCTTATTTTCTCATCTGATTTGCAAGACAACTTCATATAGAATAACTACAAACTGTACTGATGGGCATACAAGGTATAAAGATGTTATTAGTATGTAAAAACAACATAGGAAAGAGAGGGAACAGAACCATATAGGGGCAAAATTTGTGTATACTACTGGAAATATTGATATTCATCTTAACTATATTATTATAAATTAAGATATTGATTGTAATCCCCAAGACAACTACTAAAAAAGTAACTAAAATATATGTATGTGTATATATAAAATATAGATATATTAAGATAAATGACAAGGGAAATAAAATGCTGTGCTAGAAAATATCAATTTCATGTAAAATAAGATAGTAATGGAGGAATAAAGAAACAAAAGAGACATAAGACACATAAAAACAAATATAAAAATGGTAGACATAAATCTTCCTATAACAATAATTACATTAAAAGTAAATGGAGTAATCATGAGTATTAAAAGGCAGTTTGGAAGAATATATGTTTTAAAAAGCATGATCCAACTGTATGCTGAGAACAAAAGACAGTATAGATTCATAGACACAATAAGTTGAAGATAAAAGGATGAAAAAAGATATACTTTGTAAATGTAACCCAAAGAGAGTTGGAATGGCTATACTAATAACAGAATAATACACTTAGGACAAAAAATTGTTACTAGAGACAAAGACATTTTGTAATGATAAAAGGGTCTATCCATCAAGAAGATATATAAACATATATGTACCTAACATCAGAGCCCCAAAATTCATAAAGAAAAAAACAAAATTGAAGAGAAAAATAGTTCAACAACAATAGTTAAAAAATTCAATACTCATTTGCAACAATGGGTAGGGCAACTACACAGAAGATCAGCAAGGAAATAGACGACTTGAACAACACTGTAAACCAACTAGACCTAAGTGATATTATAGAACATTCCATCCAACAACAATAGAATGCACATTTTTTTCTCAAGTGCACGTGAAACATTCTCCAGGTAGACCATATGTTAGGCCATAAAACAAGTCTCAATAAATTTAAAAGGATTGAAATGATGTAAAATATGTTTTCAGACTACAGCAGAATGCAGTTAGAAATCAATAACAGGAGGAAATTTGGAAATTTCACAATATTTGAAATTTTAAAACATATTCCTAAATAACCAAAGAAGAAATCACAAAGGAAATTGGAAAATACTTTGATGAATGAAAATAAAACTACAGTATACTAAAACTTATAGGATAAAACTAAATTAGTGCTCAGAATGAAATTTATAGTGTCAACACCTATTCTAAATTTTATAAAAAGGAATATCATATCAATAACCTAATCTTCCACCTTAAGAAATCAGAAAAAAAAAAGTAGTGTAGGGGTAGAGTTCAAGGGATTTGGGGGCTGACAATGAGAGGCAGTAACAAACAAGCTTTATTGGGTGGTGCTTGGACAGAGTAGCATGGGAAAAGAAGCATGAGACCATCCAGAGGGGCTTAAGGCTAGGATGCCGCCATCCAAAAGGAGATGAGGTCAAGGCTACTCCTAGGCAAGAAGGGGGTTGGAGAGAGAGGGCTTACATGTCTAGGCAACATTGCTCAGTATCACAGCAGGGAGTCTTTGGATCTGAGAGCTCCAAAGAATAGTAACAGCTTGGGGTCTTAATAACCACAAGGCTTTATCTTATCCATTGCTAGCAGATGTGTGCATTGGTTTGCTAAGGCTGCCATAACAAAGCACCACAGACTGATGGCTTTAAAAATAGAAATTTATTTTCTCAAAGTTCTGGAGGCTGGAAGTCCAAGATGAAGATGTTGGCAGGTTTAGTTTCTTCCGAGGCCTCTCTCTTTGGTGTGCAAATGGCTGCCTTCTTGCTGTGTCCTCACGTGGTAGCCCCCTGTCTGTGCTATCTGTATCCTAATCTCCTCTTTTTATAAGGACAACCGTCATATTGGATTAGTGCATAAGGACAACAGTCATATTGGGTGAGAGCCCACCCATATGACCTTATTTTAACTTAATTACCTCTTTAAAGAAAGGATCTCCAAATATATTTACATTCTGAGGTACTAGGGGTTAGGAATTTTGGGAAGCCATAAATCAGCCCATACCAATGCAGGATGAGGTTTCATGGGATATGCAAAGCAGACACACCCAAAGTAGCTACAAATATGTTTGTTTGGGCTATTTTTTACAGCAATTGGATATGTAAACATTTGAGTTTGGTGATGGGGGCAGGGCTTTGAGCTACCTGGTCTCAGCCTGCAGTGAAGAAATAAACAATCTAGGGCTAATACACAGAGGCTTCTGTGGCTCATTTATATAGCAAAGAGAAAACTGAAGCTAAAGAAAGAAGAGAGGGGAAAATAATAAAGATGAGAGTGGAAATAAATGAACAAAAGCATAACAAAAACAATAGAGAAAATCAATAAACCAAAAGTTGATTTTTGAAAAGATCAAAAAAAATTGACAACCTTTTACCTAGACTGAGAAAAAAGGGAGGAGATGTAAATTACTAAAATCAAAATGAAAGAGGGAACATTACTACTGAGCTTACAGAAATAAAAAAATTAGAATACTCTGGACAATTGTATACAAACAGATTAGTCAACATAAAATGGACAAATTCCTAAAAAGGCACAAACTATCAAAAATGACTCAAGGACAAATAGGAAATATGAAGAGACCTCTGAAAAGAAGAGATAAAATTAAGAATAAAAACAATTTCTACAAATTAAAGCCCAGGACCAGATAGTTTCACTGATGAATTCTACCAAACATTTAAATAAGAAGTAAAATCAATTCTTATGAAACTCTTTCAAAAGTAGAAGTAGAGGGAACATTTCCCAACTCATTCTATAAAATCAGCATTACACTGGCATCAAAGCCAATGACGCTACAAGAAAAGAAAACTATAGACCAAAGTCCCTTGATGCAAAAGTTCCCAACAAAATAATAGTAAAAAAATCCAGCAATATTTTAAAATAATTATACATCATGACCAATTTTGATTTTTAACAACAATGCAAGTTTGGTTTAATATACAAAAATCAATCAGTGTAATACATTATATCAATAAAATAAAGGACAAAAGTGATATGATCATCTCAACTGATGCAAAAAAAGCATTTTACAAAATCTTACATATTTTCATGACTTAAAAAAAAATCAATAGACAAGAAATACAAGGGAATTTCCTAATAAAGGGCATGTAGAAAAAACTCAAAGCTAACATCATATTTACTTGTGAAAGACTGCAAGCTCTCTCCCTAACATCAGGAAGGAGAAAAGGATGGCTTCTCTTGCCATTTCTATTGAACATTGTACTGGAGGACAGGGAAAATAGGCAATAAAGTAAAATGGAAAGAAAGAAGTAAAACAATCTTAATTCACAAACGACATGATCTTACTTATAGAAAATCCTAAAGAATACACACATTAAATGCAATTATTGCTAGAACTAACAAATGAGTTCAGAAAGTTTTCAGGATGCAAGATCAATACTAACAATTTTTATATTTCTATACACTAGTAATGAACAAACAAAAATGAAACTAAGAAAACAGTTACATTTAAAATAGCATCAAAAATAAAACATTTAGTAATAAATTTAACAAAGAAATACAAAAATTGTACAGTAAAAACTACAAAAGATTGTTGAATGAAATTATCTAAGTAAATGGCAAGACATACCATGTTCATGGACTGAAGAACTTAATATTGTTAAAATGGCAATACTGTATTAGTTTCCTATTGCTACTATAATCACCACACACTTAGTGGCTTAAAGCAATACAAATTTATCATCTCGCGGTTCTAGAGGCCAGAAGTAAAAAATGGGCCTTTTAATGCTAAATTCAAGGTGTAAACAGAGCTGTCTAGGGGATGAATTGTTTCTTGCTTTTTCCAGCTTCTAGTGGCTAATCATAGATATTGGCTTGTGGCTGTAGCACGTCAGTATCTACCTCCCTCATCACACCTTCTTCTGTAACTTTACCTTCTTTCTCCCTCTTATAAAAAACCCTTGTGATTACATTGATCCTTTGCCATGTAAAGTAGCACATTCACAGGTTACAGAGATTAGGACATACACGTATTCTTGGGGGTCATAACTCTACCTATCACACTTCCCAAAATGATCTAATGAGTTCATTCAGTCCTTATCACAATCCCAGCTGGATGGTTTTCATAAATTGGTAAAATAATCTGAAAATTTGTATGGACCCAGAATAGTCAAAACAATCTTTGTACTAACTGATCAACACCTACATCACACAGGGCAATAATATTCATCAGGGGGTGAGCAGGCGGGAGGGGAGTGGAGGGGATGGGAAAAACTCTCACTGAATGGATGCGGGGAGCACAGTTTGGGGGATGACCACGATTGTAGCTCTGACACGGGCAGTGCATGGGCAATATATATAGCCAAAGTGTTGTACCCCCATAATATTCTGAAATTAAAAAAAACAAAAAAACAAAAAAAAAGCAATCTTGAAAACAAAAACAAAGTTGATCTCACACTTCTCAATTTTAAAACTTGCTTCAAACCTACAGTAATCAAGACAATGTGGTATTGGCATAAGGCTAAATATATAAATCAATGGCATAGAATTGAGAGTCCAAAAATAAACCTTTACATTTTTGGTCAGCTTATTTTTTGACAAAAATGCCAAGACAATTCAATGGGAAAAGAATAGTCTTTTCAACAAATGATATTGGACAATTAGATATTCATAGGTAAAAGAAATTGGGTTCCTATCTCACACCATATGAAAAATTAACTTGAAATTTACCATCAACCTAAATGTAGGAGTTAAAAATATAAAATTCCCAGGGAAAAAATAGGAGTATAAATTTGTAACATGTGTTAAGCAAAGCCTTCTTAGATATGACACCAAAACATGCCTGGAAAAAGAAAAAGAGAAATTAAACTTCATCAAAAGTAAAAACTTTTGTGCTTTAAAGGAGACCTTGAAAACGGCTAAAAGGCTACACACAGAATGGAAGATAATGTTTGCACATCCTGTATTAGATGAGGAACTTGTATCCAGAATATATTTTAAAAACTCTTATGACTGAACAATAAAAAGAATAACAATTCAATTTAAAAAATGGAGAAAGGATTTTAATAGGCATTTCTGCAAAGAAGATAAACAAATGGCCAAAAAGCACATGATAAGTAGCTCAATATCATTAGTCATTATGGAAATGCAAATCAAAACCGTAATGGGATACTGCTTCACACCCACCATGATGGCTATGATTAAAAAGATAGACAACAGCAAAGGTTGGCAAGAATGTAGAGAAATCAGCACCTTAATAAATTACTGGTAGAATTGTAAAACAGCACAGCTACTTTGGAAAACAGTTTGACAATTTATCAAAATGTTAAACATAGCTACCATATGACAGCAATTCCACCCCTAGGTTCACTTCCAAAAGATTTGAAAACATATGTCTGCACCAAAATGGGTACATAAATGTCCATAGCAACATTATTCACACTATATAAAAAATAGAAAAATCCATATGTCTATCAACTTATGAATGAAAAGGTGAAGTGTGATGTTAATTTATCTACACGATGGAATATTATTCAGTCACGGACATGAAGCACTGACACCTACACTGTGGATGAACCTTGAAAACACCATGCTAAGTGAAAGAACACTGTCACCAAAAGTCACATATTTTATGACTTCATTGGTATGAAATGTCTAAAAAAAGTAAATCCACAGAGACAGAAAGTAGAATAGTGGTTGTCAGAGGCTGGGGCAGGGAGAATAGGGGAATGAATGCATAATGGGGATCTTTTGGGGTTTCTTTTGGGGGTGGTGAAAATGTTTGGGAATTAGCAGTGATGGTTGAACAACTCTGAATTTACTAAAACCCACTAGATTGTACACTCTAAAGGGCTGGATTTTATAGTATGTGAATTATATCTCAATAAAGCCATTATTTTTAAAAAATGAAATCATGAAAATACCCTAACAAAAGGAAGAAACAGAAGAAGGGAAACAAAGAACAATGCGTCTAGTGAAAAACAAATAGCAAGATGGTAGACATTAACCTAACTATATTAATGATCATATTAAATGGTCTAAACATCCCTATTAAATGGCAACAATGTCAGTTTAAATTAAAAAAATCAATACCTAACAATATGCTGCCTACAAGAAATGCACTTTAAATACTCAAATAGGTAAACACAAAGGCATAGAAAAATATATGCCATGCAAACACTTTTTATAAAAAGCTGGAGTTGTTATATTAATATCAGAGAAAGTAGATTTCAGAGCAAAGAACAAAAAAAGTTACTTAATAAAGGGGTCAGTTACTCAAGAGGACATACATGTTTATGTACCTAATAACAGAGATAGAAAATGCATGAAGCAAAAACTGACAGAAATGCAAAGACAAAGCATTCCACAATTATAGGCAGAAATTTCAAACTCCTTTCTCAATGATTGATAGAACAAATAAATGGAAAATCGGAAAGGATATAGAAGACTTGAGAAATACTGTGAACCAACTTCACTGAATTAACATTTATAGAACACCCCACTTAGCAGAATACACATTCTTTTCAATGTGTTTTGAATGTCTGCACAGAACATTTATCAGTATAGACTGTATCCTGGGCCAAAATACAAGTGTTTTTAATATAGTAAAAGGATTCAAGTCGTCCAAACTATGTTTTCTGACTATAACAAAATCAAACTAGAAATTAATAACAGAAAGATCTCTAGAAAGCCTCAAATATTTGGAAACTTAATAGCATATTTCTAAATATCCCATGGTCAAAGAAGAAATCAAAAGGGAACACAAACAGTATTTGTAACTGTATGAAAATAAAAACATGACAAAATGTGTGGAGTGTTGTTAACGCAGTATTTAGGGAGAAATTTGTAGTACTGAATGCCTACCTTAGAAAACTGAAAAGGTCCCAAATCAATGACCTCAGTTTCCACCTTAGGAAAATAGAAAATGAAGAGCAAGTTAAACTCAAAGTAAGAAAAACAACAGGTATAATAGATATCAGAGCAGAACAAATGAAATAAAAAACAGAGAAAATCAATAAAATAAAAAGCTGGTTCTTTGAGCAGATCAATACAATTGATAAAATCTAGCCGCACTGATCAGGAAAAAGAATGAAGACACAGATACCAGTATCAGGAATGAGAGAGATGATCTCATTACAGATTCTGCGAATATTTGGGATAATCGGGTGAATATTATAAACAACTTTATGTCTACAAATTCAACAACAGTTGAAATTGACAAATCTCTTGAAAGATACAACCAGGAAAGGTCACTCAAGACGAAATAGATCACCTGAATAGAGCTCTATCCATTAAAGAAAATGCAATTGTAGCTTACAAACTTCCTACAAAGAAAACTCTAGGCTCAGATGGCTTTTCTGGGGAACTCTCCAACACATTTTAGAAATAAACAGTAGCAATTCTGCACAAACTCTTCCAGAAAATTGAAGAGGAAGGAACACTTCCCAATTCATTGTATGAGTCCAGCATTACTCTGATAGCAAAACTCATCAAAGACATTACAAGAAAAGAAAACTAGAATGGGGTTCTGGTCAATTCCAAAATAAAGTGTGGATATACAAATATGCAGGATCAATCTGGATGAAAATTCTGAGACAATGGTTAAGAGGAATTGTTTTGTCAGCCAAATCTTGGTTCAGAATTTTTTCTTTCTCTGCCATTTTACAAACTGTGTGATCTTGGGCAAGTAACTTTACCTCTCTGACCCTCCATTTCCTTATCTATATAATCAGGTCAATAACCTTGGGCTGAGGGTTAGGGTGAAGATTAAGTTAGATAATATATCTGCAGTACCCTTCAATCACTGGTTCTCAACCTTTCTGGCACCAGGGACCAGTTTCATGGAAGACAAATTTTCCACAGACTGGGGTGGGCAGGGGGACAGTTTTGGTATGATTCAAGTGTATTACATTTATTGTGTACTTTATTTCTATTATTATTATATTATAATATATAATGAAATAATTATACAAGTCCCCATAACACAGAATCAGTGGGAGCCCTGAGCTTGTTTTTCTGCAACTAATGCCACTGCTGATCTGACAGGAGGCAGAGCTCAGGCGGTGATGCAAGTGATGGGGAGTGGCTGTAGATACACACTGTAAATAAAGCTTCTCTCGCTCCCTCGCCTGCTGCTCAACTCCTGCCGTGCAGCCCAGTTCCTAACAGGCCATGGACCAGTACTGATCCGCAGCCTGGGCATTGGGGAACGCAGCCTTATACAGTGTCTGGGACATAATACGCAATTCAATAACTATTAACTGTAACAAGATAATATTCTTGTTAAAATAAGGGAGACTTATGCCTTTTGTGGTGTGAATAAATGTTTGCAGCTGGTAGTTATTTTTTGATCAATGAAGCAATTTCAAAATTACTATTTTTCTTTGCACCTAAAGGAAGAAGTAAAATTCTTTATAACTACATATATGTAACTTATCTCTTAACTAAGAAGCAGTGGCCTTTTTCTTTTCTTTTGTTCTGTTATAGGAAGAAGCAAGATTTTTCTGCTCCAATCCAGCATAAATTGTCCTTTTGGCCATCTGTTTTCCTGCTGGACCTGACTTGCCCAGGTAGTTGTCACTCAGTTCAAGCTGAGATAGAATCCCAAGAAAACTTGCTCACTGAAATCTATCACAGGTTTACCCAAACCCTTGTGGTTTACAGCCTTACTTGAGATAAAGCCTGTTTGAAGCTTTCCAGGGCTCCACCTAGAGCCTTGTCCTCCCCATGGTCTGGTAAATAAAAACCAAGAAATGGCCCTGAGTGCTTATCCTTTTTTATTTATGCCTTACACTCACTACCAACACACCAAAGTGCAAAACACAACAAAGCATTCAGAACAGGTTTGGGGTCCACACTCCTGGGCATTTTAAGGCCAGTCTTCAATAATCAGTGAAGGGCAGTCTCTTCTCACGCCTCCTGTTCTAAGCTTATTATTTTTACCACATGGGTAGGCAACAGGATGGAAGAAAGAAGACTTGCTGTGTGTGAGGGTGCATGAGGCCAGAGGAAGTAGACAGTCTGGTCCTTGTGTTTGAAGCTTTGGAAGCACAAAGACAGACCCCGCCTGCTCATTAATGTGCTTCAGTAGTTGTCCCAAATCTCCTATGGAGAGGGCTAAGTAAATTGGGGGAGAAAGAGATTAAACTTATTGCAATATTTTTTTCCTCCCCTTTGGACTTAAGCCAGGATTTCTTAACTGCGGCATTACTGATATTTTGGACCAGATGACTTTCTGTTGTGGGGGGCTTGCCTGTGCCTTGTAGGATGGATGTTTAGCTGTATCCTTGGTCTTTACCCACTAGATGCCAGTAGCAGCCACCTTCCCAAGTTACGACGACCAAAACACCTTCAAACGTTACCAAATGTTCCCTGGAGGTGGAGGGTAGGGCTGGGGGAGTGCAAAACCCTGTGGGATTGAAAACCACTGACCTATTAAGAAACACGAGAATAAAGACATTTCTCACTGGAATGACTGTATCTTTTACTTAGAAAAAAATGAGAGGGCAATGAATTTCTAAAGCTCACACAGCAAATCAGGGGGTGATGAGGGAGGAGAAATGAGTTTGTAAATAATGCTTGGGCAGACAACCATCTCCTCTGAATGATCAGACATTGTCCAAGTAGGAATAAAGCAGCAATTTATTTAGTTGGAAAGTACAAAGACCTTTGTCTTTCAGGGCTCAGCTGAGTTTGGAGGACACAGGATGACCGAACCATATTTCCAAATATCCTATAACCCCTCCTGCCAAAGGTAGGAGAAGACCAGGAATGCAACACAGCCCCAGTAGACGCAGAGAAGGTAGAACAAAAAGGAAGTGTGCACAGGTGTCCATCAGTTTCAAAGGTATTGTGCTCCCCTCTAGTAAATAAAACCCTGAGTGGTCAAAGGACCGCACCTCACCCTTGCGAGCAAAACAAGGAAGAGGCCAGCCAACGAAACAAAGTTGGAGAAAAGAGACAGAGTCCCCTCCTCCTCAATGATAGTCATCATGGATTTCTAAGAGAGCAAAAATAGGAGCCGAGACCTAGCAAATCCATCCCAGAAATGGTGAAAACATAGAACTGTGGTATGCTGAATAATGCCCTCCCAAAGATGTCCACATCCTAATCCCAGGAACCAATGAATATGTTACCCTATAAGGCAAACGAGACTTTGCAGATGCAATCAAGTTAAGAATCTTGAGATGAGGAGATTATCCTGGATTATCCTGGTGCACCTGATGTAATCACAGGGCTCTTATAAGAAGGATGCAAGAGAAGTCGGAGTTAGATATAAGGCAATATAACAATGGACACAGAGGGGAAAGGGAGAAATTTGAAGATGCTATGTTGCTGCCTTTAACACATTGACTGCCATGCTAGGAAAAAATTTTTTTCCTTGGGGCCAAGGTGTTTTATTACAAAAATAGAATAAAAACTTTGAAAAAAAAATGATCCTTTCTAATTTAATGAAAAATTTAATGAAAAATGAAATTTATTGACTTCTATTCATTTAATCCATGTTTTTAGAATTAATTTTTCAATATTAATTGTAACAATAAGAACATCAACAAGTAAGATTTTTGTGAACCAACTGCAGGGTTTTGCCCAGATTTTGCTTCACAAGGCCCCAGGCTCAAAACTATTGTGAGTTATATAGAACCCACGTGGCAGTTAATGTGTTAAAGATGGAGGAAGGGAGTCACAAACAAAAAGCTGTAGGTAGCCTCTGGATGTTGGAAAGGATAAGGGGAACAGACTGTCCCTTCAGAGCCTCCAGAAGGAATGCAGCCCTGCAGACCCATTTTAGACTTCTGACTTCCAGATCTATAAGATAATAAATTTGTGTTTTTGAAAGGCAGTAAGTTTGTGAGAATTTGCTACAGCAGGCATGAGAAATAAACACAGAACCCTCCAGAGTGTCTCTGTGGTTCAGGGTTAGAGACCTTAGAGACCCAGCTTTCAGACTAACTTTATCACCAAGTATCGGAGGCCCTCAGCATCATCTCTGAACCACATTATACTCCTCCATAAATTAGCCAATCACTAGGTCCCTGCTGCTCTTCATGTTCTGCCATTTCATCACTCTGCAAACACCCAGCCAGATGGTGAGGTGATGAAAGAAAGCAGGGGCTGTGGTGTTAGCCTCTGCCCTTGTAGTATGATTTGGGGGGGAAAAATGGTCTTTGTCACTGGCTCCTGACACAGAACTTCAAAAATCTTTGGAATTTCCTAAATGATAGGAATGTATTTTGTTATTCAAGATGCACCCCTTTTGACTACACATGAGTTTATGTTAACGAGGTGACTCATGGTGGACCCTAGTTTCAAGGGACAAGCTGGCGGCCAGTAAGACCAAGCACATGATTAGAGGGTTGGAACTTCCAGGGAGGGGAGTCATGTCCATATAATGAGAGCTCCAAAAAACCTCTGGACAATGAGGCTCAGAGAACTTCCCGGTTGGTGAGTGTTTTGATGTGCTGTGGAGTCCTAGTCTGACTCCACAGGCACAGAAGCACTTGCACCGTGATGCTTCCAAACTTTGCTGCCCTATGTATCTCTTCATCTGGTTATTCATTTGTATCCCTTATAATAAAACAGTAATTGTAAGCATAGCACGTTCTAAGTTCTATGCATCATTCTAGCAAATTATTGAACCTGAAGTGGGGTTGTGGGAATCCTGAAATCTGTAGCCAAGTTGGCCAAGCACAAGTGCAAGTGGTCCCTGCCTGGGACTTGCAGGCAGCACCTGAAGTGAGGTCAGTCTTGTGGCACTGAGCCCCTTCACGTGTGAAGTTGGACACTAATTCCAGGTAGTTAGTGTCTCATTGAATTG
Organism: Daubentonia madagascariensis; assembly: GCA_023783475.1. Classification (NCBI taxonomy): domain Eukaryota; kingdom Metazoa; phylum Chordata; class Mammalia; order Primates; family Daubentoniidae; genus Daubentonia; species Daubentonia madagascariensis. Next base: position 2,299,019 of record JAKFHU010002505.1, on the reverse strand, counting down.
TTGGGCATCCAGTTGGTGTTAGGAAATGGTGTCAAAGTATAGCCCTTGACTACTTGTATGGCCTTGAGGAGGTCACATCTCCAAGGAGCCTAGCTTCTCTTGTGTAAGTGAGTAGATTAGTAGGATTCATGACTTTTAGCAGCAAAAACCTTTTTTTCTATAAATAATACCTTGCCCCTACGCCCAATATATACAATAAATTAGAGCAAATTTCAAGCCTGAATCCCTTCCAAGCTTTCCTTCTCCTTGCCTCTAAGATACCTTCGTGACATTTGTGAAAACCTAGGGCCCTACTTAGCAATTGGAAAGCCCCTGGCCCAGGTGACCTGAGATCCTCTCTCCTCTCAGAAAATCATATTATTGGTTCTCAAAGTCTAAAAAACAGAGATCTGATTTCCCCAAAGTCCTGAATGTTTCTGCAGAGGCCCCTCCCTCCCTCAAGCAGCTACAAGGGGCACCGATGGTTAGGGGAGCATGCCTGCTGACCGAGTTGGGAATGAGCTCTCACTCCTACTAAAGTTCCCAGCCCAGAACCCAAGGTCAAATGTGTGGTCGCAGAGCCCGGCTCTTTATTATCAGGAATAAAATAAACTGCTCCTCTCCCCCAACACAAGGCAGCAGGATGCTCTGGCCCTGTCTCCAGTAATATCAGGTTTATAAGAACAGTTTCTCACTTTTATTCATTTGAGAATTGAATTAGCTTTCACATTTGCCTCCATGGCTTCAAAGAACATCTCCCAGCCATCATTTACCACACTATTAAATCGAGGAGCATCTTGTCGGTACATCTGATAATTTGATTCTGAGTGATGTTTGTGTTGTTGCTAAGCATTTTAGCCAGCAACAATAACGTTACAAATGTGTAGCTGGGCCCTTTTAGCTACCAACTCAAAAGAGATTTCGACAACTGGATGTAGCACTGGTAATGAAGAGACTAGATTACTTTAAAAGTTATTATGTTTCAATAGGGGGAACTGGATTCAATTTAAAGGTACTCCCAGCTCTGGCCAAAGTAACATCTTTAGTTTCTCACATGAAACTAGGTAAAATCTGATGTTGAAGCAGCTGGAAATTGTCAAGTCCCAGCACGGTTAAGTAGGTTCAGGATTGTTACCATGAAGTTCTCTGTTTAGTTCAACCCCTGTAGACAAGACCTGCCAAGAATTATGGAATAGAGGGTGAAAATATAGGGTATAGACCCAAAAGACTGAGGTTCAAATCCCAGCTCTGCTACTTGGGCAAATTATGTATTCCTCAGTTTCCTCTTCTGCAAAATCAGGAAAATAATAATAAAATCGAGTTGTAGAAGGGATTAAGTTAGATCAGGGTTTCTCAACCTTGCCACTATTGACATTTGGGGCTAGATTGTTCATTGTTGTGGGAAGCTGCCCTGTGTATTATGGAATGTTTACCAGAATCTTTGGTCTCACTAGTTACCAGCAGAAAACCCCTCCCAGGATGACAATCAAAATTGTGCCCACACATTGTCAAATATTTCCTAGGGGGCAAAATTGGCCCTGATTGAGAACCACTGGTTTAGATAATGTTTTCAAAGCTCTTAGATGGTGCCTGGCTCAGAAACTGGTAACTGTTATTAAGATTAAAAAAAAAACCAAACCACTCTGTGAAGAGCCTGAACTACTCTCCTCAGTACTGGGTTGAGTGTGCTGTCCTTGAGCCTCTGCTCTCCTTGGTAGACCAGGATAGTCTGTGATCCACCTCTGGAGAACGTCTAAGGAGATGTGAATTCTTCAGGCCTTTATGTGACCCGACAGTCTGAGCTGTCTGCTCTTTGGACTCACAATGAAAAAGTCAACATAGTCACCATTTTGCTGAGAGCAGGATACCTCCATGGACAAGTGAGGTTGGCCAACACAATGTGTCTTTCGTCAGTCCATCCATTTGTTTAATAAACATTTACTGTCTGTTATATACCAGGTTCTGTGCTGGGCATCTGGAATATAATAAAACCTTGGTGTCTGCTTTCTAGAAGTTACAAGGGGGCAGGGAACACAGATAGATAAAAGATGATTACAACACAGAACTATGACAGAAAAGGATTTAGTCATCTAACACAACCTGGAATGTCAGAGAAAGAGTCCTTAATGAGGCTTCAGTTTTGAGAATTTAGGACCTGGTGTTTCCCTCCCAAAACAGGTTGCAAGTCTGTATCTCATATTCAAGCTCTTCAGTTTTCAAATAGAAAAGCTTGAGGACAAAGAGAAGGTAACAGTTGTTCAAGGAAGACCCATGAGTTTGTACAAGATTTGAGTTTTTGTTTCCTCACACCACATGTCTCCCTTTAGCAGGCCAGTCAGTACAGTAAAGTGACTTGGTCAGCAAAATGTTTTATTCCCCGGAGGAAAATCAAGTGGTTTCTCAGTGTCTAGTAGGGCATTCTGGACTCTGTGTGTGTGCATGTGCACATGTGTGCATATGTGTGTATGACTATCAAGAGACTGGGAAGATCTGTCTACGATGTGTCTGTCCATTGCTGCATGTTTCAAAGTGAGCAGATCTCTCAACAGGAGTAATCATTGGCATCAAGTGGTCTGCAAGCTCCTGAACACTATAAAATGGGACTGAGTGCCTCTCCAGCAGACATTGATTGGAGACTGAGTGATGTCTTTATGTTTTAGAAATGGGTCAATAGTAGGAGGGGGGAACTTTGCTCTACACTAAACCCAGAAAATGGCAGATAGTACTTCAGTGAGTATTTGGTGTTTGAATAAATAAATGAATGGATGGGAAGAAGATGAATAAATAAGCAAGTAAAACTTGAGACAAGAGTCCTCCTTTGTCCACTGCAGGAGACAGATGTAACACCCATTGTTTTATCCTACAACATCTGTTTTCCTTTTGAGGGACCATTTTCTCAAATGGCCCTACATCCCCAGCCATTGTTAATTGGTCTGTGAGTAGGCATCTGACCTAGGAGGGATCATAGCACACTGTAGTGCACTGGAAACAGCTGGTTGGCCCACGGATGGGCACCTGACCCAAGCTAAGCCAGTGAGTCCCTCCATTAGGACTTTTGGGCTTGGCATTGAGGGAGTGAACACAGTGTCCCTCCAAAAACTAACATCGTAAGTGGAAAACTCAGGAATTATCTGTGGGATCACACTTTTTGCTGTGTAGCCAAAGCCCATTTGTAATGAGAGAGAAGAGTGAGGAAATAAGCAATTACTATAAGAAATGGAAAAAAGGGTCCAAATATGCCCAAATCCTTGGTCTTTTAGTTCCCGAGGCCCACCTGCATTCCTGCCTTTTCTTTGGCTTGGTTGTTCCATTCTTTCATGAGATTCCTCAATGCCCTTATAATTCTGTTTTTCCTTAAGCTATTTTGAGTTGCGTGTCTGTCACTTGCAATCTGAAGAGTCCTGGCTAAACCCACAGTCCAGGCATCAAAATAAGTTAATCTCCTTTGCATGATTTGTCACTTCTGCAGATGATATTAGGTGGGCACACACTACTGTATTGTAAATCATAAACACAAGGCCTTTGGTCTGTAACAAAGCAACATTCTCCTTCAAATGCATTCAATACGCCTCTGTAAGAGTAATGGACCAGAAGTTACTTCATAACAAAGATGCCAATGTTATAGAAGCTCAAGATGGAGAATTTACTGGGGAGAGAAGAGTGGTCTATTGACCTGCTACAAATGTTCTGGCTCTGCCGTTATTCAAATATTTCTATTGCCTGGAGTCCTGAATTTTTTCCCTACCCTATAAACATTCATCTGTAGCTCCTAAGCAAATGGGAGTCCAGTGCCTTTCAACTAAGCCTTCCCTACCTGTGCCATTTTGAATTAATGCTACATTGTGGGAATGGCTGTTCATGGTGTAGTAGTTTGTAGCAGCAAATAGCTTAAGCTGGTGATCAATCTGCATAGTTTATATGCCTCCATTCAGAAGGAAAGGAAAATCAGTCTTTATCCACTGCCAGCCACTTTTCTAGGCACTGTCTAAATGTTATCTATCATCTGATTCTCACAAACACAGAGGGACATATTGGCACCCCTAATTTGCAAAAAAGGAAACTGAGGCTCACAGTAGTTAAGGAAATTGTGCCGCTGGTCAGTTGTAGGGAAGGGGCTGGAAGTCAGATTGGTCTGGCTCCAGAGTCTGTCTGCTTTTCTTGTCAAGATTCTTTAGGGACACAAAGAGACTACCTGGGGGAAATTTCTTGACTCCTAGAGTTAAAGGGAGTCCTGATTTATTCAGCCAGGCTCTTCTTACTGAAACAGACACCTGCAGGTGACAAGGGGTCCAGGCACAGTGTGCAGGACCTAGAATGATTTGAGGTTCTTCTTCACTCTTTACAACATGGGGACTCTGTGCCAAGAACCTAAATGTTTTTATAAAATAGGAGAAAATGTTCAAATGCTTTCTGTCCTATAACTCCAGTTACTGGCTTCATCTTGCCATTGTGGCTTGCATCACATTTCTCCTTGCTCAGGTGGGTTCAAAGCCCTGGAAGCGTTTTGCTAACTTCTGTCTTCATCCACATTTCCATTTTGTACTTCATAGCAAAAATGAGGTCTGAAAACAAAATGCAAATCTGGATGGTGTCGCTACATCATTGCTTAAAACCCTTCTCTCCGCGGCTTGTCTTGACTCTTAGAATAAAGTCCAGAGTCCTGAACAGGGCTCCTCAGGCCCTCCTCCATCATCCGGGGCTGCTCTTGCCTCATCTGTCCCTGGCCTACTTTGCTTCCGGCCCTCCCCAACCCAATCATATTAATATTTTTCTAGTTCCCTCCCGTCCCTCCCTCACCTTCCACACCACCTCCCTCCACCCTGGAGGTCCTAGCTTAACAGTGTTTCCCTCTAAGAAGTGTTTTCTGAACCCCGAGACCAGATGAGGCACCTGCCACCTCTAGCCAGTGGCAGCGTGTGGTTCACCTTTTGTAACACCACATTAGTAACTTTTTTCACTGTCTGACTTCCTCACTAAACTGCAGAATGACGGGGCTGTCATGTTCCCAAAGGTAGCCCCTGCACTTGTCACCTGTAATCACTGGGTTATTCTTCCTGTAGAGAATCTCTGGTGTTTGTTGTATCATTTATATTCTCACCATCATCAATTATTTCATATAAAGTAATTTGTTCCTGGGTCTCCCCATACCAGTTTCTTCTGTGCTGGATGATATATTCAACTTCTTAAAATACTACTTTGAACTTGAAATATTCTTGCTCTGGAATATTCAGTCCCCCACCCCAACCCCTCAGAGATTCCTATTTACTTGATATGAGGTCCAATCATTCAGTTCCCTAGTGATTCTAAAGTGCAGCTGGAGTTGAGAGCCACAGATGTACATTTACCAGGCATTGAACTGCTTTCTTTCCTCATGGACTTCACAGTATAGCAGATTATACAGCAGTGGTCTTCATGGGGGACAATTTTGCTCTTCACCCACTACCCAGAGGGACGTGTGGGCAATGTCCAGAGACATTTTTGCTTGTCACCACTGGGGGAGGGTTGCTCCTGGCACCTAGTGGGTAGAGGCCAGGGATGCTGCTAGACGTCCTATAGAGCACAGGACAGCCCCCAAACCCTCCACCTCCCCACACACACCACAAAGAATTAGCTGATCCAAAATGTCAATAGAGCCAAGGTTGAGAAACCTTGTTGTAGAGGAAAGCATGATAATGAAATAATCACACAAATAAAAGTTTATTTACTAACTGAAATGAGAGCAATAAAGAAAAACACAGGGTGACAGTGGCTGTGCCTCCCAAGGAGGTCTGAACTACCCTGGCTAGACAGTCTTCCTTGGGCAGGTATCTACAGGGAGGGTTTCAGTTAGTCACCCTGCAAAGGGCTTGGGGATGACAGGAGCATTTCTGGTAGTCTCCACAGTGGGTGTGAAGCTTTGGGGGATTCATAGAACTTAGAGAAGATCATATGGGCTGGAGTGCCAAGAAAGAGACGATGCTGGGGAAGAAAGTCTTGATCATCAGAGCAGTGGGAAACTCACCTAGAGGCAAGGAGGGCGTAATTCTCACCAGATTTGCATTTGTACAATATCCCTCTGGCTGGCAAGTGGAGACCCAGCTGGAGTAGAGCAAGGGTGGATGTCCCAGGAGAGACATTAGGCTGGGCTGGTGGTAAGAGAGCTGGGGAGAAGCAGATGCAAGAAATATTTAGGAGTAAGTTCGATCATCTCTATCTATAGCTCGCTCTTGTCAGCCTCGAGGTGTTTGAAGACGCCATTAGTTAACTGCAACTACCCTCCCTGCCCATTTGAAACCCTAACCATTCTTTAAGCAGCCCCAAGCTAAGTAAATGACACCAGAAACTTCCAGATTCCCTCAGCCAAAGTCACCACCTTAGAAATCCTGGAGTTTTCTGTACCTTTGGAACAAGCTTTTACTTGTGATGTACAATTTGTATACACTGGGTTTATCTTCCTTACAAAATGGTAAAGTGCATGACAGCTGGGATCTGTCTTATTCATCTTTATTTCCCCCACAGTACTTTGGATACATCTTTCTAGATATTTATTCAAGGACTCTTTGGTGACAAAAATAAGAAACCTGCTTAGACTAACTTCGGATAAGGGTTTCTTTGAAGGGGGCCTGGGGTGTGGCAGATGTTCCCTCTTATTGCCTGCCCAGCATCCATTTTCTGGTAACAGCATCCAGCTGTCTCTTTGGACAGGGTACTTTGCTTTCCCTTAGTCCTTGTGGCTTGACTAGTGGCTGATTCCACGCCATAGTGAGTTCTAAGGGCGGATTGACTAGTCAGCATGTTCCACCCAGTGGGCCATAGTGTCTTGGTTCATAGGTAGATATGGGCCCCAAATCATTCAATGAGCATCAATCCTCTAGTTTTTCTAAACCTACTGGGAAGTGGGATGCTTTCTCCATTGCAGTTGCTAAGCCAGAACTTCTGGGAGCTTTTGGTGAGATGCCCTGAGAATGAAGCCAACCCAGAGGAAAGCAGACACAAGAGATGGGGAAGGAGAACCCTGAGGACACGGTCTGAGCACCTGTAGCCATTTGTGCTTGGATTTTGCAGCTCTGTGAGCAAAAAAAAAAAACAAAAAAAACAAAAAAACCTCCCTTGGTACTTGAACTAATACAATAAGCATCATTCAGAATCCAAGGGCCGGAATTTCAGCCACATCTTCCAGGGGCTGGAACTAGGAATTCAGGAGGCCAGGGGCATATCACCATCCTAGGGGTGTGGCTGCGTGGGGGTGCACATGTGCCTGACACCCTCTCTTTCTGCCTGCTTGTCTTCTTCATTCTTCTCTTGCTTGCTCTGTATGTCAGCTGTGTCTCTTTGAGCCAAACAAGCCTCAGAATAGTGTGGCTCCTTAGTCAGGTGCCTGACAGTAACTGCATAGAGCTCTGAGCCACCTTCTCAATGCCTGAGTGATACCTTGGTTTTCCCAATTCAGACCTCAATTTCCTTTCTATCCTTGGCCCAACCTATGGTCAAGAGATGGAACCAAAAGGCCCATTATACACCCTGCGTGTTCTGGGGAAGCCCATTTAGAAATGAGTTGTGGCACACAAAGTGATTAATATGCCAATTACATGAATGACTCCTATTCACATGAATAAGTACAGATGGAAATCATACAGAATGGCCCCAGCTTCAGCTCCAGGGCTACAGCCAAGCCCCAGGGTGGAATAGAATATCAGGTAACCATTCCAGCAAAAAAGAGGGCTGTGTTCTGACACTTTTATCCTTTGCTGTGGGCTGGAATTATGACTCCATGGTAAAATCTAATTACATCTTCCTTCTGCCTTATCTGAGGTACGCAGTGCAATGTCCCTCCCTGTCTGTCTGAGGAGGGGACCATACCAAGCAAAGCAGCCAAGCAGGCTTCCTAATTACGGTGATTTGACCAGGGTCTGCACTGCTGTCACCATCCTTCCTGTTGGAGACACGGGGCTTCCCATTCAGTAGGGAAGCCTCAGTTTTGTCATCTGAAAGAAGGGCTAATAATTATGCCTATATCATGGGGTTATTGTAAGGTTTAAATGAGAAAATGGTTTTGAAGACCTAGGCATACCATAGCCCCTCAGTAAGTGTAAACACCCTTCCTCTTTATTCCTTTTAGGACTAATATTTCATTATTCCATCTTGATTTGACAGATCATTGGGAACATTGTTGGGGTTTTAGCAAGGACAAGATGTGATGCCAGTAGTTTATTCTTTCTTTGCACTGAGAATTTTGCTTGCCTTCTTTTTTGCCTTCCCCCAGAGACTCTCGTGGGGTCCAGCATGTATGGGCCAAATTCTTCTTTCCCACCCTTCTTCAACGACTGCCAAAGAATCGTGATAGAGGGATGCAGAACCCAGGATGAATTGCCAGTCTCTAAAGTCAAGACCTGTTCAGAGGCTACCCTGAAAGTGAATGATTACTGGCTGGGATAGCTTGCAGAAATAGGCTGATGAATGGGAACCCATACAGTCACAATAAAGACTGTGATGCTGTTAGGAGACCAGATTAGATTTTTTCTGAACTGCAGTAGGCTGCACTCATCTTGTTATGTCAGTTTGTTTATTGTTTTGGGTCCCGACTTATTTTCTCAGTGCAAGTGCATTCAAAATAACTGCTGTGACCACTAACATAATTTGGGTAGAAGACATTTAATCCCACTGGTGTCCCCCCATTAATTAGCAGAATGGGCTGCCCCAAGGGGGATGGTTACCCTGTATTGTTCAGGAATGCTTTATCTTGGTGAGAATTTCACACCCAGTAAATTGCTAATGAAAATGTCATTTTCCTGCTGAGTTTACCTGACATACTATTTATCTTGCCACTGCCATTAGAGATAGAATTACTGTCAGATTTACTATAAAAAACAGAATTGATTTTTAATTAGGATTTCTAGAACTAAAGGTTAAAGACGGTTTAAAGAAATGGAGTTGTGGTTTTCTCCTTAAGTGTCCCCAAGATTGCTGTCTATGCTTAGTATGGTTAGAGGCCAGAGCTGTCATTTGCACCAAGAGTACCTCATGGTTAACCCTTCACACTTCTATATGGAACAAGAATGTGGACAAATGCCTCTCCGTCCCTGCTCCCATCCCTTTTGCAAGCCAGGAGTGTCAGAGTGTCAAAATAGAACAGATTGCTTTGGTTTGTGTAACAAGGGTCGCTAAAATTGCAATCTTACCTTCGCAGACGACTCGGGGAAAACTCTGATAACCTCATGCAGGCATTTCATATACAGGCAATTATAGGGAGATAGATTAGGGTGTCCAGAAGAATCATAACTTCCCTTTGCCTGATTTATAAACCACATCCTTATTTTTTCATAATACCATTTATAATATCAACACCATCTAGACAGCTGTCTATGGGAGTTGGTCTCTCCAAAGCATATGCAGGTACCTGGCTGGCATGGGAGACAAGATCCCAGAGGCAAACTACTTGGGAAAGCTCATCTAATGGAGAGGTTATGAGCTCAGGTCCTGGGACCAGGCCTGGGTCTGAAGTCCCAGCTCTAACACTCATGAGCTGTGTGATGGTGGGCAAGTGGCTTAACCTTTCTGAGCTTTGGTTTCCTCATCTGTAAATATAGGGTAATAATAGTTCTTACACTGTAGGATTGTTGGCTGTAGCAAATGAACTGAAACTTGTAAATGGATTAGCACTGGGCCTGACATATAGTCACCATTCAATAAATATCAGTCATCATTAGAAAGGTAAATTATGGGGGGACTGTGGTCATAATTCATCCTCCCAAATGTCTGTTAGTTTGTGTGATATCGCTAGATACCCACCCTTAATACTGCCTTCAGATATAGACTCAATTGTCTTTGCCATCATGGGGAAAGCTACTCCCACTGCCCCTTGTTCTCTCTCATTCTTCCTTGTTTCCTAGCTCTTTCCTTGGGCCAGGCCCACTCGGTCATTATCAGTCTGTCCTTTCTCACTCTGGCGTTCCATCCACATGAAGCCTGGGTCCCTTGTTATCCCTTCCCTCGGTCCTCAGTCCAGGAGGATGAATATGAGAGACTGAGGAAGACAAAGAATATCCACTGTCCTCAGCTTTGTGAGTTCGAAAGCATGGATGTCCTGGAACAGCAGAAATAGCTAGAAGAATCTCCATGCTGCCCTCTGGCTTACTTCCCATAGGAAGCCACGATATGCCCCTTCTGATAAGTTCTTTATGTCTCAAACAAAAGAGATTATTGAAAGGAAGGACAGGAGTGTCTCAAAGTGGTATTTTGGTACTAAAGGATGTCTTAAAATAGCATCCTTATGCTTTCCACTGGGGCAGGAAGGACCTGCGGAGAGAGAAAACATTAAGTCTGGAAAAGCCAAAATGATTGCCCTGCATTGTCTTCCCCTGATGGGTAAGAGGGCTCTCTGCGTGTAGTGGCCGTGCACTCCCACTGACGGGCTCCTGGGAGGAGAGACGAGCCTTGTGGTTAAGTGAGGGTAGGACACTCCCTCTCAAAGGACAGCACCGGTAAGACCCAGCAAGCTGGAGCTCACTTAGGCAGTAGGAAGAAGAGAAGGGTGATGAGTCTGTGTCATTCCTCCCAAGCCCGACCTGAGACCCTGAAGACAATAAACAGGCCATAAGTCACCAGGCAATGGCTGCTCTCTTCCTCACTAGCCTCTGCTTCTGCATGCACCGTCTCTGTTTTTGGGTGCGTATGTTGAGTTCCACCAAAGCATCCATGACTCACAAGCCTTAATGGCCAATGCACATAACACAGGTTCTCTGGGGAATACAAAGGAGGTGCATTACATGGTGCACCCCATGGTAAGCACCTTAAAATTCCATTCCATGCTAGATATGCCTATTCTCCAAATTCCGTCTCAGAGGGATTCTTTCTCTCTCCTACATTTTTGTTAAATGGCCATACATGGTAAATATTTTAGGCTTTGCAAGCCAAGGGGCAAAATCTAAAATATTATATAGGTACTTACATAATGATCTAAAATGTAACTTTAAAAAAATGTGAAAACCTTTCATAGCTCAAAGGCTATACAAAAAAGAGCCAGATTTGGCCAGTGGACCATAATTTGCTGACTCTCTATTTCCCCCTGATATACCCAAAGCACTCAGCCCTGCCCCAGCTTATATCCTTAAGCCCAACCCAGTGCACAAAAATAGACAGATGCCACAACAAACAGTTAACGGCCTCCAAACAGTTAACAGGAGCAAACTTGTTTGAAAATGATCAGAGTTATGGGTAGTTATTTTTTTCCTGTCATAGGAGGAAAGATTGGGCACATTGTGGAAAGAGAGCAACATCAGGGTTTCTTCCCATGAGTCAGTGAAATTAGGTCATGTTTCAAAGTGAGGGTAATGCCTCTTGGTCTGTTCTGAGGGGAACAGGTCCAGTGATTTGTGGAAGAGAACAAAACCCGCTATTGCTATATCCGTGTTTATGTCCAGCTCGACTACAAGGTATATACTTCCATTGGGTAAGATAAGGCATCTTAATGCTGGACTTATTTTTCTTCAGAAACCCTCTAAGAAAAATCACCCAGCTACCAAACTACAGAGAAGTCTGGATTTCTTTAGACACAGCTGTAACAACTCAATTATCATTTCTTTATTCACGTGTTCAGCAAACATTTATTAAATACCTGCCATATTCAGAGATAAAAAATGCAGCCAATAAACCTGTGGAGCTCAAGGCTACATGGGGGAGTGGAGTTACATAAATGAACAAATACAAAATAGCCAAGAGTGTTGGAATAAATATCCACCCAGAATAAAATGGGAGTATATGGGAGGAACACCTCCTCAGACTGAGAAGGATAGGAAGGCTTTCACAAAAGGAGCAATTAGTCCAGGTAGCCCAAAAAGCAGAGGTGGGGAGAGGTAACCAGGACATGGGCAAGTATATAAAAGCACAGGAGAACCCAGTACATAAGAGAACTAAAAGCATGTGGGATAGGAGCATTGGAGTGTGTGAGCGCATATGAGTATGTGTGTGTTGGGGTGGGTGTGATCCTGGAACACAGTGACAGAAGATTAGGCTGACAAACAAGGCAGCAGAAAGAAAAGGAAAGGCCCCTTCTGCTTTTCTTAGTGTTTATCCTTTATAAAGTGATGGGAAACTGTTGGGAAACTTAAACAGAAGAATGATGAGCTCAGATTTGTGTTTATGAGAGATGAAAAATGCACAAGACCCGTTGCCCATAATGGCCCCAGAGGTCTCCAGAATGAAGTTCAAACTCCTGAGCATCTATTTCTCTGCCTTTCTAGTTTCCTTCTTTTGTATTTTCTCCTTCCCCCTCTCCCATGCAACCCAAATGCCAGCATTTACCCCTCCCCTCAGTCATTTATTTTGTATTAGTTATCTATTGCTGCATAACAAATACCCAAATGCTTAGTAGCTTAAAACACAAATATTTATTATGGTATATGTATACTATGGAATACTACTCAGCCATGAAGAAGGATGAATTAAGTCCTTTTGCAACAATTTGGATGGAACTGTAGACCATTATCCTAAGTGAAGAATCTAAAAAATGGAAAACAAACACCACACATACTCGCTATTAAATTGGAACTAACCAATGAGCAAACATGTGCACAGAGGGAAGTAAAACTCCGTGGAAATCAAACGGGGGGAGGAGGTAAGAGGGGATGGGCAAAACCCTACCTAGCGGGTACAATGAACACTATCCAGGTGATGGGCACACTTACAACCCTGACTCAAGTGTAACAAAATTAATACATGTAACCAAAAACATTTGTACCCCTGTAATATTTTGGGAGAAAAAAACCCTCAGAAATTTATTATCTTACTCAGTTTCCAAGGGTCAGGAATCCAAGAGTGGTTTAGACAGGCAGGTGGTTCTGGCTTAGGGTGTCTCGATGAGATTGCAGCTGGGGATGTGAGTCATTTGAAGGCTCCACTGGGACCTGCGACTGCAGGATCTACTTCCAAGGTGGCTCCCTCTGTGGCAATTAACTTCATAGCTCAGCAACTCACCAGCTATAGGCAGGAGGTCTTCCTCACCATGCAGAGATATAGGGCTGCTTGTGTGTTCTTATGACATGACAATTAACTCCCCCTAGAGCAAAAAATTCAAGAGACAGAACAATGAGGAGACCAAAATGCCTTCTATGACATGTACCTATTGTGTCCACCATATTCCATTTCATAGAAGCAAGTCACTAAGTTTTCTCCACACTACAGAGGATAAGAATTAGGCTCCAACTCTTTAAAGGAAGAGTAGCAAGATTTTGTGGACATATTTTAAGAGTACACGTAATTTAGTGTTGATATTCCTTTTGTCTAAGCCAGTGATTTTCAACTGGGCGTAACTTTGTCCCTCTCCCCCCAGGGGACATTTGGCAACATCTGAAGACATTTTTTAGTTGTCCCAAGTGGAGCAGAGTGTGCTACATACTGACATCCTATGACTACAGGCCGGGGATGCTGCTAAACATACTGCAATGCACAGGGCAACCCCCCACGACTAAGAATTGTCCAGCCCAACGTATCAATAATGCTGAGGCTAAGAAACCCTGGTCTAACCTGTTAGTAGCTGTGTGACTTTGGAAAAATGAATTACTCTCTCTAAGCTTCATTTCCTCAGTGGTAAAATGAGAACACAATGTAATCCATTTGTAGAAAAATAAGATAAGCATGTAAAATATTTATACAATCACTCAAAGGAGTACCTACTCTGTGCTAGGCCCTATCTATGCTAGATACAGGGGGATTGGAGAGGAATGAGTCAGGCACAGTCCCTGACCTCACAGCATTTTGTATTTGGAGATTAATGATAGCGTAGGTCTGAATTTTATATAATTTATCATACATAGATCATTGCTCCACTTGCCTGTGAAAATCATGGAAACAGGGAACAATTCCCTTTGCATGTTCAGTCCTCCTCAGTGCCTAGCAATGGGCTTGGCACTGACAAGACACTCAATGCTTGTTGAATTGAATTGCACCTGCTCACTTCTTAAAACGACTACTTTTTGTGTGAGTTTAAGGTGCTCAAGATTGTAAGATGTACAATCTATTTAATAACAGATTTCAATTTTGGTAGGGTTTAGGGGGAGAAACACTCTATTAATCATATTCTTCAATTTTTAAATAAATCCTGATTTGAGAAATGTTAAAATTTGAAAAACAATTGTGCATGGGAAAATTGAAGAAATATGATAAAAGCATTTGTTTGTCTCCTAGTCTACTAATTTTGTGTGAAAGAGGCCACTGTGCCAGTTCTTCTATTATTTTGCCCACAGGACATGGTTTAAGTGTCAATGTGTTAGATTTTTATTGCTCCTGCAATAAATTACCTACAACTAAGTGGCTCAAACAACACAAATTTATTGTCTTGACAGTTATGGAGGTCAGGAATCCGACAGAAATCTAACTAGGCTAAAATCAAGGTGTTGGCATGAGGCTGCATTCCTTCTGGAAGCTTTAGGGGAGAATCTGTTTCCCAGCCTTTTCCAGCCTCTAGAGGCCACCAGCATTCCTCCGCTTGTGGCCCCATCCTCCCTCAGTGCTCCTTCCAGCAATGGAAGGTCAAGTTCTTCTCACATCACACCACTCCGACCTTCCTCCATCATCACACCTCCCTCTGGCTCACCTACAAGAGGCTGCCTCCTACTTGTAAGGATCCTTGTGATTCCACTGGACACATCTGGATAATCTAGTTCATCTCTGTTTCACAGTCAGCTGATTAGCAACTTAATTTCATCTGCACCCTTAATTCCCCCTTTGCCATGTCACCAAGCATATTCATAGGTCCCAGGATTCAAGCATGGGATATCTTTAGGGTGGGGGACATTGTTCTGCTTACCATGGTCAGTGTTAGCAAAGGAACCACGGAATCCCTCTAGGCTTGTAAAGGTAATCCAAACCACATCTTTATACATAGGGAAGGTTGAATATGGGTTACATTATTCAGAATTCTAGCCACTGCTTTCAAATGATAGGATCCAGAAAACTATTGCATTTCCATGCTTCTTGTCACTGGATGAAGTGAGGCTCCATCTCTTTCTACATAAGCAAATGGAACCTGTAAACCTCAATTTGGCTACTTCACTGTTCCAACATAATGTTGCTCAGTGTCGTGAAACGTGACTCTTCAAAAATCTATTATGTGACAAGCTGGGTGGTTTATGACACAAATATTGTATTTTACACACTTCATTTGCAGTTAAATTATTGAACATCTGACAACATAGGCCATGTTCTGCTTCTTAGTGCAAATCCATTAGAGGGTATTTTTTTTTTTTGGTTGTTGCTGTTAAATTAGGGCTTTAACATTTCCAGACATGAAGAGTGAATTTATTTTGCAATGATTAAAAATCATTTTGTAATTAGATTTGAATGAATAGGGAGTTATTGGAAAAGCCAAGCCTAATGTTCAGCTTCTGAAGGAACAACACTGATGCTAACATTTTGATGGTATTTACTGTTATGTTGCTTGGCTATTTCATAAAAGAGGAAATTAAGGCCAAAGGGGAAATGACCAATGAGAGTTGAGACCAGGAAGATAAATCTCCAGAAAGATTTTAATTTTGGTTTACATTTTCAGATAGATCAAGCTTTGCATTTTTAAAACCCATCCTCTCAGTGATTAGACCACTTACTGCCTACAACTGGGGTCATAACCTTAAAGTCTGTTAGGGCTAGGCAGTTAATGGGAATGAGCGAAATGGGCTTAGTGCATTAGGGAGTGGTGAGGACTGTGGAAAATTGGAGTGCATGTGCCCTATCTAAATGGGTACCTGCTACTCAGCTCCAACTGATTTTTTCAGAAGGGAATGGGAGCTCAGTCTTGCCAAATTTTCCAAATTCTCACAAGAAACCAAAATTCTAAATGTTTATGTAAAATCTTCAGATTTCAAAATATAGGCTATTAATACAAAATTTTTTTAAAAAACTATTCAGGTCAAACAAAACATGTATACAGTCCCAATATATCCCAGAGGCCATTGGTTTGAGATTGATTTCCAGGTTCCAATGTGTCAGACACACTATATGCAATAGCTCATCTAATACTACAAACTTTGGAGTAAGCAGTACTGTATCAGGGTGGTACAATGAGGTGTCATTCACAGAACAGACTCTCAAATAGTCTATAAACAGAATCACCTATTTCAACTTCTGCTCGTGCATCTACTAACTGTTAATGACCTTGGGCAAGTTACTTAACATCTCTTTCTCCATTTTTGTTTCTTCTTCATGCAAAATATAAATAACGTCAACCTCATAAGGTTATTGTGAAGATTTAGAATTAATTCTGTTTGATGCCAGTAGTGACTGGATGTAGGTAATGCTTATGGTGTTGTTACATGTAGAGAAACTAAGGCAATTCATGTTCAGAGTTTATGTGATTTTGCTCAAGGTCAAATTGTTAGTGTGACTCCATACATTGCCCCTTATGTGTTGCTCCTGGTGAAAGTGTCAGTGACTGTCTCAAAATCGGTTTAAAAGTGTGAAAAAATGAGGTTCATGATTTGGGTGCTAAGATGCTCAAAGTCTATTTCATTAAGACTTGATAAATATGCCACATGAATACAAATAAATGTCATGAGCTTCTGACTCAACTGAGTCCACCCGACTCAGCTGACTGGCTTATTTTCTCATTGTTGGAGGGTTGAGCAAGATTAAAAACACAATCCTGTCACTTCAATGGCCCCCTGTTATCCTTGGGACAAATCTTGATTATTTAGTATGGCTTTTGGGGCTCTTCATGATCTGGTCTCTCCTTACCATCCCTGCCTTGCATTCTTTGTTCCAGCCCTACTCCAGGATGCATTATGTCCTCTTTTGCCTCTGGAAATTGCACATGTTATTCCTTCTGACTGAAATACTTTCTCCCTATTTTTTAAATTGATTATTTGTTTATTTATTGGATTTATGGAGCATAGAGCTGAGTTAATCAATTTCCTAGCACATCATCATACGTGGTCGATTGTCTTATTTTACTGTTCATTTATTTCTTCCTCTATACACCTAGTCCCCAATGGGTACCCTTTCTCATGTGTTTGATATGTGTTTATAAATATTATAAAATATACAGTTATTTTGATTGTAAGATTTTAATTAATATAAATAGCATTGTGTTATAAACCTCATTCTGAGGCTTTCTTCATTTGACACTATTTTATGATCTATCCATATTGCTTTCTATATATTTAGCTTGTGACTTTCTCATGCTGTATGATTTTCTATAATGTGCATCTGTCACATATTATTTATCTAATCCCTCAGTGGTGGACACTGGAGTTGCCTCCAACTTCTTGATACTGCAAACTAACTTGATGCTCCAAACTCATCCCTTTATGAATATGTGAGAATTCCCCCAGGATATATACCTAGGAGAGGGATTAACAGGTAATAAGGCACACACATACCTAAGCTGACCAAGGCCTACCAGGTAGCTTTCCCAAATGGTGTTGCCAGTTTATATTCCCACCAGGAAGGAAGGAGAGTTTCCAGCTTCATGCTTCTTGGCATTTGCCATCTTTCTAATGTTTTGTAATTCTGATGGGTAGGAAGTAGTATCTCATTTTTTCAATTTGCATTTCTCTGGTTATGAAGGAGTTTGGACATCTCTTCATATGTCACAGAGCTGTTTGGGTTTCTCCATATCTGAATCATCTGTTCATGGGTTTTTTCATCTTTCTATTGAGTTTACTGTCTTTTCTTCATGATATTTAGGAGTCCTTTGTATATTCTAGACAGCTGTCCCTTGTTGGTTCTGGATGTTGTAAATGTCTCTCAGAGTCTGTCATGTGGCTGTTGACCTCCCTTTTCTTTGCCTGGCTGATTTGAACTCATTCTTCAGTATCAGCCTAGATATCTCCTTCTCCGTGAGCCATTGTATGAGCTCCCTGGATTCTGTTATCCATGTTATGCACATCCCTACTGACACCTGTACTTGCCCTGTTATCATGCTTATCAATTTATCATAATCATCTCTTTGAGTCCCAGTTTCCCCAAAGTGATTTTGGACTCCCTGAGGCTATAGATCACATCTTGTTCAGCTCCTTTTTCAAGGCTTAGAATAAAGGATCAGAACAAACATTTATTGACTCAATGAGAAGTAAACTCATTTGTTAAATACTTTCTATGCATCAAACCCTGATGTATGATCATTATAGGCAACGATCCATTCAACCATCCCAAGGACTCTACAATGGAGGATTTGTTATCCCCGTTTTGCAGATGACAAAACAGAGGTGAAGTGCGGTATGTGCTGAAGGAGGGATGTGTGACCACAAACATAAGCTATTTTCCTCATTCGTACAAATCAACTCCATAGCTCAAGCTGCCAAATTAGGGTTTTACAAGTTCTTGCCAAAAGTGTAATCATTTATTTGCCCACAAATGTTTCTTTTTTCTTAACACGGCTCCAAGAATCTCATGTGATCTTCCCCTGCATCTCTCTCCAGCCTCATTTCTACTGTGACCAGCACCCCATTCTCTTTCTGAGTTCCAGGAACACCAGTTCTCTTCCAGTTCCTCAAATGCTGATTCTTTTCTCTTCAGAGCAGCACTTGTCAACCTTCTGTCCAAATGTAAATCACCTGGGGATCTTGTTAAACATTCAGATTCTTGTTTATTACAGTTGAGGCAGGGCTTGAGCATCTGCAGTTGTAACAAGCTCCCAGGTGATGCTGCTGCAGGTCTAAGTAGCCAGGATTTAGAGCACTCCTCACTCAACCCTACCCTGCCCTCCCAACTAACTACTTGTGTTTCCAAGCTCAGCTTAAATATCACTATCTCTGGGAATTCTTCCCTAACCCAGACAGTACTAGGAAATACATCCTCATTGCACTTTGTCCTCGCTCTTTGAAGCTCTTAACTCTTAACGCCATTGGAGTAATGAGTCACCAGATGAGTTGTTTAGTGTTGGTGCCCCCAACTAAAATACAGGGTCTGCAAAAGGAGCACCAATCTGATTTCCTGTTATAGTTGCTGTACCCAACCATAATAGGAACTCAATGAATATGTGCTGAATGAAAGAAAGACAGAATGGAGATGAATATCCAAACATATTTGATTCAGAGCCCCCACCACAGTGGGTTTGGGGCACACATCCCTTTGAGATTTTGAGGGAAGTTATCCCCAGAAAAGCCTCTCCCAGAAAATTGGAGCATATAAACAAAATGTTGCCTGACCATAGCATTCCATTTCAGGAGGTGAAGAATCGCTGCCCTATATAAATATAATCATAGTGCTTCTCCTTCGACAAGCACCAGGTGCTCACTAGGGCTTCCCTCCCTCCCTTTCATTTCAGCCTCCTGTCATTTTGGTTGGAGGGGGGCGGGAACTCTTAGTAGTCACAGTGATTTCGCCTCTAACTCGCTCACTGCACAGGCAGTGGCAAAGAGCAGGTAAATGTGGCCAGAACAAGGCAGGGGTGTGTGTGTTGGTGGGGAGGGACTAAACCTTGCAAAATCAACAAATCAACCAACCAGCCCTAAATTAATTGAGACTTGACATGAGCTAGCCCGTGGAAATAGTGTGATTTTTAATTCAGAGGCACTGACACGTGAATCAGTTTCTAAAACATGTCAGAGACCTACCTCTTTCACTGTCATTTCTGTGTCCCTGTGTCTCCTGTTGACTGTAGTGACAGAGGCACCTGCTTCCACATCCTGCCCATCTAAAAGTTTATTGCTTTTGAGACCTGTGGGCAATAGAGTTAACTTTCTTGCACCTCAGCTTCCTCACCTGTAAAATGGGTCCCATGAGAGACTTGGAACATATTTTCAGTTCCAAAACAGTGTCTCGCATTTTCATTGTTTTTTGCTTTTAAAGCAGAAGTTTCCCCACCCCATTCCACTGCCCCACCTATAAACCCACCCACCTGGAAGAAAGCCAGCTTACAGGGACTTGATTTGCCCTTTTAGTCCTATTACCTAGTCTTTCTGTCACTTCTCTCTTCCCAGCCTTCTGGGGTACAGTACACTAAAATCTGTTATTGGCACTGCTATTTATTTGGAGCCAGGGACATTTTATTCTTTTCCAACTTGTACAAACCTGGGTTTGGCTTCCACCCACAGTCAGACCTAGAAATTATAATGCATTACCAGGTGGGAATTCATTTTCTGGTATTATTCTAAAAGACTTCTGGGGCTCAAGAGATTTTGAGCAATGAATTTGAGGAAGACGCTCTATAGGTAGCAGTAAAAGCCTGTGTAGGTAATATTTAAGGTTTTCTTTTTAAGTCTTTAATATTCTTTAAAGGTTCAATTATTTATTATGCTAGCTTCAGGTAGAGAATAATTTGTATATCACTGTCTATGAGAGAAGGGTGGAGGAGAAGGTAACAGTTTGCAAATCACACAAACCAGACTTGGCTTTGGTGAACGCCACCAAGATGCAGAAATGTAGGCTTGCATTATATCCCATGCTATAGTTTGTTGATTTAAAAAAAAATTACACAGGGAATATATCCCTGTTGTTAGAGGTGATATTCAGAATACACAGTCAGATAGGCAAGGGATCTAAGCCTTGGGCTGGACATGGGATCTGCAGACCCCCTGGGAAACCAGGGAATTAACCCTTTACTTGCTAGACCATGGGGAAGCCTGGAGGGAGGGGCAGGCCTAGGGAAGGGCCCAGTGTGTTCAGGACAGAGGGAGACAGTCTTTGCCAGTTGGTATGAAACTATTTTAGTATTTTGACAATTGCTATAGCCCTAAGGTAGGCTAACTGCTGAGTATCAGCTGTATTAGCTGTTCCATTTCAACAGTAAGAGTATAATGACAATATCTCCCCTTCTCCCCACTATCACCCCACCTCTCCTCAGCCTAGCATATCACCCCCTCCCTTTTACTTTCTCATTCAAATACTAGGAACATCTAAATGCATGAGCGGGTTTTTTTCCTCTTTTTGTTGCATCATAAAAAGTGGAATCTGGAAGCATATGTTATAAATAATAATAGCTAACATTTGTTAACAGTGTTAGGTCTGCCTCAATGTTGCCTGGTCCTTTGTTCCCGGTGTCAGGAATGAGTACTGGTACCAAGTCAGGCCGATGATGGAGTAATCACAAATACAAAGCAATCCCACACATACAGAGTTTATTGCAAAGTGAAAGTACGTCTCAGAGGGAGACACAGGTCATTCTCCACGAGTGGGAAAGACTCCGAAGTCTTAGCACACACTGTCTTTTATATGCTCACTAGTTTGCCCCGCCTCTCTTCTGGTGGGATTGGTTGTTGTTTCTCACCTTTGGGTGATTGACAGGTTGGGGTTATATAACAGTTTCCTTTCTTTGCATGCGTCTTCCCAGAATCCTTCACGAAAAACCTACAGGGGGGTTGTGGTGGGGTCAAAACCATAATGCTAATTAGAGGGTAATGAGCCCCAGGTCATTTAAATTCACTAGGAGCTCCTCACTGCACATGCTTCCCTCCAGGGGAAAGTCTCTAGCCACAAATATCTGATATTGCGATTTCTTTTCTGCATTCTGATTGGTTCCCCCTCTCCACCTTTAGCCACTTCCTCTACCTGCCTTGCCACCTGTCTGCCCTGCACCCAGACCTAACAAGAGCTTACCAGGTACAGTTCTAAGAACTTTACATGATTAACTTATCTAATCTCCCCAATCATTTTCTTAGTTGACAGATGAAGAAACTGAGGCACAGAGAGGTTAATGAGCTTGCAAGTTAATGAGTGCTGAAGGAGAGAATCAGATCCAAGTAGCCTGACCTCAGAACCCTCATTCTCAGTACCAAAAAACTAAGCTAAACTAATTCTGTTATTCTGCATTTTCTGTTATCACATTGTGGTTGTGTGTTGTTGTTTTCACAACAACGTATATCATTGCTGTTCCTCCATGTCAGTACACATAGATCTGACTTGTTCCTCTGAATGACTACATCATATTACCTTGTATGGTTTACCATATTTTATTAATTCTTGTTGTTTTTGATTCATTCTGAGTATTCATTCAGAATGTTTCCAATTTTCTGTCTCTTGTCTGCCTCTGCTCTTTTTTGCTTTTCCTTTCCCTTTGAAAGGGGACACTACAAACAATGTGACAATATCCCTTTGTATAGCTTTTATTTCTGGAATATACACTTCAAAAAATGGAACTGATAACCCTAATGGTAAGAATATTTTGAATTTTGATACATATTGCAAGAATTACATTGCGATTTCAACCAGTTGTTCATGCAATTGCTATTTCTCCACATCCTCACCGGCACTGGAAGTTATTAATATTTTTAATGTTTTTTCACATTACTGGGAGAAGACTGGTACCACACAGGTGTTTTAATTTGCATTTTCCTGATGATCAGTGGGGTTGGGTAAATGTTTATATGTTTAATGGCTTACTGCTCATGAATTGTCTGTATATTTTGTCCAATTTTAAACTGGGTTGTTTATCTTCTTTCTTATCAGTTTATAGGAGTCCTTCAGTTATTAGGAATATTAACCCTTTGACTATCTTGTGTACTGCAAATGTTCTATCCCCGTCTATCATTGTATTTTGTTTTTATATGGTCTTTGGTTGAATAGATCTTAAAATATACTTTTTATAATTAGCTTGTTAATCATTTATTTTACAGTTTCTGGATTTTTCTGTCTTGCTTAAGAAGTTCCTCCCCATCCTGAGTTTATACATATAGTCTCTTATTTTCTTTCCTATTTATTTTATACATTTATGTATTCAATCTATTCAGAATCGATTTCTTTATCTGATTGATGTGCGACTCTGTGAGTTCTTCCCGATGGAAAGCCAAATAG
This sequence comes from Daubentonia madagascariensis, assembly GCA_023783475.1. Classification (NCBI taxonomy): domain Eukaryota; kingdom Metazoa; phylum Chordata; class Mammalia; order Primates; family Daubentoniidae; genus Daubentonia; species Daubentonia madagascariensis. The sequence goes on along the minus strand of JAKFHU010002505.1, from coordinate 2,276,339 downwards.
ACCAGTTCCATTGATCAAATAAACCATAGACTTCCCCACTGGTTAAGCTGCCACAGTTGGCTCTGAGGACAGAATTATGGCATTGGGTGGAACCTAAGAGAGGCAGAGCCATGACAGAGGCCTCCCAATTCCCAACCCTTTGCTCCTCTCCTTAACCACATGTGTACTGAGACCCGGCCCAGGGCCACCTTGGAAAAATGCTTTTGACAACCACCTCCTCTACTTAAAAAAGCACACAGTGTCCAAAGTGAGAACTAAAGGAAAGGAGGCAGATGAGACTAGGCAGAAGGATTCTTCTCACCATCTCCCCAAATACACACGACTGGGTCCGGTTCGGGAAGGCTGGGCCCTTGAGCTGGCCTCTGCTGAGGAGAGAGCAAGCAGGGAAGCCACGTCGCACACAGCCCGGAGCACACACCAACCTGCAGGAAGGGTGCCAGCATCCCCGCAGAGCTTGACTTGTGCAGTCAGTTCCTGCCTGCTCTTTGAAATATGCATTGACAGCTAAAAACTTGTGCACAAATGAGCTGGCAGTTTCTTCCTGCTTTACCTGGGAACCCATATGAGCAAAAATGTCTGTGACTGACTTCTAGTCAAGTCTCAGCGTGCAGATAGCTGTATAAAAGTTAAGCCAAAGGGTAAATGCACTTGGTATTTGCCAACCAAACTGGAGAGCTGGAAAACTCGGTTGGCTATTTCTTTTCTTTTCACCTTGTATTTTTTCTTTTCATCTTGTATTTTTTCTTTTCTTTTGTTCCCCCTTCCCTTCCCTTTTTTCTCTCCTTCTTTCCTTCCTTCCTTTCTCCCTTCCTTCCTCCCTTTCCTCCCTCTCCCTCTCTCCCCATTTGTGAGAAGATGAGATCAAGATTATTCCACAGACACCTTATCTCCAGGACAGAACATCAGCACCCTACCCTGTGTTTGATCAACACTAGAAGTGGCTGCAAATACTCTCGCTTCTTGTTTAAATTTGTATCGATCTCCCAAATGGGAAACGGGCAACCAAAATAAATTACATAAATAGAGTTAATCAGGATGGAGCCAGTGCACAAGAGGAATCTGGTGCTGGCACCGTGGATTTTGCTGATGTGGAAAAGCTGCTAGATGAAATATGTATGCTTGGGAGGGAGAAAAGTAAACAAAAGCCAGTCCCTGAGAAGTCAGAATTACTGAGAAGTGAACCAGGGTCTCCTTGAGCAGAATTGCTCCGTGGCTGGCAAGACCTGGAGGTGGGAACACATGGATCATTAACGACTGCCTCCTTCTTGGAAACAGGCTGCAGAAATCCTATATGGGTAAGAAACAATCTGCTTATAATAGGTATGTGGGTTCTTTTTCAAATCAACCAATTTTGAGCTAAATAATGCATGGCCCTAGAAAAACAAACAGCAGGGAGCCTGGGTGATATTCGTCTTTTTGATTTATGCAGACATCTGTAGCTTTTCCCTAATGTTTCCTGCTTTTGACTGAAGGAACCATTTCAAGGGAGGTGGACGGGTGGTATAGGCTTAACCAATCAAGTTTTATTCCCCTCCTCACAGGAACCGGGTTCAGGGATAGATCGAATCTAGTCACCGTAAATGTTTCGTTTTGCCAACACGCTTTTTGTTTGCTCAAGTAATATAGCAAACAACTAGGATACTGTATATAACATCATGGAATTCTGGCTTCTCTTGAAAAACCAGATCATCAGGTAACTCTGGGCTGACATTCCCATGTGGCAATGGTTAGCTGGAGTTGAACAGTGGCTGTCCCCTTCAGATGGGCATGAGTTTTCCAGTTTTCCAAACTCCCCACCCAACCCATATTGCTCACTTATGTCACATCTACGTGTATTTGAGTTTCCGACCTGGTCCAAGATAGCGGTTATGTAAGTTCATTTCACACCAAGTATTAGTAATGACGGAGACCTGAGACATCATTTGGCCCAAATTCTCTCTTTATAGATGGGAAAAGTAGGCTTCTGAGAAGGGAAGAAAGTTGCCTAAAGTGACACAGAAAGCTGATAGCACAACTGGGAAAAGAACCCTGGATATTTTTATAATAACGTTCAGGAGCTGACAACACTTCTTTCGTTTCCTGCTGGGGAAGGGCTAGTTCCCAGGGATGCCTGCAAAGGTGATATCCCATGATGCAATCCATTAAAGGTGCTAACATTGGGTATTTCAGATCCTACAGGTGATGGATATGTTTAGGCAGCAGGACCGAGTGTTCTTTCTCAAATTACTCTTCACAGGTGGTTGCCAACTCCTCTTATGACCAGGGTTGAAGGCTGACTATAAAAAGCCATTCTTTTCCTGACCATCAGAAAAGATATGGCAACATCCCCCAGTCTTTCTGAAGTGGGCGTGATTTCTCAGCTTACAAATGAAAAAAAACTCTCTATTCATTTGTTTGTTTATTCATCCTGCATTTACTGAACATTCTTTATGTGCCATGTGTTATACTAACTTTCAGAGACGCAAAGATTGTTCTCTGAAGCACTCAGTTGAGCCACAAGCTATAATGTTGACACAAGGGAAAGATGACTTCACCAACGAGGTGTCATGTTACTAACCCGTCCAAGACAAGGAGGAGTCCATCTTGGGTAGAGGTTAAGAGTTGGCAGCTGGGAACTGCACTTAGAACTCAGGCTCACTTTCGTTGGCCCCCACATTTTAAAAATTAAATTAAAAAGAGTGTACCACATTTAAAAATTGGAAGAACTCAAGTCAAAATTCAGATTTCCAGCTTCTCTTGAAAAACAGTGGACCTGAAAACACCGAGCTGACATCCCTTCATGGCAACAATTAGGTGTTGCTGGGTGGTCACTGCTCCTTTAGAAGAGGTATGCACTTGCCAGTTTGCCCCACTCCCCAGCACTCCCCAGCACATCATTCATGGCTCCTATCATAAAGTGATGTCACCTGCCTTTCCCCTCTAGGAATTTGAATTGATATTCTCTGATCTAGCAATTCAAAGATCACAAGATGAGCACAGGGAGAAAGCGGAGAAAAAAGTGTGGGCAGAGGCATAGCAGTGGAAACTGTGGAATATATTCAGAGAACTGAAAGTAGTTTCATGTGGCAGGCTGATAATTACAAAGTGGGACAGAGGGTAGGCAGAAATGAAGCTGGAGAAGTAGGCAAGGGCCAAGAGCACAGGAAGGCACTGGGCGTCATGAGAAGGACTTTATACTGAATCCTGTGGGCAACGGGGTGTCTTGGCGGGGGGGTGTCGTGATGACACTCATGTTTTTGAAAGACTGCTGTGCCACTGTGGAGAGAGCAAAATTGGCAGAGGTGGTGGAAGAGGCTGGGCGACCACATGAGCAGCTGCAGGTCCAGGACGGAGATAAGGGATCTAGTAATCTTTAATTTCCATCCAGTATAGGCACTTGGCAAGTGTTTGTTAATGATTTAGGGAGGATGAGTGATAAAGTCTCAAGGGTTCCTTAGCCCTTTTACCCACCAAGAGTCTCCCTGATGGCTCTCGGTTTCCTGTGGCCAGAGTTAGGCACTCAGGCACACGATCACAGAGAAGGCAAAACTGAGTTACTTTCTTATCTGTAAAATGCTTTTTGACAAAGTACATAGGAATTTAGACTTTCTTAGTAGTAATTACATTATAATGCCCTAGGTGCCCCCAGGGTGCACTCAGAGAATTAATGGGCCTCCCAGTGTCATCTACTTCTTTGGGTCCAGGGTCTCCTTCCATGACTGAACACTCCTAGTGCACTGAATGAGGCCCTGGAGGACTAGAAGAGAGACTGCTTCTCTCAAAGGCAAGCTGGAGGTGAATATCAGTCCCTGGAGGATGTCTCCGGTCCATTGATTGGGAAATACTGCGGTGACCCAGGCAGAAGATGCTCCAACTGCAAAGGACGTTTATTCCAAGCAAATGAGGGAACCCAGCAATCGTTTCCACTCAGAAGTTGGTAATGAATAGGCATGTTATTTATTTATTCATTCATTAAACGTAGGCAAACGAGCAACCAAAGAGGAAGCCGTCTGGCCATACTTTCAAAGAATCTGCCCCGTTTCTGAGTGAAATGTGGGCTGTGCAGATGAAACGCTGAACTCGGGAAACATATTACCCGCTCAGGAAGCCATCCTTCCAGCCTTAATTAAAGAAAATCAACAACTCCTGCTTGCAGTGGATGATGATGGATATCAAAGTGAGAAACTTGAGTACAGACTTACTTGCCAGGCGGGCTGGGCTGGCCTGGCCTGGGCTCACAGAAGCCTGGGAACCTCATGAATCTGTCTGAAAGATTGTGCCTTTGGTGTCCAGGATGTCTGTAACATCACCAGTGGCCAAGATATTACAGGGAATTGATGTAGCTGTAGAGCATCAAATTCTTTTTGATGAAACTTTGGTGATTCACTCATTCAGTTTTTCATTTGACCCTATGCTCATTCATTCATCCACTCAGTAAACGTTTATTGAATGCCTACTATGTTCCAGGTCCTGTACCATGCATATAAAATGCTAAGCAAAAATAAACGTCTCAGTTCTATTACTCCTTAAATTGTAGTAGAGGAGATATTTACTAAGTATATAATCACACACACACACACACACACATATATATAATTATAAATTGTGATAAAAACTCAGGGAAAAATATAAGGTGCTATGCAATCATGTAACAAGGAGCTCTGAACTAGCCTTGTAGGATCAAGGCAGATATACCTGGGGCATTGACTCTTGGGCTGGAATCCTAAGGAAGTCAGACAGTAACTGGATGATGACAAAGAGGAGGGGGAGGAGGTAGAACAATTCAGATAGGAGAATCGGCAGGTGCCAATATCCAGAAATGGAAATGACCCCTGGGTATGTTTTTGCCTCACTTTTATATCCCAAGTGATGGGTTCTCTTTAGATGATTAAATTAGGAAACACCTGTTGGCTGGAAACCATCGGGATGACGTAAGATTCGGTTTGAATGTGTTGGTTTAGGTGCTGAGTAGACTGATGAAAATCCTCAAGTCACCCTATTAACCTCTTAAAAAAAGGACTGAGCATTCCAGTTGGAGCCTTTTGATGCTATAGGAACATGATCTCTGGATCTACTGTCATTTCAGCACGTTGTGCCAGGTGGGCTGCCTCCACCTTGACTGAACCCAGTGTCCTAGAGACCCCTCAGTTCTCAGGGAAGAGCTCCCACACCCTCCCCTCCACGAGCATGGCAGCTGCTAGGGCATGGACTCTGGAGACTGGTCCTGGCCCTGCTGCTCGTAAGCTGTGTGACCTTGGATGAGTCACTTAGTCTCATTATGCCTCAGTTTCCTTGTGTATAAATTAGGTGTGATAACAGTGCCTACTTAGATTAGAGGGCTATTATAAGGAGCAGCTATTTGGAAGGCACTTGGAACAGTAAATGTCCTACAGTAGGAGTAACATAAATGCTTACTATTATTATTGCTTAGGGAACACCTATCATTCCCATTTCAGGCGAAGGGGCAAGAAAGAAAGTTTATGTGTTTAATATCAAAGTGTGTGTGTGTTCCATGGTAGGCACAACTGAGAGGTAAACATTTGTGAGACAGAAGTGTAAAAGATGTGTGACTTGAGTCATTGCACTTGGCCATGTCTGATGCAGAGATTAGTGAGCAACTGCAAAGTCGTGTGGCTGGAGCCCAGAAGACTTCAGAGTATCATAGTAGGATTCTGCAGGTGTCCACTGGGCAACAGCTGGAAGCTGTCTAGAATAAGCATGTGTGCTCCTGAAAGATGGTGATGTGTTCCCCAACTCTCCTTCCCTTTGCCAGCCCCATCCTCTTTGCGGGCTTAACTAACCCTGGTGAGCTGAGTTCTGAGTTGAATATAGACTCCTCACCTCCATGTTTTATACTCAAGCTGTTCTTTCTGCCCTGCAAGACCCCTTTCTCCTGCTTCCTCTCCCATCCACAGCCATCGGGCATCCTCCAAGACTTGGCTTACGCGTCATGCCCCTACAAGGTATCTCTCGGACTAATCTTTCATTCCCATCGTCATAAAGTCAGTGATTTCCTTCTTTGTTCCTGACTGAAATGTACACATAACTCTGTCTCGCCACCCGTAATGCAGTATTGTCTTATTAAATGTATAAGTCTGTCTCCCCAAATCAACTCTAAGAAAATCCTCCAAGGCAGTCCCTGTGCGTATCTTGGGTACCCGGCAACTAGCACAATGCTTGGGCACACAGTGGGTAGTTAACAAATGTTTGTTGAACTAATGAAAAAATGGAAAAACATGTGAAAATCTATCTTGCCACCCCTTGAATGTGAAAGAAATAAATTAAACCACCACAAATCATTGTTCAGAAATGGATGCGTATTCACTTTTGAAAAGTTTGTTCACGGAATGCTACTCAGGAATAAAATAAAACAAGCTATTGGTACACGCAACAACCTGGATGGATAGCAAGAGAATTATACTGAGTGGAAAAAAAAAGCCAGCCTCTAAAGGTTGCATACTATGTGATTCCATTTATAGAACAGTCTTGAAATGGCAAAATTATAGATATAGGAAAGAGTTTGGTGGTTATCACGGCTTAGAGAGTAGAGCAGAGGTAGCAGTGGATATAAAAGGTAGCAGGAAAGATCCTTGCAATAACACTGTTCTGTATCTTGGCTGTGGCAATCAACAAGTCTACACGTGGTAAAGTTGCATAAAACTAGACAACACAATACCAATAAGTGCATAAAAAACTGATGAGGTCTGACTGAGATGTTACTATGGGGGAGACTGAGTGAAGAGTATATGGGATCTTTCTCTGTATTCTTTCTTACAACTGCATGTGATTCTACAATTATCTCACAATAAAAAGAAATGCACACACATGAAGTCCCACTACACATGCACCAGAATGGCTAAAATTAAAAAAAAACTGAAAACATCAAGCATTGGCAAGGAAATGGAGCAAGTGGAATGCTTGTACAGTATCACTGGGAGTGTGCGTGGGCACAAACACTTTGGAAAAATGTTTGACAGTTTCTACCAAGGCTGAAAATGTACATGTCTTATGATCCACTTTTTCCATTCCCAAGGATATAATCCAACAGAAAAACACACATGATCACCAAGGGACGTGAATTAGATTTTCTGTAGCAGTATAATTCATGACACCTCCCAACTTAGCACTGCCAAATGCCCATCAGTGGAGGAGTGGGTAAATTAGTGGTGGTATGTCCCCATTGTCTTCGTCAGTGTGTGATACTACAACAAAATTCCATAGACTGCATAGCTTAAATAACAAACATTTATTTCTTACAGTTCTGGAAGTCCAAGATCAAGGTGCCAGCTGATTCCACATCTGTGGAAGGCCCTTTTCCTGGTTTGCAGACAGCTGTCTTCTCGTATGTCCACGTGGCCTTTCCTTGGTGCATATACAAGGGGTGGGGGGGAGGGGAGAAAAAAAGAGACAGAGAGGGAGGGAGGGAGGCTGAGATCTCACATTTCTTCCTGTTTTTGTAAGGTCATTAAGTCTATAATAAGATCCCCACCATCATGACTTCATCTACCTTTAATTGCCTTCCAAACACCCCACCCCCAAATACCATCATGCTGGGGATTAGGGATTTAACATATGAGTTTGGGGGGAAAGCAAACATTCAGTCCATAGTACCCATGATGGAGAAATACCACACAGCAAGGAGAATGAACAAGCTGAACCTACGTGCATCAATATGCTTGGACTTTAGAATCCTAATGTTGAATGGAAGAGTACGGTCACAAAAGAAGACACACTGTATAATGGCAAAAGCAAAATTAGTCTGTGTTGTTAGAAGTCAGGATGGTGGTTATATTCGGAGCGCAATGATCAGAAAGTAACATGGGGGGGGTTCTGGGGTTATAGGATTCTGTTTCTTGATTGGGGTTCTGATTTTACAGGTGATTTCAAATTTGCAAGAATTCATCTAATTGTACACTTAGGATGTGTGCACTTTTGAGTTGCATATTATTATACCTCAATAAAAAATTTTAAAAGGAAAAGAACTCATTCATTTTGTCCTATAGCCAACATTTATTAGATGTCTATTCAGTTCTAGACACCAGATTAGGCTCTGAGGAGACCCATGGAGATGAAGGAGATCCTACTTAGAGAACCCACAGTCTATGGGGAAACCACCTATTTTATTTTTCTTTCTCCTTCTCTTGCAAGGAGTTCTAAGTAACAGATAAGATCAGGAGAAACTTTTCTGTTAGTGGTGGCTGTGATTTTAATTAGTTATTGAACTAAAAGAACTTGCATAAGAGAGACTTTTCCTTGTCTTTATAGCACAGCAACAGAGATTTCCTTTTTATAAAGTATTTATTGAACTGCAAACCTTGAGCCACAGCATCCCTCAGATTATTTCTTTTAAGACCTCCTCAAACTAATGCTCAATCAAGAGAAGAAAAAATAGTCAAATGTAATTGCTGTAAAAGAAAAAAACTACCTTTATTAGGTAACCTATAACTGCCTTCAGGAATTCAAAAATAAAAATGTTCAAGTGAAAAAAAATCCTGCTTTGCTTCACATGGAAATATCTCAGCTGAGAGGAAATTCTCCATCTGTGTTTGTGAACCACAGACCTGGGTGAATGGACCCCCAGGACAGATTACCCCTGGCCATTTAAATGAAGGACAGTTCATGGCTTTTGCCATGATTTGGTGAAAAAAGTATTTTTTTGTCATTCCTTCCTTAGTAATCCTGTAATTTGCAAAACACAGGAGGCATGAAAGCGTGGATAATATCACCTTCCCATGCCAAAGATGGAAAAGAGAATTAATGAGATCAATAAAGCTACTCTCACAGGAAAAATAGAAACACAGATGGGAAATGGTAGCTGCGTTGGCAAGCCTGAGAGCTTAGAGAACTGTTTGCAGCCCTGTCTTAAAGCCAGGACTGTTCCATGGAAGCCGTTAGCCGACCTCACCCCCACACCTCCAGCAGAGCCCCACGTTGGCAATGCTCAGAGTTCTAGCCAGGATGGGAAATCAATCAGTAGGTCAGCAGGTATTGATGGAGCACAACCATATGCTTGGCAGCAGTCAAGCATCGTGGTGATGCAAACAGTTGTGAAATATTGCCCATAAATCAAAGAGCTTATGGTCTACTATGAAAGAAGGTCAGATATCCTCACCTTTCTCATGCCCCCACTTAAGCAAACATATTGTATAGGGCTAGCCATCTGACCAGTATTTACAATAAAAATGGCATTAAAGTTATCTAAACCTCTCAAAGAATTGAACACATAGGGTAGGGAGATATGAGTTACAATCATCGAGGAAGAAAATAAATATATATCCTGATACATGCATTAGATCCTCAAAGAAACCATTAGAAAGATAATTATAATTGCACCCAATATGCAGATGGAAAAACTGAGGCTCCTGGGGTAATTCACAGTTGGCCCAAGGTCCCACGGCAGGTGGTAAAGCCAATGGGATTGTACTTAATCCATACCCCATGCTTTCCCACTCCAGAGGTGTTTCTTGCAGTAGGAAGTGCTGCCGCCCACCAGAGGTGTAAATCCATAAGGGGAAACTGAGCGGACATTTCAAGTTGTATAGTCAAGCATTTATGTTAATATCTGTAAGAAAAAAGAAACATAACTAGTATAGAAAAGCTCTGGTTTCACAGATATTATTGCTTGAGATGAAGCTGAAGTATTTATATTAAAAATAATGCAGTTTTTTAGAGAGTAGTATTAAGTAAATCATCATGCAGGTGATAAGTGTTTATGGCAAAAACCATGAGCCATTGAACTTGGGACAGTTTTGAGTTGTAGAAAACAACTGCTCCTATCATGGAGAGACTTGAGAATATCTTCTGGGGGCCTTCCAGAAGGGAAGGAAGGGAAGGAAGCCCTGAGTGCCACTTCTGATCCTGGCCCATTGAACTTCCCAGTGACTCTCTTTTTCCTCTTCCTCAGTTCCTCCCCTGGAAGTGAAGGATAGTGAGATCCCAGGGGATAACAGAACCACAAGATGGGAGGGGCTTGGGTTCCTGAATGACAGCTTGGGACAGATACCCTCCATCATCCCTGATTTGATTTGATCTTTGTGAAGGAAAAACAAAGCAAACACACACACACACACACACACACACACACTCACACTCTTCTACTATGTTATAGTCATTGAGATTTAGGGGTTTATGTGTTATAGTAGCTAACATCACCTCATTAGTACATACCACCAGGCCTGGTTCATTTTACTCCAGCTCAACTCAGCAACTAATTATTGAGCATCTATATGCCAGGCACTAGGCTAGGCAATGGAGTTACAGCACAATATAGCATCAGTACGTTTCCTGTCCTCATAGAGTTTTTAGTCCAGAGGTGTGTTGCCCTGCTTTCAGCCTTTCACAGTGTACTGTCATTTTGTTGATCGTAACACTTGGCACACTTTATTATTATTGTGTATCTGCCTGTCTATCCTGTGAAAATGTGAGCTGTTTGAGTAGGTAACGTGTCTTAATTGTATTTCTAGCCCCACAGTGCCTGAGACACAGTAAATGTTGGTAAATGTTTAATGAATAAATATACCACCTGCTGTCCTCACATTGAGCGGCATTAGCCCTGGTCGGTGGGGAAGGCCCCTGCTTTGTGTCCACTTGGCACTTTGTGGCTTGCTGACTATTTACAGCACAACACAGCGTTCTCTTCACCAGCAAGACAGATTCATTGAATCCTAAGAGAAATTTTATGCTTCACTCAATGACTCCCCCCTCCAATGAGAAAATAAAATATTTGGCAATTTTCTCCATTGTCCTCCTACTTTGCTTTGAATTGGGCTGCATTTTGCAGTGTTTCTCCTGCTCAGAAATGATGAATGCCCTTCACACCAACACAGTGTTATTTGCAAATGAACTTAAAGAGCAAAATTGCACAGGGCCAAAGTGGGCTCCAGCAACAGCTTGGAAAAACACACATTTTTCAAGGTACCAAGCAAAAGGAATTTATCCAATTTAATTTTCAGGTAGGTCTATAAAATTAATAAGTACTCTGACCGAAAAGCATAATTAAACCAACAGTGAATGTAAATGAGGAAGGGAAGTATCGTGCTATGACTAGAATATTGTTTTGCAACCAAATGGCCCATACCAAGAAAACAAATTATTAATGCAGTCTTATTTCTTGAGAATATTCTGGAAAATAAGGAAGCTCTCACTGTTCTGCATAATCATCTTCTTGGGGGTGTATGAGCAAAAAGCAGCAGGCTCACCTGGAACGACAGGTAGTTTTCACCATGCTGAAGCCAAGAGATAGCTGCTGTTTTTCATATCCAGGACTAGGCTGTTTAAATAAAACCAAATCCTACCTTCCTCCCTGTGGCAGACCAAACAGCCAGTTCTCTTGCCTCACAGAATCCTAATTTTTTTTGGGGGGGAGCCATATGCCAGCTCCAGAATAAGAATCATGACTGGTTTGAGCCATTCATGGCATCCCTGTTTCCCTTTCCTGGATACCTAATTTCTCTGCTCCCCTTGCAGCTAGGAATGACCATGTAGCACCTTCCTCGCCAATGAAACATCAGCAGCTATCTGCTGGGGAATTTTGGGAAATATTTTATTTCCTAATAAAGGAGAAAGAAGTGAAATAATTCTTTCTTGATGTCCTGACTTGCCCTTCTCCTCTTCTCCTTTCTGTCTCTAAATATAGACACGAGGCCTGGAGCAACAGCAGCCATCTTGCAACCATGAGACAAGATGCATGAGTATAAAAAGCCAATATGCTAAAGATTGGAGTCCATACTGGAATGGATCTGAATCTTTAATGACATAATTGAGTTGCTGAACTAACCTTGGGGTGTCTGCCTTTAGTCTTCTTGTTAGTGAGATAAGAGATGTCTGTATTGTGTAGGCTACTGTTGATTGCACTTCTATTGCTTACAGCCAAACATAATCCTAACTAATAGCCTCCCTAGATTCTATGCTTCTGTAATACATCTGGAAGCCATCCCCCTCCTCACCAACCTCTCTGCTGCTGCCCACTTCAGGCCTGCTCATCCTGCATCTGAACTCTTGCTACAGCCTTCTAATCAGACTCCCTGCCTCCAGCCCCACCCACACCATCTCCCCCACAGCAGCCTGGGTGATATAATGTTCCTCTCCAATTTGTGCATCTAACAAATGTCTGTTCATTCTTTAGGTTTCTTTAGAGTCAAGATAAATCACCACCTCCTCTGAGAATCCACCCCAGTTTTCCTAAGCAAAGCTCATCGGTTCCTTCTCCTTTCCCATATAGGGTACTCTTTCCATATGTAGTTTAGAGTTCCTTCCTTCCTCCATTCCTACTTTCCTTCCTTCCCTCCTTAAAAATTCATTTAAAAATGCTTTCTATGGACCAGAAAGCATGTCAGGTCTTCTCTCTTCAAATTATGGTTGTATATACTTCAATAGAGATCTGTCTGTCTATCTATCTTATAGTCAGAGACTATATCTTATTCCTTGTGTAGCATTAGCACAGAATCTGGTGCCTCATAAGAACTCCATAAATATTTGCGGGATACATTGAATAACCTTCTAGGCACAAGAGAAAAAGTGGTGAACAAGACAAGGTGGTCTCTACCTTCATGGTCTAAACACTCCAGCTGGGGAGATTTAGTAGACAAATAATCACGGATACATACAAGCTTAGAAAGGGTGGGAAGTACGACACAGGAGAAGTAAAAGTTGCTGTGAAGCGTGTAACATGTGGATCTAACTTAGATTGTGGAAGGGGGAGTCCAACTAGGGCCCTTTGAAGAAGTCACTTATGTTGAGATCTTCAAGGCCACAAAGTGGGAAGGAACTGGGCATTTCCAAAGAGCTGGAAAAAAGTCACCGTGGCTGTAGCACAGGGAGGAGGGGGAGGAGATCAAGCAAGTGAGGTGAGCAGGAGCCAGACCATGGAGGGCTCAGAAACCAGGCAAGGAATGTTTTTAATATAAAAAGTTAATTTTTGTGTTAAAATTGTCCAACCGTGCCACAAATTGTGTATGTTTTAACTCAATTTAGTCAAATAATCCCAATACACAGAACACATTGATTATCCAATTATCAAGTCAATGATACCTTCCCAGCATTGATGAATGTACATGTAGTTTATCTCATTGGTGGAATAAATTAGTAAGTGCCCATTTCTCAGATGAGCTGAGGCATACAAATTTTTGGTTATTCATTAAATTTCAATTTTAAAGTGGTAAGACTTAGATTAATTCTTTTTATTATATTTCATTGTGATAGGAACACTTAACATGAGATCTACACTCTTCACCTATTTTTAAGCATACACATGTAAGTCAACACATTCTTGTTGACTATAGGTAGGTACAGTGTTGCACAATGGATCTCTGGACACTCATCTAGCATAATTGGGACTTCATGTCTGTTGAATAGCAACTCCCCACTTCCTCTTCCCCACAGTTGCTGGCAACCACCATTCTCCTTTCTAATTCTATGAGTTTGACTACTTTCAATACCTCATATAAGTGGAATCGTGCAGTATTTGTCCGCGACTGACTTATTTCACTTAGCATCACGTTTTCTGGGTTCATTCATAATGTTGCATATTGCAGAATTTCCTTCCTTTTTAAGGCTGAATAATATTGCATTCCATGTTCAGGCCATATTTTCTTTATCCATTCAATCCCCCTAGGTTGTTTCCACATGCAAAAGGTTTTTTTAAAGTTTTTCTGACATGTAAAGCTCCTTACATGTCTTTTAAGTGAGGTTAGCTCGCTTAATTCTTTATCTTTTTAAAAAATTTTTTAATTTATATTTTAGAGATAGGGTCTTGCTATGTTGCCCAGGCTGGCCTCAAACTCCTAGGCTCAAGCGATCCTCCCGCCTCAGCCTCCCGAGTAGCTAGGACAAAAGGTACATGCCACCATGCCTGGCTCTTGAGAAGGATTTTTTATGTTTTTCCCAAGTGCAATCAGGAGTGACTGAAGGGTTTCAAGAAGATGGAAGTGACAACAATCTAATTTACGTATTAAGATGGTCACCGCTGGCTGAGGTGAGAAGATACTAGAAGGAAGCAAGAGTGGAGGTCGAGGGGTGAGTTAAGAGTCTGTTTCAGGAAAAGATAGCAGCTTGGGATGAGTTGTCAGTGGGGCTTGGACAAACAGGCAGATTGGACAGAGGTGTAGGAAGTACATTAATGGGATTTAGTGCCAGGTTGGATGTAGGGGAGAAGGCAAGTCAGGGTTTCAGGTGTGCAGAGCTATCTCCACCTTCACCCTCCTGTCTGGCTGCCTCCTGACTTCCCTGAAGACATCAGGCCAGGGTCATCCTCTCCAAGCTGCTGTCAGATTCCTCATCCCCAGCAAACCCGCTTGTGGGGACAAGGTCAAAGAGAAAGGTTTTCCTTCTAGAAAAATCAATGAAATTCATAAGCTAGAAGACAAATATTAACCATGCCTACCTTTCTTTCCACACATCTGTCCCTACAGAAAGGTGCATGTGACATTTCCTAATAATCACATCACATGATCAAGAGGAAATGCAAGAGATTGTTTAATTCTCCGAAGTCTGTTTCCTCTGGAAGATGCTTCTCTGCTTCTTCTCAAGCCCCCACCAGAGCGAGGTTTGTGCAAACTGCCATAACCCCTTGCTGTAAGCCATGCGTTTTTGTTACTGTGGTTTCCTCGGACCCAGACTCAGTCAGGACTTCCTGTCATGAACTGTCAGAGCCCCTGCACCATACAGCACTTCTCAGTCTGTAGTTAAGTAATTCATCCTGTGAGTAGCTGTTTAATGTCCCATTAGGATGGGGGGACATGCCTGGTTTTGTTCAGTGGGCTTTCAGATTTCAGACTAGTTTAACAGCACTAAATTAACTCACCCTCAAGGGATCGCCTGGACATCTGACTATTCCCTGCATCTCTGCCTGTGCTTGTGAAGTGCATTCCTGATGCCAGCCAGCACCCCTGGCCCACTGACTCAGAGGAAATGTTGCCATCTCAAACCTCAGTTCCAATACTTACAAGCTATGTGACTGATCCATTGAACCAAACCTCTCCACTTCTGTTTCTTCTTTCTTAGAATGAAGACAATGCCACGCATCACAAGATAGTGGCTAAGACCCTGCAGTCAGACCCTGCAGTCAAAGCTTGCCACTTCTTTGCTGTGTGATCTTGGGCAGGTCACTTAACCTCTCTGAGTCTGTTCCCTTTTCTCTAACTTGAGAACTATGTTTACCTCATATAGTTGCTGTGAAAATTAGATAATGCATTTTTTAAATAGCCCCAACCTTGGCACTTCTTAGCTGCTCAATAACTGTTAAGTGTTATAATGATTACGGCTGGTTTATAATCTCACATAATTGTTTTAAGGAAAGCACTTTACTTCATTAAATAGATGTTCGAATGACAAAATCATCAACAAGAGGGACAATGACTAACACCTGCTGAATGCTTGGTCTGTGCCAGATACATTCCCAGGGGCTGACTTACATTAACTCCTACAGTTCCAACAGCAGCATTGAAAGGGGCTGCTAGTAATATCTCCATTTTAATATAAGGAAAAGAATAACTCAATAAATATTAGATAATAATGCTATCAACAAACATTTGATCAACATTTACTATCTGCCAGGTACTATGCCCAGCTCTGAGAATACATACAAACATTCTTTCGTTCTAGAAATTCATAGACCAACAGAAGAGGTAGATAAACATATATCTAACTTAAAGTGCTATGCTTATGGTATGAATAAAATCTTATGCAAATATTGAGTGAATAAGCAATTTTTTCTGAGGCAGTAGGGAATAGGATGAGATCTAATGTATAGGAAAAAACTACAAACTTGAAAGCACACAAAAAAGGAAAATGTTATCATTAGCAGTTAGAAATAGCACCTTGTCTACCTGCCCAGGTGAAAAAGAACGTGCCTCAAGTGTGAGGGGAAGAGGGTCAGTGTAGTTCCACTTTACTGCCATTGTCACCTCCTTGGCTGGTTCAGTGGAACGTCATGAGATGGCCCATATTGGTTCGTGCATGAATGTGAGATGACCCATCTAATTCCAAAGTGCTGGCCTCATGTTACTAATAACAGTGGCTTCTGTGTCCTCTTTGAAGTAGAGAAGCAGTTTTATGAGAAGATAACCATTTCATTGATTGATTGATTCATTCATTCCCTCAACAAATATTTACTGAGTGCCAAACTCTAGGTGTTAGCAATATATCAGTCTACAATCTAGGCAAAGTCTGTGCATCGTAATACTCATATTCCAGCACAGGGGGATGGACCATAAACAAACAAAAGAAGTAAATATTTAATGTATCTCATGGCGATGCATGCTATAGAGGAAAATAAAGCAGGATCAGGGAGAATGATGAGTGCCGGGATGGGGAGTAGAATTATTATTTTACGTAGGTTGGTTAGGGGAAGCATCACCCGTAAGATCATATTTGACCACAAACTTGAAGGATGTGAAGAGGTCATGTGGACACTGGAAAGAATGTTCCCACAGAATGGCAGCAAGTGCAAGGGCCCTGGGGTGGGAACTGGCTTGGTGAATTTGAAGAACCACAGGAGGCAAAGTGACAGGAGCTGACGGAATAATGTTGTCAGAGTGGTAATGGGGCTGTGTGTCTCTTAGTCCATGGTCAGAACAGGGAATTTTACTCTTGGTGAAATGGAAAGGTTTTTGGAGAATTTTGAACAGATGAGCTATACAGATTGCATCACTTTTTGTTTTTAAAAGATTACTCTGGCTGCCTTGCTGAGAACAGACTTTAGGGAGGCAAAGGAGGAGGAGGAGGATTGGGTCAGAAGCTATTGCAATAATCTAGGTGAGGTCTGAGTGGGGTCTCACCGCAGGTGGTAGCCCTGGAAGTGGCTAGACATGGAGGTGGAGCATGGATCTGTTGTGAAAGCAGAGCTGACAGGTGACAGAGAGAAAGAAAGGCATCTCGGAGACCCCAAGTTCTTTGGCTACACGCCCAGAAGGATGGAGCCCCATTAACTGAGATGGGCAAGCCTGCAGCTGGACAGGTGTGAAGGGGGAAGATGGGAGCACATTTGGACACATTGAGTATGAGATGCTGCTTTGGTCTGAATGTCTGTGTCCCCTCCAACCCCAATTCATATTTTGAAATCCTAACCTGCAAGGTTTCAGGAGGTGGGGCTTTTGGGAGATGATAATAACAGTGGCTCTGGTGAACGGGATTGGTGCCCTTATAAAGGAGACCACTGAGAGATTCTCTGTTCCTTCCACCACGTGCAGACACAGCAAGAAAATGCCATCTATGAACCAGGAAGTGGGCCCTCACCAGACACCAAATCTGTCGCGCCTAGATCCTGGACTCCCCAGCCTCCAGGGTTGTGAGCAATAAATTTCTGTTGTTCATAAGTCACCCAGTTAATGATATTTTTTCATAGCAGCCTTAATGGACGGAGAGAGATGCCAACAAGGTGTCTGTGCTAAGCTGATCTTCAATGGGAGTTTCTGGAGAAAGACTCAGGTTTGGAGGTAGAAATTTGGGAGTCATTAGCACATAAACAAATACATTTGAACCCAAGATACTAGAAGATACAGTGGAGGGAATGAATGTAGACAGAGGAGAGAAGAGGACTGAGGAATCGGTCCTTGTGTCACTTCAATTTTGAAAACAGAGGTTTCTAGCCTGGTCTGCCAACAGGATTCAGGAAGGCCACGAACACAGAGGGGAAAAATAAAATGCATCTTCATGCTCACTAACTTCTAACTGAAATTTGACATATCCCTCCATTATGAATGAGGGAATAAACCACAGCAGTAATAGTGTAACTGTGACTATGTCACCCATAGAAATCACAGATAATTATCATGCTACAAGTGTTGCAGATGTTTCAAAATATCATTTGCCCTTACCACTTTTTCCAAATTATGAATTCTTTAGACTTGCCACTGGATCTTTTTATTTAATGTGTTAATAAAGGAGCCCGTTTATTACCATTTCACACATTAGTTTTATTAAATATTTTGATGACTGTTTTTCAATGTAATTAGTTTCTTTGAAATGCAATGTATTTCATGCATCTTTTTAAAGATCCACAAGCTCCATCTGCCTGCCAAAGGAGTCCAGGCCACAATAAAAAATTAGGATCCCTGATTTAAAAGTTGAAAGAACAACAGAGGAGGTGGGGATAAGTCAGGCTTCCAAGCTGATTCTGCAAACCCAGCTCTCCCCGCCTTCCTCCATCCGTTCTGCCTTATGAGCAAGTCTTATTTTCCTGGCCCTGCACTCAGTGAAAGCTTGGATACTGAAATGAGCAGGCCAGAGCCTCTATCTCCAACGACCCTGTTGTCCAGGAGGGGGACAAGGACCCAAACAGGTATTAGACACACCATAGATTCTTGCAACCTACAAAGGATACTCGGGCACACTATGCAAGTTCAAAAGACTATCCTTGCGTAGCATTCAAGTACAGGTTTTTACTTCTAAGGAGCAGAAAATTGACGCTATCATTGTATTCTTTTGTGGCTTGCTTTCTTTGAGAAGTATGGGGCTCAGAGAGAAGAACTCTTTAGAGAGCACGTTCTGTCTGTGTTGATTCCATCACAAGAGGAATATGTCCCTCAGAGAACATATTACGCCCCACAAGGCCACTCACAAATGACAGGTTTCTTTCTTCTGGTGACACCATCTGTTTTCTCGTAGACCACTTAAGTCCTTCCCAGTCCCGGGCTAGAGTTAGGGAGAGGAGGAGGAGGATCGCCAGCAAGAGCTATTTTTCGATTGTTCTTTTGTAGAATTTCCATCAAAAACCTCGTGGGGGCCATCTATCCCACTGCACTTCTTAAAATAGAAGTACCAGAATGTTCAGATCTGCATTTTGGGCCCTATAGCTTGGGGCCTTCTATTTCACTGATGCCATTTTGGGATGTAACAAATGGCTGAATAAATTTTCTTGGCTCACACCCACTGTCTTGAAGCAACAGTCAGGTGGGGAGAGAATTTCAGAGCCTCAGCCATAACCCAGAAGAAAACCAAAAGAGTCAGAAAGCATCATCTTGCCTGAATTGCTAGTGAAAGTCTTCGTATCCCATTTTCATAGTCTGCAATAAAAATATAGAAAGGAGTTTACTGAAAAAAAAATTATACATTTATTCATGAGCTTTAAGAGACATTCTGGACCACCACTTATAAGTACAGCCCCGTTTCCCATTTTTTTCCATTGGTAAAATGGGGGAAATGACCCCTGCTAAATGAAAGGATGTATAGATAAGAGGTGTGAATTTCACTATGAATTTGCCTTAGTAGAGAGTGAACTGTCTTTTCTTAGGAAAAATACTTTGACAAGGGGTTTTGGGTTAAAGGGCAAGGGTGGAAGGCATGAGCCTATAGAAGCTCAGGTGGCTAAAGACTTGGTTAAACTGCTTTGTTTAGAAATGGACAAGAATTAGATAAGAAATAGACATGCCCTTTAATAAATAATGGGAACTTTATTTATTATTTGAATAACCTTGAAGTGGGGAAGGCCTTTCTAACCATTTATTCATTCAACAAATATTTTAAGTGCCAGGAACTGGGACACCCAGGGACACCCCTGTTTGTCTTCCAGATGACTTCCCATAAATATGATGGGGGCTGGGGGCATTTAGAGAAATGTTTGCAAAAATAAGCCTTTAATAACACTAAAGGACTCTTACCACTTGGTGGCTGAGCAAGTGCTTTGCCATCTGCTAGACCCACCAGGGTTCAAATATCAGTTCCTCCACTTACCAGTCACATGATCCTGGTCAAGTTACTAAGTTCTCTGGGCCTCTGTCACCCACCAGGTTGCAATAAGAACTAAATGATAATGATGTACAATACTTAGCATAACACCCACTTGTACTACGTACTTCACAATGATAGCGTCGTTATTAAATAAGACATCTATATTATTAAATAAAACCTTGCTTGCTATATTTGTTCCCAGAGAACCTGACCTGAAAAAGTAAACTTTATAAAAAGCCAATGTTATTAGTAATATTCAGCTACTGAAAATGCTCTATTCTCTGTTTCTCTAGAATAAGAGATGGCATTATGTTCACATATTACCACCTCTTTCATTTGGTCAGTCATGCATGTTTGGGGACAGTTTGTGTTGTCATAGCTGGGGTTGGGCCTGCTACTGGTATCTAGTGGGTAGAAGCCAGGGATGCTGCTAAACATCCTACAATGTACACAACAGCCTCCACAACAAAGAACGATCTGGCCTGGAATGTCAGTAGTGTTCAGGCTGAGAAACCCTGGTCTAGAAGGAGCTAGCATTATGCTCATCTACGTATGCTCTTAATCATGCATGCATGCTTGAAACAAATATTTGTTAAGGCCAAACTACGTGTCAAACCCTCTTTTAGGTGTTGGGAAGAGAGTGGTGGACAAGAGGGACGTGATCCCTCTTCTCATGGAGATTGCACTTTAGCTGAGAAGACAGATATGAAGTAACTGCATAAATAATTACTTAATAATTACAGTGCAGGTCACCAAACAGCACACAGTGAAGTGACAGTGTGTGACTGCAGAAACTATCCCAGTGTGGAAGTGGTGTTTAGGCTGATGCTTGAAGGATCCGGCAAGATTTAACCCCCGACCTTGGTGGTTTAATAATTCTGTGTTGGATCACTGAACTCAGTAACCACCTGGCATTGCTAGTCATGAAATTATAGCAAGACCGGATAGCATGGCAGTCAAAAACATGGATTCTGGAGCCAAATTGTCTTGGTTTATACCATCTTGAGTGACTTCTCTGCCTCTGTTTTCTAATCCATAAAATGGGGATGAAAATAGTGCCTGCCTCATTGATTTGTGGTGAATATTGTGTTAAATAATGGAATCAAATGATGTAAAACACTCATACAGTAAACACGACATAAATATGAGCAATTATCAGAGTTAATATTGCTATTTGGAATAAAGGAGGCCTTCTCAGCGAGAGTCTGTCCCACGTGTTCAGGAAATGGTGAGACTATACAGCCAAAATGGGCTGATCAATACAGATTCTCACATTTTCTGTTCAATCCCACCTTTTTTATGTGAACTTGGCCATCTTTGTTTGAAAGGGACAGCATTTGAGACCGGGAGTTGGAGCTGCATTCTTCTTACAAAAGTGAACAATCAGCACGAGAACTGCGCGGGCATCAGGTCAAGAGAAGACAAAGATGCAAAGTCCAATTGTTATTCATATGGTAGTATTTTTGGACTCACCTTTATAGTCTTGATTCTTTAAATCCCTGGTAAACTCATCCAAGTCCTCTCTTCCATGGAGCTTCCACTGCATAGAAAAGGGGCGAAAATGTTATTTTTATAGCTGGCATAAAAACACTCCTTCGGGGATTCTGTCTTATTTTTAGAAAAACATCTTGGTAATAAGCTTTAAGTATGGAAGGACAATAATACAAAGAGATAGATGATCAGAACTGCACCCCAGAAAATTTGAGTTGGGAGAAGTGAAAGAGAGAGAGGAAAAAGGGAAAAGTCACAGAAGAACATCCAGCAAAAGGACAAGGAATGGTCAATTTAAAAAAAAAATCAGAAATAGAAATAGCTGAGGGATTTTTAAGATCACGTGTGCTAAAAATCAATTTCCAAGTTGTGTGCTGGGTAGAAGTCATCCATCACCTCAAATCTTCCTTTAAGACCATTACATACCCAAATAAATGCCTTTTGTGAATTTTGGACTTAGAAAATCGAAGAAATATTTCTGGCATCTGCATCTGCTTTGGCATTCCCAGTGTGAGGTCTTGGTGAGATTAACAAGAAATTAGAGCTCGAGGTAATTATAAGAATATAAGATGCTAGAATCTGCAGAAATCTTGCAGCAGAGATTAAATTTTCCAGCTGAGTGTGAAATTAGGGGCTTGAGTCAATTTTAAGAAAACAGAGAAGAGTGTTTACAGCTGACTTGTCAGTCACATGACCCTCCACTTTCTATGTTTCACGTGGCAATGCACAGATCCAACATCTTTAGACAGAGCTTTTTCCCACTGGGGGAATTAGGCTACAGACCATTCTTATGATCATGACAAATTAAGATGGACAGACAGCGAAAGAAGTCATTAAGTTCACAAAACGGAACAAGCAAAAACGTTAAAATCTCAAACTAAAAAATTATAAAAGAGCCTAGCTAACCTAAAAAAGCAACTATCTTGCAGACTGAAACAAATCAATAAAAAGGCAAAAATGTGGATGTTGTACTGATTTAAGAGTCACTTTCCCTTTTAGATGAAAAGGGTATACTTAAACTTTTACTTGCTTCCTCCACAGCACTAGCATGAGCTTTGCCTTGTTTCGGGATCAGTAAAGTAGGTTTTAAAGAACATTCCTTGGACGTGTCTTTTGCTTAAGCTGATCACCCTGGAACGTACCTCTTGCTGAGGTGGGAAGGAGAAGAAACAAGACAAAGCTACTTTAATTTAAAATGCAGGTGCTTTTGAGTGTTTAACATGATTTGATTCAATCAGTAAATATAAAAATTATGGGTAGAAAGAGCATGGATGATTAATTCTGGCAAAACCGGGTTTGATTTCCAGATCTGCGTGCCCATTAGCAAGCTGCTTGGCTTCCCAGGCCCTCAATGTCCTCATCTGTCAAGTGGGTATAATAGTACCTACCTTACAGTTTGTTGGGAACACAAAACGAGACCCCCAAAAAAAGGGTGTGTGAATCTGTGTGTGTATGTGTCTGTTTCTGTGTGTGTATTCTCATCATTCATGGTAGTTAGTTTCAATAATGTGTCCGTGAATACTGAATTATTGAATACCAACCCATTACTCCTAGGGGAAATATAGGTTAGGTTCCTTCAAGTCATGACATTTTCATCAGCTGACCAATACATAACCTTGATTTATGTGTTTCTGTTTAAAGACACCTTATTTAATATATATTGATTCATTAACATTGAACTCAGCCAACAGCACTATCACTCATGCCTGAACAAAGCCCGTCCAACACATGTATTTTCTTCATAAGGCATGTCACAGAATCCTTGTTCTTAGTAGCACTAGACAGCACTTCAACACTGTGCTTGGGGGCCATTTTAAACAGGAAACACCAACAAAAAGCATAAAGGTGTGGAAAATGTGGCATTAAGTAAAACACAAGAAGGACACTCATTTATAGTATGACAGCTGAGACAAGAAGGTGGGTAGTGGTCTTGTTGGACCTCAGCTGGGGATGTGCATGTTGGGTGATTCAAGTTTTCCACAACTCTGCGTGTGTCTGGGAATGACTGCAAAAACACAGCAGGTATTGATTTTAGGATTATGAATAAATTTTCGTGAGTAGGCAAATTTACAAATACAGACTCTGCAAATAATGAGAATGGACTGAAAATATATATATATACACTAATATATATACACACTATTATACACACATACACACACACCCATGCTAATGTGTGCTTGGAACTAAATAAATGCTTAGTTTCCCTATTTTTGTCTTTTCCAGTTATGTACTAGACACTCTAGGGAAACCAAAGAAGTTTAGGGCAGGTGATCTAGAACTTCAGTTTGTCAACAACAGCAGCAAATTCAATAAAGTTGTAGGATGCGAAACCAACATATGAAAATCAGTTGCATTTCCATATACTAACAATGAACTACCCAGAAAGGAAATAAAGAAAACAATCCTATTTACAACAGCATCAAAAATATTAAAAATTTAACCAAGGAGGTAAAACATCTATACACTGAAAACTATGAGACATTGATGAAAGAAACTGAAGAAGACACAAATAAATGAAAAGGTATCTTGTGTTCATGGAGCAGAGGATTTATATTATTAAAATGTCCATACCACCTAAAAGTGATCTACAGATTCAATGTAATCCCTATCAAAATTTAATAGCATTTTTTCTCATAAATAGAAAAAAACAATTCTAAAATTGGTATGGAGCCACAGAAGATCTTGACTAGCAAAGCAGCCTGAGAAAGAACAAAGCTAGAAGCATCATACTTCCTGATTTCAAAATATATTACAAAGCTGCAGTAATCAAAACAGTATGGTACTGAAATAAAAACAGACACATAGACCAATGGAACAGAATCAAAAGCCTATGCATACATATCAATTAATGTTTGACAAGGGTGCCAAAAATACACTGCAGGGAAAGGAAAGTCTCTTCAATAAATGGTGTTGGGAAAACAGGATATCCACATGCAAAGGAATGAAATCCATCCCCTATCTTCCACCATTCACAAAAATTAACTTAAAATGGAGTAAAGACTTAAATGTAAAACCTGAAGCTGTACAACTCCTTGAAGAAAACACAGGGGAAAACCTCCTTGACCCTGGTCTTGGCAGTGATTTTTTAAAATATGGCCCAAAAGCACAAGCAACAAAAGCAAAAATACGTAAGTCGCACTACATCAAACTAAAAATCTCCCGCACGGCATAGGAAACAATCAATAAAATGAAAAGACAGTTTGTGGAATGGAAAAAATATTTGCAAACTATGTATCTGATAAGGAGTTCACATCTAAAATATATAGGGAATTCATACAACTGAATAGCAAAAAATTTAGAAAACCAAATAATACAATTCACAAATGGGCAAAGGACCTGTTACAGACATTTTTCTAAAGAAGACAAACAAATGGCGAACAGGTACATGAAAAGGTGTTCAACATCATTAATCACCAGGGAAATACAAATCAAAACGACAATGAGATATAACTTCACTGCTGTTAGAATGGCTATTATCAAAAACAGCAAGAGACAGCAAGCGTTGGTGAGGACGTGGAAAATAAGGGAACCCTTGTGCACTATTGGTGGGGATGTAAATCGATACAGTCATTATCTGTATCACACATATGGAGGTTTCTCAAAAATTAAAAATAAAACTATTGGCTGGGTGTGGTGGCTCACACCTGTTATCCTAGCACTTTGGGAGACTGAGGCAGGAGGATCGCTTGAGGTCAGGAGTTTGAGGTTGCAGTGAGCTATGATGATGCCACTGCACTCTAGCCCGAGTGACAGAGTGAGACCTTGTCTCGGGGGGGGCAGAGAAACTACCATATGACCCAGAAATCCAACTACTGGGAATATCTCCAAAGGAAGCAAAATCAGTAGCTCACAGAGATATCTGCATTCCCACGTTCGTTGCAGCATTATTCATGATGGTCAAGACATGGAAACAACCTTAGAGTCTGTCAACAGATATTATTCAGCCATAAAAAAGAAGGAAAACCTGCCATTTGCAACAACATGGATGAAACTGGAGGGCATTATGCTAAGTCAGACAGAGAAAGACAAATACTGTATGATCTCACTTATATGTGTGGAATCTAAAACAGTCAAACTCATAGAAGCCGAGAGTAGAATGGTGGTTGCCAGGGGCTGGCGGATGAGGGAAACGGCGAGATGTCAGTCACAACAAGGATAATGGTAATGATAACAATAGCAATTAATGCGGTTGGGGGGGTGGTGTTTCCTCCCTTCCCAGGTCTGGAAACAGCAACACCGGTAGATGGTTAAACTCCAGCAACATCTCACCCCATCTTAAGACAATGTCTGTTCCACGTTCTTTGTCCCAACAGGCCATGGTTCCTAACTCACATCTGCAGTATGAGGGCATCAGTTTCTAGAAAGGTCTCAGCCATGGCCTCACACTCTCCCAGACATCCCCAGCCCAGCTCTGTCTTCCACTGCGGCGGCATCCCCTCTGGTGTCCCCCATGGTTTGTGCTGCCAGCTGGCCTCAGTCAGGGCCGCATGGGTCAGCAGGGATATCCTATAACCTTGAACCTCAAAGACGAGGGGTCAGCATCTCAACCCCTTTCTCTCCAGAACAGGCCTCAGCCCCCGGTGGCACAGTGTCCTCCTCCCCATCAGTAACACTCCGTATCAGTCACCTATTGCTGCTGTAACAAATTACCACAAATGGAGTGGCTTCAAACAAATCTATTCTCTTCCTGTTCTAAATGTCAGAAGTCCAAAATGAGTTTCACGGGGCTAAAGTCTAGGTGTCTGTGGGGCTGGTTCCTCCTGGAAGCTGTAAGGGAGAGTCTGTTTCTTTGCCCTCTCCAGCATCGAGCACCTGTCCTCATCCCTCCGCCGTCTTTTCCCCTCCTGCGTCCACAGTCATATCACAGTGTTCCTCCTCCGACCTTCTTGCCTCCCTCTTACAAGAACACTTGTGATCACATTTAGGACCCACCCAGATAGTCCAAGATAATTTCTCCAACTCAAGATCCTTAACTTAATCACATCTGTCTGCCTTTTCCATATAAGGCAACACTCACTGGATCCAGGGCTTAGGACTTGGGTGTCTTTGAGGGGAGAGCAGGAGAGGGCTCATTGATGAGCATACCACACCCTCCATCACTTTATAAAGGGGCACAGGAACCTTGAGGTTATCAAAGTAAAGGAGAAGAATGTTCACACTGTGTTGCATACATGCTTTCTTTAGACCTAGTGGTAGCTCTTTGGATTACATTCATGAAACTGAAGGGACCACTGAAGTAGTCCTTAGTGGTTCACAGGTGTCTCCTCCACAGCATGTAGAAAGGGCTAATGAGGTTTGAATGGAAGTTTCTTTTCCTGTGTTAGTTATAATTATGATAATGTGTTTCACCTGAATCCTGCTGATAAGGTACAGAATTCTAATGATTAATGGAAAGCATACTGTGCGCACACTCTATGCCAAGTCCCTTACGTGCTTCATTTCATTGGACTGTCCTCAAAGACCGATTATCATCCCTATTTTCTGGGTGAGGTAGCTGAGGTACAGAGAGCCTAAGCAACATGCTCAAGGTTCCCCAGTTAGTAAGAGTCAAACCCAAGATTTGGAGACCAATGTTCACATTCCAGAGCCTGTGTTCTCAATGACTGCAGATCACCTGCTGCCCAGTTCTCCCACTGACTTGCTGTGTGACCTTGAATAAGCCACTTTCCCTCTCTCGCCGTTGGTCAAAGCAGGAGCATTGAGCTAGGTTGGATTTCTCAACCTTAGCACTACTGACATTTGGGACTAGATAATTTTTTGTTGAAGAGGACTTTCCTATGCATTGTAGGGTATTTAGCAGCATCCTTGGACTCTAGCCACTAGACACCTGTAAACCTTTCCCACCCCACCCAGTTGTAATAGACATAAATGATTCCAGACATTACCAAATATCCCTTGTGGGGGCAAAATCTCCCCTGGTTGAGAACCACTGAACTAAGTAATCCATCAGGACTTGCCAAACTTAGAACATTCTGGGATTTCTTTCCCTCTTTCTTTGGCTTCAAGTTAGGTGATTGCTTTACATTCAAGAAACTCTCTAGGCAGGCAAGAGTTCAGATGCAATGTGTGAGCTAACCAGTCTTATAAATTAGCACAAACATATGTCAGTGTTAATTAATTAAATACCTCCATCGCATCCCTAATAACATGGGCTGAGGACAATGCTACCATTCAGAGTGCACCACCACGCATTTCTCAGTTTCTTCTCGCATGAGGTAAAAGAGTAAACAGTTTGTTTGGGGGTTTAAACAAAAGCTGTTGCTTTTTCACTTTGAAGGAAAGGAGAAACCTCCAAAAATAGAAATACAGCCTTCTTACGCTCCATTCCTTCCTCCTGCAAGATCTTCCTGGGGAGCCAACTCGCATGCCATGGACAAAGGTGTTGGCTCTTCTTGTTCCTGCTCTACGTGGTCTTTAGATTGTCAGTTCACCTTTTAGCTTCCATTTTTCCATCACATTATTATGTAGGAGTTCCCCAACCCTTCTACATGGTATGTAGATGCTGTTTTCATCTTATTTGTCATTCTCTTCCACTTATATTGGTTTTTTGGTACTGACCAGAGTCAGGAAAAACATTAGACAAATAACTTAACCTCTATTCCAACTCTGCCTACCAGTTGTGTGATTCTATGCAAGCGGCTTAATGTCTCTGAGCTTCTGTTTTATCATCTGTAAAATGGAAACAATGATACTTATCTTATGGATTGCCATAAAGAGTAAATCAGATCATGTATGTTCAGCACCTGGGCTATGCCTGCGTGTAATAGTTGCTCACTTCTGCCAAAGAGACTCGTCAACGGGCATGTAAGTGTCTTTGGGCTTCTTCTTTAGTTTCTTGAGGTCACTGTTGAAGAGCAGGGCTAATGTACATGAGATGGTCTAAATTCATATTAAGAGAAGGAAAGAGGTGGAATAATCGGCCCCTGAATAATGAATATCTGACTACATATAAGTGCTTTGGGAAGCACAGCTCCTAAGGGCAAAGTCCATGCCGGCTTTAAGCAGGAATGTGTGTCCTGACATAAACTTGGTCTGGGAAGCTCCATCACACACATACGTTTCACCTGCACATAGATAAGGTGCAAAGATCAAATCCACTGGGCCATCAAACTCCTGAATCAGCACAAAGAGCAGGGGCAATGTTCCATAGGATTAAGTTTGAAAAGTTTAGCATGTGAAACAAATATCTGGCCAATTTTATAATGTTTAATGATCAGCTCTTCAGTTAGTGACTCCTGTCACTTCCTGTGTCAGTTAGCATTCACTAGGTTCTACCATGTGACAAGCATCCCCAAAATTTCAGTGGCTTACAATAACTTAAGTTTATTTCTCCACCTCATCATATGCCGGTAGTCACAGATCAGCTGCAGCTTTGCTCCATATGCCTTCCCATTCCAGGATCCAGGTCGAAGGGACAGCACCAAAGACATGCCATTCATGGGGCAGAGAGAAAGAGAAAGTGGGCTGATAGAAACAGTTGTAAAACTTCTGCTTTGACATGGTTTGCATTACATTCACTTATATGCATTGGCCAAAGCAAGTCACATGGACAAACCTTACATCATTGGGTCAAAAAAAATCTACACCCCCCTCAGAAAGCAGCACAAGTACCATTATAACAATGGAGAGGTGTATGATCCTCTTAAAGGAAGAGCTGGTGAATACTTAGAAGCATACCTCCAATGGAGGGTGGGATATGCTGTAAATGTTCCCAGGCCTCCTATGATTTCAAACTAATTTTAAATTCTTAGACGATAGCCCAAGTTAAATGCTTCTCATACACACTATGGGGATGCCAAAGCTGAAAGTTCCTCTTGAAGGTTCTTCGGATCTGTGGACTCCAACTAAAGTTTTCCTAACATTTCTAACAGATACTCCCCTAAATGCATTTAGTTAGAGCAGGAATCCATTTACAAGAACAGTAATCCACGGTAAATCATCCCTTTCAGGCATCTTTGCAGCTTTTAGGTATTTTCAGCTGAGGAAATCACAATTCCTGTCTAGAATTGCTATAGCTATGATAGAGCTCCCATATATAAAAGCTGAAAGGGTACAGAAAACAAGATATGTATGCACCCTCGAGGGGTGGGCCTTAAGGAATACAGAAATGCTATTACCAGATGATGAAAAGGATGGTGGATAGTCAAAATGACAAGGGATTAAGGAAAATCATTTCTTCCATTTCATGTCTGAGGTCTCTTCCACATCTGAAATGTTACAGGTCTAAGTTCAGAAACCACCTTCTCCATCCAGACTTCAAACCAATTACAGTATCATTTTCTAAGTATGAGCCTGTCCTTCACAGGACTCATCCCCTCTACTGCCGCTTGGAAGGAAGTTCCCGAGTTGTCCTTCATTACTCTTCTGTTTCAGCCCAGGATGCTTTTCTTCCTATTCACCAGCACCCCTCAAATCCAATCACCCATTGTATTAGTCTTCTGATTTCCCACTATTTCCCAATGACTTTTCCTTGGAAAACAGTGCTGTCCTGGGTGTCTCCTCTCCTTGGATGTCTAAGTAAATATTCCATAACATTCTTGCAGCATCAGCATGGGTGCCTACAATGCCTTGTCATGCTCACATTGATTGTGTATGCACATCAAGGGTAAAAACTCACCCGTCTTTGTTATCACCAATAACAATGATGGTGGCTATTAATGAGTACTCCATAATGTTCTTGGCACTATGCTCCATAATTTTCATTTATTATATCCAGTCCTGAGTATAAGAGAAAATATAATATATTATTACCTCACTTGAAGAAATGACCCAATGGAGGCTCAGCAATGAGAAGTGACTTGCCCGAAGATCCCAGAAGCTAATAACTGATAGAGCAGGAATTCAAACTCAGTTTTGCCTAACCCCAGTGTCCATGTTTTCCTGCTACATCATGCTCCCTTCCACCTTCCTACTTTATGAAGCAAGCAGGATGAAGTGCATGCCACGCCGGGCCTGAACAATGCCCATTAAGTAGAACTCACACCTACCTTGTTCTTCCTGCACACTTCGATTCACTCAACAGACTGAACAATGGAACAGGAGACACTTATTCCTCTCCAGACAATAAATCATTGGCTTTCTATCCGTCACTGGCTCGATTTTCCAAAGATTTGTTTTCGTCAGTTTAATGAATTATTGGATCACCTGGAAATTGCTCAGAATTAACCCGCGGCTGACATTAATGGATCTGCAACACAAGTGTCGAGATCTCTCTAACCAGTCCAATCCATCCTCTTGTGAGAAGGCCAGCTGCCTGGCACGAGGCGATTCATTTATTTTGATGCTGCATCTGCCTGTGTCTGCAGCGGTGGTGCGCGGGCACCAGGACGAGTGGGTCGACAACAAGATAGCCGCCTCTACGCCAGGGGACCTGGGCACCGCAAGCTGCTCAGCCCTGCTTGTGTGGGTGAGAGGTGAGAATCTTAACAAATCCTACTACAACTTGCAACAATCTCCTTAGTTCTCTTGGAAGTCCTTGGCAAGCTTTGGGCTTCTTTGCTAGGATGCGTCCTCAGCATCCGTGAGTCCTCTTAGCTCTAACCCCAAACATATCCCAAATCCAAACGGTTCTCTCTGGCTCCCCTGTTATCAGCCCAGTCGAGCTACCACCACATCATGCCTAAATAATTGCAGTATGCCCCTCCTTATTGTCCTGTTTCCACCCTCATCTTCCAATAATCCATTCTTCACAGAGCAGTTGGAGGGATCATTACACATGATAATACCACCTTCCACTTTGCTTAAAAGTCCTCAGCGGCTTACCATTTTACTTGGAATAAAATCCCACAAGGTTTTGCACGTCCTCCCTCCCAGCCTCAGCTGGTAACGAACGCCAGGCTCCCAGCTGGCACCAATTACCTCGGCCTTCTTTCTGTTCCTCCCACCTTCCGGGCTTACTTTTTACTCTGGTTTGCTCACAGCTCCATCCCCAGCACCTATGACAGAGCTTGGCACAGAGCAAGTACTTAATATGTATATAATTCATTAATTGATTATTTTCAAGGTCCTAATAACAGTGTGGAGCGTGGGGAGATGGAAGGATGGTGACTGTTTGTGAGTGGTTTTAAAACAAAGTTCCACTCCTTGGGAGTCCCGTAGCTCACTGTGCTCACCTACCACCTGCTTAACGCTCTGGTTTGCAATTTCCAATTTGTCTGTCAGTTGACTCCCTAGACTGAGGATTGTCACGCTTTTTCTATTAAGGTCCACATAGTAAACATTTTAGGCTTTGAGGACCGTTTGGTCTCTGTTGCAACTACTCAACTCTGCCCTTGTAGTGCAAAAGCAGCCATAGACAATACCTGAAGGAATGGCCCCAATGTGTGCCAATGAAACTTCATTTACCTGTGGCACGCGGGATCTGGTGCACTGGCTGTAGTTTGCTAAACCCTGCTTTGGGCTATAAACTTCCTGAGTAACCCTAATATATGGTTGGCCACCACTTACTAAGGGCCTGGTAAAGAAGGTCCAATGTGGTAGAGAGAAGAACTTACCCACTGCTATGAAAATCAAGAAAGCCATAGCCTTTCGTTTCTGGGACCAGTTTTTGGCATCATGAATATTGGAATCAGGCCCGTGTTCCATCGTAGCTCACCTCACTGACAAGTTGTACAACCTTAGACAAGTTACCAAAATCATTCTGTACCTCAATCTTCTCTCCTATAAATTAGGACTAAATAATCCCTTAGGGTTGTTTTAAAGAGCAAAGGAGATAAGTGAATCCAGATGAAGTGAGAACCACCCAGCGCACGTGCGCACGCGCACGCACACACACAGACACACCCCATGCACACACATCCTGCAAAAATAGTTTTGGTTGTCTTTTCAATTAACAACCTTTTTTTTTCCCTCTTAAGTGATATTTACAATCTAGAGATACCAGTAAATTGCTCAGGACAACATAAGACATTTCTTTTGTGATGCTTTTGGGGAGAAGAGGAGAGAGAAAAATGAGGCAACTTGCCAAAAAGAGAAGATTTGGGGATAAAAAACAGGTGTTTAAAGGAGATTTTTATGCTGTGTGGTGAGTGATGTAAAACCACTCCCTTCAGTACTATGAAACTGCAGTAAAGTATCTATTGTTTATTATTACATTGGGAAGTTGGATCTATTTGTTTTTAGCAAGGGGTAAGCTGCTGAGGAGTTGAATCCTACTGTATGTTAGCCACGATCTGAGAACAAAGGCTCCCTTTCCTTGTACATACTAGATGTTTAGTAAATGTTAGTTCCAGTCTCCATCTACCTTTTATAATTCCATCTTTACCAAAAAAAAGATGATAATTTAGACTCTGTGCCAAAAATCAGTAAGTCTCAAGTACTGCATGTTTGTTAAAAGAAGAGAGTAATTCAAATGAGGCTTGTCCTGTAGAGATTCCTCAAGGATACACAAGAATGGCTTGCAATTAGCATATTCATTCTTAATATATAAATGGATTCTGCTAAAGTGCTGAAGTGTGCTTAAAAGCAATTTGATTATAAGTAGTTTAAGCATTCTCTTTGCAACCTTTTCCCCATGCTGTTCACACTACCTATGAGGAATGAATTATCACAAATTACAAGTGAATAATTGTCCTAGCATTCCCTGGGAGACAGAAATCAACTTTGAGTGTAAAGACCTGGGTTCCAATTGGCATTTTCCCATTTGTTAGCTGTATGATTGTGAATAAATAACTTCTTTCTGTGTTTTAGCATCCTAAGTAAATGGGAAAATATCCCGGGCTCATGGATTAGAAGACCTAATATTGTGAAGATGTCAATATACTGAAAGTGGTCTATAGCTTTTCTTGGCATTGTCTCACTTGTGAACTGTGATTCAACTCCCAAGTGAAGATGCTTTAAAAAGTCATTGTCCTTGTTGTTTGCCCTACCCTAATCCTGGAGATATGCGAACACACACAATTTTATCTATTTTCTTTCATTTTTCCAAGTGCTTTTGGTATCATGTCTAAGAATCCATTGCCATATCCAAGGTCATAAAGATTTAACTCTGTTTTCTTCCAAGAGTTTTATGGTTTTGTATTTAGGTCATTGATCTATTCTGAATTCATTTTCCCTATGGTGTAAGGTAGGGATTCAACTTCATTCTTTCACATGTGGAAATTCAGTTGTCCCATCACCAACTGAGACTATTCTTTTCTCCATCGAATGGACTTAGCACCCTTGCCAAAAATCAATTGGCTACATATGTATGGGTTCATTTCTTGACTCTCATTTCTATTCCATTGGTCTCTGTGTCTGTCCCTATGTCAATATCGCACTGTTTTGATTACTGTAGCTTTGTAGGAAGTTCTAAAACAGAAAAGTGTGAGTTCTCCAACTTTGTTTTCTTTTTCAAGATTGTTTTAGTTATTCAGGGCCCCTTGCAATTCCATATGGACTTGAAGATTAGCGTTTCCATTTCTGTAAAAGAACGTTATTGGAATTTTGATAGGGATTGCATTGAATCTGTGGATCACTTTTGGCATATTGTTACTGACAGCTAAGTCTTCCAACCTGTGAAAAAACAGGATGTTTTTCTATTTAACTCTTCTTTAATTTCTTT
This sequence comes from Daubentonia madagascariensis, assembly GCA_023783475.1. Lineage (NCBI taxonomy): Eukaryota > Metazoa > Chordata > Mammalia > Primates > Daubentoniidae > Daubentonia > Daubentonia madagascariensis. The sequence goes on along the minus strand of JAKFHU010002505.1, from coordinate 2,242,660 downwards.
GAGCAATGTTTTGTAGTTTTCAGGGTGCAAGTCTTTTACCTCCTTGGTTAAATTTATTTCTAGGTAGTTTATTCTTTTAGATGCTATTGTAAATGAGATTGTTTTCTTAATTTTCTTTTTGGATTGTTCATTACCGGTGTATAGAAACATAACTGAGTTTTGGCTGTTTGTCTTGTAACTCGCAACTTTGCTGAATTTGTTCATCAGTTCTAATAACTTTCTTGCATATTCTTTGGAATTTTCTATATATGGATCATGCTATCTGTGAACAGAGATAGTTTTCCTTCTTACTTTCCAATTTGCATGACTTTTCTTTCTTTTTCTTGTCTAATTGCTCTGGCTAGAACTTCCAGTATGATGTTGAATACCGGTGGTGAAAGCAAGCATCCTTATCCTGTTCCTGATCTTAGGGGAAAAGCTTTTAGTCTTTCACCATTAGGTATAATATTCACTGTGGGTTTTTTTAATAAATGCCCTTTTTCATGTTAAGAAAGTTCCCTTCTACTCCTCCTTTTCTGAGTATTTTTTATCCTGAAAAAGTGTTGAATTTTGTCAAATGCCTTTACTGTATCAATTGAGATGATTGTATGTGTATTTTTCATTCTATTAACAAGATGTATTACATTGATTGATTTTCTTATGTTGAACCACCCTTACATGCCTGGGATAAATCCCACTTGGTCATTATCCTTTTAAAATGCTGTTGAATTCAATTTGCTATTATTTGTTGATTTAAAACAATATTTTTAATAGAAGTCAAATCCTCAAAAAGTCCATTTTAACCATATTAATGATTAGTAGCCCTCTCTCCCCTGCCTACATATAACTAACTTATCTTCCTAGTAATGCTAGATTTTTACTTTGATGATATGCTTGCTGTATAGAGGGTAGCTTAGTTAAATAACTGAGATTTTACATCCTTAAATGTGTATGCATGTGCTCGCATGCACACAGTTGAGGCAATATAGCAGAGTCGTCTACTCTGGGCTTTGGAGTCAGAACGAGCTGCATTCAACTCCCCGCTCTGTCACACACCATCTGTGGGAGCCTGGACAGTGTCTTGGCTCCACTGAGCTCCAGTTTCATCTCTAGCTCTCAGAGCTGTTTAAAAAAAAAAAAAAAGAGCAGAGGAGATACTGTATGTAAAACACTTAGCACAGTGCCTAGCATAAAACAGAAAGTCTCGATAAAAAGAGCAAATCACTTAGCTTATTGGTATTATTTAGATTTGACAAATTACAAGTATGTTTTGCTCATGCATTTTCTTTTTCCAAGGCAGGCAGTTTTGTTGGAAAAAAAACTGCTCCGTTAACATGAACCTGTGGGGGCAGCTGTGTGGTTATGTCTATGCAGCCAGATGTGCTGTGAAAACACTTTCATCAGCTCTCCAGATGTGTCCACAGTGAAGACTCCAGGCTTCTTTTTTTTTTTTTCCTTTTTTTTTAAATTTCAGAATATTATGGGGGTACAACACTTTGGCTATATATATTGCCCATGCACTGCCCGTGTCAGAGCTACAATCGTGGACATCCCCCAAACTGTGCTCCCCGCATCCATTCGGTGAGAGTTTTTCCCTCCCCTCCACCCCCCTCCCGCCTGCCCGCCCCCTGATGAATGTTCTTGCCCTGTGTGATGTAAGTGTTCATCAGTTAGTACCAGTTTGATGGTGAGTACCAGTGGTGCTTGTTTTTCCAATCCTGTGACACTTCGCTTCGAAGAATGGGTTCTAGCTTCAACCAGGATAATACCAGATGTGTTAATTCACTATTGTTCCTTATTGCTGAGTAATACTCCATGGTATACATATACCACATTTTATTGATCCACTCGTGTATTGATGGGCACCTGGGTTGTTTCCACATCTTTGCAATTGTGAATTGTGCTGCTATAAACATTCGCGAGCAGATGTCTTTATTATAGAATGTCTTTTTTTCCTTTGGGTAAATACCCAGTAGTGGGATTGCTGGATCAAATGGTAATTCTACTTTTAATTCTTTGAATTAAATGGTATCTCCATATTACTTTCCATGGAGGTTGTACTAATTTGCAGTCCCACCAGCAGTGTATAAGTGTTCCTATCTGTCCGCATCCCCGCCAACATTTGTTGTTTAGGGATTTTTTGATATGAGCCAATCTCACTGGAGTTAAGTGATATCTCATTGTGGTTTTGATTTGCATTTCCCTGATGATTAGAGAAGTTGAGCAATTTTTTATATATTTGCTGGCCATTATTCTGTCTTCTTTTGAAAAGTTTCTGTTCATGTCCTTTGCCCACTTTTTATAGGGTTGTTTGATTTTTTCTTGTTGATTTTTCCTAAGTTCTGTATAGATTCTGGTTATCACCCCTTTATCAGAGGTGTAGCATGCAAATATTTTCTCCCATTCTGTAGGTTGTCTGTTCACTCTAGTGATAGTTTCCTTGGCTGTGCAGAAGCTTTTCAATTTGATCAGGTCCCATGTATTTATTTTGGTTGCTGCTGTGATTGCTTTGGGGGTCTTCTTCATAAATTCTTTGCCTAGGCGAATGTCCATAAGAGTTTTTCCAACGTTTTCTTCGAGAATTCTTACGGTTTCATTTCTTAGCATATATGCTAATAACAATCAAGACTCCAGTCTTCTTACACAGATGCTTGGCGCAGTTCCTCGGGCCTCAGCAATGTCCTTACTCCAGGCTTATCAGTCCAGCCGGGACAGGTTTTCCTCCCCATCCAACCTGGCAACTCCCCGTTGGTCTCCCTTTTGGGTGGAGAGGAGTATGCAATTCCTCAATCAGTCACTAGGTGGTGTGTGACTGTTTCCAAGAAGGGAGCTTGGCCGAGCGGGTGCAGGAAAGGAAAGGCTGTTGGGATTTAAAATAAGGTCAGGTATTTGAGCCACAGCCTAACGTCATGGCCAGATCACAGCCCAGTAGGAAGAGGAACTGCTACAGCTGCTGTTTCCTTTATTTCTCTTCTTTCTCTCAAGAAATGGTACTATGTTGAGGGTAGACTCACCTTTCAGCATCCACCCCCGTGGATGGACGGAAAAGAAAAATTGCATCCTAGTCCAGGAATAACGCAGACACCATACAATCTAAAGTATGCCCAAAGAATCGCTATGACAGAAATTCACAGTAGAGGGCGGGACTGCCCAGTGATTAAGAACACAATCTCTCCACTGAAACCTAGAAGGTTCCACTGGTGACATTCCAGCTGTGTGATCTTGCGCAAGATACTTAATCTCTTTGTGCCTTAGTTCCCTTATCTATAAAATGATAAAACGTAGCTGTGGGCTTTGGGTAGGGGGAGGAATAAATGAGACCACGTACAAAACTCTGACAACAGTACCTGGCACAGGGTAAGTAGTCAATAAATGATAGCTATGCGTTTAGCCAACATTTATAAGAGTTCATAACAGGACCTCCGTCAGAGAGTGGTTGTGAGGATTAAATGAGACAGCACAGGCCAAGTGCTTAGAACGGTGCTTGGGACAGGGAAAGCACTTCCATCAAGGTTTACTATCAAAATATTTTTTTTTAAAGTTTACCAAATACTGATATAGAATAAGATCCATTTTTTAAATATGTGGAGAGATGGGGCAGTGCTACGCAATCTTTTTTCTCCTTCCCCTTCGCCTCTGGTACTGCTCCGGAGAAACTTTAATACACGCAGTGACAACAGATTCCACGCTGGGGTATTAGACTGAGCATTTCACTGGGCGGTTGAGGAGCCTCCAAGGGCCCAAAATAAAAGTGTACTGATGGTGGGATTCCAGGCACCTCCACAGACTGTGCCAGATTATGACCTTTACTAATGACCTGGGTCTCCTGGAGCAGGGGTCTTAACCCTTACAGTGCCATAGACCCTTTTGCAGTCTGAGGAAGCTCATGGAGCCCTTCATAAAAGGATGTTTTTAAATGCATCAAATAGACTACATCAGAACACACAAGATATCTATAATTTGATATAAACCACCTCTGATTGATATAGGTGAAAAGTCATAAGTATTACTACTGTCATTTTTGCTTATATTCATAATTAACTGAATGGCTAAATTTTAGGTGAGATGCAAATTTTTCCCATCTAAGTCACAGAGCCCTGAATTTTATCCACAGATCTTCCGGGTCAGGAAGCCCCAGGTGAAGAAACTTGCACATTATTCCTACCACCTTGGGCGTGCTGACTGAGTACTTGACATTGTGCTGTTTATTTCAGGAAGAACAGACGTTCTATTATGCTCCTTGAAATCTAAGTGAATTGGTTCAGAACACAGAGCTTATCACCTTTTTTTAATTATGAGATTGAGGAAAACTACAACTGCACCTTATGTTCAGGGAAAAATCTATCGAACTGCCTTTGGATGGTATCAACAGCTAATTTTTTTTTTCTTAATGCAGCAGTTCTACATACAGCAAATTGGTTTGGATGATCATTGGGAAAGAATACTGTTTCGGGGCTTAATGAGAACATTCCTCCTTTCCTTAAAAAGTTCTCACTTCACAACTGGATTGATGCGCCTCTTATAAACAAGTTTGGAAATGGTGTCACATTACTTTTCATTAAAAAAACAAAACCAAAAAACAACTTTCGTGAAAACTCAAGGTGCCACGCATGTGCATATATGTGTGTGTGTGCCTGGGTGTGTGCATGCATATATGCACATTTTATCCAAGAGTTACAAGACTAAGATAAATCATTCCATGCCGGATAGAGAAAGCCTTTTCTGAGATTATTTCCAGCAAGAAGCAGCCAGAAGCGGTGGAGGATACAAGAGGCTAGGGAGGGAAAGGCGGCAAAGAGATACCTTTTTCCTGGCTCCCTTGAAATAAATGTTTCCTTATTTATCTTCCTATGTCAGATCAGTTATGGTGATTTTGTACTGTCAGGGAAACTGCCCTTAGGACATTTATCCCAGTTTCAAGGACCAAAAAAATAAAAAAGGATTATAGCTCTTTTGATTTTTCCCCACCTGTGATTACTTATTGCTTCTCAAAGCACAGCCCTGAATACACTCATTCCCTACTATATCTGTAGCACATCTCCACTACAAACACTTTCTCCTTAAAATAATCCCTATGGCCAACGACTTAACAAAGTAAGGGCATATCATAACAGCCTGGTATAAGTTTAAGCTAAGATTATTTCAACATAAAACCAAGCCAAAAGTTTGATTTGGTCAAGACAGCTAATTCTAAAGAAAGAAAAAAGAAAAGAACTACCTGTTAGGGTAGAGAACCTATGCGTCTTCCCTCAAGCAGCAAGCTGCTGATGCCTTTCAATGTTATTGTCCAGAAGGCTTAGTTGAATTTAGACCAAGAAATTCAGTTTACAGATGTTTGCTTCCTGTGTCTACACTTGCGTGTGTGTTTATGTGTATTTGATTCTGCGTGTCCGTGTGTTTATGTCTGTGTGTGTGTCAATGTGTTTATATGTTGGCTATGCCAATGTGCATTGTGGGTTAAATGATATGTGGTAGATACCGCTTCTGCTGGGCTCCGGGATTATGCTTTGTGGGATGTAATGCCACCAAATGCCACCAAAGAAAACTCAGTCATTCTTAGTAGATTCAAGGGCCCTTGATGTTGAGAAACCCCTGAGAGGGAAAGTACAGCCCCTCAAACTGTGAGACCTCATGAATCTCCATCTAGAAGGTGGGGACATTGAGCTGAAAGGTAGAATTCTGAAAACAAAAAGGGTTTTTAAATATTCTACCAAGCAAGACTATATAATGGAGTTGAATACAAACTGGGGATGGATTTTTTTTAAACATAAACTTCAGACATTTTGTTGGATGAATGAACACCAAATGGAGAAGTGTTGGAGACATGGGTATAAATTGGCCTCAGGCTGCGGAGAGACCTGAACGCCAGGTTGAGCTGAGCAGCCCTAGGGGTGCCATCTGTGGCTTTGATCAAGCTGTGACATAACAGGAGGCAGATGCCATCTCCAGGGAGTCCTGCCATCGGCTGTCAGTCCCTGGGTCTTCCCTGTGACCCAAGGCGGGCATATTTTAACTGATGCGCTGAGAGGTTCCTCATGGAAATGAAACTGAGCCAACTTTAGCCCCAGCGCTCCACTGACTGCTAACTCAGACTCTGCCACACTCTCAGCTTTTCAAATTGCTAAATGCCCATTCCCATTTGTTAATTAGTTCATTTAACAAGTATGAACTTGTTATGAAAGGCCTGCCATGTTCCAGGCTCTGTCCTAGGCACTGGGGATCGAGTAGGGAAGGGCAGAGACCAAATTCATCCCCATAAGTTAAACCAGTAAGTTATATACTACATTAGATAGGAATAAGCACTTAAGAGAAAAAACAAATAAAGTAGTCAAGGGAGTTAGGAAGCCATGGGCAGTTTAAAACTTTAGGTAGGGCTGTCAGGGAAGGTGCTGTTCAAGGTGAGGTCTGAGGATGTGGGGAGCGAGCCATGTATCTGGAGGAGGGAAATTTCAAGCAGTGGAAACAGCAAGTTCAGAGACCCTGAGGTGGGAGCTTGTCTGCTATGCTCGAGGGATTATGAAGAGGGCAGTTTGGTGGGAGTGGAGGGCACGAGGGGGAAGTGTGGTCAGGAAGGTGACGGGGGGGGTGGGTCATGCGGTGTCACAGAGGTCGCACGCAAGGCATTGGCTCTCATCCTGAATTCTGGGAAGAGGGGACTGTGGAAGGTCAGAAGCAAAGCTTGCCTCCTCCAAACCAACATCTGCACTTGCATCGACAAAATGAAGACACAGTTGCTGGCATGTTTTAGAAGAGATGCCCAGAGCCGAACATGGGGGGTGATCACTTGACAAGCTGTAGCCATGAGCTGGGCTCCCTGTTTAATTTCCAGACAGCCTGGATTCAGGGCCTTTTGAAAAGGCAGATGCCAGTTGGTTGCAATCTCTGTTCACATTTGAGACGGTGGGGTCTACGTTCAGGTATCTGAAAACGCTTTTTCTCCAGAGAACGGACTTGCTATCCACCATTGATTGAATCCCCCAGGCACTGAGAACCCAGAGGGAGTGTCCAAAAATATCCAAAGCTCTGTTTTGAGGGAAACAATGAGAGCCGGGCTCCCTTCCATTCTGCCCTTGCTCTGTCTTCTTTTCAAACACATATGGACTTCAGAGGACATTGAAGCCACGTGCAACTGATGAGTCACTGACGTTGAACCTGCAGGATTTTGCACATTTTATATTTAAGTCCTTTAGATCTCTTCCTCCTTCCCTTTCTTTGCTTTGTTTCTCCCTCTCCCTTTTCTAACAATAAGCCAGAGAAAGAAAGTGGGTTTTGCTTTTTAGCTTTGTCTCATTTTGGTTAGGTTTTTGATTTTTCGGTTAACCTGGTTTGCCGGCACCAAGACTGGAGTCTCTACCTCCCTCTTCTCGCTGACGCTGCTTGGTGTATCCTTCAAATTCGGCCCATGGTGGCTTCTCATTCAATCAGTCTTCTCCCTTGCCAGGAGGCAGAAATTTCATGCCATCCTTCACACGTCCAGGCTCACATCTGCTGAAGTCCCCACAAAGAACAGAATAAGTGCGACTCGTGCATGTCCCTCCAGGAGGAGTCGTAATTTGGCACAGGGGATTTTTATCTCTATTCTGCAAATTCCCTCAAAAGGAATGCCACTTAAAGAGAGACAGTTTGTTAATAAAGCCCCATAGTATGGAACAGGCTGATTCCAGTCAGGACTTGCCTGCCATGCTCGACGGCTAATCAAAGAGAAACGCTTCTTGCGTTGGAAGTGTGTTTTGGCATGGCATACGACAAACATCTAGAAACCCCAAATCAATCCAGTTTGGCATACTTGAGAGAAATCTGGCTTGAAAAGATCCCAGAGTAGCTATGGGTTTGGACTAATCCAACTTAAGAGGTTAGATTTGAGGGTCAACTAAAGGTTGTCCTCACCAAAAATAGCTCCTTTACCATCCCAATGCCATGCTAATTTTCTCTGCTTCCTAGTCTGAGTGCATACATGTTCACATCTCATTTTTGTTTTCAGTTAAACACTTGAACATCTTTACCAGCGAGACATCGGGTACTCCATTTGGGACCATCTTCAGCGGTCCTAAAACCTGGCTTACTCAGTCTAAAGGGAATCAGGTATCTCAGGGGTCTTCAACAACGAGCAGAGAGTACTGGTGCTTCATCAGTCTGTCACTGCTAAGGCTTCTTACAGCCACGAGACGTCACTGTTGAAGATCGGTTCTGCGCAGTTCAGTGACACTCCCCTTTGTAACCTAAATCCCAACAGAAGCTGTGGTGGTTCTTTGAGGGAGAACAATCCCACCTCCTTGGGGTTCAGCATAGCCAACCATGTTTTATGCTTGGTCTTGCAAGATTACCACCAGCACTCCTGCAATCAGCCATTCTTCTGTGGTGCACGAGCATGACATAGAGTCTCTGGGTCTGCCCGAGCTTCCTACACCAGACAAGCCTATACGCAAAACATCTCTTCTCTGTGAAACCCTAGACTCTGTTGTTGAGCTGAGTACAATAATTATCCCAGGTCTAGAACACAGCTAGGACACCCCTTCCTTTAAAGTAATCTTGTTTCAGGGGTCTTTTGCCCTTCCCTGCCCCTTTGTCTCGGTTGGGCCCCCCTGATCAACTTGAACACATCTTCTTAATTGTAAATCTCAGGGTGAAGGAATGGCAGACATTTGCCCTCTGCTGAATATCAATCCCACATGCATACACCTAAGTCATGGAAGCACCCTGGGCCCAGCTGAAAAACTACATTTCTCAGCTTCCTTTGTAGGTAGGAGCAGCTAATGAGATGTAAGTGGAGGCCATTTTATGGGGCTTTTGGGAAATGGCTCTTAATATTTTTCCTTTGCTTCTATCTGGAGGCCAGACTTGTGGTGAGAACCTCAGAAGCTCCCTTGCCCCATGAAGTGACATTGAGGGTGGAAACCATAAGGTAAAGATACTGGAGTAGAAAGATATGAAGAGTTTGGGTCCCTGATGACCAAACTATCTCTGGATTGCCTTTAATTCATCTTTTAGTGAGACTTCTCAAACTTTCACATGCACAGGGATCACCTGAGCATCTTGTTAAAGTGCAAGATTCTGATTTAGTAGGTCTGGGGTAAAGCCTGAGATTCCACATTTCTCACATGATTCCAGGTGAAGGTTGCCAGATAAAATATAGAGCACCTAGTTAAATCTGAATTTTAAATAAACAGCAAATACTTTTTTAGTATAAGTATGCTCTAAGCATCTCATGAGACACACTATGCTTAAAAATTTTAGCATAAGTATGACCCAAATACTGTATGGTGAGCCATCAGGTAAGCTTCCTTTTAGGTGCAGCAAAAATGCCTATCAGCAGGGCCTTAGAGTTCACGGGGGCTGGTGGATTTCCATTGTTTGGGGTTTTTTAGTATTGGTGACAAGGAAAAAAATGTCACTCAATCTGAGTCAGGTTTGAAAAAAGAAAAGTTAATGGAAAATGTACATGGGAGACCCTTGGGCTCCAAACAAGGTCTCCAGCCAGTGGCTGAGCAGTGGCTGGAGCATGGGGGCCATTGAGGACAGAGGACTTTCTCTGCATCTCCCCCTGGGGTTGGATTTTGTCCTTTCTTTGCTTCTGTCTACACACATGGTCTATTCTACTCATCATGAACCAGCTTCGCCGTTCCCCACTCTCCAGTTTCTGACCCTGTATACTTTCAGCTTGCCCATGGTTTGGCCATGACACCAGCCCCAGTACTGGCTCTCTTGAAGTAACAGAGGCAGTAAGGTGCCATAGCTCAGGGCATAGACTCTGGATCCCTATGTGGGTACTGCCACCATTGGTACAGCCATGGAGAATTCATCACCCTCTCTGCACATCAGCTTCCTGTCTGTAAAGTAAAGAGACGATGATATCTACCTTGTAGGATTGCTGTGCCCTCAGAATAAGGTGGTATGTGCAATGGCCTTAGAACAGAGCCTGGCATGATGTAAGCACTTACTATATGCTGGCTGTTATTACGTAGTTTATAGCATAGCTTCTGACTTCATGTTCCCACAGGCTCTGGGCTACTTAGTTTAAAATCTCCAGAGGGGAAGAAACTGGTTGGCTCAGCTCTGCAAGGCTGTCAGTGTAGAGGCTGTGAGGAGGAGGATGATGTCTTTTACAAGAGAAGGGAGACCCTACTGTTGTGGAAGCCTAAAGGAGGACTTACAGTTGACCCTTGAACAACACGGGGGTTAGGGGCACCGACCTTCCACAGAGTTGAAAATCCGTGTGTAACTTTTTACTCCCCCAAATCCTAACTACTAATAGCCTACTGTTGACTGGAAGCCTTACCAATAACATAAACACTCAATTAACACATATTTTATATGTTGTATATATTATATACTATATACTCACAATAAAGTAAGCTAGAGAAAAGAAAATGTTATTAAGAAAATCATAAGGGCTGGGTACAGTGGCTCAAGCCTGTAATCCTAGCACTCTGGGAGGCCGAGGCGGGAGGATCGCTTGAGCTCAGGAGTTCGAGACCAGCCTGAGCAAAACCAAGACCCCATCTCTACCAAAAGTAGAAAAATTAGCCGGGCGTCACCGTGTGCACCTGTATCCCCAGCTACTCAGGAAGCTGAGGCAGGAGGATCACTTGAGCCCAGGAGTTCAAGGTTGCAGTGAGCTATGATGACGCCACTGCACTCTATCCAGGGTGACAGAGCGAGACTCTGTTTCAGAAAAAAAAAGAAGAAGAAAGAAAAGAAAAGAAAGAAAATCATAAGGAAGAGAAAAAATACTTATTATTCATTAAGTGGAAGTGGATCTTCATAAAGGTCTTCATCCTCATCCTCGTGTTGAGTGAGCTGAGGAAGAGGAGGGGCTGGTCTTGCTATCTCAGGGGTGGCAGTGGAGGCAGGAGAAGCAGGCACACTCGGGGTAACTTTTACTGAAAAAAACCCGTGTATAAGTGGACCCATGCGGTTCAAGGTCAACTGTGTTGGGGAACAGCATCCCAGAGAGGTGCCACTGAGCACCTCGAAGAACACAGAGTCAATTTCTGGGTGGGAAAGAGCAAGAACATTCCAGTCAGAGGGAAGACCTCCAAGCAAAGGTAACAGAAAAGTATGAGAGAACTCGAGGTCCTCTTGGAGTTTCAAGTAAGCCCAGCAGTATAGAGGTGCAAGGAGACGAGGGGAGGCAAGAGATAACCGTGACAGGTCAACAGGTAAGACGAAGAAAGCCCTCTGTTGCCAGACTCAGGAGCTTGAACTTCATCCTGTGAGCTAGTGATCCCAGACCGGAGCCCAGAACCTTGCAAGACCACTTACGCCTAACCAGAGGTCTGTGAGTTCACATGGAGGACTTTTCTTAAAAACATTCTGGGTGAGGGACTCAGGAAAAGTCAATGTCACCTCTCTGAGCCTCAGTTTTCTCATCTGTGATATGGTAATAATAATAGTGCTGGTCTTATAGAGCTGTGAGGATTAAATAAATCATTACATGCCAAGTACTCAGAACAGTGCCTGGCATGTAGTAGCTGCTCAACAAATGCTAATTATTGTATTGTTACTCTTCTTATTTCAATGATAATTTTTAAATTAATGCAAGCATTTTTACATCATTTGGGCAGCCTGCTTATCACCTGGCACTGCAATGGGATTTCAATGCCCACGTTCGCATTAATATTTATGAGCCCACTGGCAGTAGTTAGTACATCTTTCATCATCATGAGTTAATGGGAAAAGAACAGAGGTGGATGTACTCCTAAAGGGTGGTTTTGTATCAAGTGCGGTTCCAATAGTCAGAGCACGGTGTTTAAACACAGGTATCCCAACTCGGTCCAAGAGAGGAAAATGGAAGAACCGAACCATCCTGGGACCAGATAATGAAGAAGAATCTCTATGGAAAAGAATCTACATCACAGCCGCCAACCCGAGGCCATAATCACTCTGCAAGGGGCATATTAGTTCTGGCAAAACAAACTCATCTGTCCTATTAAATTAATGTTATTAATTTGAATTTTACTGGTTCTAAAGTCTTATATTTTTTCATTTATAATTCGACTTTACCGTTGTATAAGGGCTATTAGCATGCAAAGGTTATGGTGTGTTTTATGTTGGTACATATTTAAGCAATGGTATAGTAAAAATAATTTAAGTCAACACTAGGAGGCTGCAATTTGTGTATTATTATCATTATTACTCACATTTAAGAGTATTTGAGAAAACTATAGATGGTGGGGAGGGTGTTAAAGGGCTTTAAGTTGGGGAGTGGTGTGATTTTGTGTTTCAGAAAGCTCTGGCAGTAGGGGGGAGGATGTGTGGAAGGTGGGGGCAAGAGCTGTTGTCTCAATAGCACGTGGTGCTATGAGAAACTAACAACCTTGTGGAAGTAACAATACGTTGTCTTTTCTGAGCTTGTGTTGGGAGAAAGGTGACCAACTGTCCTGGGTTGCCCGGGACCAGGGCTGGATTCATGAGTGTGTAATTTGTGCAGACACGCACGTCCCCGTGCATAGAAGGGCACCACATTTGGATTAATGCTCTGTTGTCACAGTCTTGAAATTCTTCATAATTTTTCAACAAGGGCCCTGAACTTTTTATTCTGCACTGGGCCCTGCAAATTACGTAGTTGGTCCTTCCTGGACTGACTGAGGGATTTCCCAGGACATGGGGCCTTCAGCACTAAACTGGGACAGTCCTAGGCAAACTGGGATGGTTGTTCACTGGCGTGCAGGGCCCAGCCAGGAAGAGAGCAGGTTACCTCTACAGGGAATTTGGTGGCTTTACTCCCAAGCCCCTGACACTCTAAGGAGTGGGGGGGACCTGGCAGAGGGTTTGCTGAAGCCCAGGCCTTAATGATGTGCCAGGCTCAGGGTGTCAGAGACACAGGCTGGCCAGTTTCTAAAAAGGCTGCTTTCTGCAGAGATGGTGGGTGGCTGGTTGGAGACACCTCAGAAAGCAACTGGATCTCATTTTGCACATAAGGAGTCAGTGGGATGGGGGAGGCAATGGTGTGTCTCTTTGGAAATTGCTGTGACACATCAAAGGAAACAATATCTAGACATGTCTCTTGGCAGGCTTGCTTTTTCCAAAGCACGAGGCGTTTGCAGAAATCCCCCACCTACCTTGAGCAGTAAAAGTTGCTGCTTCATCAAGCTGTAAAAACCCAAGCAGGAGAGGGGCCTTCATAGCCAATTCCCAAATTCAACCCAGCTCTGCAGCCTGCTGCTTAATCCCAGGTAATGGGTGAAGCAAGGAAGAGCAGGAAAAAATAGTTAATCCTGTAGTTTCAAGGAGCAAGATTCAAGGAAGCACTAAAGAACAGAGAGGCCAGGGTCCCAGGAAACAACTGATGTAGAAGCCTCAGGCCACATACTTCCCTATCATTATGGCCAAAATGCCTTGCTTCTCCCAGAAGACACTCATAGCCCCGCCATGAGAACTAGAGTCAGGCATCTTCCGAGGTGAGACCGAGTGGTCTGTAACGTGGGGATGGGCAACTTGAACCACTGGAGTGCTGGACGAAAACGTTAGAATTTCTATTCATCTTCCCTTTTTATTTCATGCTTTCAGTGTCTCTGTTTTGTGCATTATTGCTGGAAGAGTATATAATTCAACACATCCTTTACATATATCAGTCCAATACTGGGAGGCCCATTCACTTTTTTTTTTTTTTTTGAGGGAGGTGTCCATGATCAAAAATATTTGGATAAAATTGGCTCGGATGTTTTAAGCCTTGAAGGCAAAAAAGACTATCAGTTTGTGATGACTCCGCTCAAGTTCTCTTTTCCTTCCCACAATTCGGCAGACCATGTGCGCTGACCGACTGTGTGTCAGACATCGTGTAGGTACAACCGAGAGCCACACGTGCCCTGTGTGCCCTGGGGAATCTCCAATCTGATGCAAGAGACCAGAACCCACATAAAAGCACATAAAAGGGGCTTAATAAATATATTTGAATAAAATATGGAATGTGGGATATAAAAGAAGGGTAAGAAGTTTTGGGGAAAGATACATAGTAGAAGGTATTTTAGGCAAAAGAAAGAGTTTGAGTAAAAAATATGGAAAGAGTAGTGTTCGGTATGTGGTTTAGAGATGAACTTGAGTGGTATGAATGCAGATGGGGTGGTGTGGATGGAAGATGACTTAGTGAGGCATGGAGAGAAGGTCAGGGAGGAATGGTAGGTTGTTGCCTAGAACAGTGCCTGGAACTTAGTAGGTGTTTGATAAACATTTGTTGGATGAAGGAAAAGGATGTTAATTAAAGGCGATCTTAAATACCAGGCTAAGGACATTAGGCAATGACTAGGCATCATAATAATACTAGCTGGCATTTTGACTAGTTTAGACAATTGGGGGGATCCACGCAGATCTTCACTTTGAGGAAACAGGGTGATGGCACATATTTGGGGTGGGGGTGGAGGGACACTGAAGTCCAACTGTGTATCTGTCCCAGTGGAATTAAATTCTATTGATGGAGACAGGTTAAAGAAACCTAAAGGCACAGAAAAAGAAGTCAATGTAAAATGTGACAAGGGCTATGAAGGAAAAAACAAGGCGGTATGAGATAAAATAATGGTAAGGTTTCCCTGAAGAAGTCATACTTAAGGTGAGAAGTGAAGATTTAGAAAAAGTTATCCAGGCAAACGGCACGGAAAAGAGCATTTCAGGCAGGGGGACAAGCTCATGCACATGCCCAGAATTGACAAGGGTTTGGCAAACTGGAGAAACTAAAACAAAACAGAACAAAAACAACAAAAAGATTAATGTGTGGGCGCATCATGAGTCATACGGAGAAGGTGGCCAAAAGTGAGGCTGGAAGCAGGCAGGGACCAGTCGGGCCAGACCAGGAAGGTCTTGTTAAAGATTTTGATTCTTAAGCAAAGAACAAGAAGGAGTCATTGCAGGTTCTAAGCAAGGGATTGGCAAGCTTCTATTTATGGTTTTTGACAGATCATATCTAAGTACGTATGTCCAGATAATTTGTACCTAGACAACAGATCTGCTTATCTTTCCTTCCTAAGGACAGTGAGATGATATGCTTTTGTTAGCTAGTAAGGGAACACTGGGGTAAAAGTGAATTAACAATGTCAATTAATTTTTTTCCCACTTAAGAAGCAATCCAGAGGTAGGTGACTCCAGAGATCACTTGGCAGGTCAGCAAGAGCTTCTCTATGATTCTCTTGTTTCTTTCCTTATAGTCACAAGGTGGCTGCCACAGCTCCAAACATCACATCTTCACATAACAATACATACAGCAGAAAGAGAGGAGAAGGCGGCCTTCTCCTTACATCTCTCCCTGTTTGCCAGCAAGGGGCATATTTCCCAGAAACCCCTCCGAAGATTTTTCCTTTATGGAGAGAAGGTTACTGGCCATGCCTTAGGAAGGCTGGGAAAGCTAGTAGCTACCATGTTCAGCTTCTCCTATAGGAGATAGTTTCTGCCAACACTGAAAGACCACTGGGCAGGCAAACAAGAATGCCGGTCATGCGAGCTTCTTGATGGGGATGGTTACTTTTCTCTAATCTTTTTGAGACTTTCTAATTGAGTCAATGAAAGGAAGTTCCTGTTTTTTGCACTGAAGCCATATGGAAACCAACCACACTCTGGGATATGGGGCAACATGAACAACTTGAAAAAAGATGTCAAGGGTGATGCTGAGGCAATAATCCAGGAAGGAAGGAGGCAAAGATAAGGATTACTCAACATTGCATTTCACCTCTTCCCAAGTTGCACAATGGGGATAATTGCTCTGCTTTTGGGACAGCTGCTTGTAGGGGAAAGAGCATCGAACCAGGGGTCACAAGGCACATGTACTTGCCCAGCTCCACTCTTAACCAGCTGGGTGTCCTTAGGCAAGGCACCACTTTTTTATAAATGAAGTGTTTCTACTAGAAAAAAAGTATAAAATAATACAACAAACACCCACCCAGCTTAAGGAAAACATCACGGAAACCATGGAGCCCTTTGGCTACTCTCCTATAGTATCACTCACCCCCCTTCCACCACAATTTTGAATTTGGTGTTTATGACCCCTTGAACTTGAGTACTTTCATGATATAGTTGTATCCTTAAACAATGCATAGTAATGTTTTGTAGATTTGTAAACCTTGATATAAAATGGTGTTATACTATTACTTGACAGTTTATTTTTGTCCTCCACACTTAGTTTTTTCCTCCACGTTACAGGCGGTACGTGCACCTCTAGTTCATTCACGTTCACAGCCATATACTCTTTCAATGTTTAAATGGTCCAGAGTATTTTTCCTTCCTGCCCCTGGTACACCTGTGGAATTGTTACCATTTTTAAAAATGTTTAATTTTTTTGCTAGTACAAGCAGGTATTTTTGTATACATGCCCCTGCACACATATGTAAGAGACTCTCCAGAGTATAGAGTGGGAAAATTGTTATGTGGGAAAAGCACAAAATTTAGAGTTAAATACACCGGGCTTGAATTCCAGTTCCTGCCACCTTCCAACTTTGTGACCATGGGTGAGTCCTTGAACTTTTCTCTATCCCAGGTTCTATGTATGTGAAGTGGGGAATCATGATGCTTATGTTGCTATGACAATCATTGTAAAATTTACATTAAATCATGCCCATCAGATGCTAACAGAGCCTGGGCACATAGTAGCTTCTCAAACAGCATTTATTCTCCTACTTCGCCTTCGCTCTCCTGTTTACTTATTACATTGTGATTATATTCTTCAGGGGTCAAAGAGGAATATAATGGGTAAAACTTTGTGAAATGGCTGTCTTTATAAGGCAAAGGCAATGTAATATTTGCACTATCACATGATGCTACATAATATATAAAAGCGCTTTGAAAAGTATTTATTCATCAGACATTTATTTATTGTCATGTATTTATTCATCACCCTCATGTATTTATTCATCAGACATTTTTTGAGGCCTATTGTGCACCAGGCACTAGGCCATCACAAGGTTGACCACACGGACACAGACATGGACAACCTCTTCATGCAACTTCTTGGTGAACAATCAATCGGCACACAAATAAGTACAAAATGTAATATGTGAGAGTAAGGGAAGTAACAGCCAATAATAATCTTAGCACTTTCTATATATCCTGTGTTGAAACCAATTTAATCCTCACAATATATGAGGTAGGCACTATTATTGTATGGGTTAGCATCCTGGTAGGAGGCAGATGGCACAGTCCAAGGGGTTACTAAGGCTAGTGCAATGAAGGGAGTGTTTAGAAAGGTGTGGGTAGGACGAAAGGAAACCAACAAGGGTCAGTGAGGCACCCCAGAGCTAGCAATGCCAGGGAGCTGTCAGCACCCTTGGTGCTCAAGGAACATCGGAGGGGTGATTTCTACAACCAAGGGCAAGGTTGCCCATCAGGGACCTTGGGAAAAGGAGCACAGCCATCACCGCCCAGCAGATAAGGAGATAAGCGCGTAACCAGGTAAGCTGATGTCCTGATTATAAATAGCCTGACGTCCACTCGGCCTGCCTCTCATTGACTGAATCCAGCCAGAGAACATGGGAACCCACTGATCAGTGCAAAGGAACGTGGGACAGGCTGGGAAAGATGGACAAATAGGAAACATCCACCACAATTATTATCCCCATTTACAAATGAGAAAGCTGAGGCACAGAGAAAGAGGGAAAGGTATCAAGATAAAAGATAGTGAGGTGGGGGCAACCTCTTGATGTGATGTGATCCAGGAGGGCTTCCTGAGGAGGTGACTTGAACAGTGAGAAGGGACCAGCAGAGGGAAGAATGTTCCAGTGAGAAGGATTTGCCTATGTCAAGGTCCTAAGTAAGAGAAGTTCCAGGTGTGTCGGAGCAAGGACAAGAAGGTCAGGGTGGCTGCAGTGTTTGAGCAAGTTGCAGAGAAGCACATGAAAAAGCAAGCGCGTGTTACTCTGGGAGGTAGAATCTGTGCCCCCAAGGACAGTGGCTGCGTGCGATGCTCCTCACGGCCTGGCTGTCTAATCTGGGTTCACACAAGGTGGACACCGGGCTGCTTTCTCCTTGTTGGGTCGCCCCACTGGTGCGCAGTAACCTGAGAGTGGCTGCTTCTCGGCGGAAGGTTCTTGGCAGGATGCCCAGGCCCAGTGGCTGGGTGGAGCTCGCAGCTGGGCCTCGAGGCCTCTGCAACGCGGCCATCAGTCCGCTGAGTGACGCGGGCTGCCTGATGGTGCGGAATGTGTTTAAAATGCAATCCAGGCGCCAGGCCTATTCTACACGCAGGACCATCCGGGAGGCTCCATCCTCGGCCGAACAGGACTCCCACATCCACAAGGGCGCCACTCAGAGCGAGATGGGCCTGAAATCGACTTTGGAGGGAGGTGGCCTCCCAAGCGAGATGGAGCAGACGACACAAGGGCGCCTCTACTCCGGGTGCCAGGTGATCGCACCTAGTCTCACCAGGGCTGCTGCTCTGGGCTCCTGCCGGCGCGCACAAGGCGCTGGAATCCAGGTGTGAGCATTATATAATCTATGTAGATATTTGTAATAACTTCTGCCTTGTTGATAAAGTAAATTATGCCAAGTGCAGAAAACTTGGAGGACACTGAAAACTATGAAAAATAAAACAAAAAATCTCACGTGATCTCATCACTACAAGTACATCTTTCTGTTCTCCTTCCCTCCTTCCCTTCTTCCTTCCTTCCTTCCTTCCCTCCTCTCCCCATCAATTACCCACCTCTCTGCATCTACCTATTTATCTATTTACCCATGCGTTTATTTATCTATACATCTATCTATCACAAACAGCTAGCTATGGGGCTGACATTTATTGATCACTTACTCGGTTCAAGAAATGGTTCCAAGCACGTTAACTTATTTCATACTCACACAAACCCTGTGAGTTAGGTACTCTAATGATTCCCATCTTAAGATGGTAAAACTGAGGCACAGAGTGTTTATGTAACTTGTCAGAAGTCATCACACAGCTAGTAAGTGAGAGACTGGAGATTTGAACCTAAGAAATCTAGCTCCAGACGAGGTCTGAAAGAATGGTATAGTGACCGCCTGCATTTCCTCCCACCTGAGATTCAAACTTGTTGACGCAACAATTTCTGTGCTATCTCTGTTTCTCTCTCTCTTTCTCTCTCTCTCTTTTTCTGTCTCTCTCCCCACCTCAACACACACAGATGTTTTTCTGAACTATTTCAAAGTAAATTGTGTATACTATTAAATATGATGCTTCACCCCTAATACCTCAGCATCCATCTCCTAAGAATAACACATTCTCCTAAAATTCTGTAGCCTGCTATTCCTCTATTCTTAATGATTTATCCTGCCCTCTGATAGACCCATCTTGAATCATATTTTTGGAGTAATGTAGTGGTAGTAGTAGTAGTGATAAATAATAATAATACCAGTAAGAACCATTGGTTGAAAGTCCATTGTGTGCCAGGCACATTGCTGGACCCTTTGTCAATAATGTCTTTGATTCAGGACAATTCCAAGAGACAAGTCTATTTGTCCCAATGTTCTATATGGGGAAACTGGGGCACGCAGACATTAAGAACAAGTTCAAGGTCATGCACCTAAAAGTAGCAGAGCCAGGGTTAGACTTCATGCTGAATGGATTTCTTGAAATGCCAGGGATCATTGTTAGGCTGGGGAGCTCCTGCTTGGGAAAGGACTTTTGTCACAGGGGGAATGTCCCAACCTTTCTAAGCTCATCACCAGTCCTTGACCAGCTTGGTCTAATTCACATTTCAATAAATCCCTGTCAGAACCACTTATAGCAGCACAGGGCCGCTTCTTCAGCTGACAGCAGCAACTGCTTCCCAGGAAGTGGGAAGCAGCACAGCCTCGTGGGGCCGCAGCAACTGGAGTCTAGCTCCGTGCTGCCCTTCGTATCATTCTGATGCGTTGAAGCCATACAGGCAATATGTGCATTATATATATATCACAGATTTAATTTATCAATGTAATTCGCTTTAAATTGTATGTTTTTATTTAAATGCTTTTAGGTGAGGCATGCATTCCTTAGTCCTCCTCAGTGCCGATAAATTCCTGCCTCTCAAGGCACCTGTGTGCTCAACCCTTGCTAACTGCAGATAGCCACACTGTCAGGCAATTTCTTTTTAGCTGATGGTCAGTTAAACCCTCAGGAGGGAAAGGTGGGTCTTAGATGCCGAAGCCAGTTAAGGAGACTCAGGAGATGTGAGCAGGAAAAAAAAAATCCCTTGGCAGAAAGGAGCAGGGGGAAAGCCCACTCTTGCCAAAGGTAAACTGTCTCCAGCTAAGGATTCTCTGCTTCTCACCCTCCATTATTGGAACTTGCAGCGCATGACAGTAATTTTTACTTCCACCTTCCCGCCTCCCACCCTAAAAATTCAGCTCTGCCAGCCCCCCCATCCAACGTCCCCAAACATCAGACAATCCTCTGCCTCCGTAGATCCATCTAGAAAGTTCTCTGCCGCTCCTTGCAAAGCCACTCAGGGCTGACTCAGTTTCCCTCCCTCAGCATCTTTTACATTTCCTCTGGCTGTGAGTGGAATATTTTTCAAGTCCTGACTGCTGTTTGTTGTTGTTTTCCCTGCCCCAAGCCCATTTCCTTATTCCTGGGTGGTGGAGGGAAAGCCAGTCTTTCTGACAGCTGAATAGACTTAAACAGATCACAGTCCATAATGGGACCCTACAATAAATAGCTGTGTTGCTCTGAGCGACAGCACCCCTCAGAATGAGTTATAAAGCTGGTCGAGATATTCGCAGGGCATATTGGTATACTGTAACTGCTGTTCTGGACATTGTAGTCCACAGGGAGCATTCTGAGCAAAAATATGGCATTTTGCAAAGTTCAACAAGAGATATTGGTGCAGGGTGTTAACGAAAGCTTCTTTTCAAGGCTTGCATGGGGCAGGGAGCTTGGAATATAATAATGATTTTAATAGCAACGGTAGCTACCATACACTGACCTCTCACCATGTGCCAGGCACTGTGCTAAGAAGTTTGCATGCATTTCTCATTTAACCCTTACAGTGGGTGTCTGAGATATAGGTACTGTTACTATTCTGCTTTTGTAAATGAGAACTGAGGCTCAGAGAGGCTAAGTTATCTACTCTAACCCCAAAGGGTCCTGTTCAGTATGTTTGGGGTGGGACCTGAAAATTTGCGTTTCTAGCAAGTTCCCAGGTGATGCTGCTGGTCTGGGGGTGCATTTGAGAACCACTGAGTTATTGAGCAATTGTTCTGTGCTGGTGTTTCACCTGTTCACCTCTGTTGACCCTCATCACAGCTAAGCTAAGCTTTGTTACCCCCATTTAAGATCTGAGGTCCAGAGGTGGGAAGCAGTGTACTCAGAACACACAGGTGTGTCTGACTTCCTGTCCACTCCTGTACACTAACCTGCAGTCACCTTCTGAATGAAGAAGCTTTCATGAACCCAAAGACATGGAAGGTTTAAAAAATAAATTTTATTAGAAGATTCTTGAACAAATAGAGAATCCTGGTTAGAGTTTGCCTGTCCCTCTTTGCTGTCCCAGGATTGCTGCAAGAGCATGAATAAAGCCTTAGAGTCCCTTCTGATGCTTCATACTCTGGTCTTGGTATTTTCAAGGTAGAGCCAGGGAGGAAGGTCTTGGACACCCACTTCTACCTGTGTATTTATGGTCGGTGACTCTGCATGCCCCTGCCCTGAAATGATAACCCTGCCCCTTCTTGGTGCTGTAAATGGCCCTCTGGTGGACTGAAAGAGTTAATGCAATTTCCAAAAGCTTTGACACAGGAAGCACAGAGATTTAGAACAGCCTCTGTGTGGAGAGAATGTCTCAATCCTGGTTCTGTGTACTTTGGAATCAACTGAGGCAGGTGAAAAGTACCTGTGGCCAGCTCAGCACCAGAGCCTCTCATGCAGCTGGGCTGGGGAGAACCCAGCCTCCCAGGCACCCTGTCATTAAAAATCCATGTCAGGTGCATTCTAAGACCAACCAGGGTGAGAACTGTGGAAGCAGGAATCGGAAGCCCCTGGAGAGCTCGTTAGAACACAAAATTTTAGGGCTCCACCCCCAGATTCCAATTCACTGGGTCTGGGGGTGGGGTGGGGCGGAGAATGACCCTTTCTAACAAACTCCCAGGTGGTGCTAGTGCTGCTGTCTGTGACCACATGAGGCTGCCCATTCAGGTCATTTTCAGAGAACCCAAACTCAAGCCCACTCAGGGTCACACAGTACATGAGGGGAACTCAGGTTTTCTGACTTTAGCCTGGCACAGTTCATGTGAAAGACAGACACAGTTCATGTCCTCTCAGAACTTAGAGTTTAGTGCAGCACTTTCAACCAGAAGTGATTTCATACCCACCTTCCCGCTACCCCAGGGACACTTGGCCATGTCTGGAGACATTTTTGGTTGTCACAAAATGGGTAGAGGCCAGGATGCTGCTAAACATCCCACAATGCACAGGACGGTCCCCCACAACTGAGAATGATCTGGCCCCAAACGCCAATGGTGCTGACACTGGGAAACGCTGGTGTAATTGATAAGACAGACACACAAACAGGCAATTAAAACACACTGGGGGTGATGTCTGTGATGGAAGAAGTTAAAGGTGCTGTTGGCCCCAGGGAAAGGTACCCAATCCACAGATACGGTGTCTGGAAGGATTCCAGGAAGAGGTAATGTCTAAGCTGAACACAAAAAGATGAGTTAAACAAGAGAATAAAGGATTGGGGGCAGAAAAAGTAATCATGATTTTTAAAAAAGCATGTACAAAGAGGAAAAAAGCTCCTTAGAGGAATCGTGCTAACAACCTACCCCTGCCGGGCACTCAGTGCGTGCTCACTGTTGTGGCAGCTCTGTGCTGTCATTAATGCATCTATAGTTGCAGCTATCTGATGGGACAAATACCTCTATTATCCCCAGGTTCTAGATGTTGCAACTGAGGCCCAGAGAGGTCAAGTGACTTGCCCAAGGTCTCACAGCGATAAGTAGTGGAGCTGGAATTAGAACCAGGCATCCTGGCTCCCAGAGTCTATAACCTTGATCATGCTGCAATATGCAGATAATAATTCACTAGAGCAAGAACATGAAGGAAAGGGAATTATGGATGGTGGGAGGAAGATGGGGCCAGAGAAGTAGGTGAGGGACAGGCTGACAGGGCCACGCATGCCACCTGAGTGGTCTAGGTCTTTTTTTTTTTTTTTTTTGTAGAGACAGGGTCTCGCTTTGTTGCCCTGGCTGGTTTCGACCTCCTGGCCTCAAGCCATCTTTCTGCCTCAGCCTCCCAAAGTACTGGGATTACAGACATGAGCCACCATGCCTGGCCTGGTATAGGCATATCTTAATGGCAGTGGGAAGTCATTGAAGGATTTAGCTGAGAAAGGAACATATTTAGATATTTGGGGAATAGCAGAGGTCAGGGAAGATCCCAGATTAAGAGTGGATTGAAGTAGAGAAGCCTTTTAAATTCATGCGCCTAGGGGAAACACTGGTTGTTTCCCTTTGTATTCCAGGGAAAGGTACGCAATTGTGGGTTTCTTAAGAAATCTCACCAGACATCCCTCCGGCCTCTCTCCCTGCAAGTGTCAACAGGTCCCACGTCAGCCAGGGACAAAATTAGAACAAAATGGGCAAAAATGGGCATCACCGCCACATTTCAGAGGAGTCTTCTCCATGGCCAGCCCCCAAGTACCATTTAGCTAGCTCACTCTAGTTAGCTTTAAAATAACAGAATTGTTTAGTAGTAGAAAAATACAGTTATTAGGTGTGATTATAGGGGAATCCAATTGAGCCGGGTATGTGATCTGCCTGTTTTGTCCTAACCGGTAATTTCAAGCTGCCTCCTTTCCCCAAATTTCAGAAAAGGAGGAACCCAAACCTTGCAAGCCACTCTCCATTGTTTGTTTGTTGTTTTTAAACAAATCAAACGGAAATTGACCTGCCTTCTTGGGAACGAAGTCACTGCCAAATGGCCTGGCTGTCCTGCAGGTTTTCGTGGGAACGCCATCCCTTAGCCATGATCACTGCAATTGTGAATAATCAGGGAACTAATTACAGACCTCGAGGAGTCGTCCTCACCAGCAGGTGACATAATTCACTGCTAAGTGAGGTGAAAATGAGCCTCCCATGCTTTGGAGGAGGGAGTCATTTACCTGTAACATTTGGACACTTGCCTACTCCAGGCACCGCAGAGGGAAGCTGGGGTCTGGTGAGCTTCAACTTCAAGGATCACCCTGCCTACCCATCCCTTCCTTCTGGGCAAATACTTATTGAGGACCTGAGTTTCCAGACACTTCCTGATGGAACATCCATCCCACTGGGTGAGCTGGATAATAATTTTAGAAAAAGATCATGATTTAACGGAGATAAAGATTGTGACGAAAAGCAAACAGTAACTTACCTTCGAATGAGGTCCAGGGAAGCTTCTCTGAGGAGGCAGCATCTCAGAAAAACCTGAATGTGGAGAAGGGTATGACCCTGAAGATCTAGGGGCAGAAGATAGTGACAAGTGCCAAGGCCAGAGGAAGGAGCAAGCTCGGCACATTCAAGGGCAGAAGCCACGTGACCTGAGCGGGGTGGAGGAGATTGGGCAGGTCGTTTGGTTTTGCAGCTGCAGACATGAGCTTATGCATTCGAGAGCAGTGGGAAACCTCTGGAAGGCTTCAGGAAAGGGGGAGGCAGGATTAGATATCATTTCAGCTTCTGTCAGACCAAAGGAGAGAAGGGACCGGGAGTACAAGCAGGGAGGCCATTGCTGGTGGCTTGGAACAAGATGCTTGCAGTTGTGACGGGGAGGAAAGGAAGGTCCGGGCATATTCTGAAGGTAGAGCCATGGCCTCTGGATATATCCCTTATTTCCTCAGACCAGTGGACTGAGGCTCTTTCTACAAATCATCATTTTCCCTACCTTGAGTTTCTTAAGCACCTGCTGTATGCATGTGTTGGAGGTCTCCTTAAGTGCTATGTCCACTGAGATGTTAATACTAAAAGGCAATCGACTTTTTGCAATTTCAAAAAAAAAAAAACACAGCAGTTTCCAGAAAATGGGCCATACAAATATGAAGTTGTGTTGGTTTTGGTTTATTTCTGAGTCCCAAGACCTTACAAATTCTCAAGAGGAGTGATGTGGACTAAGTCCCAGAAAAATGCACATGCTCACAAAATTGTTGATACATATATCCCTCTAAAGACCATTCTCAAACACTTTGGGCCCCTATGGATCCTTGTAAAGATTCCCTCCTATCAAGTGTGCACTCACTCCCTTGATCTCGAAAATCATTAATGATATTCCTAGTCTTAGCGTAAGTGTCACCCAGTCGGGGCAGTAGAGCAAGGGGCAATGCTCTCAAGCGTATACATTATAGCATCCATTTTTAAATAGAAATAAACTGCTGTTGCTGAACCAAACAAGGTCATGAGGGAAAAAAGTTGAGGAGTCAGGGAGGGAGTCAGAAGCCTGCCTTAGCCCAGCGGAGGGTAGTTTTGTGGTTATAAACATGACCTGGGGAGTCAGGCCATCTGGGTTCAAGACCCAGCTCTGGCACTTACTAGCTGTGCAAGCTTGTGTCAGGTAGCATGTTTCCTAAGGGCTAGTTTGTTCTTCTCTAGAAGCAGGGAGGAACACAGCACTTTTTACATTTTGGAGAAAGTGTATATATACACTGTGTATATACACAGTGCCAAGCTCCCTATCTGTGGTGGTGGTGGTGGTGGTGGTGGTGGTTATAAACTGAGCAGGTTTCAGCAAGTCAGGACATTCTGGAGTCTTGGGTATTAGTAGTCCTGCCTTCCTGGCTGGGTTATTTGGATAATCAAATGAGAGCTGTACATGAAAACCCCTTTACAGCCGTAAGAGGCAACATTTAAAGTACTATTGCTGTGTGTGTGAGTCAAGATGTGCTTCTGAAGCTCTCCCACTCAAAAGGGGGAGGTTCTATGATTTAAAACAAACAAAAAAACCACTTTCATTTTGAGCTTTGCAACATCTTTGGGATAATGGATGACACCCTAGAAAACTTGGGTTGGGCATTTTCTGCCTACATTCATACAGCTGGTTGAATAAAATAACCGTTGCATTCAGCTGAGTAACTGATGAATGACCTGCTTATAACCGCTTGCGTTCCAAAATGTGGTCAAATCTGGATGAATGAGAACTACCCAGGGGGAAATTCTGATGAATTGTTCTGATTATGTGATTTTTCCCTTTTTGCTCTTGCCCTTGTGTTTAAAAGGATTTTCAAAGAACTTGAGTCCACCGTCTTTTTTCGTCAGGAGGAACTAATTCAGATTGTGCCCAGCATCAGGATCCACATGCTGATGGCTGCTGTCACTGCACAGGGCTAGACAAGGACAGGTAGCAGATTGCTTATTCAGTGTGACAGAGGACTGACCCCAGGACATTTGTATGTCCATAAAATGGAATATTGTATAGCCATTAAAAACTCATATTGTAAAACATTTAATGACAAGGGAAGCTGTTTTAAGTTGAATTGTGTCTCCCTCCTACCCCCCCAAAAAAAAAGATAAATTAAAGTCTTAATCCCTAATACCTCAGAATGTGACCTTATTTGGAATAGGGTGGCTACATATTTAATTAAGTAAGGAGGTCATCCTGGAGTAATGTGGGCCCCTAATCCAACATGACTGGTGTCATTATGAGAAAACAACCATGTGAAGACAGAGACACCCAGGGAGAAGGTCATGTAACAAAGGCCAAAATTGGAGTTAATGCACCTGCAAGCCAAGAAACACCAAAGACTGCCACAAAAGTTCCAGAAGCCAGGAAAAGGCCAGGAAAGATTCTCCTACAGATTTTAGCATGGCTCTGCTGGCACCTTGATTTTGGACTTCCAGCCTCTAAAACTATGAGATAATAAATTTCTGTTGTTTTAAGCCATTCTGCTTGTGGTACTTTGTTTCAGCAGCCCTAGCGAACAGACACAAAAGCTGTTAATGCTATATTGCCAAGTGAAAAAGCAAGTAATAAAGCCATGTGCAGGCTATGATCCCATTCATATAAAAATCATAATTATGTAATTTTAAATGACAGGAGTAACAGAGTTATCACTAGGTGATGGAATTGCAGGTTTAAATTTTTGTTCAGTTTCTTAGTCTGTGTTTCCTAAATTTTCATAGCAAATAGATTATCATATAATAGGAAAAAAGATCATTTTTAATGAGATAATTGCCCCTAGAAATATGGTCCCCACACATACAACTTTTACCAACAAAAAGCATATGGAATTTGTTTTCTAATGTCTTGGCCTTAAAACATTCCCTCTCACCCACATGTGCTCAGACTGTGGCTCTGCACTCAAGAGAGGAGCAAAGGAAGGAGGGATTATCTCCTCTCCCTTTTACAATCAGTGGCTCCCCAGTATCATTGGGATATAATCCATATATGGTCTGCCAATATCTCAAGTCTCATTTCCCACTCATAGCCACCCCACTGGTCAGCTGTACACACACACACACACACACACACACACACCCCTATCCATGTAGTAGCATTTGGTCTGATTTTTAAAGGAATCTCGTGCGCCTTCCCACATGAAACTATGCTATGTCATGCCTCGGTACGTTTGCTCGTGCTGTTTTCTTTGGCAGGAGTGTCCTTCCCAGCTAAGACCCAGGCGTCCTGACATCCTCAGCTTAAACACCAATTCCTCCAGGAAGACCTCTGCCTCTGTTGGGATTTGTCAAGGACCCCACCCTTAGTGTCTTGGCACCCATGCATCTGCTGTCCTATCCCTGATCACAATTGTCAGCTTTATCTCTGCCCCCTTCACTGCAGTGTCAGCTCCAAGGAGGGCAGGAAACACTCCCCGGTCCTCTCTGCACCCAGAGTGCCTAGGTCTGGTATACAGTGGCAGCTCAATAAGTGCCTGATGAAGCACACAGAAGCCCAGGTGATAAAGGCAAGAGGATTGTTGGAGTGTATGATTCAGAGAGTGCATCTCCCTGCACCTGTTTTTGCCCCCTCCAGTCCATCATCCACACACCAAAGTAACCATTTTAATTTAAATGAGACTAGGCCACCCCCAGATTAAAACCCTTATAGGGGTCCCATCACTATTAGAATAAAATTCAAGTTTTTTGTCACGGCCTATAAGGCCCTGCAGGATCTACCTCCTGGAAACCCCTGACCTCAGATCATTGTTGATTGATGAAATAGATGGATGAGTTGGAAGGAGGGATGGATGGAAGGATGGAGGGATGAATAGATGGGTGGGTAGAAGAGTAGACAGAAGGATGGATGGGTGGATGTTTGGAAGGAAGGATGGATGGATGGATGATTGTCCTCTCTTCCTTTTATGTGCAAACTTACGGAGAGTACAGCCTGGGTATTCATTTGTCCCTCTTTAAAGAAGCCCTTTAAAAACGTTCTACAGCAGGAGAAAAGTGGAAAGGGCATTCGATTTTTGGTTTTCCCACTTACTGTCTCCTATCTCTTTGCAAGCGCTTTGCTGATCTGGGACTCAGTTTCCTCATCTTTTCACAGGGCATTAAGCCAGATGAGTCAACAAAGTTCACCAGAGATTCTTCGCTGGCTCGTGGCCCTCAGGCGGCCACATTTATCACCTGATGCCACTCCCGCCTCCTGTGTCTTGTCTCCTCTGTCTCCTCCAGCCCCACGCTAGGGGAAGTTCTGGAGAACTGTTAAAACTTGTTTTTCATTGACTTGGCTTTTACCAACTGATGACTTCAGGGCCTCACTTTTCCTCCCAGCTGCCCATCAAGGTGTCTTTCTAAACAAAGACACTTTGGGTCTCAAGGACATCTTTCTCCATTTCAGGGTTAAAGCTACGGCAATCAGAAATGTCACCAAGATAATATTCGCCTTCAGGACACTAATCTCCTGGTGGAGTAGAACAGACTTAATGACTCCAGGACCAGAATTAGAGCTTGAGCTAATAAGTGCTTTGTGAATCCGGTGAGGGAACAGATCCCTTAGTCCAATTCTGTTCAGATGTATAGTAAATTATATCAGTTGACAATGGGTCCAGTATGGCAACTTGAGCAAAAACAAAGAGACAGACATTTAACGATTGGATGTTTGCTCTTTCTCCTTTCTGTTGGTGCCACCTCCCCTGTTCTGCCTGTACGTATGTGCATGTGCACACACTCACGCGTGTGCCCCTTAAATGGAACCCCATGATAGTTCATTCTTCAGAGAGGCCATGAAAAGAATATGGTTGTTTTGAAGTTAAACAGAACTACTTTAGGATCCCAGTTCTTCCACTAACTAGCTGTGCGACCCCCGAGCAACTTACTTTACCTCTCTGAACCTCAATTTCCTTGCTTACAAAATGGGAATCTCAATAATATTTATGCCAGTCACCATGACTGGCATGACACACATTGTGTGCACACCCATCACTAAGCCTCCATTTTCTGCCCCAAAGGAGACTATGTGTCAGTCAGGGGACAGGGCCAACGGCTCCACGCACTTGAACATTGTTGGAGAGTCGTGGTAGCTGAGCTCTGGGAAAGCCATCTCGGAAATAGGGCCAATTGCATGTGTTTGGTGATAATTAAAAATCACAAAGAACAACATGTAACCCAGTAGTCTTTGAAATACCCATTAGCACAAACCGTTAAGGAAAAAGCAAAGAGAGACGCAGCATAATTCAGCACTCGATTTCAGGCTGACACGCTTTAATCTAGCTTTTAAATTTTTAATTATGTTAATCTAATTTTAGACATTAATGAGATTGTGGTGCACAGTATTTATTTCCATTTCAGGTTGTTTTCCTTCCTCTTCAGTTATCCACTCTTTCAAATAGCGCAGGGCGCTGGAGCCTGCCAGCCTTCTCCAAACAATGGGAATTACTCACACTTCCCAGTGCACATTTGCCTGACTACTCAAAGCATGGTCCGTGGCCCAGCAGCCCAGGCCTCATCTGGGAATTTGTTAGCAATGCAGAATCCCAGGCTCTGCCTCAGACCTGCTGAGTCAGAATTTGCACTTTAAAAAAATCCCCCAGTGGTTTTTGAGCGCATAAAATTGTAAAAAGTGCTGCATTCAAGGACCCTTTAGACACTAGGTGATGTGTCCATGAACATAGTTGGTCCCGGGACCCATGGGCTCCAAACCTAGGCAAACTCGACCCAGCTTCCTCCAGAGCTTTTGTAGTTGTTCTTATTCTTGTTCCAGTTTGGCTTGGGGACAGGAGGGGACACACTGTCCTGAAAAGTCCAGAGCCCAGAGTGGAACATCATCAGTCCTTTGGCAACACTGGGTTGGTTCTTTCACTGTTCCCAGAAGCAGCAGCAGCTGCCAAGAATAAGCACTGCTCACCTTTGCTCCATGTTGACTGTGTGCCAGGCCCTGTCTTTGTGCCTTACACATAATAGCTCCTAGAATCCTTACGCTACCCCTAGGATGTACCACTATTATCCCCATTTCACAGATGTGGAAACTGAGCTCACACGTGTAGGTGACTTTCACAAGATCCCAGCTAGTCAGGCTTGGAACCCAGGAGTCTGAGTCCAGAGCCTGAGTTCTGATGAGTACACCTCAACCCAAGTGACACCCTGATTCCTTCATTCAGAAAATATTTACCGAGTACCTACAACATGCCAGGCTTGCGGGAGGCACTGGGGAAAGAATGGTGATCAGAGACAGAGAAGACTTCACCCTCAGGGAGGTTCCCATCTAGTGGGGAAGAAGGACTTTAAGCAGATGATCACACACGTGTGCACGCACACACACACACACACACACAAGTGTCCTTGCAAATGGAGAGAGTGCTGGGGGAAAAGACACAGAGAGCCTAAGAACAACCAGCAGGGAGATCTTCAGGGAAGGAAAAGACATTTGAGCTCAGGACTTTGGGCTCAAGGCTTTTGGAGTTATTAGCTAACAATAGGATGTGAAGATTCCAGAAATAAATGACAACTTGTGAAAATGCCCTGAGGAGAGGGCAAATAGGATGTGTGGATCATCTGAGAGGGGTCCAAGATGATCCACAGGCAGGATTCAGGTACTCTACAGTGGCCTTGAGAATTCCCTCTCTCCATCTTTGGATTCTGCTTTCCCGGGTTGGTTTCATCTCCAATGAGTTCTTTCCACACGAAGGCAAAGATGATCCCCTCCAGCTCTGAATCTATATCCTATCTGCTTACTAACAGCCAAAAGGGCCTCTTTCCTGATGGTTTTGTGGCCTTTCCAGATGGATTCCCAGTGGCCCAGCTTGGGTGATGTGCCTGTCCCTGAACCAATCACTCTAGCCAGGGCGAGCTAACGCTTTGGTTCACCAGACCAGCAGCCCCCCCCTGGAGCCCAGGGTACCTTAAGGCTCCTACAAAAGAGTCTGAATGGTGGACATTTCAGACTGGACGGGCACAGGGCCAGGGTACAAGAGGGAAGCCCTATGGCTGGCTTCTTGGCAACCTTCAGCATTTCCTTTGAAGTCATCTTTTACTCTGTTCCTAGTGTAGGGGCTACTGAATCATTCCTACTTGGAAGAATTTACTCCAATTACAAAATGCCATTAGTTATTTTAAAAGTCCTGTATTAAATGTGAACCTTTATCGTAGAACACATACTGGCTTTAGAAATGTCCTCCTGGTTAGGGCAGCATCTTAGAATCAACAAGATGGTATTGAGCCCTCTATCAGATGTGAGGTCTTGGGTGAGGCACCTGGAAAATCCCAAGTCATGAATTCTCGTCTCATTTTCTCAGAGTTGTTTTTGTTCTACTTCCTCACCCCCAGCAATATTGCTTAAGATAATTAATAAGAATATATTGATTGTCTATGGAGGACAGGATTTTGTCTGTATCTTGGGATAGAGAAGAGAGGGTAGAGAAACAAGGACTGGCAGAGACATATAAATAGTGTAAGAAACCAAAAATAAATTAATAAAAAGTAGGCTTATAAAATAGTTTAGGGAAATACCCCAAACACAAGTGTAAAATGAATTCAGATTCCATTTATAAATGAACATGGTTCTTGGGTCAAAGGACAGTAAGTAGTTTGACCTGGAATCTTCTTAGCAACCATGCAGGGCTCTTTACTCCGGCTGGGAGAGGAGAGAAGAGAGATCAAGATGGGGAAGGGGCCGCTCTTCTGGAGCTTTCTCCTGCCCTCAGAAATCATGCGGGCAAACAGTGTCCGTCTGCACAAGGAACCACCATGGCCCACACATGTGGCATCTGCAACCAACTCACACATCCACCCCCATGCTGATGTTGATAAGACATTTACAAATTCAGTGAGAGAAAAATGTGGTCATTTATACTGCTGTGTTGTAAAGCTTGACATTAGTGGAGCCATTGGAGCCCATGAATCACAAAAGGAGGTAAAAATTCAAATGGATATAAATGTCCATTAATAGTGGAAAAGTTAAATAAATTACACTTCATCCATATCATGGAATAATATGAAGCCATTATAAAAATGACATAGACCTCTATGGAGTGTCACAGAAAGATCTCCCAGAAATGCTAAGTTAAAATTAGAAAAAGCAAATTGCAGAACAATGCATATAGTATGATTCCATTTATTTATGATAGGAAAAATATCTATGCATATAAATGCACAGATAAAGGATTTATGCCAAACAATACCAGTGATTAGCTCCTGGGTATTTTGAAAGAAAGACTATAGGAAGAGTTTAAGGACACCACTGGGCCCTCAGTTCTTCCTACACTCCCTATTAGCTGTGTGACCTAGGGAAGTGGCTGAATATCTCGCAGCCTCCAGGTCCTCATTTAAAGCTGAGGCTGATTAGAAAGCCTACCCTCTGGGCTGTTTGCTCAGCAGGAAGGATTAAGCACCTCCTCTGTGCCAGACGCATTTCCAATACCAGTGGTTTAGCAATGAGCGAATCACCCTCGGCCCTTCCTTTCTAGCAGGGGAGAAGGGATAGGAAACCAATGAATCAATATAGGACGTAATGTTAATACAAAAACTGCTGTGAAAACGTAATAAAGTACAGAAACGGAACTGAGTGATGGGGGTGCTATTTTAAACACAGTGGTCAGCAAAACCCCTTCGGATGAGCTGATATTTGAGCAGAGAACCTAATAAAATGATGGCGCAAATAGGTCGCGGGAAGTTCTAAGAGAATGTGTTTCCAAGGGAGGACACAGCAGACCCAGCGCCCCTGAGGCCACACTGTGTTCCCTGTGCTTGGGGAGCAGAGCAGGCCAGTGTGGCTGGAGCAAGTGAACAGGGAGGAAAACGGCAAGAGATAGGACAGAGAGGGGAGGCAGGACCAGGTCGCGAAGGACCTCGCAGGCCGCAGAGAGGGATTTCCATTCTGCTCAGATGTGAGGCTTAAATGAGATCATCCACAGACAGGTGTTTAGCCCAGTGCCAGGGGCAGAGGTAGCCTTCAACAGATGAACGGATATTAGCAATTCTTCATTCACCAGCAAACAAATATTTACGGAGGGCCTGTGGTGCGCCAGGCATTGAGATGCTTGAGAATTGTGAACGTGCACGGCACGCAGAGATGCCTGCCTTCAGGAAGTTCGATTTGAGCGTGAGGGCCAGGCAATAAAATATACGTATAATAAATAGATAAGTAAATAATAGCATGTTAGAAAGCTGTAAGCACTATGGATACGATACAGGAAAGAGAGGTCAGGAGTGGGACGAGGGGGTGTCAGGCTGTGACTTTAAGTCGCATTCGATGGGATGATTAGGCCTCACTGGGGACAAAGGCTGGAAGGAGGTGAGGGGTGGGGGGACACAGGTTTCTGGGGGGAAAGCATCGCAGGCAGAAGCAAAGGCTGGAGCAAAGGCCTGGCCGTGGGGCTGTGACTGATGTATCCAATGAACATCAAGGACGCCAAGGACGAGAGTTGGGTGAAGAAGGGGCTCAGGTGACAGGAATGATTGAGCCTTGCAGGCAATTGGCTCTTGCCTGGAATTCTGCGGGTGCCCTGGATGGCTCTGAGCAGAGCAGCCACATGATCTGGGTGGCTCTAGGTTCTAACAGCGTGGCTCCAATTGCTGGGCTGAGAAGGTAGTGGGGTCAGAGCAGCTGGACGCAGGGAAACCAGTTTGCAAGGCATCGCAGTAATCCGGGTGGTGGCTGCTAGTGGCTGGGATCCCGCTGATAGTGGCGGATATGATTCTGGAGGCATTTTGAGGGGGAACTCTCTTCCCATCCTCCTACCCACTCCCTCCACCCCCAGCCTCTGTGTTATTCCTGTCACAAACAATTCGGGTAAAAAGGGAGCCACTGTCAGCGTCCCAAGCCTGAGCTCGGGACATCTCACAAGCCTCTACTCGCTTATTTCTTGAAGCGCTCTCCATTTATTAATGCCAGCTGCTCCCACCTCTGATGGCACGGAAGCAGGCCCATTAAGCTCAGATTGGCAACTTGAGGCTGCCATCACAGTAGCACAAGATAAAGATGCCAGCAGCAGCAGCAAAAGTAAGCAAGCTATTACATGAGAAGCATCTCTTCTCTCTGTCCTCTGCTGGTGCTATTTTTGGAAGAGTTTGCCCTCTTCAACCCCATATACGCCCCCTTAAAGTCCTAGGAGAGAGATCTTACTGGTTCTGCGTTCTCATTCAGACAGGCATCTCGGGTTGTTCCTTTTAAAAGGAATTAATGTATTCTTATTTTCATGTGTTCATTCATTTATTCATCTGGCAAATATTTTCTGAGGGCCGGGCATTCTGCTAAGTGATGAAGATACAGTGGGCACAGTCGGTACAGTGCCTGACTGCATAGAACCTACCCTCGAAAGGCAGAGACAGGCGTTAAAATAACTAATCAAACCCATGCAGTGCAGAACACTGTGGTCTAGAGGAAGTAGGGGCTGAGAGTGAGGACTGTGGACCTAGAACCCCTGCTGGGTGATCTTGGGCAGGTTACCAAACCTCTCTGTGCCTCCGTTTCCTCATTTGTGGAACAAGGAAGACTAAGACTGCCTACTACATAGATTTGTTAATGGATTAAATAAATTCACATGTACAAATCTCTTATGAAAATATCCAGCACATAGGAAACATCATGTGGGTGTTAGTTATTACTATAAGCATTTAATTCAGATTGTGATAATTCCATGAAGGGTACATATAGGGTATGTATGCCCGAGAAGGCAATCTCTCCATGGAGATGAAATTAAGGTGAACCCTGAGAGACGATGAGGAACCAAGTTTGCAAACATGTAGGAAGAGGGGGCACAGGGCAATGTGTTCAAGGCAGAGGGAAGGGTGGGGACAAAGCCTCTGGTGCAGGGAAAGAAGTTGGCCCTTTGGAGGAGCGCAGAAAGTGTGCACGGAGAACAGTGAGCCAACAAAGCTGCCTGGTCCTCTCCTTAGTCTTAGACATCAAGAAGTAGAAGGCAGTGCGCTGACCTGAACCAGCCAATGGCGAGCTTAATGCCCCAGGACATTCTGATGTGGATCTTTGTCAAGTGGTCCTTGCAAAGCCTAAGTCATTGCCAATCACCACATGTCTTTGGCCTCTTTTCCTGGCCAATCAATTCCCCCTGGGAATTTGGAGTTGGGCTTGGTTGTTCTTGCCAGTTCATTTTGGGCACGAGAACCAACAGAACAGGAGAAATGGGGTGGCCACGCTTGAGTCAATTTCTTTGGCTTGCAACCTAGTACCCCTCAGAAACTCCATTTTCTTGATCATTCTGTGAAATGCCAAGACAGGTGCCATCACATTGTTGAATGTCCCAGATCTGGATGGTGGGTGCGATAACATTGCACGGACAGTCTGCAGAATCTTTCACTTCCTTGAGCCCTTTCAGGTAGAAAATTCTCAGTAGCAAACACGTGTGCATTCCAATAACAAAAAACCCAGTTCAACAAGTAAGCCCTTAGTACGTCAGTCTATACACTTAGCGGTAGTTTTAAGTGATTTATCCTAGAATTTCCACATATCTGGGCATCTAAGTGTGACTAAACATTTGAAGAGGCATAGATCCTTTGGACGTTGTACGGACAGAATATCTGCAGAGTAACACTGAATGATTTCCTTTTTTAAAATGTGTGTTCTTGATTGATTACTTGTAGAACCAATAATAGTTAATATTTATTGACTAATTATATAATCCAGATGTCATTTTCAGTGCTTGACATGAATTAACTTATTCAATTCTCATAGCAGTCCTAGGAAATAGGTGTTATCACCCCCACGTGCAGATGAAAAAACTGAGGCACAGACAGATTAAGGAACTTGCCCAGGGGTATCTGCTAGCAAATGCCAGTGCTGGAGTTAGAACTCAGCCATTGAGTTCCAGAGCCCAGGCTTCTGACGGTTACGCTCCATTTGTTCTCATGCTCTGAGCTTCACAATCCATACAGCTGGTTCTGCAGCTGATTTCTATAGTAGTATAGTGTTTCTGACAGTTACTATTTTATTCCTCTGAGATGTCAGAAAATCTCTTTCCCCATCCTCTCTGCAACCACCCACCCCTCCTCCAACCCCCAAATATTTGGTAGATGTGGTAGGTCCGCCAAAAGGCATTATTGGCATGTGGGACAGTAGAGCCACTAGGGAAATAATTCGCCTAAGGAAATAAAAAATGACAGTTGGCATTTATTTAGTACCTAATGCATGCTGGGCTATTCCCTTTGCATTCATTGTTTTATTTCATCATTAACTATCCCTATGAGGAAGATAAAATTATTTCCCCCATTTTGCAGATGAGAAGGCTGGGATTTAAAAAGATTGTGTGACTTAGCCAGGGTCGCAGAGCTCAGCAGTATTTGTTTTCACGGGGGCTTCTGGAATGTCACAGTGGTTCAACATCATCTCGTAATCCTTGGCAATGGTGGTGTCCTTACCCATAGTGGGCAGTGCCTGGCAGAAAGAAAATGGCAGGTTTCAACGATGGCCGAGCAAACTGGACTTGCAAGAACAGGCGAGACATTGCCCCAGGGATCCCCAGAAATAGTGGGGGGTCATGGGGGGCTGGTATTGATGAGTCTTAGGTGGAGATTGAAATTACCGCCATTGTAGGTAGGATGGAGCCAGAAAAATACGGCACCTTGTCTAGAAGGATCAATTGAATTTTGTCACCTTCTGGCCCATTAAACACAGATTACATATGCAGCAGAACCGTACAGATTTATTAACCAAAAAATCCACAGAGCACCTATCACATGCCAGGTGCTATGGAATACAGCACATGCAACAGGAGGAAAGACAATACATACAGAGATAATTGAATTCAAGATTATACTATTTAGATAAGAGAGGTGATAACAGAGGGAAAGGAATTTAAGTTGTCTGCACATGTTCACAGCTGTCAACACTGAGCTAAGAACTTTATTGAACCTCTAATCCTCACAAAACAAACAAAAATCAAGGTAGGCATTAACATCCTTCCAGGATAAGAAAACACAGGCTCAGAGAGGTGAAGAATGTCCTGAGGATCACACAGCTAGTAATCAATGGTATCCCTCTGGCTGCTGAGTACACATGTGTGACCACCATGCTATATTGTTTCTCATGTTTGTCAAATTATCATTTTCTTGCTTAAAACGGGCTCCAAGTATTGATGAAAAGTTTCCCTTGGAGAGATTCCATTCTGACCCCATGCACTGACAACACCGGTGCTTGCTGAGAAGACAGAACGAAAGTACACAGAGAGGTTAGAAGACACCAGTTGTCTTCCCAGAAGTATTCTAAGGGCCTGTGCTTGTTCTGTAGGTTTCTGCGGGTGAATTTGATCTGATTTTTATTTTTTAACAAAGCCATAAATAGTTGATGAAAGTGAGGCTGACCACCTAGCCGGCCTCCCTCCACTCTCTGTGGTGGGGTCTACATCCCAACCTCTTAGGGCCAGAAGACATCTTTTACCCTAAAAGAAAATGTCTCAACCACAGAGCTGCTGACACGAGAGTTTCATTCCTGTACACAGAGGCAGAAGTCAAGGTGAGCAGATGGGAAGGCAGGGAGATGTCCATGCCGGCTGAAACCAGAGTCTCAGGCTGTGCCCCCAAGCAGGGCTGCATTCCAGACACCTGTCCTCTCTGGGGACAAGGAACAGAGATACAGGGTGGGGTCAGTGTCAGCCTTTTGGCTTACAAACAACAGAAAGCAATTCTGGCTGATATAAACTGGGAAGAAATATGATAGAAGTTATTCGTTAGCTCACTGGATCTCCAGGAGGTGGCATAGTGGGTGGAATGGTGGCCTCCAAAAAGATATGACAATGTCCTAATCCCCAAAACCTGTGAACGGGACCTTATTTGGCAAAAGAGGTCTTTGCAGACGTAACTAAGTTAAAGATCTTGAGACAGGGAAATCATTATAGATTATCCAGGTGGGCCCTAAATCCAGTGACAAATGTCCTTATGAGAGTGAAGCAGAAAGAGATTTGACACAATCAGCAGAGAAGACACAGAGAAGAAGAGAAGGTGACGTGACCATGCTGGCAGAGATTGGAGTGATGTGGCCATAAATCAAGGAATACCAGCAGCCACCAGAAGCTGGAAGCAGCAAGGAGCAAATTCTCTCCTAGAGCCTCCAGAGGGAAAGTGGTCTTGCCAACACCTTGATTTTGAACTTGTGGCCTCCAGAACTGTGACAGAATATATTTCTGTTGTTTTAAGCCACCCAGTTTGTGGCCATTTGTTACAGCAGAAATAGAAACTAATACAGGTGGGGAGAACCAGGCTTTGAGGCTATACCAAAGACAATCCCTAAACTCACATTGCAGAACTGGTGCAGTAGAGGTATCACTGTCTCCATGGTGGGCCCTACCAGCCTTATGATGCCAAGGCCTGGACACCTGCTGGCCCTAGCACCTGGGTGAAAATTGCTGCCATTGTGGGTGGTGCTAGCTTCCGAGGTGAAGCCTAGAGTGAGCAATCTGATTAGTGAAAAAGAGGTCACATGCTTTCATGCTAGCTGCAAGGGAGGCTGGGAAAGGTGTTGTCAGCTTCTATAGTGAATGGTGAGAACATTTACCGGGAGAACTCCCCAATATACGAAGGTGCTGGCAGTCAAAAAGAGGGAGAGATGTCCTCTAGGGATGGCTAGCAGAGCACACATTTATTTGGCGCTTGACTCCTCCTGTTAGTTGGGGATAACAGGGACTCTCCAGCTTCTCCAAGTCTCAGCAGCCCTGGAACCACCTTACTGAGTGAGCATTGCATCAGGTGTCTTACTCACCTGATAATAAACTGTAGGTCTTGCTTGCCCAATTTCATTACTGTAGCAAGTGGGTTTTGTTTTTGTTTTTTTGTTTTCCTTTGTTGGTGGTGCTTGCTTCCTATTGAAGGCTGTTCGGCGACGCACGTAGTGTTACATGATCTGGCCATGCCATTCTGTCTTCTATCTTTCCACTGCTCCCTGGGTTCCAGCCACACTGATTTCCACACTGCTTCTGGAACATTCCAGGTACCCTCGCCATCAGAGCTCTTTTTTTTTCCTTTAGACAGGGCCTCGCCCCATCTACAGTGCAGTGGCATCATCACAGCTCACTGCAACCTCCAACTCCTGGGCTCAAGTGATCCTCCTGCCTCAGCCTCCCAAATATCTGGGACTGTATGTGTGCTCCACCACACCTGCTAATTTTTGTATTTTTTATAGAGACTGGGTCTCGCTCTTGCTCAGTCTGGTCTCAACCTCCAGGCCTCAAGTGATCCTCCTGCCTCAGCCTCCCAAAGTGCTAGGATTAGAGACATTAAGCCACCGTGCCTGGCCCACCCATCAGAGCTTTTGCTCATCTGTTCCTTTCTGCGTGGAGTGCACCTCCCTTGAACCTGCCGTGACTCATAACCTCATTTGAATCAGCTCTCTGCCCAAATGTCACCTCTTCCAAAAGAACTTTCCTGACCACTTCATCTAGAACTGCAGCCCCTTCCCATCGCTTTTCATCCCTTTATCCACTTTACTAGTAAAAGCACTTGTCTCTAGCCAGTATTTTTTTTGTGCCCTTCCCTCCAACTAGAACACAAGCCCCACGAGAAGAGGAATCTTTATGTTTTGTTTGCTGCTGTATGCCCAGTGCCTAGAATAATGCTTGGCATTCAGGAGGTGCTCAATAAATGCTAGTTGAATGCATAAATCATATTAACACTAACAGTTTCAATATTCCCCCCCCCAACTAGGATTAGCCATTTTTAGAAAATGATTCTATCATATTCTTCTGTCTGTCTCACAGAGCCTAACAGAGTGCTGAGCACACAGGGGGCCCCAGGGAATATTTGTGAGAGGGATGAATTGGATGGGTGAGCACATTTAGACTCTTGTTAAACCTCAACACTTGGATATAAAATGCAAGATATTCAAGTCGAGATTTCTATCGGTGTTTCCCAACATAAAGCTGACATCCAATAGAATCGTTTTTGTCTTTCGAGAGCTATATTCACACATATAGACAGCCTATATGGTTTTGTACACATAGAATCTTATCCTAGTAAGTAGCAATAAACATCCATCTAACTTGTATGTTTATTCATTACCAGAAGAGCTGTCTTTTTCCCCCAAACAAAAACTGATGTTGAACGCCAATCTATAAAATAGATAAACAGGGAATGGTTCTGGCTGGGGCCCAGGTCCTCGTCCACATGGTGCCCCTTTGTAGCATCATGACTGAAAGCTCTGGGTCTCTCCTGAAGCCTTGGAAATACCTGTATTGGTAAGAACAAGGAGTACCCATGTCTCCTTAAGATTCCACACAAACATCCCTTATCCTCCATTCCTTCTTTTGTTGGCAACAAGGACTCTTCTGGGGGTGTGTCTGGGCTTGGACAACCTCTTGGGAGCTAACAAACCTGGGGTAGAAGCAAAAAAATCAAGACAGCCTAGATGCAGATTGCTGTCCTCACTGTCTAATTCCGTGTATCTGGGGCTCAATCTGGGGCCATTATAGGAAGAGGCTTCATTCAAAAT
The DNA here is from genome assembly GCA_023783475.1 of Daubentonia madagascariensis. NCBI lineage: Eukaryota > Metazoa > Chordata > Mammalia > Primates > Daubentoniidae > Daubentonia > Daubentonia madagascariensis. The sequence goes on along the minus strand of JAKFHU010002505.1, from coordinate 2,201,991 downwards.
ACACACACACACGTACACACACACATATGTCATGTGCTATGTACTGTATTAGAACATTATAGGCATTCCCACATTTACATTTACATTGAGTGGTAGGGACTAGTATTATCATATCCATTTTACAGATGAAGGAACAAAAGCTTAGGTGATCCTATTTACCTAGGGTCACAAGGAGACAGAGACCTAGAAATCAGGTGTGACTTTCAACCTCTGCCTACAGAGGAAGGGAGGAGGGATGGCTTCTTTCACAATGCACTGGTGGTTTTCACCAGTTGCTTTTGAGAGTTTCGAGACCAGTGGCCGCAGGCCTCTCAGCCTTTTTGGGCTCCCGGGCGGACTCTGGCAGGTCCCTGGGAAATGGTGCCTCAGCCTCCTGATTTATTGAGATTGCAGCTTGGCTGATGGCTGGCCAGTGTGAAGTGCATGCTGACGAGGAGGTGCTGCCAGCTGCCCAGGCCTGGGAGGCTGCTCTGCCTGGGAAGCAACTTTTCTTTTCTATGTCAATGATAGAGGGTGCTAAGTCCTAGTCAGACAGTGTAAATCAATCCAAAGTTTCTGGGGCCCTGCTCTGTGCCAGGCACTGTGCTAGGTGCTGGGACACAGCAGTGAGCACGACAGCCATGGCTTGCCAGGCCAGCAGAGGGAAGGCTAGTTTTAGCCCCCAACTGCCCCCTTGGCTAGGTTCCTTTGTGCAGGACATATAGAGGCAGCCCTGGCCCCTGGCCTCATGGAGCTGCCCATCAAAAGGTGGAAAAATACACAAACGTATTGAATATACCATCATTATAAGCGTGACAAGGGATTCATGAGAATGTACCATAAAGGAAGCTGAGCCAAGTTGGGTGAAGTCAGGAAAATCTCTCTAGAAATAATGTTTGATCTGTGATTAGAAAGATGAGCAGGTGTAAATCACTTGTGGGCAGGGGGAGGGGGGAGGGAGTACATAGAGAAGTACAGGCAGCACCTGGAAGTCAACCTGAGGGAAGAACTTGCAGGAAACAGCAGCGTGATGCTCAAGGTCCTAAAAGAAGTCTAGTGTGGTGGGATCCCAGCGAGCAGAGTGGAGCAGTGTGTAACCCGAATAAAACCAGGCTGCCTGAAGTCCAGTCTCTGTACCACATGGTGCCAAAGAGAAACAAATCGAAACCCAACACAAAACTGGGAGGAGTGATATGTATCTTTCCTGAAGAATTGTTAGTAATACTGAAGGACGGAGTCACCAGTCAAATGTCCTGAAATTCTTCATCAGCCATCCCTTTTCTAGAGTCCTAAGAGCTGCTATGTAGAAGACAAGGCTTTGACTCTAAATGGAGGCTGGAGGAAGAAGGATGTCTGCATGTTTCTCCTCTCTCTTTCTTGTTTACTTATACCTGAGTATCTTAAAAACAAAGCAGACATTTATTGCTCTTTGAGGATATATCTGCTAACAACCCTCACGTGGTCTACCTGTGAGACTCATTTGCCACCACTTCCTCCTCGCCCCATTGTTTGCAAGTATAGCAATGACAGATTATTTTTAAGTGCCCTTTTCTAACCTTTTCCATTAACTTGACATTGAAGGGAGAGTTCTCTGATCAATGTCCCTTTCCTAAGTTCAGACTTTCCTCTCCTTCCTGCAAAAGATGAGGAAAATCTACACACAGAGCCTTGGGGGGTTGTATTGTACAGGTTGGACTTTTTCTTAAACCAATAGAAATTCATTGGAGGTTTTCCTTTTTTTTTTAATTTAAGGTGTACAATATGATTTTTTAATTTTTTATTATTTATTGACAAACTATATATATTTATAAGATATAAGGTAGTAGTATTATTTCTTTAATACAATAGGGAATTATTTTAATCAGAAGAAGTGTGATCAGATTTATGATTTCAAATGAGAAGGTTTCACCTTTCTCAACTTGGCATGAAGTTTTCCCCAGTCCAGCAAAAACTGTCTTTCCTAACATAGCAGACATTACTTCTCCTAAGTGGACAGTGCCATGTGCCTTGGCCCCTTGCTCTCTGGTGGATTTCTTAAGCTCAGCACTATCCACGGTCTGGACCAGATACTTTCATCTTGTGGGCAGCCGTCTTGTGTGTTGGATGCTTGTCAGCATCCCTGGCCCCTACGCATTAGATGCCAGTAGTATTCCTCTCATTGTGACAGCCAAAAATGTCTTTGTATTGCCAAATGTCCTCTGAGGGGGGAGGGCAAAATTGCCCCCATCAAGAAGCACTGCTCTGTGGTTTAATGTTCACATTTTTTCTCACCATGTCATGGGATTATCATCTAAATTATGTCTATCCAGGGTGCATGGGAAGGCTCAGTTTCCACAGAGATTGATATTGGGGCCTTCTATTTAAGCTCCTGTGGATTTTTCTTTTCTCATCAATAAGATTCAAGGCTGTTGCTCACACTTCAACCACCGACTAAGACTCTTGTCAAGCCCTGTCCCATTTGCCTGAGTGGCCTCTCCTTAGCTTGAATGGACTCCCCTTTCCCATAGCCTTGAGGGCATCATTCAGAATGCCATGGTCATTCTGTGGCCTTTAAGCTTGGGCAAGAGGCCACTGGGAAGCCATGACAAAACAAGCACATGTTCCTGTGTTTGGAACTGTGAGGCCTTTTATGATTTACTGGAGATGTCTCCAGACTCCTAGATTGTTTGAAATTTTTTAAAAAATTGACCTTGAACATAAATAATCTTTGGGTGACAAGTGAGTGAATTCATATTTCTAAAGCAGAAAGCCACCCTGAGTGCTTTCAAAAGGTGGTCTATTGTGTTAGCCAGGAGGGGAAAGAGGTTCAGGCAAAACCCTGGCTAACTCTGTGGTTTATTTCACAACTCTCTTAAAAAAAAAAAAAAAAAAAGACACCAGGCTTGGGATTCTATATTTCTAAGCTCCTTGTGCTTGCTAATTTCTCTTCAGAAGAAGAGCAGGTGGCCCGGCTGCCACAAAGTACCTAGGAGGGAACTTGTCAGAGTTCGGTTCATTGGAACAGAAATGACAGAATGTCAATTTTCCTCCTAACTGCATGTCATCGTCAGGAATCAAATAAGCAATTACACGAAGCTAAATTGAATTCATTTTAGATTCAGATGGGCAGCCTGAGCCTAGGTTGCACCATGGAGGGGAAATAGGCTTTCTGACTACACATAAAATAGCAAATCCATGGGTGGTGGGTCTTTGAACTAATGCTGCCTCCCTCCTCCACAGGGCCAGCCTAGCTGAAATTATCGCTGGCAGCTTCCCACCTGGGCTTTCCACGCCCACCCTCTGGACCTTGCATCCCTTGTCTACTCCAAGCCTAGAGATGTGAAACATGGCAGGAAGGTGCTTCTCAGGGTGTTATTTTAAGCACCAAGTTATGTGGTTATGTCCATGTAAGATCAGTCCCTTTCATCAGTGACTTCTCCCAGGGGCTCTATAGAGCATCTTTTCAATTGGGTCCAACCCAGAAACATGGTGCTCTTTGAAGCTGAGGAAAGGAGAAAGAGGATGAAAGAAAGGGTCACTTTTTTTGAATGTCAGTCACTAGATGATGCAATGGATGAGCTCATTTAATTCTAAAAGTGACTCTCTGAAACAGGTATTATAATTCTCTCCCTTTCTATAGAATCTTAGACAGAGATGGTGCTTCCTATATATTCATGTTCTTGCCTATATTTCCTGGCCTTCCTGGATGTTGGTTTTGGGCCAGTAGTCTGTGGTAGAAATGATGGGCGTCACTTCCTGGCCAGGGTACTTAAGAGCCCCCCTCCTTCCTTCTCTTCTCCTGTCGTTGCAAATGTGGAGGCCACTTGGTCCAAGTGGTGCAGCACCAAGATGGTGGAGGGCAGTGTCAACGACACTCATACACTTATATGTGAAAGGGCTTTTAGAAGGCTGATGCTTGCACCTTCTCCAGTATCCTACCAAATTCACTTCCAGCCTCTTCTTGCACACTTTCAGTAGCAAGGAACTCACCCCCTCCTGAGCACCTAGTATGTGGTTGACCTCTGTCTCCAACAGTCCTCATCCTATCCTCGGGAGCCACACAGATCAAGTAGTATCAGGCAGTGTCCTCGCTCTTAAACAGAACACCTTTCTCAGTATTTGAACATAGGCACCCTGTCCTCCATGACTTTTCCTTTCCGCAAGATTAGTTCTTTAAGCTGTTCCTTTCGTTTGCTTTGTGTTGAGTTCATTCACCTCTCATATTACGAACAGGAAAGCAGATGCCCACAGAGGTAAGTGGCACATCAAAGTGCTAATCATTCCTTAATGGCAGATCCCAGGATTGAACATCTAAGCTTCACAAGGGAGAGGACTGGTATCTGTTTGGTTTGCTCACTGTCGTATCCCAGAACAGTGCCTGCACACATATATATATATGCTCAGTTAATACTTGCTGAGCAAATTAATGAACCAAAGCGTTCCTACTCCCATTTTTTTTTTACAATGTAAAGAAATAAACGATCATAAGCCCATGCTGAACTCACATCTTGGGACTGTTGGCCATAAAACACTACAATAACACAGCTGTAATTCAAACAAAGCTTGGGCCTTTAAGACACCTAAAATTGACCCCCAAAGTCACATATATGTGTAAAAACTCATTATTAAAGATGGTGTTGAACACATTTGACCACTCCGCCTCCCATCCCCATATCTTTAAACTTTTTGGCCTGTATTAAAGCACTTCTCATGGGAAGTATTCCAGACACCCTGCATTCTAATTCTCTCCACCAATATAATGGTAATATTTAAGACCTTATTAATACTTGGGGACATATTTCAATAGTTTTGGTAATAGTTTTATGGATTAGGGCTCAGTACAGTAAGAATGTACCTGGCTTTGGCATTAAAATTGTTATTTGTATTTTTTTCTGAGATGTTGCATTACCATGAAAGTAAACTTTTCTTTTGAATAGATAGATGTGATACTGAGATGAGAATGAACACTGGTTAATAAAACTACAGATAAGTATAGCCTTGCGTGATGCCATTGTGTTTAGGCAATAATTCAAATACATCTGCCTTGTCAGGAATCTCCTACTCCCCAGTGGGTGAGACAACATCTTCCTGAGAAACATATAGATGGAGGGAGTGGGTGCAGATCTCAGTTCTGACGTTAGCTGTTGTCATCTACCTTTTCATTGTGTGAAAAATGAGAATATGATGAAATTCATTTATTCATTTATTTTTTTAAAAACATAGGAGTGTTAGAGCTCCTAAGATATGCCATGCTCTGAAAGTCTAATTGCTTTCTACAATAAACAGGGGAGCAGTCATTAGATAGCTAGTTATCTGAGTAGCTAGGTGGGTAAGTGGATGGATAGATATGTAGATAGGTGGATGGATGGATGGATGCATGGATGGGTGGATGGATGGATGGATGGATGAATAGATACACAGAAGAATGAACAACCAGATAGATAGAAAGGATGATAGAGAGTCTTCTTTTGCATTTTCAGGATCACCTACCATCATTCAGTAATCTATACTCTCTGTCTAGATGTTTTACATGAAGCTGGTCCCATCCCTGACCAATGGACCCATCCTGGCCAATAAAACCATTGAGACTGATTCAAGGCTAGGCAGAGACCATCAGCTCTAATTCCAGAATTACAGCAGACATGACCTAGACTGGGCTTAAATTTAGGAGGGTACTAGCCTGGCTCTGCTGGGTGAGAGAGCCTGCCTAGGAGTGAAGCCCCCAGAGAGGAAAGGAGAGTTGAGGGAAGGGGAAAAGTGGAGTACCCATTAAGTGGCTTGAAGGTCTGACTCTGCCATGCCTGATTCTAACACCTCAGCTTTTGAATTCATGTGAGATTTCATACCACTACTTTTTTTTTTCTTTCGGTATCTTGCAACCAAAAGAGCTCTAAATAAAACAGATACCTAAGCCAGAAGAGGGTTATTGTGCAATGTTCTGCAGAGAATCTGGAATGGAATGAAGCACAGCTTCCCACTCACTACCTCTACCATGAGCAATAGCAGCCTGGGGGCCACGTGTGTCCTGCCTAAACTTTGGGATACAGCCCATGACCTAATTTCAGATTGAACAATTTGAAAACCAACTCCATGGACTACTTCCCAAATATACCCAAATATTTGCATTTTAGTGTCCCAAAAGCAATGCCAAGTCTTTTATCAGTGGTCTTCTATTCAATTGAGTAGGTAAGCTCACTTTTGAGAATGGGGAACTCAAGGAATTCAATAAAACTATTTCCACTTTGAATGAACCAAAAGAACGTGGTAGATAAAACATGTTTATTTTCCCCGAAGCAATGCTTGCCTATAAAAGGTTGCTCAACATTGTTCTTGATAGATGAGGCCCTCCAGGGGTTCCTTCAGCTTTAAAACTTTGTGATTGTATTGAAAAGATCAGTGAGAAACTTCTGTTTGCATCACCACGAATTATCCCCTGAGCTCAGCATGGTGCCTGGCACACAGGAGGTTCTCTGTGTGTATTTGGTGAAGAATTAACAAATAAATGTTGACCTATTCATAACCCTCATCTCCTAACTGCTCACTTAGGGACACCCCAGTAGAGAGCAACCTTAAGAGGCAATTAAATTCTGAAGTTATCATATAAAGAGACAACCCGTAGAATCAAAATGTCAGTCAAGAGTCCTCTTAAGTTGCCCACGTCATGAAGAAGCAGATAGTTTCTCAGTATGTCCACATAGTCTTTTGTCCCTCCATCTTGAGCAGACCACTGCGTCTTGGGTTGAGCCTCGGATGAAGAGGTTGCCTTGTGTTGAAGGGATCATGCTGAATAAAAACAGCAGTCTGGCACTTGGCAAGAGAAGATGCTCATGATGTAACAGGCAAAAGGGCAAACCAAGGGATCTGTAGAATCAGATTTTCCATCTCCGGCTTTCTCAGGCTGTAAGTGGGATGGTGTTTGAAAATAATCTATACAATTGAAAAGTTTCCCTACCTCCTTCTCCTTGATTCCCTCCCTCCCGCCCCCCCCTTTCTCTTCTCTATTCACTTCATATAGTATAATTTACATTACTAAAATAAGCTTCTGATACAGCTACATTGTATCCCTAAACCTTCACAGACCAATGAATGTCCCCAGTAAAAGGCACAAAAGGGAGATTTTCCTCCGTCCTCTGATGCCCATCCCAGCACAGAGCCTTCTGGGGTTGATAGAAAGTATTCTTGGCATGATTCCTCCCTCCGTATTCAGATGATCTTGGGGAAGCAGAAAGATCAGAGGGAAATGCTTCCAGCAAGCTTCATATTAGACTCTAAAACCACTATGATTCATTCTTTTTCCATCCAAATAAAATCCCTGTCTTTACAGTAAATGTGATGAATGAAAACCGCATCCTCGGAGATTTATATACATCTTGCGGGCTTTTCCTTTTCCCCCTTCCCCTCTGTTCTTCCCTGTCTTCTTTTCATTTTGCAGTGCAACAAAGTTTCACAAGGAAGGGTTTTATAGAAAATCCGTGTCTGGGGATTTATTCAAGCCTTTGTCATAAATTATGGCAACATAGAACCAGTCTCTGGCTATATAATTCCAAATATTTCAACAAGGTGATTACAATGAAGTCCACGACTCCCTTCAGCTGGAGTAGGACTTGCGAGTGTGCAGCTGCTCTCCCAGATATGAGCAAGACAAACGTGGACACAAAGCCTTCCTTTGATGAGATGGCAAAGCTGGGTTTTGGAAGAGAAGGCAGTCTTTTCCCCCCAAAGAATACTATGTTGAAATAGAATTGTCTTTTTAAAACCCAGATCGGCGTCTATGGAGCATGGAAATGACAGCATACAAGACCAAAGAGTTTCCCTGGATGAAAAATGACCTCATCCCTTGATTCATCTTTGCAGTTAATATAATGACCTTTAAAATCGAGCTGCTGAGAACTGAACAAAGTTTTAAAAAAAATCAAACAAGAAAGCCCCCAAAAGAGGATAAGAGATTGTTTAAATGCCTGCTAAACAGGTGCCATGCCACCTATGACCTATAACATACACCAGGGGAGTAGGCAAGTCACTTTGTTCACTGTTTCTGGGTAAAAATCTAATGCAAAAATTAAGAATTACTTTATTGGTTTCCATTCTGAGCCAAATCTCTATGGCCCATCCAACCTTAGCATCAGTCTCTATGGAGGTCACCAAGGATGCTCAGTGGTGACCATATCAGGAAGGCAGGGGGCTCTGCACATCTCTTATCATTAAATCTGCCACAGAGCTGATGACACTGCCTTTGGGCAGTGTAGCTTAATGCCTCCTTTCTTTTATTATAAAAATCTCAATTTTTCTCCAAGAAAATGCCAATTCTTTATTGCACTTGGTCTTGATGAGAATGTCAGTGAAGATGTTCTGCCCTCCCCTGGCCTAAAGATGGTGAGTGATTCAAACAGAGTCAATCAGATACCCTCCCCCAGGAATGTAAACTATAATGGAATGATTCAAGGGCAGAATACAGTTGTAGCTGATTTCTCCTGACAGTGAGACCCGCCCCCCAGCAAGGAACCTCCACGCTGTCTGGGTCCCAAATGCTTTCACTTCCATCCTTGCTGGAGCTGGGTTCTGCACTTTTTCTTGGATTCTGGGAGTTTCCCCATGCACAGCCTTCTAGTAAATTCATTTTTTACATTAGTGAGCTGAGTTGGCGTCTGTTTGCAGGCACAGAGCCAACAGACACAAGTTGTCTAATGCTTTGCTACTCAAAGTGTGTGATCACAGGCTGGTTGTGTCACATAGGAGGTTATTACAAATGCAGAATCCTGGGCTTCGCCCTAGATCTACTGAATCAGAATCTGAATTTTAACAAGGTTCCCAGGTGACTCGTGTGCACATTCAAGTATGAGAAGTGCTGGTTTAGTGGAGAACTGCTTGGACTGTAGATTGGAGTCCACACTGGTTCTCAGAAAAGTCACATCTTCTCTCTGGGTCCTAGTTTCTCCACCTTCTAAACAGGGGTACCTTCTGCTTCATTAGTTTATTTATTCCTTCACTCACTCATCAAATATTTATTGACCCAAAGACACTGTGCTAACAACTAGAGCTAGAGAGAGAAATAAAATGTAGGCCTTTCCCTCAAAAAGGCCACAGCCTAATAGAAGAGAAAAAGATGGAAACAAACATTTGCAACATGTACCTACTTCATCAGGTTTTTATAAGGGTTGCCTTTTTACAAATCCATGTTAAAATAAAGCATAGTGCCTACCCATAATAACTGATCAATAAGTGTTAGATATTATTAGCAATTATTCAGTAATAATTTCACCATGATTGAGGCATGTAATTCTACTGGCATACATTTCTTAAGTGCTTACAGTTGACCAGGCGTGGGTCTAAGATCTTAACATATATTGCTTGATTTAACTCTCAAATCAACCACAGGAAGTAAGTTCTATCATTATCCCCGTTTAACACATGGAGAAAAGGAGGCACACAGAGGTCCCAGCTGCAGTGCAGGCATAGAGGTGATAGGGATCAACTCTCTTTGTGTGTGTGTTTGGGGGCTGGAAGAGTATAGAGAGGAGGAAATGCTTGATGCAGAATATAAACGATGTAAAGTACATCAGGTGAGCAGAGGCACCACAGAGAGGAAACAGCAAGTGGGTGGCATGAGGAGCGAATACGGTGAGAGCTGTGGATGGATAAGAAACGCCAAACTACCCAAACGCACTGCATCCTGACCCTGCAATACCAGCTCTAGGGCCTAAGAAGCAACTGTTGCACACACAGTCTGAGAATTTGAGCTGGCCCTTCAACACCACTGCTGATTTATAACGAGCAAGTCATGTTAGATGTCGTTGCCCCCTACCTAGAAAAAGACAGAAAATCTGCAAAAATAGCAAAAATCACTAACGCTTTTGCCTCCCCCCTCTAGGAGCTCACAGACATAAATGGTCTCATCCAGGCAGGGAGCTCTGAACACCTTTGACTGACAGCTCTGAACTGATGCATGTACCGCGAGTTCTGAGACAAGGTGCCAGTGTCAGGTTCTCTGCTCGTTCTACCTTCAACTAACTAGCCTGTGGGTGCCTCAAGCCCTTGGATAGTTCCAAGCTTATCTCTGTTTCTGTGGCCCCCTTGTAGAGCTTGGCATGCCAGCGTGTGCTCCAAACATGTCTGAACAAGTTGCATCCCCTCTACCATTTAGGTCTGCGGTCCCCAACCCCTGGGCCGCAAACCAGTACTGGTTTGTGCCCTGTTATGAACTGGGCCACACAGCAGGAGGTGAGCGAAGCTTCATCTGATTTTACAGCCACTCCCCATCACTGGCATCACTGCCTGAGTTCCGCTTCCTGTCAGATCAGCGGGGACATTCGATTCTCAGGAGCACAAACCCTGCTGTAAACCGCACATGCAGGGATCTAGGTTGCTCGCTCCTTATGAGACTCTAATGCCTGATGATCTGAGGTGGAGCTGAGGCGGTGATGCTAGTGCTGGGGAGCGGTTGCAAATGTAATAGATGTAATGGGCTTGAATCATCCCGAAACCATCACCCTCCCCTGCCCCATCTGTGGAAAAATTGTCTTCCATGAAACTGGTCCCTGGTGCCAAACTGGTTGGGGACCGCTGCTGTAGGTGATGCCATTGGTTCAATTCAGCTTTGAGTAGAACTTGTGGGTCCTTTTGATTCCAACAGATAAAGTTTTATCTGCAGAAGCCTGGGTCATCTTTGTCTTTCAAGTTTCAACACTATTGCTACCTCCTCTAGAAGTCCCCTCGGACCATTTGATCAAAAGAATCTTCCCAGTCCCCAGTCATTGGCTACCACCACTCCCCATTGTATTTCCTTCACAGGTTTTAGTATCTGTACTTCCTCATTAGTGTATCTATTTACTTGTATGTTGTCAGTCTCCTCCTATAGAACCTAAACTCTGAGAGTCCTTGCATGGATTTTTTGCCATAATATTCACAGCACCTACAACAGTGCCTGGGACACTGCAATTGTGCCAGAAAAAACAAACAAACAAAAAAAGGTGCGTAAAGGAATAACTGTCCTTTCTAACAATAATTTTTACACATGTACCTCATTTTGTAGAAGTTAAATAAATAAAAATACAGTATTATAGTCTTAAATAATTTAGAAGATTTTTCCACTTGTATTCTAGAAAAGGATCCTACAGCCAGCTCCATGAAGACATGGAGAGACAATATTTTCAGGAGCATAACAGGTACAAAGGAAACATGCATTGACTTTGGAAACTTCTTAGACACCTGTCCCAGATTGGGTCCTCTGAAACATGTGGAGTTGGAATCTGGGGTACCAAGTTTTTATTAGGGACTAACATCGGGGAAAGGAAAGCGGAAAAAGCAGGTTGGAAATAGCCAGAAGTGAGACTGGCTAAGCCTTGGGCCACCCGGTAGGGAGCACTGGGGCAAGTACTGGGTCACACCAGAGTGACCCAAGTGGGGCAAAAATGCCTGGGCCTCAGTTTATACCCCTACTTCACTAAGTCACAGGCTGAGGCCCACGAAGGGCATAACCTGGGGCCAGCGAATCTCTGCAGCTGCGGCAGACCCTGCAGGAGCTGACAGCTGATGTCCATCTGCAGACCACACTCCCTAGCACAGGGCAGCAAGTCCTTCCTTGAAGGGGCACCTTGGCAGGGCACCTCCTGGACACTTCAACTTTGCAAATTTCAATCTCAAACCAGGGCTCTCTGAAGTCTGGCTACCGCATGTCCACTGAGTTCCTGCTGTCTTCTAAGAGGAGACACAAATAATCCAATTCCTAAATTAGAAGTCACGTCCTGTAAGTGCTTGCTGACTTGGCAATAGCAACACTGACATAATTTCACAAATAATGATGTTATCCGAGGCAAAAGTTGCATTAGATCAATTACCACTCTATTTCAGTGCCATCTGAGTAGCTCTCAGTGTTTATTTCGGTTCACCTATTTTTAAACCCAAGCTCTCAGGCTTCTGAACCACAACCATGAATATACCTTCCTTTTCCAGTCCTTGATAGCATCTGCCTCACATTTGGAACTAAAGACAATGATTTGAATACCCCCCCACACCATGTGTCTTCTCAAGTCCCTTACTTTGTGTCCTTTAACTGAGGGAGGGAGAGTGGCTGTTCTGCTACGAGGAGAGTCAAAAACTTAAGGCTCAAGAAAGAAAGGAAGGAATATTGTTATTTTAGGAAAATGAAAGACTAACTTAAACTGTGACAGAGAAGGTTTGGGTTAGATTGGGGAATATTCTCCTGTTGGAGAAGGCTGTTGGATGCAGGTGTGGGTGGACTGTTGGGAGAAATCATTAAACCTAAAATGAATACCCATGTGGCTGGTGTTATGGGTTGAATTGTGTTGTCCCCAAATTCATATGTTGAAGTTCTAACCCCTGCTACCTCAGAACATGATGTTTTTTGGAGACAGGATCCTTACAGAGGTAATCAAGTTGAGGCAAGGTCATTAGGGTGGGTCCTAACCCAGTATGACCGGTGTCTTTATAAAAAGGGGAAATTTGGACACAGAGACAGACATGCACAGAGGGAAGACAATGTTAAGAGACACAGAGAGAAGATGGCCATTGTTATGGGCTGAATGTTTGTGTCCCCCCCACCCATATTCATATGTTGGAGCCCTAGGCCCCAATATGATGGTATTTAGAGGTAGGGCCTTTGGGAGATGGTTGGGTTTAGAAGGGTCATGAGGGTGATACCCTCATGCTGAGATTAGTGCCCTTATAAGAGGAAGAGGGAGAGTTATGTCTCTCTGGCCCCATGAGCACCCACCAAGGAAAGGCCATGTGAAGACATAGCAAGAAGGCAGCTATCGGCAAGCCAGGAAGTGAGGCCTTGCCAGGCACCAAATCTGCTGGTACCTTGATCTTAGATGTCCCAGCCTCCAGAACTGTGAAAAATAAATGTCTGTTGTTTACATGCCACTCAGTCTGTGGTATTTTGTTATAGTAGCCCAAGAAGACTAAGACATCCATCTGCATGCTAAGCAGAGAGGCCTGGAAATATTATAGATCCTTCCCTCACAGCTCTCAGAAGGGACCAACCCTGCTGACACCTCGATTTTGAATGTCTGGCTTCCAGAACTGTGAGACAATGAAATTGTGTTGTGTAAGCTGCCCAGGTTGTGGGACTTTGTTAGAGCAGTTGCAGCAAAGGAACTCAGCTGGGGCAGATCCAGAGACGACCAGGTGATTCTTACGAGCTGTCCTACCTCCAGGACAAGAAATCTGGAGGCCACAGCCCTGTTGTAGCATAGGGGACTTAAGTGGAAGCAAGCAAAGCACCTTCTTCTTCCTTTTGCTGACTCTCTGACATCATCTTCATTTTTCACTGCCTACCCTCTGATCTCTCATGGTCTATTAAATAGTAAATGTGCTGGTGGTGACATGGGGCCCCTACATTTCAGTGTCGTTGTATATCAGATGGGAGTAATAGAATAATCAATGTGGGAGGGTTGTGGAGAGGACGCCCTGGGAGAATCATGTGATGTGCAGGCACACATCACGTGCTCAGTTAACGGAAGCCATGACCATCCTTACAGCAGTAAGCAAGAACCTCACATTATACTTAATCATTACCATTACTCACTATAATTAGTGATTATAAATTCTACTGAATGGGTAAGTAATTATGATTATTGGCAAATGAAACTTCTCTTTGAACCTCTCGGCCACTCGTGGGATGTGTCATGAATCTCACAAGCCTGGATTCCAAGCCTGGCCTTGTGATTTACAAGCAGTGGGACCTGGGGAAGATGCTTAAGGAGTCTGAGAGATGAAAGTGTTTGGAGGGCCCAAAAGATGCTGAAAAGCTTGCAGGGCAGTGGTGGAACAGACTGGTCCCCAAGAGGTAGGAATTAAGTGGGGAAAAGAGGGCAGGAGACACAGGACCTGGGTGGTTTTAAAACATCTGGGTAACTTTGCAAAGAGGTAAGGGCAGTGATTCTTTTGTTTCTTACACACACCCCTAGTGGGTTAGTGCTGAAGATGGAGTCTTAGTCCCTAGTGTCAAGTTCCTTACCTCTTGATTATCTTGTTGTAGATGAAGATAACAAGCATCTTCAAATCCACCAGGGATCAGGAAGTATGTCAACCGTTGTGATAATAGTAATTTGTTTTGTGTGTGTGTGTGTTTTTGCTGTTGTTTTTTTGAGCCCTACTCTGTGTCAGGAACTTTGCCAACCAGCTTGGATGTATTGTTTTATACTCTCCACAATTCCATATGTCAAAGTCAAATAAAATATAGAGATGAATCTCTGAAAATAGAAGGTTTTGTTTGCGAAGAAGGAATTGCAATTCGGGGGCACACACACAGATCAGGTGGTCTTCGGTATGTCTGAAGAACAATGAGAAGGTTGGAGATTTTATAAGGAGAAATGTTATGTACTGGTCTTCAGCAAAGTTCATTGGCACTAGTAAGGCTTTGGGGACCTGGCAAGCTCTGACTGGTGAGGGACAGCGGTGGACAAAACTAGTCTTAGGGTCACAGCAGGGTGTTTTGGTAGCTATTAAATAAAACTGGTTTGGGGTTACAGCAGGCAGTTTCAGCTGCCAGGTTTGCAGAGAAATTACATCCTTGGAGAAGTTATTTGTGCCCTGAGTGTTTTTCCCCTGGCCTCTTGACTCTGTTTTAGTTGGGTGTAACAAGAATGACCCAGTTCATATAAGCAACTTTCATACATAACATAGACTGTATTGTCACCTCCTCTCAGAAGGATAAGAAAACCTAGGCTTAGAAAGGTAGAGGAAGTTGCTCTGGGTCTCACAGCTAGTAAGTGGCAGAGGCAGGATTTGAACCCAGACAGTTGGAACCCACATGGGGCCCAGGTAACCCCTGTGTTAGTTTGCTAGGGGCTGCCATAACAAAGTGCCACAGACTGAGTATCTTAAACAACAGAAATGTACTTTCTCAGAGTTCTGGAGGCTAGAAGTCCAAGATGAGGGTGAGAGCAGGGTTTGTTTCTTCTGAGGTCTCTCTCCCTGGCTTCTAGATGGCTGTCTTCTCCCTGTGTCTTCAAATGGTCTTCCCTCTGTGTGTGTGTCTGTGTCCTAATTTCCTCTTCTTATAAGGATACCAGTCAGATTGAGTGAGGGCCCACCCTAATGGCCTCATTTAACTTAATTACTGCTTTAAAGACCCTACTGAGGGTTAGGAACTCAACATATGACTTTGGGGGAACATAATTCAGCCCATAACAAACAACCCCCATACCTGTAATTCCTCAGGTATGAAACACATACCGTTGTTAAAGCATGAGGGCTTCAGATATAATCTGAACACTACCAGCAGTGAATTATACCTAGAGAATGCAATTCCCTTTTCAAATCTTTTTAAGTTACTCTGATTGCACCAAAGCAGGCAAATGTCTCATCTAGGTGCTAATGACTTTAACACTTCTCCAAAGTTTACAAGCCTCCCCTTTAAGCAGAGACAGCCATCTGGCCAGCTAACTAAATGAAATGGCCCTGTTTATTTTTGTTGCCTTTATTTTTCTAGTGATCTAGTCAGGGCAAGGAAAAACCACCTTTTCGTTTCAGACGTTGACGTAAAGTTTCCTTTTCAAATAAATATGTTTTTAAAAAGACTGAGTCCATTAAAGCAACAATAGAAGTGAGCAAATCAGAGCAGGAATGGTCCGTGGAGGTCACAGTCCATGTAGATCGTTCCACAGTGACTAAAGTTAGGGAGACACTCTGCGGTCATGGGCACTGCTGAAACGGAGAGGATCTGTAAGTCGAAGGCTCAGGAGAGAGGTTCCTGAGGGACGTCCCAGCTGGGGATTGCAGGGGGAGACTTGGAAGAGTCTCAGGCTAAGATTTGGGAGGCTTAAAGTGATGCTACCTGAGTTGATTAACTATTTCGCATTTGAGGGGTGATCCCCACCTTGGGAATCCTGTCCTTTTCAGCATTTAGCTTCTGAACCTTGCCTGTTCTCTTCCCTCTCCAGCCCAGACCAGGTTAAGAGTTTGCCAATTTTGATCTATCTACCAGTCTTCAAACTATACTACAAGGCTATAGTAACCAAAGCAGCATGGTATTGGCACAAGAACAGAGACATAGACCCATGGAACAGGACTGAGAACCCAAATATAAAACCAGCCTCATACAGTCACCTGATCTTTGACAAATTCCAGAAAAACCTACACTGGGGAAAAGATTCCCTATTCAATAAATGGTGCTGGGAAAACTGGATGGCCACATGTAGAAGACTGAAACTGGACCCACACCTCTCACCTCTCACAAAAATCAACTCACAATGGATAACAGATCTAAACCTAAGACATGAAACCATAAGAATTCTCGAAGAAAACGTTGGAAAAACTCTTATGGACATTGGCCTAGGCAAAGAATTTATGAAGAAGACCCCCAAAGCAATCACAGCAGCAACAAAAATAAATACATGGGACCTGATCAAATTAAAAAGCTTCTGCACAGCTAAGGACAATATCACTAGAGTGAACAGACAACCTACAGAATGGGAGAAAATATTTGCATGGTACACCTCTGATAAAGGGCTGATAACCAGAATCATGCAAAACTTAGGAAAATCAACAAGAAAAAAATCAAACAACCCCATTAAAAAATGGGCAAAGGGCATGAACAGAAACTTTTCCAAAGAAGACAGAATAATGGCCAGCAAACATATAAAAAGATTGTTCAGCATCTCTAATCATCAGGGAAGTGCAAATCAAAACCACAATGCGGTATCACTTAACTCCAGTGAGATTGGCTCATATCGAAAAATCCCCAAATAACAAATGTTGGCGGGGATGTGGACAGATAGCAACACTCATACACTGCTGGTGGGACTGCAAATTAGTACAACCTCTATGGAAAGTAATATGGAGATATCTCAAAGAATTAAAAGTAGAATTACCATTTGACCCAGCAATCCCACTACTGGGTATTTACCCAAAGGAAAAAAAGACATTCTATAATAAAGACATCTGCTCGCGAATGTTTATAGCAGCACAATTCACAATTGCAAAGACGTGGAAACAACCCAGGTGCCCATCAATACACGAGTGGATTAATAAAATGTGGTGTATGTATACCATGGAGTATTACTCAGCAATAAAAACCAATGGTGAATTAACACATCTGGTATTATCCTGGTTGGAGCTAGAGCCCATTCTTCGAAGCAAAGTGTCACAGGAATGGAAAAACAAGCACCACGGGTACTCACCATCAAATTGGTACTAACTGATCAACACTTACATCACACAGGGCAATAATATTCATCAGGGGGTGGGCAGGCAGGAGCGGGGTGGAGGGGATGGGAAAAACTCTCACTGAATGGATGCGGAGAGCACAGTTTGGGGGATGACCATGATTGTAGCTCTGACACGGGCAGTGCATGGGCAATATATATAGCCAAAGTGTTGTACCCCTGTAATATTCTGAAATTAAAAAAATAAAAATAAATTAAAAAAAAAAAGTTTGCCAATTTTAGCAGGGCCTTTCTTTTTCTAAAGCTATCCCACTGCTCGGTGCCACGATGTTGGCTTTGCAGCTCACCTTTTCATAGATTTTCCCAAAAGCTCTTTGAGAAAGTACTTAGTGAAACAGACTTTGATGCCAATGCCAGCTTCATTGTCTAGCCACTGTCAGTCCTTGAACAGGTTTCATAACCTCCCTGGGCCTCAGTCTCCTCATCTGCAAAATGGGACTAATAATAGACAGTCTGTGAGGATCAAATAGGAAATAATCCCTGAAGCTCCTGGCCATCATAAGCACTCAATAAATGGTAGCTATTTTTAGCTTCCTCCAAGGCAGAGAAGTGTAAATGTGTCCCTGCCAAGGGTTCTGGGAGGATAGCCAAAATCACCCCACCTCAGACATAAAATTTCTTCTGAGCCTTAAATTTGGGATTCTACTCTGTAATATATCCACATTTGTTTTAATATAAAAATAATGCTTTAAATTACCATCAAGGACAATTAGTGCTCCAGGAAAATGAGCTTTAAGTGTCCTCTGCCATGGGCCCCTCATTCCCCTGGTTATATATAATTTGAGTTCTGAGAGACATGAAGAAGTCACATCCCTTTAACTCAGTGGTTCTCACCAAAGGGTGCTTTTTGCCCACGGGGGACATTTATAAAACGTCTGGAGACATTTTTTGTTGTCAGCATCGGAGGAGGTGATGCATCTCGTGGGTACAGACCAGGGATCTGTTAAACATCCTGCCGCGCACAGGACAGCCCCCGCAAGAAAAAAGCATCTAGCCCCAAATGTCAGTAGTGCTGAAGTTAAGAAACCCGAGAGGTATCCAGAAGGCTTTGCTATAGAAGCATGATTGGGCTGTTAATTCTCCCTGTGTCTGTCTGTCTGTCTCTTTCGCCCCCTCACTGCCTCTCCTGTCTCCTTTCTGTTTCTTCATCTTTGAGTATCGTGACTGTACGTGTGGAATAACAGAATGCTGCAATTACAGGCAAACTATGTTGGGAAACCCTACTTTAAAATGGGGGTTTGGGGAGAGACTATAGCAACAGGAAGTGTTTACACCACCCTGTCATCCACACTGCTTCAGAGCAAACCAGGAACGCAGTGCCTACCCGACACAAAGCACTGTCCCGGGCCTGCATGAGCCCAGCGGTGGTCTCGGGTGACAGCGGCTCCATTGAGAGATGACCTAAGCGAAACCAGGGAGAGGACAGTGGGCTCATCCCACCTACTCTGCTGGTTCTCAGCTCCCTGTTCTGGGCACTTTTAGCTCTTTTCCCCACTCCCAAGCAGGTTCATATTCTAAGCCCTCTAGCTAAGATCTCACCTGTTGTCTTAAGTTCTCCAGAGAAACAGACCAATAGGATGTGTGTGTGTGTGTGTGTGTGTGTACACACACACACACACACACATATGGAAGGAGGTTTATGATAAGGTATTGGTTACCGTGACTGCAGTGGCTGAGGAGTCCAAATCTGTGGTGTGGGCTGGTAGAGGTAGAGACTCAGGAGAGGATGGTGCAGGTGACCTTGAAGGCAGTCTGCAGAAAAATTCCTTCTTGCTTGGGGAGGCCCCGTCTTTTGTTCTATTCAGGCCTGATTAGATGAGGCCCACCTGCATGGTGGCGGGCAAACAGCTTTATCCAATTTAAGTGTTAATCTCATCCAGAAACATCCTTCAAGATGACATATAAAATTAGCCATCACACCTGCTAACTGTGTGCTAAGATAAATCCTGGGACCCTGACATATGATCACCATGACTGCCTGTCTCAAGCCAATATTCTACAAATGCTGCTGCTATTAATATTGGTGGTGGAAGAAGGTGGGTGGTAGAAGGAAGAATTGGGGATCACTGCTTGGCCATTCTAAGGTTTGTTCTACTGAGCGACATGCTGTCTCAAGAGCAGGGGTTGGCAAACTGTAGCCTGCTGTCTATTTTTGTGAATAAGTTTCATTGGAACACAGCTATTCATTTACATAGTGTCTACGGCTACTCACAATGGCAGAGGTGAGTAGCTGCAGCGGAGACGGTATGGCCCACAAATATTTACTGTCTTGCCCTTTACAGAAAAAGTTTGCCAACCCCTTCTCAAGAGCACAGACTCTGGAGTCAGATTGCCTGACTTCCGATGCCCACCCCTCTGCTTACTGCCTGTGTGATCTGATCTAGTTACTTGACCCCTCTATACCTCACTTGTCTCATTTGTATATTGGAAATGATAATAATACATACATGGGTATATGCCTGAAAAGTGCTGGTAACACTGCCTGTCTCATTAAGTGCTCCATAGATTGGCTGTCAGTATTAAGATTAGCAGGTATCTGTTTTCCCGAAGGTATATGGCGGTGGCAGGACCAATTTGGCTGGAGAAGCTATTGGGGAGATTTTATTTCTTTATTTATTTCTTGGAAGGTGCTGGCCAGAGGGAGCATTTGCCCTAAGAAGGGAAAATACAGGGAATATTAAGAGGGGATTAGGAGGAAATTTTGATGTACAGGGGACAATGTGAGCATCTGCTCTATCTCCCAAAAAAACTGAGAAATCTGTCACTCATTAATGCTTTAAAGTGTCTGTGAGTTGAAGGTAGGGGGATGTGTTGACATGCGGTGACTTTTTCCAAGGTGGGCGCTGGATGAGAGCAATGACAGCTCCCAGAAGCTGACTGCACAGTTTTATGTGGGGGACACCACCCAGGGACACTTGCAGTCTTCTGGGGTCTCTGGGCACAGATACTCCCTGGGGACCCAAGGGAAACCACTTCTAATGGTGGAATTTGAGACACCACTACAGGCACTAGGGAAGAGCCGTGGGGGCTGCTAATCCCAACCAATGTCCTCACAGCGAGTATCTGCCTCTCCTTCTATGGCTGGCCCCAGGTGTAAGAGCAACAGAGGTCACTTCCCATGTGGCCACTCTACACCAGAATCACACGCAGCTGACCATGGGCTAAATGGCATTGGCAGATGCATTTTATTTGGTCCAAGCAATGTTTTTGAATAGTGAACCAGCTTTTGATAATCTAAGGATTTTGCACACAAAAATAAGCACCGATGTTTTCCTTCTCTTGAGACAATGGGAGATTGGGCAGCAATGAGTCCATCCATGTCCCCCCATGACAGCAGAGAGTTGGAGCTGGGTGCCTGCTTTCCAGTTCACCACAGTCCCCACCACTTCCTCCTCTGCTGTAACTGGCCACCTGCCAAGCCCCTGTAGGCATGAGCCGACACATCCTAAGCCACACGCTGGAAGCACCAGCAGAGATGGAGCGGGCAACTCCAAAGAGCACACTCTGCAGCTGATGGAAACTTTCTCACTAAAATAAGGCACCTATAGAGTCAGGAATCATGGGAAAGTGGTGCTGGAACACTCCCTCGCAGGACTAGGATCCAAATCCTTCAAATCCTGGGGTGTGTGTGTGTGTGTGTGTGTGTGTGTTTGTGTTTGTGCATGTGTGTATTGCCGGGGTGGGGAGCATCTAGAGAGAGATAAAGGAGAAAGTTATGTTGGCCAGGACTGTAGGGCAAAACTTTTCTCTTCTAATCTAACATTTTGATTAGTCCAAGGAATAGAAATTTCTATCACCACTATCCGCACCTCCTGGAATTACTGGAAAGAATGCCTCTGGTCTTCCCTTCACGTGGTCCCTCTCTCCTCTCCAGGAGTGGAGATATAACTTATCTAATAGGCAAGATTGGGAAGAAGGGATCTCAGGGTGGAGTATATCCGTCCATTGGGCTTTCTCCTGGGGCACTGGGCTTGCCCCTGGATGAGGGTGGCAGATGTGGCGTCAGTGTGCCTGGGTCAGGGCTTGGGGATGGCCCTGTGGAGACAGAAGGGGACGTCCACCTCTCTCTGTCTCCACTCCCGGGGCCCAGAACGCCTCCCTCACATCTGCTCCCCCTCTGCTCCTCTTTAGTGGATCCCAGGATCCAGGCTCAGGAGCAGATACCAGGCAGCTGTATTGTGGTCGTAGGTCCAAGCCACACCGTCCAGCCCAGTGTTACTAACAATACAGCTGATATTTTGGCCAGCTATTTGTCGCTGTGCTTATTCCTCAATTTGTTCATAATGCAAAGGAACAAAGGGAGTGTTTCTAAGTAGCATATAACAGGGATCCCAATAGGAACAATAGTCTAAATTCTTCTCTGTGGGTTGGTCCAGGATCAAGGAGCTGGAGCAGCTTGAAGAAATTGACCTTCAACAGCAAGGTTAGAGTCGGCTTTGGGCGAAACGGTATGGACCACATCCCATATCCCACATCCATTAGAATTTATCAGTGGTTGTTTCCACAGACAGTTAGTCATGGGCCAATTATGCCCCCATTTGTGGGAAACTGTAACCAGTTTACCCAACAGACATAAGTACGTATGGCAGGAGGCTTCAGGTCCCTGGATGGCAGCTCTATTGGCTGCATACTGTGGTTGACGAGTTGGCCAGTTGTTCTGGTCTTGTTGCCTTCCATCAAGTTTTCTTCCATTTTGTTAACTTCTACAAGGACGGAGGGAAACTATAAAGGGATTGGCAAGCCAGATTAGCAACCAGGATCCCTCTGTACATCAGTCACTCCCAAAGACTGACCCTCTTCAGCTCCTGAGACCATCAGGAACTATTTGATCTGCTAAACAACACAGGGGTTCCTGAGTCAGTGCCACTGTTTCAGTGCTGGGGTTAATGGTTTAGTGGGCTTCAAGGCTCTTTAACCAACAGTTTATTGCCTACTAATCCTTTGTGTTGAAAGGATACCTTTGAAATATATCCACTCAAAAGCTTGTTGGAGCAAATGCGTCCTGGGGAAGATGAGATTCCAGGCAAAGCATGGGGTGTCTCTTAATTGCCCATTGTAATGCAGTCATTGCTTGCTTCATCTAGAATGTCCCCACCTCCCACATACAGAAATTACTTGCTGGGAACTTGCTCATCTTTCTCTTACTTCATTTCTGCAACCTGAGCCATTTGGACAGAGGGACTTTCTCATTTACACAGAAGACCACATATTATATGATTCTATTTCTAGAAAATGGCAAAATCCATAGAGACAGAAAGTGGACTGGTGGTTGCCTAGGGCTGGGAGTAGGAGTAGGGACAGGGATTAACTGTAAATGGGTATGTGGGATCTTATCTGGGTGATGAAAATGTTCTAAAAAATACATTATGTTGGATGGTCACACAACTCGGTAAATTTGCTAAAAATTGTTAAATTGTACACCTAAAATTGGTAAATGTTATGGTCTATAATTTGTACCTCAATCAAGTTAGTCGTTTGTTTAAAAAAGAGGAGGTGGACTTTGGGCAGTTATTGATGCCCTGTGCCCATCCTCTTGGCCCTTGTGTTTCTGTGCCAACTCAACTGGGTTCCACCTCTGGTCCTAGAGCTCTTTGCCTAAGGGTTCTTTCTGGCCACCGGAGTCCATTCTGTCCACTTGTGTGGCCGACTTGAAGTGCCAGGGAACTCACATCCCTTGAGAGTAGCCCTCAACCATTAACTCCTAGGAGTTGGTGTATAAATACCTCCCTCACCTGTGGGGCACATTTTATGTGCCATTACCAAGAGTTCTGTAAGCATTATTGAATTCCACTTTCCCTTAGCTTGGTGAGATAGGCTCCCTTCCCTTCCCTGCCTCATTTGCCCACTCCCTTTCTGGTGTTTCCTGGGATTTCCACTCAAATATATTACTTCCCCTCAAATCTTTGTCTCTACTTCCCACTTGGGGAGACATACTGGAAATCGGTTAGAACTAAAAGTTGATTGAACAGTTTAAATTGAAGGTAAGCCATGGACTTTCGGGTCTGATTGCCTGGGTTGGAGTCTCAGCTCTACCTTACTAGTTATGTGACTTTGACTAAGTTATTTGACCCTAAAGTCTCATATTTCTTACGGGTCTAATCAGGATAACTGCGCTACCTCTATTCTAGGGATAGCGTGAGGACGCAATACAATAGTGCAGCTGGAGCCCTTAGCAGAGGAATTGGCACAGAGTAAATTTGTAATTATATGTAATTTTATGGGGTGACAACTGCTCCACCAAATAATCACAGACATTTGAACCAGACTGAAAAAGAGGGTCAGTTGAATTTGCTGGGGGGTCATCCACAGAGTGTGCTTTTGTAGCCAGGATCAAAACACTCTGATCTTGCTGCTTGGGTGACCTGAGTACCACCCTCAACAAATGGCACCAGCCACTCTGCATGGGAATGGGCAGAAAGTGGGAAAGACTATGCGTCATTTTGTCTTGATGAATAAGCCAGATTGAATATTTCTCCAAAGGGACCTATTTAACTAAAGTAATTATCAAAAAT
Organism: Daubentonia madagascariensis; assembly: GCA_023783475.1. Taxonomy (NCBI): domain Eukaryota; kingdom Metazoa; phylum Chordata; class Mammalia; order Primates; family Daubentoniidae; genus Daubentonia; species Daubentonia madagascariensis. The sequence continues at coordinate 2,178,332 of JAKFHU010002505.1, read as the reverse complement.
TAGTAGAATTAATTTTATGACCTTCTGAAAAGAAGGGGACACTGTCTTATCATGTTTAGTTCCATATTAAGCCTCATTGGATGGAAGAGTAATTCTGCTGTGACTAATTGTGAGACTTTGGGAAGTTGTTCCCCTTCTCTTCGCATAGGGCCTTATCTGTAAAAAGGAGATAAGAATGCTGACCTCAAAGGGATATTCTAAAGATTACACGACTCAGTATATGGAAAGAGAACCGTACAAGGCTTAGAGTGTAGCAGATGGCCAATAAACGTTTACCCTCTTTATCCTCCTCTGTTAGTGCTTCTCCAGTGACGTTAACTTGGATAGAAATTTGTTTCCTTCAACCTGTAGGAAATAGAGCATGTGTCAAGGCTGGACTGACCATCATTCAACAATCCAGCAGGCCTGGCCAACGCATGGCATAGACAGCACCGTTTCCCCTTCCGCAAGAAGGGCAGACATCACCAATCGATCATGTCTCCTCTCATTGGAGTTTGGATCCAGTCCCAGAATCCTTTCCAGCAGAGCCCTCTAGGCCACTGCTACCAACGGATCAAATTTGGCATGCAGGATGAAAGTTGTTTGCCAACTCCTAGTGTAAGCTTAAAAATAATGGAGTTTAGCACAAGGTCTGGCACTCAGTAAATACTTAATAAATGCATGGCTAAAGGAGAAATGCAGTGAGATTATTTAATCGTGCCATCATCTGCTTCTTCATCAGACACTCTTGTTCAAAGATCAAGCCCATATTCCTCCAAGTTCCTCCTCCCAAAATGCAGATCTTTCTTTAGTTGAAGATTTTAGAGGATACCTGGAATGCTCATAAATTTAGGTACAAAGGAGCCTCCCCTGAAAATACATACAGTCTCTCATTTCCATGAATTCCATATTCATGGATTCAACCAACCACAAATTGAAAATATTCAGGGAAAAAAAACAATTAAAAAGTAACAATAAAAAATACAGCATAACAACTATTTGCATAGCATTTGCATTGTATTAGGTATTATAAATAATCTAGATATGATTTAAAGTATATGGGAGGATGTGTGTAAGTTATTTGCAGATATTATGTCATTTTATATAAGGGACTTGAGCATCTGTGGATTTTAGTATCCAAGGGGGGTGGTCCTGAAACCAATCTCCTACAGATACTGAGGGACAACGGTATATTGATATGATCTCATCTTGGAAGATTAAAACTCCTTTAGAACAGAATTTTTATCTAGTGCTGGCTGCACAGAAACTTCCTGGAAGTTTAAGTTATCTGAAGAGCTTATTCTGGTGATGAGGGGGAAATCCTTAATTGGTAGAACATAGCTGACTATTTTCTGACCAGGAGGCACATCTCAAAACTGTATGTCAGGAGCTTTCAACAGAGCTATAATGCCAAGGCTGATGGTGATCTCCTTAGGAAATTGGTTTTAGCTGTAGGAATGACTGCCCTTTTAAAGCAAAAAGACCAGCAACTGACATCAAGTCTGCAATTGAGAGCATCCCGTGCTATTAATCACTGCAAGATTGATTCCTGGTCCAGTGTTTGCTTTCTTCTGTTGTAAACGTAAAAGTATTAATTATGTTTATACAATTAGGAAAGTTAAACATATTTATGATAAATGCAGGAAATTTGAAAGAAGAAAACAAAATCATCCATAGATTCACCACCCAAAGATAGTCAGTATTAAAGTCTAGGGTATTTCTTGTCATTTTTCTATGCATATTTTAGTATAATTATACTTGTGTATTATATGTTAAGATTTTATCTCCATTTTTTTCCATTTAACTTTATAACATAGCATTTCTCCATGTTTCTGCAAACTTTCCACAAATGTGTTAGTTGTTGCATAAACATTCCAATTAGTAGATATGCCATAATATAATTACCTATTAGACAATGTTGTTCAAAGTTAGATTGTTTCTGAAGCTTTGCTATTGCAAAGAAGCTATGATGACTGTCTTTGCATATAAGGTTTTGTCTGCATGTAGGAGTGTTTCCTTGGGTTAGATTCCAATCTCTCTCTCTCTCTCCCCCTCAAAGAGATATAAAATATGTAAAGTACATGCATCTTAAGTGTAGAGCTCAACTAATTTTTACACACATATAAAAATATATGTGTACCACTACCCAGAACAAGGTATAGATCATTTCCCGCACCACACTTTTATGGCATGATTTTTAGACAAACACTTAACAGCCTACAGAGAAACACATCTCCTTCTTTGCCCTAAAAAATTAACAGTTTCTTTTCTGACCCAGGTCTCTATCCCTGGGTTAGATTATAGCAACATCTTCCTTTAGCACCACAGGTGCGACACCTCAGCGTACTGGAGGTCCCTCCCAAAGCCAGCTTCTAAGTGGTGTTTCCTCTGTCTTTGAAAGAGACCCAGGGGAAGGAGGGTGCTATTCCAACTCCACAAATGGCATTTAGTCCTCTTCCATCTGTCCTTGGTATACTGATGAGAAAGTTTAAAGGTGTGTACAAATTTTCTACCCAGTTTATAAATGACTTTGGGAGCAGTCAGCAGTTTCCTCTTTGTAACAATTGTGGAACTTTACATAACTGATTTGTTAAATGATAGCTCACCATGGATAATAGTGTGGATTTTAAAATGAAACGTCCATATGTACAAATATATATATAAACAAAAGGTGTAATGAATAAAAATAAATACATCTCTTAATCTCCTCTGATTCTTTGTCTGCTCTAATCCTAATCACCAGCATCACTACCACCATCATGATCACCACCACATTTAGCGAGGGACCGCTATGTGCCAAGGGTTATCTAAATTATTTACATACATTACCTCATTTCATTCTTACAATAACCCTCTCCCCATTTTACAGATAAGGAAACTGAGACCATGTGCCACACAGGGAGTAAATATCAGAAATGAGATTTGAACCCAGTGTGATCCGCATCCAGAGCCGGCATATTTAATCACCGTGCATACACCTTTGCCAAGGTAGGCACACACACCCTTCCAGTTTTAGGTGATGGCAGTTTACTGATCTCCCATTTCAATTTCTGACAATTGACCTATTTGAAATGGTATACAGCAATTCTAGAAAAAAGAAATCTGTACTTTATTCCTTTATGTTGCTGAATAGTAGTCCAATGTTCTATTAATATTTTCGCTGTGCTACACCTCTCTCCCATCCTTTCCCGGTTTATAAGGCTCAATTTGTTCAAAATCATCTTCTCCTATGTCAAGCCTCCCCTCATGTTCACTACCTCCTCTCACAGTTCATTCCTAAAAGCTGCTTTCTTTTTACTTTTTACTCTATCTCTTCTAAAGTTTTCATTGTTTCATTTTATTTACATTCAAGACTTTAATCCATCTGAAATTTTTTTGTACATGACATAAGATAGGAGCCCAATATTATTTTCTTCCAGTAGAAAATCAGTTGGGCTAAAAACATACTTCAAATAAACCATATTTCCCTCCTAGTGTCAAATACTGTCTTTTAGTTCTCTAAAAGTGATTTATTTTTTTCTATTCCTAAACTAGCAACACTATATTAATTTGTTTATATTTGACTTCATGCTATATTCTGATGTATGTTAAGGCAAGTATATTCCCGGCTTGTATGTATATATGTATGTATGTTTGTATTTATTTCCTTTGGCTATTCTAGGGCATGTCCTATTCCATTTGTTTAATTAAATCTCCTTTTTCTCCTTCCCTTACCATTAAAAGCAAGCTGTTGATATTTTAATTGATACTAGAATTTGATGTTAATTTTATTGATTTATATTTTATGTCAACCTTCCTACTCAAGATTTAGTATTTATTTTCATTTGTGTGGATCTTGTTTTATGCAATTCAATGAGGCTTTGAAGATTATTTTTAAAACAGTGTTCTTTTTATAATTCCTGAGTCTTTCTTCTAAGTGGTTTCCCAAGTTATTTTGTAGTTTGTGGTATTGTGACTAGAATATTTTTTCCTCTAATTTTCCCCCTATATTTATTTCAAAGTTTTAATTGCTAGTATAGACAAAGGTTATTGATATTTGTATACCTTTATTGTTTCCAATTCCCTTACAAATACTTTTACTGATTCTAGTAGGGTTATTTTTTTCTTTTTCACTAGAGTCAATTAGGTTTTGTTAGTAGATGTGATGGTTAATTTTAGGTAAACTTGACAGGATTGAGGAGTACCTAGAGAACTGGTAAAGCATTACTTCTGGGTGTGTCTGTGAGGGTGTTTCCAGAGGAGATTGGCATATGAGTCAGTGGACTGAGTGGGGAAGATCCACCTTCCTTGTGGGCGGGCGCCATCCAGTTAGCTAGAGGCCTGGACAGAATAAAAGACAGAAAAGGATTTCCTGGAGAAAAGGACACTCTCTCCTGGAAAGTGGGACACTCTCCTCCTCCTGCCCTTGGACATCAGAACTCCCAGACTCTCCAGCTTTGGGATATATACCAGTGGTCCCTTGGGTTCTCAGGACTTAGGCCTTGGACTAAGAGTTACACCATCAGCTTTGCTGGTTCTGAGGCTTTTGAACTTGAACTGAGCCAGCTATGGGCATCCCAGGGTCTCCAGCCTGCAGACATCCTGTCGTGAGATTTCTCAGTCTCCATAATCGTATTAGTCAATTCCCCTAATAAATCCCCTCTCATATATCTGTATCTATTATATATCTTATTGGTTCTTTCTCTCTGGAGAACTCTGACTAATACAGCACACAAGCAAATCATCAGTAAAAAGAGAGTTTTAGTTTTTCTTTTTCCAATGCTTATATTGATTATTTTATTGTCTTATCTTAATGCATTTATAAGAATTTTAAATGCTTTAATTTTTGCCATTTTGAATAGTTTTTTTGTTCACTAGCCTACATTAATTCAGGTGATTTCCTTCTATCAATGGTTTACTTGGTGATTTATTAGGAATAACTACCAAGTTATCAAGTGGTTTCTCAGTTCATCTTTAATATTAGATATATTGATGTAATTAATGGATTATGTTGATACCTTACCTGATTCAAACCATCCTTGAATTCCTAGAATAAATTATACTTGGCCATAGCACATTATTTCCTTTGATGCTGGTGTTTTATTCAAAAGATTGGTCTTTATTCATAAGTAAAATTTATTTACAGTTTTCTTGTGCTATCTTTACCAGAACTGGGTTTTTAAAGCAGCGGGCCCCAACCTTTCTCACACCAGGGACCAGTTTCACGGAAGACAATTTTTCCACACACCGGGAAGGGGAGGATGGTTTGGGGATGATTCAAGTGCATTATATTTATTGTGCAGTCAAACCTCTCTGCTAATGATAATCTGTATTTGCAGCCACTCCCCATCGCTAGCATCACCACCTCAGCTCCACCTCAGATCATCAGGCATTAGATTCTCACAAGGAGCGTGCAACGTAGATTCCCTCACATGCACAGTTTACAGTAGGGTTTGCGCTCCTGTGAGAATCTAATGCCCCTGCTGATCTGACAGGAGGCAGAGCTCAGGCAGTGATGGGGGCAATGGGGAGCAGCTGTAAATACAGATGAAGCTGTGCTACTCACCTCCTGCTGCAAGGCCCAGTTCCTAACAGGCCGCAGACGTACTGGTTCCCGGCCCCCCCAGGGTTGGGGACTGCAGTTTTAAAGAATTGAAAAGCTCTCGATTACTTTCTATAGCAGAGATTATCAACCTTGGCTTGCATGTTAGAATCCCCTAGAGTGCTATTTTAAGATGCTGATAGCTGGCACAGCCCAGACCAGTTGAAAAAGAATTTCAATGTCTTTCTCAATGGTAAATCTTTCATCACTTTTTGATAATTGGTTTCTTTACATTTTCTGCCTTGTCTTGGGTTATGTTTTATATTTTTTTCAAAAAATGAGCCATTTAATCTAGGTTATCAAATGTACTGCCGTAGAATTGCATGTGATACTCTCTTCCGTTTCCTTCTCTTCTGTAATTTTGTTTAAGTCATCTTTTTCAGATAACTATACTTTCTTTTTTCCCAAATCAGACTTGTGGAGGGTTTAATCTGCTATTTCCAAAATGAGCTTTTGAACTGATTTTTTATTCCTGCTTTGGTTTGTGCTTCTTATTCCATTATATTCCCCTTCTATTATTATTATTTTTCTACCCAGAATTTCTTTTAGTTTATTTTGTTCTTATTCTAACTTCCTGGGTTCATAACAAATTCTTTTATTGTTTTATTAATCATTATTTATAATCAAGGCATGGCAGCCTATTAATTTTCCTCTGACTACAGCTTTTGTTGGTAGTCTATAGATTCTGGTATATTCTCTTATCTACTGCTTTGAAAAAAGATTGAATTTTATTGTCTGGGATTGTGTTTCTCAATTTTTAGGTTACTAAAAGTAAATAAAATAAAATAATAAAGTATTTCTAATGTTACTGAATTATTATTAGGGAGAATTTGGCTTGAGAAAAATCTCTTATTTCATTTGTTGGGGTTTTTTTATGTCTAGGTATATGATAGATTTCATGAATTTAAGAAATAGTAATTTTTTTTGTTAAGTATGGTTCTCAATGTATCTATCAAATTGACTTTGTAGGTTGCACTGTGCAATTTCTCCATGTCCTTACTTATTTTCATTTTATCTACCTGCTATGGAAAAGTAGCATATTGATTTCTTCAAATATATATGTATTTATTTTATCAAGTTCTCATTGTTTGTCAAATAGTGTTAGGGTTTTGTACTTGGTGTTATGTTGTGCTCAGAGCTGCTGAAAGTGCTTTTTAATGTTAATTCATTTATTTAAGCCCCATGATAATCCTAGGAGGAGGGTACAATGTTCTCCCAGTTTTGCAGGTGAGGAAGAAACAAGAACATGAAACAATCTGTCCAAGATGCCAGAGTTAGTAAGAAGTAGATGCGGGATTCAAACCTGCGTGGTTTGGATCTAGAGCCTTGTTGCAAACTGTTGCCCTGCATCTGACGTCTACGGCATGGTTGGCCTCTCACTTCTGCCAGTGGCCCCCTCACGACATGGCTAACACAGGTCCTCCGTCTTCTTACGTGACCCTTTTCCTACAACTATAGTCAATGGGTCCCCCATGTGCCAGAGTAATCAATACTCCTTGCTGAGATGTCTTTGGACCGTGACTTTGAATGTGATTCATTCATTGATTCAACAAAAATTAAGTAAACACTATGTGCCAAGCACTTACCGCTAAACAAAGCAGACAAAACTTTGCCCTCATGGAGTTTATAATCTAGTGAGGTGAGACAGGCATAAACCAATAAATGGAATAAGTGATTTCTGTATAAAAGGTGGTAAGTGCTTTGGAAAACAACAGAGCAAAGCCAAGGCAGTTGGCAGTGTTGGCTGGGGCACTGTGCTTCCATTGGGATAGTCAGGAAAGGCTTGAATGAGAAGCCAACGCATGTGCAGAAGCTTGAGACAGGCAGATACCTGGGTGAAGCTCGTGGAGGTGAGAGAGATACTGGGGGCTGGATGGTGGGGGCCTTGCAGGCTCTTGTATGGACGCTGCCTTTATTTCTAAGAGAAATGGGGACACACTCGATACTGTTAAGTAGAGTAAGGAATGATAACGTTGCAATTAGGTTTTATCAGGCTCTGTCTGGTTGCTGTGGAGAGAATAGAGCAAAGTTGGAGGCAGGACTACCAGTTAGGAGGTGATGGCAGAGTCAGGGAGAGATGACGTGGCTTGGACCTGCGTGATGGCCACGAGGACAGTGAGACGCAGTCAGATTCAGGAAACATTGTGAACATACAGCTGACAGGATTTGTGGATAAATTAGACATGTGCTGTGAGCAAAAGCGAGGAGTCATAATAACTCAAAGGTCTTGATACAGGGAAGCTTTCGGTGGAATAGGTTGGGGAGGAAGATCAAGAATTCTGTTTTAAATATGAGAAGTTTAATATTGTTGGGAAAGAATTCTCCATGGGTCGCTTGTATTTCTGCACATCATGTGAGGAAAAGCCCTCATGGCATTCTGTTCTGGATGACCTTTTCAAGAGGCATACAAAGTATACGTCTGTGTAGTGAACAGCCTTGGAAGATAGAGATAGTGTCTCCCTCTGAGGCAGAGGGCAAATCTGTTTGCTGTTCAGGCTAATAAAAATAATGTCTCCCTCTGGGGCAAATGTTGAACAGGTTTGCTTGCAGCTCATTATAAAACACAGGTTTTTCCTAAACCCAGGGTTTTTCAGCCACGTGCACAGCATCCACCTGGGCCCCCCTGCATCAAGGGGCTTAGGGCGCAAGAGGAACTGATGCAAACGTGAAGCTCATGCTGCCTGAGGTGCAGTGAGTAATAAAGTTCTTTATCTCTGACCCAGGAGTCTCATGTCCTCAGCCAGTATCCACGAAACTGTGGGAGGATATTCTTGTTACCTTACAAGTGGGGTCAAATGGTGCTTCACAGTTCTTGACTGAGGTATCTATTAGACATCCAAGCAGAGATGTTGAGAGAACAATGGTAGATGAGTTTGGAGTTCAGGGGAAGAGTACAGGCAGGAAATAAAAATTTGTGAGTTTTCAGCATATACAGGATTTTTAAAGCCATGCATCTGGAGAAGAAAAGTCATAGAACTAAGACCTGGGAAAAGCCAACATTGAAAATTGGGGAGAGATGGAAGAGAAGACAGTGAGAAGAGAAGGAATTAACCAAAGAGGCTGAAAAGGAACAGCTGGGAGATGGGAGGGAACCCAGAGAGTACCATCCCGGAAGCCAAAGAAATAAAGGGTGCCCAGGAGGAAGCGATGAGCAAGCCTGCTGCTCAGCTGCTGCAGTAAGTCAGGTGACTATTGAATCTAGCAATGAGGTCACTGGTGAGCTTTAGAGCAGTTTGCCTGTGTGTTTGTGTTTGGGGGGATTTAAAAGAAAACGGAAAGGGAAGAATTGGAGACAGTGAGCGAGACAACTCGGGTTTTGCTGTGAAGGAAACAGAAACATGAGGTTGAAGCTGCAGAAGGGATTGGGGCCAAGGGAGGAGTTTCTTTTTTTGGTAAGCAGAGAAATAGCAGTAAGTTTGAATGCTGGGGGGGGCATGAGCCATAGAGAGGAAAAACTGATGATAAAGGGAGGAGGAGAGGGACGTGTTAGAGCGATGTCCGCAAATAGGTGAGAGAGGGCTTGGTCTCCTTGGCGAGTGCAAGTGTGAGCCTCAACCCGGAGCCCCGAAAGTTTGCCCACACAGCAGTCAGTGCAGACACATGGGGAACGTGCGCGACCTCTCTTCTGCTGGCTTCCCCCTCCCTCGGTGGCCTGGAAAGCAAGGTCTTCAGGCAAGTGAGGAAGGAGGAGAAAAGTCAGAGGCTGGAGGGCAGCGAGAACTAGCGGCTTCGGGTGTGGGAGAGTGACTGCACCCGCAAAATGCAGCGCGACCCGGGCAGCATCGAGGGCCTGCTGGAGGCTCATGGCTGTAGAGGGAGGACCCGTCGCTTCATGGTGCCCCTGGGCCGTGGCGCACAGGCAGAGAGAAGCAGAAGCATGAAGAGACCGTGCGTTTTTGGTCTCTGGTTCCAGCTCTTCCCAAGGCCTAGCTTTACCCCTGACCTTCTTTCAGTTAGGTTGTTCGGTTCCATCAGACACCTCACTGCGCCGGCTACAGAAACAGAAACCTGGCCTGAGTGGCTTCAGCGAACGCAGGGGTCATTCTCAGGTTTGAAGAAAAGTCTAAGGGTGGGCTAGATACAGCGGACCACAAGGGCATCAGGGACTCAGGCTGTTCTGGCTCATTGCCTCTCGTGCTGGCCTCTATCCTCATGGTCACAAGATGGCTGCTGGAGTTCCACCTATCCTTCCTATGTTCCAGCCAGTAAGAATGGGAATGACAAGGGACAAAAGGGCATTCATTCTGACTTATGGAGGGCACCTACCCCCTGAATGATTTCTTGGGAGCTCCCCCAATTGTTTTAGCTGTCCTCTTTCCAATCACTCCTACCTACAGGAAGGCTGGGAATCATTGCTCTTGACTTGGGCACATCATTACCCCAAATCAAATTAGAATTCTGTACCAAACAAGAAGGGGAGAATGGGTATTTGATAGGCAGCTAGCAGACTCTGGTATGTCAAATGGCCTTCCAATAAACTTCTGCTTTCCCTAAGCCTTTTGGAATAGAGTCCTGAGGTGTGCAAGTAAGAGATTTGAGAGATACTGAGGGAATTTGCAAAAGGCGCAGGACGGGTTGAAATCAGGGTGCACAGCAGAGGCTACAAAGAAGCTGGGGGAAGGTGACTTGGGGGTTACAGGGCTGAGCCTGCCAACTTAAAGATACAGGGGCTAAATAGAAGCATCTGTGACATAAAGAACCTTTGAGAGGGTAAGGAGGGTAAAGTTCATAAAATAAAGGGTATTTGGACAAAAAATAATTGAGATTTAACACATCAGTTGCTCTCAATCTTATCTGGTAAGATGTCCTATTTTTAACTTTTATTTTGGGGACTGTTTCCTAAACCCATTCCATAACCCCCATTACACCCACACAAATAATTGAGTTTTAACTAATCACTGTCTGAGACAATCCAGAATGACAAAAGAACGACAATGAATTGAGCAGAATTTTTCCGCTTACATATCACAAACAGCATTTATGCACCCTTGAAAAAATAGATGGGCAGTTGTTTTGTTCAGTCAACAGATGATGCTGGATGCATGAGGAAAATCAGACCCCTCGAGTAGTTGCATTTCTAGAGAAGGTCATGAAACGCTCCAGTGTCGCTGCCTGGATGTGGTCTTCCCTGACCGGCCTGTTTAAATTTGTCCTTTTCTAGTCCCTCTTGCAAGTCACTCTCTTTTTATCTCCTTCATAGCACTTAATCACTCTCTCATGTCACTTGTTTACATTTTTGTTTATTTGTCTTGACTTGTCTGCCTCGCTAGATCGCAAGCTCCATGACAGCAGGGGCTTCCCGGGTCTCACTCACGGCGAATTCCCATGAATCCCTGGCATGAGTACCATGTTGAATATCGAGTAGGTTCTCAATAAATATCTGGTGAATGTGATTGGCAGAAGTCTGCAATGCACAGTTTGGCACCTAGTAAGGGCTCAATAAATGTTCACTCTCGCCATCATCATTGTCATCCTTATCATTGGCACAGTCATAAGCCCATGGCCCCAGGGGCCACATTGGGCACCAATGACACACACCATCAACATTTATTTTACAGAAAAAAAAGTCTGCCAATATAGTCTGAGACTTGGACCTGGACTGTGCCCCCTTTTCGAACATCAGAGCGTTGCCAGGGTAAAAGGCTGTGAGCCCGAGGTCAGATAAGCCCTTAAGCAGTGTGGTGCTTGCTGATTTTCTTCACCTGGTGCCTCCTCCTCCCTCCTCCCATCCCCCCAGCCCCTCCCCCACACCCCCATTCTTGAGAACTTGTGGGGTTTCCTCCCACATGATGGGCGCCAGCTCCACTTAAAATCCTGCTTTTCCTTGCTGTCTCCAGATCTTTTCTACAGGAAACTATGCGGGCAGAGGAAAGTTATTTACTACCTAGAGCTCCCTCTGCTGATACATTGGGTAGATGATTAGTCCGGAAACCTGCAGGCTTGAGCAGAAGCACAGCTGTGCATCTGGCGCATGTTTGTCACCTGCCTGTGCCTGTGGTGTGATCAGAGGCACTTTCCTTCTCTTGGATGGGGGAGAGGGGTACAGGTGAGGCCCGTCTATGGCCTCTGGTGCTGTGGAGGGCTTGGGGGACCTTTGGCGTTCTGGTTTCTCCGACCTTCACATGGCCAGGCATCCTTGTGCTTGCAAATGCTTTTTGAAGAGAGTCAGGGATCCCTAGGGGTGGGAGGGTGTTCTGTGCACAACTCTCCCACTGTCACTTGGAAGCAAGCGATCCACCTGTTTATGATTTCTGTCTTGATACAGAAGTGAAACCTAGGGGGAATTTTTAAATTTTTTAACAGCAAAGTCAGGATCAATTTGTAGAGTCTGGGTAAAAACAGGCTGTAATAAGCCAAAAAGAAATAGATGCATAATTGAGATTTAATTTAAAAACAAGCAAAAACAAACAACTCCCCCCCCCAAAAAAAAACATGTATTTGACTATATATGACTCTTAGGCTGATTTTTTTTTTTAATTCAGAAGAAGGCAAGTCAAGCCCTTTGTGGCACCTGGAGCAGGACTACTTGAGGGAAGGGGAGAACATTTCTTTACAGACCAGCTTGTCAACGTCACCAGGCTAATATTCCTTCAGCACTGCTATTGGTCAGTGCCAACATTTTATATAAAACATATGACACTCTGTTGTATACAGTATACCCCGTCCCCCTGCCCCTTCCCCAGCCTTAAAACATAAGGCTATTTTTCTTTACCTTTTGCAGTTAATAATATTGAGGTTTGGTGATGTTAAGCAACCTGCTTAAAATCACATAACTAAAAAGTTGCTGGGATGGTGTTTGAATCCAGGTTCTTTGAACTTGTAAGCACTGGGTTCCGATCTGACAGCACCGGGCTCATTTCTGCCTGCCCCTGTGATTGGTTCATTCCACTACCAAAGTTCATTCAGCGCCCTGCATTGCGCAAAGTGCCAGAGAGAGTAGAGATGAATAAGATGAAATCTGGCCCTTTGGGTACTTGCGGTCTTTTATCAAAGTCAAGGACTTGATTTAGTGCCACTTCCTCCAGGCAGCCTTCCTTGACTACCCCTTTTTTCCTCTGATACCTTTGGATACTTGTAATTGACAGTGCCCTACTGTTACTAATAAAACAAATAACATGTAACATTTACTGAGCACTTACTATGTGCCAGTCTCTATGGAAAATACCTTTCTATGGGTTATCTCATTTAACCCTTGTAAGAAACCTAGGAGAAAGACCCTATTATCAGCCCCATTTTACAGATGAGGACACTGAGGCCTAGAGGTAAACAATTGATACTAAAAATCCTAGTTAAAAAGGAGCAGATCTGGAAACCAAGGCCAGGCAATCTGGCTCCCAACCATTCTACACACTATGCTGTGGCCATCCACGTGCCTGTCTGGACCCCGACCTCTCCGACAGCTCCTTGGGGGCAAAGACTGCTCTTCTCCTGCTGTCCTTTGTAGCTCCTAGCTCAGCGCTGGGCACACCCAGGAGCTCACAACTCTGTGTTAACTGATTTACTCTCCCCTCACTGGAAAGTGATGATGAAACAAGATTTGGGGTGGGGGTGGGCAGGAAACCCCACAAATCAGCTCAGAACTTCTTCAGAGCTCTGGCTCTTGGTCAAGTGAGAGTAGGAACCATATTTCAAAAGACTTCCTGAGGGAATCTTCTTCATACCTATATTTCGCTTGCCCAGCATGATGCTTGGCACATAATAGGGCCCAATACATCTTTGCTGAATGACTGAATGAGCTTTAAAAATTCTAAGGCATCTCGCTGCTGTTGCTAGCGCTGCTGCCAGAGCGTCAGGCAGCAGTCTGAGCTCTGTCTTATACATCAAGCTCCGCCTGTCTTGCTTTGCAGCACTGTGGAAGCTAAAGGCAGGGCCCCGCCTAATGCAAAGTGGCTGCTTTTGTTTGGTTTGGTGTATAAGACTTTTGATGCCCACCCCCTTGCTCCCAGGGGTTCTGGCACTACCCAAACCAACTGCCTCCCCTCGTACTAAGATGGGCATTTAAGATACGGCAAAATTCACCTCCTTCTCCCACTGCAAGACATCTGCTGTTCTGTTTCATCTTTTCCAAGCCTCCTCACCAAAAGATTCTTGTGGTGCTGTCTGTCTTGGGGCAGGAAGATGGTCCCAGAGACCCTAGAAGCTTGCCTTCCTCCTCTTCTGTCTCGGGTGATTTTTCACCCTAAAAATATCACATAAGCTGTTTATGGCATCCATAACCTGCCTGGAAATTTTAAACCTCTTTCTTGCATGGCTTTTTATGAGTTGAGATAAACAAACAACTCTGTCTCTCGAGGGACTTGGGGCCCCGGATCCTTAACCTCACTCCTTAAGCCTGTGGCCCCGGAGGGAGCTGAATCAGAGCATGGGCCCCATAGGACTGTGGTTAAATGTGTCATGTGGAGGAAGCAGATAAAATCTGCTTAGGGGGAAAATGCAGCAGAGACCTTGAAGCAAAGATGGGCCAGACGGCAGGGGTGCCAAGAGTCCCCAGAGCAGGCTCTGCTGGGATTGAGAAGCCCTGGGTGGACACTAAAGGGGAGTTCTGGTGACGTGACAAGTCTTTGGGGGCATCTCATCCAACCCCTTATTTGGGACTAAATACATTGAGATCCTGGGAGGGGAGATGACTTGCCCAAGGTCATGTAGCCTCAGGGAAGCTGCATGGAATAGATGATGGGGTCTGCCCCCCTGCACCCACTTCCTTCTTCCCATCAGACCCTGATCTCCATGGAGCATCCCAGTGGTTGCAGGAGCTGGTGCCACCCCAATGCCAGAGGTGAAGTATGGAAACTTGGCCAAGCTAATCAGCACATCCATCTCCCTGGTCACAGTGACTGGGCTAGGGGTGGATTCTCTTGTTTAATCAGAGAGAATCTCTGGACCTTTGAGGAAGATCCTGGGAAATGCTGACCCTCCTTGCCCTGGGTTAGAAATGAACAAAAGATACAAGTAGTCTCAGCAACTGAGGCCAGATATCTTGTGACATGAAGAGAGAACCCCAGGATAAAGGAGACCCCACGGAAGGCAGAAAGGAGGGGTAGAAAGAGAAGGAATCCTGGGTTATGGTTCTGAGTTGCTGGATTGAACCTCACCTTAAGTCTTTACTCTGGAATGTTCAGTGACATGATCCAATAAAGTCTGTTTTTAAGACAGTTAGAATAGGTCTTATTACTATTAGTAATAGGCTTTATTATTTGTAACCAAAATATTCCCAGCCCAGTGGCCCTAAGCGCTTGCCTCTGCTCTTCTATCTCAGCCCTGGCTAGGTGCTGACCCCAGAGGGAAGGCCTCTATGCCTGGCTAGGCTGTAGGTGCCCCTAAGGCTGACTTTGGTCTGGAGTGCAGAAGCCCCACTAGCAGGCATTTTACACTCCCAGTTCAGGGAAGCGGGTTGGCTAGTTACACGGGTCCAGAAAGCATTTTCTTGGTGGCCACGGCAGTCCCACCCTCATAAACCCTGAGTATTTTGTGCACATCTCTGCAGTGATGCCGACCTCGCCACGTTTTAATGACTGACATCTGCATCTGGCTCCTCTAGACCAGACGCAGAATCCTCTTGCTAAGGATGAGATTATGCCTTACATACCTTCGGATCCCTGCACCTGGCTGAGTGCCTGACCCAAGGCTGGTGTTTCCTGGATGCCTGTGGAGTGGGCAAAACATCTCTTTCCACTCCCTGCCTCATTCTCTAATGGATCCTCTTTAGACTCCACTTTCTTCCCTTTAAAAATTAGGATGAAGTTAAAGAGCACAGTAGACAAGATGCAAAGCATTCACCCAGGTCCCCAACTCACAAACTGAGGATTTGATCTGCTGCTGTATTCCCCTGGGGCGAAGTCCCAAACGGGACACCAGCTTCATCCCATATGCTCACTGTTCAGCACTGCTGAGTGTAAAGCCCTGGGCAAGAGGACAGTGGAGGGAAAGGCAGGAAAGACTGAGTCAGAGAAGGCTGGGAACAAAATTGGAGTCCGTTGGGATTATTCTGTCTAAACCCTCATGGATGGAGAGGAAGCTTGGGCCCAGGGAGGAGTCCTCACCCTCCTGACTCAAGGTCACTGGGACAGAACAACCAGGATAGGGAAGAACTCCACTTTACAAAGCAAGCCCTGTTTCCCCGGGACTCCAGCCCTGTGCAGACAGGACTCGAGGATGGATGGGGAACAGGACACGGTGGGCGGCTCAGGGGCCAGCCTTTGGGGCTTGCAGCCCCTGAAGGTTGAGAAACTCCGTGGGCCTTCCTTTTGCCACTAAAGCACATCCTTGCCAACTGGGTTTATAGTCTCCTGGGTTGTGAGTCCTCAGGGCCCAGAGAAGTGACTCAATGAGCATTTAGTACATCGCTGGCACTGGGATTGTGTGTGTGATTCAGGAGTCACTCGCAGTGCTTGGGCTGATTAACTCCAGAGACTCATTCAAAGCCTCCTCCCCAGCCCTTCAAGCCCGGGATCCAGGGATCCGGCTGCGTGAGCTGGGACCTTGTGTGGCTCTCACGCTCCTGAAATGTTTCTCACGTCTCCACCTGCCAACCAGCCTCGCGCCGACAGAAGGTCCCTGGACCGTGAGCTCCGGGGAGAGGAGTTTCCTCGCTCCTCTGCCTCCTGCCTGCTTCCCACATGAAAAACAGGATCTCAGGACCCCCTCTCTTCCTGAGATCCCCTCGATTCTGAGCGGCCCCCCCCCACCATACAAAGCTGCCCTGTGATCCCGCCCCCGCCCCTCCCTCTCTGCCGCAGGAACTGTGTCCCCTTCCCTACCCTACTCCTGCGCTTGTCCTGGGGGCGTCTGTCGTCTCGGGTCGCCCCCACCGCCTTCCTTTCCCTCCTCCTTTTCCTCCCCCGGCTCCGCCCCAGGCCCCGCCCTCCCCACCCCGGCGCGCGGCCCCCTCCCCCGGCCCCTTCGTGGTCACCCGCCCCCAGTCGGGGACAGGGGCGCGGGGAGGGTAGAGGCGTGCGGGCCAGGCGGCCGCCCCTCCCCGCGAGCCCGGGGCCCGAGCGCGCGCCCAGCGCCCCCCTGCGTGGCCTCCCCGCTCCCGCCTCCCCGCCTTCCCCTCCTCCTGGTGACGTCCGGGTCCCTGCCCGTCTGAAAACTCCGCGCCGCGGCGGTGGAGGCGGCGGCGGCGGCGGAGGAGGAGGAGGCGCAGCGGCGAGCCGAGGCGGCGGCGGCGGCGGCCGGAGCGGGAGCCCGAGCGGCAGCCGGCGGCCGCGGGAGCCGCGGGGAGCGCGGGGGCGGCCCGGAGCGCGCCGGGGTCCCCGCGCCCCGCTCGACCGCCGCGCTCCGAAGATGGTGGCGGCGCCGTGCGCCCGGAGGCTGGCCCGGCGCTCGCACTCGGCGCTGCTCGCGGCGCTCACCGTGCTGCTGCTGCAGACGCTGGTCGTGTGGAATTTCAGCAGCCTCGATTCCGGGGCCGGGGAGCGCCGCGGGGGCGCAGCGGCCGGCGGCGCGGAGCAGCCACCCCCGGCCCCGGCCCCGCGCCGGGAGCGCCGGGACCTGCCCGCCGAGCCGGTGGCAGCCCGAGGAGGAGGCGGCGGCGGCGGCGGAGGACGGGGGCCCCCGGCGCGGGCGCGGGCGCGGGCAGGCGGCCCCGGAGAAGCCCGGGCGCAGCAGCCGGCCAGCCGGGGGGCATTGCCTGCCCGGGCGCTGGTAAGATGCCCCTTCGGCTCGCGCCCCGCGGGGAGGGAGGGAGGGAGGCGGGTGGCAGCAACCCCACGCCCCCCTAGCCCTTGAGCCCGGGTCATCAGCCTGGGACTCCGCAAGCCTGCTGACTCCACATCTCTTTGCCCTGAAGCCGGGTGGGGTCTCTGCCAAGGCTCGGGGGTCGTGGGCCGCCCCATCCGGAGTCTGAGGACGGCCCCTTTGGAGTGTGGGGGAAGTTACCTCCAGAGGAGGCGCTTTGGGGGTTACGGGGTCTGGCTGGGTTCCTGTTTCCCATCACTCTTGCTGGGCGCCCCGACTTGCCGTACGCGAGTGAGTGTCGGCGCCTCGCTCCCTGCCTGAGTGCGTGGATCGTGCCGGATCCTCAGCCGCCGCTCCTGGGTGGTTCTCGCAGCAGCATCTCTTTGGTCTTTGCAGAGCTGGGTGCAGACAACCGAGCCCTCTGTTTTCCCTGGCCTGCGATGGGGTCTGGAATGGGTGTCCCAAGTCCCTGACCATGTCCCTGAATCAAGACTCAGTCTTGGGTGCCTGGTCTTATTTTGGGTCTCCCGTTTCTCCTGTCTGGATGTTTGAGTCTCCCTCTTCGCCTTCTCTGTCTCTAACCTTGCCGTCTCCCATGCCCTCTCTGGCTTTACCTCTTACCCGTCTCCAGTTTCAGGGCAGGGCCCCTTCTTCTCACTGGTTATCTCTGTCTCTCTATCTTGTGTGTGGCCGGTTCCAGTCACCAGCTGTGTGTCGGACCACGGCTTCTGTGGGTTTTCTTTGCCCCCCCTTGGGTGTGAACAGTCGGGGCTTTGAAACTGTTTCTTCTGCAGATCTGGGACCATCTAGGTGGCTGGGTGGGGAACTGACTTGTTTTCCTACCCTGTCCCCAACTTCTCCAGGGATACCTTTCACATTTCTTTGGGCTGCCTTGCCGAGTCTACTGAGCTGGGAGCACATGAGGCAGGAGGTCAGAGTCCCCAAGTCTGGGCGGGGATGTCAGCTCCCCATGGCTGTGAGCTTCTGTCTTAAGGCATAACCAGTGTGTTGTGTTTCTGTCTGTGTCTTTGTCATGCCACTTGCCTGCAGGGATTTGCCTAGCCCCTAAAGGATATTAGACACTGGGGGAGGGGGTGGCTTCAGGACCCTTAGGACTGAATGCACGTCTCTATCATTTGTCACGTTGGGAGTCCTCATTGAAGGCTGCCTTCATACACAGCCTGACGCTTTCTGATCTGCTAAACTTCTTTGGAGGCTATGCGACCCTCTCTGCTGGAGTGCGGTCTTTTGTGCCTGTGGGCTGAGCCAGCCCCGAGACATGATGTGATGGCATTTCATGTTGTTGTGTGGGTAGCGGGGAGAAATCTTTCCCTCATTTGTGGGGAAGAGAGTGGCGTTAGACTCCTGATGGAGAACCAGAACATTCCCAGTGTCCTGCGGCCTCTTCTTTACAGGGAAGGGTATTTTGAGACACTGTCTTTGAACTCCTGGAGTTGATAGTGATGTGTTCCGGCAGAAATGCAATTAGAAGTTCCTTCTGCATTCAGAGCCCTACTGGGAGTGGGGGGTGGGTGTGGAGCATGGAGCATGTCCTGCTAGCCCAGTGTAGGGACATGTAGCATGGACATGGGGGTGGCATGGGGCTTACTGTATCCTTTACATCTCGGGTACAGATGGGGTTCGGGAGGTGCCTTTAGGGTGCACATACCACTTGTTGAAACAAATGAAGAGAGGGAAGGAGGCGGGCCGGCTAATTTCTTTATAGGTCCCTGACAGTCTCAGCATCCATGCACAACCCCTCTTGGTGTGTTTGGCTCAGTGTCTTATTCTCTCATGTCCCAGCTCAGTCACGGAGGGATTCGCAGTTGGGGAAGTGGGTGGGTGCGTGCCATTTTCCTTTTTTCATTCCGTTTGGAATTCCAGTTCCAGCAGCAGAGTTGCTTTGCTTTTCTGAAACTCTGCTTTCATCTCCAAGGTCAGTTACTCTCCCCCCATCCCCACCCACGTGTCCCAATGTCTCAATTTCTTCACCTTCCAATATAGACATTTATGTCTTGTCTTTTCCTTTTCCTTTTTCTTTGGTCCCCTTCCTTCCTAGTAGGTGTCTGCCATGCTGTTGTTGACTGTTGTCACTCCTGGATTTGTATTTTATTTTATTTGCTTGTCTCTTTGCTCTCTTTCCTCTCCCCCACACCCGCTCCCATGGCGGGCTAGATCCTGAACACAGACTGGCTGGCTGGATCCCGGGGTCTGTCGCGCTCTAGCTGTGCCCACCCAGCCCCTGCCCTCCCATGGAGCTCCAGGAGACCAGAAGGGGGCAGGCTGTTCCCAAAGTCCGGTACAGCTAGAGCTTGGGTTGTAGGCAAGGAGAGGACCAGACGGTTTCGCAAGGCGTAAGGCCCCTTGCAACATGTGGTTTGTTTCCAGACCTTGCCAGGGCTGCCAGCATGATGCTTTGGAGGGAGATTCAGGATTGGGACATTAAAAAAAAAAAAAAATCCTTGTGATTTTCCAGATGGCTCTTGTAAAGAGCTGGTCAGGCACATGCTTAGATGATGCTTCATGTCTTTGCTCTGTGGCAGGCAGGAGTGGGGTGGGGTGGACGACTGTGGCTTTTGCATGTAGAGGGAGTCCATGGCCTGGGGTGGCAGTGGACGTTTTGCAGAGAGTGTCAGGCAGGCATGGTGTATAGAGCATTTTCCAAACCAGACCTTGCTGCTTCCTTGTGCCTGTTCTCTCAGAGCTTCTGCCCCTGTTATATTTGGGGACCTGCACTCCAGGGGAAGGGCCTGATCGTATCCAGGGTGCATTTAAGAAGCCAAGAAGAAGCACCCAGTTTCTCTAGCAGATGGAATCAGAGGGCATATCCATAAAAGATTTGCAAGTTCCCCTTTTCCTCTTAGCCTCTTTCAAAGCTCTTAAATATTAGAATTATTGGGTGGATTGTGGCTGACTTTTGTGACAACGATTCTTTCTTTGGGTCTCCAGTAAGCCGTGGATCTTACTGTCATCTCAGAATTTAAGAAACAGATGGGCTCACTTGTAAAGGGAGGGAAAATCTTGGGCGGGGGGGCAGGGGAGAGCTGTCAAAAAGATCAGCCTACAGGTTCTGCATAGATTTCGGAGAAAATGAAAGAGCTGTGTGTGTTAACGTAATGAATGTTTATTTTATATCCCTTTGGCGATTCTCTTCTTGAAATCCTCACATTTATTGCTTGTGCTGTTAGATAAACTGTTACTCTGTAAGTTTCATTTAAGAAATCTAATTTTTTATTGCTCTTCCCTCCCTCACAAAGTAGAATGGGGTTTCTGTATTATCTGACCCCATTGAAATGTTGATTTTTCGGCAGAAATTCCTCATACTTCACATTACTCAGATAACTCAGGACTTTTTTGAGACTTTGACAGTGACTTCGAGAGATCTGTTCACTGGATCCAAATCACCTCTGGTTGTAACAGCCTTGGAGGTGTAGCTTTTCTTTTTATCCAAATGTGTTGAGACCAGAGAAAACAGAGGGTATTTTATTGATGGTTCATTTTTTTTTTCACACTGTCAGTGGAGTTTTATTTTGCTTGAGTGATGCATTACACTTTGTATACAGAAATATGCATCACTGAACAATATTTATCTTATTGCAAATGTTGCCATCTGTTTAATCATATACTGGAAGATGTTAAATAAAATAGATAAATAAAAGTAGAAGTTGTATACATAGGTGTATATGTATATAATATCAATTCTATTTTATTTATTTATATATATACACACACACACACATGTATATATATTCACTTTCCTTCCAGTCTTCTCACACTTTAAACATTCTCTCTAGTTTATCAGCTCAATTTTTATCTTCCAGAAGGTTGGGTTGTCAAATGCTTGCTGTTTTTTGGATAGGAAACCAGCCAAGGCATAAGTTCTTATTCACTGGCAATTGTCCAACTTTGATCCATGGTCTTAATAGAAAAGGAAATTTGGTGGCTTGAGCTAAAGCCATCATTGCATCATCGTGTGTCCCCAGAAAACAAAAATACCCTTAAGGATATCTCTGAAGTAAGAGTCTGCCTTGCCACCCAGAGCTGTTTATGATCAGTGAAGTCATAAATCTATCTATTTAATATTTCGTGCAGAAAGACTTAACATGCACACCCGCTGGACTGCACAGGTGAGGGTTGACCTCGTCTCCATCTTTTGGCTGATGCTGCCCTAAGAGTTGTCACTTACAACTGCTCTCTCTCCTTTTCCTTTGCATTTCCCAATTTCTGTGGACCCAGATCCCCATCTGCCAGAAACAAAGAGAAAATACTTTGGAGAAAGTAAAAAATTAAAAAAAGAAATCAACCCCAACAAAACCTACATTCCAAGGAAGGGGTGTGGGAACAGGAGGAACAGTCACAGGAAGTGTGTGCGAGGCCCCAGCACAAATGAAAGAGGCCTCCATTCAGAACCTTTGGGTCTGACATGCCTGGTGTTCTCATACCAGCTTGGCTCTTTCTATCTGCGTAAGACTGGTAAATAATGATGCAAATAGAAGGGTAATATTAACAACAACAATGCCTGTATAACAGTTATAATGTGCTGGGCACTTTTTTATTGATTCATGATAGTACATATTTTGGGGGCACATGTGATACTTTGATACCTTGATATGATGTATAATGATAAAATCAGAGAAATTGGGGTATCCATCACCTCAAACTTTTACCTTTTCTATTTACTGGGGAAATTTGAATTCTTTTCGTCTAGCTATTTTGAAATACACACTAGATTATTGTTAACTATAGTCATACTAACTGAACTATCGAACACTAGATCTTATTCCTTCTATCTAACTGTATTTTTGTACCCATTAATCAACCTCTTCATCCCCCTTCCCCCCACCCCTTCCCAGCCTCTGGTAACCACTAATTTACTCTCTGTCTTCTTGAGATCCACTTTTTGAGCTCTCACTCATGAGTGAGAATATGCAATATTTGTCTTTCCGTGCCTGGCATGTTTCATATTTCATTATGGCATCCAGTTCCATCCATGTCGCTGCAAATGACAGGATTTTATTCTTTGTTACAGCTGAATAATATTCCATTGTGTTTATATACCACATTTTCCTTATCCATTCTTCCGTTCATGGATACTTAGGTTGATTTTATATTTTGGCTATTACAAATAGTGCTGCAATAAACATGGGAGTGCAGATATCTTTTCGATATACTAATTTCCTTTCCGTTGTATATATACCTAATAGTGAGATTGCTGGATCATATGGCAATTTTATTTTTAGTTTTTTGAGAAACTTCCATACTGTTTTCCATAATGACTGTACTAATTTACATTCCCACCAATGGTGTATGAGGGCTTGCCTTTCTCGCATCCTCACCAGCATCTGTTATTTCTTGTCTTTTGGATAAAAGCTGTTGTAACTGGGGTGAGATGATGTCTCACTGTGGTTTTGATTTGCATTTTCCTGATGATTAGTGATGTTGAGCATTTTCCATATGCCTGTTGGTCGTTTGTATGTCTTCTTTGGAGAAATGTCTATTCAGATCTTTCACCCAATTTTTAATCAGATCATTTGGTTTTTTTGCTGTTGAGTTGTTTGAGTTCCTTATATATTCCAGTTATTAATCCTTGTCAGATGGGTAGTTTGCAAATATTTTCTCCCATTCTGTAGATTGTCTCTTCACTTTGATGATTGGTTTTTTTGCTGTGCAGAAGCTTTTTGGCTTGATGTGATCCCGTTTGTCTATTTTGGCTTTTGTTGTTTGTGCTTTTGATGTCTTTGGTCCAAAAAATCTTTGCCCAGACCAATGTCCTGAAGTGTTTCCCCAATGTTTTCTTCTAATAGTCTCATAGTTTCGGATCTTAGATTTAAGTCTTTAATCCATTTTGATTTGATTTTTGTATATGGTGAGAGATAGGGGTCTAGTTTCATTCTTGTGTTTATCCATAAGGTTATGGTTATCCAGTTTTTCTTGCACCATTTATTGAAGTGACTGTTCTTTCCCCAGTGTATGTTCTTGGCACCTTTGTCGAAAAGGAGTTGGCTGTGAGTGTGTGGATTTATTTCTGGGGTTCTCTTTTCTGTTTGCCAGGCACTGTTTTAAACCCTCTATATGTATTAACTCATTTTATCCTTCAAGCTATGTACTATTATATTTGCAACAGCCAACGGTCATGGTGCTTACTATAACTAGGCCCTGTTCTAGGTGTTTATAGATATTAACTCATTCAAACCTCATGCTATATCGAGGAAACTGAGGCATAGGGAGCTTATGAAACTTTCCCAAGGTCCACGGTTACAAATGGCAGAGCTGGGATTTGAACCCAGGCAGTTTGTGCTCTTAACTGCTCTATTCTGCATCCTCCCTTTTATAAGTGTCTTGTGAAGGTCCCCAACTTAGGAATCACAGAACTCATATGAGGGGGCACACAGTAGTTGGTTCTGTCAAAATGCCCAACCTCAAGGACAGGATTTTATTTTATTTTTAAAAACTTTTCTTTTATATATTTAAGGTGTACAACATGATGTTTTAATATACATGTAAATAGTGAAAAGGTGACCATAGTCAAGCAAATTAACATATCCATCATTTCACATAGTTACCCATTTTTTTGTGTGTATGTGGCTGAAGTCTAATTTTAGCCAAAAGAATCCTGAGTACAGTACAATATTATTAAGTATAGCCTTCATGTTGTACGTTAGATCGCTAGACTTGTTCATCCTGCATATCTGCTACTTTGGATTCTTTGACCTACATCTTTCAGGACAGGATTTTATGGCCCTGGAAAAGAAAGCATCACCCTATAGTGAAATATGCAGCAAGCCTGCTAGAGAATAATTAAACTTGAACTGCTGAGTTGGCTGGAGAAAGTTTTGAGTTCAGCTCTCTCTAGCCAGAAGAGGAGGGGCAAGAGGATATTGTGCAGGTTCACTGGCCAGTGAACATGGCCTAAACTGCTCCAGGGCTGGCCCACTGAGGAGCCCACCACCTGCACCCAAGAGCCTGGGTGAAGTGGGACGTTGCAGCGGGAGAGCTATCTCTATGCACAAGCAGTCCAGATTGTCTTGTGGGTACTTCCTTCCGCCTGCAACAGAAACTATCCGTTTGCCCGCAGATACTTGTCAGTTTGTGCCCCTGTGCTCCCTGGGTTAGGTTGCCACCTCCCCCATTGGAAGCCAGAGCCGTTTCAAAGGAGGTGGTGGGGGTGTGTCACCTTAACTCTGAGCACGGAAACTGGCATTATTAGTAGGAACCAGGGGCCGCAGACACCCTACCAGATGGGGAAGAGGTGGGACCCATTCTCAAGCCTTTGGTGGGTGTGTGGGACCTCCCCCTTCAGGGCCCCCTGAGGGCAATGAACTGGATTTGTTCTGTCTCAGGCCTGGTTTGTCCTGGCCAGGCGACTGCTGGCTTATCTGGGCATGTAATCCAGGCTCATGTGTCAGTGGGTGCTAATGAGGCAATGTGGTAACAGGCGTTTGTTTCTGCTCCCAGGGTATCCTTTGCTGTAATCCTTGGCCATGAGGCTTTTGTTGTAAGCTGAGTTTGTGGAGCCCAGAGATGGAGGCAAATGTTCCCTACCCAAGGGGTGCAAGCCTTGCAACTGTGACGAGGAGGAGGAGGAAGAGAAGGATTTCTTTTACTGAATGTTTACCCTGCACCAGACACGGTGGAAGAAGTAGAAAGACATAGTCTTACTGAATCCTTGCAGCCCCTGCAAGTTAAGGGCTGTTGTGCTCATCTCTACTTTACTGACTAAAAACAACAAAAACTAAGGCAATAAGTTGGATGAAAGTTAAACTGACGAAAAGTGACCAAACTAGGTGTTGAAGTTGGGTGGTGACTCCAAAGGCTGGGTTCTTAGTCGCTACCCAATTCAGAGTCAGTAAGTCACTTGACTATAGCCCTTCACTTTCCCCTTCCTCCTATCCATTCATGCAGTCATGCATCCCTCCGTCCGTCCATCTGTCCATCCGTCCATCTGTCCATCCATCCATCTGTCCATCCATCCACCCATCCATCCACCCATCCATCCACCCATCCATCCACCCATCCATCTGTCCATCCATCCACCTGTCCATTCACCCATCCATCTGTCTGTCTGCCCATCCACCCATCTACCCATCTACCCATCCTCTTCTCCAACAGTTAGATTGTGCCAGGCATGGCACTGGGACTACCCTGGTGAACAGGACAGATGTGCTCCCTGCCTTCCAGGAGGACCAGTCTAGCAGGCAAGGGTTAGGGCCTCTGCTCATGAATGGCCTATCCACAGAGCTTCCTGTCACATCCTGGCCTGGCTCACTGCTGACACCCGTTCCCCATGGTGGCCTCTTGAACACAAGAGGAAGGTGTCCTTTGGAAAGGTGGGCACAAGGAATAGTGTGATTCAGGACCCTGGACGTCCTCAGGTCTCCTGCTGTCCCAGAACCGCCCAACATGAGGTCTGGGCCAACCCACTCATCTTACCACTGGAGGGATGAGCTCAGAGACAAGCAGGTGATCAGATGCTTCAGGGCCTGGGAGGCAGGTTGTGTGATGTTTAGGAAGAGGGTGGTGTTCTCACATCATCTCTGTGTGACCTGGGCATGTCACTTCACTTCTCTGGGGCTCGGTTTCCTCATCTGAAGCACAGGGGCCACGAAGGCACCTACCTTGGAGGGCGTGGTGATACGGGGCAGCTCTGGCCCATGGCAGTGCTCTGTTCCCCCTCCCTGATGGAGCCTGTTTGTGCGTTGCGCGAAGGGGGCTCTCAAATCTGTGGCCCATGGGTACATTTGGTTTACCCACACTGAGTATTAGAATATAGAATAAATAGCCACTGAAATTTAAAGATTAGGATATGCCATAAGACAGTGTGGATTTTTGGAGTTCTTTTAAAAGTCACAAGACCCAGCATTACTGGGCCCACATTCTTGTTTGGTGTTAAATGGCCATGCTGAAGAATGGTTATGCCCCAGACCCAACAGGTTCTCAAGAGTTCCCCCAAGATCTCTTCTGTCACCTGTGATACCTGCCTGGCCCCTCCAGGCTGTTGAGTTTGCAACATATTTGGAAGACCTCTGTGTGTACTGTGAAGATTTAAAAATAAATATCTGTGGTCACCTTATTCCCATGTGGCTTGTTCACAGCCACTTATTTACCTCCGACTACCTTTGCCTACCCTAGGCATGATGGAGGTTTCCTTCCCCCCACCCCCACTGACTAGAGCTGGTGGTGGATACCCAGAATATGCAAATTTTTGTAAGCATTAGGCCATTCTGAAGGCACACATCCTTGACAGAAATAGAATCATGCATTCTGCAACGTGGTATGCCAGTTTCCCCTTTGTGGGTAGGGAGTGTGGGTACCAGGCTGTGTTTTGAATCAGCTGCCTTCCCCTCTTGGGGGTCACCATGTCCTTGGCCCCCAAGAGCATGCATTGGGAAGTTGGGAGCTTTTAGAGACAAGGGGCAAGTAGAAGGATGAAACATTCCAGAGCACCTTGGCTCGGTCCCAACTCTGTTAGGGACGGACTCTGACTTTCATCTCTGTGTCTTTTTGGCTTTTCATCAGATGATGCTAATAAGCCTCCCTCCCTCCCCGGGTTGTGAGGATTGAATCTGATAAACAGATGAGAAAGTGCTTTGAAGCTTGGAAAGCCCCAAGTGAACGTAAGACAGGCTCGTGTCTTAGAGTGGAAGGACGTGGGGGTGTTAAGATCCGTTGTCTGTGTGCCCCTCCTCATGTTGTCTTGTAACCTTTGGGGGACAAGGAGTGAATGAAGGAGTCAAACCCACCTGAAGTTTCCCACCCACTTATCTGTTAATTCAGCAGATACCGGGTGAGGGCCTTATGCAAAGCAGGGAAAGACAGATGCGACCCTGCCTTCATGCAGTTTGTGGTCTGGGGGCAGGATGACCCCCAAATAAAAGCAAACAAGAACATTAAAAAAAAAATCAAATTGTTATAAGCGTAGTGAAGGAAACAATTGGGGTGCTGAACGAAAATAGGGGGCTATGGGTGAGCATTTATTTTGGATGGGGTAGGCTTATTTTACTTATTTTGGGGTGGGGATTTATTTTGGCCTTTTGCCAGAGTAGTTCCACACTAGCCCCGGGAATCCCAAATATGATATAGACACCAATCATGATACACTGGTGATTGGAGTTGCTACATGGGCAAACAGTCTTTAATAGAACAGCTTTCCTGTACAACATCTATTCAATTCTTAAATTTTGCATATGTTCTTTTAACTGATTTTTTAAAAAAATCAGAATGTACTGTGTATACGTTATTCCAGATGTACAGCTTGATGAATTTTGACAAACACCCCGGTTAACCCAGACCAAGAAACAGAGCATCGACAACTTCCCAGATGCGCCTCTTCCCGGCTTCTTGGG
This sequence comes from Daubentonia madagascariensis, assembly GCA_023783475.1. Classification (NCBI taxonomy): domain Eukaryota; kingdom Metazoa; phylum Chordata; class Mammalia; order Primates; family Daubentoniidae; genus Daubentonia; species Daubentonia madagascariensis. The sequence goes on along the minus strand of JAKFHU010002505.1, from coordinate 2,150,753 downwards.
TTCTGTGGTGAACGTTTTAAGAAATTGTCAATAGCTGTGTATTTCTTTAAATGTGTATTAGGGAAAATGTGTAAATATAACCAGTCAATCAAAATGGCAACTTCAAAGTTCTTACTCTTTAGCATGCAGGTAAAGTGGCATTTAAGTAAAAAGAAATTGGTTAACAAAGTTAAAATGCATAAGTAATAGTAGGAAACCCTAACTCTATTCCTAATCCTGATTCCAGCTTGGTTGGTGAACGATGGTCAGGGAGGTGCTAGAGGGGTCAAGGTTTGGAAAATGTCTCAGCTTAACCAGTTTGGAGATCCTTTGCTCCTCTGGTAAACAGCTGTGCTGTTTTGTTCTGAAGTTCAAGTGGAAAAGATTTAAGTTAGACATTAGGAGGAACTGTACCCTGGGTTCATTTGAATGGAAGTCCCCCTGGAACATCCTTTCTGGTGTTCTTGCTTGCTGTCTGTGTGGCCCCTACAGTAATGGAAAGTAGTTGCCCCAGAGGACTCCCCGAGTCCGTCTTCTGTGACTTGGATCTGGGCGTTTCATGTGCATCTTTTGGATTCGGCACTGTGCATTTGCTTCACGTTGAGAATTTGTATTCTAGTCCCCCATGTGTGGGACATGAAATTAGCATGCTGAATGGGTCCCCAAATGGGCCGGTAATGACTGCATTAACTTAACCCTGAACCCAGACTCTCCTGTTCAGAACCAGGGTAACAGAACCGCAGTACAACATCAGCAGCGATTCCAAAGGGCAATGGAGACAACTAATCATTTCATAATGATCCAGATGGAGAAGAAATAAAAGCTTCGAGCCCAAGGACAGCATGATAATTTTGCAAAGTCTTAGTGCTCAACCAGACTCACGTTCATAAAATAAACAAATGTTTTTGGTAATGGAGAGCTAATGTATACATTATTTAAGGATAGTATTAAAACCAGATTAGATGGATCAAATAATACAGCGGTTACTCCATTAAGCATCCTTTCTTTGGGGATATGGAAAAGTTATTATCTTACTTTTTTTTCCCCTTTTCCTCTCCTTGTGAAATGGGACTTTATTAATTAGAGATGTAGTGGGAAATCTTCTTTTCTCCCCCGGACTGGTGGCTGTTTTCTGTTTATTTTTTAATGTAGAACCATGCTTTGCAGATGTTCTCTTTGAAATAAAAGCCTATTCATTGTGTCTCCTTCTCTGTGTCTTTTATCCCCAGTGCAGAAGGGGCAGCTGTTGTAAAAGACACAGAGAACCCCGTTTGCTTGTCAGCAAGCGTTACACACTATTCTGTTTCTGATGTAAAGTGCTCTTATAGCCTGCTTTTTCTCATAATCCTTTTGCAGAATAGTTTTTGAATTGTTACGTCTGATTTCCTCTTGTTTAGAAGGTGAGGCGAAGACAGAGAACAGTGTAGAGGTGTTAAGTGAAACATCTCCTAAGGATGGATGTGCCCAGAAAGACTGGGTGCTTTGCAGATGGGCGTGGGTTAGATTATTAACTTTTCTCGGGTCTAGAAGCTGACTGCCGTTTTGGCTTTCTTTTAGGGTTAAAAACAAACAAACAACAGCAACATTTAGAGGAAACAGACTCTTTTTTGGAGTGAGCAGGTGGCTATAACCTTCCAACAAAAGTGGGCAGTAGAAAGTTCTGATGGGGAACATGTAAACCAGAGGTGAACCTGGCTCTTTGTGGGTCAGGTCTGGGCTGCAGATGGAATGGTGGCAGCATCGAGTCCTCCTCCTCCTCCTTTTTTAATTTAAAAAAAAGTAAATTTTGAAATTACAATTTAAATTCATAACCAAAATCAATGATTTCAAATCAAAGTCTAATTTACAGTGGCTATTAAAAAATTTGAAATTTTGGCCTTCATTCCCAAAGAGGTGACAAGTTGAGTGAGGGGAGAAGTGGCTGCCCCTCTACACGGGACCTCTGCTCTCCAGTTTGCCACGGGGCCCACCAGTCTGCTCTGCTTATTTGTGTTATCTGTAAGACCGCTGTCACAACTCTCACTGTAGTAATAATAATTGCTGTTATCTATTAAATGTCACTACCTGCCAGGCACTATGCTAAGCAGCATCTTATGGATTATCACATTTAATCATTACAACAGCCTTTTATGAAGTGGCTGTTGATGGTATTCCCATTTACAGATGAGGAAACTGAGGCATAGAGAGAGTAAGGAATTGCCCATAGTTGCAGAGCGGTAGACTTGGAATTTCAACTCAGGCAGTGTGACTTGGGAGTCTGTGTGTCAAAGGCCATGTGTGTGCTGCACAGAAATTTTTAACAAAGTGATTCCCGTGAGGTATTCTTCAGAGTGCTTCTGCAAGAAAGTTGGTACTGTTTGCCCATTGTGTGGATGAAACCACTGAGACACCACTGAGTGAGTGAGTCGCCCAAGGTCAAACCATGACATAAAATGTACAAGGTAACTTACTGTCTATAAAGAGAGGACAGGCATGAAAATGACCATGGACTTGGGCACTTGGGAAGCTGACAGTCTGGCTCTGGTGTAAATACCCCCACCCCAGTTCCCACTCTCTGTGCACACAGAGCAGAGCAGGGGTGGCGCCCTCCACCCTCCATCCATATAGTTTTGAAGCAGAGAGGTAGCATCTAAAGTGTAATATTTTGATAAGTTGCTGATTTGTATTAAAATAATAATTACAGTGATAATTACAAGCACGGATTTCAGGGAGACTCAGCTGCTGACTGTGAGAAAAAATAATTAACTGCATATTCTCTGGGAATCAAATGGAAGCCAGGCCTGGCCTTTTTCTTTTGTGAGGGTCCAAGCACAGATTTTGCCGCAGGTTGAAGGCCACGTGTTTTGCTAGGTGCTGTTTATGTTAACACTATTTATGGCAGATTTCCATACTAGGCGTCTGTTGGAATTGGTCAAGCATCATCTTTTCTCACAGACACCCAGGAAAATAACCTGGCCGGATTCTGATGGTAGCACCATCCCTCAAACCACGAAATATACCCCATACTAGAAGCAAACACAGTAATAGCTAGAGGAAAACAATTTAGATTTGCCTTTTATTATTAAATATTCCTAAATACTCTGGCTAATCCTTGGCCATAGTGAAGGAGTCATAGGTAATTTTATTTGACTGCTATGGTTCTCTTTATATTTCTGTTTGAAGCTGATTGAATTGTAAGCTACCTTAGTATAAAATCTTGCCAAACTTCTCTTGAAGTAGAACAAACATATGGAAAAGGGCACAAGTCGTGAATGAACAGCTCAGGAAACTGGCCACACCCAGCTAACCAGCATCCAAATCCAAAGCACAGAGCATTACCAGTCCCTGGGTCCCTCTCGTGCCCACTCTGACCCCAGGCCTCCAAGGGTAACCTCTGTCATGACTTATTAACCCCATCGGTTACGTTCACCTCTTTTTAGAAATGGAATCATGTGATCTGTACTCTTTTATGCCTGGTTTGTTTAGATTCACATTGTGCCTGTGAGATTCATCTATATCAGGGGTTGGCAAACCACAGCCCGCGGGCCGAATCTGGCCTGCTGCCTAATTTCATCTGGCCTGTGAGCTAAGAATGGATTTTATATTTTTAAATAGGTGGGGGGAAATTTCAAAAGAAGAGTAATATTTGGTGATGTGAAAATTGTATGAAATTCAAATTTTTGCTTTTGGAGGGCAGTGACCGAGTCTTGAGGACGGTGCCCCAGCAGCGGGAAATGTCGTATCCTCCCCTCTTCCACTTACTGTTGCAACCAATAAAGGTTGTTTCTACTGTAAAAATAAAACAAAACAAAATTTGTGTCCATAAATAAAGTTTTATTAGAAAGCCATGTCCGTTCATTTATGTGCCAGCTATGGCTGCTTTTGTGCTACAACGATAGAGTTAAATAGTTGCAACAAAGACCACATGGCCCACAAAGCCTGAAGTATTTACTATCTGGCCCTTTACCAAAAAGTTTGCTAACTCCATATCTGTATTGTTTCATGGAGTTGTAGTTGTTCTTTTGCGTTGCTGTTTATTTCATTATGGAATATACCATGATTTACATATCTATTCTGTTTATGGGCATTTGGGAAGTTCCCAGTTTGGGGCCATTATAAATAGTGCTGCTGTGAACATTCCTGTGCGTGTCTTTTGGTGGACATATGCACACATTTCTGTTGGGTATATACCAAGGGGCAGAATTGATTTAAGTACTGCTTTTGTTTTTTAACTGGTTGATTTGAGAATTATATTTTAATTTGGAAGTTTTACCTGTCATGCTAGGGAGTAAAGCATGGTGATAACTTTCATGTGTTGAAACTGTAACAAGGCTTGCTTTCCTAACTAGTCTTGCAAAGCGGAGAGTCTGTAGAATCACAGTTTATAAGTTGACGACTGTTTTTCCGTTCTCGGTCCCTTCAAGGATGTTGGGAGCATGCCTGATGTCAACTGCTTTAGTTGCTTTTGGGAGTGGTGCCATCATTTAATTTCTTATACCGAAGCCATATTGTCCAAAGGGCTCTTATCTTTATTCAGCAAAACAGGTCTGGTAGAATTAGACATTTTTTTCCCTTGATGTCACTTTTTGCTTTGATTGACTTCGCTTATCTCTGGCTGTTCGGGTTTTCTTCCGGGGATACAGACGAATGCAGCCCTGCATCCCCAATAAGATCTCTAGCCTGCAGTAGCATATGCCATTTTACATTGAAACACAGTGCTGAAACGTCCCTTCTGGGACTGCATACGTTGTACGTGGCCATGGCATCGGAGCACGGAGACTGCCCCAAGGAGCTGCCTTGGAGTGCGTTGTCAGCATTGTTTAGAAGCACAGGATCCCGCGTCAGTTTCTGAAGGCTGGTCACTTTGCATTTGCTGTCCCACTTTTGCAGACACAGGCACTGACAGGGCCGGGAGAACAACGTCAGGGTTCCGTGGAATCCACCCGTCTTTCAGGTTTGCTTGGCACTGGCTGAAAAATGACTTAATATTCTTTCTGGGGCTTGTCAGAAAGTCATGTCAACTTCCATGTCTAGCCAACCCGCTTTACCAGGAGTAAAGTCCTGGCTGTTCTAGGAGCCTGTCTCCTGGTTCTGCCTTGTGCAATTAACAAACTTAAGGAAGGTCACAGAGAAGACCTTTTGGTTGCTGTTTTAGTATTTCTTTTGGAAAGAAATTTGGATTAACGAGGAAAGGGTGAGTGGATTCGAAACCTGGTCTTAGCTAAAATCTGTTATATCTGACTTGGCCACTGGCAGCCTCAGTCTTAGTCTTTAAAATGGGGCTACAGTGCTGCAATGCCATTGTGGTTATGATTCCAGGGTGTGGAATTCCTAGATAGGAGAAACCTAACCCTTAAATTCTGGTGGTTTTGCTCCTTTCCCCCTCTAGCTTAAATGGTTTGTCTGCTTTCTTTGTTGGGATATTTCCTTTTGAAAAGGTAAAACTAGAATTCTAAGTATTCATTGGAACTCTTTACAAAGATTTGTGTGCCTGTGTGTGTGTGTGTGTGTGTGTTTTTTCTAGGGGATGGCTTTTTCTTTTTAAAGATTACTTTCTAGATGTTCCAAGATGCCCTAATTGAAATTGATGATTAACTTGGTCTCAAACCTAATAGATTTCAGAAGTAGAAATCTTCAAGGCCTTATTCATAAAACAATAAGATATATTAAAAATTGGCCTCTAAAAGGCAATCATATAGAAATTTAAACAAACAAAACCCTTCTAAATAACTCTTAGATCAAAGAAGAAATCAAATTTAACATTTCGGATTATATATTGATTAATGAAAATGAGAAGACCTCATATCAAAACCTGAGACAATGCTCAGAATTTGCCCAGAGGGAAATTGATAGCCTATTTTAAAAGCACCTTAGATTTTGACATTAAATATAAAAGATTAAAGTAATTAAGATAAGAGCCCATTTTTTTAAAAAAGATGACTGAGAATAAAACAAAGGAAAGTAGGAAAGGGGCATTAATAAAATTAAAGGCAGAAATTCATGAAATAGGATACAAACACAGTAGTATTGATCCATGAGGTCCCTTAATGAGCCAACAGGACCAAATGTGAATTTAGTTCCTCTTAGGGCGAGAATCTGTGAATAGAGTGCAAGTTTCCTAATGCCCGGTGTTTGCTCAGTGTTTCTGTTACAGCAATTGAGTAAGGGAAACCCTCAGTAGCTGAGGGGTCGCAGGTTTCGTTAGGACGGGTACGTTAGGGGAAATTATCCCTTAGCCTCCCCACATCAAAGCAAAACACACTAGACACACTTTGTCCATACTGATTGACTTCCTCTTGCCTTTAAGAATTAGTAAGGGTGGCAGGGCATTTTGTTGTTTTATAGAATACCTTGAGTATCCGGCAAGTTCCCTGTGAGCTCCTCCCTCCCCTCAGTTTTGATGCCTTCCTTGGTCTTGTAAAGGTAGGGTTCTCCTTGTCACTGAATGCCCTGTTGGGGTGGGCTGGGCCCTGGGGAGCAGGTTCCTAGGGTGATGGGCAAGAGACTTCTGTCTCACTAAGCACAAGGCTACTCTCCGGCAGAAATGGGAAGCTGACCTTGTTGGTTTGAGATTTACTTTGATGTACTCCCAGCAACATCCATTACTAATGTACTATGTGTACTAGAAGTTTTACATGAGCATATTGCCTTATAGATCTCCCCAGAACATTGGCAGATACTTATCCATTCATTCAGCAGATTTGATCAAGGGCCTACTATGTGCCATGTGTTGCGCTGGAGCTGGGGATGGAGCAGTGGGCAAAACAGGGGCCCTGACCTCCTGGGGCTCAGGTTCTGGTGGAGGGGACAGTGAGTCATGGAGCAGGGAGGACTTTTCCAACAAGGTGACATTTAAGATGAAACAAGGGGAAGGAGGTTGGGCATGGGTTGGGGGAAGAGGAAGAAGACGTGTGATCTCAGGAGCAAGGATGTGGAAGTCATCTGGGGAGAAAGGCAAGAGCCACAGCCTGCAGTGGCTTCCCGGAACTGTAAAGCAGTCTCTTAAGTGAGGTTCCCAACAGCCCTTAACCCGGTTAATGGGTTCATCATCCCCATTTTATTAAAAACCTGGAAAAATTGACTGGTTTAGAAATTACATGATTTGGAGGTGGGACTATAACAGGTGAGAAAAGTTGACTGTTACAGCAAAACCATTCTGTCTCCTGCGGTCTTTTCAGAGCTTCTCTGCCGTTATTGCCACCTCACCGCCAACAAAAAGCCACTCCTGCCTATGCAGTGGCTTTTCGGATCCCCACCTGCCCCTGCTGAATGATGAACTGGGAACTTTTCTCTCCCTTCATTTCCATGTCAAAATTTACCTGTCCTGGGTCCTGTTCTCAAGGCGTTTGTGTTTGAGGGTGGAGTCCTGCACCTCTCCCAGCCTGGTAGCATTAACCCAGAGAAATGGCAGAGAGTGGGTGAGCTTCTGGCCTGGGTGTGGCAGCCGTGTCTGTCTGCGGTGGGGGCTGTGCTGTGCTGAAATCTCTTACTCGCTTTACCGAGTGGGGCAAAGAGATTGGACTTCCAGGAGTCAAGGACACCCTGAGTCTGGGACTTGTTCTGCTTGCTTGGTATGGCTTTGGGCTGCTTCTCACGGCCTCTGCCATGTTTAAAATGGACTGAAGGATGTCTAGAGTCCTTCTGCTCTGAACTTTTAGGTCTCTTGCGGTCACCTGTGCCCTGGTTGCAAACTCGGTCACTCCTTCCGGCTGTGACCCACACTCAGCAGGGAGAGTTACTCGCCTCCTTTCCCACCTCCACGTGGATGTGGCTGTTCTGGTGAGACTGTGTGCAGAAAATGGTCTTTTGCCCCCAGCACCTCCCCCTTCTGCTTGATGATGAACTCTAGAGTCTTTCTACCCTTTTGTTAGGAGCCCCCATTACCATGATAGCCTGTTGACCCCATCAGGGTATTCCTGTGCTAGAACAGTGAATGGCACACAGTAGGTGCTCAATCAGTGTTTTTGTTTCCTTCAGAAATTACCTGAAAGATCCGACTAGGAAATGCCCTGAAAGCAAGAGTATGGAGCCCTGCTTTAAAATGACATTTCGAGATCTAAAGGCCGATGATTTTCTAGAACCCAGAATCATGTCTTGTTATGGGGGTTCCTTGTCAGCTCCTCAGCCATGTTGATGGCACCTTAAGGTTCACTTTGTGTTCTTAGTACCGGATGCATAGGCCTGTTGATGATGATAAATAATAATAGTAATAATAATAGCAGCTGCCATTTATTGAGCACTTTCTGCTTGCACTTAATGCTTCCAGCACCCTGCGATGTGAGCAGTATGTAAGTCACCATTGTGTGGATAGGGGAAGTAAGGCACAGAGGGGGAAGTAACTCCCCCAGGGTTTCACAGCTTGTAAGAGGCAGATCTGTGTCCTCACCGGCAGGCTGGCAGGCCCATGCACTTAACTGCCACATCACCTGATGCTAAGTCCTTTAGATGGGACTGAGGACTGGTCAGACCAAGGTGACCCAGCGAGGACCCTTTCCTCACTGCTGGCCCTGTCCCCTCCCTCTCTGGCCTACAGAGGAGGTGTCAGCAGTTCCAGGCCTGGCTGACGCCCAGTGCCCCTCTGCCCTCTCCAGTGTCTCCTGTTCTCCATGCCCCTGGAGTGATGGTTGCTAAGCTCGTGTGGACGGGGTGAGAGAGAAGGTGGCCACTGGGGTCTCAGCCTTTACCTAGGCTGGGGCTACAGACCTGGGCCACTCTGCCTAGGCACACTCAGCTAACCCGTTGCAGCGGGACAAAGGAGAGGAGAGATGCAAACTCATGCTCGTCTTAGGGAGGACATGGGGTGCTCTCTGGGTTCCGAGGAGCTTCCCTGCGGCTGTGTGTGGGAGGGAGCATGGTGTGACATTTTGATGCCAATCCCTCCTCCCCTAAAATGTCCCTGTTTGTCTCAGTTGGGGGATGGAGTGCTGTGTAATAGATAAAGCACACGGACCCTGGTGCTGGGCTGCCTGAGTTCAAATCCTTGCTCTGCCACTTGCCAGCTGTGTGGCTTCTGCCTTTGTGCCTCAGTTTCTTCATCTGTAAAATGGGGAGGTTAGTGGCACCTACTTCAAAGGGTTGTTGGGAGAAATAAATGATACATGCAGCTAATTTAGCGCAGTGCCTGGGCACGTATTAAGCTCCATAATGTGCTTATTATTACTGATCCTTGGTTGGGAGGGAAGGAGGATTTGGACGAGGGGAGGACTTGTCTGTCGACTCTGCTTCCTTTTCTCCCTCCTCCCCCGGAGCTGTGTGGGGACAGGATCCTGCTGACTGGCTGTGTGGCCTTGAGGCAGTCACATAGCTTCGCTGTACCCATCTTCTCGCCTAAAATTAATGTTGCAATTGTAATAATGATAATAATAATACATTTCTTTTTAAGGCTCACTTTTTTATATTTAGTAAATAGCATTTCTGAAATTCGGGATGAATTTTACAATTGACGTGTACATTTCCTTAATGTTTCAGAACACAGCCTTTTGCCCCCAAATTGTTATTAAATCAATGATGCATCTCCCCAGTGACAGGGCCTTAGAACTACATAGAGAGGCCACAGTGTCTGTGATGTGCCAAGCAAGGTACTGTTTTTAAATGCTGCATTTTGTTTAATCCTTTCTGCAGCCCTAGATGGGGGTAGATACTGTTACTCTCCCATTTTACAGATGTGGACACTGAGGCTTGGAGAGCGTGAAGGTGGCTTGATGAAGGGTCACATGTGTTCAAGCAGCAGAGTTGATACTCAGCCGCCCTTGATGGGTTCTGATGCCAGAGCATGAAACTCTTTTCCGAAGGTGTCAGATAAGCATCTCTCTCCTTTTCCCCGGGATGTGGGAATGTATTCCTGAAAACAGCCTTAAGATTTTAGGAGGAAAATGCTAATGGTGGTCTTAAGATATGAACCCCTACCAAGTTCCAAATGTCTTTGACCGTGAACTCGGCAGAGGGACAGCATGTCTGGGAGACCCTCCCAAGTCATGCTTTTTGCAGAACACAATGTTTTCAGAGCCTAAAGCCTTTTATAGAATAACGTGGGATTTGTCCCAGAGCCTGGCAGAGGATCTGGAATGCTTGAGCCCTATTTTCCAGTTGGATTAAACTGAGGTCAGACATTCTGCCCCAAGCCCAAAGTGAGTCACATGGGCTGGGAGCAGTCCCTGGCTGTCAGGCCCCTCCCGGGCCACGGTCACCTCAGGGATCTCCCATCTGTCTCTCCGGTCCTGTGTGGAGGTGAATAGTGGCTGGTGGGCTTTGGGGGTCTTTGGAGAAGGGAGGAGATAAACAGTGGGCCCCCTGGCAGCTTAAAGCAGGGCTGTTGGGCAGAGTCCAGAAATTACCTCGCTAGCAGTGACAGTCTATGAGTTTGTGGGGAAGCGAGGTCGTGAATAATTGATTGCCGCTAACTGAGTTGTGAAAAGCATTTTGGAGATTCCAGTCTGCAGGCTGTCTGAAGGAGGGAGGGAGGGAGTTGGGGTTGGGGGCATAGAGAGGGAGGAGGGCTCCCTTCTCCCCTGAGCCCAGGGGGCACTTTGGGGCGCCCTCTTGTCCAGCCCAGAGAGCTTGGTTGTGGCCCCCTGGACTTGGAGATGGCCTTGGCTGCCCTTGGGCCCTGCGGAGGGAGTGGGTGGCCTCGGCTCTGGGCTCTGGTTGGGTTGGGCTGTTCCCTGGGAGGGTTGGTTGAGTCTCCGTGCTGACTGGGGTCCCTAGGCTGTCTCTCTGAGTCTTTAGAAGGGGTGCCTTGGAATGCAGGACCTCCTCCCACCTCCTTCTTGCCTGCCCAGCAGCACAATTGAGGGGAGACATGGTCATTTCTGAAATCTTGGGGATCTGACCCCCAAGATTGGGATAGGCACTGTTTTCTGAGCATGACACTTTGGGGCTTGTTTAGCCCACTTCTTTTCTAGAAGAGGCAGCATCACCTAGTCAATAGGAACCAAGAGCCTAGGTTTGAGTCCTGGGTCCACCTGTAGCTAATTGTATGAGCTTGGATCAGTCACCTTATCTCTCTCTGCCTCAGTGTTCCCCATCTGTAAAATGGGGGTAACGATGATCCCTACTTTGAAATTATTGTGAAGGTTAAATAAGTTAATACTTAACCATAAAAATACATAAATACATCCATACATAAAATAAAGCTGTGACTATTGTCTCATTTAGTCCTCTTAACAGCTCCAGGAGGAAGACAGGATGAGACAGGACGGACAGATGGAATGACAGAGGCAGATTCAATCACGTTCCAAAAGCTGCACAGCTGGTTTAAAAAGGGATCTATCCTCTTTAGTGGAAAGACCTGGGTTCAGATCCTGTGCAACTCTGCTCAGTGCTGCTGGATTCTTTGGGCCCCGCTCCCCTGTTGGGTGATAGTCATTCATTCACCCATTTACTGAATAATTATGGAGTGCCTGGTACCTGCCAGGAATTGCTCTTAGAGTTTGAAATATATTCATGAACAAAACAGATGTCCCTGCCTTGTGGACTTAACATTCTAATGGGGGAAGGCAACTATTGATAATAAACATTTTCATAAATACATAAACAAATGCTCTAGAACAGGGGTTAGCAAACATTTTCTGTAGAGGGACAGACAGGCCATATGGTCTCTGTTGCAGCTACTCACCTCTGCCCTTGTAGTGTGAAAGCAGCCATAGCCAGTGTATGAACAAATGGATGTGGCCGTGTTCTAATAAATCTTTATTTACAAAAGCAGGCAACGGGCCAGATTTAGCCCATGGGTCATAGTTTGCAAACCCCTGATGTAGACAAGAGTATTAGAACATGGTAAATGCTCTAAAAAAGAAAATATATATATCCCACTAGAGGAAGTGCAGTTCTACAGGGTAATGTACAGAGTCAAGTGCATGCAGACACTTGGATGAGCCAAGTGAGATATCTTGCAGGTGCCTGTGTTCAGACCCTGGTGCAAAGTGCTCTCCAAGAACAGAAAATGGGATAGAGCTTGGTGATATAGTCTAGAAGGTGCTCTGTCTCAGGGCCCAACCTTTCCCATTCCTGCCTTTACCTGGGACCTTGCTGTCCCCCCTGGGGCAGCAGGGAGAATAATGGGGCATGGTCCCCCTTGAGGTGAGGTCTAAGGCCTGCTTTGCCAGCATGGATACACAGGTGCTTTGGGTGTGGTCCCTGCTTGCTGTCCAGGACGTGTGGTGGTCATGGATGTGCTTGCACCAGGAACCGTATAAGGCACTGTGGCCTCTGTCTAGAGCAGAAGATGTTTTTCCTGGTTCTTCAGGGACCAGAGGTGAAGGCTACTTTCCGGGCTGTCTTTCAGCTTGAGGGCTCAGTGCTGACCTTGGGCCAGAACTTCCTTTACCATTGTGTCTCCATAAACCCCTGCCTTCTTCTTTCTTCCTCTCCCTCACCTCAGCCTGTATGTGGACCCTAGGTGCCCTTGACCCCATGTTTCTTAGCAGAATGTGCACTTCTTCCCCATGTTCCCTTACTGAGGGAATCAGGGACCCATAGCCCAAGTCAGATGCCGAAAGACCCGGCGGTTTTCAGATACCTTCTCTTACTTCCCAGACTTGTGGGAGAGCCTTGTTTAATTCTACAGTGTAGCTAAACCTCGTGGGCATACTTGGCTAGGTGGAGAGAAGTTGTGCTTGCTAGCATTCCGTCAGGAGAGTGATGGTGGAGGGATCTGATGAAGGAAGGAGAGAAGAGGGTGGGAGAATCAGGAGAAGCCCTGGGTGGGGAAGGAAGGGAGGCCTCCATTCTTCCAGTGAGTTTTCATCCTGGGCTGGTAGACACTGTCTGCTTATAGACTGCCATATGGTGTGAGTTAGGGAAAAGTGCCCATTCTAGGTGGGAGCATGGCATGGCTAATAAACAATATCTGTGTGGAGAAAAGGTTCCCTTTCCTCTGAACAGTGCAGTCCTGGACTGTGGAGCATGGCTTGACAAGCAGATCACAGGCTGGATTTCTCCCCCAGCTGGGCACCTTTGTGCAGTGCACAGCCTGCACAACTGTACATGGTGGCCCTGTGTAGGATGTCACCTATATTGAGTAGCAGGTGGTTGCTATTTCTTGCTCTCTCATTTTCAAGCCTGAAGAGCTTTTCTAGCTTGCTCATATCTGTAGGTGCTCACCTGAGCCTGCTGTTTGGCTGACACTTATGGCCCAATCCTAAATTTCTGGGTGGAAATTGGAATAGACTCTCAAACATAACCGTAGAGGCAGAGTGCAAGACATCACCACTTGGCCTGGCACCTCCCGGAGAGCTGTCTTCCTCCTAGTGTCCAAACTTCACAAGAGTTCCCCCTCTTTATCCTGTTAAAAATAAACACCGTTTTCTTCACTCACTTCAGCTGCTGAATTGTGCCCCAGAGAACAAGCGTTTGTGTTTCCTCCCAAGGGCTCCAAAGGGAGATGAATAAACAAACTGTAAACAGCTGTTTCTCCACTGGTGACAGGATTCAGACAATAGACCCTCCGAGTGTATTAATCAGCTGCGTTTTCTGAGGCAACTTCGCATTGTGGCCAGCACTGAGGAGCCCCCATGCTGGGGTGGCAGTGGCCGGGCCTTCCTAAGCAAGCAGTGAGAGTCGTTTGAGAGAGCCCTGGGCAGGCCTCAACACAGCCCATGTGGGCCTGGTGCCCTCTCTAGACAGATGTCCAGGCAGTTGTCGGGAAAGGCTCCCAGCCTCCTCACTGGCAGCCTTTTGAGAGAGGTGCTTGGGCAGAAGAGTGGCCTCCGTCTGACTCAGTTTATGTGGTCACCTCTTCCTTTGAAAACGGATGACATTCACCCAAATGCCATTCATCCAACAAATATTGATTGAGTACCCTACTATGTGCCAGGTACTGTCCTACGCACTTAAGATAAAATGGTGACCAAGACAGACAACGTCCTTACACTGTAGCAGAGGGGCATAGACTATAAATAATACATATACAAATAAGATCAGCTTAGGTAGCGTTAGTGCTCTTATACAGATAAAAGAGAAAGAACTATGTGATAAAGAGGGACCAAGATGGGCTGAGGCTGGTTTGGCTGGGTTGCCCAGGGTTTGGCCTCTTCACGGGGGTGATATCCACACCACACCACACCTGAACATGAGGAGGAACCGCTATGACGAAATGGCTTTCCAGGTAGAACACACAGCAAGCACGAAGGACAGAGGAAGTCTGGGCCTCAAGGAGTTGATGACAGGCCAGCGTGTGTCTGGTGCGCACAGAGGGAGGGGAGTGGGGGGGAGAGGTATGTGGACCGAATCATGGGAAGCTTTGAGATGGAGATGAAGACAAGGAGTTTGGATTTTATTCAAAGTGTAAAGGGAAATTATTGGGAGCTCAAAGCAGGAAAATAATCAGCTTTCAGCTTTAAAAAAAGAAAACAAACCCTCTGGTCTAAATATGAGGACAAAATGCAACACAGTTATCTGGATGGGACCCTGGAAAAGAAAGAGGTGTGTGTTTATATAAGGTCCGAACCTCCACTAGATGGGTTAAGACCCATGGGGTCAGAGGGTTAATTTTATTACTATATTCCTAGTGGCTGGCATATAGCAGGAACTTAATAAATACTATATAATATATATTGATATTATATATAATATAGTACTATATATATAAATACTATAAAACAATGATAATAGTGACAACAAGCACTTAGTGAGCATTTGCTATTTGTCAGGCACATGCCCTTTGCTTGAAATAATTATTTTAATCCTTGCAACCTTGTGAGGTCATTATATTTTTTAGCCTCATTTTACAGAAGAGTTTAAGACCCTTGCCCAAGGTCACAGAGCCGAGTCAAGATTTGCACCTAGGCATTCTGGCTCCAGTGTCTGGTCCTTGAACACTGGGCTAACCCCGCTTCCTGTAGAGTGCATGCAGGATGAATCAATAACTTGTATCATCTTTGCTGATTAAAGCAACACACGTTCACTGAGAAAAAATTCGAAGAGCCCATGAGGAAGAAAAGCCAGATCCTCCATAACGCTGCTCTCAGTTTAGTTTTGGAAGAAGGGTAAGCCCTGAAGTCACTAGTTTTAGCATGAGGAAGGTGGTCTCCTTGTTTTTGTCCCTCCTGTGAGAGACTAAGGATGCCGAGAGCTGGGCTCGGGAGACGAGGAAGCAGGACGAGAGCCGCAAAGGCGTAGGGGAGGATCTGCATTTCTTCCTAGCATTCCCTGGGGTGGCCCCTGCCCTCCCTCAAGGCAGGAGAATCGACAAGCCCCTTGAGAATGCAGAGCCTTGGGACCACCAGGATCCAGAAAGGACACTCCAGGCAGCCTGTTGTAGCTGCTGATAAACCTACAGGTAGTTGACCCTCCTCAGCTTAAACGGTGGTTCACAGGAAGAGACGGGCCAACATGTGATTCTTTGATTCTGATCTGCCCTCAGCTGTAAGCTCTGTACCATCAATTTGATAACAGCTTTTTAAGTCAGGGTTCTCCAGAGCAACAACCAACAGGATGTGTGTGATACACATGCACACACACACATATGTATATATGTGAAGATTTATTGGCTCACACAACTATGGAGGCTGAGAAGTCCCAAGATCTGCAGCGGCAAGCTGGACACCCAGGAGAGCTGATGTAGATATAGCTCCAGTCTGGAAACTGACAGGCTTAAGACCCAGGAAGAGCCAGTGTTTTAGTCTGAGCCTCAAGGCAAGGGAGGACTGGTGTCCCAGCTCAAGCAGTCTGGTGGAAGAGTTCTCCCTACACAGACGTGGGTCAGGCTTTTCGTTCTACTCTGGGCTTCAACTGATTGGATGGAGCCCACCCACATTAGGGAGGGCAATGTGCTTTACTCAGTCTACTGATTCAGATGTTAATCTCATGTAGAAACACCCTCACAGACACCCCAGAATAATGTTTGACCAAATATCTGGGCACCCTGTGGCCCAGTCAAGTTGACACATTAAAATACACCATCGCAGAGGGAGAAGGCGAAAATAACTTTAATGATTTTGATGCTTAAGTTCTGGCAGCTCATTTTTGGGTCACGTGTGGCGGATTATAGCAGAGAGCTGGATCTTCAGCCTCCTTTTGATAGTGATCCTGTCTTTATCTTCAGCCATCGTCTGGCACTTACTGGTGCTGAGGATTCCCAAAGGGAGGTTAATCTTACTCATTATCTATTCTTGCCATTGCTACTTATAGTGCTTGGTATTAAAAAAGACTGTTCAAGAATTTCAAATGAAGACAGGACTTTAAGTATTTAAAGGTCGAAATCCCAAATGCTCTTGAGGCCAGGGTAGGTAAGTATGTGCTATGGGACAGGTGTAGGGTGGTTGGGAGTGGTGAGGACTTTGGTAAACAGAAGACCAAATGTTCTGCCCTAAGTGGACAATGGCTCCTTGGCACCACTGTCCCTGGTGACACTGTCCGTGGCTGTAAAATAATCAGGCCTATGGTTATCTGCATTTTCAGGTTTTAAAAAGAAAACAGAAATCTGGATTTTTAAGTGTAATTTCTGATAAATATTGGCAGCTAATTTGAGTTTTTTTTTTTTTTTTTAAATAACACCCTGTGTGAACCAAACTAAACATTCCTGTGGCCTGGATTGATCCTATAGACCTCTGTGTAACCACTTATGGGTGAAATATGGATAGTGATAATAACAATAAATGATAATTTCAAGAAAATATCTAACATTTATGTGTTTTATTATGTGCTTGGCACTATTCCAAGTCCCTAACTGTATTATCTCATTCTGGCATCAGAACAGAGGTGGACACTGGTGTTATTTCCCTTTTTCAGATGAGGGTCAGTAACATGCGCACAGTCACACCATGAGCAAGTGCTGGAACTCTGCTTTTCTCGCTCAGCCGCCTTTGCTTTGACTTCCCATGCGATGCTGACCCTAAGGCGTGAGACCCACCCTCACTGGAGTTAGCAGAGCCTCTCTAGCCTGGGACATCACTGATCACGGCAGACAGCAGTGAGCCACAGAGGATATTACACAGGGAGGCTTGTATGTCACTGGGCAACTGTAGACCAAAGTGGGCTAACCACTTTCAAATATAAATGCATCTAACCCTTTCATTGACACGATGAAGTAGATCTTAGTATCCAGATTCTACAAATGAGGGAGTAAGATTCTGTTTCTATTTCAAGGTCACATAGCTAATGAGGAGCAGAGGTGGAATTGGAACCCAGGTCCGTGGGCCTCTAAGGCCCATGGTCTTGCGACTCTTCCACATATTTGAGATCAAAAGATGAGGAAGGGCTGGTACAAATAGCCAAATGTGCCATACTGACTGTAGCTATGTATGTATATGTGTATGTGTGTCCTCATTTAGTCATTCTGATACTCAATTTTCGTTTAGAACAGAGGTATAAGTTTATTTTTTATATAATCTATTCAACTAAACATTGCATAACTAATAGCATAGCATAGTTAGCATAGTAATGGCAAATATATGCAGATACGGCAAAAATTATGAAAGTGTTTGAAAGCATGACTGTAACTTAGGAACCACTCTTTTCAACCATCAAACAAGAGGTGACTGTGTCTCTGGGAATGGCTTGTTTTATCTGGGTTCCAACGAGGGTCTAGAGGGTGGCAAAAAGGATTCTTTTCACCCATGTCAACTCTGATTGATTGGGGATGACTGGCATTCTGAGTTGAGACTTCTGAGGCTGCATCTGGGTTCAAAGGCAGAGTTCTGTAATCCACTAGCCAT
Organism: Daubentonia madagascariensis; assembly: GCA_023783475.1. NCBI lineage: Eukaryota > Metazoa > Chordata > Mammalia > Primates > Daubentoniidae > Daubentonia > Daubentonia madagascariensis. The sequence continues at coordinate 2,133,141 of JAKFHU010002505.1, read as the reverse complement.
GTCTGCCATGGATGCAGGAATAAGAAATTGTTCTACGTATGCCACGTATTGGTCATACCTGATCCTAGACCATTACTTCACTCCCCTTTAGCGATCGTGGTGATGACAACAACAGTGACAACAGCTTCTATTTGTTGAGTACTTGGTATGTACTAGGCATTGTGCTAATGCTTATGACAACTCTTTTCCGTTAGGTTCAGTTATAATCTCCATTATAGATGAGAAAACAGACCTGGAGGTTTAGTGACTCTCACAAGTTCTCGCTAGTGAGCGAGCCGTTGAACTTGGATATGAACCCAAGTAGTCTGATTCAGGAGCCCACACTGAGTCACACACACAACAGTCCTGTACTTCTACTTAGTGTATGTTTAATCTGGGCTTCATTTTGCAGTTATCTTGGCTCTAGTGACTCGCAAACAGCCTGTGCAGTGAACATTGGTGTCCCATACATGGACTCTTTTGGTGAAGTAAAGGAGTTGTGGTCGTTCACTCTGTATCTTACCTTCGTGATCACCATGTTGGGTGAAATAATGGATTTGAGAATGCTTTGGGACATGTCAACCACCAAACCAGAGTTAGGGGACAACACTGTTAACATCATCTTCTTCCCGCATTGTCCTCTGTGAACAGGTTCCTCTCACAGCCCCCAGTCTCACCTCAGGGAAAATTCCAGAATAGCAGACCTGTTTAAATGCCTCTGTGACCATTAGGAAGCCCTTAATGATTTGGGGAGCCAGTGCCTTTTCCTCGTACTCGGTGGGAAGGGTCCATGTTTTCCATTTGTTTAATCCTTTCTAGATGTTCCCTTGGCATTTGGTGTGAGGGTTTTCCCTCCTTGGATAGTTTGTAATTTTGGTTCCTCTGCAAACCTCAAGAATTCCGTTGTTCCGTGTGTATGGTCCCGTCCCGAAGGGCTGGCTGCACCAAGCAGCAGCCTGTATTCAGCCCCTTTTCTGCAAATATTGTGAAGCCATGATTTGGCTCAGAGGAAATGTTGCTAGAGTCCAGAAAAGTGCATTTCAATGTGTTCTTAAAACTTGCTGGATTTACGTTCCTATACACTTCCTGAAGGTCCTCCTGCCCCTAGAACAATTTTCTATAACTGTTGCGTGGAGGGAGGTACTTTGAAGGGGTGACATGATTCCTCCTGCCCTCTTTTCTCCTTGTCTGGATAACTGCTCCGTAGAAAATAGGCTGTCAGTCTTGCTGGAACTGGTGGTGTTTGTCCAGGGTGGTGCTCCGAGAGAAAGATAATTTCAAGCATTGCAGTGTGGATAGATGTGCGTGCCAAGCAGATGTGGGTGACATCGTGCACATTGGCTTTATGTGGGACCATTTCCTGGAGTGGTTCCAATAAACATTTGGTACAGATAAAGATCTCTTGTCCCCAAATGGCTTCTTGGCTTCTATGGAGCCAAATATGATTGGACGCAGAGGATGCTGGGTTTGAAGAGTGAGTTTCCGTGGCCACATGTGGGAGTTTAGCCCAGGGGAATGGTGTTAAAGTGGGAAGCAGGCAGCTTGCACCCCACACGGGCCCAGATGGCTCCAGATCTCTTGCCTTCATGTCTGAGATGTCAGGATTATGGCAAGCATTTTTTTTTCTTGGTATAATCTTTGGTGTTCTTTGGGCAAAGCATTGCATATATCATCTAAGGACTGAGAACCCCCAGACAGATGGCCTGAGCTCAGAGCTCGGCTTCACTCAGTTTTCCTATCTGTAAAATGGAACCCCATACTGTTTGCCTGCCACTAAAGGTTCTTGTGGGGATTAAATGAGGTAAGGCAGGTAGATCATTTAGCCTGGGTCTGGCCCCCAGGAAATACTCGAGAGGGGCAGCTGTTATTAATGTGATCATTATTAGCTGTTTCACGTGCATGGCCTCCTGGACTTTCTCTCTGGGCAGCATATATGTTACAAAGTGAGTAGAATAAGTCTTCACTTCTCTCTCCCCAGTGTGACCCAAGCATTTATATTATATAAGACCCTCCTATACCGTGAGCTTAACAGAAATGCTAGTTTTGCAAAAAGGAAAGCACCAGTGTAGATCTAAATTGTTTTTCTGAATTGTTACATAATTTTCCGGTGCATTTTCTTATTTAATCATAGTGGATTGAGGCTGTGTCTTAGCTCTCTGGTCATTTGAAATAGATTCCTTGTTGGACTTCTATCCCTAACTCTAGGAAATTCCTCAGAGTAAATTCCTGCTTTCCATTTTTATAGAATGACCTCATTCCCAACCCATAGCTTAAAAGCTGGGTGTGATTGCAGTAGCTTTAAATAAGATGGTCAAGTTCAATTTAGCAAACACTGACCGAGCCCCTACTATGTACCAACCACCGTGGTAGTGCTGAGATCAGAGCCACAGCCAACTTTGGAAAGACGAGGTGGCCACGTAGTGGCTATGAGGGGGGACTCTGGAGCCAAACAGCCTTGATTCGTGTCCCTGCTTTTCTTCCTGTCTGTGTGGCCTTGGGCAAGTCACTTCACCTCTCTGAGCCTCAATTTCCTCATCTGTTAGATGGGGACGTTACTACTCCTGTCCACTTTAGTTGGAAGTAAATGAAGTCATGCACCCTTCATGCCTCCCATCGTGCATAAAAATCATTCAATAACTGCACAACTTCTATCCTCAGCTGCTCACAGGCAGGTGAGGCAGGTTGAAAATAAAGTCAGTGAGAGCATCTTCAGAGGATTAAACCCCGGAGAGAGGCCACTGGGTTTTTAGAAACCAGATTCCCTTTGGTCACTCTCAGGAGCTGGGCACATAGTAGGAACTTAGTAAATCTGAAAATGAAAAAAATTACAAAGAAAAGTGAGCTACAGGAGAAGATAAGGAAACAAAGAAGATCTGGGTTAGCAATGCTAAATAAGCCAGTTCTCTTTAAACCTTAGGCTAATCATTTTTTTAAAATGCATGACAGATGTAAGGAGGAGAGTGCACGAGGCCGTGCCCAGCACATAGGAGGTGCTTCATTGCTTCAGTGAACCAACGAAGCCTCCTGAGATTATTTTTTTTTTTCCTCATCAAGAAGCGTTTACCTTTACAAGCTCCGAGGCCAAACTTAGATGTAACCAAACCCACAGCCGCCTTGCAGACAGGGACAGAGCCTGAAATAGCCCAAAGGGCCCTCATCATGAACACTTCTTCATTTACTGCAGCTGCCGTTGCCTTTTTTAAAAACTTGCTTGTGTGGTAGAAGACAGTGACTAGTCACCAGATTGCTGAGTTCTGGGGAGGAGGCGCTATGTCTTGGAAAAAGAAGGTTCCAGGAGGCTGGGTGGTATTCTGTTAGCTTTACCTGGGGTTCTAAGGTTGACTCACTGCCAGCCACTTTCCTTGCATTTCTGCTTCGGAGTCTATTTCTGTGAAAAGTCGGTGATTGGAGAGTTCTGTGTGTGCTTCCAGGACAGATCCCAGGAGGATAGAAACAGTCCTTAACCTGCTGACGCCTCAGCCTGGCACAACACTTGCCTTCTGTGCGTGGTGCGTGCCATGCTGGACCCCTGAGCTATGTACTGGAAGGCATCTTAAAGGCATCTGTGCCTTGCTGCCTCTAAAGTAAGTGGCCCTTCCAGCCTTGCCAGGAGAAAGAATGTGTGCCATGAGTGCACGGAGCCAGGCAGCATTGATTGAGCACCTCCTGCATGCTGGGCATGGCCTCATGCATTCTTGCTTTCATCTGTGACTGGGGTTGCTAATCCCATTTTTTAAAAAAATGATTAGCCTTACTTAGCGTTGCTAACCCAGATCTTTTTTGTTTCCTTATGTTTTCCTGTAGCTCACTTTTCTTTGTAATTTTTTCATTTTCAGAAATTACAAGTAATGCTGCACCCTCATTGTTGGATACTTAGGAAAGACAAAAGCACTGCATTGGTAACACACCTTCTCTGGCTGTTGCCAGAAAGAAGGGGGTGTGGGGTGAAGTGGTTCCTAGAAGGAAACCTTGTAACTTACCAGCAGGTGATGATACATTGTCACAGTCTCCGTTGAGGCTGAGACATGCTTAGTTCTTTTCCTAGAACATTGTTTGACATTGATGATGATGGAGACAATCTGCAAAAAGAAGAGAATTTCTGAGCCAGAGCGGGTCATTCTGGGGCTGTCCACTTAGATAAAGACCTGGCTTAGAAAACCCCAAACACGCTAAAGTGGATACTGTAATGGGATTTATGCAACTCTCTGTTAAGGGCAAACCCAGCCCCATAAATACATGTCCAGAATTCAATCTGCCAAATGAAACGTTAAAGGAGCCCGATGGATTTCTCGAAAGGATCAGAGCTAAGATGTAGTTTGCCTGCACTTGATAAGCTTATCCAGCCTTGCCACTAGGAAAGAAGGAGGAAAAAAAAAATCGAGTTAAGTTCTTTACTGTATTCTCCAGCATCTTAGATATTTTCCTTTTCAATGAAAAGAGAAAGAGATTATCAGGCCTCCGGCTGTGAAGCTAGTGTTCCTGATCCAGATACCTTTAGGGCTACAAAAGGAATGCTATTAAGTCCATAGCTGGAGCCCAAATTCCATCCTTCAGGCCCTGAAGCCTCCTCAGCAGGGTTCCTTCCATGCCTGGTAGGCTCAGCTACCTGGGCCCAGCACCTAGATGACCAAGGTCATGGCTGGACTCACATGGCCATCTCGAGTCCCAGTTGCCAGCCCCAAGCTCTGCCTTTGACTGTGATCCGGCTGCCACCATCAAGTATGTTTGTGGCTGGTGAAGTGGGTTGGGGAAGAAAACCACAGTAGAGAGTGTAGCTCATTCTAGACAACCCTTCCGACCCCACCTCCTTACTTTTTGTGGTTTTCCGTCAGCTGGAGATCCTGTTTTTCCAAAGGAGGGGATGTTGTGATAACTGAGAATTTCTTAAGATTTTCTTGCACCATTTGGAGGCAAGCCAAAGCTATATTACCAGTTAGAGTTTTCATTTTCTTCCGAGCACGTGGGACTTGCTTCTGGCATCAGAATGTGACCTCAAAGAGTCACTTTTCAGGGTGACAGTATGCTTCAAAAAACATGCCATCTTGCGTAGATGTGTGAGTTTGTGGGTGTGGGGGTGTGTGGGGTATGGTGAATTTGGCTCTCCTTGTAGCGAATTTTCTTTTCCTTTTTTTTCTAACACAGCTGATGGATTAGGCCTTTGTCATCGTTACGCTTATTTCTGATTTCCATCAGGACTCAGGCCTTTGCAAGCTGGCAGGCTGGGGTTAGGTTGGGGATCGAGGCTGTGGGTCTCTCAGAGGCATGTTTGTGGGCACTGCCCTGCTCTGCCCAGGTGATTCTCTGACCACAGATGGAGTCAGCGTTCACTGTAAAAATCAAGGACCTGGTCCCTGCATGTGTATCTTCCTTCTTTGATGAGACTCTTAATGTGCCGTCTCCAGGATGTCTGCCTGGGCCAGAGGACTTGCTTCAGCCTCATCTAGAATAACCAACATGTCTTTGGGTCTGTTGCTGTTTATGGGATTCCTAAGTTATTTAAGGACTAGGGAGATGAAACACAAAAAAGAAGACACAATAGGAACCTTTACTTTTTAAAAAACAAGTTTATTGAGGTATAATTTACATACTGTTAACTCTATACATTTTAAGGATTCTACCTGATGATTTTTAGTAATGTACTGAGCTGTGCAGCCATCACCGTAATCTAGTTTTAGGACATCTTCATCACCCCAATAAGATTCCTTGTGCCCCTCTGAGTCACTCCCCAGGCAACCACTAATCTGCTATCCGTCTCTATAGATCTACCTATTCTGGACATTTCATATACATGGAAGCATACCATATGTGGTCTTTGCATCTGGGTTCTTTAACGTAGCATATTGTTTTTGAAGTCTATACATGTTGTGGCATATTGCTGAGTAGTATTCCTCTGTAAGTATATACCACATTATCTATCCATTCTTTGGTCAATGGACTCTTAGGTTGTTTCTACTTTTGGGCTATTGTGAATAATGCTGCTAGGAGCATTTGTGTCCAAGTCTTTGTGTGGACATATGTTTTCATTTCTCTTGGGCAGATTCCTGGGAGTGGAATTGTTGGGTCCTATGGAAAATTTATATTTAACTTTTAAAGAAATATACACTCTGTATTCCAGCCGGCAGCATATGAGCATAAGCAACCATTTTTGGTCTAACTATAAACTTAGAGACTGCTGCATGTGGAATCCAAACATTGGCACCTGCCTTTGGCAAACAGGCCCTCACCAGAGCCTTGACAACACACTGGAAGAGGCTCAACCCATTTCCATATATGTTTCCCCAGCATAACTCAGAGCTTCCAGACCCCAGAGGGATCCAAGGCCATGAATCCTACTCCCCTTCCATTGTCCAGTCTTGCTAGCTGTGCTCCCCTGCTGTCCATCTCATTCAAAGAGGATTCGCTTTTATAAAAAATGTTCTGCGTCACACTGTTGCTAGTTTAGCAACTTTATTGAACGATGTGATTTACCATCCGTGGCCTGCCTTCGAATGGATTCATTTACCTGCATTGATTGCTATATGTCGCTGTTAACTGCCACCAGAAAATGCACAGCAGTGCTTAAAAACTGTGTAGCGTTTTGCTTTCTCATAATGATAGTTAACTCCATCCTTGATCGCCAATGACATGGTATTCCTCTTTTGAAGATAGACTTAAATTGCATGACTCTGTTCCTTGGTGATGAGAAAATAAATTACTTTTCTATATTGTGTTGTGCCAAGCGCTTCTTAAATTTGGGTTCTTTAGTAGGTTTTCCTTCTTTTCTTTTTTGGATGTACTATTTTGCTGCTCAAAGTGGGATCCTTGGACCTGAAACATCAGCATTCCCTGGGAGCTTGTTGGAAATGCAGAATCTCAGGCCCCACCCCAGACCATCTGATTTAGAGTCTGCACTTTAACAAGATCCCCAGGTGATGTCTGTGCACATGGAAGTTTGAGGAGTGTAGAGTGTGGCTGTAAATCAGAGGTCAGCAAAATAAGGCCCCAAGGGCCAAATCCAGCCTGCTGCCAGTTTTTTAAAATAAAGTTTTATTGGAACATAGCCACACCCATTTGTTTATGTATTTCTTTTGTTTACTTGGCACTCCACTCCAGAGTTGAATAGCTGCCACAGAGACCTTACGGCCTGCAGAGCCAAAAATGGTTATTCTGGTATCTTTATGGAAAAAGTGTGCCCACTTCTGCCTTGGAGATGGTTTTATTTTTATTTACTTGTGTATTTTTTAAATTGCTAGCTTTTTCTTATTGAACTTTTCCCATTTTGCATTTATGGTATACTTCAGGTCATTCCACTTTTCTTTTTTTAACTAAGTTATGAGTGCAAAATAAAGCCCTAGGTTCACTTTGGATCCTATCTCTTAGAATGAAATGGTAGAAATTAAAGGAAGCTTAGGCTTCGGGTCCTGGTCCACCAACTAAAAAGCTTTCAGGATCCCTGAGTGTTCTTGGTAAGCTCTGTTTTTATGTCATTTTATTCTTTGCAAGAAAGGGGATTCATTGATTGTGAATCTGAAGGCCATATATAGACATTCACAAATTAGGAAGGAAAAAAAAAGAATTCTCTTGTCAGATCATAGGGTCTGGTTAGGTTGGGAAAATCTAGGGACAGTAGTCTTGGAGGCACCCAGAAAGGGAAGCAGGCGAGACTGGCCTCATGGTCATCGACCTGTGCAGCCTCCTGGGGGTGTGCCAGGAAAGGCCCCACACTTGGTTTAATGTCTGCTGTCATCATCTTGACATTTTTGAACAGGCTCCTGTATTAGTCAGGGTTCTCCATAGAAACAGAACCATGTATGGATTGAGTATCCCTTATCCAAAATGCTTGGGCTCAGAAGTGTTTCAGATTGTGGATTTTTTTTGGATTTTGGATTATTTGCATTATACTTTACCAGTTGAGTACCCCTAATCAAGCTGTATGTTAAAGTATATATATATTTTGTTTTGCATGGGGCTCTGCAACTTAACATAGCTAGTCCTAGAAGATGGTGATAGGAACAGAAGATTGATTGAAGCAATGCACCATCCCTGGAGGTGACAGCAATTCACGTGACGTTGAGTCAGCCAGAGTCTGCATTATCCTGGGCCAGTGATTTTCTTGCTGCCACGTTTCTCATCAGCAACCCAATGGATTTCTTGGCTGTCTTCCTCTCACCTTACTCTGTGCCAAGGGAAGAAAGACCACTTTTAATGGTTTCTTGAATTAAGCAGTTAAAGACTTAAGTCTGCTCCTGCAGAGGGGGTTTCAAAGTGAATTTCGGATTATCTATAGTTACGGCTGGTGTTTGAACCTCACAACTTGAAGGTAATTACTTTCAGAGGATGTACATTGCACTTTTCTCCTGCAGAGTCAGAGCGAGAGGTGCTGCCTTTCTAAGAGAGGTGTTCCTTAAAGAAATTGAGCTGCCATCCCCGTTTAGGTTTGAGGTCCCTGGGACTTACGAGAGCAGTTGGGGGTTTTAGGCCACAGGTCGCTTGTGGAAGCTTCCCAGTGGTGCCACTTCCTCCTGATCCCTGTGGGGAAGAACTTCATCCATTGACCCTGCAGGTAGCTGATTGAGTCTGAAATAGCAGCCTCCCAACCCAGCAGGGACCAGAGTAAGGAACATTCGCTGTAATTTCTTTCCTCCACCCCCTCTGGAAGATTGTTAATCAGGAGCCTTTTGGAAACAAAAAATAAAAGGAAAGCAAGAAAGAGGAGACCTAGTTTGGTGAACCCAGTGGAAAACTACCACACTGTTGAGAGCCTCCCGAAACCCCTGGGTGGCAAGGGGACATCAGTTGGTGAGTGGGCCAGTGCTGCAGATGTCTCAGAAGCTCAGATCCATCAATGATAAGAGATGCTTTTAGCACTTTTTGAGAGACCAAAGGACATTTTATCATCATAATTATGATGGTAAATAATTATGCATTTGTAATCAGAGCTGTGGGCATCTATTGAGCATCGACCATGTGTAAAGTCCTGGGCCAAGTCATGTACCTCTCTTAATTCTTACAGCTGCCCCTTGACCTGGCTCCATTTTTTAGACAGGAGTCTGAGGCTCTGGACCATGGCCAAGAGCACACAGCTGGTGAGTGACAAGGTCAGGTGTAAGCTCTGACTCCAGAGCTTGTGCTATAGCCCCTAGGCTTCCCTCTGTCCTCGCTGTCCTCCTCAAAAACTATTACAAACCTCCCCCCCAATATATGGTGTCAGGAGTTGGGTGTAAGTTGAAATTAATGAGGTTGCTGTTGATTTGAACTCTAAGCAATTGTTTCCCAAAGTGTAGCTGGAATGACTTTAGGTGGTACACAGGTGAACATTTATAAAACCATATATTTATTTTATTTAAAGGAAATAGATACAACTGTTATATCAAACGAGTGTTGATTTTTTAAAACTGAACTAATGGTTCCTTTCAACACATGAATGTAAGAAAAGACAGATGAGACACCTGTATGGCCCCTGATTCAGCTGTTCTAGAAGCATCTTGCCTGAGCAGTTAGAACAGCCCTGCAGAACTTTGTTCATGGTGGGAAAGAAGTCTTGAGCCAAGTGTCAACATTTTAGACTTCCTCATCCATGCTGGGGTGCTGTCACCCGCCCCCTTCCGTAGAGATGATTTCTCCACTTGTTGCCAAAACCCAGACACCTTCACTGACTTTCAGAATTTTTCATGAGTATTAGCAGGAAGCCCTGACCGTGGCCTGTGAGGTTCCATATCACATGTGCTCTGCCTACCACGGTGCCTTGTTTTGTACCATTCACGGCCTAATTACACCCAAGCCACACTGCCTTTTCTTGGTCTCTGTCCTGCCTCTTCTTGGTCTCTGTCCTGCCTCAGGGCCTTTGCACTTGCTGTTTCTTCTGTCTGGAATGCTTTACCCCAGATATTTGCATGGCTGATACCTTCTTATCATTCTGGTCTTCACTAAAGTGTTACCTTCTTAGAGTGGCCTTCCTTCTCCTCCCTACTTAAAGTTTCCCCTCTCTCCTTAGTTACTGTCTGTGTGAGGAATCTGCATATGTTTTCTGTAAAGGGCCAGACAGTAAATATTTTAGGCTTATGGACCATATGGTCTCTGTTGCAAATACTTCGCTCTGCCATAGTTGTGTGAAAGCAGTCAGACAATGCATAACTAAGTGGGCGTGGCTGTGTTTCAATAAAACTTTATTTACAAAAACAGGCAGAAGGTTGTATCTGACCCACTGGCTGTAGTTTGCTGATCCCTGCTCAGTGCTTTTGCCTTTTTTTATTGTCATAACATTTGTCACTATCTCAAATAATCTTGTTTATTTGTGTATAACTTTGTCTCCTCGTACCTAGAACGTAAACTCCATGAGGACAGGAATGTGTCTTTCCTTCTTGTGTAGTGTGATATCCTCAGCACCTAGCACATGGTACGTGGTCTGTGAATATCTGTTAAATGAATAGATACTGTTGCTCATGGGATTCCTGAAATCATTCATTCTCCAGGTGTGTATTGCTCACTTATTTTGTTCTTTGCCTTGTGTGGAACATTGGAAACAGAACTTATGGCCAAATACACACAGACGTGGAAGCAGGTTGTGGTACAATAATGCAAACCAAATGAGGTAGGAAGTAGCACAGAGTAACAGGGCATTAACTCTTATGACATCAGAGGTGGCTTCTTGGTGGGAGTGCCATCTCAGCTGAGTTTGAAGAATGTATTTCAGCTGTCTGGATAGGGAGGAAGGGGCAGGAAGGGTGTTCTAGATCCAGGGAACAGCCGGGGCAAGGCATGGAGGCAGGAAACAGCCTCTTTGTGTGTTGGGGAAGGAAAAGCAGTCCAGGGTGGCTGGAGTAAATAAGCCCAGGTGTAGCGACAGGTGGAGTGAACAACAGCGGGTGAAAGTTGGGGATCCTGTTGGATTAGCTTCCTGTGAACAACTAACAAAGGGCCTTTTCTGAAATAAGGGCATGGGTGCTATGCATTTAAATGTGGGCTTTGGTGTCTGGGAACTGAAATGTTCCATTGCTACGTAGAAGTTTAAGGATTCTTTGTCCGTGGGTCTGGCTGAAGCTAATATACCTTCTCGGTTGTTTTAGCCTCACCTATCTAGAGTGGGCTGACATTTGGAAGGGAGCTACCTGGCATCCTATATAATTGGTAAGTCCAAGAAAAATGGTTTCTTGGCTCTTAAACTATATAGACGGTGCTAATGAGCCGTCTTCTCAGGCTACCACCCTGTGATGCGTCTAAATCTCATCAGTTGTCAGCGGGGAGTTGAAAACACAGTGAAGGGCAGCATCTGGCTGTGGAAGAGTGGGGAATTGCAAGCCCTGAATAAAATTTTATGGAGGTGGGCCAGCCCTGCTGTTTATGAGGTGCTTAAAGGGAAATCATGACCTGCAAAGCTGAGGACTGTTCCTCCTTACCACCCTGGGAGGGGAAAAGTCCCCAAGACCGCAAAGAGTCTGCCTCCAATGTGTAAGCCTTGGCCAAACCCTAAAACAAGGCTGGAGCCAAGTTCAAGGCTGGAGGGTGATGCCACAGGAGGGCCACAGGAGAGCAAAACAGACACTTATTCAGCACCTACTCTGTGCCCGGTGGTGGTGGTGACCTTCATACCTACTATGTGGGTGCAGCATTGGAGATGTGTGTCCATGTACCTTACTTTCTCAGTGTTGCTGCAGCATCCATGTAAATGGCAATGGTTACTTAATATTTTTCTTTAAATCCACTCACTTTTTACTTAGCCTTGACCTAAGCTATAATATTCATAAAATCGTGGTATTAATGAAGCCTGTTTCTTCTAACATACATCAACATAAATACATAACTAATGAATTTTTTTTCTTAAAAAAGTTTGTTCAGGAACCACGTAGGATAACTTGCACGTGCCGTTTGTGACTTAGTTGGCCTTATCTTGTTCAGTCCTCGCAGGTTTTCTGGAGGTATTATTACCTCCATTTGATAGGTGAGGAAATAGAGACGCAGAGAAGTTTAGCCACTTGCCCAACGTCACACAGCTAGGAAGTGGCAGAGTCTGGATTTGAACCCAGATCTTTTCTGGCTTTGAAGCCCGTGTTATGTGCACCAACTCAGAGGCAGAAAAGGAAGAAGGATGTCCAAGTGTTCTCTGGGTTGGATGAACAGATTTAGAGCTTGTTAGGACAGGCACAAACCTGCAGCTAATATGATAGGCTGGAAATAAAATGATGTTTTTGTTTTTAAGGGAATATTAGCTTCAAAGGAAAAGAGAGGGGGGGTTTGGAGTTATATAACCTGGTTGAAATCCAGCCTCCACCAGTAATGAGTTCACACATTCAATTCCTCATTTAATCAACAAATAATATATTTATTAAGTACCTAGTCCTAGCTGCTGCCCAAGGTGTATACAAACGGAACAACTGCTCATTATCCTGGATCTTATGGGGTTCTGGTCATGTGTTGCTCTGTTACCCCAAACTTGGTGGTTAAAACACTGTTTAGTATTATCTCTCAAGGTTTTGTGGGTTGAATGGACTGGGCTGGACGGTTCTTTCTTGGGTTATTGCATATGTTACAGTCACATATGAGCTGGGCTACAGTCATCTGAAGGTTTGGCTGGGGTGGATGCCCAGGGTGTCTCAGTTCATGCATGGCTTTTGACTGGATCACGTGGCTGGATCTCTTGTGTGGCTTGGGCTTCTTGTGGCATGGTGGCTGGGTTCCAAGAGGGAGCTTCCCAAGAGTGAATATTCTAAGAGGTCCAGCAGGAGCTGCAAAGACATAATCTAGGCTTGGAATTCCCAGAACGTCACTTCCACCACCTTCTATTGGTCAAGTGAGTTACTCAGGTCAGCCTGGTTACGAGAGGAGGGGAATAAGACCCTACCTCCTGATGGGCGGGATATCAAAAAATTTGAGGCCATCTTGAATCTGATACATATGCCTGCAGTGGTGAACCAGCACACACTGGCTCTGTTGTTAAATTGCAACTTTGACAAGTCTTGATGCAGAAGGAGAATCCCTGTTGCTGAGAGAGCTTTCAATTGAGTGGTTTGGTCTGGAAAAAGGTCAGAGACGGTTTCTGGCAGATTAGTAAGCTGGGATATGAACGTTGAGTCATTAATCAGGTAAGGAAGGGAGGACAGAGTAATGTAGGCACAGGAAACAACGTGTGCCAATGTCCTGGGGCAGGACTGCAAGAAGGTGGTTGTAACTAGAGCAGAGGAATGACAGGAGTATGGCAGGAGTTAAGGCTCAGTAGCTGGATGGTGAAGGTCAAATTTCCTAAACTCTCTAAACTTCACTTTTCTCACATTGAAATAGGATAATACTTACTACACGAGGCTGTTGTGAGGATAAATTACGAGGAAGTCAGTAAAGCCTTGCACAGTGATACTATCTTTTCTCTTGGAAATGGCTATGAGCAAAGGAAAGAAGCATACCGCCTGTCCCCTCTTGGATGTCCCTTCTTACTCAATACCTCTCTTCTCCAGAGTCAAGACTGAGTTTGCAGCTCATGCCTTCAGAGTTGTAAGCGGTCCATGAAGTCTTACCTAAACTGTTGAGGCTTGTGAAGGGTCCAAAATGGACCTTAAACCATTGCCTGGTTATTATTTGATTTTTAAAGTCACCCCAACCACCTCAGTAGTGCATGTGGGTACTGCACAAAGGTTAAATGTCTTTGCTTTGCTGTCCGTGCTGGTTCGCATGTCTTTCCCCTTCCCCTACCTCTCAGGCTGGGGTTAACACACGTTTTTGCTCTCACTTCCTTGTTTGCAGAGATGCTTTACCATGGTGCAGATGTGTGGTGTGTGGCAGGGGGCAACCCTTGATGGACGCAGCAGCTTAGAGCTCTGTAGATCTGTCCTGTTTTGCAGAACTCAGAACCTAAATTCTGGCATTTGAGGAGCCGGGGAGGTAAGGGCTGTTGACATGCCAGGAGAGGCTGCAGCTCCTCCAGGGCCATTCTTAAAGCGTCGGTTGATGTGTGCACCAGCCTTCTAGCCACGGAGTTTACTTTTCCCCAAATAATCCCCCAAATGAGTGGAGTGCATCCACTCCACTAACTAGGTTGTGGCAAGGCCAGCCTGTGTTCCATGGGCTCAGGCTTCTCTTTTGCCCTGAAATAGCATGGTGGTGGAGTCTTACACTCTACCCCTACAGGGGTGTGGGGCAGATATTTGGCAATGTCTGGAGACGTTTTGTGGTCAGGGCGAGGGGCGTGCTGCTATGGGCATCCAGTGGGTAGAGACCAGGGGTGCTGCTACACGTCCTGCAGAGCACGGGGTAGCTCCAAAGCAAAGAATGATCCAGCCCAAAATGTTGGTGTGCCCAGCTTGATGCCCCCCACCTTCTTGCGTTGTCTGCTTTCCTGTTGTCACTATGTCGCTGCCATTCTGGCTTCCTGGTAGTTCCTCAAATATGCCAAGCCCTGTCCTGTGTCAGGGCTTTCACACCTGCTGTTCCCTCTGTCTGTTCTTCCCTGATCGCTGATCCCTGGTCCTGGGTTTTGGATAGGCCCCTGCACTCTCTCTCACTGCAGCAGCTTCTGCTTTTCCTCTGTTGTTGTTTTTCTTTTTCTTTTTTTTGGGGACAGAGTCTCACTCTGTCACTGGGCTGGACTGCAGTGGCGTCATCATAGCTCACAGCGCAGCCTCCAACTCCTGGGCTCAAGCCATCCTCCTGCCTCAGCCTCCCGAGTAGCTGGGACTACAGGCACGGGCCACCACACCCGGCTAATTTTTCTATTTTTTGTAGAGACGGGTCTCGCCCTCACTCAGGCTGGTCTCAAACTCCTGACCTTCCTCTATGGTTCTTATCCCCGTCTGCAACTCCCCATTTATTTCTGGGATTGCCCCGCAGGGAGCTCTTTCCCACTGGCCTGTGGGATTCACGTGGATTTGGACTGTAGCTGTGTTGCTCACTGATGTATTCTTGACTAACTAGTCAAGTTCATGGCATATAGCTTAATATATACTTGTTGAAGTGTGCATTGGGGGGACAAGAAACGGGGGAGGTTGAAAGTTGGGAGAGGAAGGGAGAGTTTTTGGAATCAGAAATCCCAGCTGCATGTACCAATTCCAGCTTTGTGATTTGGGGGAAACCCTGTCTGAGCCTCAGTTTTCTCCTCTGTGAAATGGGCATGATAGTTATCCCAACCGTACGTGAGGACAGTTGTTGGTGTTTATACCCAAGGTTGTGCGTTCAGGAAGTTCTGAATAAAGGGTACAATCATCAGGCTGATTTTCCTCTATAAGCGTCTGGGGTTCTGATCCCCTTGTGTGCCTGGTTTGTGCTGGAGGTGGCGCAGCGAGGAATCATAGTCGTGAACATCCACGCAGCGCTTCCCACGTGCGGGGCCTAGTTGTGGATTAATGTGCTGTCATCCTTACACAGTCTTTTGGTGTCATGAACCCTGTTCTGCAGGTGAGCAAACATCATTCGGGGCTGTGACGGGCTGGGCAGGCACACAGAGTGAGTTGGGGGCAGCAGCCGGGGCCTTCACACAAATCCAGGCTGTCTGGTTCCAGCGTCTCAGCCAGGACACCCACCTCTAAGATTTGTTATTAGTCTCACTTTGCGAAAATGTTCTCTTTCTCCTTTTCCATTACGTGCGTCGGGGCTTCCTGTGGGTGCCATGGAGTGTGGGGGGAGGAGGAGGAGCAGAGTGCTTATAAGGAGACCCATCTGCGTGTCCACCCTGTTCTGTGCCTGGGTCTTAATTTATAAAGGGGTCTGAGTAACAACACAGAGAGGACAATGCCATTGAAAGGAAAGTTTGGTGTTATTCACGGTTCCCCTGGCAACAAGAGGAACAGCATGCCACGTAGGGCTGCAGGGGAAGCCCCAGCCTTTGGTCAGGGTACAGAGACAGAAGCAGAGCCTTTATTGGGGTTCCCCCAGGAAAGGTGAGGCGAGGCAGGGGAAACGGCTTATGATCAGCTGGTCTGAATAATTCTGGCCGGCTTTGGGCTATGGCAGTGGTCTCTAGTTGCCTATTCCCTGGCCCTGGCACAGCTTGGGGTAGGGGAAACATTGGCTTGGTGTGTGAGGGTTAGATAAGGTGATGGCTAGGGGGTGTAGACTCTGGGTTGATTGGTTTGTTTGCATATGAGAGGCATGCTCCTGGCTGAACGCTTTGCTCTAGGAATTGGCTAGCCCTGGGAGGCCCAGTCTTTCCGGGTCTGTAAGACCTCCAATGTGAAAACATCAAGTATACAGAACACAAGAAAGTATAGTTAATCTAATTGGCCCTGTGCTGAATGAATGGATGCCAAGTAGACAAACACATAATCTATGAAAACACAGAACAGCCTCCTTCCTTGCTCACGCATGGGCACCTGGCATGGCAGCTGGGGGGCCCCGAGAGGCTGCAGAGGGGCCCCTGGGTGCAGAGGCATGTGGCATCGATGCCTGCCTGTACGCCATCATCAGAAATGCGACCTCTTTTCTGAGTGGAGTGTCAGGTCCCAGGAGGCACAAATAGGGGGACTGTTGCCATGCCTCACCACAGGCTGTATTTATTAAGTGCCTACTGTGTGTATGTGGGGGGAGCTCTGGGCTGAGTACTGGGCATACAATGGTGAGCAATTGGACATAGTTCCTGACCTCACCGAGCTTGCAGTCTGGGCTAGTCTTGAGGGAAAACAGGGGAGTGTCGCTGCATGTATTCGCTCCCCAGCCACAGTTGGCCCATCTCAGCAGCTCAGTAGATATGAACACTGGGAGCATGGGCTGCACAGCAGATCAGAGGCTGCAGTTGACCAGGTATATATCCTTCCCTGCTTCTCCACAGCAGTGCTTTCATCAGGAAAACGTCTTGAATGTTATTAAACGTTGTAGCTGTAGATACACCCCTGTTGAGGTATTCCTGGGCTGGGAAAGCCAAACTTCATTAGGTCTCCCTGGGACTGCATTAGTGGGCCACCTTCCAGGATGGCGACGGTGACGGACCAGGAGACCCAAAGTGTGAAGCTGTCCCATTTCTATCAGTCGGAAAAGTACTTTGATGGCTTAGATTCTTGAGCGCCTCTTTGGGCCCTCCTCCCCAAATGCTAATCTCAAAGTGAGATTTTTTTCCCTATCCTTGGTGTTTGGTTTGAATTTGGTTGCCATGGCATTTAATCTGTTTACATGGGCTTTATTGTGGCCTCTAACTGCAGGATGGGGAATGTGGTAGAGTCCAGGAAGGATTAAGGTTAGGGTTCTGGAATCCTTGGGGGGGGGGGTGTGCATGCGTATGTGTGCACTTGTGTACCAGGACCTGAAGGTTGTGCCCTATCACCTCCACTTCTGCAGGGATGCTAGTCACATAGTTTCTCATGCAAATGATGCCCTTAGACCTGGGCTGCACGGTGGCCGTGAGATCACAAACTCCACCTCATCAGGATATGGACCTTCAACTCCAGGAGCTGTGCAGAGCACCTGTGGGGGGCATTTTGGGGCTCAGAAAAGAAATTTTGTATGCATTTCTGACACATACCTTTCAAGTCAAGTCGGTATAAGATAAGAGGCTCTGGACAGCTGCCAAATTAGAAGCGTGAATGTTGCGATGGGGGAGATCTTGTTCCCCCCTCGTGCCCTTCCCTACCTCACTAAAGAGTTTGAATGGGCTTTCTAAAAATAACGTGCCCATGGAAAGAAAACATCCTTTTCACCTTAGGCCTCCTGTGGGTCGGGGAGGAGTTTGTGAATTAGAAACTGAGTTAACTGTGTCCATCAAAGTCAAAAAGACGAGCCTCTTGCTCAGCAGAGGCCTTCAAGGCACTGGAATTTCTTCTTGGATGGTTTCCGGAGGCCCTGACCACGTTTTTAAAGCCAGGCAGGCATTTGGTCATTCTCAAACGATGAAGCTGAAGCCGGATATACCACAGTTGCCCTCGTTGACCCAGAGCTGTTAGAGATCAGAGGCCCTGGAAGAGCTGTCCTAGCTGAGGCCCCCAAACCCAGAGCCAACCAAGGGGTGTTTTCATCTGCTGTTCAGAAGTGATTTTTCTCAATTCAGTGTCATGAGGCCTCATTGTCACGGCTAAAAGACTTCTTCGAAAAAATAATAAACTTCACATTCATCGTGAGAAATGACAGGGATGCCTTTTAAGCAATTTTTTGGTGGCCGGGCATTTGTAGCAGCCAAGGTGATAGTGCTAGCATTCCTTGGAGAATGAGATACTATAATTCAATTTGGATATAATATAATTAATTCATTAGGGAACGAATTGCATTTAACAGGTAGCTCTTTGTTTTAATAGCACCTTATGAAGAAACTAGCTCTGCGAAGGGGGTTATAATGTTATTTTAACTTTTATTATCAACATTGACAATAACAACTAATATTTTCGTGCAAATTTATATTGCAGGTACTGTGTTAAGTGCTTGGTTTAACTTATCTTACATAAGCTCACAACTTGCCTGTGGGATAGGTGCTTTTCTGATTGCGTTCTACAGATGGGAGTTGGGTAACTTGCTCAAGGTTTTCCAACTAGTAGGGTGTGGGGAGCATGATTCAGACCTAGGCAGGTGGGTTCCGGGGGTCAAGTTCTTTACTGCTGAGTGGGTGGCACAGCCTGTTTATATTAGAGCATTGACAACAATCTGTAGAATAGACAAGAAGCCTGGTGCTAATGGCAGGGATGACAGGCAATGGAGAACCAAAGCGTAGTGTACCTGGTTTTTTCTCTATGCATTTATGGCTCTAATATACCTTTCGTGTCAGCATTCTGGGTTTCATGAGGAAGCAAGTAATGTGAGGCAGCCAGCCCGGAACAAATCCATTTTGGTGGGAGCAGCAGCCATGGAGGTGTTGGCTCTGGGGCAGCCAGCAGTGGTCAAGGTTTGGGGGTCTGTGTCTGGTAGTGGCAGCATGCATTCAGCAGCAGTAGTGGCCGGCTCTGTGCCAGCCAGTCCTGGTATGATTGGGCAGAGACTCCAAGCTTGGCTCTGGCTGTCCCAAAGGTTCTACAAGTCACCTGGTATCATTCAAGATATTTCTTTCGTGCCTGAACTGAGTAGAGTGGAGATTGTTGTTTGCAACTAAAACCTTGTCTTATGCCCTAAAAGTGTGTATTAATACTTAAAAATAAATTGAGTAATTTTAGTGGACTTTGTTCCTCCAATGTGTGACTGCCCCATCTTGTCTCTTGACGGAAGGAGCTAGGAAGGTAACTGTGGTTCGAGGTCAGTATTGTGCACATCATTGCTAGTCTGCTCGTGCATGCGGAGCCTTGAGGAATTGCCAAGATATGGTGGACCCAAGCAGCCCGGACTTCTGACTTCTTCGGTCTAATGTGTATATTGCAATTTCCTCCTTGTCTTCAAACTGCTGGTCTCTCTCAAATCCCCTTCTTATTTTCTGCTTTCCAGTAAACTTCAAAATAGAATTAAATTGCAAGTTGGAAGTTGACCTGTTACTCTTTCTAGCTCTGAAGGAGGAAGCTTTGGCAGCTTCCTGTTCTTTCTGTTCTCTTTTAGAAGGTGGCTCTGGAGAAGGTCTTTGTAATTTGCATCCTTTTTTCCCCTGACTAAGGCCTTCTCCAATTTTGACATGTGTCATTATGGGCAGATTCTTTGGCCCAGTTTCTAGAGCCCCATTTGGGTTCTCAGTGCTGTCTAAATCTGGCATCTGAGTTCAGAACAGGCCTGGGAGTGTCACATGACATCCTCCTGGTGCCACCCTGCTCAATACCTAACAAATCTTACTCTTCTGGCAGCTAAAAACATACCAACCAAGGATACTGTGGTCTCATCCAATGTGTTTTGAATAAACTAAAGGAATTGTTCCAGTTTGAGGCTGGAAATTGGGTAAGTGGTCAATTTATGAGCGAGCAGTTATGAGCATCCAGGCCCAAAACTCAGGAGTGCATTTGAACCACGAGGAAGCTGGCATTGGCTTTGGAAGATCCCTGCTGTGAAGTTCCCAAGGCTTTGGCTCTGAAGTTTTCATGAGAATTTGTAATGTGTTCACATACACCATTTAGTGCGTGCTCACCAAGCACATGTCACTGGGCTTCATGGGCACTTTAAAAAAAAAAAAGATCTCATTTATTCTTTAAATAGAAATCTGTGTTATTCCCATTTTACAGTACAAGTGATTAAAGCTCTGAGAGGCTGTCTTACTCTGTTTGTGTTGGTATGAAGGAACACCGGAGGCTGGGTAATTTATATAGAAAAAAGGTTTATTTGGCTCACGGTTCTCATGGCTGGAAAATTCCAGATTGGGCATCTGCGCCTGGTGAGGGCCTCAGGCTGCTTCCACTCCTGGAGGAAGGTGAAGTGAAGCCGATGTGTGCAGAGATCACGTGGTGAGAGAGGACAGGAGAGAGGGACAGAGGGAGGAGGGTAGGTTTTTTTTTTTAAACGTCCAGCTCTTGTGGGAACAAACAGAGTGAGAACTCACTCACCCCCAGGGAGGGCATTGATCTATTCATGAGGGATCCACCCCATGACCCAAACCCCTTCCTTTAGGCCCCACCTCCATCATTGGGCATCAAATTTCTACATGAGGTTTGGAGGGACAAACATCCAAGCCAGAGCAGAGGCCAAGTTACTTGCTCAGGGGCACACAGCCAGAAAGTGGCAGACCCTGAACTGTACTGCAGACCTGCCTGAATCCCCAGGCACACTTTCTCCTGAACCTCATTTGCTGCTTGTTTCGGCAGGAGTCCAACAGATAGACAGGGTGCAAGCAAAGAAATAAAAAAGAAAGAAAGAAAAACAAAGAAGTGAAAGGGTTAAAATAAAAAGGGTGACTTTTGAAAGACTGTGTGACCCCCATGGAAAGAGACATTCTGTGTTCTTGTGTTCTGCTTTCCTCTTGCATCCCTATACCCCGCCCGGGGCCAAGCATATTCTAAGCACACAGAATAATTTGTTGAATGAACATTGAGTGAATAAGGAGAAGAAGAAAAGGCCACTTCCTCTTGTTTCTGTTTCCTTTGAATTAACCCTTTCACTGTTCAGCATCTTCCTCCTTGTCCTAACGGGTCTTGTGGTCCCTCTTGGCCACCAGCTCCTGAGGCCAGTTGGAGAAGATTGGAGTGAATACAGCTTCTCTTCCCCAGGGCCTCCTGGGCTCCATGTGTCTTCCCATCTGCTTTCCAGATGAGCCTGTGACTCATCAGCTCCCTGCAGCCTTCCCAAACCTGCTTTGTGTCTTCTCCGCTCTCTTTCCTTATTTCTTAGGCAGAACTCTTTCTGGCTGCAAGTGATGGAAACCAGCTTAGTCTAGTTTAGGCCCCATGGGGGGAATCTGGTGGCTCCCAGATGGTGATTCACACGCAGGAACCCTGGGAGAGACCCCACGGAGGCACAGAGAGGGGAAGCGGTGTGCTCTAGGTCCCACAGCCATCGATTATGGGGAGGGCTTGAGAATTTTGAGAACAAGCGGTATGAGGGTGGAGACCGTCTCCTTCAGCACTGCATCCTCAGAGCCCAAATCAATAACAGCCATCACATAGTAGGTCCTCATTCGTGTTTGTTAGGTGGGTGAATGCGTGAGTAGTGACGTCTTGAAGTCTTTGCTGCCCCTCCACAGGACGGGAGGTTCCTGAGAGAAGGGAGGGGAATGGGGGAGCCATTCCCATCGCTTTTTTCTCTTATCATGTTCCAGGGCCCCATGGCCTGGCATCTGCTGGCTTCGGGCCCTGGGTTCTCTCCCTGCCTTGGGTTTGTTTCTGCCACCGCAGGTGATAGAGAGCCTGCCCGGCGTGTCCTGGCTCACGAGATCCCCAGCGTGAATGGGCACCTTTCAGTTCTTGCATCAGCCTGGTTCTGCTGACCACAGCAAGCTGCGGTCCCCGAGGAAGATGCCAGAAGCGGGGTTCGCTGCCAACGGCTCCCCGATGCGCTCCCCGTGAATTCCGACTCCTCAGGGCTCCCAGCGGGTGAAAACAAGGGCTGGCTGTGACAGAGCCCCTCGTGTTTGGGTGGGGTGCGTGGTGAATGGAAAGTCAGCCGCCCGGGCCTTGTGGCTTGGCCGCCGCGAGCAGGGATGTTTTATAAAGTGACTTTTCACGGCCTTCTCCCTCCACCGGGCCTTGGCAGCCACACCGATTCTCCAGAACTGAGCGGGCCTTGTGTCTGTTGGGGAGCAAGACGTGAAAATGAGGGCTGGAGCGGACGTGGGGCTCCGATTCCAGGAGAAACAGGGCATCGTGTTGTGCTGCCGCCTGGGGCTGAGCTGACAAGCGCCACATTCATTCCCCAGCAGGAGTTGGCGCCCTCCGTGGTATCAGATCCCTGCTTTGCACAGCCGCGACATTGATCAGCAATGTTAGCTGTGTGGGGAGGTGGTGGGGGTGGTGAGGCCGTTTGATTAGCCAGGCCAACTCTAAATACTGTTTGTCTAGTCCGAGTTATCCCTCCAGGAAGTTATGTGCCTGTGCATGGTAATGTCGCACGTTTATTTTGTATTTGGTGTGGATAGCAACCCCTGGAGGTGTGCAAAAGGGCAGCCTTGAATGGAGATGGGGTGCAGGTGCACAGGGTTGCAGCTCTCTGTACACGTCTATGCCTGTCTTTCTAGCCTTACAGCACATTTGTGTGTCTGTGTATGCGCATGCCTTTTGTGAACAACTCGGAATGTTGTTGGTGTGTCTGTTGTGTGCATGAGTGTGTTCCTGAGACAGACAGGCTGCCTGCATTTGAATCACAACTTTGCTCCCTATTCACCATGTGACCTTGACAGAACAAGTTCACTTCCATCAGCCTTGGTTTTCCCACCTGTATAATGGGGATGATTGTGGTTTTCACCTCACGGGAGAGTCACAGAGGATATATGAGGCAATGCCTGGCCCCAAGTCAGTGGTTGATAAACATCGGCTACTGTTGCTGTCACTGTTTTGACTGTGCACTCCCACTGATGTACCTGTGTGTGCACTTCTGTGTGCCTTGTTGCTTGTCCTCAGCTTTGACAGGGCCTGTGTTGGCTTTTTCTCTTGCTTTCTGAACAAAAGCTCTGGCGCTTTGAGGAGGAGAAGTAACAGCATCCGAGACTCTTTTGGTCTCCTCAGGGGCTGCCCAGCCTGTTCCCTGCCACCTGGGTGGGGAGGGGTGTCTGTCCCTCCCTGGGCCGCATGTCCTCTCAGCTCACTCACGCCGGTCCCCCTCTCCCTGAGGCGCCCCCCCCAACAAAGACACACATGTGAATCTTTCTGATGTCACTACAGTTTCCCACGAGGACCTTAAATCATTCTGCATGGCTGTGGTCTGAACTGCACAGAGAGGATCTCTTTGTCCCTAACCCACCTAGTGGAGGGCTCTTACCTGGCCTGACCTCTGGCTCAGAAAGGCAAGTCCAGCATTTCAGGCTGCCTCCTAGCCCCTCGAGACTTGAGGTCTTGGAGGCTGGCTCTCAGTGGAGAATTATGTCTGAAATAGAGGCGAGTGTGAGCTGTTCCAGATGGGCATCTGGGAAAAGGGCCTTTTGCCCTTCCCACTGTGAACAGCTTTCGTGGCTGTTCGTCAGAGGGGCGGTGGTAAGAGCACTGGCCCTGGAGGTAGGTTCATAGGATCAAATCCAGGTTGTGCCACTTAACCAGTTGTACGACCTTGGGCAAGACACTCACCCTTTCTGGGCCTCAGTTTTCTCATCTGTCAAATGGTTATAACTATATCTGAGGTTGGATATGGGATTAAAGGGGGTTATCCCATGAAACCCATAGCATGATTCCTGGCACACAGGAAGTGTTGGTAAGTTACTTGTTTGTCTGTGTACCTTCTTCGTGTTTGCATCTCTTAGTCTTGAAGCTGGGGTGGTGGCCATTCTGCACGAGCCTTTGACATGCTTAATTATTCATTTGTTAGGAAATAGGATGTAATGAAACAGACACCCAAGTATGTGGAGTACAAGCTCAATATCAGGAGAGCATCTTGATGGACATATTCACCTTCCATTTGGGTGTTTGCCCTTTCATGGATGAGACAGCTTCTCTGTGTCCATGTTTTTACAGAGGAATTGTATCTTTTAAAAATGCCATCCATGACCCACCATGCCAGCCCAACCACAGTTTTCACGTCTTCGTGGTCTCTGCCAGCGTTTATCTACACCCATTGTTTTTAAACAGTGTACACTTTTTCTTTTTCACATCCACTTAATAGCACTTTGTAAACACTTCTAAACATTTCTGTAGTCTCTGTATTAGTCATTCTAATTGGTGTACAATTTTCCATTCCGTTGGTGTACCATAGTTAATGTCACCCTTCCCCCATTGTTGGATGTTGTAAACATCTTTGGACACATGGCCTTTATTTGATTATTTTTTCATAATAAAATTTCAAGCATGAGATAACTGGCTAACAAACATTCCATAAACTCCCAGTGCTCCTAAATGTTGTG
Organism: Daubentonia madagascariensis; assembly: GCA_023783475.1. Lineage (NCBI taxonomy): Eukaryota > Metazoa > Chordata > Mammalia > Primates > Daubentoniidae > Daubentonia > Daubentonia madagascariensis. Next base: position 2,108,900 of record JAKFHU010002505.1, on the reverse strand, counting down.
GAGGTTGGTACAGTAATAACAACTACCATAGCCGCTAACCCTTCTTGGAACAGTTCGGCCAGGCATTACCTGAGTGCTTAGCATAGATTCCCGTATGTGCTCCTCCCAGCCTTTTGAGGTGGGGGTGTTGTTATTCCCATTTGACAGATGCAGGAGCTGGGGCAAAGAGAGGTTAAATTACATGCCCAGGAACACAGAGAAGGATGTTAAAGGAAGTCATCCCTTCCCTAAAAGGACTCAGTTGTAGAACATTCCAAGGAGTTACATCAGTAAGCTCAAAGTTGTCCTGGCCAGTTCTTGGGCAAAATCATAACCATTGCCACCACTTAAGCTTGCACATGCTAAATATGTACCCGTAAGTAAATCTCCCTATATAAATTGAGGCAGTGATTGAACTTGCAGGAAGTCCTTTCTGGCGTTTCACGAGGGCTCTCACGCCCTGTGTTATGCCATTCCCGGCGACCTCAAGGCAGCATGGTGGGAGAGAGTGGGAAGCTGATCTGAAGACTGTTTCCCTTGCTTGCACTTGCCTTTCCCTCTGCCACGTCGTGTCGCCCTGAGGGCCGTGTCCTGATGTGCTGTCTCCCTCCCAGCTTGTCCAGCCGCACCCTGAAAGAACTCTTCCACGCTGAGGGTGAGCTGAATGTGGAATCCATTCTGGGCAGGGTTGCGTGTGGTCAAGGACTAATGTGGAAGAATTGACTCTGAAGAATACATTGTAGAGAAGTGTGTGTGTGTGTGTGTGAGAGAGAGAGAGAACAAGAAACCTTGTTTCTTCACTAGTACCTTCCATTGCAAGCTGACTTTGAAGGTTGATGGGTTGGCTGGTTGCCTGCCTTCCCTCCTCGACCGTAAGCTCTGTGAGGCCAGTAGGTACCATGTCTGCGTCATTCACCGAGCTACCTAGCACCTCACGCAGGGCCGGGCACATGGTAAGCTGCACTCTGTTTGTTGATCGAATGCTTGATGTGGCCCCCAGCATTCCTTTTTCTGTTGGCACCTGTCCTTCCTGCCCATGCGGCCGTAGACTGAGAAGGCTGTGGGTGCCAGGAGAGAGTTTGAGGCTGTGATTTCCATGTTGCGTAAAAAATGTGAACCCCAGTGAGGACCAGTTAACTGGATGGCAGCCATTCCAGAAGTTAGTTGGCTGGATCCTTAGTGCTTGTGTTGAAAACACAGTGGTTCTGTTTTTTTTTTTTCCTTCCCAAAGAAATATTTGCTTTATCTCTGGCAGTGTGTATTTTATTATAACAAAGCAGGAGGATGTTGACCTGAAATGTGAAAAAACATAGTTTCCAAAAGACTCTGTCAACGGCTTAAAATTAATAAAGGTGCAGCCGTGGCTGGTGAGGGGGAGGGAGGGTGGGGGCGCAGAGGTGATTAAACTGCTGCCATTTTGCTGTGGAGACGACTCTGCTTTTCTTTTAGAGGCAGGTTAAGGGGATGAAAATCTGAATTGGCATATCTATAAACAAGTTATTACTTCAGCTGTGAGATAATTTGTTGAGAAAATGCCATTATTTTCCCAATATAGGTCTCTTGGAGTGTGTGGCCGGGGCGTGATGCTGGCAGCTGCTCTTGTATGTAGATGCTAAGAAATCACGGAGTAGGAGAGTGAACTTCAGGTTAAAGCCAGTTTGTTCTTAAATAAATTGAGTTTTCTGTTTTCCACAGTATAATGAAAAGGGAGAAGGGCTTTCCTCCTGCTCTCAGTGCTGGGTGCCGGGAGTTGTCCACACGCCCTCCCTCAACTCTCCGGGTCCTTCTAGCAGCATCAGAACATTCTGGGACTCTTCGTTCTGCCCAGGAAGGCCGGGGAGAGCCCAGGTCTTTATTCTTCATAGGGAGGAAACTCAAAGATGGCCTTAAGCACCTGAGCTCCTGTCCCTATGTTCTCCTGCGACCTTGAGGAAATCATCTGTTGTGGACTGAATTGTGTCCGCTTCCCCAGATTGGTATGTTGAAGTCCCAAGTAACTTCAAGTACCTTATAATTGGACCTTATTTGGAAAGAGGGTTGTTGCAAGTGTAATTAGCAAAGATGAGGTTGCACTGAGGTAGGGTGGGTCCCTAAGCCAATGTAACTGGTGTGATTATAAAAAGGGAAAATATGGACACAGGCACGCACACAGGGAGAACGCCCTGTGAAGATGAAGGCAGAGATGGGGGTGATGTACCTACAAGTGAGGGAACGTCAAAGGTTGCCGGCAAGCCATCAGAAGCCAGGGGGAGAGGCATGGAACATCCTGCCTCACAGCCTTCGAAAGGAACCAGCCCTACTGACACCTTGATCTCGGACTTCTAGGTTCCAGGAATGGGGGCAATATATTTCTATTGTTTAAGCCACCTAGTTAGTGGCACTTTGTTATGGCAGCCGTAAGAAATGAATATATCATCTAAAGGCCGCAGCTTACCCATCACCTACTCCCTGGAAATAATCGCTCATACCCAATCAAATCCACATATCCACCGGTGTCCTGAGTAGTAGGCCCTTGTATCTGCCATTTAGGCCACCTAAATTTCAGCCATGGCTGCCCTTCAGTCTTGCCTTGCATTGTTACTACTGTGCAGGTGACACCCTTCTCACATTGTGAGACCCAGAGGGGAGCTGGGTCTCTTTCTTTGTCTTGCTTCCAGCAGGTGCTTAATCAGTCCTTGTTGGATTCGGTGGATTTGCCGACTCTGACCCCTGCGACCTGTTTACTCCTAGTCCGTCTCTTTCTGGAGTTTTAGCCTCTTGTCTTGTTAGTCTTTCGATGACTATTTGCTTCTCAGTCTTTATGCGGCCTGCATGGATCTAAGAACTTCTGCATTCTCCAATCATGCCTCGTGTAGGTGAAAAGAGCCCTGCAAACTGTAAAGTGCCCTAGAAAAATGGTAGTGATGACTGATTCTTCTGTTTGCATGTGTCTGAAGAGGGGCAGTGAGCTAGACTCAAAGGGGGCAGGTTCCTGTCCAGCTTTGTCATTTTTCCATCCTTAGGAAAGTCTCAACCTCCCTGAACCTTGGTTTTCTCAGCTGTAAAGTGGTAATGATTGCCTTGTTCTACATCATGGGTTGGCAGGGCACCAAGAATGTGTGTTAGAGGACTTTGACAGCAGTGGAGTGGAGGCCACAGACTCAGATAAAATGGGGGATGGAGAAGTTCTCGTGAGGATCGTGGTGATTTGGAGAACAGGTAACCATCAAAAGGGGGCTTGGTGGGAAGGTGAGCTGAGGGTTGCCAGGTCTTCAGAGCTTTTAGTAGAAGCCAGAAAGGCAGATTATCATGATATATCCCAGTTTTCCAATGTTGTCTCGTGTTTTTAAGCACCACAACGTTCATATAAAATAGGTTTGCAGACTGTTTTTGGCCCCATGAGCCACCATATTGTGGCTTCTGCTGTAGAATTTGATACAGATGGAGGTTGATGGAAATGCTTGTTTGCTTTCTGTCACCTAAACCTACTGGTCTAAGCATCGTCCTCATGAACTCTGTGAAATGCAAGAATTAATATAGACCAAGGAAATGTTAGGTTGTCACCTCCTGCAGTAAGCCTTCCCTGATCACGGGAGTTGAATTGGATCAGGGGTTGGCAATCCTTTCCTTAAAGCAGCAGATACTAAAATTTTAGATGTTGAGGGCATTCAGTTTCCCTGGCAACTATTGAACTCTGCCTCTGCAATGGAAAGCAACCAGAGATAATATATAAACAAATGGGCATGGCTGTGTCCCAATAAAACTTTATCTATGAAAACAGGCCACCAGCTGGATTTGGCCACGGACTGTCGTAGTTTGTTGATCCTCTAGTTAGATACCTCTTTTATGTGCTACCCTAAAACCCAGGACTTAGCCCCTTGCTACACTTATTTACTGATTGCCAGGAGCTGTTCCAAGCCTTTCATTTGTATTTACTCAGTTCTCATGAGTTTATGTGGAAGGTGCTGCCACTATTCCCATTTCACAGATAAGGAGATGGAATCTCAGAGAGGCTAAGCAACTGGCCCAGCTAGTAAAGGCGGAGCTGAGCTTTCACGTTGTATTAAAGTAAACTCTGCTTCTCTGGCTCAGCCAGCAGATGTTTCCTTTCATATTTGCATTTTCTCGGTGCCCAGCACAGGGTCTGGCTTGAAGGTTGTGCTCAGGAGTCACTGCGTGAGTGACAGGCTTTGTCTCAGGTTTTGCAAACCTGTATAGGAGGGGTCTATATAAAAACAATGCTTTGTAACTGTTTCCAAATAGACTCTGACAGTCCCCTTGGAGCAGACTTTTCCAAGCAGGCGCTTTTGTTTCCCTTGCAACGAGAATTTGGCAGCTGACGACTAGGGGTGGGAAGGTCTGGCTCGGGCTTGCGAGGGGCCGCTTTTGAACATCTGGTTCTCTTAGCAGCCCTAAGATCTGACAGGACCCATAACAACTTTGATCTCTCTGCCATGGCACCTCATGAACCATCACAGCCTCCCTTGGCTGGTTGGAGGAACGGTGAACAGAGTCTCCCATTAACCAATGAACAGATAAAAGTAACAGAGGACACACACAATCTGAGTCCTTCCCCGCAGTGTCCCTGAAGAAGTCCATGTCAATATGGTAAATTGATTCCTATTTGAAAAGCCAAAGGAGTCCCCAGTGGCAACCCTTTGTACTGTGGATGATCTCCCAATAATTTGTCTGCTTTAGAAGTTTGACTTCAGTTTAACTGGGGCACCTGTGTTGCTCTCTACTTCTGTCAGCAGAGCTCAAAGTGTCACAATGAGGAATAATAATGATTATGATGATTTATATTGAGTCTTTGCTATGTGCCAGGCATTGTGACAAACGCTTCCTATACTCTGTCTCGTTTGACCCTTTTGCCTCTTCTGCACATTAGGTACTGACCTTTTACCTGTAAGTACACTGAGCCACAGAGAGGTTAAATAATGTGCCCAAGGGCACACAGCTAGCGAGTGGTGCTGCTAGCATGCAAACCCTGATGGAGTAGCTCCAGGACCAGAGCTCCACACCACCCTGCTCTGCTGTTCCCTGTAAGTGTGGCCTTATCTACCTCCAGGAATGGTGTCCTCCTCCGTGATCAGACAGAGAGGCTCTGGAGCATCATGTACTCTGGCTGGAGTCATGCCAGAAGTCAGTGAGGATGGAGCTACTGCCACCTGCCTCCAGAGCAGTGCTCCCCAATGCTCACCTCTCTGTTGGAGTGACTCAGTCATATCAGCTCCTTTGAGAGAGAAGACAAAAGCTGACAGGGCTTGATTTGGTGGATCATGCGGAGACCACCTGTGCCTCCCGTGGAGAAGAGATTTCCATGGAAGGCAGGGTGGCTGTGAGACACACTCCACACCCTGAGGAACCTGGGGTTCTGTCTTGGCTGTCTAGTCTGTTAGGACGGGTATAGCAAAAACACCATAGACTGGGTGGCCACACCTTAGTGTTCTCTTCTTAGCATACTTTCTCATTTTTTGCAATATGGATAAGCTAAGAATTTCCCAAACTGATACGTTCTCCTAGTTCCTTTTTGCTTAACAAGTCTGTCTTTAATTCGTTTCTCTCTTCTTGCATTTTACTATATAAGCTTCCAGGAGGGACCAAGCCTCTCCTTCAACACTTTGCTTGGCGATCTTCTCCGCTAAACATCCAATTTCATTGCTTGCAAGTTTTACCTTCCACAAAACATTAGAACACAAACACGATTCAGCCAAGTTCTTTGCCACTTCATAACAAGGACTGCCTTTTCTCCATGGTCCGAGAGCACATTCCTCACTTCTGAGACCTCATCAGAGTAGCCTTGACTGTCCAAGTGTCCACCGGCATTCTGTACATGATTATTTATGTATTCTTTATGGAGACAGACGCTGTCTCTGCAACTCTCCTTTTTTCTTTCTGAGCCCTCGCCAGAATCACCTTTAAAAATCCCTTCATGGCAATATTGGCTTTTTCTAGCATGTACCTCAAATTCTTCCATCCTCTAGCCATTACCCAGTTCCAAAGCCCCTTGTGCATTTTTAGATGTTTGTTACAGCAGCACCCCATTTCTTGGTACCCGTTTCTGTCTTAATTCAGGGCTGCTATGACCAAAATATCATAGACTGGGTGGCTTAAATAACAAACATTTATTTCTCACAGTTCTAGAGTCTAGGAAGTCCAAGATCAAGGCACCAGCAGATCTGAAATGGCATGGAATTAAAGCAGGATGTTGTGATGAAGAGGCTGGTCATGGGAGAGCCCCCCAGGGAGGTGACATTTGGCCTGAGACCCCAATGGCCAGAGGAAACCATGTGAAAACCTGGAGGAAAAGCCCTCCAGGCAGAGGGAAGAGGCCTTGGGGACTGGGTGGTGGTGGTGTGGCGCAGCAGAGAGAATGGAATGTTCTAGAAGGAGAAGGTGGTCAGTACTGGAGCCCAGAGGAAGAAGGAAGAGTGTTGCTAGATGAGCTTGAGAAGCAAATAGGGGTAAGAGCCTGTCTGGATTTGTGATCCAGGGTGAGAAGTTCAGATTTTATTTCCAGTAAGATGGGATGCCCTGGTTGGCGTGCTGGATTTATGATTTGCTATGTTGTGCGTTATTTGTTTTGTGATTTTATAAAAGTCCCTCCGGCAGCTGCTAGAAAGAGAAGGGACCGTGGGGAGCGAAGGGATGTTGGGGTCTGAGACGTCTGTGACTTGGACGAGTGCGGCGGGGTCAAGATCAGAGGTGGACGGTTCTGGACACATCCTGTTGGACGGACGTGCCGGTGGTTGGAGATGGGTTGGCCGTGGGGAGAAGCAGGAACCAAGGGTGACCCCTTGTCTGGCGTGAGCACCGGGTGGGTGGTTTCCCTGTCCACTTCGCTACCTTCATGTATTGCTTCCAGCCCCGCGGTATTGTTTCCATTTCCTTCCTCCTCTGTCTGCCTCGTTCTTTCTGGCAGCTTATTAATGTAGATGTAGCCACAGCCTTATTGGATAAGTCTGTTTTGAGCAGGGAAAGAGGAATCTGTTCTCTTTCAGTTTGGTTCAGGGCCTGTTTTCCTTGTAACCTCCTCCCCCCGAGTCTGTTCCTGCTGATGGAAATGATGCTCGGATTAAGAACAGATCTCTTTAAGCCCAGAGTTGACTTCCCTGGCGTTTTTTTTTTTTGGTTTTTTTTTCCCCTCCTCTGTGGGGAGATGCTAAAGATGCCGAAGAGGTGGGGGGTAAAGTGATTATTTAATTGTGTGCAAATGAGCAGTGGTGACTAAGCCAGATCGAGGGCAGGACCCGGAATCCTGGGAGAGCAACACCTGACATGCTTCCATTTCCCGACTTACGGCTTTAAATGAATTTCTACTTGACTAAAAATACCTCAAGAGCTGGGTGGCAGCTTAAGCTGTCAGTAAATTTAAAACAGGTTTGCGTGCCGCTGATTATAGCAGAGAAGAAAAAGTTAGTGGGGAATTTTCCGCAACACATTCCGTTTAACTCCTGGTTCTCCGCCCTGCCTTGGATCCTTTTCTCTTTGACTCTTGGGTGAATTGGGATCGTGGGTCGTATATTTAACTATTTTTTCTTTTAACTTATCAATGGCAAGGGTCTACATTGAATGTATTTTAGGCTTAGGAACCTTCTTGCTCAAGAGAAGATGATGCGAAAATGTCCTGGGGCTGAACAGAGAGCGAGTTCAGCGTGGGTTAGCGGCACCCTGTGCCTCTCTGGCTAAACACAGATCCACTTCCACGCTACGTATTTATTTGCAAGACAGGTCCAGAATGTCTCTACCCCATTCTTGACCTGCAGGCTCTAATATTTATCCTTCTATAGCAGCGGTCCCCAACCTTCTTGGCACCAGGGACTGGTTTCATGGAAGACAATTTTTCCACAGCTGGGGGTAGGGGTGATGGTTTCGGGATGATTCAAGTGCGTTACATTTATTGTGCAGTCAAACCTCTCTGCTAATGATAATCTGTATTTGAAGCTGCTCCCCAGCACTAGCATCACCGCCTCAGCTCCACCTCAGATCATCAGGCATTAGATTCTCTTAATCCCTCGCGTGCCAGTTTATAGTAAGGTTTGTGCTCTTATGAGAATCTAATGCCACCGCTGATCTGGCAGGAGGTGGAGCTCAGGCAGTGATGCAAGTGATGGGGAGTGACTGTAAATACAGATGAAGCTTTGCTTGCTGACCTGCCACTCACTTCCTGCTGTGCAGCCTGGTTCCTAACAGACCACGGACCCTGTACCTGTCTGCGGCCCAGGGGTTGGGAACCACAGTTCTATAGCATCCTGGAAGTAAATGATAATTAACTAAACATAAAAGCAGCTAGTGTTTATTGAATGTGTTTTAAATGCTTTTTGTGCATTATCGTATTAAATCCACACAGCCACCCTCTTGAATATTGACAATGTTGAATTTCACCTGAGCTCAGGTTAGAGTAACCCCCACACACACATTTTCATGTTCCCAAATATGGCTTACTGCAGAGAACCACTATTCCCCGTATGTCTCGGATATGACTCACAGATGCCCCTTTATTTCCCTAGGACAAGGCCAGAACCAGACCCTCCAAATTCCCATTTTTTGGCCTCATAAATGGTTGGTTGAACTGCTCGGCCCCACTGATCAGTCAGAGCAAATGGCTTGCTGACCAGACTTTGGTTAGGAATCTCTCCCTTCTCCAAGTCCTAGTCCCTGCAGCCTGAGTCAGCACACAGCCAGTCCCTCCTGAGAATGAATGTGTGTGGTGTCAGGGTAAACATTCTCTGATCTACCATCCAAGCATCGCACCCTTTCATTCCCGCACCTGGTCTCTCTCGGTGAGTTCTCTCTTTTCTATGAAAGAAAACCCCTTTTTTGCCTAACCCTTGAGATGCTTGCAGAACCCTTGGGATCTTACGGTCAAAGCATTCTTCTTATTGCAATAGTTTCTTTATCTCCTTTCCGATCATCCTTTCAGACAAAGTCTCTCCTTACTAAGTCTGGATTAGTTTTTCTTTAACAGTGCAATTAAGCGTGATGGTCTCCACTTTGCAGAGGAAGAAGACGATGGGGCTCTAAGAGGCAGATGGGGAGCTCTGATCTGTCTGAACACAGAGTCTGTGCCGTTAACTAGTTCCCGAGGCTTCATTCATGACTTGGACCTTATTTGAACTCCGTCGGGTCCTCAATGTGCTTATCACCTCGTTGGAGATACAGATAGCCGCCAATTTACGATGGTTCACCTCATGGTTTTTTGACTTTACGATGGTGCAAAAACGGTACACCATCAGCAGAAACCATACTTCGAATTTTGAATTTTGAGCATTTCCCTGGTAGCAATATGTTTGGATGTTGTGTTTTGTGTTTTTGCATCCCATTATGTCTGCAAAACACCCATCTGTGGACAGTATTCAACACTTTATTATAAAATAGGCTTTGTGTTAGATGATTTTGCCCAGCGGTAGGCTAAGGTAAGTGTTCTGAGCACATTTAAGGGAGACTAGGCTAAGCTGTGATGTTTGGTAGGTTAGGTGCATTAAGTGCATTCTTGACTGACGACATTTTCAACTTACAGTGGATTTATCGGCTGTAACCCCATCCTAAGTTGAGGAGCATCTGTATAAGATACTGAGTCATGGTTTGTGTAGCATCTTTGTTTTGTAGCTCCAGAAAAAGAGAAACTCGTGCAAGGTCACTATTTTGTACGCACCCATGTACCTGTATGAGTAAAATCCTCAGGAGCAGAAAAATAATGGGGCTGGAACAAAAACGGGCACACGGATGTTGAGCTTCCTGCTTGGATGTTAGGAAGGGGACGTGGACCAGGCAGGCCTGGAGCTGCTCCCTGGAGAATGGGTCCCGTGTGGGCATAGCAGGACCCTCCCATAGGGGATTATAGGGTAGAGATGTGTGGGGATGAGACAGTCCCGGGACAGAGCGGTGGCAGCTCCAGTGGCCCTGCCTGCCAGGCTGCCACCTGCACCTTCTTCTCTGGGCAGTGGGGAGCCACGGCAGGTCTTTGGGCAGAAGAATGTCATGGTGACAATGATGATGATAATGATCATGCCGATAATAGCCTGCGCCTCTGTGTTTTTATAGCTCCTCTGCCAAGGTGCCCTTCTCCAGAAAGCTGGGGGTGCTGCACAGATGTTACCTAATTAATCACTAGTGCTTCCCTGCCAAGGGAGGTGGGGGGTAGCTAATATCCCCATTTTTCCAGAGAGGAAGATGAGGCAATGGGAAGTGCTCAGGTAGCCTAGCAAGGCAGTGTGAGCGCTGGGAGAGACTCGGAAGCAGAGTTCCTCTTTCTGTCTTTGCCCCCAGGCCCACAGCCTACCTTTTGGGAATAGAGTCACCCAGGACACATTGGTTTGTGCCCAGGGAGGTTCTGATGTCAGTGTCCGTGCGCATTAAGGATGGAGAAGTGGAATCTAGGCCTTCAGTGTTTAGAGATGCACGAGTATCAGCTAATGCCCGGGGGGTCAGTTGAGGTCACACCTGGCTTTGGCACACCCTAAACCCTTAGTGTCCTCTCCCTCTACCCCCTCAAAGGTGACTCTCAGGGCGTTTATCATCCTTGCCTGTGCCTGTTGACCTTCCTGGCTGATCTGTGTCCTCCTTGAGCCACGGATCTTACCTTTTATAATCTAACCTCAGTGCCTGGTTCCTGTATTTTGGCTTGAATATTCTGCCGTCCACTCGCTGTGGGTGAGTCATCTCCCCTCTCGTAGCCTCAATGTCTTCATCTGTAAAATGATAGCCATTACACTTGCCTCATTGGAATACTGTGAAGATCAGATGAAGTAATGCATGTCACGTGCTCAACAGTGCCTGGCACATTACAAGCGCTTGCTACATTTTATACATTATCAATGCTCTTAAGCAGCGGTGCCCAACATTTTTGGCACTCAGGACCGGTTTCGCGGAGACAATTTTTCCACTGACCGGGGGTGGGGTGGGGGGAGGTGGAGCTCAGGCGGTGATGCAAGCGATGGGAGGTGGCTGTAAACACAGATGAAGCTTCTCTTGCTCACCGCCACTCACCTCCTGCTGTGCGGCCCAGTTCCTGAGTTTCATGGAAGACAATTTTTCCACGGACATATGGGGGCGGTGGGGAGTGGAGCTTAGGTGGTGATGCACGGCCCGGTTCCTAACAGGCCACAGACCGGTACCGGTCCACAGCCTGGGGATTGGGGACCGCAGCTCTTAGGGGCTTAAAAATGTATATGCTGGATTACTGCTCTGAACTGGTTCGTAGATACGGGTGCACCATCTTTAATTCAACTGACATGCGACCAAAATATTGAGTAGGAATCAGTTTCCTTGAAGTGGAATAGTTTCTCCTCTTGATATTGGTCATAATTTTAAAGAAAACATACACACGTTTTCATTGCTGCCTGGGCCTAATCATGATTTTGTTCCCAAGTCTCTGGGCCCTTCCACCCCTCCATCAAGTATTTAGTAATCCATAAACAAGGCTTAAGCTGCTATTTAAAGCAACTCTGCCGTTAATCCTTTTGTAAAAGCAAATCCTTTATGAATGTGAATACCTTCCCCCCTGCCTTTTGCTTCTATGGTGTAACCTCAAATTTTCCAACTTTGTTTATTTTAAGGTAGCATCACCCATGGACTGAGAGTCACAGAGTCAGAACTAGAAGATGGATGGAATCTTAGAGTGCCCGGCCCAACAGCTTCATTTAAAAGATGGCAGATGGCAGGGCTTTTCACACCTGGGTAGTGGCAAAGCGCAGGCTAAGCTTATATCTCCAGAAGTGGTGTTTAGCTGTTACATAAGTGACATTTTTTTCCCTTTTAATTGTCATATATTTATATGGCGAGGGATGGCTTTTTTCCATAAATAATACTAATGCAAGAGTAGCAATCATATTGAGCTTACTCTTTGCCAGGCACTATTTGAAGTACTTGCCATGAATTAACTTTACATGTTTTAACTCATTTACTCTTTAACAGCCTGTATACAGCAGTAGGTACTATTGTCAGTCCTGTTTTACAGATGAGGAAACTGAGGCACAACGTGTTAACTCACGTTGTGAGTCCATGGTCACACTGCTCATAAGTGGTGGTCAGCTCCGAAGTTCACCAATTCCCGTGTCTCTGTGTTGCCTAAATAGACTGCCATAGAGTTTTATTTTTAAAATAGATGTATTTCAATAAAAAGTGAGAGTGGATTGTAGAAATTACTAAGTTACTGTATAGGTGGTGTAGACATATGGCAAAAATCCCAAAACTAGTATATCAGCATTGGAAGTTTGGAAACATTACAGAAAACCCCGTATTGTGTCAAAGATGCATTTGCGAATTTTCAGTAAGGGCCTGTTTGGTGCCAAGTGCTACGTGCAGTTCCAGAAACAGACAACTATTTGGAAACAGACCAAATCAGACAAGGTTGCTGCCTTCGTGGAGTATATAATCTAGTTGAAGAAAGACAGTACACAAGAGAACAAATAATAAGACATTGCAGCTTGGGAGACGTGCTCACCTGGGACGCTGACAGTGGAGTGTGTGTGTGTGTGCACTCGTGTGTGCCAGAGTACATGTGTGTCTACGTGTGTTACGGGGACAAGGCGGACAGTGGGGGTCTGCCTTTATTAGGTTTTACTAGGTTAATCTCGCTAAGAGGTGGCACTTCAGATAAGACATGAAGGTGAGTTACGTGAATGAGTTTGTCTCTTCGTGTGGTCATATCTCCTCTGTGAACCTGAGTGAATGCAGAGAACCTTCAGGCCCAGGTCTTTGAGCAGCTCCTGCATCCCTCTAGGACTCCGCAGCCACCTAAAATCAGGAATTCTTCCAGACCTGATGCTAAGAAGAGGACAGCACCACCTGACACCCCTATGTCAGGTGTAGATTGATATTCTCTGCTACAAGTGATTTATTTTTAGCTTTCTTCGTGAAAGAGGCAGCAGCAACATGGTTAGTTTATTATTAAACAGAACCATTTATTCATCCGTGTCTTTACATGCTGGTGATGTCAAAGAGAAGCCAGATGGGTTTGGAGTACAGATTTTTACTCACACTCAGAGCTACTCCTGCCTTAAGCTAACCCCTTTGCTAAACAAAATGGCCCATTTCTGGCCAAATCCCTTCCCTAGCGCAGGGAGTTGCAAAGTTAGATGATGCCTTCTGGGTAGAGTAGGTACTGAGTGTGTCTCCACTTGGGGACTGGGGTTGCCCACACCCCATCTGCAGCAGACAGCTGCTTCTCAGCTCTGGCCATTTCAACACACAGAGCCAGCATGGCCCAGTCTGATTTTTCAAGGAAGGTCTTGCATCCAGAATTTGAACGCACGGTCTTCCTGAGTTTCAGACATTGGCAAGTAATTGAAAAATTTAAAAACACTTTGCAGGTCAAAGCAAAATATATCTGAGAGCCAGATTTAACTAGTGGGTGACCAGTCAGTGACCTCTTGTCTGAGAGCTCCTGAAAACCAGAGACAGAATGGGCCCAGGGTCTTTCAGAACTTGGTGGGAAGTAAAGGGGAAGAAATTGACGAAATCACCTATTTACCTAGGATTGGTCCCATAGTGCCACTTTCTTCACACTGATCTGCTTTCATTCTGCTATCCTGGGCCCAGAGCTGGAACTTCTTTGTTTGAGCCAAGGTCCTATGCCAAGCACTTTACACACATTATTAGCCCAGGTGATCCCACAACAACCTTCAGAGGTAGATCCTAATGTTATCCCCACCTTATGGAAGAAAACTGTGAGGAAGAAGATAAAACCTTGCTTAGGGTCACATACAGCTAGACAGTAGCTGAGTTGGAAACACACCCCGGCCTGTCTCCAGGTCCTGAGATGGGGAAAGATGCTCACTACCCTCTTCCTTTGACATAAGCTAGTTCTTAATGCGACACTTAGAATGTAAATGTTCCTTTTGTTTAAACCATTCATCTTATCATTGCCGTTGAAAATCAACATCTGCTATGCAAAGACAATATGTCAGGAACCCTGTTTGGTTCTGGGAAAACAGGGCTTGGTAAGACCCAGCCAGCCCCTGCCACCATGAATCTTGAATCTCACAGTGGCGTGAGGAAGGTGAGGGCTTAGGAAGAAATAATTACAAGACACAGTTGTGGTGATGACCACAAGCAGCTAGCTAAGGAGGGAGCGGTCTACTTATCTTTGGGAGGTTAGGAAAAATTCTGAAGAAAAAGTCCAGGTGGAACTGGGAAGGGGAAATATGAATTCTCCAGCTAGGCAAGAGGGGAAGGTATCCCTGGTAGAGGGAACAGGCTGTGCAAACGTGAGGAAGAGGGCTTGAAGCCTCAGTGCATCTCCTGTGTTTGCATCTCCCGGGTGACTGTGGTCTGGAAGGAACTGTCTGTCCCTGCACGAGGATCCTGCCTGTGTCTTTGTCAACACTCTCCACAGGAAACCTGGCTTTTCTCCTTCCACCAAAATGAAAAGTCGTTGCTGTCAGCTTGTTGGAAGTGAGTAGATGGGTGTCAGGGCAGGCAGCAAGGCATGGCTTTACCTTGGGAAACAGGACTGGATAACGGTTGGGAACTTGTTCTCTGCAGTCAAACCTCCTGGTTTCGAATTCTGGCTTTGCCAGTGACCGTGACCCTGAGTAAGTTACTTCATTTCTGTGAGCCTCAGTTTCCTCACCTGGGAAATGGAGACGAGAGTAACTACTTTTTGGGGTCTCTAGGAGATAATGCGCTAAAGCTCCTTGCACAAGACCTCTGGTTTAGCAAGTGCTCGTATGGGGACTGTTACTACTTGGGGCACATGCGTGGGTATCCACGTGGCCTTCAGTATCCTGTTGACTCACGAGTACGTGGGGCATTCAGAGGCAGTCTGACTGGCTCCTCTGCAGGGCCAAGTTCATCTCGCATGGGTTGGCTGTACTCTCAGCCGGCCTGCCCCAGGTCCTGAGATGCCAGCCTTCCCTGCTGTGCCTCGCGATCTGGGCTGTGCTCTGCTGACACAGAGAGACTGTGAAATCTTCTTTAGGTATAGCTAATTACGTTGAAATTAACTAAAATTAAATAAAGATGGAAATTTATTTCCTCAGTTGTACCAGCCATGTTCCAGGTGGTCAGCAGCCCCATGTGGCTAGTGGGTCCCATAGCGGACAGGACAGATACAGAATATTTCCATCATCACGGAAAGTTCTATGGGGCGGCGCTGCCTTGGTCAATCCCTGGAACCTTAAAATGCCTTTTGCTAAAACTGGCCCTCAGTGGAAGCCTCTGTGCCTGTGACGGTGGGTGTGATGCTGCCTGCCCTCCCCAGAAAGACAAAAATGCTTAAAGACCGGCATCTTTACCTGCTCCTAGAATACAGCCTAGAGAGTGCCTGGCACATAGTTACTAACATTGAGGAAGTGGGCATAGCACAGGGGGTAAGAGCATAGGCTCTGGAATCTATGTTTGTTTATCCACCCAGACCTTTGTGGATGGACACTTAGGTGGTTTCTGCCTTTTGGCTATTGTGAGTAATGCTGCTGTGAATATGGGTGTGCAAATATCTGTGCAAGCCCCTGCTTTTAATTCATCTGGGTATGTACGCAGAAGTGGAATTTCTGGATTATGAGGTATTCTATGTTTAATTTTTTTGAGAAAATATTATATTTCCCTTCCATTCTTAAGTGGCATCTGCTTTTTAAATATAAGAGGTATAAGCATGTGATGAGAAAATTCACCCATGAGAGAATGATATAAAATAAGGAGAATTCTCTCTCTTTTACCTCTTCCAGTTTCTCTTAAAAGAAATCATTGCTGACAATTTCTTATATACCCTTCCAGGGGGAAATACCAACATTTTCAAGTGTGTCTTGAGAATATGTGTGGCTGTCTGGGTGTCTCTGTGTGTGTGTGTGTGTGTGTGTGTGTGTGTGTGTGAGAGACTGAGTCATATCCCTCATTTCATAGAAGGGGAAACTCAGAGCCTAACCAGTTGCTATTCTCCAGGATAACATGAGCTTCAGAAGGCACCAAGGTTCAGAATTCACAGCCGCCCGTTCTGTATAGATTACTGTCCTTTACCACCAGCTACTCCAGGACATACCCGGTGTCCTGGCTGGGCTTCCTCCAGCTCCCACCCATGGCACCCGCTCTAATTTCTGTCCTGCACCCTCCCTGGACAAGCTCCCATTTCATGCAGTAATGGTTTGCTCGGTAGCCCTGGCGTGTCGCTGCCCAGACAGTCTGTGCTGGCCCAGAGGGGTTTACCATCTCTCGGCCAGCCTCCCTGATGTAAAGCTGCCTCTCAGATGTTGCAGATTAGGTTAGAAATTAGCCATTTGGGCTGAGTTTTGGAGAAGCTCCCGCCAAACGGGAACTCCTCAGTGTTTTCTTCTATATATAGTCTTTATGGTGAGCTAACTGAAGTTAGCAGGGTTTATTTTAGGAGTTGACTCCTCCTTCAAGCATGGTATGGTGGGTTGGGCTGCTTGCCCAGGGGAGCATTTTGAAAGATCTCTAAGGCTGACATCTTGCAGGAGGATCTGCTGGCTTCTGACAATTCTGGGGGAAGATGCACTTTGGCTTGCATTCTCCTTTGTTGCTGGCAGCAGTCCTGAGAGGTGGTTGGGAGGGAGTTATACCTATTTAGCAGATGAAGCCATTGAGCCACAATGACTTTGTAAAGTGGTTGTGATAAAGTTGAGACGGGACAGAGATTTTTCCAATTCCTTATTTTTGCATCCCTTGTGGCAAAAATTAAATCCCTTGAAGTATTCTGTGCATGGAAAAATACTAACAAGAAAGTAGGTGCTTTAATCTGAGATTAATAAGACATTGTGTAAAAAGCTTGGACTTTCCGTTGGGACTCAAATCCCAGCTCAGCCTCTTACTGGCTCTGTGACATTGGACATTTTCCTATCTCTTAGCCTCAGTTTTTTTTTAGCCGTGAACTGGGCATATTTGCCTTATAGTGTTGTCATGAAGGTGAAAATGAGAATTTAAAAGAGTTAAGGCCAATAATGTACCTGGCACGTAATAGATGTTTAATAAATCACATTTATTGCTTCATTTGTTGAAAAGGAAACTATATTAGCAGTATCTTCCTAGAAATTACCTCAAATTAGAAGGAGACACCTTGCTGGAATACTAACTAGGATTTTAGGCTAAATTATGCAGACATGTATTAATAGGTTCACCTTTTGGAAAATGGCCACTTACTGGTGACCTGATGGAAGGAAACCTCAACCACATTTCCCTGCAAGGGCCTGGCCTCCTTAAGCAAATCCAATAGACACAATCAAAATGACAGTGTATATTGTTTAAAAGGTGAATAAATTAAAAAAATTTTTTTTTGGTTAGAAAAAGTGTCTTGGAACAAACAAATACCCATTTGGTATGGGAGCCGAATTATTTCTCTCTCTCTCTCTCTCACACGCACACCCACATACACATTATCCCTACAAAATTGATGCCATTGTTGTTTTTAATTTTAGAGGAAGTGGAATCTTCTCCAAAGTTGCCTACTAAGAAATTGCTGATGTTCGTTCATTTGCTGAACATTTATTGAGTATAAGCTCTGTGCCATGCCTAGCAGTGGTGGAGGGCGGGTTGGGGGGAAACCCCTGGCGTTCAAGTACTGTATACATGTTTGACCTACTCCAGTTTAACTACGAGAAAGAAGTGAAGGAGAACAAGAACAATGCAAATAGTCTGTGTATCTTCTTTACACAGACTTTGTGTAAAGAGGCTTTGTTCTCCTAAGCCTCGGTTTTTCTGGCTGTACAATGAGCACAGCTGGATTTTATGGTCGTGAGGTTCTTTGCAGCCCTTTGATGCTAGAACTCAGCAGAGGTAAAGAATTTCCTTTCCTTGTTCTGAACCCCAGCAGGCTGATCCAAAACTGCTTGTTCACCCCTCCCTCCCTCTGGATGAGGTGGTTGCAGTGTGAATTGGGATGCTCAAATGCTTGAAACTCACAGGCATCACGTGGTTAAGCCAGAAATAGAAAGTAAGTCATGTCTGGGTTTTGGGGACTCCCTGACTGTTCTGGTTATCTTTGGAACAGGGAGTTTATGAGAGGGTGGACTGAATGCATGGGATCCTAGCTTCCATTCCGTGGAGGGCAGGGTCGTCCAGCCTTCCCGATGTGTTGGGTCGGGGGTGGGAAGGTCTTAGAGGTGTTCAGTGGGACCACAGACCAACCCAGAGGTTCTCAAAGCCCTTTTCCTGGGATCAGAGCAGGCTGGCTGTCCTGCAAGACAAGAAATCTGGACTTCTTGTACCACTGCTGTGATGGGAAGGCTCTACCATCTGCACAATGGGAATCCTAGCGCCACGGCCAGCCGAGGGCAGGAGGCTGGCCAGCTGGCCTCATGAGGTCCCAACAGGCTGGCTTCTCTGATTGACAATCTCCGTGAGGTCTCCAGGAATCCCCTTCTCCCTGACGGTTATATTAATATCTGGGTGAAATATAATTAAACATCCTCATTCTCTTGTAGGGGAGCATAAGAGAAAAAGTGTGTCTTTCCCCTGACTTCCATTATAGCTTCTAGGTATTTCCCTTATAGTGATTATTTTAAATGGTTAAAATAAAAACAGGGAGGAGGAGGGTGGGAGGAGGAAGAGGATATGATTTATTTGGCATTTACTGTGTACTTGACACCCATTGTCTCACTAATTCCTCATAACGACTATATCATGTACATACTATTATCATATTATTAACCCAGTTTTATAAATGAGGGAACTGAATTACAGAGATTAAATAAATTGCCTGAGATCCCACAGCTAGTAGTTGCCAAAACCCTGGGCCCCTAATCCCTATTAAACAATTTCCCATGCTAATTATTTTCGTCTCTGACACCTGGCTAGCTTGTGCGCTACTTACGTTGGGTGTCTTCCTTGTTCATTATTTGATCCCTATGTATTTTTAAAATTTTTATTTATTTATTTTTATTTTTATTATTTTAAGAGACAGGGTCTTGCTTTATCATCCAGGCTGGAGTGCTGTGGCGTCCTCGTAGCTCACTGCAGTCTCGAACTCCTGGGTTCAAGGGATCCTCCCACTTCAGTCTTCTGAGTAGCTAGGACTACAGGTGCACACCACCATGCCCGGCTAATTTTTAAAAATTTTTTTGTAGAGACAGGGTCTCACTGTGTTGCCCAGCCTGGTCTTGACCTCCTGGCCTTAAGTAATCCTCCTGCCTTGGCCTCCCAGTGATCCCTGTTCTTTAAAAGAAAAGTCACCATGTCCCTGTTTTAGGCCCCACAGATGCAATTGTGAGCAAAAGAGAGATCATCCCATCCACTTGAGAACTGGCTTCTAGTCTGAGTGGCTGGTAGGCGGAGGAAAAATCCGGTGGGGGGCATGGACCAGACGTGTGTGGCTGCAAGCTTGGCTGGCTGTTGTTGGTCCTTTATCCTGCCTCGGTCCCCTTAGGTCAGGGTTTCTCAACCCCACACCATTGATGTTTGGGGCTGAAAAATTTTAGGGGGCCTAACCAGTGCATTGTAGGATGTTGAGCAGCACCCTTGGGCTCCACCCACTATCTAGTGGGTGGTAGCACTGCCCCCCCGCCCCAAGTTACCACAACCAAACATGTCTCTAGACATTGTCAAATGTTTCCTGGGGGACCAAGTCACCCCGGTTGAGAACCACTGTCCTAGGTCATGAAAGTACAATGGAATGGGCCCCTCCAAGTCCCAGGGCAGCACTGGCTATGGTCCAGTGCTCCTCTGTAAACTGGCCGGTTGTCCAGGTCAGGGTTTAGTGCAGGGCCTGGCACAGGGAAAGCACTCAGTGATTAATGCTAATGGTGGTGGTGGTGGTGCAGTGATGACTATTCCTCCTCGATGTGGCCACCTCCCCCTGCACACACATTGCAGGGACACCAGTGTCACCAGCTGCTCAAGTCTGGGCCTTCAGATGTAATACTCCAGGGCATGGCATTTGAAGGTGAGGTTCATGAAGCCTTCTTTATCCGAAGCGTGGAATTCAGTGTCAAGCTGCCCATGCAAACAGTGGACCCATCCAGAGGGCCAGTGGGGATTTATTTGATGGGCATGAGGCCCCAGGGGCATGTTCCAGTACTCCCTGGAGCATGGGCTGTCTTTGAACACTGAACTTGGCCAGCCTCATCACAACTTACTGAATTTCTGGTTTTGTAATTGTCCAGAGAGGCTTGTAAATCAGCAACCACTAGCAAATCAAGCTTCATGTTGGCTATAAGACTCACAGCAATTTGTTTTTCCAAACTTCTAGTACAATCTGTCCTATCTGTTCTTTAAAAAATTACCATGAACAAGAAAACAACAACAACAAAAATCTTAAAATTTCTTGTGTTGCAACAAGGGCAGTCTGTTGCCTAGTGGTTTTTTTGATAGGCAGGTAAGGTCAGGTTATCAGCATAGGCACCAACACCAGGTCCCACTTCCTGGCTGGAGGATCTTGGATGAATTATTAGCTAATCTGAGCCTGAGATTTTCCATCTGTAAAACAGGACTCAGAATAGTACCTACTTCACAGGGATGTTGTAAGGATTAAATGAGTTAATGCTTATAAAGGGCTTAAAATAGTACCTAGTACATAGTAAGTGCCCAAGAAATGTTAGCTATTGTTGTAGAAGGATTTAGAGTCACACAGACCACATTGAACCTTGGTCTCTGCTCCTTACCTGCTGTGTGACATTAACAAGTGTCTCTACCTCTCTAAGCCTGTGTCTTCCTTATATTAATACTCATGGTTGTAGTGGCTTTAGTGACCCATCCTAGTTGTTCTGGGATGTTCCTGGTTTTAGCACTGAACGTCCTATGTCATCAGTCCCGGGCAAACTGGGATGGTCGATCACATTAGTTATGGGTTGAAATAAAACAGAGCACCTAGCACGTAGTAGGTGTCAGTAAATGGGTGCTTGCAAGAAGTAGTCTGAATAGTGTGATCGTGTGTGTGTATTGGGAGGGCAGTGGTAGTGGGGAGTGATATTTCTTTCAATCTACAAATTCCTGCGCCATTTTCCTAAGCCAAAGAACTCAGAGTTGCAAATTGACATTTGTCTGACATAGATTGATTTTTTTTTTAGTCTTTCTATTTTAGACAGAAAAAAGATATTTTATCCGACTTTAATATGCTGCAACATTTCACCTCTTGACTTCCTCACAGTCTCTATCAATAATGAGAACTGAGGCATTTGTAAAGCTTGGTAGGTTGTAGCAACCTGATGATTCAGACTGTGTGGGGTGTGTGATGATTCCTAAAAATGGGGAATAGGAATTATTTGAAACTCATCTTGAAAATCTTCAGCATGATGGTTCACTGAGTTGGTTTTCAGAGATACCTTTGCATCTGATTATGTAAAAGCCAAGTGAATATTACCATCTAGGTGGGGTAGGACTAGGTGACTGACTCTAATGAAAATTCTCACCAATCCACACATAACCTTGTTAGTGATTCCCTGATGCTCTTTGCATAAGATCCAGGCTCCTTCTTAGGAGCCCCAGGGACTCCCTGTCCCAGCCCTTCCACCAAATCTTTCCACCTCATGTTTTCAATATTCTAGGAAGACCTCCTTTCTTTGTTTCTTAAACATTATGTGTGCCTTCCCACCTTGGAGCCTTCATTAGTGCTGTTCCTTCTGCCTAAAATGCTTGTCCTCTCCCTCACCTTGGATGACTTGATTCTTGCTCTTTCTTTGAAACCCAGTTTAATTCTCACTTCCGGAAAGAATCTTCCTGATCTTCCATCCTAGATGAAGTTCCTGTGTTTCCTGTCCTCCCTACAGTCTCCCTTTTAGCAGCATCACTAACTCTGTAATCCGCTGTTTAATGCAGGATGATCAAGTCAGTCCCTCTTCTGGCTATTTTGTTATACCTTCTTTGTCCATTGAAAAGGAGGCAGTTGTTGGATTTTACAGGGTGGAGAGCAGAGTGTTTAAGAGCAGACGTCTGGAGCCAGATCTGGATTTGGTCAAATTCTGGCTCCGACACTGTGCAGCTGGGTGTATGTTGCATAACCTTTCTGAAACTCAGTCCCCTCATCTGTAAAATAGAGGCTAATAGTCCACCTCTTAGAGAGCAGTTGTGAAGATTAAATGCATTAACACGTGTCAGTGGCTTAGAACAGTGCCTGGCACATAGCAGTATGTTGGTATTTGTGGTGGTTGTTACCATGAGTTCTACTCCTAGTGAGAGTAACACTACCAGTAGTAATGATCTTGAGAAATGTAGCCAACTAGCCTAAGAAAATGGTGCAGGAGAGAATGTCATTTGTTTGTGCTACATTGTGACTTTGTTTTATTAGCAAGCTGTGTGATCATGGAAGAATTGTTTAAAACCTCAGTTTCCTCATCTATAAAATTGGGTCAGCATTACCTACCCCATAGGGTGAGCATTCAGAAAGGTGGGCTGCAGCCTGTCAAGCATGCGGTCAGGCACATTGCAGGTGCCTGAGGAACTCTGGTGGCCCAAGCACTCTAGAAACAGATGAGTGGTTTCTCAGATGCCACACCTTAGGATGCCAGAGCTCCGCTTGCCGTCTGAGAAGCTGGACTGTAAATCCAGAGTTCCACAACAGCTGCTCAGGGAGCAGTCTGCTTCTCTGTGATTTAAAATGAAACACAACAGAAAATAATAATGGATGATCCAAGCTGCTGGTTTTATATGGCAGCTAACAAGATAGTGGGACGAGTAATTGGAGAATGTATTGCTAACAGACACAATAAATATAGCTATGATTATATATTAGCAGCTCTCATATGGTGCATAATGCAGTGAGGATTGTGTGAGGTCAAGAACGTGGTAGAAAACATGTTTAGGTGAGTTATGGCCTGTTGTTGTTTGTCCTTAGAGCCCACACTTTTTAAAAAGAAAATACTTATTTGATGATTATTATGAATCAGACATTATTCTAAGTGCTTTACAGATATTAATTCAATCAATCCTAATAACAGATCTGGGGGGTAGGTATTATTATCATTATTCTGAGGCACCAAGATGTTTGAACTTGCTCAAGTTCAAACAGAGAGCTGAGCCAGCATTCAAACACAGTTCTCTGGTACAAGAGTCCATGTTTCCAGCCACTACTCTATGTTAAAGTCACATGGACAAACACAATAAATGGAAATGGATACTTGGATACAAAATACCCACTTTCTCCTCAAATGGGCCAGACCAGCTGTCCTTGGTCCTGAATTCTATAGGCCTCTCCATTAATGGAACTTGTTTACCGGATTCTGGAATACTAGCACTGGGACAGCCGTAGCCCTCCAATTGGTGGGAACTGTATAATTACATCCCTCTGCCTTTGATACTGTGTCCCCTCTTATGGCCTCTCCCCCAAACTGATTTTCTTTTACTCTCTAAAAATATGTGAGTAGTTTCCCATACCTGCTGAAAGCAGGGTCTTAATTAGCCTTAATTTTTGAAGTCTGCAGCTGTAAACTGTGTTGAAAAGACTGAAAGGATTAGTGCACTAGTAATAAGATAATTGTCCCTGAGAAATGCTGTTAGCATGTAAACACAGTTAGCGTGTGAATCAGAACAACTGTAATATTTCCCCCGTTTGGTGTTTAAAGATGCTCCTGCATGAATAATTATAACTAAATGCAAAGTGCAGAAATGGAATACTGCATGCTTTTCATTTTGTTCTTTCCTGCTTCTGTCCTAACTCAGAAATGAAAGGCTACTTAGCGGAATCTTGCCTGAAACTGGCCTGCCTTCCACCCACAGCAATTTGAAATTAGTACCTGAAGTGGGGTGAGGAAATTCCTCAAAATTAGAGATGCTAGGCAAACAAAATCTACAGACCGCACTGCAGCTTTTTAGGAGGGCTTTGGATAAAAGAGACCACACCTGCATACCTGTACATGCATGTGAATGCTCACAAATGTTTGTACATATGTGTATACACATGCATATTCTCTCACACACACACATACACACACCAGTCATATACAGAGCTGAAGAAAACTGGTCCTGGCTGCATACAGCAGAAGCAGATTGCTTAACCTCAACCCACCTTCTTAGCCCTAGGAAAGCTGCATTAATATATGCTGCACGTGCCACCACACTGTGGGGGGGTGGGTAGTGGTGGTGGGTGGTGGGGTACCTTGCTTCTCTTGAGTTTTTGCATCTTTGATAAATTGGGGACATACTTTAATTTTATGACATCAGCACATGTAATACCTTCCCAATAGAGCATAGCTCATCAGATGTGCTACATATCCTATAACCTTTCTGCTTCCTCATCTCAGACATCAGCCAATCAGTAGGCTGAGCTGGTCTACTTCTGGTCCAACATTTACACCCAAGACACTTTCTTCCTTGTGGCGAGTACTTGCCTTGACTTGCAGTCAGGAAGACATCCTGCAACACGTAAGTTGGCTCTCAGCATGCATCTCTTACATTCCAACCTAACATGACTTGGGCTCAACTGACTTGGGTTCAACAAGAATTTACCAAGTTCTTTCTGTGTGCCAGTCCCAGGACTTCATTAAGCACAAAAATGAAGAGGATAGTCCCTGGTCTTGGTACAGTGGGACGCGTTGTCAAAGCAGTATATAGCAGTGAATGATGAGAAAAGAGGACTCTCACCCCTGCTGGTGGGAGTAGACTATGCTCTTGACTCAGTATTCCCAGGTGTGTGCTTGTGTACTCTTCTTGAGTCAAATCATTCTTGGACTTTGTAGCCAGGCTCCCTTTCAACCAGTCTATAGTCCATATGCCATATTCCTCTCTAACTCCAGGTCCTCCAGCTGAAAGTGTTGGGCTTAGCTTGAGACCTACTAAACCAGAGATTGCAAACTCCAGTGCCCACAACAGCCACATCAGCAGTCTTAAGTGAAGGAAGTGTGTCTGGGGCGGGGACTGTGGGAGGCTGGAGGGCCTGTGACCCTTCTGAGAGGAACAGCTGCTCTTCAGCCCCAGGCAGGCAGTGCCTCATGGCAATGCTGGATTTGTTTTTCTAGTGTTCTGATTTCCCAAGAAATGCCAGGACTTTACAGTTTTATGTGAAACCTCCTGAATTTTAGGTGTTGGCATCCTATGTACCTTTTTTTTTTTCTTTTTAAAACATTGCTCAGGCTGAACAAAATATTCCTGAGCTGATCACTGCATGCAGGCCCCACTGTCTGTTTGCCACCTTTGCAATTAACCCTTGAAGATCGTGTTCCCAAAGTGCCTGGTAAGCAGAGGCCATGGCTATGTTGCCAGGGGTGAGTCCCACTGCATCATGAATGTGTTCAGCTCGAGACTGCAAACTTTAGCTCACGTCTTGTTTCTCCAGTTCTTTCCTATCCTGCCCGCACCCTCCCCACAAATGTCTCAATGAAGTTCCTGGGAAGGGAGCCCTTACACTCCTAAACAGAGCCTGCAGTTACACCAAGTGTGGCACGCATGTGAGCGAGGGTCCCCAATGCAGAAAGCTTAGAAATAAAAGAGGATCATTGTAGGCTTTGGTTCAGTTAAATAGGACTTAGCACAGTGTTGTCTCCTGGGTGTTCATTATCAACTTGCTTGGGGATCTCAGGCTCTTGCCTGACCTTGGCACGAGGTCTGGCAGATTTGGCTTTCTGGGTGTAGAATTGGTCGTTTTCAGAAACAAAGCCATTGAGACTGAGTGGAGGAGAGTCCTCTATTCACTGCTAAAAGGAGCTCATTGTACAAAATCGGTGTGCTTCGGACCCCCTTCCTCCGGCCTCCTCCTGTCCCCTTCCCCCCCCACTTACAAAGCTGGGGCTTTGTAAGTGGCTCTCAGGATGCTGTATCCCAGGCTATGCTTTCTTCCCATCTTCCTGTCTCTGGGGCTTCCCTGAACAGCAGGAGAGCTGGGCTCGGAGCCCCTGCGCACGTTTTTGGCTCCTTGGGCCAACTCTGTTGTCGTGGATGATGAGAACACTTCCTTCCAAGAGAGCTAGGAACAAACAGCCAGGCAGTTCACAGACAGCTGCACGAGGCGGCCGTGCAGGAAGCGAGAAAACAGTGGGCGCTAAGAACCTCTTCCTGTTCTGCCTTCTGCACGGGCGCCTCCCTCCTAGGCCTGTGGTCCCAAAAAGTCCAAACTGTTGAGCTCAAGGTATAGGGTCAGAAATGAATAACCTTCAATGATCAACTTACTGGTGAATTATTAGGGTTTTTCTGTTTCTTTGGTGAAGTCATGGGATTATGAACCTTTCTTTCTTGGGGCTGGGAGTGAGGGGGGTGATGTAGGAGAAGCTATTCATTGGGTAAAATGATACCTTCCTTTGTAGGGGGAGAGAAAAAGTATCATGGCTAACAGATGGGGAGTTCACAAACTTAGATACTTACAGGGCCCAGCCCAGATGGGCAGGACGGGGCTGTGGCGGACAGGAGGGAATGTGCCCACCTTAACCCACCTGCCTGCCCAGTGGGCCAGATCTTCTGACATTTCAAGAAAAGTCATAAATCAGGATATTGTGAAATCACCCCAATTTTTAAATGTTGGCAGTTAATTAAAAAAAAGGCATCGTGCAGTATGCAGGTCAGACCATACCACATCCAAGCATTTTGGTTACTATTTTTTTTTTTTTTAACTTCTGTGATGACATTCAGGTTAAATGGGCCTGGCTGTGGCTTTTGGGCAGGACTTTTAACTCTCTGAGCCACAATTTCCTCTTCTGTAAATGAGGAACAGTACTATAGGGTGTCCAGAATCTGGGAACAAGCACGTATGTAATGTTGTCAAGAGCTTCTCCCAATAGCAACAGCATAAAATAAAATCACTTACATCTCTAGACTTTATGCCGTCCTGGAGCAACCACTTGCCAAAGATGGAATGAGGATTTATTGAAATAATGCCCATAAATTGCTAATTATGGTGCCTCATAAGGGCACTGGTGGCCATTGTCATCAATGCTGTCATCTTCGTCATCACCATCATTATCATACAGGAGGAGGCCGGGGAGGCAGGTTGCAGGCAGAGGCCCTCCCCTGCCGAAACTTTCTGACTTTCACCCTGACTCTAAATGTAGGAAGCCCATCTGTCTCCTGCAGGCTCATCTGCCAAGCAGGTGTCCTCAGCATCTCTCTTCCAGCTTGGGAAGGTGGCTTCCTGTCCCTAGGCATAGCCTGGAGCTGCAAAGCTCCCTACTGCCCACCTCCTGGGACTGTTTTTTCCCCCATGGTTTGAGTCGGCAGTTCTGTGTGTGGCCTCTTGGAAACACTCCAGACATGAAGCTGAATCACAGTTTTCCCAGCGCTGGGATATGGTATCTTTTGTACAAAAGATGTCCCGGTCAGGGGCTCTTGTGAAAGAGCTAAAGAGGAAGAAATGAAAAGGAGGGGAGGGATGTGCATAGAAATTTATTTTGGCAAAACAGGATGAACTCAGGACTTGGTCTCAAGAAACTTGGATTCTAGACTGAGTTTTGATACAAACTGTGTGTGGCCCTTAGGAAATGCACTTCCTTCCCTGGATCTTGTATGCCCCACTAGAAAATGATGGGTTTGATTCAGGTCAGGGATGGAAATAAATTTCATGTCATAGGGAAACTGGAATCTATTGGTAATATCTGCTCATAGGGCCGTGTTGAGAATTTGAGGCCAGGTGATTGCTTAGTAATATACACCTTGGGCATCTTCTAGGGAATAGCTGCACACCTGGCCTACATCTCTAAGTCCCTTTCTTGCACTTACAACCTTGGATTCTGGAGTTCAAATCTGCACCATTTCCCTGTGGAACAGAGAATTCAGCCATCAGTCCAGAAGCTGTATAGTGTTTTTGGAACTCCACACAGTGTCTGCAGGATGCTTGGCAGTATTGGTTCCAGCTGGGCCTCCTGCCATCTTGGTGACCACAGCAAGTGGGTGCAAAATTGGTAGGTGCCGCGGCCCGTGCCTGGGCAAAGCTAATTATTGGGCTGAGGTGGAGATGTGGCTGGTGTTCCCAGCTCCAGGAAGACGTGGGTCCAAACAGAGCCCATGTGGCCACGTTCAGAAGGGCTTCTGGCCCTGGAGGGATCTAGCCAGCACCTCTTGTCTGCGCTGTGTTGGGTGGAGGCTGTATTGCTCAGTCCTTTCTTGGCACGTGGCAGGTCTCGTTTATGGCCTGAAATGCCTCTGAGCTGTGAAAAGCAGAATATTGTAAACTGATGGCAATTGCCCTCTGAGGGGAACTGACATCTGTGACTCACCCACTCTGTGCCAGGACTGAGCCAGGCTCTGGTATAACATCTCAGTCAGTCCTCACAATGACTGTGTGAGATGCTTATTATTATTACTATTATTACCATGATCATCACGAATAACTGTGACAAGTTAAGTAGTCAGTATCAAGACCCACAGCAAGGAAATGGGAAGATCAGGTATTAGGAGTATCTGATCCACTTCCTTGTTCCATATGGCTTCCTAGTGCCAGCTGCTCACAGGACCATGAACTGCGGTTTAGTGATTCCAGTTCTGGATGTAGTTGTACCATTGCAAAGTGGTGTGGCTTAGTGGTCCAAAAGTGCAGCCTCGGTAGCTAGGCTGCCCCGGTCCAAATCTTGGTTTCACCAGCTACTAATGACTGACTTTGAGCAAATTAATTCTCCTCTGAGCTGCACTTGCACCATCTGTAAAATGGGACTATCAATGCCTACCTTCTAGAGTTGTTGTAAGAATCCACTTACAGGGATGCCTTGCATTCAGTATTAGAACAGTGCTGGCTAGCATTTTGATTATTGTCAATATTGACCAGCTGTGTGACCTTAAGCAAGTTGCATTAACATAGAAGTGACAGATTCTGTTGCTTGCAGCAGCCAGGCCACAGCCACAGCCACTTGGTCCAGTCCTGAGCTTTGTTTTCTTGCAGTAGTACACACACGACGTTGCTAAATCTTCCATTTTTTTAAAGGAGAAGTGAGAAATCTGAATTTGCATGTGAAATATACTGGCTTTAAAACATTGGCGATGATTTCAACTATTTTATCAATGCTGCAGGCTCCCCCGCAAAAAAACCCAGCTTGAAACATCCACAGGCCACCAGTTGGTCATTCCTATCTTAACATTTCATAGCTCAAGCCCCTAATCTTTTAGGTAAGTTTATTCAAAACCTTGTAGTTCCAACGATTGTAATTCTGTGTACTATTTAAAGAATTACAGAACCTCTTGAGGTGCACACAGAACAAAGAGCTATATACAACAGTTTAGATTTTGGTAATCATTTGTGTTCAAAGATACACACACAACCCCAAGTTTCCATGAGTTTGTGGTTTCTTGTATTTTCCAAGACTGTGGGTGATTAACTACCAACTCCAAGGGCTTGAGCTTCATTTTGAGGCTCTGTTGCTTATTTCTGGGGTCTGGGTTAAAAATATGGAAGGAATGCAGGACAGCAAAGAGATCTGTAAGTTTTTAAAACTTTTAATATGAGAGAGAGAGAGAGAGAGAGAGAGAGAGAAATCCACCCAGTTTTAAGAGCTTAAACATATCTGCCAACATTTCTCTAAAGCATTGAGAATCCCTTCACCCTCTCTGTGGGGGTTTCTGTTTTCTCCCCTGAGCACTGTTTGAAGGTGAGTTAGCATTTTCCAACAAGGTAAGTGCTGTGTGATTCTGGCCCGCACTCATATTTCAAATGCGGTCTTTCTTAGAGAACAAGGAGACTTCTGTGTCATTGGTATCCCTCCCTCATCGCCCAATGCCGCCTGCCACACACGTGCTCTGCCTTCATCTCAAAAGCCACCGGCACATGAGAGAAGCTCACTGTGAGATCCCCTGGGGATGTCTAAAGAGAAAGCCCCATTATGCAACACCTTGATTGCTGCAACTAGACCTGGAGAAGGAGTTGAGAAGGGGTCCCACTTCCCTGGGGAGAATGCTGGAGAGGGGGAGGGTGGTAGCTAGGTTTCTAGAGCAGGACAGATACTTTGCCATATAAATAGGGAGAAAGGAACACCTTGTACCCTCATGGAAATTTCTAGGGGGCACAGAATGTGAAGACCAGCCTTCTAAGAGTTCCATGCATGTTTTGGACACTTCGTGGCTGGCTGGATATCACAGGTAGGAGTCCTATTCTTTGTCACTTTGGATACTTTCAGTCTTGCATTACCCCTGGAATAGTGTAAGTATAGTGTGAAGGCTCAGTGTACATAAGCATCCCCCAAGGGTATTTAATAAAAATGCAGATTCTTTGGATCCTTGCCCAGAGATCTTGATTCAGTAAGTTCATACTTTGGGAAGCACCAGGATATTGGTTAAGGCACTAGTTTCTGGCAACTTAACAAACCTGATTACTGGTCTGGGCTCTATCCCTTATTAGACCTGTGTTTTTGAGCAAATTACCCTCTGTGAGGGTAATTTTTATCTGATCTATAAAATGGGGAGCATGATACCTCCCTTGGCAGGGTTGCAAGCATTTCATATGCTTGGCACAAAGTGAGCATTCAGAACAAATTAGCGAAATTTGCTCATTTCACTGCTGTCACATGAGATGGGTTTAGCTAGTGTCTATAATAACTTGCAGTTCAGAAAAATTGTGATTTATATAGTAAGGTTGAGTGTAGAGGGATATATCTTAGCCTTCATAAGGCTGGAAGAAGAAAACAAAAGGAAGATTATTTTTGAGCTTGTAACCCTGTACCAGACATTTTAAATACCTATTTTTATTTAATGTTCACAACAACCCATGTTAGTGGTGGTATCCCATTTTGAAGACAAGGAGGAGACCTTATATCTGGATTTGCCTAGGACAGTCTGGGTTTACACCTGGTAAGCTGGTGTAATTATTAATAGTGGTCTTTGTCACTTACTAAAAGGGTCCCAGACAATAAATTCTGTCCTCTACTATCTTACAGTAGCTCTGTTAGAGAATATGGTCCTTCCTATTTACATCATGTCAATGAGAAAAATAAAGCTCACAGAAGCTAAGGAGTTTGCCTGAGGTCACAGGTGGTACCAAGTGGTTGTTAGGGGCTGAATTGTGTTCCCACCCTAAATCCATATGTTGAAGCCCTACTCCCAGTACCTCAGAATATAACTGTATTTGGAGATAGGGCCTTTAAAGAGATGATTTAGTTAAAATGAGGCTATTAGGGTGGGCCATAATCCAATCTGATTGGTTTCCTTATAAGAAGAAGAAATTTGGACACACAGAGGCACCAGGGGTACACATGCCCAGAGGAAAGACCTCGTGAGGACACAGCAATAAGGTGGTCATCTCTGCAACTCCAGCAGGCTAGAGTTGTCAGTGAGTTTTTGTTCCTTTTGGTCTGGGATCCTGTGAAGAGCTAGTTATGCTTACCGAGGTGCCTGGTGATTTGATCATGACTAAGAGCGAAGTTGATGGTGGAAGATCCCCAGTTCTGGCCCCAGTCAGAGGCTCTCAGGGAGAGAGTGCCACGCCGGCCTTCTCCAGTGTGCCCTGGGAGTGTCTGTGGCAGAGGGTGTCCTGTCTATCTGGTTGAGTTGATGGGCCTCATGGGGAAATCTGGCTCTGAAGGTGTGAGTCACAGGATTGTCATCCTCTACACCAACGCCATTGCCTGACACCCAGGAGCAAGCACTATCTTACAGAAATCCTCAAAACACAGGACGAGAATGCCCCTTCCAATGGCAGAGGTTTAGCTCAGGGCCCAGAATCTACCAGGAGAGCCAGATGTGCTTGACATATATATGGAATGATAATGGACAAATTCCTCCTCCTCTGTCTGCTTTCTTTGTTGAAGCTTAATTGCTTGTTAAAATTAGGCCTTTGGCCTTGAGCCTGGCTTCCTGGACTTACAAGCAGGACTTGTGAGGTGTAGACAAGTTTCATTTCTGCAAGACCTGTAATCAGGCTCCTGCCTGTTATTTAAACAGTTAGCTTTGGGAATAACAGTGTACACAGAGTCAGTTTAAACTCATTTCTGTTTCCCTCATAGTGCCCGCCAGGCATGGTGCTAGCTACTGAATCGGAACTTAGTAAACATGTGTGGATTGATTTAGCTAACTCTGCATGGTTGGTTCCCTGCCGAGGCAAAGTGACTGCGTTTTGTTTTTAGTCATGACACGTGTGCTAATTTCTATCAACCATGTCCACTACTTTAGGAAGAAAAAAAGACAGATGCTAAGAAGGATGACAGTATTTGTTAAGGTGGTACTGTTTATTTGCTGTCAGTGTTCTTCCCTTTGATAGACATTATCCAAATTGCAGGATTACTTTATCTAAGGTGGGACTGTGTTCTCCAATGGAGCTCCTACAAAATTGTGGAACATAGGTTTCTCAAGTATAAGGTGCTGGATCAAATCCAGGCTTTCAACATCATCTGTGTGACCTTGGACAGGTGACTCAGTCTTTCTGGTCATCAGTTTCTTCATCTCTATAATGGTAATAATGGGAATCTCTGCCTCTTAGGGTTATTACAGGGGAAAATGAGATGATATAGAAGTTTAGCCCAGTACCTGGAATGTGGTAAGAACTTAACAAACATCTGTTATTAGTACTGTTCTAGTACTGTTCTAAACCCTGGTTAAGTAATATGCCCACAGGATGAAATTTAGAATAAACCAGAGCAATGGAAACGGTCTGTATTCAGAGTGATCATTTCCTTTAATGTTGTTGCAATGGCATCTAAATAATAAATTCAGAAGGGCCGGTGTATTTGGCAGGGGCTGAAGGCTAACTCAGAGGAAGGACAAGATCCTGATGGTCAAGTCTTTTCTTGCTTGATGAAATGGTACATCGCTCAGAGCCTGGCACATAGTAGGCCCTCTGTAATTGATAACTTTTGGTTGTAATTATTTCAGGTTCCTGGAATGTATTTGTAGACCTAGGGAAAAAGAGTTATGTATTGTTTAGGTTCCAAGGCTGTGAGTGTTTGTGACAATACTTTTTGGTTTATCAAGGTCAATGTTTGGAAAGTATATCAGTTATTGCCATAATAAGGCTGTATAACAAATGACCCCAAAACTCAACAGCTTGAAACGATAAGCATATATTTTCTCTGTGCTGAAGGTTGGCTGGGGGTTGGCCGATCTAGGCTAGGCTTGGCTCTAGGCTGCAGGTCGGGTCCAGGTCTGTTCCACGTCTGTTCCATGTGTCTCTGGTCCTTCTTGGACCAGCAGGCCACCTGAGGCATGTCCTCGTGGTGGCAAAAGCACAAGAGGTCACATTCAATCACCCAAGCATATTTCAAACTTCTGCTTCCATCACATCTGCTGACCTCCCATTGGACAAAGCAAGTCAAATGCACAAGCCCAGGCTTAAGGGATGGAGCAGCACCCTGCAAAGAACTGCAAGGTCATATGACCAGAGGGTGTGGCTACAGGGAGCTGAGAAGAACCGGGGCTGCTAATTCAGTCTACCTGGTTCCTCATTTGACTTCCCCAACTTAGTCATTGCAATAGATGATATGAAAGGGCTTTCCTTGCTGTCAGCTGTTCCATGGTTCCTGGTACCTGCATTAAGCACTCCGCTGTAGCATGTGAGCACGTTGCAAATCCCCCTTTGGTCTCTAGGAGCCTTTCCTCTGATGGACAGGAATTTACTCTACTGTAAACCAAAGAGTCCCAGTTTAGGCAGACACAATGGATTAGGCAGACAGTATCATTGACCTGGTTCCACTTCGTTAGCCTTTCCAATTAAGGCAGATGTTGCTGAAAGTGAGACCTCACAGATATATAGTCATACCTTGAATCCTCTGGAGTCAGCCTCTGTCAGGAGAGTCTTCCGTTTCCTATGTGCGCAGAGCAGGGAGAGCAAAATTTTGTTGGCAAGTGAATCCTAAGTGTTAAGGATGTGGCCACTTGTGAGTACTTTATCTTCTTCCTGGCTATTTAATTAAGATGCTAAAGAGACAGCATTTGTGCTTTTCCAAGAAGCTTTTTAGTAAATCTTGAATGCCTGACCGTGCACTGATAGGGTCTCTGATCTTGGAACACCAAATAAAGAGTTGGTGCTTCACTGTGTCCGAGGGATCTGGCTCTTGGTTTTATTGACACAGTTGGTGGGGATTTCCTGTGGCTTCCCAAGTAAGGTCTTTTCCAGTGAAGTTGTTTTTTAGGGGTTCAGGATGGCATTCTCCCCTTTTTACCCTCTCAAGATTCTGAGCAATGAAGCGTAAGTCCCAGACAGTAGCCAAATGGGCTGTGAAGTACAGCTTAATTAATCTGGGCATGCACTCAACACCCCAGCACAGTGCTTTGCTAGAACTTGGCTTTGAGATTGAGGTGAATTTTGAGGCTGAAATGCAGCTTCTTATCTTTTGTGTTTTTTGTTGTTGTTTGTTTGTTTGTTTGAGACAGAGTCTTGCTTTGTTGCCCTGGGTAGAGTGCAGTGGTGTCATCACAGCTCACTGCAACCCCAGACTCCTGGGCTCAAACGGTCCTCCCGCCTCAGCCTCCCAGAGTGCTAGGATTGCAGGCGTGCGCCACCACACCAGGCCCTTATCTTCTAATCTGAATCGAGATGGTGGGATCTGAATAGACAGAGAGACAGACACAGAATGCTCTGACCTGAACAGCAGACCGCACGCCCTCACTCACTAGGCAGCATGTACCAGGTCTGACACGCACTGCCAGCCACAGACCAGGAGGATGGTCGTGTCTCCTACGGGCAAACACGGGCCCTGGCTGGTGTGTGTTTGCTTAACATAGGGAAACAGGAAGTACAGGGTCGACTCTTCCTGCATACGGATGACAAAACAGCCTGCTCGCTTGATAGAAGTGGCTCCATGAATGTTGGGTTCTCACCAGTCATAGCTGCTACTTCTTCCCCCTTGGGAAGGGGCTGGTAAGAGTTTAAGGAGAGAGACCTGAAATATTTCCTTCACGACTTCTCCAAGTTCCTTCATGGACCAAGGCTGCACTGCGGAAAGAGGGGTAGAAAATGTTCCCCTCCGTATTTTCCTGGGTATGAGGAATATTCAGTGCCTGGGGGAATGTGACACGTTCTCTTGGGAACTTGCTTTGAGCTGCACCAATGGAGAAGGGCTGGGAATTGGACTCCAAGCTGGAATTGGGGGACAATGAATTCTTCATCTTGAAAGAAAGGGCAGACTTGACCAGAGCTCTGCATGTTCCTGCCTCTTCTGCTCCTCAGAATGAGGCGTCGTTATAAAGGTACCATAAAATAGTGACTGAGAAATTGAGTGGCAGCACACCTAGTGCAGGGGTTTGGAATTTTCCAGTTCCCCTACACTTCCCTCTTGTTCACGGTTTAGGCTGCTGGGCTGGTGCTAATTTGCATTGTGTCCTAGAAGCCTGTGTTGGAAAATCTGCTGAAATAAAGCAAAGCTTCAAACTGGGCCCTCAAATCATACCCATTCTCTGTGAGAGGCAACTGAAGCTTACTTTTCCCAGAATCATGAATCCAAGATGGTTAAGTTCAGAGCAGACACGGGGTAGACAAAAATAGCCTTTATGTGCTGGGTTTCCTGTTTTCCTTGGAAACCGCTGGCTGAACACCACCACCTCCTCCCATCAGCCCCTTCCTCCTCCTATACCCACCCTGTCTCCACTGCAACCCAAGGGTTCATGCCTAATGAGCCGAGACGTTACCACCGAGCATTCCCAGTCAATTGGCTTTTGTGGAGGGTGAATGAATAGGACGTTTCTCTGGCTTTCTCCAGCCTGGAAAGGATCTTCCCCGGCTCATTGGAATGTGCCCTCATACCAGGAATCAAGCCCCTGTCTCATTGCCTCCTTCCTTCTTTCCAAGATCAGACACAATTGGATGGCCTGGCCCCTAATCAGGACTTTATATTCTTTCAGGTTGATTTCTAATCCTCTTATGGGCCCAACTTCTCCTTCATGTAGAGGATCTGGACACACTTTGTGATATTTGGCCAGGGTGCTTTGTTTCTTTATACTTCATCCTTTTGCACGATCTCCACGCGGGTGTCCCCTTACTGAAAAACTCAAGCCTCCTTCCTCACTTTGTGGGTGTGGGAGGATGTGTTGGGGGTGCAGACGGGTCCACGCTGTTCTAATGTCTCTGTAGAATGGGGGAGACAGCTGCGCCGTCCTCCCCGTGGGGTTGCCTGCGTACCGAGGAAGTCAAGCTGGGGTAGTGAGTTAACTTTTCCCCATCCCTTATGTGTGTTTTCTCCTTTCTTCCCGCAGGATCCACACCCCCCGAGTCCACTGATCACCCTGGAGGCCCAGGTGGGTACCTTCCCAAGATCTTCATCAGTTATCTCTCTCTGCCTTGATGTTCCTGGACCAGCTCTCTCTCGAGGGGGCGTTTGTGCATCCTTTTGGCCCCGTGGCTCAGAAAGGCTGGACAGGCACATGACACTGCCTTCCTGCCCTGTTTGGATGTGTGCATGCATACATGTGTTTGTGTATACATGTGTGTAATTGTGTGGGTGTGCATGTGTGCACACTTGCACCCAGGTGCCTGAAGGCACCTCCTACCTGTGAAAAGAACCATAACCATTTCTTTTGAGTTTTCCTCTATTCTTTGCTCCCGCCGAACAGTCATGAGGAGGTGAATGCAGGGAAGGGAGGACATGGAGGGGAACCGTGGAGTGGGAAGATGTTGCTCTTCCGTGCCTTCAGATTTGGATGACTTTTCCTTCTTGGTGGTTGGGGCAGCAGCACCCAGCTGCCATGGAAGGAAGTTGCATCCTTCTGTCTGCTTGCATGTTAGGCTGTCTGAGGAACGTGGATCACAGTGGCATTTCTGTGTAGGGCAGAGGACAACCAGTGGGCCTTGTAAGGGAGGGCATGGCCCTTGCTATCCATTTTCTGCTTTCCTGGGAGATAGGGCAGCACGGCAGCTATGAGTGTGGGCCTTGGAGCCCAGCAGACCCAGGTGGAATCCCAGCTCTGTGTCTTCTAGCCCTTGATGGTGACAGGCCACTTCTCTAAGCCAGCACCTTTCCATCTGGGATATCAGCACAATGATGGTGCCCACCTTTCAGGGTTGTGTTGAGAGTTACAGGAGATCACGTCTATGAAGTCGGCAGTACATACTAAGTGCTTATGAGTGTTAGCTTTTAAACCGAAAGAACTGTTACCTTTCCTACTGGATCTGCAGGGGATGTGTCTTTGGACTGATCACTTCCTTAGCTCTCTGGGTTGGTCAGACAGTAAAAACAAAAGAAAGACGGGCTGGACCCCATTCAGATCCCACAGCAGAGAGTTTTCAGGTGTCAGACGTAGTCAAACCTGTTTGAACATTTCAAGGCTGAATGAGCACTCTGGGGTTTCCGAGGCTTCTGGAGTGTGCTGGCAAAGGCCACCTGCCCCCCTTACCTTTCACCCTTCTCCTTGGGTGCTTGTCCTCTCCTGGCATTCCTGCCTGTGTCTTCCCAAGGGGAATGGGGAGAGTAACAAACGCACCCTGTTTCTCCTTCCTTGATCAGGAAGGCTAGAAGTTATGGGGAAAGCAGATCCTCAGATTTCTTTGTGCCTGTCCATCCTTTTGTTCCCCCGCACAGATGTAGCGATATTGGCTCCAGGGATGACCGGGCAACTGGGCTGGCAGAAAGGAATAGAGGGTGTAGCTCTGAGGGGATCCAGTTTCCTCTGCCAGTTTGGCCGTGCTTTGTTCTGGTTTTGCCTGTACTTGTCATTCCCAGGCCACCTTGGCCATGCTTGCCACATGTGAATTTTATCTGTTTACCCAAGTCACCTAAAAATACATTTTTTCCTTAACTTAATTCACTTTACTTTCAGAAGTAGACTAAGTCAATGTTTCTCAACCAGGGAGTGATTTTGACTCCCAGGGGATATTTGGCAACATCGGAAGACATTTTTTGGTTGTCTCATCTGGTTGGGGCTGGGGTGGGGAGGATTTGCCACTGGCATCTAGAGGGTTAAGACCAGGAATACTGTTAAATATCCTACAATGCCACAGGGGCCAGCTCCCCATAGGAAAGAATTATCCAGCCCCAAGTGCTAATGGTGTCAAGGTCGAGAAAGGCTGTCTCAAGCAATAACGTTGGTGACATCACAAGTTTGAAGTGCTAGTTAAAGTTTTTTGCACACCATTAAAATAAATATTCAACTATGAAAATAAAATTAAAATTTCCTTTGGGTGTTCTCTAAAATTATCTAAATGTACTCTTCCAAAGTGTATGTGCCACACTTTGGGAAACATGTCTCTCCCCAGTCTACCATGACAGATTATGAGAGAACTTCCAGGTTGTGTTTTTAAAATGATGGCCCTTCATTCTTTACCCATCCTCCCCCAGAGGGAAAACTTACTAGACTTAGGAAAGCCCATGGGCAAATAGTCTGTGTCCAGAACTCCAGAAGCCAAATCTCATCTCTTGGGGGTGGCACAGCTGTACCTTGGATAGTTCTGTCCTTCACTCTCCTGCATCCCTCACTCTGGACACCACCCAGTCAGCCCTTCAAAACCTCCATGGGAAACAGTAGTCACATGCTGATGGCTTTGGCCAACACATGAGGGTGACAGATCCCCCCTGCCACTGTTCAAGTCACATCCATTAGCCCAAGGGTCCCGAGCCTCCATCTACAGCCAGCAATGGCACGAGGTGGACTTTCTGCATTTGTGCCATGCCATTGGGGAAATGACTCAATTTGTCTGCAAACAATGCTCCATCAGTCTCATCTGGTTCTCATTCTTTGGAGAGACATAGGATATTGTTGTCTTTCCCCAAATTCTGATTTCCTGTATTAAAGAGACATTGGAACCCAACCAAAGTGCAAATTTTTTTTTTTTGTGACTGTTGGCATAAGCCTGTGGCCAGATCTGCCTTTGTGCTGGGCCTCAGCCCATCGTGGGGTGAACAGTAGGATCCTGTTCAACTGCCTGCAGGCAGGTCAGACAAGAGTGGCAGGGAGTGGTTTTCTGGCAGAAGGCAGTGTCCCAAATATTACCCGTATGCCATGAGCAAGATGGCAGATGGGGCCAAGCTTGGAAGAACCAACAAGGCAGAGGTAAGGTGGCAGATGTGCTGTGGGCCCTAGGTCAGTGCCACTTCCTTCTCCAGTGCCCTTTGCTTTTAAGGATGGCATTCCCTGCTCCATCCTCCAGCCCAGCTGCCAGAGGTGGGCCTGCCTGTGAGATTGCACTGCAAGCAGTCTCCTTGCACCATGCATCAGCAACTGGGCTTGCCCAGGCCCAGCCTGCGCAGGCACATTGGGCCACCCAGGGTCCCTTCCTCCATGTGCCCCTCTCTTCCTAATATGAATTGCAGCGGTCCTCACCCATTGCTTGGTTAATCTGTCCCTGCGCAGCTGTTGTGAGTTGGGGGAGATGGACTGATTGGCTGCTGAGATCTCCTCTAATGCTCTTTGCCATTAGCACAGCAGAGCTTTGCATCTGTTGGCATCAGCAGGCCTTTCTGCTTAACGGCCAGATTAATAGAATGAAGAAGCCGAGTAAGGTTTAAATCCCTGGTGTCAGCTTTCTCCTCAGCAGGCTGTCCCCGGGGATATACCAAGGAAGCCCTGACTTGCGATGGTGAACACTCCTCTGGTCTCCAGATGGTGGTTACCCAGGAACCAGGTGACCTAGAAATGGAAATTAAAAAAACAAAAAGATCTGAAAGGAGTTTGAAGTTTGAATTTGGTTGGCGGCTTGGTGGCATTATCATCATCACCCTCGCTAACATTTACCATTTGCCAAGAACTGGCTTCTCCCATGGAATCCTCTAGTGCCATGGTCACAAAGGTGTTCGTATGATACCCAATTTTCAGAGGACAAACCTAAGGGTCAGGTTAAATCACTTGCCCAATGTCACACAGGAAGCATGTAGCATTGGTGGGTGTTAGACTCAGGGTTGTATGACATCAGAGTCCATCATCTCAACCACTATCCTATTTTGCCAGAGAATAAAGTTGCTTTGACTAGTAGAAAGATTTGCTAATGCTCAGGCAAAGCTGGAGGGACAGGCTTGATATATGCAACCCAAGGTCCATAGGTAGAGAGACAGACAGACAGACGGACAGATAAAGAATGCTTTGCACAAGTGTCTACAGATGTACTTAGATGTGTAGGTAGAGAGATGCATGATAGGTGGATAGATAGATAGAATGCTTTGCACAGTGAGTAATTTTGTGACAGATACGTTGCCAGAGGGCTTGTGGGTAAGATGGTTTAGGCAATGAACCCAATAGAAACTTAATTTTAAAACAACAAAAACGAAACATGTCTCAGCACATCAACAGTGTTTTGATAAATTTGAATGCTTATTATTTGATTCTCTCTTTCTCATCGATCCCCAAGATGGTTTATCATTTCTGAATCTACTCCAGTTGGCAAGATCTCTTGTCATTTAATTTTAGCATCTCTCCCCCCACCCCCAGCTCCACAACAGCCTCTCCGTCAATTAGTTAATGGGCTCTACTCAAACACCAAGGTACCCTGGGAGTTGTAATAAAGGAGCTCTTTTGCAGAGTAAAGATTTGTCAGTCTGGGTATTCGTGAAGTCAGCTCTAGGTAGAGGAGAGCAGGGTTTCGTTTGCACTGAGACCCCTTTCAGGACCTGAAGATCAAGGGTACCCAGAGGAAAACTCCCAGTTTATCAGTTTTCAAAACCAACTAGATACTTGAATTTCTCTGATCAACTAACTGGGGGTATAGAAGAGGGAATGACACTCACATTATGAGGGATGGTGCTGGGGGCCATGAGATTGTGAACAAAGTTGTATAGAAAATGAGTAGTGGATGTAAAAGGAAATTTGTACTTTAAAAATTATATCTGTGGATATCTATTCATCTATTTGCTTATTCAGTAATAACTATGGGGCCACAGGGAGGTCAGGCCTTCTGCTAGATGCTAAAGATACAGCAGTGAACAAGACAGAAGGTTCCTTGGCCATGAAGCATCCATTCTGGTTGGGAGAGTCAGATGACAAATATGCAAAGAAAGAAATGCATCCATAATTTCAGGTGGTAATAAGTGAATAGAAATGAAACAGGCATGTTTGTGAGAGAGAGTGGCCATAGCGCAGAAGGTTGTTAAGCAGCGTCTCTCAGGATGTGAGATCTGAGCTGGGGAGGTGAGGTTTGAGCGCAGGAGGGGAGATCTGAGCTGAGAGCTTACAGTTAAGACAGAATGAACCTTGCAAAAAGACCGCAATAACAGTGTTCCGAAAATTTTGCATATTATGTCTGGGTTACTATAAAAATAATGCCGGTTTTTCTTCGACTCAATTAAAGTGTTAGCTCCTTCAAGCTCCTGCACTGCCTTTGTGTCATTAGAATGTCAAAATGAATAAGGAATTACCTTATCAGGCAAGGGTGAAAGAAAAGGACCAAGGAGGTGGGAGAGAAGAAACATTCAGGGCCATCCGGTCAAACTAATGTGTGAGCATTTGAACAGGCCAGAGGAACTTTGGGTCTCAGCAGTGTTGTGCTGACATGGGGGCTAAATGTCAGAAATCTGGCTAATGGTTGTCATTAGCTAATTAACTGATTGATGTTCAGCTGAACTTAAGCTTCAGTACAAACCAGTGGTTCTCAACCGGGGCGATTTTGCCCACTCGGGGACATTTGGCAATGACTGGAGACATTTTCGATTGTCGTAACTTTGGGGTGAAGGGTGCTACTGGTATCTAGTGGGTGGAAATCAGGGATGCTGCTGAACATCCTACAGTGCACAGGAGAGCACCCCTCCCTCTGAGAAAGAATTATCCTGCCCCAAATGTCAATGGTGCCGCAGTTGAGAAGCCCTAGGGTTTGGAGAGGGGTTGGCCAAGGCTTCTGGTCTGATGGAGCAGTTCTTTTGAATATCTGATTTTTAGGCCTGGTTCCTCTTTCCGAGGCAGACCACAGCCTCCTTTGTGCAAACTTCTCTCTCGAAGCTCTTCCCCACTCCCGGGATTAAAGTGATTGCTGTCTCCTCTCCTCTCTTCTAGCTCTGGGCTTCGATTAACCTTTTCCTCCGCAGAGAGTAGTTTTTGGAGTAATCAGGGAGCTTCTGAATGGCTCTTACCTGCGTCTCCAGCCCATTAATTCTTACGGTGCCCAGCATCTGTTGAGAGGATGGTGAGCCCAGATTACTTCTCAACCCATCTGCGTTTTTCCTGTCATCCTCCTTG
Organism: Daubentonia madagascariensis; assembly: GCA_023783475.1. Taxonomy (NCBI): domain Eukaryota; kingdom Metazoa; phylum Chordata; class Mammalia; order Primates; family Daubentoniidae; genus Daubentonia; species Daubentonia madagascariensis. Next base: position 2,067,137 of record JAKFHU010002505.1, on the reverse strand, counting down.
GGGGAGCAGAACCTCTCTGGGGCAAACAAGGCTGGTTTGGGGAGGGGCCAAATCTCCTTGCCATGATCTTTTCCTCTACTTCTGATTTACTGGGTCTCTAATCAGCCCTGGTGGGGGCAGGGAGGTGACCAGCCAAACCACTGCCTGGGCAGAGACTTGGCTCGGCAGACAGGGAGGCTGGACTCGGGCAGTGGAACTGTTCTCAGGAAGGATTTGCGGTCCCCTGGCCACGGGCTCCTTTCTAGTCTGTATGACTCAGGGTGAATGGTGTGATGCAACATTCCACAAATAGCAAGTTCTCCAAAGTGCAGCCTCATGCACCATTGCAAAAAATAGATAGTGTTGTCTGTTCTTGGTGGGAGTGGACTTTGCCTAAGACGTGGATGGTCTGAGTTTAGCCCTTAACTCAGAACACTTAAAATGATTGCTCTTGTCAATAATGACTACATACCTTGACTATGTAGTTTGTATGTTTGTTTGTATGTATGTTTACTTTGAGATGGGAACTGTACATTGTACATATATTCTTGAATTTAGTATTTTTAGCTAACATTCATCAGGCATTTATAATACATGCCAAGTACTCTTCTAAGTCAAATTCTTTACATGAATTTACTCACATTTTACAGCTGTCCCAGATGGGAGGAATTACTGTCATCTCCATTTACAGATGAGAAACTGAAGCAAAACGAGGTTAAGTTACTTGTGCAATAGGCAGCAAATGGAGTAGGATTGGAACCAGGCAGTTTAGCTTTCATTTATCAGGAAACATAATCCCGTGAGACAGGTACTCACCTTAACCCCGTTTTACAGATGAGCCAACCAAAGCCAGAGAGGCCAAGTTTTAAAAGTTGTACAGTCAGGAAGTGGTAGAACCTGAACCAGAGCCAGGTTACAAATGAAACACCATCTCCTTCACCGCTCTGTTGGTAAGATACAGATATGTATTCCAATATGATATAGATAGCAGTAAGGTACAGATATAGATTAGATATGGAGACAGATTAGATCTAGATAGCTGTAGATCACTCACTTGGCAGTCCAGAGCAGATGGGTTTGGAAACATCTATCCATACAGAGTGAATTCCAGGATGAGTAGCTGAGACTCCAGGCTGTGGCAGGCTTGGCCCTGCAGACAGTGAGCAGAGCAGTGACACCTCGGGGAGGCGATGCTCACATTTCCCTTCCAGCAGATGCTTCTCTTCTCAGAGCAACCCCACCCCCGTTCACGCCAAGCACTGAGGCAGAAGCCTGTGGTGCTGCCGGCTGAACAACAAGGCGCTGTCCCCGGGTTTGCATCGACTTAGAAGCTACAGGCTCAGCGAGAAGGCATCACTAACGTTCGGCGTACATGTCACACGTACCAGGATCTTTGAAGCTTAGGGTATCTTCACCATGGGGTTTTTGGGCAGGGCTGTGCAAACTGGGGAGCTTAAGAGAGAAGGTTCCAGTGCTAGAATGTTCAGCCTGGATTTGCAGGTTCTAGTTGCCAATCAAGAATATCACTCTCACATGATATAGCAGCATGAGGGAGGTCCAGGTATGTGAGGGATGTAAAAATCCTTAGACAAGGCTCAAACTTATGGAATTTGAGAGCTGGAGAGGTGAGTGCATGTTTTCTATGTGCCTAGGACGTTGCTAAACACTTTATATGTGTGATCTCTTCTGCTCAGGACAGCAGCCCTTGGGGAGGGTGCTCTTGTTCCCCTCCTTTGCATGTGGAGACACCGAGAGGCTCAGCAACTGGTCCAAGGCCACAGAGTCCTGAGTGGCAGCAGGAGCGCCTGGGCCCAGGCCTCCCTCTCCTGCAGCGCTGGCCGTGACTCCCACCCCTTAGGGCACTGCAGTCCACCTTTGTACTTTACATGGGAGAAAACCAGGGCCCAGAGTGGCTGAACAGCTTGCCTAGTCGCTCAGCATCTTGGTGGCAGGCCAGGGTTCATCCGCTGCTCAGAGGCATGGGGGGTGGAGGCTCAGCGCAGAAGACCGACAGCCCACCTGTCGTCTTCATGCGTCCTCCGGCTGTCTCCACGTTGGGCATTGGCCAGAGGAAGCGTGTTGAGTGTCTTCAGCATCCCCCACCCCCCAGATCCATTCTCCACCCTTCTCCTTTCTACTTTGGGCCCCCAGAGGCTGGCCTTGATGGATTCACCAACATAGGCTTCTCTTTACTTCAGCCAAGGGGAGGTACTGGCAGGAGTTGGAGGGTTGGAGCAGGTGAGATGGAGTTTTTGTGAGCTGGCTGTGTCCCCCTGTCAGGGCCACGGCTGCTGTGGGGCTGCCCTGACCCTTGGCTGCAGCTACTCTTTGCAGGGTCTGGTAACACCCGTTTAGCCCCCAGGGTGGTGACAGCCCCGGGCTGTGGCCAGCCCTGCTGCTGCGTAGCACCTCCCTTGTTGGTTTCCCTTTAAAGTCACCTCAGTTATGCCTTAGGAGAGTAGCATCTCTGTCCTTGGGGGCCCCTGACCCAGGTCCTTGCTGGTTCAGCACTGCCAATGGGACTTCCCAGGGTGAGTCACTGTCACCTTGATTCATGTTTGGATAAAGTAGGGGGGTTTTCAGATAGAGGAGAGGTCCCAGAATGGAGACAAGGGGATGGTGAAACTGTTGAAACTGAATACTTGTATGAACATTATTCTGGAAAGAGGATCATAGCTGTCATTCTGTTTGTGACAACATGCTCCCAAAACTGAGCCAAGAAACAAACATTCTAAACACTCCCATGCTAAGCAAAGTATCAGAAGACCCACATATGTGAGAAGAGATGCCCCAGGCATGGGACAGTTTGCTCTGAGTCTTGTCATTCACTCCCCTCTGTCCACCATAGCCACGAGGCAGTGACGGGCATGGGGGTGGGGAGGTGGGGGGACAGGCCTTCTGCTCCTTCCTGTGTTCCAGAGCAGACACACTGACAGACAGAGAAGACAGATTGTTTCTGCCTGCAAGCAAGGCCTTCACAAACTCTCCTTTTCCTGTTCTCTGTCACACCTCCAGGAAATGTTAACTGTCCTGGCATTTGAGTCTGATTTCTCAGAAGTGCCGCTGGCTTCTCCTTTGTGCCTCTGAGAACCAACAGGGAAGGCCGGTGCAGAGCTGCTCCTCCGGACCCCGGGGTGCTGCGGGACAGAGAGGTGGGGCCAGCCCCCGCTCCAAAGTCAAGGCCCCTTTCCCTGCCGGCTTCAATTGCCTTTCTGAAAAGGAGCATCGTATTAATAATAACCCCCTTCTCATTTTCTTCTGGGAATGAGAGCTCTTATTTTTTCCACTGAATGAAGGAGGACGGGGTGGAAAGTTGGAGTTGGCCACAGTGCGGGTACCAGATGGGTGGGGCCGAGCATAGTTTTACTGTCCTGAGAAGGAAAAACCCAGCCAGCTCTGTACTAGAAGAAGGAACCTCCAGCTATAAAAGGGGCTAAGAGAGACTTCTCGGCCAGATGACCAGTCTCTGTGCTCACTGGCCCGATTATAATCCTGCACCAGTTGTGGGGCAAGGGCGTGACTTTCTCATTACGTGGCCCTAGACCCACGGTTGTACCATGGGCCTCCTCGAGGTCATCTCTGACCTGCACGTGGGCTCTGTTTGGCCCAAGGAAGGTTTTTTTTTTTTTTTTTTTGGTTGGGGGAGGGTAGTGGGGTTGGAGGATTTTTGAAAAACTGGGAGGTAAAATCACACTGCACCTCTAGATGTCAGCTAGTGGGAACCGCCTGCTGCCCCCTTTGATGGGCCTCTGGATGGGGTCACTTGTTCATAAAAGGCTCCTGGGCATTGTGTCTGTCCTGTCCCTGCACAGACAAGATTCTGGATCCCCTGACGGTCTCACCTGCAGAGTGGACAAGGGCAGCCCGGACCTGGTAGCCCCAAGCTGCCCCTTGGTGAGGGGAGGACAGGCCCCGTGGGGGCAGGTTGCAGCCTCTGCAGCGGCCCACCTGCTCTCCACGCACTTGCCACTAGACCCCTCTGCACACCAGCCGATCTCTCTGTGCCTGAGTTTCTTTTATAACTGTGAGGGTTACAGCAGTGGCTACCTCTAAGGGTTGTTGGATGAGCATAGGTTAAATGCACGTTAAGCAGCAGAACAGTGCCTGACACTTGGTAACTACACAACTAGTATTAGTTTCACAGTCCAGGGTTCGAATCCTGACTCCTTCACTTGCTGAAGGCATCACCTTTGAGAAGGCGCTCTGCCTCCTGAGCCTCAGTTTCCCCACTTTTCAAAACAGCCATGACAGCACCTGCCTCCCTGGGGCTGCACAGAGGATAAGCCGAGGACACCCCCGTTGTCCCCTGTTCTCTCTGTGGAAGGAGCAGGCTTGGGAAGGGAGCACAGGCCTTCCAGGTGCCCTGCACTGCCCTCTGCAGCCCTGGGCCGTGGGGGAGGCAAAGACGTTGGCACGCCTTCTTTGCAGGGATTTGCTCTGTGCTCTCTCTGGAACATTCCTCCTCCTCTATTTAGATGCCTGGTTTCCTCTTTGCAGAGAGGGAAGTAGCAGAAGTCAAAATACCAGGATGTTTTGGGCAGCCGAGCAAGGTGATTGTCTCCTGAGCAGGCTGGGACAGTTTGCCTGCATGCGGTTTGGAGGTGAACAGTGTTGTCACCACATGAGTAAAGCCCCGGCCTGCCTCAATGCTGAGTGGTACACAGAGTGGCAGAGGCAGGGGGATAATTCCTCTAAGGAAGAAACATGTCACCAGCTTGCCTGTCAGGCCTCCCCTCTCTCACCCACAGGCTGAGGAACCTCCTCTTCTGACTGGGGGTGTGTTCAGACACAGCTGGGCAGTGGATCTGCCTGAGATTAAGAGTCCCAGACAGCTTCCTTACACGCAGGCTGCCAAGACCCATCTCAGGAGCCCCTAGGTGGGCGTGGACCAGGTCTTACAAATCCTGCTCTGCTGCCTACAGCCTCACTGTGTCACCCGAGGGCCTTCCTTCCCCAGGGCAGCTTCAGTCACCCTGCGATTGACTCCCCAGGGTTACTCAACCTTGGCACTGCTGACATTTTAGACAGGATCATTCTTTGTCGTGGGGCTGTCCTGTGCATTTTAGAATGTTTAGCAGCATCCCTGGCCTCTACCCACTAGATGCCAGTGGCTCTCCCCTCTCCCAGTTATGACAACCAAAATGTCTCCAGACATAGCCAAATGTCCCCTGGGGGCAAAATCGCCCTGGGACTGAAAACCACTGGTCTAACCAACTATCATGTGCTAAGACTGTATAAAAATCAACGTCTCATGACGTTTGGGTGAAGTCCCACTGGTTGGACACCTCCCTGTAAATATCACTGGGTTTTAAGTTTTTGCTCTCAAGTGACCTCATGTGGCCTGGAGTTATAAACAAGTTGGCATGTGCCAAGCATTGCAGTTTGGGTGTGATGCGATACAGAAGAAAACTGTCGTGTTCATGGTCCTCTTCCCGTTTAAAAAGCCAGCATGGCCTGAGATGCAAAAGGATGAAGGGCCCCCCTGCTCGCTCCTGGGGGATGGAGACCCCAGGCCCACCCACGGCCGAGTCACTTTTATGTAGCAGGCACTGGGTGCCTTGCAGCAAGAGGGATTGAGTTCCAGGCATGGTCCTGGAGCCCCGTCCCCATAAACACTGCAGGGATGGGCTTTCAGATTTACGGTGTTTTGGTTGTCTCAGGAGGGTGTGGGCTTGCCTGATACGTGGAAATAGTCTGTGGCTTTGGGGTCTGATGCTGTAACGTGTTCAAACCCTGTTGGTATGAATGTTAATATTTACTCTCTGGACTTCATGAAAGGGTCTTGTGTGCAGAGCAACTGCCTAAGACAACCGGGCCACTGTGTGCTGTGTTGGCTGTTAGGTGTTTACGTGTTAGTTTGTCGTTAGGTGTTCCTCCTACCCTGTTCTCTGAGGGTGGCTGTGACTGGAAACATGTTTTTTTTTTAAATATATTATTTATTTTTTTAAAAAATTTCCTTTTGGAACTTGAGGTTCTTTTCTGGATTTGTTTTTCGTAGTTGCTATTATCAATAGCGTATCATATTATCTTATTATGTTATTGATCAGTTCATTCAATAAATATTTGTTAAGTGCCTACTATGTGCCAGACACTGTTTTAGGGGCTGGAGATACAGCAGTGAGCATGACAGAAGTCCCTGTTCTCATGAGGTCACATTCTAAATGGATGGCAGATGAGAAGTGTGTGTTTATGTCAGATGATAAGAATGAAGAAAAGTAGGCAGAAAAGAGATGTTGGCCAGGTCAGGTCAGCTGGGGAGGGGTTGCCCTTTTACTTTGGTGGGGACACTTCCATGTGACAGCATTTGAGCAGAGAATGTAAGTAGCAGAGCCCTGGAGATAGCTGGAGAAACAGGGAGCAGCCAGTGCAAAGGCCCTGGGGTAGGATGTGCTTGGCATGTTTCTTGCACAGCAGATGTTGGTGTGGCCAGAACAAAGTGAGTAAGGGAGAGAGGGGCGGTGGAGGTGGAGCTAGATCATTAGGACCTTGTTAAACTTAGCAAGGACTTTGCTTTTGCTCCACACTGGGAAGTCTTCAGAGGATTTTGAGCAGAGGAATGATATGGCCTGACTTTTGAAAATGGGATTGGTGGCTGCCATCATGAGAGTGTGTTGTAGTTGGTCAAAGTCAAGAACAGGAAGATGGGTGGGGGAGGAGGCTATTGCAGCTTCCACGGGGATGCAGTGGTGGTTTGGACCAGGATGTTGACAGTGGAGGCCAAAAGAAGTGGTTTGATTCTGCATATGTTCCAGGAGTAGAGCCTGCTGGACGTACTATGGATTAAAGCAATACAAGTATGTGATAAAAATCAATACAAAAGTGTATCAAGTGAAAAGAAAATTCCTATAGTCCTTACTCCATTCTTCAGAGAGAACTGCTGTTAATGGCTTTTTAAATTTCTCCTTCCAGATTTTTCCCTTGCGTATTAACTTGTGTGTGTATGTGTGTTAGTGTGTGTGCACACACACACGCATGTATATTGGCAGGGATTTATTTATTTCTTGAAGTGGAATCTGATGCAACATATTTTATAAGAAGTTGCTTTTCCTCTCTCTGTATCTTAGCACCCATTTCATATCAGCACAAATCGCTATTCCTCATTATTTTTAACTGTTTTCTATTTTGTCTAACTCTCTATTTTCAGCACCTGGCATGGTATTTGGTATGTAGTAACTGTTCAGTAAAGATTAATTGAGCGAATTAAATAGTCCATCATCTATTTAACTGATTTCCTGTTGGTAGACATGCAAATTGTTTCTTTTTTTCTCCTATTTTAAACTATGCTGCTGTTAATCATTCTTGTACGTATGTCTTTACATAAATTGCTGTAGGGTAAGTGACTAGATTTGGGATCGCTGGCTCAAATTTTAGTAGCCAGAGCTGAATTGTCCTATACAGAGGTTTCTTCAAATCTCCTTTCAAAGTGTATGAATGTGATTTCCCGTTTCCCCTCTCAAAAGCACTGGTGATTATCAAGCTTTATAATCTTTAACAAACCGATGGGTAAAACCAGTATCTTGCTGTTTTTTCATTTGCATTTTACATATGAGTGGGTTTTTAAGTATTTTTAAAAAGTAATATTTGCTGATTAATTCCTTAGCTCCATTTTTCAGGGTTCCGGATGACAGCCCTGGAATTCTCTGCCTCCTTGGAGGAGGTATCCTGGATAATGATCACTAAGACTCGTCGAGCACTTACTGTGTGCCAGCCCCTGTGCTAAGTGCTGGACATGGATTAACTCATTTAATCTTCCCATAAAGAAGATTCTCTTTAGTCTCCCCATAAACCCCTATGAGGGAGGTATGGTTGTTATTCTCACTTTCAAAGAATGCAACTGAGGCACAGAGAGGACAGGGTTAAATAAGTCAGCCAAGGTCATGCAGAAAGTAAGAGGGGGGCTGGTCTTTGGACCTTGGCAGAACCCTTAACCACCATTCCACACTGTGGGTGGATTTGGTACTGGCTGTGGCTCTTCTTTAAGGCTTAAAAGCTCTATGGTATCTTGAAAGCAAAAAGCCAAAATGTTCCTGGGCTTTGGGGAGTAAATGGTCTGGACATAGACGTGGGGACATGACTGAGCTTGGGGCCCTGGCCTTGGTGTGGCAGCTGGACACAGAGCTGTGTGCTTGGCCTCTGAAAGAAAGCCGAGCCACAGGCACGTTCAGTGACATGCCCAAGATCCCCAAGAGAATAGTGTCACCTTTTTCCACACTGGTCACTTTTCCTCCTGACCAAGGCCCCAGCTGAGCAGCAGAACTGGATGTGGGGACCAACTGCAGAGATGTCAATTAAATGGGCTAGAACTGTAGGTTGGATCAGATGATAGTTGGATGGATGATGGATGGATTAAGGGATGGTGGATGGTGGATGGATGGATGGACAGATTGAAGGAAGGAAGAAAGGAAGAATTAATAGATAGGTAGATAGATAGATAAACTATCTCAGTTCATTTTTCAAAAATCCTTATTGTAACTGACCACTGCTTTAGACACTGGGGATTGAAAGATGAAGGACCCAGTGTCCTGGCTCCAGTGAGCTCACAATCTAGAGCAGGACATTGTAACCTTTTCTCTATCATAGACCCCTTTGACATCTGATAAAACCTATGCCCCCTTCTCTGAATAATATTTTCAAATGCAAAAAATAAATGCCTAGGATTACAAAGGAAAGCGGTTCTATTGAAGTACAGCTAACGAAATATACATAAAAATAAATTTGTGGAGTAAGAATGCATTTGCTTCTTTATTAGCACATTAACTAACTAGATTTGGCAGCAGGTCTAATAACTACCATAATTTTGAAGTAATGACAAGTGTAAATAATATTTTGAGACATCTGCTTAAAAAGCAATGTGACATGAAAATATCTGCAATTTCTATTGGTGTCAAAGTCTTGGGTATTGCTAATACCACTGCAAACTGTTGCCTACATTCATAATTTTGAAGGGCATGCTAAACTTCAGTTAGAGTTAGTGAAAATAATTATGAAAATAAATGTGTACAAGTTCAAAGACCTCCAGAATTCTCTCTCCATGGATCCTCAAGTCCATGGATCCCAGGACAGCGACCCCTGGGCTAGACAGTGAGATAAACCATTGCAAGATGTTCGTGGCAGGGTATATACTCGCAGAATCAAGTGGTGTACAAGGTCACCACATCATTTGAATGATTTGTCTTGTTGTCTCTCTCTGTCCCTTTTTCTTCCTATTTATAGCTGAATTTTTGTAAGATAAATAGACTGTTGATATTTTTCCCTTGTGGAGTGTCATCAGTCCTATAATAATGTGGGAGCACACAGCACAACCCAGAACACTCCCGGAAGGCTTCCTAGAGGAGCCGTTGTCCACACCACGTCCTTGAAGGGTGAGTGAGAGAGTAGGCCAGGAATGGCCGGGATGAGGGGACACAAAAGGCCATTCCTGATAGAACAGAGATGAAAGTATGAGCCTTGTCAGCAAATCACAAGAAATGTATATCCGTGGAGCACAGGATAGAGCAGGGATTGGCAGGAGATGGGGCCAATGGGGTTGGCACAGGCCCAGATATGGTGGACCACATCAGGGAGCTTGAGCTGTATCCTGTAGTCAATGGGGAGCCACTGAAGGTGTTTGAGCAGGAGAGTAGCATGGTCCAAGATCAGTTTGAGAAGATCACTCTGGCTGCTGCTTGGGGAATGGATAGGACAGGTGAGCCTAGAGGTGGTTGGGCGGGGCGGGAGGGTGAGGGGGCAGAAAGGGGACATTCAATGCAGAAGAGCTATCTATGAGGAAGGCCCAACCTTGAACGGGGACAGGAGGGATAGGAGAGGAGGAGACAGATTTGAGGGCCATTAAGACGTAGAATGGACAAAGCAGGACTTTGGCAGGTTAGGGTTGAGCACAGAAAAAAATGATACAGGGAACATGTGAATGAAAGACAAGTTTGGAGGGGAAAAAATCCTCCTTGGAGCACGGAGTTTGTGCTCCCACAACCTCTTGTGAAGTTGTCAAGGAGCAGGTGGATTGGGAGGGATCTTAAGGAGCCTCCCATGCCTATTTCCCCAGGTGACCAGGAGGGGCTTCCCTGGACTTAGCAAGATGGAATCTTGCACCCAGGAGCTTGGGCAGAATTGCATTGCTGCAAGTTCAATTAAAGGTTCTCAGGAAGTCAGTGTCATGGACTACCTTTGCAAACCACTGTCTCCCAGCAATGAACAGAGGCAAAAGGTAGTAAGAATTAAACCACTTAAAAAAAGAAAAGAAAAGAAAAGAAAAACCTCTGCATTTGGTAGGGATTTATGTACCTTTCTGAGGCTGAATAATAATTTTTTTTCACAGCTATAGTTGGCATTATATACAACCTTATAAAATGCTGTGATGGCCTCTAACAAATATTGTATTGCACAATATATGCTTTTCTTTTCCATGGGCTTTTAAAAAAATCTTTGCTGGCTTGTGCAGGCCAGAAAGCCCCACTGTACTTTATCCGAGAAAGCAGGTGAGCATTTTTTCTGGGACTGCTTGGCAGTATCAAGGTTTCTGGGCCCTAAGGAGGCAGCCCCTGGCAGGGAGCAAGGCTGATCTGAAAAATACACAAAAGTCCCATGTTTGGGGATGTCAGCTGGGCCAGGGGTGGAGGTCAGGCTAGCCCTTCCCTGTGGAATTTGGACTGGCTAGACTTGCCCTGACCAATTTAGAAGTTGACCTTTTGCAAGGTATGTGTCTCTCTGATGGCCTGGGGTGACCCTGGGGAAAACTGTCTCTCTCCACACACACACACACACCACACACACACACACACACACACACACACACACACACACCCCAGCTAGGGATGGGGCTTCAGTGTCAACCTCCCCTGATTGGCCTTTGCTCGTCTGCCTTTTTTCTCCTTTCCTGTCTGTTGTCCCCTGACCTTGGACATTGCATTCAGAATTCACTGTCATCCAGGAAATAGGATTTTTTTATGTTCCTGCAGGAAAAGCGGAATCAGACAACAGTATTGGGAAGTACTGGGAATGGCAGTGGGGGCTTAGGTTCATTGTTTTCTGTTTAACTGGGAGTTACAAAAATACTGTTGTTTCAGCCCTTGCTTTAAAAATATCTCCAAAGTGTGTTAGTCCATATTCTAAATGTGTTCAATCCTTGGCACAGAACTGAATGTGTTTGCGGTGATTTAATCAGGCAGGTGTCAGTTTCCTCTCTTCATTATACGCTCCACGCTCCATGACATCCACCTCTGCACCTTTCTCCATTCCGTGCACCCCACCTGGGGTACCTTTTCTCCTCCTTCTGTAGGAAGTCTTCCCAGCCAGCCAGCCAAAGCTCAGGTCACAACTTCTTTGTTGCAGCCTTTACCAAAGTGTCAGATGAAAACTGGTGGCTTACAGGACGATTTAAGCAGTGCATGAACCAACTTCAAAGACATTAATAGCTCTCGGTTTATTTTTCTAGTTTCCTGCCATTTATGGCAAATTATACTAGTTTTTCCACTAATTTATGGGTAATGTTTCCTTTTTAAATTAATTCATTGAAGTGAAAATAGAGATGAGCTTATTTAAAGAGCCCTGGAAAATAAATAAAACAACAAACGTTACAGGGATAGGACAAAAATGGGAAAGTTAACGGGTGAATGATTAAAGCATGCGAAGCCTGGCTCTATTCCTTGCTGCTCTCTTCCTTCTGGAATTCCCACCTAGCAGGTGGGTAATTCATTCATTTTTCTAATCTCAGCTTTCTCACCAGTAAAACAGGCTTGGTGATATCTGCCTCATACCTTGGTTAGCCCTTGATCCAGGCAGCCAGTAGCTAGTTTTTGTTGGACCCATAATTAGTTGATTTTTTTTTCATGTGTGCTTGTCACCGTCCTTGCTAGACTGTAAGCTCCTTTGAGGGAAGGTCTTTGTAGGCACCATCAAACCCTGCACCTACATATTCCTATTGGGTTAGTAGGGAAAAGGCCTTTTCAGATAATTTCTTTTTTAACAACTTTTTTTTGCTCTGAAGTGTTAGTTCATGTAGGTAGAAGTTGGGGAGAATGCTTGCAATTGCATGTCAGACAAAGAGGTAGGTAGTGGGGTGGAGGTCATGGCAGGCAGCTCTTACTGCAGCCACGTTCCTGCTGAGAAAGGCCCTGGCGGCAGACAAAGACCTTGGTAGTCTCTATTCCAGGTCCTGATAGGCCCATTGGAGCCCAAGGTCAACTTATCAATCGTGATGCACCAACTGGGAGAACACACTTAGCAGGCGATTATTGACTGATGACTCGTTGTAAACCCCTCTCTTAGTCTGTTCAGGCTGCTATAACAAAATATGTAAGACTGGGTAATTTATAAACAACAGACATTTATTTCTCACTATTCTGGAGGCTAGAAAGTCCAAGATCAAGGCACCAGCATGTTCGAGGTCTACTGAGGGCTGCTCTCTGCTTCCAGGAGGGCGCCTTATTGCTGTGTCATTTGTAGGGGACAGATGCTGTGTCCTCACATGGCAGAAGGGACAGAAAGGCAAAAGGGGCCTACCTAGTTCTCACCACCCCTTTTATAAGGGACTAACCCCATCCGTGAGAGTAGAGCCCTCAGACCTCTGCTTTGAGGCCCTCCTTTCCTCATGGGTTTTCTGAAGACCATGACTTTTAATACTCTGGCCTTGGGGATTAAATTTCAACATGAAACTTGGAGGCGACACAAACATGCCGACCATAGCATCCTTCTAAACCGTCACTTCAGACTTTAGCTCCAGACCTGTGCTGTCCGATAAGGTGGCCGCCAGCCACGCAGGGTTGCTGAGCACTTGCAATGCAGCTAGTTCAAACTGAGCTGTGCTCCAACAAAAAGGATGTAAAATGTCACATTAATGCTTTTTCCTTTTTTTTGGGGGGGGGTTGATACTTTTTCATATTGATTACATGATGAAGTGATAATATTTTGGATTTATTATGTTAAATCAAACAGATTAATGAAAGCCATCCCTCGCATTTCTTTTAATTTTTTTTTTAACATGGCTACTAGACAATTTGAAGTTGCACTTGTGGCTTGTGCAGTGATGAAGGAAATGGAGCTGGATCAGACTTGAACCAGAGAAAAGCCCACACCACAATTTTTTCTTTTTAAATTGTGATTTTCTCAATTCCTGATCTCAGAGTCTCCCGAGAGGAAACAACAACAAAAAAGATTTTAGTTAATTGATGGTTCTGGTTAGTTGAGTTCAGTTAATCAGGGTTTTGCCTCTAATTGCACATGCTGTGACCTCTTCCCAGGTATGTAAACACTCTGCCCTTGTCACCGACGGCTCTCTCTCTCTCTCTGTGGCTCCTGCCGTGGCTGCGTGCAGACAGGCAGAGGTTGCAGAATTCAGAGCCCCTGCTAACAGACGTGGTAGGGTGACAGTGGAGGGATGAAAGGGTGTCTGCCAGGTGGCTATGAATGGCCAGCCTGGGGACGAACTTGAGGTTCAGTTGTCTGAGTCCTCAGCCCCGTCTCTATTGAAACTGACCAGCGTTCCACCTGCAGGGAGGCACTTTGCAAGATGACCTCTTAATGGGGGCTTTGCAATAATTCATTCTGTGGCTGTCATAATAGTCCTACCTTGCTCAGGAAGCAGTGGGGGGTATGTTTTGATCACCTCCTCTTCTCCCCAGTGGTGAGGTAGGGATTCCCACCCCATGAGGATGACACCTGACACTGGGCAGACCAAATCTACAGCAGTTTATGAGTCATGTTTGCCCACAGCCCAGGGGAGGTGGATGCCGCATGCCATACAGGGCCACATGGGGTTGTACTCGGGAACAGGGCGAACAGCCAGCAGCTGTGGGCTTTGTAGTAGCAAGAGGATGAGGTGACCCCTTGTTCCTATAAGAGGACAGGATTGTCTTGTTTGAATAATCATAGGGGCTGGCAGGGAACTGATGTCCACTGCTCAGGGATAAGCAGGAACTGTGCCTGGGCCCTGTGATAAGGAGGGTTGTGTGGCTGGGGGACCATATCCAAGGAAACAAAGTGTGCAGAGAACTTACATTTAGGCCATTTGAGGCCCTCTTGGTTTTCCCCAGATGCCAAGACAGCACATAACATTAATTTTAGGCTTTACACCAAAGTGTGGTGGAGAAAAATGGACAGTGGAATAGTCACATCTGGGTTTGAATCCTGGCTGTGTTAGTTATTAGTAGTTCACCTCTTGGATCCTCAATGTGTCTGTCAGTGAGATGGGGATGTTAGCATCTACCATATGTGTCTGTATCTGTCTATTTATCTATCATATACCGATACATGCACACACACATTTCTCCTTTCCAGAAGGGTTATTTAACCCCCCCTCCTTTAAAGAACAACAACACAGCCACAACCAAATCAAAACCAGCGTTTCATGGAAAACAGATGTGTCAGTTGAGCAAACTGAGTTCTTCAAGCCAAAAGCTACATCTGGCCTTCCATGTACTATTTCCACTGACTAAATGAAGACTTGGTATTGCATGGCCAGAGGCAGACATTGGCTCATTCTGTTTCAGGGCCAAGGAGCCAGGCTGTTAGTTTATGTCATGCTAAGAGGACACAGCCTCCACCCTTGTTCTGACGCCACCGTCCAAGTTCCAAGGATGTTATCCTGGTGTGGCAAAGGCAACCGCCTGGGAGTGAGATGTGATACGGCCAGGGCAGCTCTGAGAAGTCTTGTCTGCTGCAATTGAGTCATCTCCCTTCCAGAGTAGGGTCGTTGCCTTCCAGGCTCTAGAAGCAGCTTCACCTGTGCACAGAGCCAAGGGGCTGATGGGACTCAGGGGCACTCCGGACGGGCTGGCAGGGTACAGCTGCTGCCTGCTCTGCCCAGGGGACTGGCTGGGACCTGGTTGAGCATAAGCACCCCTTTGTGCAGGGCGGTGGAGCATCTGTTGGGTCTTTCCTTACAAACGTACAGACCATCTTTGTTCAAAGGCAGAACCTCATCCCAGCAGTTCAAGGGAAACAGTCCCTGAGACTCCTTAGGTGCATTTGTGTTGCACCTTGTGGGATCCTGGAGTAGCAGCTGTGCTTAAACAGTGCAGGGAGTGAAAAGGTATGATCCTTTGACCAGTACAGGTGGTAGTGTCCTGGAATCCCAGGCATGGATCCAACTGATCCTTAGCTTCTGGGGGATAAATGGATGTCGATGGAGAATTGCAAGGACTTTTGGTAGACCAGCCCAGTTCAGCTGTTTGCAGTTATCTGCTTATTTGTGTGAGTGTTTTGTATGTCCATAAATGAGCAGTTTTTAATGAACACATGCTTTGTGTCAGATATGGTTCTTGCCCACATGGAGCTGACAGCCGTGTGTGTGTGTGAGTGTTTACATATATATGTGTGTATAGGACTGTCAGGAGCCATGACCATTTATTGAGCATTCCCTATGTGTCAGACATAGGGAATACGGTTCTCATTCAACCCCCACCATCACATTGGTTCATGCAACAGATATTGATGGAACTCCTGCTATGTGCTAGATGCTGTACTTGGTGCTCAACATTTTGAGCTAGACCCTTCAGGAACCTATCCTAATATTAACTCCATTTCACAAATGAGGAAACACAGCTTGAGTGGTCAAGTGAATTGCCTGAAGATACATATGCCCCATATGATAAAAGAGGAAACTGAGTCTCGAGGTTACAGTGTGGTGAATTCATGATTTTTATACAGATCCAGCCCTATCCAGAGCCCGTATTCTTTGTTGTAGACCAGGGGCTGATAAACTATGGCTTAGGGGCCAAATCTGGCTAGCCATCTGTTTTTGCAAGAGGAGTTTTACTGGAACACAGCCATGTGTATTCCTTGTGTACTGTCCGTGGCTGTTTTGAGCACCACTGGCAGAGCTGAGCCGTCGTGACAGAGATCACATGGCCTGCAAAACTGAAGATCTTTGACTTAACTGGAAGAGTTTGCAAACCCCTGTTCTAATAAGGCCTGTGATAAGGATGATTTTTTAAATACATACATAGAAATGCCACAAAATGTGAGCATGCTCATATACATACCTCCAGCAAAACTTCAGCCATTTGGAGCCTTTTGGAGGTTTTGGGAGCCTGATTTTTTGGAGAGTTAAGCTTTACCCCTAAGGAATTTTTCTAAATTCTATCACCCATTTCCCTACCTCCTTAAACAGAGTATAGAGTATACTGGGCATGTGTTGTTAAACCTTCCTTGAAGAATCTAGCCATTATTTCAAGCACTAGGTTTTGGATGCTGCTATAAAAGCACTGATGATCCCGCATGGCATCAAAAATGCTGTAGATCTTCCTTCCATGGCCCCGGCATCCTGTTTTTATCTGTCCGCCTGCTTTTTGATCATTTTTCTGGCTCTTTCATTTCTTGCCTGATGTTCTGCCTGCTTTCCATGTGCCTGATTGTGACAATCAGCTGGCCCTGCCCCCAGCCCTAGAAATAACCAAACTCATTAGAAAGGTACACAGAGTAAATAGGCTCTGGTAGAGAACCCAAGGCGCCTGGATTTCTCTACTCTTCTAGGCTGTTCTGTACAGCTGAGGTCTGTGGAAGTTAGGTTACATTGTCTGTGCTCATTTCCTCCTGCAATTGAAAGGTGGGGAGGTGGACCCAATTTCCCTATTCCCCGTCGTCCCAGGGTTCAAATCTATGATAGCCGAGGAAACAGCAAGTCTTCAAGCAGATAATGAGTGTGGCTGGATCGTGGCACTTTGCAAATACCTGATCTTATCCTCGGGTTTTGCTTCAGTAGCCAGAGCTGACTGTTAGTCACTTTAATCTCCATCAGAGATGTTAGCAGAGGGAAGGCTGACTGAGTTTGGCTCACCGTGATGGAATTTAAGACGTGGGAAAATGCAGACTTGCCTGTGAAATCCAAGCACAATTTCCCATTCAGAGACGTATTTATGAAATAGAAACTGATTGTAATCAAGTATGAAAAGGCAATTGTCGTTCGTTTTTAAATCATTCGACCCGAGTATGGTTAACTATTTTTGTTGACAGGTGTCTCATCTACTTTGTGAGTAATTCTTATTTAAATGAGTACATGCATGGCCTCCCAAACACTTTTTTTTAATTTTAAAATATTTCATTGGCAAATAAAGATTGAATATATTCAAGGTGTTCAAAGTATGATGATTTGATGCACATATACATTGTGTAATGATGACCATCATCAAATTAATGAACATATCCATCACCACCCATGCTGTACATTAGATCCTCAGAACTTGTTCATCTCATAACTGAGAGTTTTAAATCCACTTTTGTTTTGGTTGGTGGTGTTTGTCCTTTACCTTCTGCCATCAGCAGGGCTGGCTTCATGGACATGCAACCTATGCAGTCCCACATGTCTTCATGCTCAGTGGGGCTCTGTGCTTGGTTGAATGCTCTGTTGTCACTGTCCTAAAATTTTTAATAATTTCTCAATAAGAGGCACTCTGTTTTTGTTTTGCACTGGGTCCCCTGACTTATGGAGCCAATTCCAGCCATCATGGAATAGGATCATGGAATATCTAAAGTGGAAGGAGCTTAGAGGTCAACCTTTCAAGCCAAAAAAGAGGTAGTGATTTGCCCAAGGTCATAGGACGATGGTTAGAACAATGGTTACCAGAGGTGGGGGAAGGGGAAAATGGAGAGTTGTGGTCCACTTGGCATAAAGTTTCAGTTATGCAAGATGAGTAAGTTGTAGGTGTCTGCTGGACAGCACAGTACCTATAGTACCAGTGCTGCATTGTGTGCTTAGAATTTTGTTAAGAGGGTAGAGCTCATGTTGTGTTCTTACTATCAAAAAAAGAAAAAAGAAAAAGAGACACCAGGAAACATTTGGAGGCAATGGATATGTCTATTACCTTGATTGTGGCAATGATTTCATGTGTCTATGCATGTGTCCAAACTGAAGTGGCATACATTAAATATGTGCAGTTTTTTGTATGTCCATTATACCTCCATAAGGCTGTTAAAAAACATATAGAATGAAAGATAGCAGAATTCTGACAAGTGGGATACTCTGATCTTCAGGTCCCTCCTGGACATTGGGATTTTCTTCTACATGGACATAATGCTTCCTGCCCAGTTCATGCTTAGGGTCAATGAGCAAATTTAATAATAGTCTAACAGTTAATACTTATTAATTTAAATTTGTCATTATTCCCCTTCCCCCAACATACATATACACAGAGTAAGTAACCAGTTTTGTCTGCAATATTCAAATATTTACTGTAATGGAATTCTCTTTATTAATGGTATAAACATTGGAATAAACTCTCTCGAAAATGCTGGCAATTTCTCTGAATTAAAAGTTTGAATGGAGTTTTTTTCCCACTCATAAAGCGATACATTCTCATGGTTGGAGATTTGGAAAATGATCAAGAAGGAAAAAAATCACCATGCCAGTTTTTTGTATATTTTTTTCCAGTCTTCTCCATGCATGTGCATTTTTTACATAGTTGATTTCAAACTCTAATCATGTGCACCTTTTAGGTGCATTTAACACATTAGGTTGAACTGTAGGAGATTGCTGTTTTCATTGTCAAAATGTTGACAATTTGATGTTGTTTTACTAAATTGCAAAATCATCTCCTGAAATCAGAGTGTTCTTTTTAAACATCATATTCGTTGGCCACATAAAAATTCCATCAAGTGGCTGCATGCAGTTATGTAACTTTTGTTGAATCACATGATAATTATAAATAAATAATTTAACATAATACATAATTATATATAAACAACTATAAGTCTTGTCATGATAAAACATCGTATTTCTTTGCCTTCAGAGATGGAATATTCTTTTTAAGATAACTTTCATTGTTGTGTTAAATTATTATTTTATAAAAAAAGAGAAGAGTAAGTAAAGTCATTATTCTGAAATGAAATCTTTGGTGCATTTCTATCTGGTCTTTGTTTTCTACATTTGTGTGCATTTGAAAGCCTACCTTTTTTTCACCAAACAACATGTGGTGAACATTAAATAGAATACTATGAATCTGATTAAGTTTATGCCCAGTGACTGCAGGGGATCTTTCGAAAAGGACTATTCAGAGCGTGGTCCATGGACCGGTGCCATTCCCAAAGTGTTTGTCTCTGTTTGTCAGCGCTCAGAGGAGTTCAGAAACTGAGGACAAGCTTTTAGAAGCTTTCATAAGTAATTGGGCATGGCATGGCACCCAAGAAGATCAACCTTTCTTTTTTTTTTTTTAATGCTTCCTTTTTGTTTTATTTTACAAAATTATCACTCTGCAGTCGATCAGGAGCACAGAGGCCTTTCCCCACAGCTGGGAGGAGAGCGGTGCTGTGGAGCCCAGCCAGCATACCCAGCCACAGCAAAGGGACAGGTGCGCACTCATTTGCAGGTCCTCACCACGTGTGCGGCGCTGGGCTCTGAAAATCCTTGCCTCTGCTCTCTTGCGGTACTTGGCTTTCTCTGTTCCTTCTTGCTGCCCTCAGTGAGCGTGTCTCTAGCGTTTTCATTGTCACCCCTTTCTCTTTAACCTCTTGTCCTTCCTCCCTGATCTTTCTCTTTTTTCTCGTTTTTTCCCTGTCTTATCTCTGGATCGGAGTGGGGGCGGGGCCAGAGCGAGCAAACCTCATAGCCGTGCTTGTTCGTGTAAGGTGGGAAGCGTGTGTACGTCAGATCTGAGCTGGGGGTCCTAGAATGTCCCTGTCCAAAACAAATGTGCTTTTGCACCCAGCTGTTGTGACGTGTCTTCCCACAGCTGGAGAACGAGTCCTTTCCTTGCTTTAGTAGATAGGGGTTGCATTTTTTATCTGAAGTCAGTGGGCTCTGAATAAATTATGTTTTAAAGCTACACATTGGTTTTTTTTAATGTTAGCTACACTTTGGAACTTTCTTTATCCCAGCCATCTACTCTTGACCTAGAGTCAAGAGCTGACTCTGGGTAAACCTGGGCATATTCATTCAGGAACATGTGCATATCCATTTGGAGACATGTGCGGTTCTCGATCTTTTTTTTTTCAGTGAGATCAAAAGCCCACAGAAAGCGGCTACACATGGGTGATGTTCTGTTGTCAGTGAACAGGAGCAAGTGGCATGAAGCTCTGGAGCGATTCCGCAGGCTCCACCGGCCTCATGTCCCCTGGGCTACATGTATAAGTCCAGTGCTCGGAATAAAGCGAACAGTGATGACGAAATAACTGGCTTTAGTTAAATAATTTGCTGTTTACGGCTTCTCTGTTTATGAATCAGTTAAAAGCCCTTTTAAGTGAAATTGGATAGACTACAAAGTGTTGGTTTCATGTGTTTTATTTGCAGTTTAATCAGCGTGCTCCAGCTGCTGGTGTGGGGAGAGTGGAGCCGGGGTTTTAATTATCCCTGCTTTGCCCGAGTTAGGAATTCCCAACGGTGCCGTCTGAGCGAAGATGCCAAAAACCGCATTGTTCTTTAATTAGCTGTTGTAATTGTTTTAGTCTAATCTCCGTGATTAGCAGCAGCATTAAATACAGCAGGAAGAAAAGGCCTGTCCTCTATGCGCTGCCCCAGTAAACAGAGCCTTTCTCCCTTCTGGAGAGGGATATCATAGAAAAGTAGGACTCAACCAGTGTTGATTGGAAAATGATAAAGACCACCACCATGAAGCAGAGATGGCTTTGGGAGGTTGGTTTATGGCCCTCACTGCCAGCTCGCCTGGAGAGCTCTTCAGCCCTGACCTGTCACAGAGGCATTTGGACAGAGCCCTTTGGATGGCTCTGCTCCCTCTCTATGGGGATAAGGAAATGGACCGGATTGGCACCAGCTGTTGTTTTGGCTTCAGGTTTTCTGCTTCATGCATTCATCCCTAAGCTTTTATTGAGTGCCCCTTTTGTTCCAGGCATCGTGCCAGGTGCCTGAGGATACAGCGCTGGACAAGGCAGACACACAGTCCCTGTCCACATAGAGTCTACAGTCTAGAGGAGGAGACCGATGGTAATCAAACACTTGTTCAAGTGATGGGTTCATTGTAAATTGTGAAATGCCATGAAGGGAGCTAGGAGGGAATTGGGCAAAGGTAACTCACTTTGTCAGGTGAGTTGAGGGTCAGGGAGCTGTGTCCCAGAGAGGTGAAGTATAAAACTGAGATCCAATGCGTGAAGAAGAGTTAGCTGGGCAAAAAGGGCAGAGTAGAAATGTTTAAGGCCAAGGGAATAGCACATACAAAGGTCCTGAGGCAGGGTGGAGTTGGATCTTTTCTGCTCATTGTTCTATTAGAGGCAGGAGAATATGGTGGGAATGAGCCAGAATCTGGATGCAAGCTCCCTGAGTTCACACCTCATCTCTGCTACTTAATAGCTATGTGAAATTCTTCAAGTGCCTTCACACCACTCTGCCTCAAGTGTTCCCAGGATGTCAAAGGAAGATGGTGATGATAACAAGAGTATCATCTAGCTCACAGGGTTGTTGTGAGGATTAATTAAGTTTCTACATATAGGGCATTCAGAGCATTGCCTGGTGGTAAGGCTCAGGAAGTGTGAGCTGGCATCATTAACCCCTTGGGGTAGCCTTCTCTTAGAACTCCAGCAAAAGGGGCTAAAATCTAAATCTGCTGTGTACAAGTTTGTTGCAGTGCCTACTTTCTTATGCATGAAGTGGGGACAAAATTAACTAACTCAGAATTGCCATGTGGGTTAAGTAAGATATGTCAGGGGTTTACCTTTGTTGTAGCCCGTTGTTGGTGCTCAGAAAACAGTAGCTATTGTTACTATTCATGAAGCATCTGCTTGGCATGTGGTTGGTATTGATACTCAGTAATGGTAAGTTCCCTTTGCTTTTTCTTCTTTCCTTCCCATTGTTAGTGGGCTGTGCTGTCCTCCCCACGTTCACAGAAAGAATAACTCCATTGCAGGGTTTCTCAGCCTTGGCACTATTGCCATTTTGGACTGGATAATTCTTTTTGTGGGGAAGGGGGGAGCTGCCTAGTGCATTGTAGGATGTTTAGAAGCATCTCTGGTTTCTACCAACTAGATGCCAGTGGCACCCCCTCCCCCAAGTCAGGATATCCAGAATGTCTCCAGATGTTGCCAAATGTCCCCTGGGGAACAAAATTGCCCCCAGTTGAGAACTGCTGCTCTAGAGAAAAATAGAACAAATAGACTAGCTGGTATTTTGGAAACTCTCCAGTGTAGGGTATTATAGTCATGATGGTACGAGTCTTTTGGGGAGGGCAGTGTGCAGCAGATAGTTTTGAGGTCCTTTGAGCGTGAGGAGTTTACAGTGGTTTGCAACTTTAGCTCTATGTTGGAATCACCTGGAAAGATTAAAAAACTGATACTGAGTCCCTACCACCAGAGTCCGAAGTAATTGGTATGGATGTAGCTCCAGGATGAGCTACAGCTGTCCAGGTGATTCTGATGGGCTGCCAGAGTTGAGAAACATGCTCTAGATGAGAAGCCAGCGTACCTGTGTGAAAGGTTAGGTACTCAGGTAAACCTAATGTGCCAGGGGATGGTACAGACAGAGGTCTTGCTACTACTGCTGCTACATGACATTTATTCATGTACGAGGCGTAATAAATGCTAAGTGCTTTACATATATTTTACATAAGTCTCTTAAGCATGTTAACTCATGTAATGCCAAAAACAGTTCTATGTGGTAGGTACTATTATCATTAACCCCATTTTAATGGTAAGGAAACTGAGGTACAGGTAGTTTAAGAAACTTTTCCAAGGTCACACAGCTAAAAGTAGTGGCATAGGAATGGAAATCAGATGGGTTGGTCTACAGCCTGTGCCCTGTCGCTTCAGGTGGTGGGGCAGGAAGAGGACTGGACGTGGGCATTGAAAATGGTTTTACAAGAGTGGGTTGGATGAAGGCCTTGATGTATACAGATTGGAAGAAATGCCAAGCATTCATCCATTCTCTTATCAAGTTTTTATTGGGCCCCTACTGTGTTCCAGGCACTGTGCTAGGTTCTAGAAATACACTGCTGACCAAAATAGGCATGGTTCCTTTCTTCTGGGAGCTTTCAACCTCATAGTTTGGGGAAGAAACAGACAGGAAACAAACACTTAATGCGTATATACTACAATGCAAATGTTGATTAGTGGTAATAAGGAAGTGAAGAAGGAGCTGCTGTCACATCAAAGGGAGTGGGTTACCTTACACAGGACAGCCAGGGAAGGTTGAGGGTTGAAGATTGAGAAGGAGCCAGGAAAAAAACCATTCCAGGCAGAGAGAACAGAGTGTGCAAACTCTCTGAGGCTCAGATTGCTTAGCGTGGCTGAAGACCTGAAGAAGTCCAGTGGGGCATGGGGGAAGTCAGAGAGGTGGGAAGGGGCCAGATGGTGTAGGCCATTATCCCCATTCCATGATGAAGGGAAACTGAGGCCCAGAAACACGGTAGGGGTGCCTCAGCTAGTCAGCAGCAGAGCCAGAATTCAAATCCAGGCTCTGTGGTCTTGGCATAAGATGTTCCCGAATGGTGCCTGTTTCATACTCATCAGCCTGTGTGTTCTGATGTGGGGTTTAGAAAATGTAATTAAGACAGGTCCCTTCCTGTCATGCTCCTGGGATCTCCTAGCTAGACAGAGACAACTCAGGCAAGGTGTCCTGCTGCACTTTGAACATAGTAGTAGGCATTTAACACGTGTTTCCTGACCATTTATAACAGGTTCCAGGACACTCTGATAGACATTTTCATGTATTTCTAGACATGGCCTTGAAAGTAAGCCCCCTTACAATAGATGTACAGTCATTGTCCCCATTTTACATATGTGAAAACTGAGGCCCAGAAAGTGGCAATAGGTCCTTCAAGTTCACCCAGCAAGGGAGTAAGAAGAGCCCAGGGTGGAACCCCAGCCTTCCTGACAACATAGCCCATGCTTTTCCCACTATGTTTTTCTGCGTTTTCTCTGCATTGTCCAGAGTGCCTGGCAGTTCATTATATACATTTGTAGAATCAATGAATGAATTCATGGAGCCAGGTTTTGAATTATAGTAGCACTTTGGATCTGTATAATTTCCCCCCAACATTGCGTGACATTGCATTTTGCTGAGGCACAAACTTGATCCTCGCATGCAGGAAACAGACCTATAGCTGGTTAGAGAACCAAGCCAGGATGCCTGCAACCTGAGGGAAAGGGGAAGCATTTGGTGTAGGAACCTTGGTAATTCCTAGGAACTGATTTACAAAACATAACAAAATCTTGGCCTTGTGATGAAACTGACTCATCCCCTGTCGAAGCCATGTATTGGTGTTGACTTTGAAGTCCAGCTGTTTGAGCAGGACTCGCTGATTCAGCAGAGTATCCTGTGCTTAGGTGACATAGCTCAGTGGTTAAGAACCCGAGCTTTGGAGTAAGATCAAGTAAATCCAGGCTCCAGTTCCCAGTTTTCTCTGTCATTCCTTCCTCAAGTATTTATTTAGCTTCTACTATGTGCCGTCATCGCTTCAGGAATCAGGTGTCCTGGGAATCCGGAAATCCAAGGCGCCTAGCCTTATGGAGTTTAGCAAGAAGAAACAGATGATAAACACATATGCAAACACATAAATAAGAAAACTTCAAGGAAGGGAAAATGAAAAGGATTAAATAGAGTGGCAAGATGGGCAATGACGAGTATGGGGTAGATGGTATTTGAGCCTAGCTTTGAATGATGAGAATAAACTTAGACATTCATGGATTCAGGGAAAAGCATTCCAGGCAGATGAGTAGCATGTGCAAATGCCCTGGGGCAGGAAGGAGCTTACCCTGGTGGCTGAAACATAGTGGTGAGAGGAGGAGGGAAGAGCTTACAGAGATGGGGGTAGGGGATGGGGGTAGTTAGATCCTGTAGGGCCTCATAGGCCATGATAAGGAGCTTGGATTTTATCCTAATTGCAAAAGAACATGTGATTTAGAGTATGCTGAGCTTACATGAGTTTACTGAGATACTGCATGTAAAGTATTTGCACGGTGCCTGGCACATGTAATAGGGTCCATAAATACTAGCTGCTAATGTCGTTATTTATTATGGTTACTTTTTATTTGGGCATTCATTCACCAGGCTTCTGCATATCTGTCATGAATCTCAAAGGGTGCCTCACCTCTCTAGTCGTAAATGACCCAAAGAGAAGTTACAGCTCAAACAACCGTGAAGAAATGGGCACAAGGCAGACACCTGGATGTGAAATCACATTGCAGTTCACTGCTGCTGATGCGGAGGGCCCCATTAAGTCTGACCAGGGTTTTGAAGTAGGTTCTTTCAGATAACAGGTTTTGTGTAAAATTAGCTTTACCCCCAAATCCTTCTGCTGTCCAAGCCAGCCAACAGAAGCAAAACAGAGCCTTGGGAGCAGGGACCCTAAGTCTTGTATCGTCTCTCTAACTCTCCCAAATCTGCATGGAGGGGGAGGCAGGGTGGTTATTCCCCCTGCCTCCTCTGTCAGGCAAAACTCCATAAATACATGCTGCCAGTAACCTGCAGCCCCTGGGGCCCAGATGACATGTGTAAATATCTTTTCTCCATGTGGGTATCCAAAGACTGAGTCAATAAGCTTAATTTCCTGTGGATTCTACTGTTTGGTTGCCACAGCCGAGAAAATTGATCAGATAAAAGCTGTGTGCTTCAGGGAGGATAGTTTGAGTTGCGAGCTGTGGGCCATCGAGGCAGTATGCCCAGCAGGTGGGATCTTGCCTCATGCTCCTTTGCTCTCACATTCTGCTGCGACCTGACCCAGGTACGGCTGCAATTTCCTGAGCTGCTTCTGGCATCTTCTAGGAACTTTACTGATCATCTTCACATTCTCATTGGCCCTGTGTCAAAGCACTATGATCTTGGTTTAATCCAGTGGTAAGGACCTTCTCCCAGGAACTTGCAGAGGCAAGATCAGGGAAAGATCATCTGATTTGAGTCCAGAACCACTGGGTGTAGGGTCAAGGGGCCTGGCCTTGGGGTCAGACCTGGGATCCACCACCAGGGGACCTTGGGCAAGTTGCCTGACCTCTCTGAGCTTCTGTTTTCTAACCTGGGGATTATTCTGTGACTACCTCATGGGTTCATTTATTCATCAGAATTTATTAAGCACCTATCATGTGCCAGGTCCTGTGGTGTGGGGCTGGAGGAAATGCAATGGGAGTAGATGTATCTTTGACTTCATGGAGTAACAGACGTCCTGGTAGAGAGAGAGGACAAAACAAACCAATGAACAAATAACCAATGCCGCAGTAATGATCTCCCGGGACTGAGGTAGGAGCACCAGAGTCTGGAATTGAGGCTGCGAGGTTGGGAGAAGGGGAGACGCCTCTACTTGTGGTAGGGGCTTGGGAAAGGGCTCTTCGGGGGCTGACAGTTCAGCTGAGAGGCAAAGAATGACAGTGGGAAGAAGACGCGTGCCAAGCAGAGGGAACAGCATGTGCAAATGCCCGGAGTGGCAGAGACCTTGCACGGGACAGGGAATGGATGCAGGTCAGGGTGGCTGGGGGGAGGGGATGGAGCAAAAGAGGCTTGAATGGAGGGGTGGGTTCAGCGTATGCTGAGCTTTGTAGGTCCTGGGAAGGAGACTGGGTTTTCTTCTAAGGGCTTGCCTGGCTTTTTGCTGTAGTCTTTCAATCTGCCTCCCTCCTTCTGCCTTTCCCCCGAGCAGGCTGTTCTCAGCACAGCTGCCGGAGTTGTTTTATAAAATCATGAGTCGGAAGAACACGCGACTCTGCACAAAGCCCACCAAGTGGCTCCTCATCCCACTTGAAGTAGAAGCCAAAGGCCCAACCTTGGCCCCCCAGGCCCCATTTGACCTGGCTGTCACTCACCTCTCTACCTCATCACCTCCTGCCCCCCCAACACCTGCCTGACACACTCGTACAAGACCAAGCTTTTCTCTTTTCTGTGGCTAAGCTTCCAGCTGTCAGAATGTGTATGAGTTGTATAATACAACACATCCCTTTTTGCTTTGGCCACCAGGAAGCTCCAAGCCTCATCTAATGTTAATGATAATCATTCTGTTTGCTTTGGTTTGTGAAGTTTCCCCTCTCGTTCTGGTTATTGATTTTCTATCACTAATACAGTGGTTTTCTGGCTTCTGTATCTTTCATTGCAGGCTTTCCTTTTTGGAATGGGAGGGTATAAATTGTAATTAGGTTTCCCGTGCTGCTCTCAACTGATTGTGTGTCCATTTCCCTCCAGTATGAGTTCTTTTGGACAGCAGATGTATCGATGCCATTCATGCAGAAGCAGTTGGTGGGAGTGAGGGAGGAACTTCTGGTCCTCTGAGGGGATCCTTTAATGCATATTCTGGGACCTAGAATCTAGTGGTTTCTAGAGGGCTCTATGAAAAATGACTTTGACTCATGCAGCTGGTGGGCTGACTAAGGATTTTTCCTCCTTCTCTGCAGCACCCCAAGGGTGCTATTGTGCAGGTGACAGGTGGGCCTGGGGAAGGCCCTGGAGTCAGAGCCCCACCGGCCTCCTTGCCAGGGAGCCAGAGGCTATGTTAACCCTTGAGGGCCCCAATTCATTACTCCTCCGGGGCCTGTTGCTCCCAAACTTTCTCCAGAATCCCCCGATCTACAGATTCTGGAGCTCCTGAAATGATTCCTGGACAAGAGTTGCTTTTAGAAGTTAAAACTAGAAACTAGTGAGTTGACAAGTTTGGTTTGGCCTGCAGAGTGTTTTAAAAACAATTGAGTCTTACTGTTCTTTTGGCTGGACAAGCCCTCTCCAGTGTTCCAACCCTCCCAGAGTGGATTGACTCATCAGTGGTGACCCTCACCATGGGTGAGGCCTGTCTGAGGCAGCTGCGTTTTGAATCTCAGGACAGAATCTAAGTTAAAGATCCCTTCACTTTCCAACCCTTAGTCCCACTCTCCCAGACGTAGCCCTGTGGGTTAACAGTTTGGGCTCCTTCCAGCCTAATCCACACTTCTTGGCAGGGGAAACTAAGGCTTGGGGAGGATAGGAGATGAGGCTATTGATCAGGCCCTGACAACAGTCGCCCCTGTCTGGGCACGGCCACTCCCAATGCCATCGCGGATCTTTATGAACTTTTTTTTTTTAATGGTTTGAACTTTTTCTCCCCCTAATGAAAGGAACGTTTTTTTGCCTGAGTTATACAAACAGCATTAGAACAACATCCCCGCTGTTGAAGAAGTAAAGAATTCACCCACAGTCCCACCGATCTGGCTAGAAACCAAGCTGTGTGCATGAGTCTGAGCAGTCCCTGTCCACATGCGTAGATCATCCCTGCATATTTCTAAGCACAAGGAACATTCCCTTCCAAGAGCCCAATGCGCCGTAAAAGTCGGCGGCACAGGGAGGCCTTGTCTGGCAGGTTGCATGAGGCCTTGTGTGGTTACAGCCTCGTTGTGTGTCCTGCCCCTCCCTTCTCTCCCCCTCCTCCAGCCCCACAGCCAGTGACTTAGAGGTTGGCCGAGGGCTGAGCAGCCCAGCTTCCTGCTTCCTGGCCTCACAGGCAGGCCTCTGTGGGGTTGCCAGTGCTCCTGGGCAGGGGCTGGGGCTTAGAACAGGGGATTTTTGTCTGGTCCTGACGTTGGCAGGCAGCCCAGGCCAGTCCTGAGAACATCACCAGACCAGGTACCTGGGGGCAAACCTGGCAGACAAGTACATCTTTGAGCCGGGAACCAGACTGCCCAAGAGCCAACAGGGCCGGGCATCTGTGGCCATGGCCTTGGGGGAACATGTCCCATCTCCCAGCTTCCCTGCTCATCCCCTGCCAGCGATGGGGCTTTTCCCAGAGGACCTGGTCCTTTGGGATGGGTCTGGAGCCTTTTCAGAGGTACGTACCCTCAGAGGCATCTCTGATCCATGAATTTGTGCTAGTTACCAGAATTTGCAGGAGACATGATGTTGTGTAGCAGCTTTGAGCCAGACTTCCAGAGTTTGATCCCTGCCTCCTGCCTCTCCTTGAGCAGGTCACTTGATTCTCTGTGTGCTTCAGTTTGCTCATCTGCAAAATGGGATAATCATAGGGTGGTTGTGAAAATTAAATAGTTAATACACACACGCAAGTGTACACATACACGGGGGTATGGAAAACTGGTGAACACCAAATAAGGTGTGTAGTCTGGTGAACAGTGTTGTACCGGTGTTAGTTGCCTGGTTTTAATATTGCGCTGCAGTTATATAAGATGTCACCGCGGGGGGAAGCTGGGCAAATGAACACGGAACTTTCTGTACTATCCTGGCAACTTCCTGGGTGTCTGTAATTAGTACAAAAAAAAGTTAGAAAGGAAATTGTGTTACTGCATGTAAGGCCCTCGGACAAGGCCTGGTGCGTGGTGGGCATTGCAGGAGGGAGCATCGTTCTCTGTCAAGGAGGAGGATTTCAGGATGTTTCACTTAGTCATTCACAGTACAGTGCCAGGAGGGACATTGCAGGTAACAGGAAGCAGGGTTCTGTGACCTCCAGGCCCCTCCCTCCCCCTCAGGCTTCCTCCCACCTGACCTGAGCTCTGGGCACAGCTGAGTCACTCCCTGAACATGCCTTGCTTCATGCCTGCTTAGTTTTGCTGGTGTGGTGCCCTCTCTCTGGAATGTACCCCTTCCCCTTGTCTGTCTGGCAAGTTCCTATTTATCCTTCCAGCTCATACCTCGCCTCTTCTAGAAGGCCTTCTTGGGCCCTTGGAAGCTCTGCCCAGACCCCCACCAGGCTATAGAGCAGTCATTCTCAGATCTTGGTCCTGGACCCACAGTGGCAGCATCACGTGGGAACAGGAGAGAAATGCACATTTGCCTGCCACCCCCAGACCTCCGGAATCAGATGCTGGGGGTGGGGCTGGGGTGGATTCCCGCAATCTGTAGTTTAACAAATCCTCCAGGGCATTCTGAAGAGCAGGCTGCTCCAGCCCAGCACGTCCAACGCTGGAACCAGGGGATCTTGTTAGAATGCAGATTCTGATCCAGCCAGTCTGGGGCTGGGCCTGGGACTCTGCATTTCTAACAAGCTCCTGAGTGTAATATCTCCTTCTCCGTCATAACCTCTTCTGCTACTGCAACAATGGGAGCTTGGTGATTTGTTGTTATTGTTCAAACAATGGGTGGATTTGCAACTGGGTGATTATCCTGGACTAAAGGGCCTCTTTTTTGTTGTGGGGGAGGGGTGTAGGGAGGGAAACCTATCTTCATCTAGTTTGGGGCTGGAAAAGAGATGCAGGTAAGATGGAGAGGAAGAAGGCAGTCCATCTGCTCCTCCCAGGCAGGGCAGACACCACGCTCTGTTTTATTCTAATGGTGTCTGGGAGTGGAGCCATGGGACATGACCCCTGAAAGGGACTCTCTTTGTCTATACTTGGAACAGAGCTCTCTCTTCCTTTCCCCCATTTATGCATTTATTTATTCCACAAACATTTACTGGCCTTGAATAGGAGGGAAGATACATTAATGTTGGCAAAAGGTGCGGTCCCTGCCCTGAGGCAGTGTCGCTGTCTGGTGGGGACAGATGCCAGTCGTTGAGCAGGACTGTGATAAGTGAAGCAGGATGTAAGTGCCAGTGTTTGGAGACTGTGTGGCTGTGGGACTTAACCTGAGGGGGTCAGGAGCCTTTCCCTGGGGAAGTGGCATTTAAGCTGAAACAAAGAAACATGGAGAGGGTAAGGATTAATTTAGGAAGAGGAAACGTCATGTGCAAAGGTCCTGGTGTGAGTGGAAACCTGCACGGCAGAGCATGCTAGGAAGCAAGAGGGGGGAAGTCAGGCTGGAGAGAAGCGAAGGGACCCAAAGGAGACAGGACTCCACAAAGGACTATAGCCATAGCTGGGGAGGAAGAGGAAGGTGTTAAGTTTCCAGGAATTCGGTTGCAGCTCATCGCTGAGAGCAGGGCCCAGAAGTTTCAGTCTGATCCCATCTTTATAGGGGTGATGTGTTTCTACTCCCAGCTGCCTTTGAGCTCACATGACCTCTGTCCCCTGCCTCCCCTGGTCCCTGGGGCCCCTCTAGTTGTGACCTATGCATTTTATTTTCCCCCTATGTAGCCTTCCTCTGCACCCTCCAAAAGGTTAAGTTCAGATGCAAGAGGCATGGGTTTTTCCACCTCTAAGCCCAGAACCACCACAAGCACACATCTTAACTCCATACCTCTTAATCTTCTTGACTGCAATGGCTCATCCACAAAATAGGAACATTAGACCATTTGGGACGAGAAGTGCTTCCAAAGAATCCCTTTGAAGGCAGAGGAACGAGAGGGAGGTTGTGTGTCGTGGATGTTTATTGCCATATCCACTTGAAATCTGCCAGGCTGAAAAAAACAGATTCTCAGAAAATTTCCCCTCTTAACAAGGCACAGCACAAACAGTACACTCTAGGAACGGCTGTCTGTTTCAGAGAAACCAAGCTGGTACATGCCCACGGCCTCCCTCCCGCTCGTTCATGATGAGTGAGAGCCAGGCTGATGCAGCCAAGGCAGGCCCAGAGGGTTAGCCCTGCCCAGGGGCGGGGCAGCCAGCGCTGGTCTCTAGCCCTGCCTTCTTGCAACAAGTATTTGCTGAGTGAGGGCTCACTGTATGTCAGACACCATTTTAGACCAGTGGCTCTCAATCGGAGGAAATTATGCCCCCCCCCCCGGGACCTTTGGCAATGTCGAGAGACATTTCCGGTTGTCACAAGTAGGGGGGAAGGAGTCTACTGGCATCTAGTGGGTAGAGGCCCGGGATGCTGCTCAACATTCTGTTATACAATGCACAGGACAGCCCCCACAACACAGAATGGTCCAGCCCAAAATGCCAGTGGTGTCAAGGTTGAGAAACCCTGTTGTAGACCCTTGGATATCTCTGAGTCTCCTTCCCACCTCTCTTACTCTTACTCTTACTCTGCATGAGGCAGATGTCTTTGGAGCTCTCTCTGTGTGCGAGGCTCTGGGCTAGAC
Source organism: Daubentonia madagascariensis (assembly GCA_023783475.1). Lineage (NCBI taxonomy): Eukaryota > Metazoa > Chordata > Mammalia > Primates > Daubentoniidae > Daubentonia > Daubentonia madagascariensis. Next base: position 2,035,431 of record JAKFHU010002505.1, on the reverse strand, counting down.
ATTTGCTTTTCTGTGGACCTTCCTTTTTTTCTTCCGTTCATGTCTGCATTCACCTGTTGATCCTTTGATCCTCCATCAACCACGATTTACACAGTGTCCGCTATTGTGCTAGGCACCGTGCTAAACACTTCATATTTTACTTCTAACCCTTGTGATAATTAGAGGAGATATGATGTTATTTTCCCCATGGAAACTAATAAGTCGCATTTGTTGTGCATCTACCACATGTCAAGTGCTGGAAAGCATACTGATTTCTAATCCTCATAGCAATTCTAGCTTAAATTAGGTTTTCTAATCCCATTTATCCTGAAACTGGGTCTTGAAGATGAGTAGGGTCTTGTTCAAGTTCACATGCCAAGGAAGTTTGAAAGAAGGTGGGGATGGCGGCGATCTCTGGGTAGGCAAGCAAGAGTGTGGACAGGTGTATTAGGATTGAACCAGCCTGCAAGGTTGCAAATAGAACCTCAGTCTTTGAACCCAAGCCCCCCTAGAGGAAGGAAGAGAGATGTGGCTGTTCTAGGTAGAGCCTTCCCCTCACCTTACAGGCAGGTGGGTGAGGTGAGGAAGAATTCTAAACAGAAGGGAAGGAATTCTCCTTTCCTGTGCCTGGCACTGGACTCTGCCCCATATCATTGTCTCAGATACTTCTTGCAGCAACTTTAAAGGCAGGTTTAGTCAACTTTGGCATGCTGTTGAGGCACAGGGGGAGAAGTCAGTTGCCCAAGAGCTGCTAACTAAGCAGTGGCAGCATCTAAGGCTGAGCTTGGTCCTCCTGGTCTCCCAGCCCACAGAGAGCCATCGGTGCCATCTTGGAAGACGGAGGTTGTGGGAGGTGTCTGGAGGAAAAAGATATCCTTTTCAATCCCCCGTACCCCTTTGCCTTCTTACGGACACAGCCTTCAAGCTCTTCTACTCTGCCTGGCCCATTGTAGATCTTAAGAAATGCCAACTGATTGACCAATGGATGCACTGAGGCTATATATTCCGCCAGCGTGCATTGTGCATTGCAGATCATGAAGACAGAGAACCAATCTGCCATCCCTGGAACACCCAGTAACAAGTCTCATTATTTTAGGGACATTAATCCCTCTGCAGACCCCAGCAGAGGAAGGCTGTGCACCTTTAACCCTTCATTGCCTACTCCTTAGAGGCTGTGCTTACCCCTGCTGGGTTCTCTCTCCGTGAGCAATTGCCCAATTGGATTCCATTTGTAGACTCTGCCTCCTGGGGCGCAGGAAGGCCCCTGGGTATGGAAGTGTTCCAAGCTCGATCAATCCCTTCTTTTATTCAGGGCAAAGTTACAAATGGGCCAGAGTCATTGGAAAGATTTTCCACCTCACTGTGCAAAGAAGCCCTTATGAAAGATGTATTGACGGATCCCCTTGCACCAGGATGTTACTGGCCTCGGAAAGGGAGGAAATAAGTACCTGCTGGCTCTCTTTCTGCCACAAAAACTCTCTTTCAGGTCAGATTTCCTCTGCACCCAAGCACATTTGATTTAAATCATTTCACTGCAAAATATAAATAAAATAGAGATCACTCCTGTAATGAAAAAGAGAAACACTTCGGTGATATAGTTTTGACTTCCAGAAAATAGGGCATTAAAACTACAGGCTCGTATAACTACTGGATTCCCAGGCCTCAGGCATGCTCATTTCAGTTGGCACAAGCGGGTAACCGCCAGTGAATGCACCACTGCAGAGACCACAGGCCCAGGTTCGAGGTTCTGCTCTGACTCTCTCTGCTTGTTGGTTCTGTCCCCATGTCAGGTGTCCCTCCTTGGTGGGGGTCAGGGAAGGGACATCACTGCAGCTCTCAGAGGACATCTTCCCATCCCCCATCCTAGCCTGAGCCCAGGGCCAGAGAAGTGATGGGGTAAGTCATACTCAGGTTAGGAGAAATGTGTAAACACCCCCACCCAGGGCTCCAGGTGGTGGCCGGTGGTGGGTGGTGGCTGCCAGAGCATCTGGGGGAAGGGAGGCCGGAACCCGCACTGCCTGTTTCTAACGTGTGTGGGCTCAAGGCCTGGCTCTTTTCGTCTGGAAAGAAAAGTTGTCTGGAAGTCAGAGTGTCGGGTTGGTGGGGTCCTTATGGTTATGAGTGCCTAGTAGAGCAACACTTCATCTGTTTAGCACTGTTAAGAAAGAAGGTATTCTGTTTTATAAGTAAGTGTTCCAGAAAACTAAAGCTGACCCCTATAAGTGCTGCGCACACACACACACACACACACATACACACACATACACACATATACGCTCCAATCTGCTGTTCCCTATAACCCAGAGGGACTTTTTTTTGGAAATCAGATAGGGAAGGTATTTAGATTAGCGAGCATTGACTTACATTGGACACGCGGGCTGGAATCTAAGTCAGAGAATAACTCACCTTCTGTCCCAGGTAGGCAAGACCAGGGGGCATCCTGACACAGGGAGCTGGGGTGGGCTTTGGAGCTAGCACCCCTCTGAGCCTCTGTCCCCACCTCTGTATAACAGAGAGAGTATGCAGGAGTTTGACCCCTGCCTGCAGGGGGTACAGGCGGCAGTGAGTGGTGCTGTCAACGTGCATAGACTTTCAGAGCTCTTCTTCCTTGCCACCTAGAGCCTGCCACCCCTTCTTTTCTGGGTCTGTAGCTGTGTTCTTGGTGAGTTTGCCAAGAAACCTGGTGGATGAATGTCACAGGATAGAACGTGAATTTTACTAGCCAAACCCATGACCTCGTCACCCTGTATTTTTTGTCTATGCAAAGTCGGGGGATATATAAGCAAATAGATATCTATCTTGAATGCTTTGAGAACACTTTCCATTCAGCTTTCCCCAGCAAGGACAAAGAAGTAACTAGTATTGGTTTAACTGGTCCAACAACTTTGATTACAACCCATTTGGTTCCCACGACTTTTTTGGGGAGGAAAAAAAAAGTTCTTACCTGTGGATTTACTAGATTGTTGACAGGTGACACATTTGGACATAGGCTTACAGCAGGTTTAAGGCCAAGAAAACATGTCAGCTATTTCAAAGGAGCTGAGCTGAAATGAAATGTGTTACAATCATTTCACCACCCTCCCCTGCCCGGTCCAAATCCAAGCAACATTTTTTTCACACCATGCTTATACCCTCCAAATAAAGCATTCCTGTAATCCAAGGATAGCATTGTGTTGGTAACAGCTTTGGGAAGGAAGAAAAAAAAAGGACACACTGCCATCTTTGCACCTGAACCTGTGCCTGTCCCTCCCTCTACCTGGAGCCCCACACTTCCAAATTGTAGTGCCCTCACTCCCTCACCTGCCTCAGGTCCTTGCTCAGAGGTCATCTTGGACGGATGCCATCCCAACCATTGCTGTTAAAATTGCAAACTGCCACCACACTCAATCCTTCTGCTATGCTTTGGTCTTCTTCATAGCAGTTATTGCCAACTGGCAGACTTTACACTGCTATGGCCCGTCTTCCCGTTCCAGTGTAAGCTCTAAGAGAGCGTAAATGGATGTCCTGTGAAGTGTATATCAGCACACACGTCTCTGTACACACATGCACACGTATATAGGCACACATATGTATTCATTGCTCACGTATCTATTTTGTTCATGTATCTTTAGTGCCTGGCACATCATTTGCTCTCAGCAAACATGAATTAATGAATCATATGTACACATTGATGATAAGGTAAGCCTTAATTACAGAAATGTTAAAACAGTGGGAAAAATATATTCATCTGAAAATCAAGAGAACATGGTAAAATGGCCTGTAAAATGCCTGGATTATTTAGATCAAGGTCCCATTGATCAACTAATCACGCCTATTCCTAGGATCACAGTGAAAAAGCTGAATGTGTTTTAAAGACAGACGTGTGGAGTGAAGATTCCGCCTCTTCCTCCCGGCCATTGTTCATATCGGTAACAAGGAAAGTAAGAAAGCACCGTGGGCGTCGTGTTTTGAGCTTATTTCTTAGCGCTCCCCATGCATTCTCTCATGCAGTCCTCACAGTGGTCCTCTCATCGTGTCAGTTTTCTAGACAGAAATTTAGGGACAGAAGAGGGCACCAACCTTTCTCTTTGTTTATGTGAAAAATATTGATATGCCCGAGATAAAACACCACAGCAACAGTGATGACAGCTAAAACAGGGGTCAGCAAACTCTGTAAAGGGCCAGACACTAAACGTTTGAACCTTAGCAGGCCATATAGGCTCTGTCACCACTCCTGGGTTCTGTGCATGTGGCTCTGCTGCAGCTGCAGATAATATGTAAATGAACGGGCGTGGCCATGTCCCAATAAAGCTTTGTTTACCAAAAGAGGCTGGCAGGTCTGTAGTTTGCTGGCCCCTGAACTAAATATAATCACCATGAGGGCAGGGACTGTGTCACTTTTTGCTCATCATTGTATCCCACGGAGGGAGCATGATGCTTTGAGCCTGGCAGATCTTGAATGAATGAATGGATATATGGATGCATCAAGGAATCAGTGGTCTGTTGAGACCACCTGCCTAAAGCTCCTGCCCTCCCCTTTCCTTCCCAGATGGAAGGGACCCCACCTGTCCTGCCACTCCCAGCCCCCTTGCCTTGTTGTCACCTTGCTCCTTCCCTCTTCCTCTCCTCCCCACCCACTCTATGCCCAAGGCCAACCCCCGCACCTCACCTCATGGTGCCTTCTCCAGCCTTGCTCAAGAGCCCTGGGGAGCTGGGTGATGTCGCCTGACAGGTTCTTCTGCCAGTGGTGGGTGGCTTTTTCTGGAACTTCTTGGAGTTCTGTGTGTTTGCTGATTCATCTCTTTATACCCTCCCCTCTTCCAGGAAGGGTTTATGGCAGTCTACAAGGGTGTACAATACAAAACAAGGTTGAGTAAATTAAAAATGAGACAAAGAAAGGAAACACAATCGTGGGGCCGTAACTTGGCGTTGGGATTGACACTCACATCCACACCATGAAGACCTTGCTATGGGGCAACTGGAGATTTGGCTCAGAGCTTTCTGGTGGCTAGCGGGAAAAGCAAATCTGTCCCTCCACCACCCTGTGTCCAAATAATTGACATAGACCATTGCTCACAGCAGGTGAGTCTGTTCTTAGTGTTCAGTTCACACGGAAACTTCTCCAGGGCGCTTCCCAGGAGGACACTGTGAGCGTGAAGGACCAGCAGGCTCCACGGCTTGCCCATAGTGGACATGATGAGGTGTTTGTAGCTAGACTCGATGTCTTATGTTCGTGCTCAACACATCCTAGGGTCTGGGTCTGGGTTGACCTGGCATGACCCAGGGTGGATTTTAGGGCAGCTCCAAGAACAGCCAGACCATGTGGTCTTCAAGCACCATTGGAGCATAAAGAGGAAGCTCTCGGTCACAGAGAGAGTCCAGGTGACAATTCTGGCTCAGCCCCTGACCTCTGGCCTCATCCACCCACTTCTCCAGACCTCAGACTCCTCATCTGAGAAATGGGGGTAATATTAGCATTTGCCACCTGGCGTTGAGGTCAGCTGATGAAAAGACTTGGCAGCGCAGCCTTTGCGTCTGTCATCTTATTTAAGCCTCACGGCAACATTGCAAGGTAAATGTCATCCCGTCTGCCTCACGCTGTTCTGAGCACTTTAGATCAGTATCACTCAACCTTTTTCCCATTATCACCCTCCTAAGAAGAAAAATTTAATTTAATTTAAATTCTCCCTAGTGAGAGAAATTAAATACTATGGGATAAGATTTTATCAGGTAGGATGGAGCTTTGCGGGGCCACAAACCATTGTAATATCTAAGATTTTTTCCACACACACAAAACCCAACCAACTTTTGCTCCCTTGGGGCAGTGATATCACTCACCCCTGTGGAGAATGCACGCTTTGGATGTATTAATACATACTAACTCCTCTTAAAGGTCTAGTTGATGGATAAAGAAACAGCCCCAGAGAGGTAAAGTAACTTGCCCAAAGTCACACAGCTAGTGAGAAAGAATTTGAATTCTATCTTAGGGATTGCTCTAAATTATGCTTTTAGCCACTCCTCTTAACTCAAGGCAGCAAACTGTCCCCACTGTTATGTGTCTCACTTTTTTTGTTTACCTATGTGTCTCAGCAGTTTTTCTGGTTCAGTATGTATACAATTGCCTCATTCTTTTGAATAGCTACATTGTTCGCCATTTGCACTATATAGCATGATTTCTTTAACCAGGCCACAACTGGTGAGGCTGGGGTGGTTTCCAGTCTTTTGCAATTAAAAACCCCATCATAGCAATCCTCCCCACACACATATCATTTTACTTAAGTGCAAGTAAACGTGAAGGTTCAACGCCTTGAAGTGGAATCTCTGCACACTTCTTAAAAGATAGCATTTGATCGGAAGCACAGAAACATCTCCACAGAGCTGAGATTCTTACCGAGCCATCCAAGGTCAATTTTCAGCACTTTCTTAGCAACGAAACTACTCTTTTGACCCCCAAATTCCTCCTGACCTGGTTATTGATTTAGATGCATTCTCCGCCCCCCCCCACCTTTTATGCGTTTGGTCACCGGATTATCCTCTTGTCGTCTGGTATTTGCCTACGAGGCTTCCCACAGTTTATTTTTGAACTTCAGTTCTGATCTCATTAGCAGAAAGCCTAGACAGCCAGATTTCGTTCCTGCTGCCTGGGTACCTGCTTTGAAATGGGATTGGAGTCAAGTAGCATGGTGGCTTCTGGGTTCTTCCCATGTCACTAGTCTTTTTTAAACGTTTTTCTTTTTTTTTTTTTTTTATTTCAAAAAATTTAGGGGGTAGTCATGTTTTTTGTTCCAAAAAATTTAGGGAGTACTCATGTTTTTTGTTACATGGATGAATTGTGTCATGGTGTAGTCAGGTCTTTCAGTGTACCTGTCACCAGAGTAGTGTACATTGTCCCCAACAAAGAGATTTTTATCTCTCACCCTCCTCCCACCCTCCCCCCTTCTTAGTTTTGAAACTTTCTTTAAGAACCGAACAGGATCTCATTCTGCAGATTTTCCTGGGCCTTTGTATTTAAGGGCTGTCTTTTAGCAGTCAAGGAAATCTAGCATGAGTGATCCCTGTACAACTCTGCAGGGGACAAATAAACTCTCTTCTCCTAAACCTCGCTAGTAAGTCTAAATCGCCTCCCATGTACAGTGACCTCGGCTAGAGAGCTGTGGTGTGGAAAGGACACTGGAAATTCACGAAGGGTGCCTTTAGCCCTTCTGCAGCCGTTGCCTGTAATTAAAGCCGGCTGCACTATTAAACTCATCTGAGTAATTAAACCCAATGGCGTTTGGCGATGGTTTGTTCTGGAAGCTCCTTGAGGAACAGCGGGTTAACGGGATGGAGAGGGCTGAATGGTATTTTGTGCAAATAGAATCTGGCGGCCTCTTCGCTCATGAAGTCTGGCTGGGGCCCCTGCAGCCCCCACCGCTATTCTGTTAGCTTTCTCTGACTCACATTTGCTGATCAAACATGGTGGCCAGGTTGACAGCTTCTTGGAGCTGGGTTCTCCAGTGGTGGTGGCGATGTGGCTTAACCATGCCTTCCCACTCTTCCTCAAGTGCAGTAGGTGCAACAGAAATGGATTTAATGCATTTCGGCATCCGTTCAACAAATATTTACCCAATTCCTGTAACATGCCAGATAGAGTTTATGGATACATAGGAGATAAGAGACCTAACAAAGAAGCTTGAATTCCACTTGGAGGATACAGGCAATAAGCAAATATATAATATCGCAGATAGTGATACGAGGCATGAAATGCAACATAATTACAGAGATAGGTAATGCCTGTGGGGGAAGGTGGCTCTCAGGGATGTCCTTTGAGAAGTTGCCTGAGGAGTGAACCATTAGGATATCTAGGAGGAGATTTTTCCAGGCATAGAGAACAGCAAGTGCAAAGGCCCTGAGGCAGGTTACACTGTTGACACTGGGAAACAGCAGTTTGAGGTGTGTGGAGCTGCAGGGCCAGACCAGCAGTGGAGCGCCTCCCCTGTCAGGTGAAGACTGAGGCGAGGGAGGGGGGAACTGACTGTCCCAAGATCACACAGCACCAGAATGGGTAGAACAATTTTTCCAGGACTCCTGACTCCCATCCTTATGCTTCACAGGGGCTTTAGGGGTCCTCAGAGCAACGGGAAACATGTCAACCAACCTGGCTCAACTCCCAAGTCCTCCATTAGCCAGCTGTCTGGCTTAAATTCCTTTACCTCTCTGACCCTCAGGTTCCTCATCTGTAAAATGGGAACACTCGCCTTCAGGCTTGCTGTGAGGATGAAATGAAAGCATGTAGTAGCTGTGCAGTCACCGTTAGTTATGGGCCCAGGTTTCTTGCTACTAACCTGGACACAGTATACCCCCTTGCCCGCTTCCTCTCCCCCAGATGTGACACCATCCTTCCCCACATGGCCATCACCTGAACCAAACCGCATTTTTGCACTTGTTTGGACTTTTCTTTTTGGGGGGAGGGTTGTAAGTCTGTTTTTCTAGAGGAGACTTTGCAAGTGGGACCTTAAGGGATGTGTTGCAGTTTCCTCATCTATAAAATGGAGCAGTGATAGCTCTCAACACTGGCTCTCTCTACATGTGTTATAAGGACCAGCATGGCAGTACACGTGAGAAATTAACAGTGCTCTCTGTAAGGTGGTATTGCTAATAAAACATGGAGTTGTAGGCGGCGGGATGGCTCGAGCAAGTGGTTTATTCCCTCCATGCCACAGCCTTCTCCTACTGGAATACCCAATACCGCATTGGGTTGTTATGAGGATTCAATAAACTTGAGTCTAAAGCATTTGGCACAGCGTCTAGCCCACAAGAATCAGTACATAGTACTTCTGTTTCTTCTTCTCCATCCTTTCCCCTCTCCTACCAAAATGAATTCTGAAGGTAATTCCTGGTCATTTGTGTTTGATTCCATTTTACAGATGAGGAAACTGAGAGTCAAAGAGGTTATGGTCTTTAACACAGCCAGTAAATGGAGGAGCCAGGATTTGAACCCCAGTGGTTTGACTCCAGCTTAGAGGACATTCCCTCTGCCCTCGCTGATCTCAGAGCTCACTCTGGATTCATAATGCTTTGATTTGATTGATCCTGGAGCTGATGGAGAAAGGCCAGATTCTCAGAGATGTGTTCTTCTCTGTCTTTGGTGTGAGCCAAAGGGTCATCCTGGCCCTGGAGAAATCCGTCCCCAGCCAATCCCAGCCCAGAAGACGTCCCTGCAGGTGTTCATGTCAGATCCACCTCGCAGTTTTATTTTCAGAGACTCTTAGATATCTTCCATGTCTAATTCCTTGTCCCTTGGGGCTGTGGCTAATTAGCCTTTGATTATTCACAAACAGAGAGGCAGGAACAGGGAATCAGGTCCTCTTTGCTTTAATCACCCACATGAAACTTAGGCAAGACTGTAGGTTTCTGGAAGTAGCAGGGCCAGGATTTGGAAATCAGAGATGAAAGCGCTAAAGAAATCACCAGCAAAGCCCAGCCCCGCTCTTCAGTCTTAACGTGGGGGGAAACAAATGTCGAGCTGGTCTCTTATGGTGCCCCGACACCCCCAGGCCCTGCTGAACGTGGTTTGGTTCGGTTTGATATTTTTGCTTTGGTTTTGTCCTTGCCCTTGGGCAGCTCCCTGGCCACCTCCACGTTACCACAGCTTTCCAACAAGTGACTTCTATTGTCACCAGGCCAGAAGGCAGTTGGCATCCTTTTAGGTCACACATAAAGGAGGACATTTTAAAACCAGGAGTTCCACCATGTGCTTTTACCAGGAATAAAAGTCTCTTTTCTTCCTCCTTAACTCTATTAATAAGAGGACACATTCTAAAAAAAGATGAAAACACCTCCTGATTTACAATTTGTGTTATCATTGGTGCAAGCACAGGGTTGTTCATTCATTCAACAAATAATCCCAACTCACTCAGAGCAAAAGCCAAAGTCCTTTCAATGGTCTAGATTTTGCACTTGTTGACATTTTGGGCTGGATCATTCGTTGTTGTAGGGGCTGTCCTGTGCATTATAGGATATTTAGCAGCATCCCTGGACTCTACCCACTAGATCCCAGGAGCATTCCCCTTCCCCAAGGGTGACAACCAAAAATGTCTCCAGACTTGGCAAGATGTCCCCCTGGGGGTAAAGTTGCCCCAGTTGAGAACCACAGCTCTGGAAGGCTTTATGTGATCTGGCCCCCCCATTTCTTCTCTGACCTAATCTTCTGCTTTTCATCCTTTTAATTCTTTCTCTGCAGCCACACTGGCCTCTATTCCTGGTGCTCACCAGCAAGGTGAGGTATGCTCTCGCCTCAGGGCCTTTGCACGGCAGTTCCCTCTCCCTGGAATGCTTTTCTCCAGTTATACCTGCAGCCTCCTCACTCACCTGCTGTGTGTCTTTGCTTAAATCTCACCTTCTCAGTCTAAAGCCTACCTTGACCACCCTATCAGAAATTGTGCCCCTTGCAGCATCCTAACCTCCTTCACCTTGCTCTCTCCTACCCTACTCTGTACGTTATTTGTTATATTTGTCATCTCTCCGTCTCCCCGTGCTGGAATAAAGTTCCATGAGGGCAAGGGTTTTGTCTGCATTGTTGATGGAGGCCTCCCAAACCCTTGGATGATACTTCCTTTATGAAATATTCATCCAGTGCTGTTTACCTACACTGGGCATTGTCTGGAAACTGGGAATATAATGTGGAACACAACAGCTCTGGCTCCTGCCCTGAAGGAGCTCAGAATGGTCATATTCAGATCATCTTTGCTCAGAGCTGGAAGATAAGTTTTGCTACTGATGCTAAGGGAACGAGGATCCTGCAGATTCTTGGGTAGGGCAGGGGCAAGACAGGGCCGTCCCCCAGGGTAGTGGGGTACGGGACTGAGTTTGGGGAAAAGGCTGTTTCTGTCTCCCAGGCCGGCCCAGGTCAGCCTCAAGCGTGGCTGTGCCCCTCCTGGGAGCCCCTCCTGGGCCCTTGTCCCCTGGAAGCCTTTACAGCACAGCCACCCACTGGCCCCATTGGTATTCTAGCCACCCCACGCTCTGAATAAACATTTCCCTGCCATCCTCCCTTATGCAGCAGCTTTTGCCTGTGGCATGAGAGTGGCGGATCGGCGATAAAAATAGTGTTTAGTTACCCGCATTCTTATTTTATGCTTTCGAGCAGTAACACGTCTTCTGACGCGCCAGGCCAGCCAGCAAAGCCCATCATTTCTCCCTTGTGTGGAGAGCCTTGAAACAGCCTCGAAGATACCCTGTCGTCAGACTGTTCTTGATACCCAAAGTCAGGCTTGGCCCTGGCCACTGGGTTTTCCAGAAACCCCCAGTTTCCTCCGTGCTCTTTGTCAGAAGCCCCTCAGCAAAGGAACAAAAGCAAATTCGGAGGCTGTGCTGAGCGGAGGACGCCCTGCAGGGGAACAGCTGCTGACCCTTGTAACTCCTTCTGCCTTCAGCAGCGCGATTGCTTTGGGCATCCCTAATGCCACAGGCTTGCCTCATTTTACAGATGAGGACGAGGCACAGAGTGGTTAAGTGACTAGTTCAAGATCACACGGCGACTGAGCACTAGGTGGAGCCAAGATCCGAACCCATTCCTCTCTGACCCCAGAGCCAGTGCTGGGAGCGTGGCCCCCTCCTGCGCTCTGCTCTTTGTAGTTGACATGCATGTTCCCCGAGATGTGTCCAGGGCTTCTTCCTTGCAACTGCTTAGTGACGACATTTCTGGAGAACAAACAATGGGTGCTGGTGGTGACTCTTAAGAGGGAGATTCTTTTTTCACTTAAAATCTTTATGTAAAAAGCCTCGAGCCTCTGGTTTGGGAGTAAATACATAGCTTTCCACCTCTAAAGTGTCACATATTTAATTGGTACAACTGTCCTCGGAGAACTACCGTGGCAATGCTAAGTGGGAGTTACATTAGGGAGATGCTCCCAGGTCAGTAGAATGGAAGATTAAATGCCAGCTGTTGGGCATTCAACGGAGGTTTCTGGTATGTTCGATGGGGGTAAACTCGGGGATGCCCGGTTGCCCTGTGCTGCCATCACCTATCCTCCCCGCCCAAGCTCCTAGGACCTCGGGTGTCAGCCAGGGCAGCAGACAGGGAATCGGCTTTGCAATCTCCCCATGCAGAGTTCTGGTAAAAGGCTATTTTGGAGCACACGCTTTGGGGGGGCAGCTGAAGTAGGACCCCTCACAGCTACAGATGTTCCAGATGTTCCCATGCCTGCGGGGAGCGTGACTCAGTTTACACGTGAATTGCCTGGAGTCCTGGCCCCTGCCTCTCCCACGCAGTGACCCTGCCCCCCGTGGACCCCTCTGTGCGTGGGGCTGAGATGGATTGCATGAGCCTGTTGTCCCTCGACAGCGGGACTGGGTAGGGGGTGGGGAGATGTGGGGAGGTGGCCTCCTTCTTCCCACGTGCCTCACTTTGTGCATTTCTGAAAAACCGCGTGGGCCGATTGGGATGATGTCACCCCAGACGTGCTTCCTTTCATCCACTTCCACGCTAGTGCCCGGGATTTCTCTGTTTCATTTCCGATTGCTGTTCTGGGGGCCCAGTCTCCTACCAATGTGGTTTTAAACTTCTCCTTCTCCGCCAGTCTATTCAGGTGAAGCTTAGTAAATAAACACTTGACTATACCAGGGAGGCACAGGAATGCAAACCAGCAGCATCTCCTCTGAATTTCAGCAGGAGCAGGTCATGTCAGATCAACTCAACAGATATGGAGACGGAACTAATACATGATCAATGGAACATAATCAGAGATGATGACACTAAAAATTGAGGGATGAGAGATTCTTTTTGTAAAATGAGGACTCTCATCTGTGACACAGATCCAAATAAATGTGTTTCCCTTTTTGCATTGCCTGCTAGGAAGCTCAGAGACAGAGTTCATATCTTTCACAAGTGGCCAGGACTGAGGGTATAATTTTTCTTTTATGGTTGCTATGCTCCTGGTGGCAAATTCAACTTCCTATCATATTCTTTTCTCTTGATTCCTTTCCTTAGCCCATCTCCCCCTATCACTGTGTTTTATCTGTTTAATTTTTGGTCAGTGGAACTGTGTGTTTTGCTTAAGCCTTTTTGCAACATGGAAGAGCAGGGGTAAATAGCTACTGAGATAAAATACAGTTTCCAACTCTGTTTTTGTATATGTCTTTTATTTAAGCAATCAGCTCTCACCACTGTACCTTTCTTAGCACACTCCAAGTGTGAGGTACTCAGCAACATATTTTGACCTTCAAAGCTTTAGGAAAACACAGCTGAAAGGGCTCACAGGCTTCCTGGCCTTAGAGTGGGTTGAGGTTGGGAAAATTAAGGTGGGTTCGCTTAATTTTCAAATCCAGACCCCTCTCTTGGCTCTGGGCTGGAAGCCCAGGGTCTGCTGTTCATTCTTGACTGTGCCACTAATAGGCTCGTGACTGTGGGCAGGTCGTTTCCTTTCCTTGAGTCTCAGTTTCCACATCTGTGTAATGGGAAATGATAACTTCTGCCTGCCGACCTCATAGGTCCCATATCTTGCATGCTGCTCATCAAACAAAAGCCCTTTTAAAACAAGACAATTGTCAGATGTTTGGGACTTGGTGGCCGAGCCAGGGGGGTGATCCGCACCAAGACACTGTAACCACCTGTAGCTGATCACCCATGTGAGTAGGATCCCTTCTCAAGTCAGCTACTTTGCGTGTTTCAGAGAAACTCTGAAGTCAGATGAGCTGGCTGTGAATCTCCACTCAACCCTTCACTAGTTGTGGGCCTCGGACCTTGGCCTTAGTATCTTCATCTGTGTAATGGAGATAATTATATTAGAAGTGATTACACTTTATCTAGCACAGAGCAAGCCCATGTCATTTGCAGACATTTACAAGTGCATGCTCCATGGCAGGTTTTGGTGCCTCATTGGTGGATTGGACCACGTGGGGAGCTTAGAGTGCAGTAGGGGATTCTGAACATGGTCAAGGGCCTCTGCCTACGAGGTGTCTCCTTCCAGTTTGCTCCTGGCTCCAGGACAGTGCGGCCTCCAGAAGTAGCTTCGTCAGTGCCAGGTCCAGGGATCCAGGCTGATTCTTCTTGGAAATAGAATTTAACCATAATGAAAAATGAGATGGGCCTTCCACTGCCTTCTTAGTTTACACATTTAAAAGTTAAAGTCAGTCCAGATACACATCTTTATTTTAACTTAGAAAGTTGTTAAAATTATGGAAAGTTTGACACTAACCCTGATTTCCTTTGGATGAAATGTTCCAGATGTGGCTCTCAGCCTCTAAATTGGATGAGGTTCTTTGCTAAATTCTCAAGTCTACTTTTTTTCCCCTTCCCAATCGGTGGAGGGGAGGCAGGGAAGTAACCAAGTTCAGAGTCTACTTTAATTGCCAACCAGCCTCTATATTCTAACTAGGACAACTTAAGATGCAGAAAGGGCAAGAAAGAGGTGGAGAAAATGAAATCTATTATAACACTTTATTTTCTGGATGAGATATATATCCTTAAAACTAAAAATCACTGGGACTTCATTTGCTCCAACTCAAGTTTTTGTTCTGTGCAAGAAGTCGAAGTTATACTCCTTTTTTTACCTTAGAAAGAGGTTGCCCCAGAGACCAGGTTTGTGGGATAATGAAACAACTCTCAGGCTCACTTGTAGGTCACTCTGGGGTTTTGGGGGTTTTTTTTGCGGGAGTGGGGGGATGGTCAACCTTTTTTTGGAGCAAATAAGATTTCTGTAGCTACAGAACTGAAAGTTTTATTTTTAATTTTCTGAATAGGAGTCATTTGCATGGATGTACAAAACAATCACAACTTTTAAAAAATTCCCATAGCTGGGGAATCCAGAGAGCTATCAAGCTAACACTGGGAAAACACATCAGTCGAACTGATGCCCGGCAATGACACAGATCTGTGAAATCAGAGAGCCGAGCCACACACACGCTGCAGAAACAAAGCCGCCGAGATGAGAGTTAGTTGTCACGTGTCTCGGGTAGAATATAAAGACGGTGGAAGATAACTGAGGGGTTTTAAGCAGAAATTCTAGAGGAAGTGGAGTGTGAGGCAATACATAAGGAGCAGGGAGAAAGGCTGGCCACGGCAGTGATGGTGTAGGGAAGCAGTCTAGAGCGGGGGGTGGCAAGCTGCTTCCGCTCACGGGCCAAATCTGGCCCTCCATCTGTTTGTACAAATAAAGTTTTATTGGAACACAACATGCCCACTCATTTACCTATGACTTATGACTGCTTTTGCTCTACAATGGCAAAGTTGAGTAGTTGCAATGTATGGCTTACAAAGCCTAAAATATTTGTTCCTTGTCCTTTACAGAAAAAGATTTTTTGACCCCAAGTATAGCTCATGATAGACAAGAACTCTGACAATGGGGCGGAATCCGCGCTCCACCCCTTATCAGCTGGGTTACCTTAGACAAGAGACTTTATTGTCTCCAAGGCTCGGTTTCTTTAACTGTATAATGTTCATTGATTGTATCCTTGGGGTGTTTTTACAAATGACCTCAAAACTCAGTGAGGTAAGACAGTAAGAAATTTTTGTTATCTGTTATTGCTCGAGAGCCTTTGGGTCAGCTAGATGGTTCTTCTGGTCTCATGGTTCTGCTGGTCTTAGTTGGGTTGTCATGTCCAGGGCTGGGCTGCCTATGAGCTGGTCTAGGGTTATCTCGACTAGGACATTTGGACTGTCCTTCATGTGGTCTCTGACCCTCCAGCACGCCTCCAGCCTAGACTTGTCCAAATGGCAGTGACAGGGTTCCAAGAGAGAGAAGCCAAACTTAGAACTGGAGTAGGGTCACTCCTGCTACATGTTTTTGGCCAAAGCAAGTCACGTGACTGATCCATATTCAAGGTGTGGGCAAAGAGACTCCACCTCTTGCTGAGAGGAGCTGCAAGGCCACATTGCCAAGGGTGTGGATGTAGCAGGCCATTGCTTGGGGCCATCCATGAAGCCAGTCTACTATAGTCATAACAAGATAGACCCCAAGAGGAACAAAAGAATCATACGCAAGCCCTGACACGCAGGAGGTTCATAAGAAATCCCAGCTGCTGTTACTTTTGCTGTGAGCGGAGCTGTATTCCTAGGGTTGCACACCAAGGGTTTTGCTGGCAATTGGTTTATCTTGTGGCCTCACCAATATGCGAGATGCACATCCAAAACCATCTGCCCTCAAGTATCTGTGGGTATTTATTCATGGCAAATTCTTAGCCCAGATCAACTTGTCACCCACATGGATCTTTGTACCCACATGCTTAGGCACTGTAGCATTCTTGTATTGGGGGAGGGACAGGTAACTGTTAGAAGCCCCCACTTGAAGGATGGTGCTTAAGATAATACCTGGCACATGTTAAACTCCACTCAGTGTTAGTCTTTTTTTACTAAGTGATTGGTAAATGTAGCTCATAGTGGTATTATTATTTTCACTACCAGTCTGAAGTACCAGTCCTCCATCCTTCCTTTAGATTCCCAGTGTCTGTCTGTCTGTCTCTCTTGCTCCCCACCCCTCCCCTTTGACTTGTGTCTTGGGGACATTCAGCAGAGATTTGCTGTCTTCCCTCTCCGGGAGCCCAGTGCAGTGGGCCCTTAATGCAAAGTGACATCTGAGCGGAGTCCAGGGTCCTGGAAGGGTTCTCTGGTGGCAAGCTCTTGGCTGAAGAAGCCTCCAGCAGAGTCCTCAGAATGGCTAAATTGCAGCCTGACAGTGCAGATCAGGAAAGGTCACTGTGCAGAGTGGCTGCCTGATTGGGGTAGGGAGGTAGGGCCACACGCAGTATGAGCTGCAAGGATTCAACAACTATCATCTCGTGGCGCAGAGGTGCCTTCTGAGAGCCCAGAATCTTTCTGAGACTGTGATGAAGTGGCCACAGCCTCTGGGGATGCAAGGGGCCTGATCTGGAAGGATCTGCCCACCTTCTGAGCTTTTGCCCACTGGAGGTTACTGGAATGGGCATTTACTGAGCAGCCTTGGATCAGGTTGAGTCTTGAACTGAGTTAAAAAAGGAAGGGAGTGCTGTGTGAGTGGGTGATGGGGCAGCTACATAATTCAAAACTATATCCAAGTCAGACTTGGGTTGTAATCTCAGCCCTGCCAATTTCTAGCTGGGTGCAGTGTTTCTATGTACAGTTGTTTAGGATATATTCTGCACAAGGGAGTAAGAGCTAAAATTCAACCTACACTCTAGTCATCAAGGCGTACAGCTAGACTCAGGGCTGCAATTGCCCAGACAGAGGGGAAATCTTTTTTATAATTCTCATAAAATGTGAGTGAACAATGGCCTTGGCTGGGTGGTATTTGGTGGGTTTGACCTCTCTGAACTCTCTGAACATCAGTTTCATCATCTATAAAATGGGCATGAAAACAGTACCAGTATCATAAATTTGTTTAAAACAGAAGGTGTTTGTAAAATGTTTAGAACATTGTAAGGACCCAATAAATGATGGATATACCTAGTGGTTAAGGTGGCAATTACCTTGGTTCAAATCATACTCTTCCACTTGCTGGTTGTGAGACCTTGTGTAAGTTACTTAAATCCTCCCTGCCTCAGTTTAGTCATCTTTAAAACAGGGATGAAGAAAATGGTGATGCTGATGATATCTGCCATAGGGGTTGTTGTGAAGATTAAAGAAGCGAATGTATATAAGGTGCACATAAATATATTTATATGTCTAGCTCATAAATATCAGCTATATAAGCCACTTTTCATGCTGTGATGACCAAAGATCCATGTGGGTGACACGTTGATCTGGGCTAAGAATTTGCCATGAATAAGCACCCATGGATACTTGAGGGTGGATGGTTTTGGATGTGTATCTCACACACTGGTGAGCCAACAGGCATTGCCATTATTTGACCAAAACCCTGAAGAGATTCTCTGACATGTTCTCTAACTTCCATCCTCTGTCCTTTTCCCTGAGGATCTAGCCAGCACCTACGTATCCACTCTCCCACCCACTGCACCCCACCTACAACTCACTCTCTCTTCACCCATTCAAGTGTGTGTGGTGGGGGAGGGTCTTGATTTATGGCTTCCACAAGCCTGGTTCAAATCCCAACCTGCCAACTACTAGCTGTGCGACCTTGGGCAAATTTCCTAGCCTTTTTAAGTCTTTTTTTTTTTTTTTCAGAATAATAATAGGTCCTCTATTACAAGTTTATTATTGTGAGGGTCAGGGGACATCATGCTAGTCAAGTGTTTAGCAGAGGCACATGGGCCCAGCCCCAAATGTTGGCTGCAGCTGGTGTTGTTGCTGGCATAACTCACATATATACTCACACACACTCATACACCAGGTTTGGGGGCTAGACTCTTAGGGGTTATAAACTCAAATAAGTTCTGCTCCTCAGAAGGGCACATTTGCAGGGGGTTACACCCATGTTGACAAGCATCTTGATTACAAGGTGGAAAGTTCTGTAGTGAGAGTGAGAAACAGCATTCTGTAGAAGGAAGAGTGAGTCAGGTGAGGGTGTCAGAAGGCAGGAGTCGTTTGAATGTAAGCCTGGGTGGGAAAGTGGGGGCGGGGGGGACGGCATTGCTGGCCAAGGCAACAAGCAGAAAGCAGAACCTCCAGGTATTAGGGTGAAATTTGCAGCCAGACCTAAATGCTGACTCTTGGTTCTGGGCTGAGCACAGTGCTCACTGTCCCCCAGCAGCAAGGAGGGCACCTTCGGTCCTGAGACCATCACGGAGCAGGAAGGATAACAGCCCCAGATTGGGCAGGAAATGCCAAAGTCATTAATTTTGCCGCAGAGTCTCTCCTGGAGGATGCCAGGGACCTCCTGCGAGCAGGGTAAGAAGCATCCCGGGTGTGTTCCCAGGGCTTTTGGGATGCTTTAAATTCCAAGCTAGAGTAGACCCTGCTACTAGAGACTCATTTGAATTCTGATTTAGATCCATTTTAGATCACCCACCACGGGGGTCCTGGGTGATTATATTCACCTAAGCTTGCAGCCAGAGACTATTAAATAAATTCCCATCACTTGCTGTTCTCCTTGTGCCTTTCTCCGGCCCCTGCCTGACAACATCCCAGAGCGGTGGTGGCGGGTGGGCGGAACAGCACCCAGGCGATGCCTTCTGATCTCAGCACGGACTTGTTGAGGGCTGCATCCACCTCTGTTCCTGCTTTCTCGCCCTGCATCTGTGAGCAGTGAGTGAGTGGGCCCTCCCGCTGTCCTTAAGGCAGATCAGATACGCGCTCCTGCTTGAGAGGCCTCTGGGCGCTTCCCAGGGCAATTGGAATGACATGTGGACTCCTCTCCTCTGTGGACGGCGAGGCTCTGCCCCATCTTGCTTTCCTCTGCTGTGTGGGTATGTTCTCCATATCGCAGCCCCACCGGGATCTTGCTCCCACAGGACTGGTCCTAGCTCATTTCTGCCTCTCGAGCTTGCTTTTGCTGTCCCCACTGCTTGGTGTCTTCTCGGAGGGTCTTCTCGGAGGGGCTCCCTCTTGCCATCAGGTCATGGCCCAAAAGGCACCTCCTCCGAACGGTCCTCCCTGCCCCCATCTGAAATGCCATCCCCTGCCGCTCTCTTCTGCTTTTTCTTTAAAGCACTCACCCCCAGGTCATCTCAGATTTGACATCTATTTCTTTCTCTATTACCTCTTCCCTTGTAGAATGTGAGTTCCACGAGGGCCGGAGCTGAATTTGTTTTGTTCACTGCTCAGCACCTAGAACAATGTATGCTGCCCAGAAGGTGCTCAAATATTGGAAGGATGAATGAATGAATAAGAATTAGTAGTGATAATAAAAAAATAATAGCTGCTTCTCAAAAAGCGCTTGCCTGTGTACCTGTCACTGTGCTAAGCACTTTACCTGCATTTCTTATCATTTGATCCTCATACGAAGTCTGTTAAGATAGGTGCTGTTTCCTCCCATTTTACAGATGAGGAAACTGAGGCTTAGCAATGTTAGAAGTAACTTGCTCAAGGTCACCCAGCTTTTAAGGGGTAATGCTGAGATTCGGTTCAGGACTTAACCCCTGCTCTGTGTGGAGCTGAAATTGAGGGGACACGGGGCCGTTCTGTCCTTGCCCGTCTTCTGGCTGAAGGGTGTCGGTGGTAGTGCTGTTAACAGAGTCCCAGCTGGATGGGTAAACGGCTGTCACATGGAAATATGGATGAAAAAGTACTGTCCACAAGCACCACCATCACACCTGTGATGGTGATAATGGGGCCATGTGTCCCAAGACAGGTGAAGTATCCTGAGACAGAAGACGAATTTTCTTCCGGAGTTTAAGGAGATGAGCTCTTGATTATGATGAGCTGAGGTTGCTTTGCACGTTTCAAGCAGCAATGCTGTTTGAGCCGTGTGTACATTTTCAAATTGGATCTTTTGTTGTTCCAAAGGCAAAATCTGAAACTCCACTTAATTTCTTATTGCTGAGGAGGAAGGACGCTGACGCGGGCTTCCAGACTCTAGAATGTCAAGTGCGAATCTGACCGTCATCGCAGATGAGGAGAGTGTGCATATGTGTATATCTGTGTGTACACATGCATGTGTCTGTGTGCATATGTGTACACAGGCCTGGACCACGCTGCACTTGGCATCTTTCTTGACACTCTGTGTCCTTCCTCTGAGATGTGAAGAGACAGCCGGCCAGCTTTCCTTTGTGTCTTTCTGAGTGACTGTGACTGCCACTGGCCTTCAGAGTCTAAGCTCCTGACAGATATTAAAGAACAATTCACTTATTACAGCTAAACAGAAAAACATATGGAAAAAGCAAACTGCATTAACATCTGCTGCCTGGGCTCCATCTGCTCCCGTTGGCTTGGGTTCGCCTCCAGACGTGCCAGCCTGTCGGTTTTCCAGGGCCAGCTCCTTGTTCCTTCCAAGTGGGGACAGGATGTGCCCCTTCATTTCCACCCACTAGTGTAGGACGACCGGGCATTTCTTAGGCATTTTGGAAATGCAGGGAATATGCATGCAAGACCTACAGTTTGGAGGCGGTGAGCCCTGGAGTTCATACTCTGGATCAGCTACTTACTATTAATAGCTGTGTGACTTTGGGCAGGTGACTTATAGTTCCTGTGCCTCAGTTTCCTTGTCTGTTAAATGGGGTCAGCAATAGTGGTAGTTATATCTAAGGATCCTTGCAAGGATAAAATGATATGATGCATGTAAATCCCTTGCAACAGCAGCGTATAGTAAGTGTGCAGTAAATATTAATTCTTGCTTTCAATAAAAATATTCACATACACACAGCCCAGCCTGGGTTACAATTCCTATTTTCCATGGCTTTATACCTTGTCCTTAAAATGGCTCATTGGACTCCATATACAACCAGGTCTTCCAACCCCTGGGAAGCTCTCATATTCACATTTACACCCTTATAGACCCAGCTCCTTCTCCCCTGTAACGCTCCTTATAGAGACACAGGCTGGAGGCTTCCAGTGTATCGTTTAATGGTGGAGAAAGGACTGGGCCAGCCCAGGGCGAGCCAGTCTTGTCTGCATTTAGCCAGCAGTCTCACCCTCCCACCTGAGCCGATTTTTGCCTCCAGCTAGCAAGACAAACCAAATGTTGTTATTTTAGTATCTGGTCTCCTGTCGGAAATAATTTCTAAAAATGTTTTTCCTACTTCTCCCCCCGGCCCAGCTTGTTCCCTGAAGCAGCCACGTCTTTAGAGCAATTGGACAGCTGTTAGCCCGCAGCTGGAGAGGGGCTTGTGGTGCAGCGGTTGACTGCTACTTACTGGCCAGGGCTGGAGGTGTGGGGGGCTGGGGTGAGGGTCTTCAGCAAGGTATTTCACCTCCCTGTGCCTCAGTTTCTTCATTTAGAAGATGGAAATAGCAACCGTGTTTGCCCCCTAGAGCTGCCGTGAGGTTTGGGTGCGTTAGTCCATGCAAGGTGCTTAGGACGGTCCCTGGCCTATAGTAAGTGCTGCTCTTAGTACTATCACCATTACTGGGAGGTGGAAAGTGGAGTCACATGGACAGCTCTGGCCATGAAGACAGCTGGATTGGGGAGGCATGGGGGGTGCAGGGAGTGGGCAGGTATAGCGGGGCCCTGGGTCTCCTCATCCATCCCCCTTCTGGGAGACTGGGAAGAGGGAGGGGTTTCATCCCCCTTTCTTGCTCTGTAATCTCAGGTATGCCCATAGTCCTGTAGACTCCTGGATCATCCATGTGATAAGTAACTATAGGGACTGACCAGTCCCGTGTTTTTCCAAGAGGAGTATGTGGCCCACTGTGGCACCCAAGATGATTCGGGGGGGCTCCATGGACATTAAATAACCTGGAATCATCCAGGGAGAAAATGACTGCCTTTTCACTGCTCCTGCAATCTCTTGGATGAGACCAAGGAGAAAGTCCCAGTGTGGTGCTACTGTGCCTTTAACACCTAACACCTGCCCATCCGCCTTCACAACAGAGTGGGGTCTCCCTGGGGTCAGAGCCTTCGCCAGGCAACTCAGTCTCACTGGGGTTGAATAAAATTGCTTCTTTTTCCACGTGTTCCGATTTAAAGAATCAGGATGATCAATTTTTTTTTTTAACAACAGTGCCACCAGACAGGGCAAGGGCCAGCATCAGCAGGTGCTTCCTTTCCTCTGGTATCTTAGCAGAGATAAACCAGATTTCACAACAGTACCCAAGGCTGTGAGAGGAGCCAGATCAGGGGTGCTCCGCTCTCGCCACCCCTGACGAGGTTTTAAACCACCCCTGGGGAGGTTTTAAAAATCCAGAGCCCCAGGCCCCAGCCCAGACCAACTAAACCAGTATCTCCAGTGTGGGCCCCTGGGCATCTGCATTTTAAAGCTCCCAGGTGATTCCAATGGGCAGGCAAGATTGAGAACCGGTGGAATGGATGCACTCAATTCTCCCTGCATCTTTGAGAAGAGTAGAAACTAAAAGGAGAAGGGAGGGGATAGAAATGCCAACAAAATATTGAATGAAGTGAGCAAATCGCAAAAGAGATATTTACAGTGTGGTGCCATTTTGTCAAACTTATAAACACAAAAAGCAATATTGTATATGGACACATATATATGAGCTAAAAATGTAACTACATAGATGTGAAGGATAGAAGTGACTTCTGGGTTGAGAGATGGGAGATGCTTCAACTGTACTGCAAAGTCTGATTTCTTTAAAGACTTGAATAAAACATGGCAAAATTGGTACATGGGAGTTATATTATTTTTCTGTGCTTTTCAGTAATGATATATTTTGTAAATATAGATTATGTTAGAGATTTCTATATTTGATGAATATTTGTATTAGAAAGATATTTAAATCCATTTTCAGAAAATAATGAAACAAAATTTGACTACTTCAATTCTTCAGAAGTTCAATAACTCTTTAAATGTCCCTGGCCGCCGGCAGCCTGTTGGTTGCAGAGTGATGGGGGAGTGGGAGGTGAGAGAGGTGACAGATGGGCTGACAGAGGGACAGAGACCGGAGGTGGAGACAGACTGACATCCCTGGGGGTCTGAGGTCCTCGACAATGTTGTGGAAGACTGTGCTGGGCAGAGGGCCGAGTGACCTCCGCCTGACTTCCTCCAGGACTTGCAGGGCCTTATCGTCCAATAATTGCTGGTGTGGCCACAGCCTGCCTTGGCTACCAGAAGTAGTGAATACAGGAAGGAGAAGGCCTGGCCTGGCTCTCATGACCTTCTTTGGCCGTCCTGCTGGAAGCCATCAACAACCCAGAGATGGATGAAGACAGACACTACGGAGAAGCTGACCCCTAAGCCCATTCTCCGCACCGAGGGTGAGATGAGGGTGGATCTGAAATTGCGGACTTGTTGAAGATGCCCCCTGAGAAACTGCCAGCCCTTTTTCTCAGGGTTTCACTCCTAACAAGGGGCAGCTCATTCCCAGTCTGTGGCTTCAAGGGGCTGTGTTGGGGAGAGGGTATGAGCTTGAACTCCAAAGTCAGGTGCTACGGTTTAAATCCCTGATCTGTGTGACCTTGAGGAAGTGTCTTCACCTCTCTAAGCCTCTGTCTACTCATATATCAAAGAAGGGTATACTACTCCTAATGGTAATACTATTAACAGCTACAGTTTGTGTTCCAGGCATTGTTCTAAGTGTTTTCCCAACATTGACTTACTTAATTCTCATATCAATTCTGTGAGCTGGATTACAGCCAGGAAACCTGCTCAAGGTCACACAGCTTCGAAATGGCACAGCTGGGTTGGGGACCAGGTAGTCTGGCTTCAGCACTCGTGCTCCTGACCACTGGGCCCCGCTGCCTCTTTGTAGGGCTGTTAGGAAGGTTAAATAGGAGAAGGCACAGAAAATGCCATCCTAACAGGGATGATGAGAGGTGCATGAGGGAAGGAGGGACCGTATCATGAAATCCTTGAACGCCTGGTGTCACCTAGGATTCTCCTGGTCTATGGATGCAACCAGTAAGTTTCTCTTCTTTTCCTGAAGCCCAAGCAGGAGGGGAAAGTTCACAGTTGGCCTTGGTTGCCCATTCCAAATTCAGACACTTATGGGACTCAGGAAGGTCTTCCCCATTAGGTGAGGCTGTGAAGTTGAGAGTCAGACAGACCTGGGATTGATCTCAGCCTTGCCCCCGACCTTGGGTGACTTTGGGTGGGTCATGTGACCTCCTCTTGGAGCTTTAGTTTACTCTTAAATCCAATGACGACAGTAGCATCCCCTACATCAAAGATAAATGTGAGGGTTAAACAAGAGAATCTTGCGAAGTGTTGAGTAGACAGCGGATGCTGTCACATGGAGCTTGTGCCTGATGGGGTGGTGTGAAGCCAACATGAGAGTTACAGATGATGGAGTGGACAGTATAGCTGGGAAAGCCAGCAGAAGGTTACCTTATTTGGGGAGCCTGCCATGCCTTTGGCATTTGGCCTGTATTTAGCAGACAGCGTGGGAGTCCCAGTCTTGCTGAGTCAAATTCTTCTTATGTGGAAAAGTCCTCGTGGGAACGCGCCCTTAAGGGAAGAGTGAGTGACCTGCCTGGGACAGGAAAGAAGAACTTCTTCGAGATGTGTCCTGTCCAAAGGGAAAGCAGCCGGCTTCAGTGTCTCGGTGCAGCCGTCAGCTTGCTCTCTGGAAAGTTCACAGAAAGAGCCATCTAGTGGCCTGAACCACTGGGTCTCTCAGAACCACCTTGTGCTGCGTGTGTTTCTTGGGTCATTTAAGGATAGAAGGGAGTTCATTTGTCTGAATCCAGACAGACTTCGAAGCCTGGGCAGGGCTGGTCAAGCCAGAAGAGGCGCCACTGCTCAGCCCCTCGAATAAGGAGCTTCTCCAGTAGCAAACCATCTCTCCAACCCGGATGGCACAGTTCCCGGGAGGAGTCTTGCTCTCCAGAACAGGACAGGAGGGGCAAGAGGAAGCAGAAACAAACCTGTCACCTGTCATCCCAGCAGCCTTTCTTGTTTGTTCCTCTTCTCAATTTCTCAACTCTCTGGGGTGGGATGGTCCTGGCTCCTAAACTTGCTTACACAGCGGTCCCCAACCTTTTTGGCACCAGGGGCAGGTTTCATGGAAGATAATTTTTCCATGGACCGAGGCGGGGGGGGGGGATGGTTTCAGGATGATTCAAGCACATTACATTTATTGTGCCCTTTATTTGTATTATTATTGCATTGTAATATATAATGTAATAATTATACAACTCACCATAATGCAGAATCTAATGCCACCACTGATCTGACAGGAGGCAGAGCTCAGGCGGTGATGCAAGTGATGGGGAGCAGCTGCAAATACAGATGAAGCTTTGCTCGCTGGCTTACGTGCTGCTCAACTCCTGCCATGCAGCCCGGTTCCTAACAGGCAGTAATGGTCCACAACCTGGGTGTTGGGGACTGCAGTGCTTAGATAACCTCTTCCAGCCTTAGTTCCTCCATCTTTTAAATGGGTGGATAAAAATAGATAACAGATGTGTGGCGTTGGAATATGGTCTGCTTACTGAGTTGTTGGTAGGTTGGTTGTCTATCTCATTTCTACTAAAGTGTAAGCTCCATGAGGGCAGGCATCTGCCTGTCTTATTCATAGACCCATCCCCAGTGCCTAAGACAGTGGCTAGCTCGTAGTTGGCACTCAGTAAATGTCGGTGAATGCATGAAAGGTCACTGTAGAGTTTGGATGAAATGATGTTGGTAACAGCTCCCTTTTATTGACTGCTGACTGTTCTGAACTGTACTTTTGCACTAGTGAAATCAACATATCTTCTCAACCCTATGAGGTTTAGATATTATTATTCCTATTTTACATATAAAGGAAGCAAGGCTCAGAGAGGTTAAGTAACTTTCCCAAGGACACACAGCTGGGAAGGGG
The DNA here is from genome assembly GCA_023783475.1 of Daubentonia madagascariensis. Classification (NCBI taxonomy): domain Eukaryota; kingdom Metazoa; phylum Chordata; class Mammalia; order Primates; family Daubentoniidae; genus Daubentonia; species Daubentonia madagascariensis. The sequence goes on along the minus strand of JAKFHU010002505.1, from coordinate 2,009,276 downwards.
CAGAGCCAGATTTCAAATCCAGAAGAGTATGACTGTAGGGCATGCACGTGCAGCCACTCCATTGGACAGTTCCCACTACGTCATGGTAGCATGCCATGGTCACGTGATTTCCCATGGCCTCCTTGCTCAGAACACCTTGAGAAATGGACATTAGACACAGTCCCTCTGAAGAGAGTAACCGGAGTTTTCTTTCGGGTGGTGACAGTGCACACAAAAGTTGGTAGTGATGAGGTTTTACATCTCTACCTTGAAGCTTGATAGAGAATGTCAGGGTGCAGTGAACTGATTGGCCAAAGAGGGTCCCATCCCATCCCTTGAACAACAGCAGCCTCCATCCATGACGCAGAAATCATTTTCCAAAAGTCTGGGTGTAGGCACTGCTTGTCACTCTGATTCCTGTGGCCTTCCAGTGGACACGGACATCCTCCATGCCCTCTATGCTCCAGCTCACAGGTAAACAGGCAGTGCCAGTGGGGCGTCCACCATGGGGAGCAGGCCTGCAAGATGGCAGCCTTCTTGGGAAATTTGGCCGATAAAAACTTGCTTGCAAGTCCCTGTCCCTGGTAGGGTGGGCCAAGGCAAACACATGCTCATAAAGAAGATTTAGGGGGTGGCAGCAGCATATTCATTTGTACCTCTGCATAGTAAAAATAATTCATTGGCAGCTGCTGGGGAAGCTCAGTTCTGAAGTCGCACGGATGGCAATATTAGGAGCCTTTTCCTTTCTCTCTCTGCCCACCCCAAATGGCTTGGGCTTTCAGATGATATAAATTAATTGGGTCTGTGTGTGTGTATATATGCATCTATATTTATTTATTTACAGGCATCTTCCCTTATTTATGTCTCTGGCTCCATGAGCATTTCCATTTTTTCAGAGGCTCTGCGGTAATGAGCTTACAAGTGAGCCATTCATTACCCACTTGTGGCAAGGTGTGTGGGGGCAGGGGGGCCCACACGTGCAAAGGATGAGTTTGAAAGCTGGATGTCTTCCATCAGCAGGAGGCCCATTTGTCTCCATAAGTGTCCCATGCCAGAGGCCCTGGATGGGAGGATGTGAAGGAGGGTGATGGCCGGGACATGGAGGTCTTCCAGGGAGTTGGGGCAGAGAGGCAGAGAAGGCGTCTAGGGCAACAAAACCAGGGGACAAAGAGCATGTTGGGGTTTGGGGCTTTGGAGTAGGGGGTGGGTGGGCAATGGTACAAAGCTTGGGAATCTCAAGTAACAGAGACAGAGAATGAATCAGAGGCAGTGAGGCAAGTGTACTTTACATCAGGGACCCCCACTGTCACCCTAGGCCAGAGGTCAGCTCGCTTACTGAGTGCTTTCTTCTAGGGTCTTCAGTGGACATGGTGTTGCCGTCTACGGGTCATTTTGGAAATCCGTGGGACCCTCAGCTGAGGCTAGTTATTAACAGCCTGTGGGAGGTTTTTATAACCATGCTGTGTGATTTGGGGCGTGTTACTTAACCTCTCTGTGCCTCCATACTTTCAGCTGTAAAATGTGGTTGCTAAGCGCACCTACCCAGTAGAATTGCTCTAGGAATTTTAAGGATAAAACTTTAAAGTTTTAAAGTGTAAAGCGTTTAGCACAGTCCTTAGAATAGATGTTCAAGAAGTGTTTGCTATGATAGTTGTTCTTATGAAATGTGTGTTTGGCTGGTCCTTCCGAGACACTTTTGTACATGCTGTGCCCTCGCCTAGAAAGCCCTCAGTTCCTTTGTCTCATAAACATGCTCCCTTTTTCTCAAGGAATGGGCTGAAAAACTGCTTACTCTGTGAAGCTTCTTCACCCTCCTCGGACCCCGGACCATGTTAGGCTCCACACCCTTGATGGCACTCAAAGCCTGCCACACATCCATCCCCACCCACCCCGCCTTTTTCATCCTATATTAAAATAATTTGTATACACACCCACTGACACTCTCTTGTCTTGGAACCCCCCAACAGCAGGAAGCATATCTCAGTTTACCTTCCTGTGCTTTGCCCCTGCTGTGCCTGGTGGGGAGCGGGCACCCAGTGAAAGTTGGGGGAATGAATAAACCAGTGATTCTCAACCCTATCAGACCCGGCCCCTCTAACATAACAGATCTTTTAAAACTTTGCTTTCACCCATCCTGACATGGAATCTATACTTACTTATACCCACAACTCTAAAAAGATCAATATACTGCTCTAAAAATGGTATGATGAAGCAGCAATATATAAAAGTAATATATAAACAAATAATATATATTTATTTAAATGATGGGTGCAACAACCTTAGACTCTCACTTCTCAAACTTTGATGTGCAGACCAATCACCCAGGGGTGTTGTTAACATGCGACTCTGATTCCGCTGGTCCAGGCTGGGCCTGAGATTCTGCATGTCTAACATCCTCCCAGGGGGTGCTTATGCAGCCAGCTGGTGGACCACACTTTGGTAGCAAGAGGCCAGAAGATACACAGTCAGTTGCTGTGTGTTGAATCAGCAAGAATTTAGTAATTACAAATGCAGGTGGGTTAATAGATGTGTTTGTTGGTGACTCACAGCCACAGCTTGCATAGCCTTTGGCGATGTGATTTTCTGAAATTGTGGTCAAACTCTGAATGACGTAAAATCTCTCCTTGAATGAAACAGTGTTTACTTTCCTAGAAAATTCAGTCACATTAAAACCATTCATAAGTATCTTTTATGTCATATATAAATCTGAGTTAGGCTCCTGGCCTAGATCGTGAGTTGTTTACCCACGTGATATCTGGGGACATTCAGAAGTCCTGCAGGATGCAGGACAATCTTTATTGTTTGGCAGTATGTGTTCCCCTGCATTGCTGGGTATCTGGTGTTCTTCCCACTAACTGCCAGGAGCATCCCCCAATCACTGTGACAACCAGAAATGCTGCCTCATATTTCCAGAACACCCCATTAGGTGCAATGCCACTTCCATCACAGACCCTGGAATGAAAGGATTTCTTGTGGGTTCTGAGATCCCTGAGGCAAGGCTCAGAAGGTAGAGGGTTATGTGCAGAACCTGGGTCCTTGGTTTTAAGCAGGGTCACCCTCATAGGTATGCCGGAGGGTAAGGGGACACAAGCCAAGCTGGGTGGGTGCTCTGATGATCCATAGAGCAGATGCCCCTTCTGGGGACTGTGGGGCCACTACCCAGACCTCAGACTATTGTTACACATGGGAACCTGAGCCCAATGTTATCAGATCCCTGATGTTTCCAGAGAGGGAAGAAATCCAGATTTGTAGATGAAATCTCCAGATTTTGAAATGTGGGCTGGGATTAAAACCCCAATAAATGTAAACACTCTACAGAGCAAACCAGACACCTTTGTGCTTGATGAAACCATTGGTCCCTGGCATGACCTCTGGTTTAAATTAAGGGACGTGCCATTGGCTCAAGGGCTGTCCACTGCCCAAGTGAATGTGCCTCCCCTCCTTGGGTCACCTTGTGCCCAGCTAGGGACCCTAACTCTCCTCCCACTTCCCCGATCACCCCCCAGCCCCCTGCCTCTCTCCCCTCCGGGACACCCTTCCTTGCTTGGCTCTGGCTCTTTCTCCAGCCATCCCTCTTTCTCCCGGCTTCTCTCTCCTATCCTGACAACTTGGCTGGTTACTAGGGGCTGTTTCTGGATGGGAGCAGGAATTGCACAGCTGGGGTCTGCTAGCACGGGCCCTGAGCCCTGGTTCTCGGCAGGGGCGGGGTGGGGAGTGCGTTTGCCCCACCCCCACTCCAGGGGACATTTGATGATGGTCTGGAGATATTTTTGGTTGTAAGAGGGGGATGTTACTAGCAACTAGTGGGTAGAGATCACAGATGCTGCTAAACATCCTACAATGCACAGGACAGCCCCCCACAATAAAGAGTTATCCTGTTCAAAATGTGTCAGTGGTGCCATTGTTGAGAAACCCTGCCTTAAGGTATTCAGAAGGCTTTATTATTGAAGCAACACTGGGTGTTTCATATTCTCTCTCTCTCTCCCCATCTTTGGGTGTGGAATAATGGAATGTTGCAATTAGAGGTGAACCATGTTCAAATGGTATTGAAGAAGAAGCCAACCTTAGGGACATTTTCATAATGCAGTTAGTTACGAGGACTCCCCGTGAGAACCCCTTCTGCGTGTGGGGCATTTTGTTCCAAAATCGACATGGTTGTTGCCGTTTCTGGAAGGCTCTGCTCCCCTTTCTTTCCGTCCTTGGGTCTGATTTTCTAGCCCTATGTTGTCTCTGGAGTCAGACTCCTGAGTGTCAGTTCTGACCCTGCCTCTTACACACCGAGTAGCCTTGAGCAAGCCTGGCTGAGCCTCAGTTTCCCCATTTGAAGAGGTACTCACTTTTCCTGCAGAAGGTGAGATTTGGGGCATGCAGTGTCTGTCCCAACTGCTCAGCTCTGCCGTTGTGGCACGAGAGCACCACCTTCCATGCACACATGAGTGGGCATGGCCGCGTTCCGGAAGAACTTTGTTGACAAGGACAGGTGGTGGGCTGTTCCTGCTGACCCCAGACCTACTTTTTGAGATTGTTTTGAGGAATGAATAAAGCTGCTGCAAGGAAAGGGCTTGATACCTCGCCTGGCGTGTAAACAGCAAACAGCAAACAATAGCTGATGTTTGTTTCTTCCCCTGGCCCCTGTTTTTTCTTGCACTTTGGGCATTTCCTCCCTTTTCCCCTTCTCCGCCTCTGCCATCCTTTCTTCCTCTGTGTCTCTCTGCACCACACAGCTGTCTCTTATGCTGGCATGGAAAGAGCCAGAAAACGCCAGTTCAGAGCTTCCCCTGCCACCCGCCCTCGGTCATCTGGGTGCTCTGAGCGCCGGGACTGTCACCACCAGTCCCTGCTGTGGGGTTGGCAGGAGTGAGTAGGAGGGCACGGGCGGCATGCTCCCACTGGGCAGCTCTGTTTCTGCCCCCAGGCCTGGGCATTGCAGGGTTGAGGTCCAGGCTGCGTGGCCTCAGCAGTATCAGACATAAACAAAGCCAGGCGCTGGTGAAAGTGCTAAGGACAGATTTCATCAGTAATGCTGATTACAGTAGGGAAACGAGTCCAGCAGGAACTGAACTGCACTTGGGTTTGTTCAGAGGTGACAGGGGTTTTAAAGGGAGAGGGAGGGAGGGGAGGGGGGGTGAGTGGGGTCTCAGGAGAGTCAGGAAAGGGAGGGTTGGTCCACATGGGTTTGCCAAGTGGCCTTCACGGAAATTAGGCTCCGACCCTCCCACAGAGACTGGGAGATGGGGCCCTGTCTACAGGTGTCCGCTGGAACAAACACTCAATTCTTCTGGCAGCCTTGAGTTTTCTCAGGCAGGCGCTTAAAGGGGGTAGGGGTAGGGTCAACCTAGGCATGTGGCCAAGAGCTGTTAGAAACTGTGTTGGTATTTCGTTCAAGTCTTTACAGGCCAAGGTCGAGGCCCAGTTGAGAAAGGGCTCCGAGAAGCTAGGCTAGAGTTTGCTCAAGGAGAGAATCTTTGGCAGCATGTCATTCTCCCTCCCTGAAGATGATTCGGGACTTGAGGGTCCTGGTTCCTACTGCCTCTCTCTCTATAGAAGCATCACTCAGCTTAGATTACTGTCTGTTCTGTGTGTGTTTATTGTGCATGCAAGTAAAATATCAATCCAAAGACTTGGCATATAGCAAAATACCCAACATAAAAGAACCATAAACTTTATTTTATTAAGGAGTAGATATTTAGGATTACACATATGTATGATGTCAGCAGTTCTCAAACTTGGTGTCAGGACTGCCTTATACTCTCAAACATTATTGAGGACCTCCGAAGAGCTTTGGTTTAGGTGGGTTATATCTATCAGTTATTTACTGTATAGTGACATTTAAACTAATGCACTCTTAAAATTTATTAATCACTTAATAATGATAACCCATTACATAGCTAGATAAGTAAAAATCTTTATGAAGGATATGTATATTTTTCCACAACAAAAATGAACTTAGTAAGAAGGGGGGCATTGTCTTACATTTTTGCAAATCTCTGTAGTGTCTAGCTTAATAGAAGACAGCTGGCTTCTCACATTTGCTTCTGCTTCTACACTGTTGTCATAGCGCACGTCATGGAGCCTGTGGAAAAAAACTCCACTGTATGCTTGTGAGAGAGTGAGCAGAAAAGGAAAATAACATCTTCATATTATGACGAAAATAATTTGTCCTTAAAGATCCCCAAAAAGAACTCAGGGACCTCCAGGAGCCCCCAGACCACACTTTCAGAACCACCACGTTAGGTCATTGTTGCAAGCATTAATTCTATTATAATAAATTATGTCTAATATTTACTAAGTGTTAGGCATTAAGCTACGTGCTTTACATGTATAACTCTTTTTAAACCCTCATCAAGTTGTTACTAGTTATTGTCCCCATTTTACAGAGAAGGAAACTGAGGCAGACAAAGTTAGGAACCGTGGGTAGAGCCACACAGTGAGCGAAGTGGCAGAGTCCTGATTCGAACCCACTACACCTCACCTGCCTTTCCAAAAAGACTTAGGCCTGCTTATCAAGTGATGAGGTGCCAGCTAAAAACATCATCATGCTAGCAGTTATTGAGTGCTTAATATATATCAAGCCTCTTGCTAAATGCTTTCATGTCAAATAGATTTAAATGTGTGTCCTATTAGTTAATCCCTACCTCACCTTTGCAAAGTAGGTCTTCTTTACAAAGGTGAGGTAGGGATTAACTAATAGGGCACGCACATTTAATTGCAGATCCCTTTTTTGTAGATGAGAAGTTGAGGCTCTAAGAGGTTAAACCTCTTACCCTCTGTCTCAGGGTTAAGGGGCAGAGACTGGATTCCAACCCAGCTACATCAGTCCACCCCCCCCTTCCTCACTCTGTGCTGTGCTGTGCATCCCATCGACATGATGCTACATTGCAAAGGGCTTATTATTTAGGGCTCTGTTAAAGCAAGGCCTGCCCGTGTCCAGCATGGTCCACGGGTTTCTAAGTGCTGGCCAGCCCAGCCACCCTTCCTGCATGCGAATGAGCTGGGCCAGGGGCCTCTGTTAGGTCTATTTGCATTGGCAGCCTGGGTAATTGCATGTCCTAATTGGTGCAGCCACGCACACTGTGCCTCCACCATTTGTCCACCCTGGCACAGAGGTCCTTTTGGAAGCAGGTGCAGGCTTCTCCCCCAGTGTCCCTCTCAATGGCCTTGGTAGCCTTGGTGATTGGAACGAAGCCTCAGACACTGAGTTCAACAGCAAACAGCTACGCAGCCGGCTGTGCGTCCACAAGGCACAAAAGGAAGCTGTAAACTGATGCGTGGGTGGGACCGGCGCCCTCACGTCTGAGCAACGCACCTGGCCGGGTTTCCCTTTGGCCCTGTCCCTATTCCTAGTAGCTCCAGAGAGACAGTGTGGTGCTGGTGGGCATGGCTGCTGGACCTAGACAGCCTGGGTTCAAATCCTGACTCCTCCACTTCCTAAATGTGTGGATTTAGTCACTAAACCTCCCTGAACCTTAGTGGTCCCATCCAAAAAATGGGGAGATGATATGGCATCTCCTTCATAGGGTCATCATGAAGATTAAATGAGTTAGTAAGTGCAAAGGATTTGGAACACAGCCTGGGACACAGGAAGCACTGAATGCATATTTTCTAACATTTGCATGTTTCTTAAGCACTTGGCCCGTGGCAAGCATTGTGTTCTATGCTTGATTAATTCAGTCCCTGGGAGGTAGGTGCCATCCTCGGCCCCCTGGGGTTGGATGAGGAAATTAAGGCACAGAGAGATGAAATGGTCTGTCTCAGCTTAATGAGCAGAGGAATGGAGAAGGGAGGCATCAAACTCATTTCTGCCTGAGTCCAAATCTCTGAATCTCAGCTAGAGACAGTGATCGAAGGATGCGGCCGGGAGGAGACACGATACCCCATAGAACTTCCATCTTGTCCTCAGCCTCTGATCTCTTAAAGTCCATCAAGTTGTTTCTCAGTGAGCTGAAATGGCACTACTTTCTTAGTTGTTCATATTGATTTATGACTAATTTAGAGAATGTTTAGTAACATACACTTGGGACCCATCATTTTACAGATGAGAAAATTGGACGTTCACTAACAGAAGACAAGTACCCAGGTCTTCCTCCTCCCCATCTGGTGCTCTGTCTACACAAACAGTAAGAGCAAAGGTGTGTCTCTAAGTGGATAGTTTAAAAAACACAATGACCCACCCCCACCCCTCAGAAATAGGAGCAAGGGGCCGGATTCAATAGACTGAGTAGAGCTCCATCCTGAAGTCTGAATGTTAGACAACTGGGGAGAGAGATGGAAACAGACCCATGTGTCTCTGCAAGAGCAGCCTGGGTCATGTAACCTCCCTCTTGGAGCCATATTGTGTTTAGCATATTTCTACCTGATTGAAATTGGCTCTAAACATGCTCAAGGTTGAATGGGAACGGAGGGTATTATTGCATTTAATTATTGCTCTGGAATAAAAAATGGATTCTAGCAGCAGCTTGGAAATAAGGCAGCAGCAGAGCAATTAGAGTTTTGGAGCTCACGCGCAAACATTTGAATGTGCAATCATTGTAATAAGTACATTAAAATAAAATAAGTCAAAGGGTTGCATTAGCATAAATAACTCAAGGTGAGAGATTTGGATTGGTTAAGCATAAAAAGGACAAGGCTAGTTGATCATAATGGAGAAATAATAACCAATCTGTCCAACAGGTGGAGACCTTCAGGGCAAGACGGTTGAGGCCCTGTGTTAATTGGTAGAGTTGCCTAGTCTGGGTTTGCTACTCATTCTTCCTCCAGCTTTGGGTGGTGGACACGTTCCAGAAGTTTCACGTACATTCATTTTCTGAGTGTCTTAGCTTCCTCCCCTTAAGGAGGACTAAAACTGCCTGCCTCACTGAGTTTTCGAGAGGACTGGGGACATAGAGTGTGTGTGGGGGCACCTGGGTGCTGGCTGTCTGATGGTTATCCCGTATGGATCGGCCTGGAAACCTCCCAAGGTTGGTTTTGCACAGGGAAGGGATCCTGGGTTTGGCTTTCCGGATCTCGGGTCTCCAGGGAAAGGAAAGAAAAACAGACCTGTTTGCCTCTTGGCAGTTAGATGAAGAGTTGGGGGCCAGTGGAGTGATATCTCGTGTCCATCAGTGGATGACTGAATAAAGAAAATGTGACGTATACATACAATATATCGATATCATTCGGCCTGAAAAAAGAAGGAAATCCTATAATATGCAGCAATATGGATGAACCTTGAGGACATTATACTAACTGAAATAAACCGGTCACAGAAGGACAAATACTACATGATTCCATTTATGTCAGGTGTCTAAAATAGTCAAAATCATAGAACCAGCGAGTAGAATGGTGGTTGCAGGGGGGGGGGGGGGACAGAGAATTGCTAATCGAGGGGCATTAAGTCTCAGTCGTGCATGCCACACGAATAAGCTGTAGAGATCTGCTATACAGCAGTGTGCCTGTAGTCAACAGTAACGAATCGTACACTTAAAAATTTGTTGAGAGGGTAGATCTCAGGTTAAGTGTTCTTACCACAATAAAATAAAATTAAAAAAAAAAGTTAGGGAGGGGGAAGGTGAGGGAGAACTCGTCAGTCACTAGAGAAAACGGCATTGACTCTGAGGGACAGGCATTCTCAGGCCTCCAAGTGTTGCCTGAATCTTGCTGACTGTGCCTCTCACTAACTTCTCTGGAAGTTGTCTCATATCTGTGAGTTATTCACTCCAGAAAACAAAATATTTTCCTTCCCTCTTATACTCAAATCTTTTGCGTTCCCAGGGCAGCTGAGTAGCCTCTGGGGCCAGGCGAAAGGGCCACAGGGCCACACCGACCTAATCAAACCCATTGTGGTGGCCCCTCCCGAGTAGATGGTGGGTATTAATCGTGAGTCATTAGAACTGATGGCAGCTCTTGTTCCTGATATTACACATCAGCCGGAAGAACCAGCCTTTCTCTGATTGTCGGATCATCTTCACTGGCTGTGGGGGTGGAGGGAGATGATCACAGTGTTTCCTGTGTCTGGTTTTGCTTGGTGAAGTTCTGCCAGAAAGGGGTAGCAATGTGAGCTTTTGAAATAGGTGGTGTGAAGGGGTTTTCTGCTCGGGGGTCACACTTGGTGATCGTCTGTAGATGAGGAAAGAGAAGAGCCCAAGAATGACACTTAGGAAGTGTCTGAAGGGAGACGATGAGGATGTCTGTCAGGGCAGTGGCTCTTCCCTGCCTTCTCGTTAACTTCTAGAAAACAGGCTTAGAGATGGTATTTAAATTTATGTTCTTGAAGAATGGGAATCATTAAACTGATTTTCTGTCTGTTGGAGAAAAAAAAAAGAAAAACATTGGCTCCTGTACCTGAGGCCAGGTAGGAGGAAAAAAGCAGATCAGGTGACCTCCTGTATTAGTCAGGATAAGCTAGATCATGCTGCAGTAACAAGGATCCCCTAAATCTCAGGGATGCAAAGCAGCAGAAGTTCACTTCTGCCCATTGGGGTTGGTGGAGTCTCTACTCCACACTGGCCTCATTCAGGAATGCAGGAGCATGGGTGGGTGCTGGACTGGGGCAGGGGAATGTGGCACACTGTGCCCTGGCTTCAGTCACTGCTCTTGGCCACAGCACGCTGCTTGGCTGTACCTGATTTGCAAGGGATGGAGAAATATAGTCCTATCATATGCTCAGAAGGGAACTGAAATATTGGTGAAGAGCTTTAATTGAATACCACCCCTGCCTCATTCCGCTCTGTCCCAACATAGGTGAATATGAGCAAAGAGGGTGATGCCCCCTCTGCCACCCACATGGAGAAGTGGGAGTTAAATGCTTCTTGATTTACCCCTCAGCAAAACAGAAGAAGCACGGTACCATAGCAAGCTCTAGAATCAGACAGATTCAAGTTCACTGCCTCCCCCAGATGACTTTGGGCAGATTACTTAACATCCCATTTTCCCCCCATTTTCTATAAGATGGGAGAGCAGCAGTATCTGCCTTAGAACTTATTTCTGGAGGTTAAGCAAGATATTGCATATAGGGGCTTAGCACAGTGCCTAGCATATGATGCACATCCCAGAATGGTGTAACAACAAGCCTCGTCTGCTCTTTCTGTAAAATGGCAAAGCAAGCACCTCCTTAGAGAGTGATTGTCAGTATCCAGTAAGTAACACCTGGGAGTCACTTACTGTGGTGCCCGGCTCATGGTAAGTGCTCAGAAAATGTGTATGAGAGGCTGCTTGGGACTCTTCAAGGGCCTCTGGATAGAAAGAAAAGAAGACTATCCACAGGGTTTGTTTGGGTTGCAAGAATAGAGATGTATTCTAGGCACCTCTCTGAGGGGGATTTATTGCAGGTTTCTGCAAGAAGGTGAAAAAGACCAGAACCAGAGGCCTCATTCACGGATCAGGATGTGATAGCAGCTCCTATATATGACCAGCAGCTGTGCTGTGACCCAGTATGGACCCAGCTCTTCCTTCTCCATTCTATTTCCCAGCTCCTGCCACCTCAGACTCCAAGTGCATCGTAGCTGCTGCTTACTGTCCTCTTTCTATGACTCCCTACCACACGATAGGCCACAGGCCAGGCTTGAGATGGCCATTTGGAGTTTGCATGCCTATAGCAGATCCATTTAACTGAGTGGGAGTGGATGGGAAGGGGCCATAGCTTTTGGTACAAAGTCAGGCTGCAGTGCTTAAGTGGGTAGGGTGATGGGTGTAAAAAAGTCCCCTACAGCTTGTCAGAAGTGGATGGTATCACTGGCATCCCAGAGTGTGGGACCTGTGGTCTGTCTGGTTTGAGTTCCAGCTTCGCTACCAACTAGCTAGGTTACCTTGGGCAAATCACTTGTTAACAGATGCTCAGTTCCCCATCTGTAAAATGAGAACAATAGCAATACCCAATTTACAGAGTGGCCATGAGGTGTCTTAGTGTCAGCTGTCATTCTTACATCCTCCACTGAATAGAGGAAATTGGTGCTTCATGCTGGGGGCAATGGGGCAGAGGCTTGAAAGGCAGCTTCTAAATTCACACTCCTGTAGGTAGAGCGGGGGTCTGCGTGCTTTTTCTTAAAGGGCCAGATAGAAATATTTTAGGCTTTGCAGGCCAGACAGTCTCTATTGCAACTGCTCACTCTGCTGTTGCAACACAAAAGCAGCCATAGACAGTAAACAAATGAACGGGTGTGGCTGTGTTTCAATAAAACTTTATTTACAAAAACAGGTGATGGGCTGGATTTGGCCTATGGGTTTGCTAACCTGCTGGAGTGGGAACCTGGCTGAGTGTCAGCTGCTCTCAGGCACCAGTGTGGCTCCACTGTTCTGTCCCCACCATCCTTTTCCTTGGGAACTGGTAAGAGGCATACTTCAGTCCTCCTTGAATGGTAAAACTGACAGGGATGCTGCTCGTTGCCCGTGTGTTTCCATAGCAACGGGGGCAGATTTATGGAGCCAGTTAGCGTTCTCGGTGGCTTCAGAGGTCGAGGGGCAGGTCCTGGGACTGTGACTGTGCTTTCAGGTTCAGGCCTTGGGAATGGGCTTCAAACAGAAGCAACATGTTTCAGAAATGATTTGGGGCATTAGTTGAATGATGCATTTGATCCGAACTCAAAGTGACCAGGACCTGCCTACTCATGGAGGAGCTAAGTTTGGACTGCTGCCTTTCTGGAAAGGTCCATGCCATGCATAGTCTCCAGAATGACTCCTGACCCTTTTCTTTCTCTTGATCCCAGGTGACTTAATCAGTTCTGCTCCAGGTACAAGCATCAAGAGCCAGAGCTGAAGCATAAGAGTGTCACAAGTTTGCATGTCACCTGGGACTCATAGTAACGTTCATTCTGTTCATTCTGCAAAGGCTGTGTTCCCTTCTTAAAAAAAAAAAAAAGTGAATGGTGTCTTTCCCACAGAATTTACAGTGGCTCGATCTTATTTCTCTTATGGGCATAGATATATGAGCATGTCCTAAAGGCAATGGAATGTATATAATATCCTACCAATATTTTTTCCCTTTATAACTTTATTATGCCATTTCCAGCCCTTAAATAAACCATTGCAGCACTTTCTGCTGCAATTTAAACAGGAAGCCAAAACAAAATGTTTGTTACCCAATGGCAAAGACAGTCAAGGATAGAAACTTACTTGAAAAGATGTGGTTACTACAAAGCCTTGAGAATCATAGTCATGGCACTTCAGAGCTTTAAGAAACTTTAATCTCTAGTTGGAACATCTCCTATTTCCAGATGGGGAAACTGAGGACCAGAGAAAAAAGTCTTATCAGAGTTAAAGCCAATAGCAAAAGTGGGGTGTGAAACTATGGCCTAGACTTCCAAACCTATATGCCCCGCTCTTTGAGGGCCAAGCTGCTTAGCGTGATCACTCAGTAAAGTTTCTCCTCTGTGTAAAGTAGCGTGATCACTCAGTAAAGTTCTCTCCTCTTTCCCCTGTTCTCCAGCGTGGCTACTTCTCTCACCAGCCGAAAGAGAAAGTGCGAACAGACAGCAACAACGAGAACTCGGTCCCCAAAGATTTTGAGAACGTGGACAACAGCAACTTTGCACCCAGGACTCAAAAGCAGAAGCACCAGCCTGAGTTGGCCAAGAAGCCCCCAAGTAGACAGAAGGAGCTTTTGAAAAGGAAGCTGGAACAGCAGGAGAAAGGGAAAGGCCCCAACGAGGCTCTGCCTCCTGGTGAGAGGGCTGCAGCCAACAGCAGCCGTGGGAAGGATGCCCCCAGACAGCCCCATGCCAGGAAGAGTGGGGGCAGCTCCCCTGAGACCAAGTACGACCAGCCCCCCAAGTGTGACATCTCCGGCAAGGAGGCCATCTCTGCCCTCTCCCGCGCGAAGTCCAAGCACTGCCGCCAGGAGATCGGGGAGACCTACTGCCGCCACAAGCTTGGGCTGCTGATGCCTGAGAAGGTGACCCGGTTCTGCCCCCTTGAGGGTAAGTTGTAGCCCCCTAGGCCGGGAGAGGTGACTCCCAGCCTCTTCCTCCTCCCGGCCAGCCTCATTCTGCTCACATTCTCAGACCTTCTGAGAATGGCTGCCCTATTTTTCAAACCCCAGATCAGGACACAAAATCTGATTTGTTCTACTACTCTCTGAATTCCAAAGTCTTGTATGAGAAAAGTTTCACAAAGTCAGATTACCTTTTGCAGGTGCTTTAACCCGTTGCCTTCAAGGCAAAGGATAGAATCAGAGCAAAACCGTGGCTGGTGTGAAAGCTGCGGGAGGCAAGGTGGCTGTATTGATAAGCTTGGGTTTCTCTCTCAGCAGAATATTGGGATTAGAATCAATACGAATATCGTTGTGATTCAATATGATTTGAAAGGTTTCTAATTGGCTGCATTAACTCTGGAGGCTTCGTGAAAACAGCCTTTCCATTTTCCTCCATCGAAAGTTCCTTCCTTCCCTCCCTCCTGTCTTCCTTCCTTCTTTTCTTCCTCATTTGCTTCTTACTTTCTTCTTTCCTGTTTCCTTTCTTTCTTATTTTTTTCCCTCCTTCTTTCTCTTTCCTTTATTTCCTTTTTTTCTCCCTTCCTTCCCTTATTTCCTTCCTTCCTTATATCCATCCCTTCTCCATCCCGCCTCCCGTGCACTGGGCACGTTTCTGTGTGCCGATGACCCGGTGACAAACCAGAGCTCTAAGAGAGGGATCCACAGGCAGAGTGGAGGGGCCCTGTGAAGACGAGAGGACCAGTCTTGCACAGGCAGGTCCCATATGTGTATCGCTGCACCTAAAACCATGCCATTGATGTACGTTTCTTGGTGGTGACTTTCACCTTGGAGGCATCACCGTGTGCCAGGCACTGCACCAGGCTCTGTGCATCCACTTAGCTCTTTGCATCCACTACCCTGTGAGGCTGTCAATTTTTTTCAGATGACAGAAGAATCATTTCCCCAAGGTCACACAGCTTGTAATTCACAGTTTGCTCATGGTCACCCCTCATTCTTGTTGGGCCACAACTCAAGGTGTGCCCAGCTGTCCCTCACAGAGTGGCTGAGGGTTCACAATACCTCCTGATTGCTTCTCAAATACCAACAAATGCTTTTGTTCACCCCAAAGTCAGGAGAAAAGACCCTCAAATTGTCACAGAGGCCAACTGTGATACAACACGGAGCTCCCAAGGGCTTGGGTGGGGGGAAGACACATAGAACAACCTAGATGAGGTGAGAGGTGTATCAAGGTTAACAAATCGGGCAGGAAGGGGCCCACTGAGGTGCTGGGTCCTCCTCAATGTCAAGACAGAAGGACAGGGAATCGAGCCAACTGCAGAATTGGGTGGGGGGGAGCTTTCGGTTCCCCCACGTTGCTGCATTCAGGAGTCAGGCAATTCTCCACCTCTCTTGAGGCAAAAGGGAGGTGCATGGTGAGAATTGCTCCCAAGAAAAGTAGACTAGAAAGACCCCTTAGAGAAATCTTCATTCAGTTGGTTCACTTGACAGATAAAAATATGAGGCCCATGCAGGGGAAGAGACTTCCACAAGGTCACACAGTTCATTAGAGGCGTCCTCATTTCTCAAATGTGCTCTGCGTTCACCCTTTGTCACAGAATGAGGATGTGGATCAGGTGGGGGTGGCCCCGTGCACCAAGTGCACAAAGAGAGGGCTGGAAGGAGGCGCAGCGAACCCTCCAATCGGCCCCCTCTGCAGGGACAACTTTAACTTTTTACTCATGTTTTTCTCTATTTTTTGAGTCTTTAGTAGCAAATGTGTATCCACACAATGCTTCCTTTTACATAGAAAGACTGAAAATGAAAAGCTTCGTTTCTCCCTTGCAGTTTTACCCTTGTCTACGTGGTCCAGGAGGCTCTGTCTATATTCTTGATTGGATTTGGCACATAGAATGTAGGAATACTTAAATGGAGTGCAACATTTCCAAAATCTTTTGTTAACCAGTGGCTGGCAGAGAAGTTTTAGAGGCCTGAGTTGAATGCCTTTCCATGAAAATAATATTGGGCTTCTTCTGTATACCAGGGAGCATCACCCTTATTCTGTGAAGGGCCAAATAGACAATATTTTAGGATTTGTGGGCCATACAGTCTATGCCACAGCTACTCAACTCTGCCGTCATGGTGCAAAAACAGCCAGAGACAATACCTATGCAAATGCATTTGGTTCTGTTCCGATAAAACTTAATTTACAAAAATAGACCATGGGCCAAATTTGGTCCATGGGCCATAGTTTGCTTATCCTTGCTAAATACCATTACTATATACAGTTGACCCTTGAAAAATTTGGGGGTTAGGGGTGCTAACCCCCATACAGTTGAAAATTTGAGTTTTACTTTTTTTTGAATAGATATAGGAGGTATAAGTTGAATTCTGTTACATGTATATATTGTATAGTGGTGAAATCTAGGCTTTTGATGTACCCATCACCTGAATAATGTCCATTGTACCCCATAGGTAATTTTTCATCCCTCACCCCCTCCCACCTTGCCCCTCCTTTTGAGTCTCCAATGTCCATTATACCACTCTGTGTCGAGTATTACTTTTAACGCCCCCAAAACTTAACTCCTGATAGCCGTTAACCAGAAGGCTTACCAATAACATGAACTGTTGATTAACACATATTTTGTATGCTATATTATATACTGTATTATATACCATATTCTTACAATAAAGTAAGATAGAGAAAAGAAAATGTCATTAAGAAAATCATAAGGAAGAGGAAACATTTACTATTCATTAAGTGGAAGTGGGTCATCATAAAGGTCTTCATCCTTGTTGTCCTCATGTTGAGGAGGCTGAGGAAGAGGGGCAAGAGGAGGGATTGGTCTTACTGTCCCAGGGGTGGCAGAGGCAGAAAAAATCCATGTGTAAGTGGACTCTCACAGTTCAAACTCATGTTGTTCAAGGGCCAACTGTACTACTGTATACAACACTGTTTGTGCCTGATCACACTGAATCCTCACACTGGTAAGTCTATCAAGAACCCATTTTGTCAATGAGGAAATTGAGGCTTAAAGAGGGTTAGTACTTGGCCAGAGGCACATGGCCAGTAGATGACAGAGCTGGTATTGGAACTTATGGTACAGAGCCTGTATCCTTTCCCATAAGCCTGTCTCTCTTCAGGAGGCAAAAGGCTTCACTTTAGCTCAAGTTGTCAAGCCCCAGAGATGTTCTCCTGACTGCAGTCTGTGTCTCTCTGTTGCCAGTAGAGTTGCAAAGGAGAAGGCAGGGCGTTAGTGGTGGAGCAAGAGAGCTGGTGCTGGCTGTGGAGCCAGACCACCTGGATTCAAATCCCAGATTTCTCCTGCACAAGCTGTGGGACTTTGGGCAAGTTACTTGACCTCTCTGTGCCTCATTTTCTGCATCTGTAAAGGGGAGGTGAGTACGATCACACCTATCTTAGAGGATTCATGAGGGCCAAATACACAGTTAAGAACTCATGCCTGGTCAATAATCTGTATTGTGTGTATATTTGCTACATGACACATTCCACACCTGTTCAGAAAAATCAAAATCTCACCCCCGTAGGCCAGGAGTTCCCACGCTTCTCCTGGTCATGCCGAGACATCCCTGGCATGGCTTTACAGCGTAAGTGTGCTGGGGGTTGCCCTGGGGCCTTTGCTGCATCGGCCAGGGTGGTGCACCCTCCTGGGACCTCTGAGCTGGTTAATAAGATTGGCTTTTAAGAGCCATTGCACACCCAGCCCCGGCAACGCTTTAATTTGCTACACCCCAGCCTCCCCCTTTTGCAATAAATTTACTGTGAATAGACTAATTGCAAAATAACCCTAATTGGGTAGTTATCAATGAACAACTTCCCGTGGAACAAAACGGCTTACAATTAATAGCATTTAAGCCATAAACTATTCTTCTGCAGAAAGCTAAGATGTAATTACACCCCATACGGAGATTGTGTTCCCTTTCTGGAAACCATGACACCCAGATTTCCCTCTGCTTAGGAGAGATTTGAGCTTCAGCCCAGTGGTCCTTTCATTTCCTGCTGAATGAGGAAATGGAGGCAGGGGTGGAGGGAAATTTAATATGTGAGTAAATGTTCGTATACATATGTGCACACGCACAGAAGGACGCACTGCGTTTCTCATTTTGCTTCACCCAGCATAATTCAAACTTCAGCCAATAGTGTGCTGGAAGTTGGATATAATTAGGGAAACAATTCCTCATGGCTGAAAGGCTGAAAAATTCAGAGGAAAGGAGATAGGTTTTGAGTGTTGACTTTGGTAAAGGGCTCCTGCCCCTCAGGCCTTCATTCAGAGAATAGGTAGAGTCTGGAGCAGTTTGGAAGGAGGTGGGAGCTTCACCCCATTCACTGACACCTGTTTTCACAAGGAGAGGAGAGATCCCAGGCCGTCCACTAACAGCTGTGCACAGGAAAATGCAGGGAAGTCTGGGGAAGGGGCTCTACCCCAGAGCCCCTATGCTCACTGCAGCCCCCAAGCTGCCACCCCCCTACCCCCAACCCTCCACCCTGGCAGCCCCCTCCACCCACTCTCTGCCCCACTACCCACAATTGCCCGGGCCTCCCGTCCCTTCTGTGATCTCCAGAACCACCCTCAGGCCTTTGGTCACTCCAACTGGGCCTCTCGGTGTTTCTTGGAAATGAAACCAGGTCAGATTGAAGGCCAAGGACAGCCCAGACACTAGGGTTTGATTCCTGGTTCTGCCCTGACTAGTGGCATGACTCTAACTGCTCAGTGCCTCAGTCTCCTCATCTGTCAAAGGGACACAAATACTCCTATCCTGTCTTCACAGGGTTGTTGACTGAAGCAAGATAACAAATCTAAAATGCTCAGTGCAACGGGGAGATGGAGAAAAGTGGATGTGTTTGGTCATTGGTAGCTGTGAGGGGACAGGAGTAGTGTAAATTAAGGGGCACTGAGGAGAGGGGAGGGGAAGGGTTGCTTCCATGGGGTCTTCCGTTGCCCAGCGGCATCTCGCTGGCTCTGTTCTTCAGACATGGTCCCACTCACCTTGTGCCCTCCCCAGCTCTCTCCGTGTCACACCCCAGCCCCCAACTCCACCCACTTGTCTGACTGTCCGCTCTTGCCTCGCCAGATCTCAGCCTAAATGCACTTCCTCAGGGAAGCCTTCCCCAGGCACCCTGGCCGCAGGGGACACACCAACCCTGGGTGAGGGCGCACCCCTGACCCTCCCATCGTGCAAGGATCTTGCCCAATAAAGACTGTTTGACCTGAGAGGCATTCCCGTGCCAGCTGCCAGGTGATGCAGCTTTTTCTGCCTCACTGCATTTGGAACAGCTGCACATCAGGAAGCTCCCTCCCTTCACCGGCCCTCATGGCCACCAGCCTTCCTGTGTCTTGAGTTAAAATATCCCCAGAAAGGCCCCACTGGCTACCTGGTCCATCTTGCACTTCCTTGCCCTTTTTGGGGCCAGGCAAAGCCAGCAGACTGATGCTTCAAGTGGCCTGCGGGTCTACAGCCCAGACATCTGGGTGAAGAATCAGAGATGAAAAGTGTGAGAAATTCCAGGGACAGTGGTCAGCGAGGAGTGGGGTGGCCTGCAGCTTTAGCAGGACCTCAGGCCTGGGCATCTGAGTAAAGGCAGCAGTTCTCCGATGGGTAACGGGCAAGGACAGTCGCTTGCAAGTCAGCTGACCAGCTGCATAGTTGCAAGCATTTTCACATGACTGGGGAACCCAGCCCAGGTGTTAGGGATGAGCGTGAACAGGAGCTTCCAGTAGAAGAGAAACTGTGTGGATACAACAAACTGTCTCTACCCATCAGCATTTGCAGGAGGCCAGCAGCTCTGATAAATGGGTTTGGGGATGGGGATGTTGGGGGAAAGGCTGGCTGCCCACTGCAGAGAGAGACTGGCAGATGGCACCACCAGCTGGGTAAGGGCCATCTCCTGTACATCCCCCAGGCCCTGGGGGTGGTGGGGTAACTACACAGCCTGAGTAGCTGGCTTCTGGAAAGCGTGGCTGGCAGCCTGGCAAGGAGGGAAGATGGTGACGTGGACGTCAGCTTGGCCACTCTTAGTGCACTCAGCTTCCTTATCTGTCAGCCCGAGACACTTCTGTATCCCAGGTCTTTTGCTGTATCATCAATGATGAGAAAATGAGGGCACAGCTATGAAAAGTTAATAAGCACCCCATGAATGGGCCAAATTGATCCTCAAACAGCTTGGCCAAGCGGGTGGGGCTGACCGGTTTTCGCAAGGCCACACTTGCAGAGAATCCAGCTGGCCCTTTTGTTATCTCCTGCTGAGGAAGGCACAGAGCCCAGTAAAGAGGAGGTGTCCAGCAACAGTTCATTGGAGTTGGACAAAACTAGTCCCAAAGGTCTTCTGTGGGCTTCCTAGGGGAGGGAAAGAGACTGTGGCAAATCCAGTAAAAAATCAGCAGACTCCATTCATTGGTTACCCACTATGTGCCAGGCAGAGTTCAAGACCAGGGCTCTGCACATACTTTCTACAAAGGGCCAGATAGTAAATATTTGAGGCTTTGCAGACCGCATGGTCTCTGTCTCAACTATTCAACTCCACCGCTGTAGCATGAAAGCAACCATAGACAATACATCAGCAAATGACTATTGTGGCTTTGCTCCAATAAAACTTTATTTATGGTTCCTGAAATGTAGATTTCACATAATTTTCATTTGTCATAAAGTGTTATTCTACGTATGATTTTTTCCCCAACCATTTAAAAATATAAAAACTCTTCTTAGCTCGCGGTCCTTACCAAAACAGGCAGCTTCAGGCTATAGTTTGCTGACCCTCATTCCAGCACCTGGGGATATAGCAGTGAACAGAAGCAGAGAACACCTCATCCCTGTGCAGGGCTTCTACCCTGCACCCTGCACCACCGTATCCACTAACTCTGAGAATCATGCATCACAATGGTTCTACCCTCATGGAGCTTCTGCCCTAATAGCAGAGACCAGAGGTGACAAGTGAATAGATAGACCTGCAATCCAATGTCTGGATGTGACTTAAGTGGCTTATTTGAAGGCAAATAAAGCAGTGTGAGAGGACAGGGGAAGTGGGGAGGCATTTAGGTGGGCAGCCATAGAAGTCATCTCTGAGGGAGCAAGGGGTGGCAGGGTCTTGGGGAAGAGGGAACAGCCCTGGAAAAAGGCCTAGCATGTTCTGGAAGCAGTGAGAAGGTTCTCAGGCTGGAGCAGAGGCAACTGGGAGGAGACCAGAAGGGGTCAGATCTTCAGGCCATGGCAAGAAATTTGGATGCTTTTTCATTGAGTTGGGAGCCACTGGAGGGATTGAACAGAGTTGTAATATGATCTGATTTAGTCATCGTCTTCTTCTTCTTTTTACTGTATGCTACATTTATTTTATTTTATTGCGGTAAGAACACTGAACATGAGAGCTGGCGTCCTAACAGATGTTCAAGTGTACAACACGGGAGGGTTACCTATAGGCACAATGTTGTACAGCAGATCTCTAGAATTTATCTCACACGACTGAAACTTTTTGCTTGTTTGGTTTTTGTAAATTTCATTGTCTGTATTTAAGGTATACAACATGATGTTATGAGATACATATAGATAGCAAGATGGTTACTATAGTGAAACAAATTAACACATCCATCATCTCACATAGTTACCCATTTTTTGTGTGTGTGGCAAGAGCAGCTAAAATCTACTCATTTAGCAAAAATCCTGAATATGATACAAAATTATTTACTGTGGTCCTCATGTTGTACATTAGATCTCTAGACTTTATGCCTGTTGAGCAGCAACTCCCACTTCCCCGCTCCCGCTCCACCCCGGCAACCAGCATTTTATTCTTTGCTTCTGTGAGTTTGACCATTTTAGATTCCTCATAAAAGTAACGTCATTCAGTATTTGTGTTTCAATGACTGGCTTATTTCACTTAGCATAATGTCCTCAAGGTTCATCCATGTCATTGTGTATTGCAGGACTTCCTTCTTTTTTAAAGCAAAATTATATTGTATTTTATGTGTATACCACATTTTTAAAATCCACTCATCCACCAATAGGCATTTAGGTTGTTTCCACATCTTGACTGTTGTGAACAATGTCGGAATGATCATGGGAGTGCAGATATCTCTTCGGGGTCCTGATTTCAGTTCTTATAAATGGGGAGATACCATTAGGATGGCTGTCATCAAAAAGAAAAAAGACAACAAGTGTCGGTGAGGATGTGGAGAAATTGGAACCCTCGCACGCTATTGGTGGAAATGCAAAATGGCGCAGCTGCCATGGAAAACGATGTGGAGGTTCCTCAAAAAATTAAAAATAGAACTACCATGTGATCTAGCCATTGCCACTTCTAATCTGACTTAGCTTTTAAGGAAGGACTGGAAACAGGGAAATCAAGGGTCCCAGGGAGAGGAGATAGTTGTGGTGAAAAACAGCCAATCTCAGGATACGTGTAAGAAAGTGCTGTCGGGAGTGGCACGTGGATCAGATGGGAGTGACCATCAGTTGGTCTCCTGGGCTCTTGGGTTTCTTCTGGGCACAGAGACCACTCAACCCTGATCTTCCAGCAAAGTTTATTGAATCTCCACTATGTGTCAGGGAGCTGTGGCCAGTGGGAGGTGAGTCCTACCAGAGGCCAATTCCACTCTGCCTTTTCCTTCTAAAGCACTTTGACATTTCCCTGCTCCCAGACTTGGAATCATGCAGAAAGCCAGCTGCCACCCACAGGCTCTTTAGAAAGCTAAATACGTGGGTATGGGAAATATCATAAATGCCCCTTCAACTCCCTCCACCTCCTTCTCCGCTCCCTCTTCTTCCCCCAGGATGTTCTGCCAGCTGCACAGTTCTGCCATTCACTTTAAAAGTTGTCATTAGGGTGTGTTTGTTCCCTAATTGCCATGCCTGAAAGCAAAAGCCAAAGGGTTAGGCGCAGAAAGAAGTTAGGAAAACACCAGCCCCAGAATGAGCGGGATTAATGCCCTTCTCGGTTGTCATCGGGCGCACCTTTCGGAAACTTCATGCACGAATAAGCACTTCTGCAGCCGAGGGTATTTTAGACAAGAGGATCATGGTTAGGTGGATTTTGCTTTTCCTTCTCATGTGCTCACAAGGGCATCTGTAGACTAGGAGGTTGGGAGTGTGTTTCTAACCCTGCATTTGTGGACTGCTGCTCAGAGCAGTTCCGTGGCAGACAGCCTGACTAATCGGCTTCCCTTTTGTTCCAGGCTAGAAGGAGGCTTTTGAAAAAGGTGTGACTCTTCTGCATTTCTGGGAGGCAGCGGGGTGGGGCCTGGAGGTCTGCCCAGCCCTGGAATTCATAGATAGATGCCTGTTACCTCTGCTTCTTCTCTGGCCACCCTTCGCCTTGGCACAGCGTCCCTCCCTCACAGAGACACTGGCAGGCCAGGCTTTGTTGCCAGGAGTGTCGCAGGCAATTTGAGATTACTAGTAATTCAGGTACTACAGTTGGCAAGCTTCTTTTTTAATAAATTGGAGCAGAATCACGGATTGTCCTAGCATCTGGCACCGTGTTAGACACTCAGTAAGTATCCGTTGCTTATTGAGTAACACAACAATAAGTAAATGAATGAATCCCTGCTTTTTTGCACCTCCATGAAAAAGTAAGAGAACCCCAAGCATCCCGTGGAAACTCATCCTGTACGTGAACATCATTCTTCCCTGTAGCATATTTAAATTGTTTAATTTGTTTCTTCCATTCAATGAATACATGTTGAACAGCTACCCCATGCCAAGCAGGGTGCCAAGTACCAGGATACTTGGAGTCAGATGAGGTCTGACCTCCTGGAGCTCAGAGCTGGGTGCAGGGGACAGGCAACAGAGAACGACACAGGAGCTTGGTGACCCTTCATGTGCACAGAGGAGAGAAAGAGCAAAGAAGTCAGAGGGACCAGCCAGGGGTTAGACTATCTTTGAATGATCTAAAGAGAGCAATGGATAAAAGGTACTCAGAGATCAATTTGGTCTCATTATGGAAGAACTTGCTAAAAATTTGAGCTGTTCCCAAGTGGAACAGTTCCTAGTCTTTGGACGTACTGAGTTCATTCATTCATGCAACTAATATTTATTGAGAAGCTACTCTGTGCCAGGCACTCTTTTAGGTACTTTGGAAAGAGATGTCAGGGGCTTAGTCTTACTCATCTTTGAATATTCAGTGCTTGACACATCATAAGCCTGTCTTCTCCTCATTGGGTAAGAAGGTAGCACGGTTGTTTTTGGCTTTGGTGGCTCAACCTCCCGCGGCCCTGGGCACGATGCAGAGGCCTGTGTGCACCAAGCAAAGGGATGGGAATGGGCATTTAGAAGTCTCTGCAGAGCTGGTGTTCTGGACATGGGACAGCCGCCATCTAGGGACCAAAACTGTCACCAGCTCCCTTTAATATTCGCTTGTTCAACAACTATTCATTGAGCATCCCCTGGCTATGCCAGGCAGTAGGTTTGGGGGATTCCTTTGGGAATAAAACCAGACAGAATCCTTGTCCTCATGGAGCTTGCAACCTGTTTAATGTGGGTGGGGAACCCCAGGGGTAAAATGATCATAAAATATAAATTTAAAGTCACAACATCAATCACTGCTCCTGTGGCGATATGAAGTCACATTTTATAATTGAGCTAAGAGGTAAAGGGTGGTAGGAGTTAACTACAGGAAGGGCAGGAGGGGGACATTCCAGGCCAAAGGGGCATCATATGCAAGGGCCCTTAGGTAGGAAGAGGTGTCGAGAGTTTGAGTAACTCACAAGGACACCAGAAGAGCTCTGAGTATGAGCAGAAGGGTCAGTCTGTCCTCTTCCCAGCCAGGTTTTAATCCTTAAAACTGCTGGGTTTACATGGTGTGTCTTTGCTTTGAGCAAGGAGAATGGAGGCAGAGGCATCTCTCAGGACCAAACTGAAGTTGCCAGACAGCAAGAGGATCAGCCCCAAAGATAGACAAGGCTCTGGCGGGCCAGGACTGGGGACGGGTCCCGCATCTTCTCTCCAAAGAACCACGTTTCTTTCACCTTTGGTCCCTGACCAAAGGATCACCTGGGGTTGGGGAAATACCCCCACCTGTGGTTCTTAGCCCTGGATTCAGGCTAAGAGTCAGGCGAAGAACCTTGAGAGGTCTTGCCTCCAATGATGGCACAGACTTGGTGCCCTGGGCTGTGTCACTATCATTGAGCTACTGTGGGGTTAGGGGAAGCTTTTGAACCAGACTTGACTCAAAAGACCTATGGCCCCTCTCCCACTCCATCAACTGCAAAAGCCTCAGACAAGGTGCTTATTTTCTCTGAGCTTCACTTCTTCCCTATAAAACAGATTGCATGAATGCCTCCCCTGCCTCCTCAGGTTGCTGAATGAAATACTGTATTTGAGAATACTTTCATTATTCCATCGATCCAGCCAGCAAATATTTACCAAGCACCTGTTACAAGTCAGTAATAGGCCACCTCTAGATTGGCAGTTCTTGTGGTTCTGGGAGCCTGCAGCTGTGCATGGAGGACTCACTTCTATGGCAAGGGAGTTTGTGATGCTTTTCTCAGCCCTCTGTGAGATCTTTTCCAGGAGCTGCCCAAGGACAATGCGATTCAAACAGGAACAGCTCTTGCTTCAGGAGCAGTTTCTTCCCTTGAGTGCAGCTGGTTGTGTGTCACCACCAAGGGCCCCTAAAGCAGAGACCTCGTGCAGAAAGAGAGAGCCCAGACATGGCCCTACAGTGAAGAGATGAATGTTGTCCCCAAGCACTAGCTGGTCCCTCCTTTCTGCACGAGCCAACAAAACCAGCTTGCTTTTTCTCTTCTTTCAGGTTATTTGGCAGTCAAGGGTTAGGAATTCATATCAACCCCACTTCCTTATGGAGGGTTCTGTGACTCTCTCTCCCCACACCATGCCTCCCCAAGTCTCTGTGAGGTGCCTGGCCTGTGTGCCCCCAGATCACTCTGCCTGTTCCCCACTGGGGCACACATCACAGTACAGTGGAGTTGCCAGAGTCCTCCATAGCCCCCATGCAGCCACAAGGGCCAAGTCCCTGTCCCTGTGTGTTCACCCTCAGATGTTAAGCCCCTGTCTCACAGGGCTGGGACACGAGAACTCACATTTCTTTGGCACTTCCTGAATGCCAGGTAAGGTGGTCGTGACTTTGCATGCATGATCTCATTGAGCCTTCCCCGTGACCCTGGAGAAAGGATGTTGTCTAATCCTGTTAGACAGATGGGGAAACTGAGCCTTGGAGAAGTTAAGTAACTTGCCTAGGGTTACTGTTACAAGTGATAGACCTTGGACTCAAACTCAGTTCTGCCTGACTTCAAAACCCACACCTTAGCTCTTGGCCCTGTGGCACCTTTAGTAAATGTGGAGCTCAAACACATTAAATGACTAATCCAGTTTCTCCAAAGATAAAAACAAAATGCACAGCAGCATCAGTTAATGCCTTTCTCTAACTATTTGTTACTTACCTTTCCTGCAGCCAAAAAAACAGGGAGCTAAGGTCTCTGTACAAGAACCTGTTCTTAAATAATAGTACTTAACTTTACCTAGGTATTGCTAAATGCTAAGGACTATCTTCAGTGCTTTAGCCACATGAACTCATTTATTCCTTATAAGAACTTTGTATTCAAAGAAGTTGAGGCACAGAGAGAGAAAAAAACCTACCCCAAATCACACAATTTGACCAGTAGCAGAGCTCAGAGACTTTGGTTCCAGTGGTGAGGCAAGGTGCTTAACCACTGTGCTTTGCTGCCTATGGGAGCAGCTGCATTTTGGCTCAAGGTAGCCATGTGTAGCTTAAAGTTGCTTCCTGTGCTGTGTCTGTCTGTTGCAAACAGACCTACACAGTCAGGTATTTCACCTGGTTTTGGAGGGGGGGCTGATGCCATCCGAGACTCTCAGGACTCACCTTCAAAGTCAGTCCATTGCCTTGGGTGAAAAAGCCAGCAACAGCTACCTGCCATTTCTCTGCCGGTTTCTAGTTGCTGTGGTATATTTGTGTTAGTGTAAAAATAACAAAGCAATAATTTTCCATTGTATCCTTCAGTCACCCATGAGAGATTGGATTTAGGTCACAATTTATTACCCCGTGGAATTGAATCCAATTTTTAACACCATGTCAGCCATTCTGGTATTAGAGCCTTTTAATGGCTGTGAAATTTATACAATGATAAAGTAATTTAAAACATATGTAGGAAGAACATCAGGCAAATTGATGTGTATAGAACCCCGTGGTAAAAATTGAACAGGAGATAAACACGGAAAATGGTGATTGATTAGGAGACAGTTGAAATAGTGCTCGCTTTGATAAACTCTTAATGGCGAAATTAGTAAACTAATTTATTCTTCACAATTTGGAAGAGGGTTTATGTTGCCCTAAATCAGAATCAAGGCTGAGCCACAAAGCGCAAATTAATAGCTCACCTCAGAGTGTGGCACGGTTAAAGTGAGAAACCTGTCTGAGTAACTGGGAGGCTGCCAAGAGCCTGTCTCTGGTGATCTTTCCAGATACCAAAGTGAAAAGACAGTGAGAAGGCAGAGCACCGTCTGGGAGAGCAGAGTTCTTTTTTTTTAATGTTTCAAAACTTGCTCAAATAATGCAGAAAAGATGCTTGTTAGAATTTCTTTAATTATTCAAACAATAACTGTATACATTCTCATTATTTTTTTAAAAAACCCAAAACACTACAGATTAAGAGAAAATCTGTCTTGACCTCTGAGCACTAACCCAAGCAAACGCGTTTTTGTTTTCCTTTAGATATCTAAATGCAACACATACAAGAATTGACAGTTTGGTTTTATGGTGGGGGGATCCATAGATTATACGAAACTGATGTATAAACCTGGCACTTGTAAAAATATAGACTGTGGCTGTGTGGTGGGAGAATTCACAAGTTATATGAAACCGTGTTTTTCATTTGAGCATGTAGCCAGGTCAGAGGACTGTATCTGTGGCCGGAGATAAAGACTTTGGTTATCCTTTTTCATGGCTGTTTCTTTGCAGTAGTGATACACCACAGTGTAACTGGCTATTCCGCTATTCAGGGACATTTAGGTTGTTGCCATGTTTGTACTATATTGAGTGACTGTTTTCTCAGTTCTCTCAAAGATGTCCATAACCAATACTATTCTGGATGCATTGAAGACAAACTAACTTGCTACCTACAATGGATGCCGCAGGACATTAGAGCTGAATTCTCTTGGGGGACCCCGAGGAGAGACTGGCTGTTAGGGCACATCCTCATGATGATAATAGTTCTGACCTTGTAGGGTTGTGAGGACTGAATAAGGTGATCTGTGTGAATTGTTAAAGCAGAGGCTGTCTCTAGAAAGTGCTCGATAAAAGTTAGCTCTATTTTGGGTACACACCCAAAAGAATTGAAAGCAGGGTCTTAAAGAGGCGTTTGTATACCTTTGTTCATAGCAGTATTATTCACACGAGCTAAAAGGTGGAAGTAACACCAGTGTTCATCGATGGATGAATGGATAAACTAAATGTGGCATATATATACCGTGGAATACTATTCACCCTTAAAAAGGAAGGAAATGTTGTCACATGCTGCAACATGGATGAACCTGGAGGACATTATGCTAAGTGGAATAAGTCAGTCACAATAGGACAAATACCACATGATCACCCTTATAGGAGGTATCTAGGATAATCAAATCCTAAGAGATAATGAGTAGGACGATGGTTGTTGGGGGCTTGAGGGAGGGGGAAATAGGGAGTTGTTTTTTAATGGGTAGAGAATTTCTGTTTTGCAAGATGAAAGAGTTCTGGAGATTGGTTGCACGACAATGTGAATATATTTAACACAACTGTATTGCACACTTAAAAATAGTCAAGGTGGTAAATTTTATGTTATGTGTATTTTATCACAATTCTTTTAAAAAGTTAGCTCTTCTAACAACATGCATCGCCTTATTTAAGTCTTGCTCTAACCCAGTGACATAAGCTTCCTCCATCTCCCCCATTTTATATCTGACAGTCCTCCTACAAAGGGAGGCTGGTGGTTTGTTCCAGATAAGTCATTTCACCTTTATTCTAGGGTAGGAGGGAGACATTCATGGGTTTTGATTTATACTTTATAACAGAGATTGGCAAACTTTCCACAAAAGGCCAGATAGTAAATAGTTTAGGCTTTGCAGCGTATAAGATCTCTGTCTTAACTACTCAACTCAGTATGTAGACAATATGTAAATGAATGGGCATGGCTGTGCTGTAATAAAAAGTTATTTACAAAGCAGCCAGGCGTTGGATTTGGCCCAAGGCCATAGGTGACCGACTCCTGCTTTAGAGAGCTCTCTGGCTGCTATGACCTTCCTGCTGTGGTAGGTTGAGAAGAGAATCACAGAAGGTAGGATGGTTACTTGCTTCTTCCCCCCTTCACCTACCGTACCCCACAAAAGTCAACCATGTCATAAACTGGGAGTTGGTAAGAGCCTCCCAAGGAAGCAGCAAGCCCCCCAGGGGCGCCCCATGGGTCCTAACATAGATGCTGCCTTTGCCCTACCCCCCGTGCACCCCATTCACACTGAAGGTTCCCAAGGTGGAGGGCCCTGGCAAGGTGACCTGGAGTCCCAGCAAAGCCACGGCAGCCGGGCCAGGCATGAGGAACTGCGGTCTCTACTCCTGATGCTGGCTTGACAGTGCTGTTCCTTTTAAGACTTTATTAGCATTGCAGCGGGGGACCCAGAGAATTTAGAGGTGCTGTTGCCATTGCCTTCTCAGCCTAGACCTCAAAGGGCAATTAACCTGGTTACCCAGGCGTCCCTCCCTCCCCTTGCTTATTGCTGTGAACATAGGAAATGTACTCTTAGGTGCACAGAATGCTATCAAGGAATTTCACTGTAATTTAAAAGGCTCTATGGGGAGGACCCCAGTGGCTGATTAATAATGCATTTGTAGAGCAGTAAAGACTCCAGCAGATCAGTGGAGCTCAGCCTCCAGACTTTATTTATGCATCTGGAATCCTACGAGGTCCCTCTCCAGGGAGGTGTCTACACTGGGGTTCTCTGGCTCGAAGAACCTTGGACAGGATCCTGTGAAATGTGAAAAGGTGGAAATGTTCCTGTCTAGATTGTGGTCAAGGACACGGGTTACTGATCCTTGGCGTTCTGCACTTGAATGCTGGCTCGACCAGGGGATAGCGATGGAACCTTGGGCATGCTGCCTACACCTTTTCTGCCTCATTTTTTCCATTTCTAAAATGGGGCTAATGATAGTGTCTACTTCACAGGTTCCT
Organism: Daubentonia madagascariensis; assembly: GCA_023783475.1. Lineage (NCBI taxonomy): Eukaryota > Metazoa > Chordata > Mammalia > Primates > Daubentoniidae > Daubentonia > Daubentonia madagascariensis. The sequence continues at coordinate 1,979,234 of JAKFHU010002505.1, read as the reverse complement.
CTGAATGAGATGATGTGCGTAAAGCACATAACAAAGTAGTTGGCACAGTAGAGTAGGTGCTCATTCAGTATTAACCGTCTTATTACTATTTTTACCATTAACAGTATTAGACCCTTCCGGGAAGCTCAGGTGACCGAGGCTGGTTTCGAAGAGCTTGCAAAAGTCAGTTGTCATTCTCACATCTCAGCCAGCATCAAGACCCTTCCGTTCCCCATCCTGAATATCACTCACTGGTCCATTTGTCTCTCTACTGTGCGATCTCCCTGGCCAAGTTGCCAGCATTTCGTGTGGATTGTGGCAATACATTCCTAAATCATCTGCTCACATCTACCTGCTGCAGCCCCCCACCCCTCCCAAGTGAATCTCCATTGTGCATCCAGAGTATTCTTCTTAAGATATACTTTGAGCTGTGCTGTTTGACTGCTGAAAACCTGCCAAAGACCACCCACTGCACCTGGGGTGAGTCTGCACCCTCCCAGCCGCCTCCAAGGGCTCATTGCGATCTGGCCCCGCTCCTCCACCAGCTCCATCTCCTGTCATTATCACCCCTTCTCCCTGCTCCTGCAGCCCCTGGAGAAAGCAAGCATTAGCCAAAGGCGTCCCTGTCCAGACCCCTGTTCTCATGTCTCTACTGATGAGCTCATGCCATTTCTTGGATCTGAGTTTAAACCCAGTTATGTTTTCTCAGGGCGAGCTTTACTTTTATAGCATTTATCCCAACTTATAATATACATGTATTTGTGTGGCAGTTTGTTTAGCATCTGTTTTCCAAATTAGACTAAAATATCCAGGAGGGCAAGTTCTTTTTTTGTTGGTGCTGTTCCACTACTTACTCCAGCTGGTACAAAGTAGCTGCACAGGATGGATGGATGGATAGACTGGTTGTATGGGTAGATGGATGGATTAGAATGGTCCAAGTCTGCAGGCAAAGAGTCCAGTAAGCATGACTTTGGGGTGGTGCAGGTAAGAAATGACAATGTATTCAATTAAGAAAGAGGAAAGCTGGTATTTGAGACCAATTCAGGAGACACATTTGGCAGAACTTGGCAATTGATTGGCTGTAGAGATAGACAAAGGATAGGGATGCATCAAAGATGGCCCCTGGATTGTTCGCTGGAGTGACTGACTGGTGTTGGTGTCCCCAGTTGGAATGGAGAAGTTGCCACATCTGGAAAATAGGGCTGATGACTGCACCCACCCCACTGTGATGGTGGTAAATAAGATCATGTACACTCCTTGGCTATTTTGCAAAAGCTGACAGAAGTGGGAGAAACTGAGAAGGAAGGAGTCCAGCTCCAGTGGAGCTTTTGAAACAGAAAGCATGACCGTACAAAAGTCCTAAAGTAGGCAAGCGGTTGGCATGACTAAGGAGCCGAAAGGTGGAGAGGGTGGCTGAAGGTTACAAGGGAAGTGTGAATGACAAGGACAAAGGGGAGAGTGGGGTCTGGTCATGCAGGGCTTTGTAGGCCATGGAAAGGAACTTGCAATTGTCCCTCAGTGGGGTCCATTGGCATCACAAACCCCACGCCTAACTTCTCTGAGAAAGGGGTCCTCAGACCAAAAATTGCTGACAGCCTGCATTTGTAAAATCACAGCCATCCCTGTTCATTTGCGTATAGTCTACAGCTGATTTCCAACCTCAAAGGCAGCAGAGATTGTGTAGCTCCCAAAGCCTAAACTGTTTACGGTCTGTCCCTTTACAGAAAAAGTTTGCTGACTCCTGTTCCAAGACAAAAGCCGAAAGTTCCTGCTTGGTATTTCCAGTGTGTAGTCGAACATTTTACAAATTTGTCGTTGCCTTCAAAACTGATTAATGGGAATCAATTACAAATTTAACAAGGAATAACTAAAACTTGTTTCTGCCAGGTTTTCAGTTGACTTTCAGGGATGGGGTGGATGGATGGAAAGGTCAGGGGAAAAATGCTCTGACTTCAGCTCATTATATAATAAAAATCCTCCAGCCTGTGTCCTGGATACACCTGCACTCACTGGAAGGATGCTATGCGAAAGTGGGATGGCCTGACATGTACCAGCTGCTCAACAAATGTTTGTTGAATGGCTAATGAATGAACAATGACCTTCAGAGGGTTTTGGAGCTGACCTCACACCTGGCGTGTTGTAATACTGGCTTGGAAATAAGGACAAAGACTTACCAAGCTGCTGCTGCCTTTTACCTAGGCTCTGAGCTGACTTGGGCAGATGGACTGAACCCACGGTGCCACCCACATGACAAGAGGAACCCCTGGGTTTCACCAACAGGTGGCATGCAGCACTGATGCTCCCGTGGTCTTCCCAGGAGCAGAATTGGGTCCATATGAATATTGGATCATCCGTTAGAAATGCTGGTGAGAAATGCTGATAATTGCCACCGTCTCCGGATTCTAATTACACTACTGCGTCTCTCAGGAAGGAAGAGACCTTTTGCCACAGGCGCACTTCACTAATCTGAAACCCAACACAGGCTCGGTTTAATTACATGTGCGCTTCCTAAAGTCATGAGAAAGGTTCTGAAAAACCGATTCACTGCCTATTAGGACAAAGGGCATTGATCTTCAACCTCCAACTCCACTGACACCTTCAACCAAGATGTGTTCGGAGTGTGGGAAGGGGCAGGGAAGGGCCAGAATCACTATAAGAGAGGACCAACTTGTGGGGTGAGAAAAGTCCATCTGGGAAAAATAATAATTTATCTAATATATCTTTGAACTTCTTTCCAGAATGAGAATGGGGGGGAAAAAGTACTGAAAAACACAGATCTGACTGTGGAGCCCTCCAAGCAGTAATCATAACAGTAGTAATAGGAGGGATTGATACTTGAATACCATTGTTTCCACTTTATGGACATTAATGATTGAGAAACACCAAACTATTTTTATACCAAACATCGTGTATTACACATCCTTGGATCTTTCATCTTTTAAATCCCCAAATGAGATTTGCCTGAAGGTTGTTCTTCATCTTACTCACTTTCTGCATTGAATAGCCACCTAAATGCTGGTGATTCCTAAGTCAGGCCTTTCTCAGAGTTTCGGAATCCTGCACTCAATGGGTAGGTAGTTGCATTGCGTTCCCCCAAAAGATACTGAAGTCCTAACCCCCAGAACTTGTGAATGTGACCGCATTTGGAAACAGGGTCTTTGCCCGTGATTGAGTTGAAATGAGGTCATTAGAGCGGGCCCTGATCCAACATGACTGTGTCCTTATAAAAAGAAGAAACTTGGACACAGGGGCGGACATGCACACACAGGGAGAATGCCATGGGAACATGAAGGTAGAGACTGGAGTGATGCACCTAACAAGCCAAGGACCACCACCCAGTTGCCAGCAATCCACCAGCAGCCAGGAGAGAGGCATGGAACGGATTCTCCCTTCTCAGCCCTCAGAAGGAACTAACACTGCCAACTCCTTGATCTTGGACTTCCAGCCTCCAGAACTGAGACAGTAAGTCTCTATTGTTTAAGGCCCCCGTTGGTGTTACCGTGGGCATCACCCCTCAGGTGTCCCACTGACATCTCCAACCCCCATCAGCTTTTCAACAGTCTCCCCTAGGCCAAATCCAGCCGCCTTTTTGTATTCTCCACTTAAGTTGATGATGCCAACATCCGTCAGTCCCTCTAATGAAAATTCCAGGTGTCGTCTTCAATTGCTGACGGGCCTTTAGGCTAGCAAATGAAAGAGAGGCGTTTAGACCCTGCACGCGCTGACTTTGACTCTCAGTGTGGAGGCCAAAGTCAGCAAACTGGCAGGCCCAGGCTAGATGTTTAAATTTTCTGAATCAGTAGCTAATAATTAAAAATTGGAGACCTTCGTTTAAATTTGCAGAATTCTAGCTTCCCTTGAAATAAATGGAAAGTTCTGGCAAGCTTAGTCCTGCAGGGCCACACCTAGCAACGCTTGCCTGTTGGTGAAAGGAGGAGCCATCCGTGTTTGATGGGACGTGGATATGCTTGTTCCAATCCCCAGCACTCACTGTGGTCTCACACCAGGGCTTCCTCTCACATTAGGTCACCGGCTTGGCTCCTGGAGGTCTTGTATTTCCGACCCTGACTACAACAGTTTACAGGATCACACGGGACCAATTCTAGTATTTTGGGTAAATGGGCACAAGATCCCAGAATTCCCAGGATGAGGAGAAATTAAACTATCCCATCAGCCAGTGTTTCCTCTCAGACTCTCCCCCACCTCTGTATGACTTTGATTCCTCCTTTCCCCCATAAGTACAGTCTCAGATAAATATAATAGAGAATTATGTATGTGGTTAAAAGGCTAGGGATGGTGCACCTAGGACCTGGGTTTGGACAGAATCTGTCCTTGAAGGACTCTCAAGGTGCAAATTTACCAACACCTTGGATTTTCTGTAAACAGATGCAGGCACTATGCAAACGCCTTTTGAGCCCAAAAGCTATGATCAAGAGAGACACAGTCCTTAAAGGAACTGCAAAGAAAGCATTTGTCATAATTCCCCACTCAATATCCTGAATGCGTAACATCTACCGTGACTCAGCGCATCTTAGGGGACTAAGAAACAATCCATCCGTCTCATGTGTATGAGGAATATTGAGAAGCACCGAGATGCACTCGTTAGAGTCCAGAGCCTGCCACTGCCACTTCCCAGCTGTGCGACCTTGGGCAGGTCACCCAACCGCTATGGACCCCATTTGTAAATGGGGATACTGCTACTTCCCTTTGCAGGGTGGGTGGGAGGACTGGAGAGAAACGCTCACTCCGCATTGTGCTTAGCACATAGTAGGTCTCAAAAACACTGAACACGATAATGGTGATTAGTTCTGCCGGCTCCGGGCCACTTTCAACACACTTAATCTCGTGTATGACTTGAATAGCTTTGTCTGACTTGTCTAAGATAAAGGAGATTTTTGGTTTTGTTTTCTTTTTGTTCTGAAATCCAGAACTACATTTAATTAGGCATCAGGAATCTCCATTCCCAAACTGAATTGGAATAAGCTGTTTTCTACACTGAAACAAAGCGATGAATAGAATGGAGCAAGATGATTCTACTTTTTTTTTTCTCCCCAGGAAGTTTTCCCGTTTTCTCATAATGAGAGATCATTAAAATAACCAAAAGACAAATAGCACCAAATTAATAAAAATGTAGCTCAAATGATCCTCTGTTACCTATTTTTGCTCAATTGCAGTTGAGGAATGCATTGATTAAACTGCCAGCAAACCATTATGGTCGTATTCATTACTATAGCATAATATATTTTATTATGATAGGATAATAACTAACACAGTCTTGCAGACAGACATTTCTCTGTGGGCTAAGTAATCATTTACTGTGGATCTGCACCAAAGATCACTTGGTAAATTTTGCTCAGGGTAGAATCGAGCCTTAGGGTTGAGAAGGAGAGATGGTTTATCTTCTTTGTATTTATCACATGGCTTAGCTTGCTGCATTCCCACATGGAGGGTGCCTTGAATGCTGCTGTGAAATCTATAATGATCCCAGAGAGATTTTAGAAATGTCAAAAAAAGTAGTCAATGAGCTGATTTTATTAATTTTTTTGTTTTTGTCTACTCTGTACCCAATAGCTGATTTGATTGATTTCTTTTGTGCTTATTTATCCGTTAGGCTTATTTATTTATTAAGTGTTTATTCATTATTCATTAGGCAAATAGGTGATAGCCGTGCAGAAGTTAGTATCCCAAGACTGCAAGTTAATCAACACAGCCTAATGGGAGAGGCAAGGACGTGACTGAACAGTTGTGTTAACGGGGTAGAGATGTGCATGGAGATTTGTAATGGCCAAAATGGACGGATGCTTTTGCCACTGGTCTCAGGAGTGAGTATCTAGAGTTGGAAGTGGTGAGGACTTGGGTGCCGGAAGCAGGCTTTCTGTGTTGGAATTCAGCCCCTGTCACTCATGAGCTAAGAGTTCTTGACAAGTCACTTCATTCCTCCAATCCCAGGTGTTTCCTCTGCAAGATGAGGACCTCACTGTTGAGACAGGTACCAGTTATGAAAGTAACTCAGTGTGTCCTATGTAGTCTTACTGAATCCTTCAGTATGGGGGAGCCACTGCCGTTAGCATCCTTGCTTAGCCCATGCGGAAACTAGGACTTAGAGCAAGTACCTTGCCTGAGGTCACCCAGCCAGCCCAAGGCAGATCCAAGATGTGAAGCTAAGTCTGCCATACCACCAAGCACACACTGCAGTGAAGTTGGCATTTCATATATTGGTGTTGTTTAAAGCAAGGGTCACGCAATACCCAGAGGGGCCAGGCAGGACATGAATGCCTGCGGTAGGCAGGTGGAGACTGCCCCTGCCTGCATAGCACAGGTCCCATCTAAAGCTCTAGACTCTCTTGCCATGAGGACTGCAGGCCCAGGTTTGTTGGTGCTTACAATTTTTTTTTTTTTTAGTAGGAAATCTGACTTTTTATCTGAAATCTTTTGATTTAGCTGACAACCATTTTAATTTAAAACAAAGAAGCAAAGCAGAGTGTGAGCCCAACAAAACCTGTCTGCTGGCTGGGCAGGCCCCAGAGCCGGCAGCCTGCAAGCTCTGCTGTGAAGCAAGGCCCGTCTACAGGCCGCTTAGTATGCGGAGAGCCCTGCACCACACCTTCTGACTTCAGTTTCTGCTTGGAGGGCTCGTACTTATTTCTGCAGTCAGAAGTCCCTGTCACAGGCTCACAGCAGGGAACCAGGCTGCTTCTTTTGCTTTGCTCAGCACCAGGACCCGTCACTCACTGTTTTCACACAGGATGGTCCAAGCCCAGCCTGCAGGGAGACTTGTCTTCTGGCGCCGCCCCCCATTTCTGAGTGTTTTGAAGCTGGGCATGAATTTGCCTTGAGGTCTCCTTGAAGCAGGCAGGGATGCAAGGTTCCCATCAAGTTGCTTCTGTTTCTCATTTTTCCTTGGGGGTTGGAGAGAGGCATGTTGGAAAGTTCTGGTGCCTTTTAATCCACCCCATTTGGTGTCAATATGCATTTCTTAAATGGCCACTCTTTGCATGTGTCAGGCGAAGGGAAGAGTACCCCCTGTAGAGCAGGATAGGATCCTGATAGCATGCCAGAGGGTGGTATGGTAGAAGCATTCACAAAATTTGCTGTGAAACACAAAATAAGGAGAATTATGCCCAAAGGAGACAATCAGTGAAAATGTCATAGTCTTTGAGATAAATCAGTAGATGTGGATATAATACACCTACTGATAAAGAGAGAAGAGGAGGCTGGTCCAGACGGAGAGTGCAATACCACCCTCACCACCACTGCCAACACCATCACCAGCACCATCTTTACTTTCACCATGTGATCAGTAACCAACATCACTGAGAGCGTACCACACGCTCTTTACGTGTTTTATCTAATTTGAGATTCAGAACCCTTTGCCGTGGGCAGTATACATACAGTCCTGTGCAGTGTGATGATGTTTCCATCAACAGCAGACTGTAAATATGATGGTGGTTCCATAAGATTGTGACAAAGCTAAAAAATACTTGTTGCCTAGTGACGTCATAGTCATCGTGCAAGTAGTCATAGACGGCGTAGTCATAGTGCAAGTACCTTTTTTTTTAAATTTAGTGTAGCCTAAGCGTGTATAGTGTTTATAAAGTCTACAGTAGTATATAATAATGTCCTAGGCCTTCACATCCACTCACCACTCACTAACTCACTCAGAGCCATTTCCAGTTGTGCAAGCTCCATTCATAAGTGCCCTACGGAGGTGTACCATTTTTTATCTTTTATACTGTATTTTTACAGTATCTTTTCTATGTTTAGATATATTTAGATACACAAATATTTCCCATTGTATTACAACTACCTACAGTATTCAGTACAGTAACATGCTGTACATGTTTGTTGCCTAAGAGCCATAGGCTAGACCACATAGCCTAGGTGGGTAGTAGGCTATGCCATCTGGGTTTGTGTAAGTGCACTCTATGATGTTCACACGATGACAAAGTCGCCTAATGACTCATTTCTCAGAATGTATCTCATCATTAAGTGACTCATGACTGTACTCTCATTTAAAGGTAAGAAAATAGTGGCGTAGAGAAATGAAGGCACTTAGTAAGGTCACATAGCTCATTAGCGTGGCTCCACATTCAAGGCTACCTGACTGCAGAGCCCACAGTCTTAACCACTGCCCCACACTGCCTGAAGGAGAGAAAGGCCTTGTAGTCCAGGTGAAGCGCTTAGGGTGCTGCTGGCACATGGTAAATGCTCAGGAAGTGTTAGATACTGCAGATTGTTTCAGAAGAATGTTAGTGGCTACTGTCTAACCAAATCATTTAGGAAATGGTGGATTAAACAAAGTGAAGCGAGTTTTTATTTGGCTGTAGGACTTGTGCGGGTAAATGCACATTGGGAATCTCTGAGAAGCAATGCAGGAACTTTTTCCTCCTGAGCATATTCTAGACTAGGGTTCCTCAAGAAGCACATGTCATGAGATAAATGACCAAGAGCAGCAAAGTGAGGTTCAGTTAGCTCAGGGCTTCCCAACCGTGGCACTGTCGACATCTTGGGCTGGGTCATTCTTTATCGTCAGGGGCTGTCCTGTGCCCTCTGGATGCACTTTGGCCTCAACCCACTAGATGCCAGTAGTACAGGGCTTCCTGGTTCCGACAATCAAAAATGTCTCCAAACATTGATAAATGTTCCCTGAAGGGCTAACTGCCAGTTGAGCGCCACTGGGTTAGCTTATTTAAAGCATATAAAAGAGAACAGACCAGAAATACCTACACAGAAGGGACTGGAGGATAAAGAAAAGACCCCCACTTAGCCAAGGGAGGTGGTGAAAGAGCCCAGACAACCTAGGACCAGGGCTGCCAAAGGAGCAGTGGGTTCCAAAGGGAGAAGGTGGCCCCCAGAGGTGTCAGAAGCTCTGGAGAAGGAGCTTGGAGGAAGGAAGCCCCTGGTTTTCTCATTGGCTTCCTTGGGGAAGCAGCTGCATTTGAGTAACAGGCGACAGGCAGATTTCAGGGCCCCAGAGGCAGGACCTCCTGCTGTTCGTGGAAGGACTCGGAGCAGCCATAGCAGGAAATGATGCTAAGGTGGGGAAATCCGAACTGGCCCAGGAAGGAAGGAGGCTGGCGTGGTGACCAGGGAGCAATTCAAGGGAGAAAGGGATGAATCGATCAAGGTCCAGAAGAGGAGGTGGGCAGGGAAAGGATCAAGAATGTGATCCTACGATCAAGGGAGGGACCGCTGGGCACATTCCTCTCGCAGAGATGGTTTGTTGGGCTTTCTGTATTGGTTCCCTACAGCTGCTGTAACAAAGCACCACAACCATGGTGGCTTGAAACAACATGAATTTATTCTCTCATTCTGCAGAAAGAGAGTTCTGGAGGCCAGACCTCTGGAATCAAAGTGTCAGCAGGGTTGGTTCCTTTTGGAGGAGCTGAAAGAGAATCTGTGCCTCTCTCCTGGCTTGTAGTGGCTGCGGGCAACCCTTGGCGTTGCTTGGCTTGCAGATGTGTCACTCCAGTCTCTGCCTCCTTCATCACATGGCCTTCTTAGGTCACGTGAGTCTTCATGTGACCTTCTTAGGAAAACTAGTCACTGGATTTTCAGCCCACCCTAATCCACTATGAACTCATCTTAGTTTAATTACATCTGCAAAGGCCGTATTTCCAAATAAGGTCACATTCTGAGATTCTGAGTAGACATGAATTTGAGAGGACACTATTCAACCCACTATGTTCACAAACAGATTTTTTTTTTTTACAAATTTGAATCAGTAACCATTTCAGAAATTGGGATATTGCCCTTAAGAATCTGGGATCTTCTGGAAAACCGGAAGATTGAGCAACGCTGGACTGCATCCCCTGTGGTAAAAGAGTTGCCATTAAAAAGTATCACCTCTGTTAGGGTGAATGGACCTATTCAGATGCACCACATCCAGCTGCTTCTCCCATGGCCCTTACATGGGCAGCCCCTGCACATGCTGCGGTCTCAGATCCCAGCATAAGCCCTTTCTTCCTGGGCCCTAGCTCAGCACTTGGAGTAGACTCCATATTCTCTAGGTTCCTGATGGTCTGATAGAGATCAGAGACATCACCTCGTCCTAAGTGTGCTTTCCGATCCTAGGTTTAAACACAATCACATTCAACCAATCCAGGTAAGCATACACCTGGCATCACACAGGAGGGTGGAGACAAAACAGTCCTCATGTGGACATGTGGGATAGGACGGGTCCTGGCTAGAGTTCACGAAGCCCTTTACCCATTATTTGCATGTCAGTTCTGGAATCCCACCTTGGAAGAGCATGATGCTGAAGGTGAACACCACCAGCTCTAGAAATCAAACAAATCTAGCTTTGAATCCTAGCTCTAGCCCTAACTAGCTGTGTGGCCTTAGACAAATCCCTTAACCTCTCTGAATCATGGTTTTCTCATCCTTAGAATAAGGATACAACCTACTCTGCTTAAGGATTTTTTGGGACAAGTGTCATAATGTGTGTGAAGTCCCTCAGACCATGCCAGGGATGAGATAGGCACTCAATAAATGGCAACCACGTAAAAATGCTTGTCATTCCTAGTGTTAGGTGAGTTCCAGTCACCAGAGAGTTGGCACACATAGGTCAGAGGAGCAAAGTGGATGGAGAGACGGGGAGAGGAAGTCTCTTCCAATCAGAAGCCTCGCTGATGAGGACACGGGAGTTCTAAGCCCTCATTGGCTGTTTGAGACAGGAAGTCTTCCAAGTAATCACCTCCTTCCCTCAGCCCCAACCCCAGCCACTGTTCTGTGCTCATTAAGTATGCACCACCCAGTGTTTAGGTGACACCTTATTAAACAAGGTTTGTCTGCAACTAGGCAAGTCACAATGAAGTCAGGAATTAAGATATAGCTTCCCTGCATCACCTAATTGGATTAAAAGGATCCTATAAGTGCTGCGTTGACTATGAAATGTGCAGGGGGTTATTCAGTAATGACTTTCTTCTGCCGTCCTTCACTAATCCTGGCAATTGGGAATGGCTTTAGATAAGGAGAGAATCCCATTGGAAGGAGCTGTCTTTCGTATGCACAGTTGGGCTTCCCTGAGGGTTGGGACAGCAGGGCGGTTGTAGACCATTTGTTGGCCGGGTGATGACAGCCACCATGTCTAAGCCCGTGACTCTAATCCTCATCACTGGTCTGGGTTCCTGATCCAAATACCCAACAGTCGGTGGTTATTTCTACCTTGGGGTCCCACAGGTATCTCAGGGTCTTAAAAAGAACCCACCATCTTTCTGCCTGCAAATTCTCCTGAACTTTCTTCCTTGGTGAATAATACCACCATCCTCCAGGTTGCCCAAACCAGAACCCAAGGATTTTCTATGTTATTTCTACTCCCTTAAATTCACAAGGTCACTATCAATTCTAACTCCTAAACATCTCTTGTACCCATGTCCTTCTCCCCACCCATCCTGCTCTCTGCATCAGGCCTTTATGGTCTCTCTCTTACAGTGTTACGGCTACTTCCCAACTCTATATCCTGCCTCTATTTCTGCCCCTGTTCAGTCTTTTCTTTTAAAAAAGGGGGTGAGGGTGGGAGAGGCTTCCAGATTGAGCTTTAAAAAATGTCCTTCTGCTCATGTCACTTTCCTGGTGAAAACCCTTCCACCACAAAACCGGGAAGCACATTGCAGCTTGAATATTTTTTACCTTCCCCGGCCCAAGCAGGCATTGCTAATCAATCACCGCACTGTTTCCTGCAGAGCAGGATTTGGCCTGAGCTTTGCTGTGAGTTTATTGGGTTGACAAGAGAGATGAGAGCTACTCGACATCTCAGAACCCTTTCTCATCTGCCTTCTGCCTACCTGCCTTGCTCTTGCTGCTCCTCCCCTATACCCACTATAGAATTCACATCCTGACATACCTGAGCTCTGGCTAGTTCTGAGTGACTCATACTACCATGCCTTTGCACATGCTGTTCCTTCTGCCTGGAATGTCCTTCCTCACATGTGTCTACCTGGAAAACTCTTGCTTCACTCAAATTTCATCTTCTCTATGAGTCCCCAAGATTTGGGCATTTTTCTTTGAAGGCCCCATTGCCCTGTGCCCAGGCCTTCATTTTAGTATGTGTCACCTTGCACTGAAGGTATTGGTTTGCATGCCTGACTGGGACAGGGAAAAGGCTTATGCGTCTTTGCATCCCTGGTACCTACCATGGCTCCACTGTGCTCAGTAGCTGCTTATATCAGATGAGTGATTGAAGAAATAGCAGCTAAGTCTTACGAACACTTACCGTATGCCAGACACCAAGCTAAGCACTCTACCTACATCATCGTACTCCATCCTCACAATATCTCTAAAAGGTGGTTTTCTTTTTCTGTTTTATGTGTGCTGAAACTGAGGATCAGAGCAATGAAGTCATTTGCTCAAAGCCTGGGTGGTGGATCCAGGTCTATCTGAACTAGTATCACCCCAGGGACATTTGGCAATATCTGAAGACATTTTCGATTGTCACAACTGAGGGAAGGGTGCTCCTGGCATCTAGTGGGTAGAGTTCAGAGATACTGCTGAACCTCCTACAATGCACAAGACACCTTGCCCCCACCTCCAGTAGAGAATTATCCAGTTCATAGCACCAAAAGTGCCATAGTGCCAAGGTGAGAAACTCTACCCCTAAATCTTTGTACATAACCGTGGCCTTGAATGTCTCCCTATAGTATGTGGCTTTTTAACTGCTGTTGGTGTTTTCATTGGTTTTAATTGCTCAGGATCACAAGCTGCAGAAATACAGTCAGAAGGAGCTGCCGTCCCTTTGGTTACGTAAGGATGAGCTTTGAGGATAGAAACGTGCATCCAGGGTGCCTTCTTTAAATCTTGGGACTTTACCATTAAACCATGACAATCCCCAAACATGACAGGTCTCAGTGCAGGCCATCTCCCCAGTCCCTGAAGGGTCCTCTCCAAACCCACTACCTTATGCAGATTTCCAGTAGCTGAAATGATGCAGATTTTTTTTTCTTTTTGCAGATGTTCTTAAGAGTGAGGTAAATATGTCATTTAGAAAAACCCAGAGAACTCATGATCCAATCTGCTTAAGCTACATGAAGTCGACAGAGGGTTAACAGCACCCAATTTATTTTCATCAAGAAATTTGAACTTTGGTCCTGGAATGCAACTTAGCTGCGATTCTACATTATTTATTATTCATGGGGCATTGTAACTTACCACAGTCTCTGAGTAATCTTTTTAAGCCTGCCAAAAGAACCGGTGTTAATTGCTTACACTGGAACATATTTGCTATTGGAAATGTCACACCATAATTATATCCCATTTCGCTGTCTGACAAGTAATATACTAAAAGAAAATTGGGGGTTTTTTTCTTCCTCTTCTTCTTCATCTTCTTCTTGTGATGTGTAAAACCATCCTGGAATCCTTCAGGCAGCACAGAGGTGGCAAGTTTCTGGACTTGTCAAGAAGTTATTCAGAAAACTTTCTGGCTTGGCTGATGGTAACGCACACAAGCAGTGTCTGCTTTGTAGCCCTGGCAAGCTGCGCAGTCACACAGAGCTCAGGCTCAGAAGGGCCTGGCTTTGGTTTTTTTGCTCTGTTTCCACTATCTTGAAACTCTCAATAATTTTGGAACAAGAGGCCCTGCATTTTCCTTTGTAGTGGGCCCTGCGATTATGAAACTGGTCCCAGAAAAGAGAAAGGAGCCGGAGACTGACATAGCCTGTGAAGACTGTGATTAAAGGGCAGGGGATAGTTGATGTTTAAGGAAATGATGAGAATTTCAGGGACACCGACGAATTATAAATTAGAAAGTGTGTGTGTAAGAGTCGGTGGCTGGTGAGATCATGCAGGACAAAATGTCTAATCAGATGACTCTTTTTGGAAGGCTAGTTACTATATTTGGTAGGTTGAACTTCTCTTAAACCAGGGATTGGTCAACTACAGCCCACAAGCCAAATCCAGCCCACCACCTGTTTTGTGAGTCAAGTTTTATGGTAACATAGCCACACCCATTTGTTTTGGTCTTGTCTGTGGCTGCTTTCTCTCTATAATGGCAGAGTTGGGTAGTTGCAGCAGAGATCTGCATGACCCACAAAGCCTGTCTGGCCCCGTATCGAAAAAATTTGCTGACCTCTGTCTTAAGCCATAGGGAGAGCTTCATCCACCTGGCCACAGGAGAGGCTGAGAAGTGCTGTCCCAGCCAGGCAGCCACTTTCCCCTCTCTAATTGTATATATATATAATAGAGGGGAGAATGGATTTTGATGGATGGTTAGCTGTCTCTGCCACACCCATTTTACAGATTTGGAAGCTGAGGAGGCTTCGGGAGGTTAAACCATTTGCCCAAGGTCACTGAGCAAGTAAGTGACAGAGGCAGGACACAGACAGAGGCCTGCCTGACTCAAAAGGACAAAGTACATATTTTCTATATTGTAGTAGCTTCTCTGCATCAAGTAACAGGCAAATGTTTACTGAGTCATCATCTTTTGCATAGGGTACTCTGATAAAATTGTAAAGAAAACAAGCTGAATCACTGATGGTTCTTGCCCTTGAGGGGAGGTTAGGCAGGCACATGCATGATCCTCATGGGAGGCACATGCTGCTACATGTGCTTGTTAGTTCACTCATTTGTTCATTTAAGAAATATTTAGCAAGTTTAGGCTAATAACTAAATGACTTCACCTTTGCCCATCTCAATGCCTTGATTTCCCTCACGCACCTGGCTGGTTGCTGATAGGATGCAGTCAACAATGAGAGCATATATAATAGCTAACAGTTACTGGATGGCTAATATATGACATACCCTTTAATTAAAATATATCCGTTAATCTTCCTCAGTGTTTTATTTCCACTTTCCACCTGAGGAAATTGAGGCTCAAAGATTCTTGAAACTTCTCTAGATAGAGCAGTTAGTAGGTGCTGGCCCTAGAATTTGAATTCAAGCCTTTTTGCCTTCAAGAGCCCAAATATAGAATCACCATATTACTTAGGGCAATGTTAGCTGCTATAACAAACAAACCCAGTAATGTATAATGCCTGCAACATGAAGGAGCTTCGTGTCTCCATGCTCCACCATTCAAAATGGATATCCCTGATTGAATCCCCACCAAGTAGTGACTCAGGGAGCCAGGTCCCTTCCATCTGTGGCTCTACCGTCTTCAACACATGGCCGACAAGGTCACCAAGCTCTTTTGCACCCAGACCATGGAGGGGAGGAAAAGCATGGAGGAGCCTGTGCAGGAGGTGTCCGGGGGTCAAGCCTTGAAGTTGTGCAGGTCATTTACGATTCCAGTTTGTTGGCTACAGCCCAGCCATTTGGCCAGGCCTAACTGCAAGGGACGCTGGGAAGTAGGTTCTAGCAAGTGCCGTGGAAGAAGCGTGGGTTTGATGAAGAGCTTGCTTTACTGCTCTGCTCAGACTTGCTTCTCTCCCCTTCGGGTTATTTCTAGCCAAGCCCGAGTCACCTGGCCCCTTTGAAGTGCATGTGACCACGTGGCTGTCTTCCGGCAGAAGGGTCACCTTCCCTGGTGCTGGGAACACGTCTCCAGGAAGCTTTCCTCTGTGAACGTGGCTGTGTATCTGACAGGGATACGAGGCACAGGGGGAGGCAAGGTTAGTAATTTAGTTGTCATTGGCTGACAGGTTAGTCTTAGAATATGTTCCCTGCAATTCAAGGCTTGCGAGAGAGAGAGAGAGAGAGAGAGAGAGAGAGAGAGAGAGAGACAGAGAAAGGCACTTAACAAATGTCAGCCTTTCTTTTTTTCTTTTTTCCTGGCACAGCTGCCTCACGCTGACCCTGAAGCATTTGTGGAGTGTGTCTGTGAGAGTCCATCAGCGCCTCATCCCAGTCACCCTTGGTATTGTTGCTCTGCCCTCCTGGAGAGATCTCCCCGGATGTGGTCCATGAACTGCAGCCGTCAGGGTCGCCAGAGGGCCCTGCAGACACTGCCAGGACATTGGTCTCAGGGAGGAACGTAGGAATCTGCATTTTTAATACACTCCCTAGCAAATCTTCCTGAGGGTCACTGGTTTCGAGTAGAGTTTCTCAGCCTCGGCACTTGACATTTTGAACCACATAATCCCTTGCAGGGGGTGCCATCCTGTGTAGGGTGGGATGTTTAGTAGCATCCCTGGCTTCCACCTCCTAGATGCCAATAGCATTCTCTCCCCTAGTTGTGACAACCGAAAATGTCTCCAGATACTGCCACATGCACCCGGGGGAAAAATTGCCCCTGGTTAGAAGCACTGGCTTAGAGCATAATTCAAGAGCAGGAAATAAGCCTTTGCTGTGTCAAGCCACTGCAGTTTGAGGGACTGGGTGTTACCACAGCAGAGCCTAATGTTGCCCTGACTAAGACTTTAGTGTTCTACATAAAGCACTAAGAAACACTCACCTTCCTCTCCTCATCAGCCGTCTGAAACGTGTTCTCAATACATTTAAGCCAGGAAGGAGCAGTAGCTGTGGGATCCGATTAGCCTGGGTTCAAATCCCTGTTCTGTCACTAGCTGTGTGATCTTGGTCGTGGTACTTAAACTCTTTGCGTCTCAACACTTTCCTCCTCTGTAAAATTACGATGGCACCTGCCTCCCAGTGTTTGTGTGAGGATTAACTGGCAAAAATGCAACCAACCAACCAACCAACCAACCAAAAACACTCTACACACCATACCTGGCACATAGTAAGGGCGTAACAAAATGCTTGCTTTTATCAATATTATATCTCTGGCAGGCTCGATGTACACGTTGTTTCTTAGGTCAGCATCTTTAGTAGGGTCCTGTTTCTTTCCAATCGATCAGTTTCCCGTAGCTTTATTGACCAAAGGACTGGGTTCTGTTCATATTGATAAAGGAACGATGGCCAGTGGGCAGAGACAAGGACCCCAAAGCAGTATGTCAGGGGCATGGTGTGGGTTGATCAACACTGTGGCAGGGAAAGGACTATGCAACTGCGAAGCTGTGTGGTAGAAGACGAGGCAGAGGGGCATCTGGATCCTCCAGTCGTTGTCCAGGTACTGCCTGCGTGCCTACGGTGTGCCAGGGGACAGAGACACACAGGAAAGCCAGTCCTCTCACATTTTCACATGCCTTCCATGCCACGCGATCTGTGGCTTTCAAGAAAAGGAAATAAACAAGCAAAGGCACATTTCCTGCCCAGGGTGAGATTTTAGTCACAGTTGGAGAAACACGCAAACGATTGCATCTGCCCAGGCACACGGGCATGGAAAGAGCATCGGAAGTCCACACAGACATTGGCCCGAGTCCCCTGAATTCGTGCAGACTGCCCCCAACCCAGGCCACCCACTGCCCCTCTCAAGCAAGTTGTGTTGAGAACGCCTAGGTGGCCTGGCCTGGGTGACAGTTTGCTCAACTTTCGATTGTGTTCGTGTTTTTTTTTTTTAAATGGCAGTTTCAACCAATTCTACCCACTGATGCGTTGTTTAACCAAATGTCATTTCTCTGCCTTTCTCATTTAAGTATCATCTGTTAGGTTTACACTTTGGTACACCCATGAAATTAACATTACACGTGTTTCCTTTTGGAGCCGACTAAATTTAATTTAATTTAATTTATGTTGTTTCCACTGTCAATGGCCTTTGGAAGCTGCAGTAGTGCAGGTTCTGTCTCCTTGAAGGCTTATCTTAACCCCATCCTGTCTGAAAACCCCATCCTGTCCCCTTTTCCCCTGGAGTTCTCCAGTCTAGTATCTAGCCCATGTTTCCAGTGAGCTTCCTCTGCCAGCTCTAAAGTTTATTCTTAGCAGCCCCCCTGGCTTAAAGGAAGCTTCCAAGGCATGGTTGAGAATTCAGGGTCTCTTTGGTCTTCCGGGCTAATTGAGGAGTGATGGGAGGCAAATTGGGACAAGAGCTCCAAAAGCAATGTTAGGGGACTTGATTAATACAGACACCACGGCAGAGTGATGGTTATTCCCACAATGATGCCCTGATGGTGAAAGACAAGGCATAGCATTCATGCAGTCCACATTCCTTTAGAGACTTGCTAGGAGAGGGACTGTGTCCATCTGCTTCAGTGCACAACCTCCAATGTGTCACCTGATAGCAGGCATTTGATAATTATTTCTTGAATAAGTCATATGTTCATCCCGTGGAACACTGTCTTCCTCCCAGCGCGTAGCACACTCACAGGCATATATAATCACACAGCAAATGAACGAATGAGTTTATGTTGTCACATGCTCAGGAGGCTTTTACAATTTTTTTACAATGATCTTACGTTGTTCTCATGGAGGATCTTAATCAATAGAGACAGCTGTCCTAGGCCAATGACTTCTGGTCACTCTCAGGAAGGGACATGACACAGGGACCTTCAACGTAGTAAGAGCAAACTTGAATGAGCTGCAGATATGATCATGGCCTACTTTCGGGGAGATTGGGGCGGAGCAGCGTAATTGCATAATAACAATTTGCACATATTTGAGAGGTGCGTTCCCCGCAGACGCAGCACTGCTGTCTCTGAAGGCAGAGTTAGGACCTACGGGTGAAGGCTCCAGGCAGGCATATTTTGGAAGCAATGGCTCACAGTCAGTACTGGCCACAAGTGCTGCTACGTAAGGCACTGACACTCCCGTCTTTGGAGGCATTCAAGAAACGTTTTAACAGCCCTGAATTATTTACTCAGTATGGTTTTGTCATTACACTACAGAAATTCTGAAAATACAGAAAAACACTAAAGGAAAGTAAAAAATCAAACAAAAGTCTTTTCCTCCTGGAGGCCTTGATGCACGGTCTTCCTTACAACACACTCTTTACCTGGCCCCCTCTTCCTCGTGTTTCAGATCTCAGCTTCACTGTGTCTTCTTCAGAAAGGTCTAAAGACTTGGTCTTCATTAGGTCCCCTGTCCTGATCTCTCTCCTCCGCTGACAGTTTGTACTTTTCCTCCATTGTATCCAACACCTTTTGTAAAATACGTTTGTGTGTTCTCCCCGCCCCACCCTCACTGCCTATAAGCTCCTTGAAGACAAATTCAACACTGGTTTTGTTCACTTGGGCGTACCCTGCGCCTGGCAGGGTGGCGGCTCATGTTAAATGTTCTGTGAACATTCGAGAAGCAGGGCAGGAGAGAGGGAGGAAGGAAAGAAAGGATGCCTGTGTTCATTGACAGGGAAAAGGTGTCAGGGGTATGTTGTTGGAAATAGAATGCTTATGACAAAGCAGAATGTATAAGACTGTATAGAATGTGAGCGTATAAAACTATTTGGAATATGTTCACTGAAATGTTAACAATGGTGATATTTGGACGTTCTAATATCTGGGGTTTTTTTCTCTTTTCTTTTTTTTTTTTTACTTTCTTCATATTGTTCTGTATGCTTGAATTTTCTACAGTATGTATTATCCGTGGAGACAGAGAAATCAAAGAACCAGTCAAAAGCACCCAAGGAGTGAAGCTAGACAGGGTTAGAAAGGAGCTTCTCCATGGCTTTATCCCGGAAGCTGCAGCTCCCCACGTGCCTTGGTCTCCGTGCGTGTGTATCAAAGCCCCACCACGAGGCCGAGCCCGGTTCATACCATTGCAGGGATGTGGATCTATTGAGATTCTAGTTCACTTTAGGTGCTCACTGTTACCCATTGCCATGAACCCTCTTGCATGTGTGTTTCCATGTCCGTTTCTTTCTTCAACAGGAATCTACCGTGTGTCCCAGGGGCCCCTGGCATTGTCGCCAGGCATTCCCCTAGGCCCCGGGGAGGTCAAAATACAGAAAACATCATCCCTGTCCTCTAGGAGAAAACTGAATGTTGTATTGGGTTGACTCTTGCTGTCGTTGCTGTTGAAATAAACCAAAGAGCCCGTTAGCAGTGTGCTCGGCCAAGAGGACCACTGTGCTTAGAGATTCACCTGGCGCTTGTACCTCAGGAGGCGGGATGACAGCGTATTCTGGAATCAAGTTGCCTGGGCTCAAATCCAAGTTCCATTACTTCCTAGCTGTTTGGCTGTGGACAAATTATCCACTCTCCTTCTGTGCCTCAGTTTCCCCATCTGTAAAAGGGGAATGATAGCAGCACTTACCTCATAGGTTTGCTGCAAGGACTAAACAAGATGATGTATGGACAGGGCTTGGCCAAGTGACCAGCAGAGAGTAAACCCTGCACAAATGTGAGCTTTTGTAATTAATCCTGTCTGCATTATGTGACGTGACAGCATTAACGTAACGAATGGGAAACAATTTGGGGAACTGTCCCTTTTTTAAAAGAAGGCACCTGCAGAACATATTTATGGTTTATGATGAGGAGGCAGTGTTAATGGCCCATAATGTGATTACTATAAGGATTTTTATTAGGAAAATTCCAACCAATTTGGCATTAATTAATGTACTGTTAACTTTAGAGTGTTACTCACTTAATCCTTGGAGAGTTGGAGAAAATAAACCTGTTGTCAAAACCCTTACCCTGAGAAGTAAATAAGAGTTGTTCCCTCCTCGAGAGGCTCCATTTGTAATAAATATAGATGAGTCACTGCATTTTTCCATGGCAGTATTTATTGAGCCTGCGAGTCCCTTCAAGAGAGGAGAAAGGAGGACAGAGATGAAAATATCAAGTGACGGGAAGACTCGTAGGAGAACTTGCAAACAGCAACCTCTGGGTCAAAAAGGCAGGGAGTGGGGGTGGAGCCAGCATTCTCGACACACTGAGCACAGACCGAGGGAGGATGTGGCGGCTCCTTGGCCCCTGCCTGTCCTCCACTCCTCACGGTGAAGCAATGCATCCCATGCCACCCCACCTGGGCACTTCAGAATGTGTCCTGCCTGCCATCCACTCCTCAACTGTGGATAACAAGGCTGTTGTGAGGGCTTGTCACATTCTTTCATTGCAGTTCTTAAAGTGGTGCCCAACACCCCACACGGTGCCCCTGCTGTCTCTCCATGTCCTTGCTGTGCCTCCCCTGGGCCACTGGGTTGGCCCAGGTTGGCCTTCCCTGAAAGAGAAGGTTGGCCTTCCCTGATGTGCTCTTATCTGCCATACTCTCATTCACCACAGGGCCTTTGCATATGCTGTTCTCGCCCCTCTTATTTAGTTAACTCCTTACTCAACCCATAGCCCAAGGGATGTATCTCTTGCCTCCTTGAGTAGTATATTATTCTGCTCAGGCTGCCATAACAAAATGCAATAGACTGGGTGGCTTAAACAACAGACATGTATTGTCTCAGTTTTGGAAGCTGCAAGTCCAAGATCTGGGTGCCAGCATGGTCTGGGCTCTGGTGAGGACTCTCTTCCTGGCTTGCAGACGGCCGTCTTCTCGCTGTGTTGTCACATGGCAGAGACAGAGCGGGCTCTCTGGTGTTTCATCTCATAAGGGCACTAATCCAATTTCAACCCAGAACTCCACCCTTATGACTTCATATCACCTTAATCGCCTCCTTAAAGGCCACATCTTCAGTGCAGTCACAAGGGGGGCTAGGGCTTCAACATGTGAATTGGGGGCTGGGGCAGGGAGGAGGACACAGTTCAGTCCATGGCAAGTAGTGTCTTTGGAAAAGGAAAGGATACCCCAGCACTGAGGAACAGAAGCAGAGGTCTCATGACATTGAACTATGTTGTGGCTTCATGGGAAGGGTGATTGGAGGAGCGTGGTGGAAAATAAGGTTGAAGAGGGGAGAAGAGTAAATGTAGCCACTTGCGTGTCGTTA
Organism: Daubentonia madagascariensis; assembly: GCA_023783475.1. Taxonomy (NCBI): domain Eukaryota; kingdom Metazoa; phylum Chordata; class Mammalia; order Primates; family Daubentoniidae; genus Daubentonia; species Daubentonia madagascariensis. The sequence continues at coordinate 1,957,684 of JAKFHU010002505.1, read as the reverse complement.
TTTAAGGTAATAATAACAAAGGCCACCATTTCATTTACTTCATTTTGTGTATTGGTTCTGGAAATAGGTATGTGTTTATTGCCTATGTTTTCAGGAGAGGCTACTTCTCATAAGCAAAGGCTCTTGTGGCATGTGCATGACTCTGTTGCCCACTCCTTGGAACAGTGCCTGCCTGGCATATCATAGGCACCTGTTCCAGTTACTACCACTGGGTAGCAAACCACCCCAAACTTAGTGGCGTAAAACACCACCATTTTCTGTATGGATTCTGTGGATCGGGAGTTTGGAAAGAGCATGTAGGAGACGGGGGAAGACAAAATTGCCGCACCTTCAGAGCTACTGCATCGTACCAGGCACTTTTTTGAGCGCACAATTCTATAGATTCCTCTGAACTAGAATCTTTGAGAGGTTACGTAACTTGCCCAACCTCCTAGAATTAGAGAGGAAGAGCTATGGTTTGAACACCGATCGATCTGATTTCAAAGCTCAACTTCTATCTGCTATGCCACGTTGCCTTTCTAGAGTGGCTGTCTATGTTAGCCAAAAATGAGGTAGGCCATCTTGGCAGGAAACCTCCTGCCTCCCAGGGAGATGAGCGCTTCTCAAGCAACAGGCATACCCATTTCCTAAAGGGCATTGGGAAGTGTGAGGAGAGGTTGTTATGGGGATTAGGGACGTCAAATATCCTATATAATGCATGGGACAGTCCCACTCAAACAAAGAATTGTCTCTCCCCTAGATACCAGTAGTCCCTGTTGAAAAACACTGCTTTCGAAGACGGGAGAATGTGTGAAATATTGACCTGTGCTGAAAGCATCTGAAAGGTTGCTCAAATAATACAATAGAAGCTGTTGTTTCCTTGCTTAGAGCCCTCATTCTAGTGTCTGAAAAATGGAGATTTGAATCCTAGTTCTGCAAGTTATTAGCTGGCCAGGTCAGGTAACCACTCGGAGTCTTCATTTCCTTATCTGTAAAATGGGAATAGTCAGAACACCTCCCTCAAAGGTCTGCTGTGAGAAGTAAATAAGAAAAGGCCTGTTATAACACGCTCAGCCCAGGGCCTGTCACACAGTAGTAACGTTTCTATTGTCACAATAGCTCTTTCATCCTCGATGCACAGAGAAGGTAACATCAGCAGGATGGGTAAGAGCTTGTGGGCCACGGCACAGCATTTTCACAGATGATATGTAACAGGCAAAGTGACTGGGACCCAGTGAATTGCGGCAAAATGTACCATACGCCATCAATATCTATCCCACCAGTTTCCATTTATTGAGCAGTACATCATTAGAATATCCCAGGGCTCTCAACAATAAAATCAATAAGACGGTTCAGCCATGGGCTGTGGTTTAATAACTCCAGACTTGAATTGGGGGGAAAAAGATCAGTGAGCAGGAAAATGTCCTGAGTGCTTGGTCGGGGGTGGAGGGAGACGTTTTCTCAGAGTGGGAGAAAAATAATGAATGAGACAGCCTGCCATCTCTAGCGAAGCAGGTGACTGTGAGCATTCGAGGCAGCACTCAGAGATGTGTTGGGGTGAAAACCCTCCACCTTGAGAGATGAGGTTTTTTTGAAAGTGGTTGAAAAGAAAAGAAGGTATCCCAAATATATTTCTCGACCCTGACTGCACATTGAAACCACTTGGGGAGTTTTTAAAAAATAATCAATACTGGCATCCACCAAACTAATTAAATTAGAATTTCCTGGGCTGGGGCCAAGGCATGGGTTGTTTTTCTAAAAAAGATGTTCAGATGGTTCTACTGTGGCAGAGGTTTTCAAATATTAACCTGCAGCAGAACCACCTGGAGAGCTTGTTACAACAAAGATTTCTGGTCCCCCACCCCGAGAGTTTCTGATTCAGAAGGTCTAGGGGTGAGGCTGAAATTTGCATTTCTGACAAATTCCCAGGTGTTGTGTTGCTACTGATCAGAGACCACATTTTGAGAACTTCTGTTCTAGAGCAGTGGTTCTCAACTGGGAGCAGTTTTGCCCCTCCCCCCTCCTCCAGGGGACATTTGTCAATGAATGGAGACATTTTTGACTTAGTCACAACTGGGTGGATGCTACTGGTGTCTAGTGGGTAGAGGCCAGAGATGCTGCTAAATATCCTACGGTACACAGGAGAGCCCCCTCCACAACAAAGAATTATCTGGCCCCAAATATCAACAGTGCCAAGGTTGAGAAACCCTACTCTGGAGTGGATAGTGGTTTAGAAGTCACTCAAGGATGTGCCGCTTTGGTTCCAAGTGAGCTTAGCATGGGAGCCTAAGTGAAGACAGGGATGTCCAGATTCCTGCTTAGCCAAAGGCTGGTCGATAGAGCCTGGCATTTGAAATGAGAACAGTTTGAATCCTCATTTCTTCTCCATCTTCTGGCCCTGTGACCTTGGGCACGTTCCTTATCCTCTCTGAGCCTGAGACGGTTATTTGTAAATGTGAATAATTTCCATGTGCGGCATTATTATGAGAAGTTAAAGGCCTGTAAAAGAACCTCATGAATGTTAAATGCTCAATAGAATGGAGTGAAAATCAAAAGGACAGTGTCTCTTAGCAAACCCCTGTCTCGATCTCACAGGGAGATGCCTCCCTAAGAACCCGCCCCGGAAAACTCCCAACAAGGCCTCCTGGGCCCCTGAAGTGAGCAGGGGCCCTGAGCCAGGAAAATAAAATGTTTTCTGGACCTTAAAGTCCTTCCGTGACGTCTAGGGCTGCCTGAGCATTGCTTTGCACTTGGCCTTTGCCTCCTCTCGTTTGTTTAACAAACTCAGCACATCCTAGTTTGAAAGCAAGCTCATGGAGTCTAATTAATATTCCCCCAGCTTCCTTCACACCCCTTCTGCCTTCACAATTCTGGCATATCCACATTCCACCTGCCTTGTTATTCTTGTAATATTTTTACTGCAGTAGATTCACCTTTATTTTTATGTAAGCAAATTTTATGTTAAAAGTAATTTCGCACCATGGCCATAAGTGGAAATCTTGCTGTCACTGGCCACGAGGCGAGAGCAACCATGCAAATGAATGGGTAAAATCAAAACAGTGGCATTCAGTGCTAGTGAGGCACTCCCGTTACAGGCCAGAGATGCCCAGTCCTGTGGGCAGAACTCTTCTTGTTGGGAAAGGAAGTTCAGTAAGCGAATGCTGCTAAGGATGTGTTTGCATAGGCCTGAGACTTCGCTGGTGGGCTAATCAGAAGCATTGCATAGGAATTGAAAAGGGACTTATGGTCCCACCCTGATTCAGTGCCACTTGATGTCCTGTATGTACACCACATGAATCTTCTCTTGGGGAACTCTGACATCCCAATTAAGAACAGCTGTGAAGTCCAAGTCGGGTCCTGGTCTACGACCTCCCAGCTGTGTGAACAGTTAAAAGTTTCAGTGCAATGGGTGAGGACTGCAGAGTCACACCACACAGGTTCAACACCTGGCTTCTCCATGGTCAAGCTGTGTGGCCTTATTTTGCTTCTATTATAGCTGTCCTTACAGCATTGCTTAGAGGTGAGTTCTTTTTGACGGATGAGAAAACTGAAGCACAAGAGGCAAAGTGACCTGCTAATAAATGGTGAGCCCAGGGTACAGACCCAGGCCAAGCCCCTGTGCAGAATAGCTGAGTTAGGAACTACAGGATGGGTTCCTCAAAATAAAATATCAAATATAGTCACTTTGTGTTCCAGCAATTCCATTTCTGGGTATATACTCCAAAGAATTGAAAGCAGTGACTCGACAGATATTTTGTACACTCATGTTCATAGCAGCATTGTTCACAATAGCCAAAGGGAGGAAGCAACCCAAGTGTTCATTGAAGAATGGATAAACAAACTGTGCTATATTCATCCAATGGAATATTATTCACCCTTAAAAAGGAATGAAATTTGGACACAGGCTATGACATGGAGGAACCTGGAGGATGCTACACTATGTGAAAAAAGCCAGTAACAAAAGGACAAATATTGTATGATTAGACAAGGTCCCTAGAGTAGTCAGATTCATAGAGACAGAAGGTAGAAGGGGGGTTGCCAAGAGCTGGGGGAGGGGAGAATGGACAGCGATGGTGTAATGGGTACAGACTTTCAGTTTTGCAAGAGGACAAGTCTTCTGGAGACGGAGGGTGGCGATGGTTGCACAGCAATGTGAATGTATTTATCATTGCTGAACTGTACACTCAAAAATGGTTAAAATGGCAAATTTTATGTTATACAGGTTCAGCATCCCTAACCTGAAAATTTGAAATCCGAAATGCTCCCAAATCTGAAACCTTTGGGCACCAACATGACGCCACAAATGGAAAACTCTACATATAAGTACTTAACACAAACTTTGTTTCATGCACAAAATTATTTCACACCTTGTATAAAATTACCTTCAGGCTGTGTCTATAAAGTGCATGTGAAACATAAATGAATTTCATGTTTCGACTTGGGTTTCATCCGTAAGAGATCTCATTATGTATATGTAGATATTCCAAAATCCAAAAAAAAAAAAATCTGAAATATGAAACACTTCTGGTCCCAAGCATTTCAGATAAGGGGCACTCAACCCGTATATCTTTCACCACGATTTTTAAAAAGAAGACATGCAGGATACTCAGTGGGGCTGTGGCAGGGAGCTCAAAGAGGGCTTCCCCCGGGAAGGGTCATTTCTCCCGAGACCCGAAGGGTGCTGGCCTGGCCAGCTTTATCCTTGGACCTGAGTTCTGTCGGCTCTCCATCTCTGGACTCCACAAGGCCAGTTTAACTTCCTCTTCTCCCCTTCTTGTTAAGCCGGGCTGGCCTCAGAATCCTTCATGGTCAGGTGTGGGTTATAATCATGGCACCTGCCTTCCGAGGCCTTGGGATGATTAAATAATGAGATCACATATAGGTAGTGCTTAGGACATAATAAGTGCTTAATATGTGTTCAGTAGTGTTACTAGTCTATGAGAGTCTACAAAACTGAGGTAGGGAAGTGACTTGGCCAGGGTCCCATGGCCAGTTCACAGCAGAAGCAGGATTTGACCACAGCTTGTGGCTCTTCATTCCGTGCTCTTGCTACCACGTGATGCTGCCTTTTCTAAACCTATTGAGGGCAGGGAATTCTTTCTGGGTACTGGGGAACTCCCAAGTTTCATCACCAAAAACCTGTTTTAAATTTTCCCAGTAGGAAAAAGGTATTTCCCCGCCAAGTCTGACAAAGAAGCTAGAACGTGTAAGGGTTTCTCCTGATAACACAAATCCTGCTCCCCTGCGCCGTGCGTGCTGCTGCTGTGAAACTGTTCCCCATCTGTGATCACAAATCACCCCAGAACCCAGAGAGGGCAGAGATGGACTGCTCATCCCACTTTATAGACGAAGAACCGGTGATCAGAGAGAGGCAGTGTCTTTCCGAAGTCCCTGCAAGTGAAGGGCTACATCTAGCCCCCAGCTCTGAATCCTGGTGCCTGCACCTTCCAGGGCAACATCAAGCTGGTTGCACTCCAGCTGGGAGCTTCCTACCCCGAACCCCATTTGCATACAACCTCGTTTCCACTTTTCTACGTTCCCAAGACCCAACCAACCCTCTAATTTGGAAGCAAGTCAGAAAGTGCCCTTGCAGCAGCCGGAAGAGGCCCTTTCAGAGTAAAAATAGAATTGAGGGTTTTGTTGGTAGAATAACTATTCCAGTCAAACAGCTCCTTTGCATTTGTTATTAATTGTGGTCTGGGCAAGCGCTGCAGCGAGAAGTTCCGGTTGTGGATGTTTATTTGCAAGCAGCAGGCTCCAGCGTGTACATAGCCCTGGGAGCCGGTGCAGCCTTGGGGTAGAAATCTGGAGCTGGGCCAGTTGTTTAAACCAAATTTGATCCTGATCATTGGGGATGAACAGCTAAATAAAAATGATGATGATGATAGTCAAGTTTATTGAGCATTTACTACATGCCAGGCACGGTGCTCAGTACTGCACATGAACATCCATGTGAGAATGTCCAAGATTCTCTTATACATACCCGTTTTACAAATGAGAAAACTAAGGCTTGGAGAGGTTGCATAAACGGCCCAAGATCACACAGATCTGCCTGACCACAGGCTTCACTCTAAACCCCTGCACCTGGCCTTCTCCTCCCAGATCATATTCCTACAAGGCACCACATCCATAATCATCACCAGTATCACAAAATTTGTATAGCACGTTGATGCTTGCAAAGCACCTTCACCTCCACTATCTCTTTGGAGCCTGAGGATGACATAGTCCTTGCTTGACTCACAACGATACTGAGAAATGCAGAGTTTGAGTCCTAGCATGGCACAGCTAGTTAGCGGTGGAGCCCTCCATGACTCTTCACCCTCAGGCTTCACACCTGCACTGCAAAAGTCTCCCCCCATAAACCTGGCTTTTTAACCTTCGTCTGAAGTCAGCTTCTCCCGCCGCCTATAATCACTCTGATTTTTCCACTTATTTTCTGTTTTGTGCCGTGGGAATCTGATCACATTGTTAAATGCATAGCTTTTTTTTTTTTTAGGAGCTGGGCAGTGTTTGGGTTTTAGTCTTTCAAAGAGCTCCGTGTTCGTAAAGACCCACAGAGCTCTGAGCACACATCGTTGTCATTTGTCCTGCAGCTGAAAGTCAGCTGACACACTTCTAGGAACAGACTTTCCTCTTTATGAAATGGGGACAGTTTGGTGGAGTGAAGTGACAATGACAGGGCTCTGGGGTCACAGACTCATCCATTCCCAGCTCAGCCACTTCTTAAGGGGGACCTCTCTGAGCCTCTGTGTCCTCATCCTTAGAATAGGGAGGTAACAGCTCCCTTGTCATAGAGGTTCTGATAAAAGTAAATAAGATCATGCACAGAAATTGCTTCCCACACAGCAGGCTGATCTTTCTCTGCCCGGCCCTGCTCTCCCCCTCTGCATCCCCTCCCTCTCTGTGTGTCTCCTTTCTTTAGATAGTTTTGTTCCTTCCCACCCATCCCACTCAAAATAACTGTCCTCCAGAAGAACTCTGGGGTTTTTGTTCCCCATTCTCTTTGCAGCTCCCCAGACTAACTGTCTGACCCAAGGATGACTCCATATTTAAGCCAAGGAAGCTCCTTTGCTGGAGTGATTGTCTGATTTCTCAGGACTCCCTCCCTTTCTCCAAAGGAAAGCATCCACATCCCTGTCTGTCTGTAAATCTGCACAGCTTTCTAACACCCTAAAGAGAAGTTACAAGAGGCTTTTCTCAATGTCAATGTCCAAGTGCCTTTTAAAGCTCAGCGTAAAGTCTTCACACCAACCTTCTCTGTCTCCCCACCCTCTGCTTCAGCAGAGGGTGGGTGGAAATAGCAGGGCTGGTTTTGGACTCAGCAATGCTTGGTTTCCCCTCCCACCTCTGTCCTCACTCACTGTGTGACCTGGGAAACTTGCTGACCTCTCTGAGCCTCAGAGGATAGTGCATTCTTCCCAGGGCCAAATAATGACAGATGCAGAGCCCAGTGCATCCACAGTGTAGATGCTTAGCAGGTGCTTAGGAAACATCAGCTCCTCTGGACCAGGGAAGCCACTGTTCTTCAGAATGCATTCATCCACACACTCATTCAACAACCATGGTAAGAGACATTCACGGCTGGAGGCAAAAGCAAGAGTTGATCCCAAAGGCCCCATAGGCCTTGAATGGATAGATGGTGTTCGGGATGTTAGGCTGCTGGTTGCTTTGCTGGATGGGTAGTTGGATGGTTTGCTATATGTTTGGATGGATGAGTGGTTGGATTTGCATGAATGGATGGATAGATAGATGGATGGATGGTTGGATGTAAAGATGTAGCCTTATTGATCATCTAGAGTCAGCCTCTCATGTAATACCGAAATACCTACAATACCTATGGCAGTCCTTAAATGCATGTCTACTTGCCTACAATAACTAACTTGTAAGATACTTCATTAGCAACAAGCATAATAGTTATAAACTTTTCCTTCCAAACTCTAGGTATGATAATGTAGTATATACTCGTATGGGCATGGTCTTTGGAATCAGACCTGTGCTTGAATCTCAGCTTAACTAATTCAAGTAGTGTGACCTTGAACCAATCCCTTGAGCTCTCTAAGCTGTGGTTTCCTCATCTGGAAAATGGAGATAATAGCACTACCTTGCAGCATCGTGATGAGGATTAAATGATATAATGAATGTCGAGGGCTGATCCATGCTCAGTAAAAGGTGTTGCTATTGTACTGAGCCAAAATGTACCAGCCTGTAACTTTTTTTTTTCCACCAAGAACCAGATGCATGCCAGATACTGTTCAAGTGTTGCATATATGATGACAAGACTGAAGTAGTCCCTTATCTCTTGGAGCTTATGTTCTAGTGGAGTGTTCAGACAATAAACAAGTAAGCAGATACACAATTCCAGACAGTGTTAGGGGGGAGGTGAAAGAGTGAAAGACGTGGCGGGTGAGGGGCAGGAGTCCTTGTTTTGCACTGTCGGCTAATGACAGTAAGACGCAGCCATGCAAAGATCTGGGCAGAGGGTGTTCTGGGTTGCAGGAACAGCCAGTGCAAAGGTCCTGAGGCAGAAATGAGCTTGTTCAAGGACAGGAAGGAAGGCCAAGGGTGAGATGGAGCGTGGGACCCGTCCAGGGTAGAGAGGTCTGAGCAGTCAGATCGCGACAGCCAGGGAGGCTGAGCAGTGTGATTTGGACATTATCCACGTTGATCACGTCCTGTGCTCTGGAGCAACACAGAAGCAACCTTGTTCATTCGGCAGCCGTTCAGCCTTCTGATGGCAACTGACAGACTCCTGGTCTCCAGGCTACGCAGGCTCAGTTCTCGACTTTCCCCGTTGATGTTCTGGGACACCTGCAGCTCCCACCCTGACAAAGTTCTGGGTCCCGTCAACCTAGAACCCATAAGAAATCAGGTTAGACCCAAAGCAAATCAGGCTAAGGAAAGCCAGGAGAATTCGAGCTGGAATTATAATGAACTAAGCCAGGAAGCTGTGTTTCTTCCTGATGCCTTGTCCCTGGAGTATTTGCAAGGGAAAGAAAGAGAGGAATCTTTGAGGCCAACTTCAGGATAAAAGATGTCTGGAACCATTTATCCAGGCAGATCTGGTGTAGCATCTGGCTTTATTTCTGGAAAATAGTATATGATGGTGGCTCGTCTCCAGCCAGCCTAGCCAATCCAGGAGCTCAAGCTGGGTCGTCAGGACCTGGACCCTCTCCGCCACTCGGCAATGCTACCCTCGGTGTTGGTTTTCTTCTCAGGAAAACTCTCTCCATGTGGGAACAGAAAGGCTCTTATAATCTTCCCGTCTCGTGTCAAACAGAAAGAGAACCTCTCTTATCTAGTAGTTACAATGGAAGTCTGGAGTTCTGTCTTATTGGCTAATTAGCTTGGTTGGGTCACATGTCTGTCTCTGAACAATACTGTGGCCAGGAATATTCAGTGTTCTGACTGGCCAGGCCTAAGCTATATGACCACCCCTGGAATAGATATGGAGTTAGATTCTCCCCATCCATATGGACTGAAAATGGAGGAGAAGGGGGTGGTGATGCCTCAAAAGGTACTGGATGACAGAGTCTCAGTTACACTAAGTGAATAAGTTCTAGAGATCTGCTGCATGACATTGTGCTTATAGGTAACAACACTGTACTGTGCACTTATACACATTGGTTAAGAGGGTAGATCTCATGTTATCTGTTCTTACCACAGCTGAAACAAACAAACAAGCTGCTAGAAGAAGGGAGAATGGATTCTGGACAGGCAAAAACAGCATGGGTATCTTATATTTCCTAACTTAGAATTAACTGCTTCCTCCTCTATGGTTTGAAGATACATCTCTTATAGCTCTCACCTGCTCCTGCCTTGCTTTATAGTTTAATATGTGTTCATATGTCTCCACCAGTGTTCTTAAGTTTTTGGGGAATGGAAACTATAAGCGCCCCAGTGGCCCCTACCTCTTATTTGCCTGGGCAGTGTGAGGGTCTAGGACATGCTTGGTTAAATGGAATCAAGTTTCAGGGCCCAATATGACGGTCACACCCCATAAACAGTCCCAGAAAAAGCATCAGAGGCCAGGCACTGTGGGTCACACCTGTAATCCTAGTAATTTGGGAGGCCGAGGTGGAAGGATCGCTTGAGGCCATGAGCTTGAGACCAGCCTGAGCAACATAGCAAGACCCTGTCTCTACAAAAAATAAAAAAAATTAACTGGGCAAAGTAGCACATGCCTATCGTCCGAGCTACCCAGGAGGCTGAGGCAGGAGGATCGCTTGAGCTCAGGAGTTTGAGGTTACAGTGAGCTAGGATGATGCCACTGCACTCTAGCCCAGGTGACAGAGCGAGACCCTGTCTCAAAAATAAATAAATAAAAGCATCAGAGAAACATCCCACTCTCCAAAGGATGGCTAAGCCTCATGCTCACCTCTGTGGTCTCTTGGGTTTTCCCCAGGCAAAGCCAACAAGAACGTTCAGTGGGACGAGGACTCCGTAGAATACATGCCGGCCAACCCGGTCAGAATTGCCTTCGTCCTGGTGGTCCATGGCCGTGCCTCTCGGCAGCTGCAGCGCATGTTCAAGGCCATCTATCACAAAGACCATTTCTACTACATCCATGTGGATAAGGTGAGGCACCTCCTCTAATCACCCCATGCTGGGCTTCCTCCAAGGCATGTCTTTCCCTCTCTGACACCTCCTCCTACATCATTACTCCAGGCTGCCCCCCTTTCAGAGAAGATGAGGAAGATGACCAGCTGCCTTTCCTCAAAGCGTGTAGTCTTGAGGTGCTGTGTGTGTGTGCGCGTGTGTGTTGGTTTCAAAGTTTCTAGCTGTGACTTTCAACTTTCTCCATAAACACTGTTTTTCTTACCTCTTCTTTTCACTGCCCAGTGCCTTTTGCCTGGCACTCACATATTTTGTGGGAATACCCATCCCAGGAGCAGGCACACTTTTTCTATGAAAGGCCAGATAGTAAATATTTTAGGTTTTTCAGGCCGTGCGCTGTCTGTCACAGCTACTTATCGCTGCCCTTATAGTGCAAAAGCAGCCACAGAGGACATGTCAACAAATGGGCATGGCTGTGTGCCAGTAAAACTTTATTAGCAAAACCTGCAGCAGCCTTGCTAACTCCTGTGCTATCTTGTACCAGAGGTTTCTGTTGGTTGGCTGATGTGACATGATTATGTCTTTAGTCAAGAAGGCAAAGGGAATGTTTTATCCAAAAGGTCTGACCCAAAACATCCCCAAAATATATATCAGGTTTAGGAAGAGCCATATTTCTCAGCTTCTTATCCTCAGGCCACATGAAGCTGTCATACATAAAAATGCAGAGTCCCAGGCACCACCAGCCCAAGCCTAGTGAACCATTAGTTCAGAGGTGGGCCCAGGGAATGTGCCTTTCAAACATCTAATGTGAAGTTTTTTAAATAATAGAAGTTTGAATAGCAATACAGAAAGACACCCTAGGCCGGAATCAGTTACTAGTCAAAGTTCACTCTGCTCAGAAGTACTGTCAACTAGAAGAGAAGGCACAGGGAGGGAGGGGACGAGGGGTGGGGGGCATGTCCGGGTGTTTTCTGGGATTCTGAATGTTACCCTTTCTCTCCTGGGAAAAGCGCTCTAATTACCTGCATCGGCAAGTGCTCCAGTTCGCCAGGCAGTACGACAACGTCCGTGTCACCCCCTGGAGGATGGCCACTATCTGGGGGGGAGCCAGCCTCCTGTCCACCTACCTGCAGAGCATGCAGGATCTCCTAGAGATGACCGACTGGCCCTGGGACTTCTTCATCAACCTCAGTGCAGCCGACTACCCCATCAGGTGAGGAGGCCAGTGGCCCCAGGCCAGCCCACTGTGAGGTCCTGCTGCCGTTCGCCACAGCTGGGAAACCTGAAGGCAGAGGATGAAGGGGGCAGAGTGGAAGAAGGGAGGGCACGTTGGTAACAGTCCAGGCAGGACCACAAACGGGTGTCTTCACGGTATGTGAGGCCCTTGAGTGTGTGTGTTTGGCCTCTTTCAAATTTTAACAGATGAATCAATTGCCCACATTTTAAAATTGGGAGAGTTCATGTGAAACTACAGATTTCTAGCTCCTTTGGAAGCTGCCACCTGGTCTCATGGACTGCTCGGTCACCATTGTCTGGAGCTGGTGGTGCAGCCTGCAGCCCCGAGGTGACAGGAAACACAAGCAGTGGCAACCTTCACATGCCACCAAGAAGGCCTGTCCCTTTGCGTGGACGTTGACTTTCAGCTCTTTAAAATAGACCATAGCAAAGAAAAACCCCTAAAGTTCCTGTAAGAAACAAAAAGCAAAAGAAAGAAGGAAAGTGAACTCTATTTCTTATGGGAAGGGCAGCTCTGTCTTTGACTGTGTCATCATCCTGATTTGTTGACAAGGGAGAAAGGAAAGTGGATGGAGGTGAAGGTGATGGCCCGAGAGCACTGGGTACAGCATTCTTAGGAGAGCTAGATGATGGTGTCTTAAAAGAAATAAACTTATTAGGGTTATTTCCAAACGTGCACAGGAATATCAAGAATGGCGTAATGAACCCTCATATATACATCACCTGGGTCAATTCATGACCAGTCTTGTTGTATCTGGACTCCCACCCTCTTCCCCCACCCCTGGTTTATTTTGAAACAAATCTAAGATATCCTATAAATGTATCTATAAATATTTCAATATACATCTCAAAAAGATAAAGTCTCTCTCTTTTACCATAACATCAATGTGATGATTATACCGAAAATATGAACAAGCATTTCTTAATGTCATCAAATATCCAGGTCACATATTCCCAAGAGTTTGGGTTTTGGATTAGGATCCAAATAAGGTACAGGCATGGAAGGAAGGCCTCTCTTTAAAGCCAGAAATGGCTTCTTCCTCCTTCACAACATGGTCCTTGGTACCTTTCTTCAGTCCTTGGCTCGGGAGCATCCCATCCTCTGCTGAGAGACCCTGGACCCTGTGGTGGGGCAGGGAGGTACAATCTCTGGTCAGTTTGGACAAGATGCACCTGACACCCTTGAACCTGAGAAAAATGACAGACGCTAGAAAGACACCTGTTTTCTTTTGTTCACAGGAGAGCAGGGATAAAAGGAATTGGCTGTAGAACATTGCTGGCAGATTTTTACTTACTGTGATTTATTCACTCATTCAACAAATATTTATTGAGCAACTACTGTGCTGCATACTGAATAGGGCATTTCATGAACAAAAGCAATGCAGCTTCTTCTACTTCTCCCCTGCTCATGGAGCACGTATCTGAGTGGAGAAGATGGAATTGAATAATTGTACAGGAGAGACATCATGCAGGAAGTGAAAGAGCTATAAGGAAAGGAAGGTGTGGGCGTGGAGGCATGGGCAGGAGGTCAGAAAGGCCTCTGAGTATTCTGTTTTAAGTTGAGACCTAAAGAAAGAAGGGACCAATTAGCAGAGAAACCAGAAAGAGAAGATCATTCTAGATCAGGATTTCCCAGACGTGGCACTATTGATATTTGGGGATAGATAATGCCTTGCTGTGGGGGACTCTCCGTGCATTGTGGGATGTTTAGCAGCATCTCTGGCCTCTACCCACTAGATGCCAGCAGCACCCCCCATCCACTTGTGCCAACCACAGATGTCTCCAGACATTGGCCAGCGTCCCCTGGGGGCCAAAATCGCTTCCACTTGAAAATTGGCATTTCTCATAGAGGGACCAGCCTGAGCACGATGTGGGTCAGAAATGAACTTGTTGCATTTGTGAAATTTTAAAAATGGATAGAGTATAATCAAAGAATGAGAAGAGGTGAGTTTAGACAAGGACAGGGTGAGAAGGGGTTAGAACATTCTCCCTCCATCTTCCTTGAAAGGACTGAGTCCAGGAATGTCCCCAAATGCTAAGCATAGCAGTTAACGTGGCAGGCACTTTCTTCAATGCTCAAGAAAAGAAAAAAAAACCTGTTTTACAAATGGGCAGACTGAGGCCCAAGGTCATGGGATGAATCCATGGCAGAGCAGGGATTAGGACCAGTTCCGTGTGGTTCCAAAGTTGGTCTTCTTTCTGCTTAAAGTTGGCCTCTTGGGACGTCAGGAGGCCCAGACTGGTGAGATGGCCCCGAGCTGCCTAGACAGCACAGACGGAAAGAGTCCCACGCCTTGAGCCTGTGGCTGGGCGGGGTGGTGGTTAGACTGGCTTGTGGCGGGGAATGTTGAGGGAAGGTACTTGGCGGTCACCTGTTGTCCCCGAGTCTGAGGAGCTATGCTCAAGGTTCCCACATTCTTCCTTCCCCAGACTGGCAGTGAGGAGGCCTCAGAGGTCGTGTCAGCTCAGGTAAGCAGGCAGCACTGGGACAGAGAGCTCTTGAGGCCAGGTAGGCGTGCCCATTGGCACATCCTAGAGGACCCGTGTTGGGTTGATTTGCAAGTTGAAGCTGTACCTGTGGCCACATAACCTGAAAAGTCCAGCTCTGCTCAACGTCCAAGAGGGTAGTGCACAGACTCCCATCAGACTGCTTAGCATTGGAATCTGAGTTCCCCCACTTAGCTAGTCGTGTGACTTGGGGTCAGTAAATCCAATCTGTGTGAAACTGGGATATAATAATGGCACCTAGCAGCCTGTCGGGCACTCGGAAGGTGCTCAGTAAGCGTCAACTGTTTATGCCTAAGCTGCATCCAAGGTTGCGTCTCAGATCTCAGAAATCCTTTCTCAGACCACATGCCCAGCCTCTTCTGGGGTTCAGAGAAAGGAGTCATCTTATGTATAGTGTTTTTTGCTTTAATGCTCTAGGTCACTCTGTCTCTTTCTCTTTCTCTCCCTGTACCTCATTGATCTCATTTCCGCTGTGCACCCCGTCCCCAGTTCTGCCCACTCTGCTTCGCCAGTCTCATGGCCAGAGGCACTTTATGCCTCAAGCACTGCTGGTTCCTCTTGCTGTTATTTTCATGAAGTCGCCCCACACAAAACATATGAATTTTGCAGATGAATGGTTTTATCCTGGGCAACTCTGATAGGTTTTCACTTCCCATCTGCCACCCCATCTGTAGCTCCCAAAACCACTACTTCTCCCACCCCAGGAAGGATGAGCAAATGTAGGAGCCTTCTAAAAGAGGTGGGAGTGCCCTCATCAGACACTTCTGAAAGGCTCTGAAAAGTCGGGAGACATCCAAGGGCAGAGCCAGCCCACGGTGGCTACTCTGAGCTGTTCTGTGACTTGACATCACCTCTCTGTGTCCCCTGCCCGGCCCTGCCTAGGGAACCAGACTCTTCTTCTCTTAGATAGTAAGGACTTGCTGGTCCTTACTGGTCACTAGCCTTATTTAGGCTCTGGACACAAACAGCCTTGTTTCAGATTCTGTGCCATCACCGACTGGCTGTGTAAATTGGCACAAGTTGCTTCAACCTTGTGCATCTCAATTTCTCTACCTTAAAACAGGCAGAATATTAGTACCTATTTCAAAAGGCTATTTGGAGGGTTTAATGAAAGATCGCATATCAAGGGCCTGATGCATAGAAAGTGCTCGATAAATGCAGGCCGTTGTTATAGCAGTGAAGTAGTGTGGGCACCGTAGGTGGGACTTAATCCTCACCTGAGTAGCTTTCCCTTTTCTCTTTGATGGAGTTAAAAGAGCAGTACAACGTTTCTTGAGCTCACATCTCCATCACAAGTGGCAAAAGCAAAGTTAGTATTGAAAACTGAATGTTCCAGAAAAGAAAAACAGGATAGAACCAACTCATTTGTGAATGTGAAGAATATTCCTGCATTTGGCCTATGCCAGTTGAGTGTGTTTAAAGAGCCGGGGCCTTCCCACTCTACTGTTGACATGACTTCCTGGCCCATCTGGGCTCTGGTTGGACCTGGTTATGTACCCAGGACATGGATGAAAATGGATGTTTTCAAACTCTGAGACCCTGCTAAGTTCTTGAAGTCTCAAAACGCATGATGGTTTTATGTAATATATTTTATTTAGTAAGGCAGGGAACTATTCGCAGCATATCTTCGATTGGCCCCAGGAAGGGGTGAAAACAAAAGCATTTTGTCTTATTTCTTGGTTTGGACTAGTAGTAAGAGACCTCACACCGTCTGTCCTTCCTAAGGCCCATGTCTTGGGGCAAGTCAGATGTAAGGAGAGGAGGGTTGAGTGGGTCCACGGC
Organism: Daubentonia madagascariensis; assembly: GCA_023783475.1. Taxonomy (NCBI): domain Eukaryota; kingdom Metazoa; phylum Chordata; class Mammalia; order Primates; family Daubentoniidae; genus Daubentonia; species Daubentonia madagascariensis. The sequence goes on along the minus strand of JAKFHU010002505.1, from coordinate 1,941,625 downwards.
CCCTCCCAGAGCTCATGTTCAGTCTGTGGTGTGTACGAACGTGCATGCACATGTAGGGTGCTGTGTGTGTACAGAAGCCACTGGGCATGGGAAACTATGCATTTTTCAAGCTAAACCCAGGGTCTGATACTTTTGCCTCTTGGGGATCCACGGTAACAAAGTCTAACCCAGAGGGGCCCACCATGTGGACATTTAAGTTACATTAACTGTAGATCCAAGCGTCTGTCTCGAGATGTTACCAGGGCTGCAGGCTGGGAGCCCCAAGGCTGTTCTGTGGTACTTCAGCAGGAAACATCACAGACAGGAAGCAGGTGGCTGGGGCTTCTCTACGCTCTCCCAAAGACCAGTGACTTTATGGGACCAATCAAGCGAGACTAAACCCCAGACTAAGAGTGCAAACACTTACCATGTACCTACTTTGTGTCAGGCCCTCCACTGGGGCCTTTAACACATATTTTGTCTTAATCCTCATTCCCCAAAACACAACTTCTACTAGGTAAGTAAGTTTAAAGAAATTACTATTAGAACAGAGGAAGCTTTGACAGGGAAGTCAAACCCTTGATAACATTCAGCATAGATTGTAGTAACCCTGGGATTTGAAATTAAATTAACTAATATGGATGCCCAGGCATCTGTGTACTTCACTCCTGGACTTTTTATTCCTTTAGTCTGCTCAGTGGTTCTTGAATGGGTCAAAGAATTCCAGTTGTTAATTGCAAACAGCAACCACAGAAAATGCATATACAGCCCTTGGTACATTCCTGACATTATTCTAAGTGCTTTACATAGTCCTGGTAGCAACTGTATGAAGTATGCACTTTTGGTATCCCAATTTTTCAGGTGAAGAAACTGAGGTACAGAGATATTAAGAAACTTGACCACAAGGGTACAGCCAGTAAGTGGCAGAGCTGGGATTTTTTTTTAAATTGAGGTGAAATTCATATAACATAAAATTAACCATTTGAAAGTGTTCAATTCAGTGGTATTCGGTACATTCACAATGTTGTACAATCATCACCTCTAATTCCAAAACGATTTCATCATCTCAAAAGAGAACCCTGTACCCATTAAGCAATCGGTCCTCATTTACCTCTCCCCAGACGTGAATCTGCTTTCTGTGTCTATGGATCTTCCTGTTCTGGATATTTTGTATGAATGAGATTATGTAGGATGTGACAATTGTGACTGGCATCTTTCACTTAGCATATTTTTGAGGTTCATCCACACTGTAGCAAGTAGCAGTACTTCATTCCTTTTTATGGCTGGCTAATGTTCTGTTGTGTGGATATACAGTACTACAGTTCATCCATTCTCCAGTTGATAGAACCAGGATTCTTAAGAACTCGCCAAAGTCCCTGTCTCCTTGCTGGGTTGGATTTGTGCCCCATGCCTGCATTGAGGACTTCATCTGGTTTAAGGAGATGCAACTTCATCATGTGGGACTTTGCCCAGCGCTGATACTTGAGGACCTTTGTTAACTGAGCCCTGATGGTGTCTCGGCATGCAGGGGTGCAGATCTGAGCACATTACCTGGTTAACCTTTACCATTTGCCCAGTTCTTCTCTGCCTAGGTCTAGTCCCTGGGCCTCAGCTGAACAGGAAAAAAATTCCCAGTGATTCTCATTGGATAGGGCGGATGCAGGGTTGAAGATGGAAACATGGATGACTAGAATGTGAAGTCTAAGCTTCCCTTTTCCCTTCTTCCTTCTTTCACCACCCAAGCCCCTTCGGACAGCAGCTTGGGGGTGCCTTGGGCAGGAAAGAACTCGGGATGGCCCAGTGAGGCCACCTGAAAATAGTCCTCTGCTCCCATGGATGAATTCAGGAGATGGGGCTCCTTCTGACTGTACCCATTCACTGAGCAAATATTTACTGAGTACCTACTATGTGCCAGACACTGTGCTAAGCACCAGGCAGCCAACAGTGAGGAAATGCATGTCCAGTTCTGCCCTCATCATAGCGGTCAGTGGTGCAGACTCAGAGCCAGACCACGTGGTCTTGCTGTTTACTAGCTGTATGAACTTGGACTTGGGAGAATCACATAATGTCCCTGTGCCTCAGTTTCTACATCTGTAACATGGGGATAATAATACCACCACCCTATATGGTTACTTAGAGGGTTAAGGGAGTTGATATATGTAAAGTAATCACATAGTAAGGGCTGTCTATGTGATAGCCATTGTTATTCATAGGGGGGAGGCAGACATTAACCAAAATGATCACACGAGTGAATGTAGTACAAAGTGAGGCAGTTGTTCTGAAGGTAAGGAATGAGCACTTAGCAAGTGAATCTCACCTGGGCTGGGGAGCCGGGCAGCTTCCCTGAAGAGTCAGCCTGTGAACTGAGACATTATATGCTGGGCAGGAGTTAACCAGCATGAGGGGGTCCCAGGAAAGCATTGCAGGGAGAGGGGGTGGTGTGGGCAAAGGCCCAGTGTTAGGAGGGACCTGGCGTGTCTGACGAGCTTGAAAGGCGGCTACTGTGGCTGAAGCGCAAAGAGCCAGGGCTTGCCTTCCTACACACGAGGTAGGTCGAGGCCAGCCCATGCAGGGACTTGAGATCACCTATTGGGTCATTAAAGCCTTAGCCTGTGAGCTGTGGGGTTGTTGGGGATGTTACTACATTTGCAATATTGAGAGATCATTTTGGCTGCTGTGGGAGAGTAGTTGGGATGGGTACCCAAATGGGAGTGGGGAGGCCAGTTAGGAAGTGGTTTCCTCTGCTGACCCCAGGGCCACAACCACAGAGCCCATTGTCTCCTGACCTCCAGGCAGAAGCAGGTGTTTTGGAAGCTATTACCAGCTTCTTGAGCTCAAGCAGCCATTTAGGCATTTAGTCACACAGAGCCAGGCAGCCACCTTCTGTTTTGGGACCAGGACTTCACACCTGCACAGAACAGCCATGTTTGGGAGATAAAGGCATTGCAGTGGGGCTGGAGCAGAGAACTGAGAAACCCAGCGGCCTCAGGTGAGAGTCTTAAGAGACCCGGTCAGGAGAGAGCCCTTTGTAAGCCTAGAAGGGCACAGCCTAGGGATTAGGGGAAGAATGTGGGTGGAACCGCTCTTTGTCTCTTGTTCTTTATTTTTTAAATTGTGGTAAAACACAACACTACATAAAATTACCATCTTAACCATTTTTAAGTGTGCAGTTCAGTGGCATTAAGCACATTCACACTGTTGTGCAGCCTTCACCACCATCCATCTCTGGAACTCTTTTCATCTTGTAAAGCTGAAATACACACCCATTAAACAACTCCCCTGCCCCCCTCCCCCCAGCCCCTGGCAACCACCATCCTACTATCTGTTGCTACAAATTTCACAACTCTGGGGGCTTCATATAAGTAGAGTCATACAGTATTTGTCTTTTTGTGACTGGCTTATTTCATTTAGCATGATGGCCTCAAGGTTCATCCACACTGTAGTATTTATCAGAATTTCCTTCCTTTTTAATGCTGACTAATATCACACCACACGGATGTACCACATTTTGTTCATCCATTCACCCATCGGTGGACACTTGGCTTCCTTCTACCTTTTGGCTCCTATGAATAATGCTGTCATGAACATGGGTATACATATATCTTCAAGACCCTGCTTTCAGTTCTTTGGGATATATATATACCCAGAAGTGGAATTGCTGAATCAGATGGTAATTCTATTCCAGATTTTTTGAGGACCCACCATACAGCTATCCACAGTGCCTGTACCATTTTAGATTCCCACCAGCAGTGCACAAGGGTTCTAATTGCTCCACATCCTCACTGGTACTTGTTATTCTCTGCTTTATTTATTTTTTTTTATGTATTTAATTTTTGTAGAGGTGGGGTCTCGCTGTGTTGCCCAGGCTGGTCTCAAACTGCTGAGCTCAAGCAATCCTTTCGCCTCGGCCTCCCAAAGTGCTGGGATTACAGGCATAAGACATTGCACCCAGCCGTGTTTTTTTTTAATAGTAGCCATCCAAAATGGGTGTGAGGTATTTCTTGTTCTTTTTAAAGAGCATAAATTCTTGAAACAAAGGGCCCTAAAACCCCTGGAAGCTTTGGATAACCAGTATACCTCTTGGTAGAACCGTGAAGTTAGCCATAGGGAGTTGTCTCCCCACGGGAGCTCTCAAATGATTCTTCTAAAACTTCTTGCCAACCCACTTCCCTCCCCCTTCTTGTTCCCCATTTCTCTGCAAAGAACCATCGTCCTGTTCACCAGCAGCTGGAAACCTGTGTGCCCTGTCCCTCCTTTCCCTCGCTCCATCCGTACCCTGCATGTTCTCATTCTGACCCTGATATCTCTCTTACGTGCATTCCCACCTGTGATCCCTAGCATCCCGGCCTGGGTCACACCCTCGTCGCCTCATACCTGGGCTATCAGGATGGCCTCTGCCTGGGACTTCAGAGTCCCCAAAGAGAACACAGGCTGAGCCAGACCCTGAAAATGGGCTAGGCCATTTCCTGAGCACTGGGCCCTGGGGGTACAGCAGGGAGCAGGACAGACAGTCCCTGCTACAAGGAGCTTGGCCTCTCATCATGTGCTTCCCAACAAGGTCAAATCAGGGTTCTTCGTGATTCTCGGAAATTCAGGGCCTCACCCCAGACCAGTTGAATATAAACTCCCTGTGGGTGGCAAGAATCTATATTTTTTAAAGCCCCCCACTCCAGGTGATTGTATAAAGTGAGGGTTGAAAACCACCAGTCCATGGAAAGATAGACATTTATCACATCATTACACAAATAAATAACAAGGTAGATGTTGTGTCAGAAAATGTTAGCTTCAGTGCGGATCTTTGGGTGTGACTATCTCCCCTGAGGGCCACTTTCTCAGCATTCAAACCACTCTTGTTCTTTAGGTATTAAAGACACACACCCTGTTTGCTGAGACCCCAAAGTTGCTGGGATGAAACCATCCAACCAAAGCTCCTCCCAGATAATTTGTGAGCCTGAAAGGGTGTATCTATTCAGGCTGTTGTTCACAAGGTGGCTGGAAAAGCATGCCAGTAATTACGCTGTTAACAGTTTTGTTTGCATCTAGTAACAAAATAAACATATCCTCAGCCCTGTTATTTTTCATTCTGAGGGAGCACACTCTTGCTTTAGCATAAATGCAGCTTGTTTCCCTCTTGCCAGCTGTTCTGGGTCACCTGAGCTGTATTTGAGGTTGGGCAGCTCTTTAGGCTTTCTTGAGGCCAGGACTAACCCAGAGCATCTGGGGGATGAACAGAATGAGGCCAGAGTTCTTGGGTTCTCATGAGACTCAGTTGAGAAGCACCAAGGCCCCTCAGAAAGCCAAGAGTGGTCCTGTTGGCTGAGGACACAATCCTGGCTAAGGACATTCCCAGAAGCGTGGGGGGCAGGGAGTTCACAAAATCAGTGTCAAAGGTCGCAGAGCAAAAGGCAAGCATTGACGTGAATGTTTCACCCGAAGGATGCTGCCATTTGGCTTAAATATATTCCAGCCATGTTGTTTGTTTGCTTGCTATTTTGTTTGTTTTCCCACTCTTTCACTACTGAAAAAAAGCTTAAAAATTCTAGGGAAGAAGAATTTGATGGTTCTATCCTGAGTCATGTGTCCATTCTTTGGCCATCAGAGAGTAGAGTACTTTGGTCATTCATTTATTTATTAAACAAATGCTTATTGAGATCCTACTAGATGTTAGGCAGTGTTCTAGACCAGTGGTCCCCAACCTTTTTGGCACCAGGGACTGGTTTCATGGAAGATAATTTTTCTACAGACCAGGGTCGTCGGGGTGTGGGGGGATGGTTTTGGGATGATTCAAGTGCATTACATTTATTGTTCAGTCAGACCTCTCTGCTAATGATAATCTGTATTTGCAGCTGCTCCCCAGCACTAGCATCACCGCCTCAGCTCCACCTCAGATCATCAGGCATTAGATTCTCATAAGGAGCAAGCAACCTAGATTCCTCGTGTGCGTAGTTTACAGTAAGATTCGAGAATCTAATGCTGCGGCTAATTTAACAGGAGGCGCAGCTTATGCGGTGATGTGAGTGATGGGGAGCAGCTGTAAATACAGATGAAGCTTTGCTTGCTCACCTGCCATCACCTCCTGCTGTGCTGCCAGGTTCCTAACAGGGCACGGACCAGTCCGTCCGCAGCCCGGAGATTGGGACTGCAATTCTAGACTAGCGCTGTCCAGTGGAACTTTCTGGGGTGATGGAAATGTTCTGTAACTGTGCCATCCAGTGCGGTAGCCACTAGCCACATGTGGCCATTCAGAGCTTAAAATGTGCCTTGTGGGACCGAGGAACTAAATTTTAAATTGGATTTCATTTTAATTTAAATTTAAACAAACACTCTGCCCTTATAAACCTTTCATTTGGGACAGGGGGTAGAAATACTTCCACTAGAGAGAATTACGCTGCTCTTAACAAAAGAAGAGAAAATAGATGCTAAACAGTTCAGAAACAAACAGAGTCTCCATCCTCTGCCAATTTGATGGGCTCCCCAGATGCCAGATTGACTGTGCATTGAATTTCACAAAGTATTTTCTTCTGAATTCCTCCCTCCCCAGGTCTCTGGGTTCTCCTTCCTCTTGGCAGCAGCTCTCTGTGTGTCTGTGGATGGGACATTAAGGACCAGTTCGGTGTAAGGGCAGGGAAACCGGTGGGTGGTTAGCCATCTCCATGGCTCCAGTGAGCTATCATATTACTAATATTCTGAAGCTTAACTATATATTAGCCTAGGTCACTTAGATTTCAGCATATCTATGTCACCTTCACAACACCTCAGAGATTACTACCACTGCATCCATTTTACAGATGACAAACTGAGTTTGACAGAATTAAGGAATTCCCAGTGTCTCACAAACTGGCAAGAATTAGAGCAATTCAAACAGTTTCTTCACACTGGGGTGGCAATAAACCAGCTGAGTTTTTTCATCACAGGTCACATTGCCCCCCTGTAGTTTTCTGGACTGCAAGCTCCCCACTTATTCCCTCTCCATCAAATCCTGTTTTCTTTATTTGTGCAAATCTAAGCAGGGTTTGTCCTAGCTGGGAAGACAGTGGTGCAGAGTCCTAATCAATTGCCAACGTTCAGCTGGCGTGAAACAACCATTTCTCGTTAGTCCCTGTAACATTCCCATGAGTTGCCGTTGAAGGTCACTGAACTCTGCCCAATGAGCTGCCCCGGTCGCACCACTTGGCTGGGGCCAACCTGGGATTTAAAGGCAGGCTCAGCTGACTCCCAAGTTCAGCATGCTTTGTGCAGCATGTTGCGTAAGCCAGTTGACCCATGTAGAAAAGCCAATCACCCAAGAGAACAAACCCCCCCATGTGACCACCACGGCCAGAGCAGTCCCATCTCCAGAAGGGCTCTTTCCCTCTCTGGCTGGTGGAAAATTGGGGCTTTGCCGACTGTATGCTCTAAGCATAAACCTTAGGACGCGAATTGCTTGCTGTATGCTAGTAACCAGACCAGCCTTCAAATTCCTTTGTAATCCTGTTCCTTCTGGATCTCAGACTCTCCAGATCTCTCCCCTAACTGCCTGACGGATGCTGCCTGGTGGAATTCTCATTCATTTAAATATTAGCCTGATGCAAACATAATTAGAAAGGAATGGCTGCCATCCACCCCAGTGTACCTAATTGTTCCACAGCAAAACCAAAACAATGCTGGCACTTTCTGCACCATCAACTCATTCCATGAGCAGGGGCCATGTGGTGGATTTGAATCCTGTTGCTGTAGACTGAATGTGTATCCCCAAAATTAATATGTTGGAGCCCTAGCCCTTGTATTTGAAGATAGGGCCTATAAGGAGGTAATTAAGGTTAAATGAGATCATAAGGGTGGACCCTGATGCTACAGAATTGATGTCCATATGAGAAAAAATACCAGAGAGCTCACTCGCTCTCTCTGCCATGTAAAGACAGAGTAAGAAGGTGGCCGTCCACAAGCCAGGAAGAGAGCCCTCACCAGGAAGCAAATTGGCAGGTACCTTAGACTTCCCAGCCTCCAGAACTGTAAGAAAATAAATTTCTGTTTTTGAAGCCACCCAGTCTGTGGTATCTTATTATGGCAGCCTGAGCTGACCAAGCTACCTGTTGTCATCCCCTGCCAGCTGTATGCCCTCAAGACAAGTAAACCCAACGTTTTGAGTCTCAGTTTTTTTACCTTTGGGAGGGGATGATATTGTTAGCCATTAGGAACAACAGCCAGGTGGGACTCCACACACTGCTTTATTTGTAGCTCCCTGATGACAGCTGGGTCACAGCAAGGTGGCTCGGGCCTGGCACCTCGTGTGACCTCCTCTTCACCCTCTCACCATCCAAACCCTGGGACCAGCATGCTTAGCCATGCCGATGATTACAGAGAGGAGAGAGATGGCAGAGTCCACTGGGGAGACCTTGGCTCACTGTACCCACCCAGTCACGTGAACTGGTTAGTGTGGCTGGTCTCGGCCCCAAGGGGGTTAGGCACAACCCGGGCCTGAGGCAAGAAACACAAGAAGTCGTGGAATTTAGGTGGGGCTTTCACAGCCCAGTAATCCAGCCCCCTAATAGCCGTGTCTCAAACCACCTCTCGGGCACTAAGTGATCCTACCCTCAGTTCCTCCTCCCTCTGGGTACTGCTAGGAAGGCACGGGCACAGGAGGGCATGCTGTGGGCAGCAAGCTGGAGTGCCCTCCCCCAGCACTGCCCTCATAGGTTTGTTGTGAACATGAGAGATGCAGGAAAAGACGGCTTAATCCAGAGTTGGGTTTTTTTTTTAACAAGGAAATGGTTCTCTTATGACGGTGATAATAATAATGATGATGATGAAGACTAAAAATCCTGTACAGTTGCTAATCCTGGAGGAAAACATGGTCTGGTCTTTGTGGTGGTCACGTTTCCTCTCCTCCTTCCTTCCCTCTTGTATTTTTATGTCTCTATAAAGTATGTACAAATACAGAAATACAGATGGGGTGGGGGGCACATGCCCTCGAGGAAATCCCATCATGGTGAGAGTCCAGAAGGTAGTTGTCCCGAACTGAGCCATCTTTATCTGTATCTGAACCACAGCACACCCCCCCCCGGCCCCCACCTCTCCTCCGTGCTGCAAGGCTGTGTGAAGACAGCCCTGCTGTTAACCAGCCTTCTCTACCATGACAGGGTGAAACAAAGCATCTTCCTCAAGTCTATTTCTTCACTTACCCCTGAACCAATGCAGCTGCAACCCTCCTGAAGTTCAAGTGGGAAACTTCCTTCAAATTCCCAACCTCACCAATCCTATCCCCATCCCCAGGCTCAAGTGGTCTGTCTCTGACCACCCTGGTGGCCCCAGGCAGTGTCAGAAAGTGGCTTGGACATCTGCACGGGGCAGGAGCCTGGGGAATAGTCTTGGAACAGAAGCCAAGGCAGAAAGCAAGGTCCCCGCCACCCATCAGACTCACCCCTGCCTCCTACCACTCCCACCCAGCTTGAGTGACGCAGGCCCACCCAGGCCAGATTGAGTGTCTGGAACCCAGATTCTGGCCTTGGCCTATTGTCCATAAGATCGGTTAATCCGGAAGTGGAGAGTGGGCGAGGAGGAGGCCATTGGGCCGTGCAGGCCATGTTTCCCATGGTGGAGGGCGAAGTGGAATCCCTCACCAGTGGTTTGTTCCCTTGGAGAGAAGGAGTAGAAATTGTGCCCCTAAGAACCACAGCCTGTCTCCTGTGTCCCTTCTCCTCCAGAGAAGGATTCTCCTCCATGCAATTTAATTGTGTTTATCCATCAACATTACTTGGCTAACCAAGCCAGGGGCACAAACATTGCCACCTTTTTCTCAATATAATAGTGCTCTTTGGGATGCTAGAATCTGGTTTAAGGCCAAGCAATTTTTGATTACAGAGTCAATCTTTGTTTAAAAGTTTGCCACCCTGGGGAAGTTTCTAACAAGTTACTTTAAACAATGCATTCTCTGGACACCTACAGCTAAATAGTCCCATTAATCCAAATTGCTTTGCCAGGATGCAGTGAAACCATTCAGCAGCTGGGGCAATGTCCCGGACAGGCTTCATTGACAGCAATGGCAGCAGTACCGAGGGCGCTGCTTTGTCATGAATTGAGCTACCGGGAGACAGCCCCCCTCCTCGGGGTGTGTGCAGGGTGCTAAGTGCTTCTCCCATGGTCTCGTTTAATCTCTCATCCGGCTGGTGAGACGGGATCTTCATCGTCCCCATTTGCAAGAGAAGAGGCAGGAGGACATGCTCAGCTACTGAGAGGTGGAGCCCAGGCTTAAAGCCACCCCTGTCCTTAACAAGAAGCCAGGCCTTCCAGGGATGACTCATGGACCACTTGCGGTGTGCAGGATGATTTAAAGTGGTATGCAGGCGATTTTTCGAAAATGTCAGTATTTGTCTATATTAATATATGTAAGGAAAAATTAACATAGCCAACCCCAGATTTCTGAAGATGAAGTTTTCTTTTAAAAAAAAAACTTGATTTAAATAAGAAAATATTAACAAAGTGATAATACAGGAGTAAGTGGATCTTCCATCATTTTACAAATATGTATTGAGTGCCTACTATACTCCAGCCACTTTGCTGGGGCCTGGCAGTACAGCAGTAATGAAAGCATAGTACTGTTGTGCCCCCTACCCACCCACCCATACTCTTGATGGGAAAGAGACGATAGGCAAGTGGATGGGTGACTCATCAGGGAGAAATGTGCACGAGGGAACCTCTGGCATGGGAGGAGGATAGGGTGGGCCAGGAAGACACTTTGATGATGTGGATATACCAGAAAGTTGTGAGAAAGGTGTATGAATGACCCAAAAGACAGAAACATCATATTGGACGAGGGGCCAGCACACTTTTTTATAAAGGACCAGAGAGTAAATATTTTAGGTTTTGCAGGACACATGGTCTCTCATGATGATGAAACTGCCATCATAGCACTAAGGCAGCCATAGACAGTACATAAATGAATGTGCATGACTGTATTCCAATAAAATTGTATTTACTAAAACAGGTGGCAGGCCATAGTTTGCACTGGACCCTGCTGCCAGATCTCTTGCATTTCAGATAATGACCTTGCCCGGAATGCACACGTCTCAGCCCTTGCGAATTTAGTTGCCAACCCACCCACCCATCTTCTAGGCCAGCCTTTAGATGAGTCTGTCAACGCAGGTGCTTCACATTTCAGGACCCTGGATAGAGGATGATTGGGTGAGATTCCCAGGGATTTCTGGTCTACCTCCCTGGGTCCTTGACCTGAACTACCATCCAGCCCTGGGTAGCTAGCTGAACCCGACACAAAACAACAGTCTCCTTTTACTTTATTTTCCCCCAGCCTGCGTGGCATGCCAGTCCTGATCTTGAACTGGCAAGCAGCACATGAAATACAGCTCGCCCATCAGTGTTGCCTGACCAGGGCCAGCCAAGAGAAGACAGGCAGTTTGCTCACAGACAGTCTGTAGGCCCATCCGACCCCCTGGAGTGAATGTCAGCCAGAGCATACTGTGTTTTCATACCACCCAGCCTTCCCTACACAATCCCAGCAGAAATACCTGGTCCTCATTAGCACTGTTGTTCACCCTGCGCCACCTTCCTCAATCTGAATCAAAAAGGTTAATGACGTTGAGTCCCAAGACTCATTGATTTCAGCACTTACCTCAGTTTTCTGCTCCCCCCAAAAGCACAGGACTCATTTATCTTTCCTTGCTTGACCAGGCAAGTTGCTGACTAATGCCTTAATGCCAGCTAATTCTCAAAGATTTCCCAGAGTGACCAGACACATGTTTCTGTTGTACTTTCCATAAATCCAGTTCATCTTGTGTGTCTCGTTCCCTACCATCTTTCTGCCCAGATGTGTCTAGGCTCCTCTCCCCTTCTCTCTCCTGAGTAATTTGTCTCAGGAGTCTGCCACAGGTTGCAAATGCCAATTTGGGAAGAGAGAGAACTTTCCAACCAAGATGATGACCATGAAATGCACTTTAATGAAATATTAGCTTTAGGGCCTCACTGTTGATGCATTCATTCATTTATACAGTCAAGTCAGTCAACACAAGCTTATTGGAAACCTACTATGTGCCAGATGTTTGCTAGGATCTCGGGTTACAGCCACCAATAGGATCATTAACATCTCTGCCCTTAAGGAATATACAGATTAGGCTGTTAAATAATTATATTTTCATGGCATTGTTAGGAAGGAAATTTACGTGCATATAAAGCAGGAAACTAACATGCATATAACCCTTCTCTTCTAGGGGTTCAGGGAAAGCTTCCCTGGAGCAGTCCCTTTGAGCTGAGAGTTGAAAGAAGAGGAGGAATTAACTGGGTGAAAAGATGGGGGAGGAGGGGTGAGTGTTCCAGGCAGCGGGGGGGGGGGGGGGGGTTGCATGTACAAAGGCCCTGAGGCAGGTGGGAGGGAACATGGCTCAGGCAGCAAATGAAGAGAGGCTGACATGGAATATGGTGAGCCGATAGAACAAGGCTGGAGAGGCGGGTGGGGCCAGACCCTGTGGGACCCTGAGAGCCATGTTAAGGTTTATCCTAAAAGCAACGGGCAGTCTTTGAAAAGTTTCCTATTGGGAAGTGCCATGATGACAAGATTGCTTCAGTTCCTAATGAATTGCCTGGCAGTGGGAAAAAGGAAGGAAAAAAATTTTAAAAATAGAGCACTGTTCCAGGCTGCCGGAGGAGGGAAAGCATGATAGCTGATATTTCCTGCCAGTGGATATGTACATTATAGCTCGGGTAATTACCTTCAAGCAGGCTAAATGCCCCCTGTTGTTTCATTGCTGTTATTTTCTGTCGGTGTTGGGCCTTTCTGCAGCATACAGTATTCTTAGGCTCCGTGCCCCTGCGTTTCCTGGAGAGACACTGTAAGCCAGAGCTGGAACTGTACCCACAAAACCTCTTCCCACTCTCTATTTGGCAGAAATTTTCCAGGGCTCAGGCCATTATGACAGTGTGGCAAGGGGGTTAGAAGTGTGAATGTGGGGAGTCAGCGGAGTCTGAGTTCAAGTTCCAGCTGTCCCAGTTTACTGACCACATGACCTTGGGCAAGTTGCCCAAGCTCTCTGTGCCTTAGTTTTCTCATCTGTAAAATGGGAACCATTACAGTTACCTACCTCAGCCTTTGCTGTTGGGATTAAGCTGTGACATGGAGAGTGCTTTGCCTGGCACAGAGAAAGTGATGACAGTGATGGTGACCCAAGCGACAAACCCAATAGGTTGACAGTTCTGGAAGTGCAGAAACAATGTCTGTTTTGCTTACCATTGTATCTTTAGTACCTGGCACATAGTAAGAGTTCAGTAGGTACTTACTGAAGTAAGGAATGAAGGAGCAAATGAGGGGTCAGTGCCTTTCCCATATAACTGACACCACTGTGGCTGCGGTGACTGTTGTCTTTTGTTCCTAAGCGGCAGAAGAGTCACTGATATTTTATTGCATTTTTTGAGTTCCACAATTATTAAAAGCATCTCTGGGCTTATTCCTGGATTGAGACAGTTGGAGGCGTTTTGTCTTGACTTATTTCTTTCAGCCAGAGGCATTTTCAGATTTTGCCACCATGAAAATGGAAAACATTCCAAAGAGCTGGAGAGTCTATTTCAAAAGGACAATGAGCCATGGTGGGTGCTCATAAATCCTAAAGTTGGCTCAGCTGCTTCTCCACTTAACTGGAGGTGCCTGCACAAATATCAAGGAGCTGTGTCTGGGAGACCAGCAGGCCAGAGGGACGTTCACACGTCACACCTGTCTGGCTACATGCTGACTTCCACACAGCCTGGGAGAAGGTGTGAATCCCATGCAATCCCTCGATGTCAAGTGGCAGATGTTCTAGTCTGTTCCCATCCTCCATGAGGGAGGATGGAGAGGCAGGGACTGCACATTCCCTCCAGGTTTCATGACCTAGTGGTGATGCACCTGACTCTGGGGTCAGATGGCCTGAGTGCAAATCCGTGCTTCTGTTACTGGTGAACTATCTAACTTGGGACAGGTTATTTAACCTCTCTGTTCTTCCTCTGTAAAATAGGTGGTAATACTAATACCTATCTCATGAGGTTGTTGGGAAGGCAAAATGAGTCAATATATATCACGTGCCTGGGACAAGGAAGTTACATACTCAGTAGTTACCATCATCATCATCATCATTAGACAAGTTGCCCAAGCTTTGAGAAGTTCAGTTTGCTCCATTGTAAAATGGAGCTAATAATGTTGCCTATTTTAAGGTGGTTGTGAGAATTAAGTGGATAGTGTATATAAAATATGTATTATAGAACAAGCATTGTTATTATAGCTGTTGTGATGACTTTTTTTCAGTTTGAAATTTTGGGGTTTAACTGGTATATGTTTGTTGTGGTATAATATACTTAATGTAAAATTTACCATTAGTGACATTTAGTACATTCACAATGTTGTGTAACAATCATCACTGTTTAGTTCCAGACATTTTAGTCACCCCAAAAGGGAAACCTTATACCCATTAAACAGTACTCCCCATTATGCCTCACTCCTACCCCTGAAAACAACAAATCTGCTCTCTGTTTCTATAGATTTGGTGAGTTTGGACATTTCATATCAGTGGAATCATACAGTATGTGGTATTTTGTGTCTGGTATCTTTCACTTAGCATAATGTTATCAAAGTTCATCCATCTTGCATGTATTTGTATTTCGTTCCTTTCTGTGGCTAAATAATATTTCATTGTATGGATAAACCACATCCATTGATGGCCATTTGGATAGTTTCCACCTTTTGGGCTATTGTAAATACTGCTGCTATGAGTATCATGTACAAGTTTTGTTTGAACACCTGTTTTCGATTCCTTTGGGTATTGTGATGACTTTTTAATGTATGTGGTTCGGCTACTTAAGAGAGAAAGAGAAGAAGTAGTAAGAAGAAAAAGTAGGAAAAGAGAGGGATTCCACCTTCTATAGATGAAATTCTATTTTTGGCCAACCTCGGGAGGGCCAGCAAGGGAACCAACCCCAGAGAGGTTGATCTTGAGTTTGTTCTCAAACTCTTGGCCCCCATCAACATCCCAAGGACCACAGCTTCCCTGGGGAAACCCCTGGTGACTGTACCTTGCATGCAGTGTGCCTGGGATCCTCCTCCTTCCCTCAGAGATGAGAATGTAACAAGAGCTATCAAATAATCAAGTGATGACTATGTGCCAGGCACTAGATTAAGCCTTTCATGCACACCATCTCATCAAATCTTTGCCCAGTTCAGACAAGGAAACTGAGGCTCAGAGGGATAAAGTAACCTGCAAGGTGGCAGAGGAGGAAGCAATAGAGGCAGGTTTTGAGTCCAGGTCACCTGGTGCCGAGCAACGTCTCTGCAGAACAGTGGCACATCAGGCTGTCGCTAAGTTGGAGTCATCTCAGCTGGATCTGCCCATGTAGCATGAAAGGGATTCTACATGAGTTTGGAAATTCCATTTCAGGAGCCTGGCCTGTGACAGCCTCAGGGATTTCATTCAACATCTGTCCCTGTGTGCACTGAGCAACTATTATGTGCCAGACATTGTGCTCACCAAGCCTTGGTCCACGGGGGTTCCTCATCTGAACCACAGAACACAAGAAATGAGCAGAGTGACTATGTCCTTGATTCTTGCAAGGATGGCATGTGACTAGTACTATTCTTGATGCATAGGAGACAAACTAATACAATGGATGCCTGGGGACACCAGAACTCAATTCTCACAGGGACTTGCTCTCAATTGTCACGGCTTCTCCAGCATCTCAAACAGTACCTGACACATAACATAAATATTTGCTGAATTAATGAATGGGGATAGAGTGGTGTGAACAAAATAGACATGAGCCTTGTCTTCATCATCCACATGTCCTGTTTTACAATTTGTAGTACGGTCCTGTTTTACAATATAGCTGTTTAAATACTTAGAGAACTGTCTCTGAAAATAATTCTTCAATGATCAATGAAGTCGTACCAGCATCATCCCAGCATAGTTCATGTGAGCAGGTCTTTGGTATGGTCCCATATGACATTTGTTTTTTTTTTTAATATATATAAACACACACATATATATATATATATATATTTTTTTTTTTTTTTGGTTAGTAAAACACTGTATCAGTCACCATAGGAACACCAGAGGTACTAAGAGGACTAAGGTATTGTCTGTGAGTAAATACCTCTCTAGGAAGAGACAGAAATACCTATAAATGAATAACCTTTACTCAAGAAGCAGAAGTGTAAGCTCATGTATCGTCAAGTAAAACCAGGACTTTAATTTCCCCATTGAAATGGGTCCATACCATTCAAAGCTATTCCAATGGTTGATAAAGGAGAATTTATGTCTCAAGTCAGAAGTCAGCACAGTCTTCGGCACATAGGAAATGCTCACTCAGGTCAGGGCCTGACCTGTCAAAGAAGTGGGAAATCATATTTTCCAACACAGCAAACAGATCTTGTGAAGTCTTAGAGTTAAGAAAGAACACAGAACATTTCGAAAACTTCAAGTAATTCCAAAGATTGAGTAAGCAGGCAGGCAGGCAGGAAAGAAGGAAGGAGGCAGGGAGGGAGAGAAAGCAGGAGGGAAGAAGAAAGGAATTTTAATTTACAACCCCACTGGGAACACAGTTAATACTTATTAAGTGTTTACTGTATACCAAGCACCCATGCTAACAGCTTAACCTAAAATCATTCCTTTTATCCTCAAAACAACTCTACGAGGCATGTCATACTATGATTCCTGTTGTTCAAAGGGCAGCAGTGCTGCTCAGAAAAATTGTCATCTGCCCAAGATTGGACAGTTAGTGAGGGCAGAGCTCAGTCAATCCTGCTATAGAATCAGATGCCGTACTCTTCCCTCCCTGAACAAAGAATTGGAATCTAAATTGGCTATTTTCTTTAATGATTTTTGAACTTTTACTTTTAGGCTACTGAGTCGTTTTTACTCAATTGAAATTTCACCCAAGACCCCAATGTGGGAAATAAGGTGGAAATGTCCTCAGCGAAGACAGCTCAATGGAGCTGTCCTGAGGCCCCAGCCCCCCGGCAGAACATGGGACTCCTCCAGAAGCATTTGAAAACTGCTGATCTATATGATAACATCTCTTGCAATACATTTCTCAAGTTTTCTGTCCCCAGGAAGTCAGATTACTACCTTAAGGCCTGTGTCCTCTGTTTAAACAATCTTTTTAAAAAGTCTTTTTAAATTTATCATCAACCCTCTGAGATAAACAGACAACCTTGGAAAAACAATATACTGAATGCAGGATATACTGATCCTCCGGAATCTCTCTCTGTTGCAGAGGCTACAGTGTTTGTTTTTCCATGGAGGTGTGTGTGGTGTCCTGTGTTGCAATGTATTTTGACCTTGATCTGGTGCAGACAGGCTACTGAACCTGGCAGGCTGCCCAAGGAGGATGAGGTGATTGGTGACAGAGTCTGGTGTCCTCCGAGCTCAGTCTCAACCCAGGACTAAAAGCCAAACTGACCTGCCTCCAAAATTCTGGGATTTAGAGATCCTTGCTCTAAACTACTCCTAGCACAGTACAGACTCTAGTCTTGGAGAAGCAGATAACGACAGCAGCAACAAAAAAATTATAGCTGAAACTCTAGCATTCTGTGGCAAGTTACCCAGCCTGTAGTAGATCTCTCTTGTTTTCACCTGCCCGACATTCCTTACCCCACTTCTGGAACCAGTCTCTGTGTCAGCTAAGATCTTCCAGTTGCAAACAACAGATAATTCCCTCTCATTTCATTAAATCTTCAAGCAACTCTCTGAAATAGGTATCATTATCATCCCCAATTTTATAAATGAGGAAATTGAGCATCAAGTAGCTGAAATGACCTGCCCAAGAGCACACGGTCAGTAAATGGTGGAGCTAGGACTTGAACCTGCATCTCTCTGATCTCACGTCCACATTATTTTAACCACTCCAAATTCCAGTACATTAGTGTTGGTGCATTAGGAACACCTGTGTGGTGAAATTGAAATGGATGAATTATTACTATAGGTCATGGCCATTATTTGAACAAATCCAGTGGAGTTATGAATAGTGAAAAAGATATCTCTTCTCAGCCATAAACACAAAGAGAAAGTTGAGTTTATCCATACAGTTTAGTTTTGGTCCTTTATACTCCAGCCCGTCCCAGTGGAACTGACACTGAGCCGTGTTTGCAAAGACAAGCAGAAGTTGTCCAGGCAAGATGTAGGAAGGGTATTTCTGGCATAGGGGATGGTATGGACAAAAGCCTTCATTCTGGAATGCAGCCTGGACAATTTCTGTGGGCTACTCTGAAATGGACATGGGGCCACAAAAAGAAATAGGCATAAGGCTGATGGAACCTGTTATGTTCCAGGCCTGCAGGCCTGTGTTGGACACTGAGGGAACATAGGTGAATCAGACAAGGTCCTTGTCCTCAGGTAGCATACAGTGAAGGGACTTGAATATATATAACTTACATTTGTGCTAGAAACACAGGTGTATAAGATTTGAAATGTTAGTGTAGAGGATTGGCAAGGGGTGAGCATGCTTTTCCTTCTGCAATCCTCGCAAAAAATGTAGGCGCTTCTTTTCAAGGGCCTCGAGTTACTGAGCACCTGCTGTGGGCCAGGCACTGTGTGTGCCAGACCCACAACACACAGACAACTCAGAGACCACTGTTATTCCCATTTGACAGATTAGAAAACTAAGGCTCAGCAAGCTTGAGGAACTTCCTTGAAATCAAACCGCAAGAAAGTGGCAAACATCAGAGAGAAATTACTACAAACACCTCTCTGAAAACAGCTTTCATTGTAGCCAAGTTTTGGCTTTCCCACTTAAATCACATTGACTTTTAAGATTCAATCTTTTAATGTCCTCCAAAGTGGACCTCCCCTGCTCCCCCAAAGACCAAATTAAATAACTGGCTGTAATCGATTATCGTATGGGACTGCAGAATTTGGTTAACCAAATGTTCTGCACATTTGAGATGTCACATGGCATATGAGGACAACCAGATTTCAGAGAATTAAAACACAATTAAATAGACTTCACATACACACACGTGCACGTGCACACACACACATCCTAGGCTGAATGGCAATTTAGCTGTTCATTCATGATTCTAGTGGCATTCTAGGATCCTACATGGCCTCTGGGTGCTGATTCTTGTCAGTTACCTTTCCATTACAGCCATCTGGAGGAAGGGCTGACATGTTAAGAGTTCTCATTGATGGAACGTCAGATAAACTGCCTCTCAGAATGGCTTATGTATGTTTAAAATGAAAAATGTGTTTCTTACAAATGTTCTGTGGAAGCATTGAGGCTTTGAGAAATGGCTTGCCAGTCCCTTCAAATGCAGTGAGCATGTATTCATGCTGCATCATTTTTGTCAGTAATGAAAAGGTAAATCCAATTAAAAGTGATGGGGTTTTAGCATCCAGGTGGCTCTGCAGGTGCTGCCTGCCTTTGTAGAGGGAGGCACTATCTCTCCTGTTGTCCCCAGCATGCTTTGGGTATGCCTCCCTGGAATTCCTGTGCTTCAGTTCACCTGGTGTCTCACTCCACATCACAAGGACCTACCTACTTGTCTCCTTCCCCCATTATGCTGTACGCTCCTTGAGGACAGGGACCACAACCATCTTACCCGCTGCCGTTCCAGGTGTTTGGCACAGGGCCTGACCTGTCAAAGAAGTGGAAATCATATTTTCCAGCAGAGCAAACATGGCCTCTGGGCACTGAGCACCTGCTAGGGGCGGGGCACTGTGTGTGCCAGACCCACAACACACAGGCAACCCAGAGACCGTTGTTACTCCCATTTGACAGATTAGAAAACTAAGGCTCAGCAAGCTTGAGGAACTTGCTAAAAATCAAACAGCAAGAAAGTGGCAAAGATCAGAGAGAAATTACTGCAAACACCTGCTTGCAAAGTCTTAGAAAAGCACAGGACACCTAGCAAATACCAAGTAATTCCAAAGATTGAGCATGAAGTGCCAGATCGTGAATGACCCTGGGTGCCTTGCTAAGGAGTGAGGACATTGTCCTGCGGATAATGGAGAGCTATTGAAGGTATTAAGTGGAAGAGGTGACGTGGTCAGACGCCTGCTTGGGGGAGATCCTGCAGCTGCTTCCTGCAGGATATATGAGAAAGGAGTCCGAAAGTGGGGCAGCATTTTATCCAATTCACCTATCCTCAGGTGCCATGGCAGCTGGAATTGTGCCTGCGGGGTCCAGGAAGAAATATGGTATCTAGCATTTCTATACATTTCACCCTGTATCGTAGTAAAAATGAGTCCCTCTGTGGGCTTTGACTACCTTTGAATCCTCAGGAATTTGCCTTATTTCCAGTTCTTTTGCTCTTGCCTCTTCTTTGAGACTCCGGAACTTGCTCTCTCTTCACTGTTGTTCTGCAATCCTGGACTTCCCTGCATTTTCTAGTGGGCAGGAAGATGACAGGAAGGTCCGTGCATAAACCATCTGGGTCGTCAGGGAGAGAGCAGTGGCAGTGTCTCCAACATCCCCCGCCCAGTAAGCCACATGGAAAGACGGGTCTAAATCCCTTCACGAGATGGGAGGCAGTGGGAGGAAGAATATGCTGCAGCTCAGAGTTTGGGTAATCACAGGGGAAAGCCACGCACCCTGGATAGAGGTGTGACCTCGTCAGCTCCTGATGTGCAACCTATGCTCGACAACAGTCCCCTTGAAAGGAAGTAGGAGGCTTCAGAAGGTGGCTGCGGTTTCCTGTTTGTTTCCTGGCTTTGTTTCTAAAGAAACAGACCACATTCCTGGAGCTTATTCACCGTGAAGAAGGCAGGATTGAAAAGAGCTGAGGTTCTGGCCCTGGGGTGCTGGGGTTCGCAGCTCCACTCCACCACTCGTGAGACGTTGGACGAGCCATTAACACTCTTCCAGTCCAAGTTTATTCACGGATAAACGAGTGCCTACTTGACAGGGTTATTGTGAGATTAAAGGAGGATGAACACCTAACACTTGGTAAGCAATGAAGGGAAATTCTTCTGTAATGGTTATTATTAAGCATTTTCTCATGAGCACCCTGACCCTGGGGTTCGTTGCCCCAAATCTCCCTTAGTTCACTAGGCAAAGACATAGGGAAGTGCATTGCTAACAGAGGGAATGGATGGGCAGAGGCACAGATACAAAAGTGAATGATGGTGCTCCCTGGCTTCAAGGAGTCTGTTGTCCTTCAAACAAGCGTAGACCGAGCCCTTCCCATGGGGCAGGCACTGCGCTGGGCACAGCAGCCGCAGAAATGAGCCCTGCCTGCCGTTGCTCCACTTGGGCACACATTAAGCGTGGCAGTGAATATTTGTTGAGCACCTACTATGTGTTGGATCCCAGAGGAACAGAGTGGAATTAGACCCAATGCCTGCTCTTCCCACAGCTGTAGCCCAGTTCCTGAGTACTGTCGAAGGTGCTGCCCCATTGTCCAGATGGAAAATCCTGGTGCTGTTAGCAAACAGAACAGCCGGAAGAGCTGTCCCAAGGCACAGGAGGGGATAGTTCTGCCCCACTCCCACCCTGCTGCTTGACAGAAGGTCATTCCCTCCTCTGTGCTCCAGGGTCCCACTGGTAGTTGGTACCACAGGGAAGCCAGAAGACCCCTGCTTACGCCCAGCCAGCCTACCCGAGAAGCCCAACCTGACCGCCAGGAGTCCACCAGCCTCTGCAGGATGGCTCTAACTCCATCACATCTGCAGTTTCCTTCCCCCTCCCCACACCCCTGGCAGCCCACCAGCTTGGCTTCTGTGCTACAGTGTGAGGCCCAGCCATGCTCTCAACTCTTAGGGAAGCCTCATTCCATGTAGTGTGTATTTCTGAAAGCAAAGAGAGACTTAAAAATACCCTTTGAGTGAAAATTCCACACCTAGGAATTTGATACTACAGAAATGTATCATACTCACATATGGCAGATAAGTATGCAAGGATGTTCACTGGAGCAGTATCTGTAGGGGGAGAAAATGGAGACCCTTAATGTCTATAGGGCATTGGCTGTGCCCATTCCACAGAATTCTGTGCAGCCATTAGAAGAATGAAGTCTGCCTATATGTACTATATACTGATTAGTCAGAAGAGCAGGATATACATCATGACATTAAAATCCATGTATATATGTCTTTTTTATTTTTTTTGGAGGCAGGGTCTCGCTTTGTTGACCAGGCCTGAAGGGCGTGATCATAGCCCACTGCAACCTCAAACTCCTGGGCTCAAGTGATCCGCCTGCCTCAGCCTCCTGAATGGCTGGGACTACAGGCACACACCACCACACCCAGCTAATTTTTTCTATTTTCTGTAGAGACAGGGTCTCACTATGTTGCTCAGGCTGGTCTTGAACTCCTGGCCTCAAGTAATCCTCCTGCCTCGGCCTCCCAAAGTGCTGGGATTACAGGTGTGAGCCAATGCACCCGGCCTGAAAAAAAAATCCATGTATATGTATGTTCCTATTTTTGTAATTAAAAAAATGGACATAAAGGTTGTAGCATCTACCTCAGGATTGCCATAGGATTAAGTGGGTTAATAGATGCAAAGTGCTTGGAATAGTGTCTGATACCACGTAATAGGCACTCAAGTGTTAGATGTTGTTGTGGTTGCTATTGCTGGTATTTAAATCTTTATCTTGCTGTGATCTAAGCTTTCATAATAATAATTTTTAAAGGATAGGAAAGGGTTACAGTTGGCCCTCCCACCATGGTGTTTTCCTGTAGAGTTGAGCTCATCATACAAGGATGAACTTTCTACTCCTGTGGAGTGTGCAGCTTCTCCTGTGGTTGCACATACCTTGGATGTGCCTGGGATCACCAACTTGTCTTCATTGTCCAATTTGAAAAGTAAAAGTTCTATGTCCTAGGAACACCCTCAGTCTAGGGCAAACCAGGACAGTTGATCCTTCTCTATGTGCCCAGGTGGCCAAGTTGATTTGGGGAGGTATATAGACAAGTGGTCATTATTGTTGTGTGTAACAGGAAAAAAAAAAAAAACGTGAAAGTGGTACATCAGAATGGAATATTATTCCACCTTGAAAAGGGAAGAAATTCTGACATAGGCTACAGCATGGATGAACCTTGAGGACATTGTGCTAGTTAAATAAGCTAGTCACAAAAAGACAAATACAGTATGATTCCACTTCTATGGAATGCCTAGAGTAGTCAAAATCATAGAGACAGAAAGTGGAATGGTAGATGCGGTTTCTTTCTGGGAAAGACAGGAAAGGAGAGTTATTGTGTGATGGGTGTGGAGTTTCAGCTTTGAGAGGTGAAAAAGGTTCTGGAGATTGGTGGTGGTGATGGTTGCACGACAGTGCGAACGCACTTGATGCCACTGACCTGTGCACTTAAAAATGGTTAAGATGGTAAATTTCATGTTATGTGTATTTTACCACAATAAAAAAACTGAAAAAAGTACATCAAATATCATGAATATTACTGCTTAGGATGAAGTAAGTGGTGTTTAAATTAAACATCCATATGAAATACCGTACAGATGATGGACATGCTAGAGGAAGAAGTTGGGGAAACACTGACATAGTCTGTTCTGAGCTCAGCCCTCACCATCCTCAGCTTGCCTGTTTCCACAGCCCCCCATTCCTCACCCCTGATGTTCATGTCTGCTCCACAATGGCTGGTCCGTTGCAGTCCAGGAGGACTAAATCCGGCACCTTCTGGGGTCTGCATGTGCCTGGCAGCATCAGGGGTTTGAAATCCTGAATTCTGACATTCACAAAATCCTGTGTATAACTTTGGCTTTAGCCCTGTCAGCCTCACCACTGGGCTGTGAGCACCTCTGGCAGGGTCCCTCTCAGCCTCCTGCACTGGGCAGGGGGTGCTGGGGCATAAATATGCTGGGTGGGTAGCAGGGACGCAGAGAAGTGCAGCTGGCTCTGTGTTGGGCTCCTTTCTAGTGGAAGCTGAGCAGGCCCCCACCCTTGTCACATGCCACCAGCAGACAGGCCTTGCTTGGCTGTGACTCTGTGTGCCTGGAGTTCCTTCTCCACACAGCCTGGGCTCCTGGGGGCCTGAGGGCTGTGCCTCCTCTGTGTACCTTCATGCCCAGAGCTATAATATATATTAGCCACACACAGTGGTGTCTGTGGCCCTCTGGGAGCCAGTTTCTAACTCTGACACCAGCTGGGAAGGGACCTTAGACAAGTCCCTTCTATGGGACGTCTCCCAAACCATGCTCTGCAGAACGTTCCATAGGTGTTATGAGCAGAAAGCCTTCCAAGTTCAAATCAGGTTGGGTCTTCATACAGTTTTCCCCAGTTCAACTTGTCTTAAGCTTCTGATGTTCGAGATTGTAATAATACTACTATTAAATAACTGACATTTATCAAGGGCTTATGATATGCCAAGTACTACAGCACGGGTTTTACGTGCCTTATTTTTATTTAATACTTTCAACACTGAAAGCTTATTGAGATAAAAGTAACTTGCTCATAGTCTGGGCTTTCTGGAAGAAACCGTGGAGAGCAGATAAAGATGGGAAGATATTAGTACTTGACTTAGAGCAGTGCTTCCTAAACTTTAAGGGGCACATGCATCACCTGGGGACCTTGTTTAAAGGCAAATTTTAACGCAGTAGGTCTTGGGTGGGGCCTGAGATACGGCATTTCCAATAGCAGTGGGCTGAGGCTGCTGGTCCGCAGACCAGGCTAGGAGGAGGGAGACATTAGAGCGTCCGTATTTTTTCTCCTGCAGCTGGGATGGAATTCATTCAATTCACCCATTCACTCATTCATTTGCTGTCGTTTGTAGAAGCAGTCTAGTAGTGGAGAACACAAGCTGTGACATTTGGAACCAGATTTCCATCCTAGTTCTGCACTTTGCTAAATGGATGATGTCTGTGAGTCTTAGGTACCCATCTGTAAAATGGGAATGAGACTCGGGTTTTATAGCGTCTTTGTGAATCTCAAATGTAATAAAATGTGGCAAAAGTCTGCCCCAGGGCTTAGGGCCATGGTGCACATTCAGTAAGTGGTTGTGGTTTGGGAGCTTATTTTGTTACTTATTTGTACATTTCAACCAAGATTCCCATATGGTTCCCAATAAGTTTATTTTAACATTTACTTATTCATTTGTTAGTGCATATTTCAGCAGTGATTTCCCAATGGCTTCAGTAGCTTTAGCATTGGCCCCAGTTACCATCAGGAAAGAGAGGAACCAGCATAGACTAAAGAGACATGATTTCTAATCATTTCAGCAAAAGGTAGAAGGAAATTGATGAAGAGACAGACACAAGTGATGAACTATGAGAGCCATTTGGCAAATCACTCCTCAGAAAGGGAGAGTGAGAAATGTCTGTGATTAGAAGAGAGGGAGACAGAGAGAGAAACTGGAATGGGGTAGAATGTCAACAGATCGCAAGCTGTTAATTATCTGGAGAGAACTAAATATTATGTAGGCAATTATCGACAGGCGTCTGAAAGCAACAATAGGAAAAACTTGGTCCCCAGCCAAATTCCATCTCCCTTTGGAGAAGGGCAGGGAGACAGGCTTTGGTATTCAGAGCAGGCATTTTACTCTGAGGGAGAGTGAGGGGCCCAGGGGCCCCCAGCAAGAGGGGGCAGGCAGGGGTCCCCTGGCCCCACCCGTCCAGACAATCTAACAAGATCCCTGGCCAAGCGCACAGACAGCGCTTGGCTTTGAAAGGTGCCTTTACCCACGAGCTCCGAGCCTGGAAACCTCGGGCCCCCTCCCCGTCCACCCTCCCTCCCCCAAGATGTCATCTTTTGAGACGATTTCATGTGGAAGCATCGCTAAGTAAATTTGCTAAATGCCTATTCATCCCCGTCAGATGGGGACTCGGTGAAGCGGTAAATGTGAAAATGGCCCCAGCTCACAGCCCTGAAAGGCGCTTTCTGGGGTTGCCAAATGGAGCTGCAGCCGCTGACCCTGGGAGGCCCAAGGTTTTGCAAGAGGGGGCCCAGGAGCCCCAGCCCGGCCCCTTCAATCCTCCCACTAAGGCCGCCTGAGAGGCTCAATTTATTATTCCTACTGCCGGGGACCCATTCAGAGGTTAACTTGTCCCTTATTCATCAGGACACAATAATGAACTGTCGCAGAAAGTGGTGAGGGGCTTGGTAAATAAGAGCTGTTAAGATGCGGAGATGGAATGGGCCTCTTTATGGTGGGGAAAGAGACATTGCTTTAATTTTTTTTTATAGGCTGATTTAGTTTCCACCTCCCCACAAGCCACGGGTACCTCGGCCCGAGGCATCAGTGGGCTCTACCTGGCCACGCACGGTGGCATTTGTCCATGCAGCAGATGCACCACTGTGTAGACACACAGGGTTACCCTTTAGCGAACGTCCCTGGGGTTCACCCCTGTGCACATCAGCAGGGCTCAGCTTCCTGTGTGTGTATGCCACATCTACCTCACTGCAGACACACCGGGTTTTTCTGGTGCCTGCCACCGCTAGCACGGCTGGTTTTGAATCGGTGTTTATTTCAGTAATAGGCTGGGACATCAGCAATGCTCATTTTCACTGCAGCATCTCTTAACTGCCGTGTGCCCCCTCCGCTGGAAGCGTGAGTTGGTCAACATGAGTCATCCAATGAGAGAGCAGGGGTTGGAGCGGTGAGACCGCAGAGTCGCAGGAAATGGAGGCGGGGTGCAGGGTGGGGGCAGCTTAGACCAGCTACTGGGGAGGCAGAAAGAGCAGGGCATCGTGCATTGATTGTGCACCTACTATATGCCCTTTGAATCCACACAAGTTGTCCATTCAGTATATAGGCACAGTGGGCCTACTATGTGCTGGGCATGTTTCATTGTCAACCCAGGTGAGTTCAGAGAAGGCCACCATTCAGAGAGGTTAAATGACTTACCCTTGGACACACAGCTGGCTTAGTCATGGAGGTGAGCTCTATCCCCAGGCCTTTCTGCTACTAGAGCCCAGGTATTGCTTTCTAAGGCACCATCCTGCTTCTCAAAATCTAGCCTCCCTTATATTCCCAGAGATGTTTTTCCTTTCCACTGCCTTCACCGTATTTCCCAATTTGAAACAGTGCTTAACCCTTTCCTTCTAAGTAAAAATCCCTAAGCAGAGAAGCCTGGTGATAAAGGAGCTGTCACATCAGCACCATTTACCTGTTTGGGTTTATTCAGTGGAAGAGGCGACTGTGTTTCTGGCAGATGGAGACCCGTGTGACTGCCTTTTAAAATACTGTCACAGCTGTATGCACAGGCTGATTAGCTGTGACTACACTGCTAGTGCCGAGATTGATGGTGATAAATTTGGGATAACAATGCCGGGAACGATGTCATTCATTGGTATTGTACTTCACATATCTTAAATCTCTCTCAATCTGTAGCCCAGTGGTTATCGAGGACCTGGCATTCATTCATCCATTGATGCAACTATCACTCCAAGTCCGTTTGAAGGAGTCAGTTCCAACTCAATTCACTTTGACTCATTCATTTATTCATCCAGCAAACATTAATGTAGCTCCTACTGGGTGCCTGTGATGAACAGATCTGACCAAGTTCTGCCCTCATGGAGCCCACATTCTGATGTAAGCAAGTTCAGGGCTTTCGGATGGTGATAAAATAGTGAAGTAAACAGGAGTTATGTGATAAAGGTGAAGAGGGGAGGAGGAGGGAGGTGCTACTTTAGGTTGAGTGGCCAAAAGTGGTCACCGAAGAGGTGACATGTGAAAGGAGACCTGGATGACAAGAGCAAGCCAGCAATGGGAAGATACAGGGCAAAAATTTCCCAGGCACAGCAAGTGCAAAGGCCCTGAGGTTGCTATGTATTTGGCACTGGGCTGCACATTGATGACTTACTGTTTGCCAAGCCCAATGCTGGGCACTGGGGATTCCAAAACAAGAAAGATGCTCTGCTTGTCCTCAAAAATTCCCCATATAGTGGAGTATATAAGAGAGCAATGTACAAACAGCCTTCTTTAACGTAGCGTGGTAGGCTCAGTGATGGTGACACATAAAGAGGATGCCTTATCAGCCTGTGTGCTGGTGATCAGGGACGGCAATTCAAGCAGAACAGCACAAAGAACAAAACCTGCTTTCTGTGACAAAGAAGGGAAGCAAGACTCAAAGTCTCCCTGGTCTCTGAAGGACCCTGACTTTCTTCTCGGTTTGTTTCCACAGGACAAATGACCAGCTGGTGGCATTTCTCTCCCGATATCGAGATATGAATTTCTTGAAGTCACACGGCCGGGACAATGCAAGGTAGCACATCATCACCCCCCGCCCCCATGCAAAATGGAAATGAAAATCTGGGTGATAATTTGGGGCCTTTTTTCTAGGCTGGTTTGGTGCAACCAGAAAGAAGTTGAAGATGGGAGAAAGGCATGACACGGGCTGGCCTGGGCCATTTCCATGTAGAATCTGAAGTAGTCCATCCTGTCAGCCAAAGACAGAGATAATCGTAAATGTTTCTCATGGTGTTACAACCCTTTTCATCTTTTTCTTCCCAAGGACTTTCATGAATCCATTATCTCATGGTGGCAGCCCTTTGAGTAGGGCAGCCACTGTTAATTCCCATTTTATTGGTGGGAAGACTGAGGCCCACAGTTGAAGTGATGTCCCCAGATCAGCCAGTCATTCGACAAATATTTACCAAGTGCTGAGCTTGTGCTGGTCACTGTTCTCGTGGTGAACAAGACAAAGTCCTTACGCTCATGGAATTTACTTTCTAGTGGAGAAGAGTCTCATGCCAGCATGGAGTTGAACCCAGGGGCCCTGACTCCCAGGCCTGTGTCTCCTCCCCTGCCTCAAGCTGCTGCCCAACATGTGAGCAGGCATTAGGGGTACCCAGAACCCCAGCCTGGATCTATTATACCTCTCTCATTTAAAATGAGCAATGTCAAAAATTATTAAGAGCATCTTTGCAGTCCAGTGTTGAGCTAGAACCCAACTCTCCATGGCCAGAGGTCAGCTAGAAGGAACACAGTCTTGAGCATTCCCTGTAGGCTTCACCATCCCAACATGCGACACCATTAAAAACCAGCCTAGGATTGCTCTGACGTCCTGGGACATTTTCTAGCCTTGAACTCAAAGCATACCCTGGCAGCACATGGGCTAATGTTAGCTTGTTAACGTGCTTTGTTTGGTCATCATGGTGTTTTGTTTTGTTTTGTATTAATTCAGGTGCTTCATATGAAAATTAATAGCCCCATTTAAAGACGGCAATATTTCCTGTGAAAAATCCAGATTTCTAGCTAGTCTTGAAAAATCTGAAGGTCTGTTAACTCCGTGCGTGAATTTTCTCGTGGAAGTTATTTCCTGGATCTTAGGTCGCTGTGGCCCCCACTTCTTCCCCTTCCTGACCTGGCCCCCAGCAGCATCTCAGTTTGCAATCTCTGTTTTGGATCTTCTCCACCATTACGGTTGGAGGTGTCATTTTGGCTGGCTGTGTGACTCAGTTTACCCAGTTATCCATTGCAGGGGAGGCACAAAAGCAAGGAGTGAGTTCCATTTCTTGAGCTCTCCACAAGTAACCCCAGCAGCCTTGTGCTGGATCGTTTTCCTAAACTGTAACTTTGATTTCGTTCAGCTGATTGTTTGTAGGTTGTTCCTGCCCGTCTCATAGCCTGCCTTCTTTACATTTAAAAGGAACCCTGGGACTTGAAGATGCTCTTTTAGATCAGCACAGATTAGTAAAGCATGTTCAGGCCACAAAGGATAGAGAGGCCTGGATGGATAAGCAAGAAGAATTATAGCCACTATGTGTTGTGTTCCTACTAAGTGCCCATTACTCTACTGGCCCCTTCTCGTATAGGATCCAATTTTATTCTCACAGCCACTTAACGCAGCAATAAGAATTATCATCCTCATTTGTCAAGAGATGAAAAGAAGGTTTTGGGGGCCTATATCATTTTTCCGAAGGTCAGACAGCTAATTAAATGCTAGAATTTGAACTCAGGTCTTTCTGGCCGCATAGCCATAGGAACAAGGTGGTGCCAGGCATGATTCCATGGAGGGAGGGATGGTTAGTTATCAGAAGCAGCCCAGATATTGGTGTTCCCTATCCTTGGGTAGAGAATGAAAACTCTTCTTCTCCAGGTAGCCTCTAATCCATGATTTGTGCAAACAAAGTTGCATCATGAGGAAGGAGTCCATTCTAAGTTTATCAATTTGTGTCTCTGAATTACATCCACCCTAGTATTCTTGTTTCAGCCTAGTCAGTATTTATTCTCTGTGTACTATTTGCCAAGCAAGGCACGAAACTGCATATGGCTAGGAACTGCATATAGCACACGTTAAAGGCAGGGGCTTTGAGGTTACACCTCCTGGGTTTGAATTCTGATCTATTATGTCCTAGCTGTGTTGCATTGGACAGGTGACTTAACCTATCTGAGCCAGTTCCCCAACCTGTACAATGGAAATATTAATAGAGCTGCACTCACAGGGTCATTGGGAGGATTAAATGAGATGCTACATGTAAAGCATTTGATGTAGTAAATGCTTACGATGAGAATGATGAGGATGATGAGGATGTCATTGTTATGATTACCATAGAACTAAAATGTGGCCGATAGGAGGCAGAAATAGATGGTGTATGGGCCTGCACTGTGCCTCTAGGTGTGTGCATGCATCCTGTATAATCAACGTGCATCAGTAGTTGACAGGTGGTACCAAAATGGCACAGGACAGGATAAAGGTTCAGGCCAAGGAGAGGTTGCTTGAACCTCCCTCCAAAACCCTAAAACCCAAAGGGAGAGACAGAATAGCTCACAAGTTCCAACACTCATGCATAAGTTCTCAGCTGGGATTCCCTCATTTACATGAAGTAAGGCCAGTAATTTAGTATTAATTTAATAGTAAAATGAGCCAACATGCCGTCATATGCCACTCTCCCCTCTTTGTTAGGTGAGGTCTCACCTGCTGCATGAACGAGCCTAGCTACAGCCCATCATCCATCATCGCTCTCAAGTGAGCAGAGCTGGGCATGGCTTGGCTCAGGTTCCCTCCCTGGTGGTGTGTTAGAAAGAACTCTTTTGGTGGGAAATGATAGAAACCCAGCTCAAACTAGCTTAAGGGTAATTTTACAGATAAAAAGACGGAAACTCAGAGAGGTGGAGTAACTTGCTTAATTAAGCTCACACCAGGAGGGCAGGGCTAGGACTGAAGCCCAGGTGAGTATATCCACAGAGTCCAAGCTCATCATTCCTGCATGATGAAGCCTGTCTGTATTCTAGTCCTGCTTTCCTCCAACATGCTGGGTGATTTTGAGGCAGCCACCCTGCTTCTCTGGGCTTCATTTTTTCCCTTCAAAAAGCAAAGGGGTTGAACAAGATGGTCTGCAAAGGCCCTTCCCATTCTGCTCGTCCATGCTTCTGGACCAGCCCTTGCAAAAGAGGTGACAGAGGTAGATATCCTGAAAGACGGAGAGTTTGGGAGGGACAAAGCAAGCAGTGAGACACAAAATAGGCCCCAGGAGCCTCGGTTTTTAATTCCACCTGCTTCATAACAGGAATGTTGGCCTTCTGTCTTCGTGTTCAGCCTTTAGCAGCCAATTTTGACTTCCAGCTCCCGCTGAAAAGAGATGGCATAAAGGCAAACTAGTATTTTAATAGCTGCCAAATTGGTCCTGACTGTTCCTGTAATTAAATGAAGGAGAGAGTTGCATCCACTGTTTCTCCTTGCTTTCCTCCAAGAATAAAGTAACTAAATATATTGAAAGACATGTAGCACAATTGTCATTTTCCCAGACAGCCTCAGCAGGGCTTGCAGAAGCAGGTGCCCTAACATTTACTCTCAACCTGAACAATCCAGTCTTTGGAAACACCCCCGGAAGTTCTTGACCTCTACTCAGGGAGCATCAGAGAAGTTTTTCGAGTCTCTTCAGCCTGCTCAGGTCTCAGTGTGTGGAACAGCCCCCTTCCAGGGAGATGGAAAGGAAAAATCCACTCCCTCAGGCAGAGTTAGGGTTCCTCTGGGACTTTTCCTGCCCTGGTTGATCTAATGTCTCTACCTCAGTCAAGGTCTCCAGGGCTCCAGTGTTTATCCCTGGGATGTGGTATGGTGTAGTGCAAAAGCAAAGATGCTGGAGTCCAGCCACCTGGATCGAAATGCCAGCTCTGCCATGTCACAGCCGTGGGACTTCAACACATGACTTTGGCCATGCCCCCGTTTCCTCATCTTTATAAAATACAGATAAGGATCATGGGATTGGGGAGATTGATTATCCCCACTGACCACGGGAAGGCACCGAGCTGGGCAGTTTCCAGTGCATTATCTTTTTCCAACCTCATTCGGCAGGTGTTACCCCACTTTAGAAATGAGTACAACTGAGGTTTGCAGAGTTGCTTTAACTTGCTCAGGGCCTCGCGGCTAGTGAACGGCAGAGCTGGGATTAGAACCTGGTTCGATCTAACTTTAAGGCCTGTGTTCATTTATCACCCCGTGATTAGCGACTGCATTTGAGAGGACCTGCAGTTTTAAGTTCTTGGGATGTACAGCAAAATCCTGCTGACTTTAAGCAGAATTATTTTTTACATAGGTGGGGGACAGGTCCCTCCCCTACTTCCTAGAGTCAGCATTTCCCAAAGGGTGTTCATGACCCACCAGTGATCTGTGAGATTCCTTCAGATCCTTTATAAATAGGCATACTATGAAAGTTAGGTATCAATCCTATGTATATCAACAAAAATTTATATAATTAACCCATCGAAGCCATGATTTAGTGGATATTGTGCTTAAAATGAGGTTAAGTTAAAAGAAAACAGTGGAAGCTATTTAAGGTTGACTTAGAGAAAAATATTAAGGGGGCTCAGCTATAGATGCTACATAAAGCACGTAGAATAGCGGTTAAGAATCCAGGCCCTCAAGCCAGACTGTCAGGATTCACATGCCAGCTCTAACACTCACTAAGTGTGTGACCGTGGGGTAACTTACATCAATTACCTGTGTATCAGTTTTCTCATCTGTAAAATGGGAATGATGATAATAATACCAACCTGGTGGAGTCGTTGCAAGAATTAAGTAAGTTAATGTATGGATAAGCTCTTGGAACAGTTAGTTGTGCATGTTAAGTTGATGATGATGATGGTGGTGGTGGTGGTAGTGCTAATGATGGTGAAGATGATATACAAGTTATTAACATTTCACAAACACTTGCAGCAACTCTTAGAGAAACAACTAGCATTTCAAATGCAAGAAGGCTAGGCAGGTAGGAAGCTAGAAAGAGTTTTAGCCCCAGGTCAGAAGTACCATGAAGAAGTTTCTTTCTCCTCCCAGGTCTGGACCCTGCCTGCCAGAGGCAGCACTCCCTTACCGAATGCCAGCATGGCATCTGAGCAGCCTCACCAGCTTCCCTTCCCTGACATTGAACTAATCTTCAGGCCCAAACTTCCCTTGATGTATAAACAAGCAAATGTTTAACCAAAAGTTGGCAAATCCATTGAGAGCCTGGCCAGGAACCTCCTCCAGGCAAATCTGCTTTCAGGAGGTCCTTTGGTGCCAACTTGCTTATTGAGAGAAGAGTTCTCTTCCTGCCTGACTTGTAGCACCATGATTATTGCGAGGAGATAATTAATATCTCATCTCCAATAGGGAAAGCAGATTGCATTTCCCTTTTGCTTTCCATAAACCCAGCCGGTGCACACAGAACAGTGTATCACTGTTTGCATGTTCACTTTATTTAATCCAATTACGGCAGCCACGTCAAAATACAGCTCGATATTGTGCAGGCATCCACACAGAACCGCACACACACACCCTCCCTTGGCCTCTGCATGTGTTTTAGGTCATCTGTGAAAGTGAACTTTCTTCAAAACAATACACAAAGAAGTTAGACAAAAGACTAGAAGGGAAATATGTTCACAGTGTCATCTCTGAGAGGTAGAGTGTGATTTTTAGTTTCTTCTTTGCATTTTTGTTATGTTCCAAGCCTTCTCTGAAGAACACGCATTACTTTTATAATCAGAACAAAGGGCAGTAAACAGTGTTTTTGAAAATACATGACATGTGGAAAACCAACTAGCCCTCAACAGACCTTTGGACAACTTGGAGGTACAAGCTGATTTGGGATCCCAAGCTCTGTGAAGAACGTGGGCCACCAAGCCCCAGGATTCAGGGCCCTGAATCTGCGTTTTCACTTGGGCTTCTTTTTCTTCCCTCCTTGAATGTCAAACCCAAGTCAGCTTTCCCCACACAGGGCAGCGGTGATAGTTACACGTGGAAGGTTTACTGAGTGCCACACATTGTCTTGAATGCCTTACAGTTACTAACTCTTTCAGTTCTCACAACAACCCCATGATATAAGTACAATCATTATTATGCCCATTTTCCAGATGGGGACACTGAGGTGAGAGATTAAACGACACATAGCTCGTAACTGGGGACACAGACTTGAACCAGGCAGGGTGGCTCCAGAGTCTGGGTTCTTAACACTGTGCTGCACTGACTCCCTGAGTGTGTTCATTGCAGAGTTTCCCTCTACATCCTGGCTGTGCGTACTTATGGAGGGTATGTCCCCTCCACCAATCAGCTCAGGGTCTTCTGCTCTGAAATGAGGTAGTGAAGCTGAGCACTTCCAGAAGGGCCCTCATTTCAGCCATGCAGGCCCTTGCACAAGTGATTTCTGTCACTCGTAATGCTCTTCCCACAACTCTTTAGAGGATTAATTCCTTCTCATCCTTCTTATTGAGCTTACGTGCCACCTCCTCCATGAAGCCTTCCCTAGCAATTGCCACTAATTAAGTCCGTGTCTCTTTATTATCTGCCATTGCACCTGGATTTTTTTCCTACATAGCATGCATCACAGTATGTAATTATATACTTGTAATTTGTATTTCTTTATGTCTACTTACTTTTTTATCCAAGCAGCATTAGAGCCTCATGGCTAGAATGTGTAATGCAGAGCCTGCTAAGGCTTGAATAATCCCACCCTCGCCACTAACCAGCTGTGTGGTCTTGGGAAAATTACTTAATCTCTCTGTGTCTCTATTCCTTCATTTGTAACATGAACCTTCATGGGGTCATAGTGAAGACTAAATAAGAGAATATATATTTAGTGTGTAGAACAGAGCCTAGAATGTAGTATGTGCTCAGTAAATGGTAGCTGATATTACTTATGTTTCCTGTCTCTCCTCCTAGAATAGCGAGGTGGCAGGAGTGATGTCCATCTTATTTACAACCATATTCTCAGCACATAGACCAGGGCCTAGAATATCGAAGGTGTTCTCTATAGTTGCAAAATGAATGAGTGCCCCAAGCCCTCTTGCTCTTCCAGCTACTGCAGAGTAGAGGCATGACAACTGTCTCCAGCCCAGCCCAACTAAAATGATTGCAGGAGATGGAGCTCCTTGTAGGGCTTTGGACTTCTGTCCTTGGTGCTGAAATATCCTTGCTTTTCAAGACATACAGGTTTCTCCTTAGCCATAGAGGTGCCCTACATACCTGTCTACCAAATCCCAAAAGAGAGAGGAGGAGAGATAGAAATTCAAAATTTCCATCTTGATGAAGGAAAAATGTAAAGCATCTAGAACATTTATGGAGCACTTACTATGTGCTAAGCCCTGTCTATATGCAATTTCATTTAAACCTTTACACCAACTCTGCGAGGTAGGTATTGTTATGATCACCATTTTCCACATGAGAAACTGAAGCACCACGTGATTAGAGTTGCCTAAGGTTAGCAGACATGGGACCTGGGCCAAACATTGCAGCTCCAGGGCTCAAAATCTGTCCCCTGCATCACACGGTTGTAACCTGTGTTACAGGTTGCACGCGCCTGCTCATGTAGCTGGCTGATTTCATACATTGTGGATTTTTATGGTTTATTCCATGACTTTATTTTTTAACTAAAATGCTCAGGTTGTACTTATGCTGAAGGAGTAATCTGGATTCAGTGACAGATCACTAGACAGGAAGACAGAAGAAGGGGAGTTTTTTTTCTAGGCCCTGTGACTTTGGATGGATCATTCATGCTCTCTAAGTCTCAGCTGTTGTTGTTGTTTAATTTGTAGAATTATTTATATTAGCTGATTGCTAGGATTCCTTCTTGCTCAAACACCCTGTAAAATCAAAGGAGTGAGGTTCTTCCTTCTAGAACTCACTGTGGGACAAGACAGTTGTGGAATAATTCCACACTCAATGATTATGCCAAGATAGACCCAGGGAATTAACTAAATTGAGAAACTTCTTCATAGTCTGCCTTTTCTGACATCATTTCCAAAGACCACAGATACTTTCTTAACTGACCTCTTCTCCCATGGGGGAGAATCAGGACCCCTCTCCCCCTCCATCTGATTTACTTTGATGCTCAGCTGAGTAGATTTTGTCCTTGGGGCTTCCCAATAGAATCATATTGAGCTATGACTTTGTCCCATATTGTGCCAATAGAGAAAAATCTCGGGAGGGTAAACTGCCCATTTCTCAGAATGGAGGGGGTAAAACTGAATGCACATGATCCCGTATTTGGCCTCAGGTAGCCTGTTCTGAAGATAGAAGTCCTCGAGAGGTCTGGCAGAAAGCCTCTTCCAAAACCAACAATGAGCTGTTTTCTCTTGGCTCTCTCTCTCTCATTTCTGGGCATTGTCTTTTTGATGCAATAGAAGTTCTTATATTTTCATTTGTATCCTTTTGGAAGGACCCTAGTGAATCAGACAGGAAAGACTGGCAGAATAACTAACAACTTGCATTAGATTCAGGGAGACCTGGATTCAAGTCTGAGACTTCTAGCTGTGTGACTTTGGAAAAATTACTTAACCTTCCCGAGATTCAGTTCCTTTGCCTGTCAAATGTATGTTAGAAGAATCTGATGCCTGGTTAACTAATGTCACGACTTCCTGATTGCCCAACAATGGTTACCCTTCCCTTTATTCATTTAGTCAATACTTACTGAGCACCAACTGTATACTGGGCACTATTTTGGGCACTTGGGATATAGTGGTGAACAAAAATAGACAAAAGTCTCTGCCACCTTGCAGCTTACATCTAGTGAGTAGAAATAGACAAAAGACTAAATAAATAACATGTATATTACATTAGAAAGTAATAAGTGCTATGGAGATTAGCAATGCATGAACAAGGATTGGGGACGCCAGGGTTGAGGGAGGGATCTCATTGCTATGTGAGAAGGGATTGATGGTTGGGTCGGTTCATTGCTTGGGTGAACAGTGCTTGCTAAGCACTTTGCAAAGACCTTCGAGAAGGATCATCCATTATACTTTCGCAGCTGATTCAGGAGGTTGTCAGGACAGGTGTTATGGGGCTCCTCTTACAGATGAGGAAACTGGCATTCAGAGAGAGTAAGCCAGCCCCACCCCTCATGGCCTGTGAAAGCAGAGGCTGGAGTGGTACCTAGATCTGCCCGGTGTCTGTTCTGCTGTGGTGCCACCTGTGGACCCAGTTGCCCCAGGTAACCTAGTCAACAGGAAATGAAACTGAGGGGCCAAGGGCATCCTTAGTCACCTTCTATGTATAGGACCCATTGCTGCAAGTCTGTGTGTCCCATCCCTCAGGTGAGAGAGCCATGCACCCTTTGTTGGTGAGCCAGCCTTTATGAAAAGTAAGTTCACTGACTTACCTTGTCTTCCAACTTTACCTATTCAAGTTGTGGTGAGTGCACAGGGCAGAAAAAAAGCAAATCCCTGCCCAAACAATTGATGCTTTTCCCCTGGTAGAAACCCAGATGCTGGACCTCTGCCACCTTCTCCCAGTTTAAAATAAGGCCCTGGTAGCCTCTGTGACCCCAGAAACTTTTCTGAGACCTAGGGGATCAGTTGTCTCTATTTACTCATAATTAACCAAAGCATGCGTTTGCAGTTTATCTGTTTTTGAATGCAGTAAATACAGCAACCAATCTCCCAACCCCATGAATATTTCATTTTGGAGATGACTGCATAAATATTGTATTTGGATATTATGGTCTGGGACATCACATTAAAATTGCAAGATGATACTATTATCCCACATAATGGAACATGAAATTAAAAAGCTGGTCTGTGGAGAGAAAAATTTTGCTAGTCCTCTCACCTGTATTTCTTTTGTCTCTCTCTCTCTTTCTCTCTCTCTCTCTCTGTTAGTCTGGTTGCCATGTAAGTTTGAATGCAAATTATCTAAAATTTCAAGCATGGCTAAGTGCACCAACTGGGCATTATGTATAATTGGCACTAGCCACAGTCAAGGTAGGATTTTATTTTCCTAAACTAAGGGGCTTCCTTTAATGGGGTTAGAGCTGAGTTACATTTCAATGGGGTGATACTGTGAATATAATGAAAAATCTTCACCAAGTCTCTCCCCAGCAAGAACATGGTTTTGCTAATAAGCTTGGATTCTGCATGTGGAAAGATGAGTTATTGAAAGAACAAGAGCAGTGGCATTGACACCTGGATCTTCTGGTGGGTTCTGCCCTTGTGTGAGTCCTCTGTGTGTCCTCGGAAAAGTTGTCAACCTCTCTGGGCTCCCATGTGTCCATATGTAATGTAACGCTTGCCCCATACCCTCTTCCTGGGTATAATAGAGTGACTTATAGGATGTCACAGCCGGAAAGTACCTTTGGAATTACCTAACCCAGGGTTATTATGACTGGTGGCCTATGGGCTGGATTCAGCCTAGGGATATGTTTTATTTAGCCAGAAACACTTTAAGGAATTTAAGTGCCTTTTAGAATATATTTTCTCTACTTCTCTGCTCATTTCACCAGTCCCTGTTGTCTTATACTTGGTCCATTTCACACTCTCATGATCTGTCTGACCCCTGTAGGGATTTAACTTTATAACCCAGACCTAGCCCAACTTTGTCCTTTCACTGAGGGGGAAACTGAGATTCAGAGAGGACTCCTCACTTTTCAAAGTCACCCAGCTAGTGACAGGTAAAGCCACACTGCCCTGTAGATGGAAAGCATTCCAGCTGAATTAAGTTCGTCCACTGGCAGCGTCATCATCACCACCGATTCTTTTATACCATCATCAGTGTTGTTAGGACTTAGATGTATTACATCATTATATTTGATAGTAGCCAGCATCTATAGGCAGGTTTTCTGTTCATGCAGAAGAAAATGCTGGGGATGTGGGTTTGTTAATTAGGTTTTATGCAGTTGCCTTGAGTGGATATCAGGGGATGTGTGGGAGGCCTGGTGGGAAGGAATTCTTTCTGGAATTTGGTGTGACTAGCAGGGCGGGATCATCTCCAGTTTCTATACCCTGAAGTCCCATCAACACAGTAGACTTGCTGAGCAGCTGCATTGCCCTACCCCAGGACCTTAACGGGAGGCAGAAAGGAGGATGCCAAGGTTGGTTCTAGTGACAACAGGGTCTACCTGGGTGGAGACAGGTAACTCCAATCTGAAGACAAAGGGATGGCGTCTGCCATGGACATGCAAGGAGCCCTGGAACTCTGAGCAGACTGGCTTAGAGGAAGAGGTGGCATTTATGTACCACAGTTTTGGCTACCTGCCCTGTCTGGAGCCTAGGAATATCCCACCCATCATGGTCATGATGAAGTTGAAATCATTCAGGCATGTATTAGTCAGGATTTTTTCAAATGTAGGTGACAAATCTCATCTCGAAAATGCCTTAAGCACATAACTGACAAGTCTAGGGTAGATCGGGCACAGAGAGACCCAAATCTCAAGCAGGCTCCTCAAGACTTGGGACTGTTTCTTTCTGTCTCTCCTCTCTTATTTCTGTTTTACCTTTGTTATCAGACAGCCTCTATACTCAAGATGATGAGATGGCTGCCAGCAGCGCTAGGCTTACATCTTCCAGCCATAAATCCCATAGAAAAGCCCTTCTTCCCAGTAGTTCTGGCAAAAATCTGGCAGACCTAGTCTCAGACTCAGCTTGAGTTGCTGGCCCATCCCTGAACCAATTATGGTGGCTAGACAGATGGAATACTCTGGTTAACCCAGCCTGGGTCACATTCCTACCCCTGGTGCTAGGGGTAAGGTACAAACCCAAGTGAACTGAGAGTTGAGGATGAGTGACTAACTGTCCAAAGACCAAAGTGTAGTTTGAAAAATCAGGAAAGGATGCTGAGCAGACCAAAACAAGGAATGAAGCACTGATACATGCTGCAATGTAGATGAACATTGAAAACATCATGCTAAGTGAAAGGAGCAGACACAAAAGGCCATATATTGTACGATTCCATTTATATGAAATACCTAGAACAGGTAAATCCATAGAGACAGAAGACAGATTATTGGTTGCCAAGGGCTGGAGGGAAAGAGGACCGAGGGGTGACTGCTGAATGGGTATGGGGTCTCCTTTGGGGGTGATGAAATATTTTGAAACTAGATACAGGTGACAGTTGCACAACATTGTGAATGAACTAATGACACTAAATTATATACTTTAAAATGTTAATTTTATGTTGTGTGCTTTTTACCTCAATTAAAAACATATGACCACCACAAA
Source organism: Daubentonia madagascariensis (assembly GCA_023783475.1). Lineage (NCBI taxonomy): Eukaryota > Metazoa > Chordata > Mammalia > Primates > Daubentoniidae > Daubentonia > Daubentonia madagascariensis. The sequence continues at coordinate 1,901,411 of JAKFHU010002505.1, read as the reverse complement.
TTGTGTCACCAGCCCAAAGCAATCTCCTGCTTAAGCCAAGCCAGTCTGCCCCCCACCCCCAGCCCACACCTTTGGTCAGGCTGGGGGTTCCGTGTCTAGAACGTCCATCTCCTCTTCCGCATGCAGCCTCCACAGCCTAGCTCAGCCCCTGCCTCCTCCACTCCCACAGCATCCTGCCTTTTCAGCCTTGCTCTATTCCTCATTTTTCTGGAAGGGCACTGAAATTCATTTAAGCTGTGGTTGCATGTACCCATAAGGTATTTCCTCAGTTAGACTATGAGTTCCCAGGAGGTAGAGCCTGTGGTTTATGCTGTTTCACTTTCACACTTTCGCCAGAAGTGTGGAAGGGGCTGGACACACATCTGCTCGTTGATGGAGTGAGTTCATCCATTCATTTGGCAAACGCTTATTAAGTGCCTCTTACTGTATGCCAAGCACATAGTTATGAGCAAAAACAAGAACAACTCTAGCTCCCATGGAGCTTACAGTCTACTGAAGGAGACAGACAGTAATCAAAGAACCACGCAAATATATCATGGCAAGCTGTTGAGTTCACACATGTGTAAAAGTAGGTTAATAAAAGTACTGTCTCTGGGGTTTTCATGAGAGTTGAAATAGGTAATTCGCAAAGAGCCCTTGGAATGATAATGTTCAGTATGCACTCACCACCATGATGGTGATGATGATGATGATGATGGTGATGATGATGATGGTGATGATAGTGATGATGAAGATGGTGATTATAATGATAATGAAAATGATGATGATGCTGATGATGAAGATGGTGATGATGGTGATGATGGTGGAAGAAATCACAGTGGTATAAGAACTGAGGGAGTAACTTTTGGACTGCAATCTGATGGGTAGATTGGAGTTAACTAGGGGAGGCTGGGGTGGGAGGAAAGGGGAGAGCATTTGAGCATGTCCAGAAGCCTTGCGCAGAAGGCTGTGTATAATGGTGGGCACATGGAGTAGGGAAGTCGTGGTGACAGCAACATGGAGAAGCATTTATACAAGAGAGTTATATAAATTTATAAGAGCTGGAAAAGACCAGAGTCCTGAACATGTGTAAGGATCAGCAGGCTGGAAGACCAGAAAGATCCCTGGGTTGGGAGATCTCTAGACCTGAGGAATAGAGATCACCCTTACTTCTCCCTGACCCCCAGCAGGGTCCAGCATGGTACCTGGCACACGGTAAGTGTGCAGTGGATGGTAACTGCTAACAGACTGGAACTTTGGGCCAGAGGTGTGGTTCTAGCTCTGTCTACCCTCCCAGCACACCCATGTCACCAGCTCTGGGACCTACATAGTTTTGGTTTCTGCATCTGCAAAATAGGAATTGCCAGTTCTGCCCTGCCTGCCTTGCAAAATCCTAAATGAGATATTATACATATACTTATTGAGTAGGAGTTATTAATCTGCGGTTTGTGGGTGAAATTCAAGGGGGTCCATGACCTTGGATGGAAAGAAAATGACATCTTTATTTTTAATTCTAACTGAAATCCAGCTAAAGATAGATAATGAACCACAGTCATGTTAGGAGTAACTGTGACTTAATCACCCATAGGAATCACATATTTTCATATCATCTTATAGTTGGTGCAGATACCTCTAAATATCATTTATGCTCACTGCTTCTTCAAAATTACAGTAGTTATGAGACCTGCCATGATATCTTATTTTTTAATGTGTTAATAAAGAAACACATGTATTATCATATATTTGGTATTTTTAAAAATATTTTATAATCCTGCATATGATGTGTGAATCAAGAAGCACATGTATTAGTATATCATAACTTTGGTGGGTTTCTTTTTTTTTTTCTTTTGGTATTTTGTAACCATGTATATATTGTATGCATTTAAGAGAACTTTTCTAGGATGAGGGTCCGTAGGTTGCATTCACCAAACTGCCATGGCATCTATGGCATAAGAAGGTTACTTCAAAAGTTCTCTAGAGAGGAAATAGATGTAGCAGGTGGTCATTGCTATGTAATTGTACTGGGTAAGTCCCTGTGCTCTATAAGCAAGCTTCAGTGGCCTCATATGTAAAATGGGGGTAATAATAGTACCTGCCTTATAGGGATATAAGAACCTGCCTCACTGTGAGGATCAAGTGATAAACTAGACACAGAGCCCTGGCTTGGTATCTGGCACATAGTAAGTGCTCAATAAATGTTGTTATTGCTGTGGTTGTGTTGTTTTATTTGGACTCTGGGTGGAATTCCCTTTTTCGGGGCACCTTTGGGCTAAGGGCTACTTTGTCTCTCCCAGGTTCATCCGGAAACAAGGCCTCGATCGGCTCTTCCTAGAGTGTGATGCTCACATGTGGCGCCTGGGGGACCGGCGGATCCCAGAGGGCATTGCCGTGGATGGGGGCTCAGATTGGTTCCTGCTGAACAGGAAGTTTGTGGAGTATGTGACATTCTCCACAGACGATCTGGTGACCAAGATGAAACAATTCTACACCTACACCCTGCTTCCTGCCGAGGTGAGTATACAGGAAAAATTCCCCAAGAGAGATAGGAGCTAGCTTTAGCATTTGGAGGAAAGCAGATGCTGAATTTTTGGCAAAGCAATGGTCGCCCCACCTACTTTGTCCTCCAAACATCCAAACATCCAGATGTCCTTGCTGTCACAGCAGGACCCTTGGTCCCCCTCCAGTCTGCACAGAGGCTGCGTGGAGTAGATACACAATGCTGCTGCCAGCAATCCACACAGTACCTTTGTGCAACATGGAAAAGGCAGCCCTTCCTCAAGACACTTGGCCCCCATTAATCATAAAATCATGCAATATACTGATTTTGTCAGAACAAGACACTTCACTGCCATTTTCCAGAGAACCCTTATCAAAACAAATCAACCAACCAAAAACCCTCTGATATCTACAGTGTTGATGGTGGCACCCCCTAGAGTTATGAAGTGTGTAACCTGCACAACTGTATGTGCTGACCCTTTCAGGACACACCCCCATCAACTTTTGACAGATCCTCTATAGTCACCAATCATGTAACAACCACCAAGAATAGCTTTTGCATATTGTTTTGACATTCTCTGATAGAAAGTAGTGTTGGTTTTATGAGTGGGTCACACTCCAAAAATCCAAGCGAACTCAGCCAGCCAGCCAGGGGTTCCACGAGGCCTGCACTAGCCCCTGCATTGGCAGCCGCTGTGGCCAGAGGAGCAGGGCTCAGCGTTCCCGGTTGGTTTTTGGAAGTGTTTAAAAAAGCTCCGGGGAGCCTGTCATCATTTTTCAGGCCTCGGGGTGGGAAGCCCTGTTGTGTAAGATTGTGGAGTATTCTAAAGCAGAGCCAGCCCCATCTGGAAATGGGTAGGGATCCGGTTCTGAAGAATTGCTGCTGACATGCCAGCAGACTTCTTTTCAGAGCTGAGCTGAGGGATTCTAGATTCATCTCCCTGACCTCCTGTTCACTGGCATCCAGCTTTCTGATCCGACTTCAGAAAACTCCAGAGCTGGTTCCATGTCTGTTGAGCCTGTGACATTTTTCACGAATGGCGCACTGTTCCTTCCCTGGCTGGGCCCCAACTCTGGGTCACACAGGCTGTGTGTTTCTGCAGGCCAGACAAGACAGCGCATCTCATTTCATGATTTCCCCATAGCTTACTAGTGTCTGGGGCAGGGCCAAGCTCCAGGGGAGACGGGTGACGAGCGTGTCATCACTGGGCCAGTTTTACTATTCTGCACACATGTTAAGTAATCAGCTTTTAATCCTATTTCTACAAAAATCACCTTTTCTCTCAATTCCGATAACCTTATCATCCATTATCTTGCAGGGAATTTCTGCATCATTATGAAAAGACACAGGGCAATTGGTAATTGGGTACTTTTCCCCACTGCTTGCTGGAGAATATGTGCCTCTGTGGGCTTGTAGACAATTCAAGCTTAAAATCCAGGTTCATGGGCAGGTCATCTAGCATCACAAGACAGTCTGCAGGGAGTGGTGGGTGGAGGCCCATTTTGCCCACCCACTCATTTAGAAGAGATTGTTTGGGAGTTTGGTTGTTTTAATCAAGATGCTCACCATGCTGCTGGTGGCCAAAGCTCTGTGTGTGCTTCCTGGCGCTTCCCTGCCCCAACACACGCAAGCACATATGCTCCAGGGTCCCTGTTAGACCCCACCTCCTCCATTCCTGCCCATAAACCTTTGCCTGCAGACACGTGTCCCCCAACAGCTTCCCTTAGGGAGCAGAGAGCCAGGAAATGTATTCTCCTGGTGTCTGGGATTGTTATAAGACAGGGCTGAAATAGAAATCTCTATCTCTCTTTTCTCTCTCTGGTAATCTCTCAGCTGCATCAACAGTTGTCCCTTCTCTGGTCTCTCTTTTCACTCTCAACATTGCCTCTTTCTCAGATCCCTTGGAGAGTTGGCCAAGAGTCCTAGAATTAGGGAGAAACGATGGCGCCTGGTTCAGTACCATGGACAGCGAGCAGCCCCGCCTCTCCCCTCCCTGTGTGGCACTTGCTGTACAGGTGGCTAAGGCAGGAGGCCCCAGGCCTGATGCAGCCTTGAATCTGGCCTCCCTCACCCTGGGGGGAAGGACCAAAGCATCACTCTTTGTTATCAAGCTATCTCAGACCCGAATCCCTTTGGTTTCAGATCTATTTGCAAAGCCAAGAGCCCATTTGACCCCAGATATTCCAGAAAATTTTTCCCATGTTTTCCTCTGCCCCGTGTGTTGACAAACCCTGAGGGACTTTTCCTCTCTACTGAGCAGACAGAAGATGACCTGGGTGATAAAAAATGTCTTGAAATAAGATTCTAGAGGCTGGGGAATGACCACTCAGAGACCCACTCAGAGCAGTAGACTTCCAGTCTGGACGAAGCCTCCAGCTGTACCCTGAGTTGGACCAGACTGGCAGCTGCCCCCATTTGCATGCAGAGAGAGCAGAGTGAGTCTCATGACAGTCCCTTTGCAGTTGGGTGGTCCTCAGGAATGACCCTCCACCCCAGCACATTTTGGGGAGGCTGGGAGAGGTCTCAGGCTGGGCCCTTCTCTCCCGTACAGTCCTTCTTCCACACGGTCCTGGAGAACAGCCCCCACTGTGACACCATGGTGGACAACAACCTGCGCATCACTAACTGGAACCGCAAGCTGGGCTGCAAGTGTCAGTACAAGCACATCGTGGACTGGTGCGGCTGCTCCCCCAACGACTTCAAGCCGCAGGACTTCCACCGCTTCCAGGTGAGCCTGCTGTGCCCTGCCAGCCCCCCAGGCCTCGCCTTGCCAGCAAAGCTCTGTAGACATCCAAGCCCACGTGCCCAACCCTGGCTGTTGATAATAATAGTAACGGCATCAACAATAGCCAATATTTATTGAGCACTTACTCCATGCCAGGGCTTTTCTAACCACTTTGTCTGTATTGACTAATTAACCCCACAACAACCATTTAATAGATGTATTATTATTTATCACTATTATTGCGTTTTAGGGATAGGGAAACTAAAGCATAGAAAGGTCAAAAAACTTAAGTGTCTATTGCCAAAGGCCATGCTCATATCCTGTTCTCTAGACTGCCTCCTCAAGCTGAATCCTCTTGTTAAAAACATATATCTGGGTACAAACCTGATTATATCTTGGGCAGAGTTTTTCAACCCTGGAACTCTTGACATTGTGGCCAGATCATTCTCTGTTGTAGGGGTATCCTGTGCATTGCAGGGTGTTCAGAAGCGCCCTACGCCTCTGCCCATGACACACCATTAGCAACCTCCAGTTGTGACCACCAAAAATGTCTTCAGACATTGCCAAGTGTCCCCTGGGTGCAAACTCACCCCTGGTTGAGAAGCACTGATCTCCAGGGAGGCCCAGGAATTTGTATTTTTAGTGTATTACACTTTGGGAAATTCTGATAAGTAGCCAGGTTTGTGCTCTGTGCGCTTGAAGGAGTAACAAGAGGTAGACATGTTACTACCTTCACAGCTGCCTCTGTACAGCCTTGCAATTTACAGTTCTGGGAAGAGCAGAGGTAGAAGGGTGGTGGCCACTCATCTGCTTGCCACGAACCCAGAGGATGTCTCAGCCCATGTGTCCTCTCCCAGATGGCAGCCTCTTTCCATCCTGCGTGGGCACCCCTCCTGTGCTGCTTGGTGGCTGGGAGGGGAGGGGGCTCTCTGAGTGTCTTTCCCCTCTCTTCCTCACACACCCAGGCCCCAGCTGCACAGAGCTCAAACAGAACTCTACAGGATGGTTAAACAAATCACTCTAGGGTCACTAGAGTTGCCTGCCACATGGAGATGGCATGCTGCTTCCCAAACCGCTATCACGGAGGGAGGGCAGGGACAACCAGAACAGCAATGCCAGGCTGATAGCCTGGCCAAGGTGCCCTGCACCCTCACTCTGGCACATAACTGAAACGTCCAGGAAAGGACATGTGCTATCCTCATGGAGCTTCCAGTCTCTTGGCCTGACTCCTCGGGGTGTCGACCACAGACCAGCAGCATCACTGTCGCCAGGGACTTGTTAGAAATGCAAACTCTCAGCCCACTCCAGAACTACTGAGTCAGAGTCAAATCAATTAACAGGGTCTCCAGACAACTGGGATGCTATTCACATTAGATCTGCTCTGTGCCAGGTTCTGTGTGGGCATTGGCTTCACTGGGGTAGACATCACCTCTATTGTGCAAGTAGGGAAATTAAGGCATAGGGGGTGAACTTGCTTGCCCATGGCCACACAGCTAGGGAAGTGGTAGGACTTGGGGTGGGGGGGAGTGTGACTCTGGTGTTTCCAGTTCCAGACTGGTTTTTTCCACCAGGCTTCACTGCCATCCAGGTTCCAAACCTGGTACCTGGTACACAGGTGCAGAATACACAGCAGATTTCATCCTGTCATTCATATTCCCTCAACATTCCCACCCAGCATCTTTAGCCACCTTAAGTGGTTGCTGCAATAAGTCATCTGTAGGTCCGTTTTGGTGGCAGATCGAGAGCTACCCAGAGATCTCCTCCAACCCATGCTAATTTCGGCGTGAACTTGGATAACATTTTAGCTCCCCATTGTCCATGCAGAAAGGATCTGCTGAGCAGAAAGAAGGCTGCAGGGGAATGTTTGACCTATTCACCAGGAAAAAAACGAATTCCAACCTTTGTAGAGGACCAGTCATTGCCCTGGTCGCAGTGGACCTTCATCACTTGGAGCCCAGAGCCTCCACGTGGTGACTCCTGGGAGCCCTGTTCTGCCCAGGTGGCAGCATTTGTATTCTAGCCTGGCATCCTGGGGACATGGTGGTCTCTGATAAAGACTGGGCAACAGAGAGACCGCATCATGAGCTTACAGCTCTTTCTTTCACAGTAAACAACGATCAAGAATATCCCCCGACATCCAGAATCAAGAAATTGCTGCCTGTGAGGAACTTGGAGTTCTTTGTGCAAAGAACTCTGAGGAAAAGAACAAATATAGAAACGTGCCCTTTCAGAAGATCTGGCTACGGTCAGAGAATCACGGGCAGAGAAAGGAGGCTGCCCTGCCTCTGAGGCCAATTCTCTGCCCCCAGAAAATGAAGAATCATAGGCCCCTAGTAGACAGGCACCTGGTAGAAAACATAAGGGGGGTGGTGATAGTAATGCATAATAAAAGTGGCTAAAGATGTGTCCTAGACACTATGCTAATAACCTATATTATTATACCCATTTTAAGGATGAGAAAGCTGAGGCCCAGAGAGTTTGGGTGACTTTCCCAAAGACATACACAGCTAGAAAGTACAAAGTGAGATTTGAACTCAGGTGGTCTTACTCTTCTCAGTGCTACTGTGAAGGAACCAAGCTGACTCCGGTCCCAAGAGAGGGGGGCCGCAGCATTCACGAAGCAGAGAGGTGATGAGATTTTTTATTTACTCAGCTCAATCCTAGAGTAGAAAGAGCTTGGGTTTTGGAGTCATCCGTTCCGGGTTCAAATCTTACAACTGTGTGAGCTTGTACATATCACTTTCCCTCCCTGACCTCAGTTTCCTCATCTGAAAATGGGAATAATAATACCTGCCTTGCTGAGCTGTTGGGGGAATTAGAGGTAATGACATAAATGCAATACCCTGCGTGTAGCATGTGCTCAGTAGTTATTGTTGCTACTAATCCACTGCAGTGAAAACAGGGCTGGACCCACATTTAGGTCAATAATAACGCTAGACCATAATAAGCTCCTCAAGGGAGAGGGCTGTGTTTTATTTGTTTCTGCAGCCCTGGACCAGGGGTCAGCAAACTACAGCTCCTGGGGCCAGAGTCAGCCCACTGCCTTCTTTTGCTAATACTGGAACATGGCCATACCCATTTATTTACTGCTTTGTCCGTGGCTGCTTTCATGCTACAAAAGCAGAGTTGAATAGCTTCAAAGCTATTTTAAATATTTACTATCTGGCCATTTATTGAAAATGTTTGTCCATCCCTGCCCTACACCACAGTATAAAACCTGGTAGATAGCAGATGCTCAGGATTTTATTTCTTTAACCCTTGACCCTGACTCTTAATCTCAGCTCTGCCACTGACTTGCTGTGTGTCCTTGGATAAGTCCATCCTCCTTCTCTGGGCCTGTTTCTGTAAGACCTTAGTTTATATCAGTGGTCTTCAAACACTGCATTATAATCACCTGGGAAGGTTTATTTTGGGATACGTATTCCTCAGCCTCACCTCCAGAGATGTTGACTCAGTAAGTCTCAGGAAGGACCTTAGAATCTGAATTTTTAAAAGCTATCCAGGTGACTGATATGCAGCCAGCTCTGGTGTCACTTGCATTGTCCTCAACCCTTAGTGAGCAAATGAATCACCTGGAAAGCCTGTTAAAGGTACAAATTTCTAAGCCCACTCCCAGAGATTCTGATCTCTTGCGAGTCTGCAAGTCAGCTGAAATGCCAGGGAGGCAATTGGGAGTGGTGGGGACTGTGGTGAGCAGAAAGAGCCCATGTCTTGTCTAAAGGGACAGCCGCTATTCAGCTTTGCCCAGTTGTTACTATGCAGGGATGTGGGCCTGAGGTTTCCAGATCTGTTGCCAGAAAAGGGAAGCCCGAAGAGTTTCTGTGAACTTACGCTTTTTAAATATTGCCAGATAGTTCAATTTTAAAACACTCTGCTGGCCAACTAAGATACATCAGCAGGCTGTCTTTGCCCTAGATTCCTAGTCTGTGACCTCCAGCTAAATGATTTCTGAGATCCATCCCAGCTATAAACATCTAGGATTTAATTTACTTATCAGACATCTAAATGATGTTTACTAAGTGCCTATCATTGCTTGAAATGCTTTGCAGAGATTAACTCATTCAGTCATCTTCACACTCTCATTATAACCCATTTTACAGATGAGGACACTGAGAACACAGAGGTCAGTAAAGTGTCAGATCTGGAACTTGGATCTAGGCAGGCTGGCTGCAGAGCCTTGCCCCTAACCACAGGATATGCTGCTAGGGTCCTTCCACCACTTGCTGATACAGCTTTTTTTTTTTTAATTCCCCATGAGCACAGCAGACAGCCCGGCCCACCTTCTTTGCCCGCAAGTTCGAAGCCGTGGTGAATCAGGAAATCATTGGGCAGCTGGACTATTACCTGTACGGGAACTACCCTGCAGGCACCCCGGGCCTCCGCTCCTACTGGGAGAACGTCTATGACGAGCCTGATGGCATCCACAGCCTGAGCGACGTGACGCTCACCTTGTACCACTCCTTTGCCCGCCTGGGCCTCCGACGGGCAGAGACATCGCTGCACACGGATGGAGAGAACAGCTGTCGGTGAGCCCACAGGGTGCGGGAGGGGTGGGAACCCAGAGCAGGCAGGACATGGAGGGCACAGAGGAGGGATTCCTGCCTCCTTTTTTTAAAAAAAAAGTTTTAAGACACGGGGTCTCACTATGTTGCCCAGGCTGGACTTGAACTCCTGGGCTCAAGCGATCCTCACGCCTCGGCCTCCTGAGTAGCTGGGGCTACAGGCGTTCCTCGTCTTTAGGAGCTTCTCTCCTTCTTCCTTTGCCTAAAAATCACCCATGCAACCTTCCTGGTGTGCGTGGCGTTTCCGGTCCGAGCACGGCCACGCTTTTTGCTTTGCTTTTTACTTTCTCAGATAGTCATGCCAGATCTCCTATTTATCAAATGATTTTCTTCCTGTTGAGTCATTCTTTATGCTACATGTATGTACTTTAGAAGGACCCTTTATGTCAGCCTGTTACCTGGTAGTGTTTGTCTTAAGGGGAAAGTAACCATGAAAGTACAAAACTGTTTTTGTTCCTTTTACTTTTCATGATGGGAAATGTCAAATGTATACACAACAGAGAGAACAGTGTAACCCCTGGCTCCATCCCCCGGCCCTAGCAGTTACCAACCTGGGCTGGTCTCACTTTGTCTTCACCTTCTCCCACTTTCTGTCTCCTCTCAGATCAGTCTGAAGGAAATCTCGGACATCGTGTCATTTCAGCCATAAATATTTTAGTACGTATCTCTGAAAAATAACTCCTGTTAAAAACATAACCACAATGTCATTACCACACCTAAAAATAGAACCCCAAACGTTGTTAAAAGGCAGAACTGTTGTTTAAACCGCTCAAAGACCCCTTGGAATCATCTCGCCTACCACTACCTGCCGACACTTTAGGAAAGAGTGTTCTAGAAATAAGAAGAGGGGAAGGTAGGAAAAGAATTCAACATAATTCCCTCTCCTCCCTTTCCATTTTGTGCGTCTTTTCTTCTGTCCTCCAGCAACATGCATTGCAGATGTTTACATAATTGCAATAAGAATTTGGTATCCTGTTTTCTTCACTTGGCATTATACTATTAGCCCCATTTCCCTGTGTTGCTCGGCAGCTTCCGCAATGATAATGATCCTTTTTAATGCCGCCAGTATCCCATTGAGGAGAAATTCCAGATTTTGTTTGATCCACCCCTTTGCTGTCGCTATTGTCAGTAATGTGCCGTTGTAAATAACGTTCTGATGAATATCTTTTTGCAGAAGGCCTTTTTTTTCCATTCTCTTTTCTGATTATTTTCTTAGGATAGATTCCCAGATGTGTGTCTAATCACTCCTCTTCTTCTTGTCCTTTCTTCGCCCACCTTCCACTTTTAACAACGTACCAACATTTTTTTTTTTGAGCATCCGTCTCTCTTCCCTGTGCCTTCCCCTTGTGTGTCTCTCTTTGCCCTGCTCTTCCCTCTTCACAGGAAGGGAAGAAGAAGAAAGGAATTATTTTGTTCCCTAAAACTCTGAAAACACAGGCAGGTTTCCCATCTGTGGTTTCCTAGGCAGCTGGGCTTTTCTGCAGGGCTGGGACAATGTTTCACGACCTCCTCACACCCCCCAGCTTCTCTTGCCTTGCAGGTCCTGGTTTAGTTTAAAGGGAGACTAATGTGGGTTACGAACACAGGACCCGCAGTTCAAACTCACCGCTACTTCCTAGCTGTTGGGCAAGTCGCTATCCTCTCTGAGCCTCAGTTTCCTCATCTGTCAAATGAGAAGAATAATGATTTTTACATCCTGAGGTGTCGTGACGTGTAGGGGAGGTAATCCTCAAAAACTACCTTATGAGTTACGTGGTAGTATCATCCCTGTTTTAAAAGTGTTTTATGTACCAAGTGTTCGATCAACATTCAGGTCAGTGCTGATATCTTAGTTGTCATTATTATTAAGCCGCCAAAAGCGGTCAACAGTGAACCTACTATGTGAGATAGTAACTGGTGGCATGAGCCGATTGTTCTAACTGTGCTTTTCTTCACTTCCCTCCTCCGAGCCCCCACTGTCACCACATGGCTGACCTGTTCCCAGTCATTAAAGGCCATCCGAGGGCCACCTCCTGTGTGACACTTTGCAAGAACTTTCCTGCTAGCCCCACACCTACCCTCTCCCAAGCTGAACGTAGCACAGGGCTTCACCTCCAACACACCCGTGCACATAGCTGCGGTGTCTTGGATCAAGGTCACTGGTAAGCATCTTCTCTGCATTCTGGGTGCAGAATCCACTCCTCGAAACCACTGTATGCATCCCCAGTGTGCAGTGCATTGCCTAATGCTTGGAAGGCAAATGTCGTTCAAGAATAATTTTAATCACAGGCTTCCTAGAATATATAAGGTAAATGATCTTATAGGAAATTCCAGGAGACATTCCCAATTTATTTAGAGTTGTTGAAATGTTCTCTTAGTGCTTATTTTGGAATGAAGCGAGCCATCTAGTTGCCCCAAGCCTGGAATCCTCTGGCTTCTACCTCATTTTTTATTGTAATGGAACCATTGTGCCTTGCTGTGGGCAAAGCTGATGTATTTATGAGTAGAAGCCTGCAAATAAATCAGGACAAAGGACTCTTATACCAAAAGGCAAAAGAGAATGAATTCCTACCCCTGGAGATCTGGGGAAACAGCAAGTGAAAACTTTGAGTCTCTTTTTGTCTGGGTATTTTATGCAAATTGTGCCTTTCCAGTCTATAGGCTAACCTTTCATAAAAATAATGCTTATTGATTTCTTTTTCTCATTATAAAATAACATGTGTGCATTGCAGAAATTTTTGAAATGGCAGATTGACAGAACAAGAAAATAAAGTTTGCTTGTAATCCACCAACCAGAGATAAGAATGTCAGTGTTTTATTATAGGCCCCCGAATTCAAATGCCCTCCAGGACCAAGCAAGTGACAAGAGTCAGTGTGGCCCCCGCAGGGTGGGCTGACCAGGGGAACCTACAGGTCCGTGGTGCTGAACTCCAGCACGTTCTGTGGAAACATGGACTTGGAGTTGCTGAACAAATCACCTGATTTTTTTCAATGCTCACCTTATTTAAATAAGAAAGAAAAACACCTTTGGGCCAAATGAGTGCGTCTGTGGCATCCTATAGATTATCGTGTTGCTTCTTGATTATTTCTCTTTTCTTAGAGAAGTAACAGTTTTCACTACTTAAATACCAAATACAGCCAAAATGAGGCATTAGAGGACTTTGTGTTCAGTTCTAAGTTACTTGTATCCTAGATGTAGCTTGGAAGCATGGGTTCAAGAGAAAATCCTTCTAGAATTTTCACTTATTCAGTAACTATTGATTGAACATTTACTGTATGTGTATCAGGCTCTGTGTTAGGCACTGGGCATTCAGCCATGACCTAGGTAGATGAGGCTTCTGAGCTCAATGCTCTCCCATTCTAGTGTGAAGACAGACAGTGCCCAAGCTCAAGTAAACCAGAACAAAAGATCAATAAAGGTAAATGTTCTGCCCAAAATGAAGATACAGTCATGTGACAGTGACATGATGGTGACTTGAGATTCAGCAGTCAAGGAAGATCTCTCTGAGGTGGTAACACTTAAGCAAAATGGTAAGACAGAGCCGGACATGCAATCGTAAGAGGAGAAGAGCATTCCCAGCAGAGAGAATATCCTGTGCAAAGGCCCTGAGGCAAAAATGAGCTTACCATGTTCAAGAATCAAAAATAAGGTCACTTGTGGCTAGACAGTGGTGGATTTGGGCATAGGAAAACAAAATGAAGCTAGAGAAAGAGGCAGGGCTTTGTAGACCAAGTAAGGCATTTGGATTTTATTGCAAACATTAAGCAAACCACTTATGGCATTTAAGCAGGGGATGATGGATGTAGCTACTATGGGAATAGGTTATAGTGGACAAAATAAGAGGGGGGGTCAATTATGGAAGCTCCTGCAAAGGTCCAGGTAAGGAACAATGGTGGCTTGGACCAGGATTCTGGCAGTGCATAAGGAGAATAGAGGATGGATTCCGGTGGAGACAGCAGGATTTCTTGGTGGGAGGTGAGGGAAGGCAAGCGATCGGAGATTAACTCCTAGATTTCTAGAGTGCTTGATTATTATTCATTTTCTTGATCCTCTCACACTCATACAGTTGACCGCTCCCTTCTGAAAACACTTTCTTCTTTTGACTCCCATGACAAGCTGTCCTGTCCCACCCGCTTTACAGAACACACATTGATGGTGCATTGCTTGTGTATTGCCACAGTAATGCTGGGCCACGTAACAGACAATCCCCAAATCAGTGTTTTGAAACAATAAGCATTCACATAGTGCTCAAGTTGCAGGTCAGCTGGGCAGTTTTCGTAGTCTGGACTGGCCTTACTGTGGCATCTGCAACCAGCTGCAGGTCGGGAGGGTGGCTGTGTTGCTCTTGGCTGGAAGTAATTGGCTGATCTAGGATGGCTTCAGGTGAAACCACCAGGGTGGTTCTGCTCTGTTCCAAAGCGTCATCCTCCAGCGAGCTAGCCCAGGCGTGCTCTCATGGTGATCACAAAAAAGCAAGTGACCAAATGGAAATATGCAAGGCTACTTGAGGCTGTGGCTCAGAACTGGCATGACACCCCTTCCATCACTTTCTGTTGGCCAAAGAAGATTCCAGAGGTGGGAAAATAGATTCCGCCTCATTGGCACAAGGAAACCTACAAAGTCACATGGAAGAGAGCCTGGATGCGGGACACATGAAGACCCGGGGACCACAGGCTTTCCTATGACTGTATTTTTGCCATCCATAGTAGCCACTAGCCACACGTGGCTATTTGAGTCTCAATTAACTAAAATGAAATAAAATTTAAAATCCAGTTCTCAGTCACGGTGGCCACATTGCAAGTACTCAATTGTCACACATGGCTAGTGGCTACTCTATTGGACAGCACAACATTTCCATCATCACAGAAAGTTCTGTGGAACAGCCCTGCCTAGATTTTGCCACAATGATAAAGTAGCGGCACAGTCCAGGGTTTTCTGCTCCCAAAGTCCAGATTTAAAGCAGGTTTGCATGAGCCACGAATGCCTAGCAAACAATCTGAAGATAGTGCAGGCATTTTTCCCAGAGCACCCGGAGGCATCCCAGTAACAAGGCAGTGATTTCAGGAGATGCGTAAACACAGGAAGGCGGCTTCCCTGACCATTATAATTGGACATAAAGACTTAAAACTCCACATGGAGACCAGAGGGAAGGCTGCATTTAGCTGAGCGGGGACAGTGATTTGTGGAATGCTGTTATGAGGGACCCACAAGCGCCCTCTTAGTGCTGTGCAACGTACACATTGCAGAAGCGGCAGCTCTTTATTGTGCAAGTAGGAAGGACATCGAGCTGGGCCCCTTCAAAGTGCCCCTTTGCTCTTTGTTCCCTGACCTCCTCGGGGCATCTCTGCTTAGCTTCCCTGCCCCTTTCAGCCAGCAAACCTCTGTGGACCAAAGACATGCATTTTAAAACAACAAGCTACCTATGTATGTGCATATGTATTTATCTCAGATTGGCAATCATTTTTAAAGATGATACCTCATGTTGGTGGTGAAACAGACCATGAGAGAGTGGATCAGTACTTCTGATAAAATTAGGCAACAGACATAAAGAGCCCCTTGGAGATTTAAACACAGAGAGAGATGAATGAAAAAAATTATTTTTAATTTTTGTTCAAGGGTGTTTAATGCAATATTGTTTAGAATAGCAAAAAATTAGAATTATCATCCGGTGATAGGGAACTTGCTCTGTAAAATACAACACTACATACAATGAAATACTGCACTTCCACACACACAAAATCATGTTCTCAGGGACTTTTCCAAGACTTGTGATAATGCTCAGGAAACACTATAGAGCAATAGCTGAATATAGCCAGTATACATGTTTTGATCCCAACTGTGTAATATTTATGCAAATATATGCATAGAAAATAAGGCTGAAGGGAAATCCATCAATATGACAGTGTTCACACACCATTGTCGCTCCCCAGTACCAAGCACCAGAGGACTCAATCAATATCTGTGAATTGACGTTATTTATGGGAAGCATGAAAAGTAGTCATTTTATTTTCTGTGTTGTACTTTCCTATGGTCAGCATGTTTTTCATTTATAATCAGCAAAAAAAAAATTATTCATAGTCATAGATACATAGGGAGCAGCTTTTGGACTGATGCAAAGGAATATAATAGGAATTGTATAAAATGGAGACTATTTTAGGAACAAGACTGGCACAGTGGGTGGGGAGCCCTGTCATGATCCTGATCGCCCCCAGCCCTAACCTATGAGCTCCTGTGTTTCCAGGTACTATCCCATGGGCCACCCCACATCTGTGCATCTCTACTTCCTTGCTGACCGCTTCCAGGGCTTTCTGGTCAAGCATCACGCTACCAATCTGGCTGTGAGCAAGCTAGAGACCCTGGAGACATGGGTGATGCCAAAAAAAGCCTTCAAGAGTGCAAGCCCGCCCAGCGACTTCGGGAGGCTTCAGTTTTCTGAGGTAAGAGGCCAGCTGTTGTCGTACTTCATCATCTCTTGCAGTCCCCTTGCTGGGTTCTGTTCCACAGTCTGACACTTGTCATTGGAGATGGAGGAGTGGAGAGCCCTGAAGATGGACTAACCCTGTGCCTAGAAAAGGTTCTCCAGCCCCAAACACACACCAGCATCTTAAACAGGGAAGGAGGAGAGGGACGGTGGAGTGGTCAGTGGACCAAAGCAACCTGGAACCTTGGCCTATTTTTTAGAGTAGAATTTCTGCTCCTCTTAATTTGTCATCCTAGGCAGTAACTCCTCCTAAACTTTTGTTAGTAATAGACCAGTAACAAACCAGTTTCCTGATGAAGCAGTGACATTAGTCCCATTTTACAGATGGGAGAACTGAGCCTTATAGAAATCCATTGATTTCCTGGATCATAGCTAGGAGGTAGAAGAGCTCAAAATTGAACCCAGAGCTCAAAATTGAATTGTAGCCAGGTCTCTCTGGCCACAAATCCTGTGTGTAATTGTATTTTTATTTCCTCAGTTTCTAACACAGGGATTAGCTTAAAATAAGCACCAGATCAATCAATCATTGAATATATGAGTGGATAAGTGGATGGTTGGATGGATGGGTGGATGGAAGGATGGGTGGATAGATGGATGGACAGATGGGTCAATGGATGGAGAGACGGACTAATGTGTGGATGCATGGATCCACCGAAGGTGGTTTCCCCCTCCTCCATACAGCATTAGCTTTTAGTTATTTTTCTGGCTGGGGAGATGGATTTACCCAGCACCACCTTGTAGCATCAGCCCTGCCTCCAGATCCCTAAGGCCCTACATGATCTGGTCTCTGTGTGCTTTTCCAGCGTCATCCAGTACCACTCTCCACCCGGCTCTCACTTCTTGTGTCTTTGTCAAACATGCTGCACCTGTTTCTGCCTTAAGCTTGACACGTGCTGATCCCCCTGCCTAGAATGCTTTCCCCAGGTTGTCACATAGCTGGCTTGTTTTTTGTCATTCTGATCTAAATCCAAGTGGTGCCCCTTCAGAGAAGCCTTCCCTGGCCGCCCACTTGTGCCACAATAGCTACATTCTCCACCTAATGCTTCCCTATTTTATTACTTTCTCTTAGCATTTACTATCTAAAATTATCATCACTACTTGATTGTCCACAAGAGAGCTGGAACCGTATCTTTCTCGCCCACTGCTGTATCCCCAGCACATAGAAGAGCACACAGTGTTTGTAGCTGCTGAATGAGATTTTTGAATGAATGAGTGTATGCACTTAGGTGACAATGCTGGAAGCATGATCAGGCTTGGCGAGTGTAGCCCACACAAAACTCCAGCACCTGCTTTCTGCCTTCCCCACGTCAGTACGTAGCTAAGGGGGTGATTCATCTCAGTGAGTCTGGCTGCTGGATTCAGGATGAAGGATCTGACTTTAAAATATGGGGGATCTCAAGGGGCTGGGAGTATGGCAGGTCCTTGCCGGTCCTTCTCCAGCCCCCTGTGGCCCTGCCTAGCTGACCTATGCCCTAGGAATAGGTCCCCATGTCAAACAGGCACCAGCAAGTTTCTTATTAAGCTACCATTTTCAGTTAAGGCTCCTAGTAGATTTGCTGGATGTGAGCTGCCCAGGGAGACCACTCCATAAATTATTGGCGCCAGGGGGCAATTAGACGCTGCCCCAGTTGGATTCTGTGCTGGGGGCCCAAGCATTCAATTGATGATATTAATGTCCCATTAAAGAGATGAATGCCTCGTGTCTGGGCTCTCCCTGTTTCTCAGCCTGCTCTTGGGCAACCGGGCTCCTCTGGCAGTGACAAATGATGTTGGCCACTCCATGGCTAGTGATTTGTGAAGGTTCCCACTGTAGGGTCTGGTACCCTGGGTGTGAGAACTACCAAGATCACTGGCGGAAATAGTGGCACATGATACAGAGGGCCCTCATTTTGTATTTGGAATTTTTTCTAGTCTTAATTATTTTTAATGGCAAAGCTGTAAAATTGAGCAAAAAGGAAGGAAAGAACTACAGGGCCACTTTGTGGGCTGTTGAGAATCACCCTGGTGTTAGCACCATCCCCGGGCCTTGCATGGTGCCCAGCTGACAGCAGGTGGCCAGCACTGCTGAGCAGCTCAGATAGATTTCTCCAGCCCACGGGAGTCCCACACTATTGGCTTGGAGAAAAGATGCCCATCCTTTCTGCAGACAGTCACCGAGTGCCTACAACATGCTAGGTACAGGAAGGATAACAGTGAACCAGACAAACCAGGCCCCTGTTGTTATGGAATTATCATCTAGTGGGGCAGCCAGCCACTGAGTGAGCAAATAAATGAACAAAAACAGTTCAGCTAATGACAAGTATTACAGAGAAAATAGAACTTCATTCATGTGATTGCTGAGGACTCAGGACGTGGATGGGGACTGCCTTTGATAGGATGGTTCATTCAGGAAGGCTTTTCTAAGGAGATAACTTTACAGCTGAAACCTGTGAAAGAGTTAGCCATGGGGGAATCTGGAACATTCCAAGCAGAGAGAAGACTGTGTGTCCAGAGCACCATGAGTACAAGGTAGAATGGTAGGAGAGAGGTCTGGGAGCAGGCAGGGGGCTTGCCGCCCTGGAACGACGTTCAGATTGCATTTAAGTGCGGTAGGAAGCCTTTGGTGGGTTGGAAGCTGGGGAGCAGTATGTTAAGCTTGAACTTGAACATGTAGTGAAATCTGGATAATTGATCACTTTGCAGTGGATGGTTGTGGACTTCCTCGGTGAGGCCCCGTGAGAAGAGCCGGGAGGTCACAGCGGATGTGACAGCACTGGGCTCTGTCCTGGGCTGCCCACCTCCTTCATGCTTGGGGGTGGCTACAGACTGTGTCCTCATAGTCTTCAGTTTAGAAACAAGATCCAGGTGTTTTTGTTAGCTGCTCCACAGCTCTCCTGTTCCCGTTATCTTGGTTTTAGAACTCAAAAGTTCAGAGAACTGTTCATCCCCGTTTCTTGGGAGGTGCAAGGACAATGTTATGGAAGGTCCCCACATACTTAGGTGTGATCCCAAAGTAGTTTTGTGACCATTCATCCATTTTGTCAGTGTCTGTTGGAAACCACTGTGTGGAGGGCCTGGATGCATAGGGAAGTCCATGTACTCAGCCCCCACTCATTGACTATGTGTTCAAGTTCAAGGTAGATGATAGACACACAGATAGAGAGATGACTGATAGATAAATAGGTGATAGATGGATAGATAGATAGAGGTATAGGTAGATGATAGACACATCGATAGAGGACAGAGATAGAGGGATAGACAGACAGATGATGATAGATAGATATAAAGATAGAGATTGATTGATACAGATAGAGATAGAGAATAGGTAAACAGATGATAGACGGTAAACAGAGATAGATGATGGATAGATGATAGATGACAGATGATAGACAATGTATAAGTGACAGACACATAGATAAATAGATGATAAATAGAGATGATAGACAAGGGATAGATAGATGATAGACACCAATGGACAGACGATTGGTACATATATAAATGATAGACAGATAGAGACAGATACAGAAGTAGAGCTATATTGGGCATACTCTATGCTCAGTATGGCTTTCGGCACTAGAGACACATTGACGTACAAGCCAGAGGTAGTCTTTCCCCTTGTGCGTGGTTGATGGTCTAGAGCTGGGAGAGAGACATGTAAATTAAAGATGCAAGACTTGGTGGGGGGAGCTATGATGGCCCAACGCCTAGAGATGCACCTCAATAGCGCCCCTAACCAGGGAAGATGTTGGAGTAGAGGTGATGCCTGGGCCAAAATCTGGATGATGAGTTCAAGCTGGCCAGGAGGAGGGTGGGGAGAGGAAGGAAGACGGTTCCAAAGAGCAAGCAGGGCATGGATGGAAGATCTGGAGAGAGCCCTTCAGAGGAGGTGCTGAAAGTAATCCAGGGTGGCCTGGAGCCAGGAGAGGGTGGAAGGGAGGGAGAGGGATAGAGGTGAAGCTGGAGCCAGACAGGAAAGGTTGCCAGGACAGAGGGAGAGACTGGACTTAGGAACCCACAAGGAGCTGAATTATCTGCTACCAGTATGCCATCAGAAAATAAAGATCAGGTTTCTTCAGAAAAATCTCCAAAACCTTGAGGCATCCCTTGAATCCTGTTCACTCGTTCATTTATTCGTTCAATAATAGTATCATTTTAGTTCCGACTGTGTTCCAGGCTCTGTGCTAGGCACCAGGGGGCCTCAGAAAGAGCTGGTCCCTGCTGACCCACAGGGTGGTAGAAAATGCCGGGATTCCACGAGCCTGGGAGGGATGGCAGCCCCTGCAGAAGCGGCAGAGCGATGACCACTTCTGCTACCCGCAGGATAGCTTCTCAGTCCCGGTTGCTGGTCTCTGGTCTGATGAAAACTTGAGGCAGGGGGTGTGCCTGTGGGTGTGCACCGGCGGCTGCCGTCCCTGGTAGGTAGCAGGCATTCGGTTCGTTTGAGTGAATGGGGGGC
The DNA here is from genome assembly GCA_023783475.1 of Daubentonia madagascariensis. NCBI lineage: Eukaryota > Metazoa > Chordata > Mammalia > Primates > Daubentoniidae > Daubentonia > Daubentonia madagascariensis. The sequence goes on along the minus strand of JAKFHU010002505.1, from coordinate 1,880,752 downwards.
AATATGTAGCATAGTAGGTAAGAAGGCAGCTTCTGGGGTCAGACTTCCTGGGTTCCCGTGCTGGCTCCACCCCTCCCTGTCCATAGCTCGTTATCGGACATCTCTGAGCCTCAGTTCCCTTATCTGTAGAATGAGGATAATGACAAGAGTCTCCCCTTCATGGAGCTTGGAGTATTAAATGGATTGGTGCATCCAAGCATTTAGCATTGTGCCTGGCGCACTGTGAGCCCTTGGTAAATATTAGCTATGAAGCTCTGCATCCTGGGTAAAGAATGGACATAGTAACTTGTGCAAGACTGAGAAAGTAGATCAGCTCCTATCTGCCCTGCACATAAGGAATCTTCTCAGAGTGCAGCTATGTATACTTTCTCTCTCTCTCTCACACACACACACACACACACACACACACACACACACACGATACTGATTATGGGATAACCACGGAAGCAGTGGTTATCTGCTACCAACATGCCCACATACTGTGTCTTCAAAACCACTAAAGTAAGCCTCCTGGAAGAGAGAAAATTTCAAAATTTTCTCAAATTAGAAGACTTCCCAGTTTAACTTGATTTGAAACAGCAACAAAGCTCAGTGTCTCGGATCTCGTAGTTCACTCTTGTCTTGCCAAGTCATTCACTATTCGTTCAACACGCCTTGCTTGAGCACTTTCTGTGTGCTCGGCACAGTTGTAGGCACAAAGAAAGAGCAGAGAACAAAGCAAGTGAGGCCCCTGTCCACACACAGCTGATATCACAGCCGGGAGAGATAAGGAATAGATATGTGGACAGGCAACTCTCAGATAGTGCTTATTGCCACTGGTAGGGAGAAAATAAAGCAGCGCGGAGTGACAGAGAGTGACAGAAGGGCCATTTCAGATGGGGAAGGGTCAGGGAAAGACTCTGTGAGGAGGCCTTAGAGATAAGGGCCAGCTGTGCAAAGACAGGAGGAAAGAGGATTCTGGACAGGGCAGATGGTGCAGGCGAATGAGGGGCTCTGCTGGAGGGGCTGAGACAAGGCAAGCCTGGAGGAAGACAGGCCGGCCTAGACGCCGGGTGCAGTAGGAAGCACTGGGGGGAGGGGGGCACGGTGGGCAGGACATTTTACAGGGTCTTCCTGACTACTGGGTAGAAAATAAATTGCTGGCGGCAAAAGAGGAAGAAGGAAGAAAACCAAGAGCAGATTCCTGCAGGCCACAGCCGCACACACACCCAGCTGGCGGGGGGAAGGATAGATCACACAACATCTCTCATCCCTAGGGTCCAGCTCAGAATGATTTTAGGAAACCAAAGCTCTCTTCCGAGGAAAGCCATCTGAACTCCTGCAAAGGATACGCAATGCCTGAAGGTCTCTCCTTTTTCCTAGCAGGTGACAGGGCAGCTCCAAAACCTGAACTCTGTTCTTGTTCAGAACATTTGCAGTAAATGGAGGTGTGTGATTTGGAAAACCAAAGACCAAAGTGGAAACCAGCTGAACTGGTTGAGTGGCAGGGTGTATGTTCCCTTGCACTAGCTGCGAGCAGGCATTCATTCATCCATTTGGTGCATTTTTTTTTTTCAAAAAAACCACAGGAGGCCCAGTGGTTTAGTGAAAGGACACAGGCCTTGTGATCCCCCAGACTAGGTCCAAATCTCAGACCTCCTGCTTACTAGCGGTGTGACCTCAAACAGGTGACTTAATCAGAGCTTCAGTTTCCTCATCTGTAAAATGGGTGTATGAAGCCTAACAAGCAGGCTCCTGGGCCTTTCTGAGACTGAGCACCCTGGTCCAGGCCCACTGGTTTCAGACTCACTCTCCTGTTTCAGGTTGGCACTGACTGGGATGCCAAGGAGCGGCTGTTTCGCAACTTTGGGGGTCTCCTGGGGCCCATGGATGAACCAGTGGGGATGCAGAAATGGGGGAAGGGGCCCAATGTGACAGTGACCGTCATTTGGGTGGACCCCATCAACGTCATCGCAGCCACCTATGACATCCTGATTGAGTCCACTGCCGAATTCACCCACTACAAGCCCCCTTTGAACTTGCCCCTGAGGCCTGGCGTCTGGACAGTGAAAATTCTCCACCACTGGGTGCCGGTTGCAGAGACCAAATTCCTTGTCGCGCCTCTGACCTTCTCCAACAGGCAGCCCATCAAGCCAGGTGAGTACTCCCAGTGTCTCTGTGGGGGAAATATTCCATCCCCAGGGCCTTCGAGGGGCCTTGGCCTTGGCAGACGATGCCGCTCAGATGTGGGGCATGTGACTGCCTTGCAGAACAGTGTTCCTTGCTCTCAGTATTTTTTTTTCCTGCTCGTTTGCCCTAGAGAGCCATCTAATTTCCTACCTGCACACTGAGGTGATGTCATCTGTCTATGTATTAGATACTTATTTGTTGGACTCCCACTGGACTTCCAGAAGGCCTTGAGCATATTTAGGACAAGATGGGAAATAAACCCAGGCAGATATTGAGTTTCAGCAAATCTTGTTTACTATTTAAAAAATAACAAAAATAGGAAATTCTGTTCGTCAAAAATATGATACACTAGGTAGAAAGATGAACCACATACTAGTGGGAGATATTTGCTACACATTTTTTAAAAAAATACTCATATTCAGAATATATAAAGAAATCCCATAAATCAGAGATCAGCAAACTACACGCTGCAGGGCAAATCCTGCCCACTGAATGTTTTTGTAAATACAGTTTTATTGGAACATAGCCACATTCATTACATGCTGCCTGTTTCTGCTTTGGAAGTAAAATGGCAGAATTGAATAGTTGTGACAGAGACAGCATGGCCCACAAAGCCAAAAATATTTACTATCTAGTCCTTTACAAAGGAAAGATTGCCAATCCCTGCTATAAAATAGAGAAAAAAAAAAGAAGAGAGAATATGAATGGCCCACACATATATAACAAGATGCTCAGCCTCGTTAATAATGACAGAAATGCAAATTCAAAGGGAAAAGACATTCTGCTTCACATCCACCATGTTGGCAAATGTGTGACGGAGGGTTAGATAATATCATATAGTAGTAAGGTTGGAAAATAATGGACATTCACATAATGCTGGCGGAAAGGTGAATTGACAAGGCGCGTTTGGAAAATGGTTTCACATCTCCTAGTAAAGCTGAACTTACACACACCCTACTACCCAGAAATTCCACCCTTGGGTATAGGCCCTAGAGACATGTGCAGGAATATCCATACAAGAATTCTTCATAATAGCACAAAACCAAAAACAGTCCAACATTGGAAAGGATAAACAATTTGTGGTCTGTTCACACAATGGAGTACTATGCAGCAGTGAACATCAGAAAAGCACAGACACATGTGTTGGCTTGGGTGAGTCTCTCAAACATAATATTGAGGGGAAAATATTACAGAATAAATCATAATTATGATGCATTTATTTAAAGTTCAAAAACAGACAAAGCCAACTATATATTACTTGAGGATTCATGTGTCCATAGAAAGCTATGAGGAAGTGAAAGGAATTATTAACATGAAATTCAGGACAGTGGTTTCCGCTGCATATGGAAAGCAGAGAAATGTCTGGCTCCTAATATGCCTGCCTTTTTTTTTTTTTAATTTTTTTTCTATTCAGAGGGTTTACTTTTATGCTTCTTTTCCCTCTTTCCAACTTCTTTTATCAAGGGGAATGTCTTTCTCCATACTCAAATCCTATCTGCATAAGTAACCACTGCAAACAGTTTGGCACGCATGCCTCCAGAGGTTTTTCAGGTTGAATAATTGTGACAGAGACTACATGGCCCACAAATATTTACTGTCTATCAGCAAATCTTAACATAACACACATAAAACACAACAACTTTGCTGAGTTTTTAAAAATGGAATAATAACATTTTGCATTGATACTTGCTTTTTTCACTTTCTAAGAGAGTATATATAAAGCTACCAGCTGCATCCTATTCCATTGGGTTAAGGACCACAATCTATCTGCTCCCCCATTGGTGTATCTGTTGTTGATGATGCTGCTGCTGTTACAGATGATATTGCAAAAAGATTCTTAAATATAAAATTTTACATATCCCTGCACGTACATGCATCAGACTCCTAGAAACGGGATTTCAGGGTCTCTCAGTATTTGGAATTGTTCGTCTCCATCTAACAGATCACAAACCTGAAATCCAGAAATGCATTCCAGCTCTTGTTAGCCAAAAAGGGTTCTTGATTGGGTTCCATTTAGCTAATGATGCAAGGGGAGGGAGACACAGACGTGGGGAAGGGATACCTGAAGTCCTAGGAAAGGGGGTGTTGAAATGAACTCAGCTTCTGCTATGTCTCTGTGCTTAGCAAGCAGAAAGGTGGAGACCTGGTGTTTTCTTGAGATGGAAGCCTGCTCCTGCATGCCCCTATGACATGCCCCTGCAGGCAAAAGACAGCCCCTCCAGAGCTTGCCGGGCCAGAGCCCACCACTAGGGCCCTCTGGTGCCCCCTTAGGTGCACATCCTTGGTATCCCTAAGGATTTCTGAAGCCAGACATGGAGGAGAGGGATGTAAATGGCTGCATCTTGGTTGCTTTGGGTGCACCTGCAGGACACAACAAAGGAACACTCCTGAATCCACCCCCATCCTGGCAAAATAGCCCAGGGCCATGCATTGAGTCCTGATTTTTCCGATGTTTTCTTCTGGAGTTTCTGAGTAAGGCACAGCTCTTTCCACCCATGCCCAGGGTGACCCAAGGGTCATTTTACCCCACAGGGAGAGGCCCTCCTGTCGTCGGTAATTGTATTTGTTAACGATGTTCCAATGACAGGGAACACGGAGGTGGGAGCAGTGCAATTTGTAAAATGATTCATCAAGAGTAATTTGCTATTGATGCGTCCCTGGTAATCTCAAGAAATCTGATGAGGTGGAATTGAGGAAAATTTAATTATAGAGATGAGCATCGTGAGCTGATATTGTAATAGCGTTTCTGACATTAACCTCATTTCTCATAAGGGTTTTTTGCATCAACCACAATATTTGGTTCCCAGTGTTCGAATGTTTGTTGGCTGCTCCTTTCGCTTTGAGTGTCCTGCCTTTTGTCAGTTTGGGTATCACCCCACCCCCAGCTTCTCACTCTGCAGAATGGAGGCACTGGGACTTGCACCAAAGACAGCAGGCTCTGGTCTTTTGGCAGATGGGGCTGGAGCTGCCCACCCTGACTGCCGATATTACACAGAGGTGGGCTGGGACCAATTTCTAAGTATGGTGTCTCGTAACTACCATGAAAGAGAGAAGCTTTGCTAAATCCCAGCAAGACAGAATCTGTGTTCAATGCATATGTTCTTTCAAATCCCACTTGTCCCCCTCCAAGCCATAGAGGCCACCCCTCCACTTCCTGGGACATTGGGCATTGAAGGAATGACGTTCTTTTCTGTGTTAGTCAAGGCATATTTTGAATTCAGCTAAGATTCTCATTGCTTTTAGAGGGACAGGCATATGATCTTTCTTCCTCCTTCTTCCCCACTCAGGACCACACATATTCAGAGCAAGTAAGCTGCTAATTATCCTGGTTCTCCTGGTTGCCACTGAAGGTGGCAGCTGCTGTCGGGAAGCATTGTCTTCTGAACACTGCATTACCTCGGAGAGAGGTTTCTTCTAATCCTAGCTATCTTGGCTATAGCAAAACCTGACTTGGTAAAACACAACTCATCAGACTCATTGTTCAGTCTTTTTTAAAAATATATGCTTGTATTTAGCAATAAAATAAGCTACAAGTGGGGACTTCTTCAAAAATAGAAGGATCTAGCTTCTTTCCTTCACCCCAAACTTCTACACTTTCTGCTTCCACATTTTGAAGCCCTGGGAAATAGTAATGGTCCCTCTTGTGTACCCATTACTTTACGGTTTACATAGCACAAAAGCAGCCATAGATAATCAGCAAACAAATGAGCATAGCTATGTTCCAATAAAACTTTATTTATAAAAACAGGTGGTGGGTTGGATTTGGTCCAAGGGCTGTAGTTTGCCAAACCTCTGCTCTGACTCAATACCTTCTTTATTTCCTTCATGACACTTATCCCTGCCTGAAGTGACCTTATTTATCTACTTGTATATTTCTTTGTCATTGTCAATCTCTCTCTCCACTGGATTGTAGGCTCCTTGCCTATCTGCTTCACTCCACCACCTAGAATAGAGCCTGGTACCTGATAGGCACTTAATATATGTATTTATCAAATAAATAAATGCCTTGCAGATCATTGGTGTTTAGTAAATATGTGTTGAGTGAATAAATTGCTTGCACAAAGTAGGTACTTACAAATACGTGTTGAATGAATGAATGAACATCTGGACTGTTGAAGATGCTCCATAAATATGTGTTGAATGAATAAAGGAACGTCCCATGCCCTGTACAAAATGGGCTCTGTCCTTGCAGCCTCAGTTTCCTCACCTGTAAAATGGGACTGCTAAAGGAACTTCCTCATGAGATTGTCATGTGAATTAAAGGAGGTGATGCCAAGCACCCAGTTCGGCACCAAGCACACGGTAAGTAGGTGTCCAGGTGGTAGCCCTTCTAATCCTGAAATTGTTCCCTTTGGCTTTCAGAGGAGGCATCGAAGCTGCACAACGGGCCGCCCCGCAGCGCCTACATGGAACAGAGCTTCCAGAGCCTCAACCCCGTCCTCAGCCTGCCTATCAGCCCCGCCCAGGTGGAGCAGGCTCGGAGGAACGCGGCCTCCACGGGCGCAGTGCTGGAGGGCTGGCTGGACTCGCTGGTGGGTGGGATGTGGACCGCCATGGACATCTGTGTCACAGGCCCCACCGCCTGCCCAGTCATGCAGACCTGCAGCCAGACAGCCTGGAGCTCCTTCAGCCCTGACCCCAAGTCAGAGCTGGGGGCGGTCAAACCCGATGGCCGGCTCAGGTAGCACTGGGCACAAGTGGGCCACAGCGGGATCTCAATGGGAAAGCAGCCAGAGGGGCTGTGGGGTCTGGACCCTAGCCTCCCACCCCAGGGGGTGCCTTTTGTGCAAGGGGCTCTCCTGGCCATAGAATGGTGGGGAAGTTAGGTTAGCAGGCCAAAGCAGGGGGAGCCAACAACCTGCATTTGGCAAGCTGGGGGTGGGATGGCTCAGTCCCAGCGCTGTGGTGGTCTCACCTCTTCTGGTTGATCCTCAAGTCCTGCAGGTTCCTTGTCATCGCCTCCAATGACCTGACCTCCCCCCAACCCCCAGACAAGTGATTTTCAAGCTTTTATTTTGAGCAGCAGAACGTCATTTACTGAGTGTAGTAGTAGGCAGAAGTTCAAGGTGCGGATGAAATCCAAGCTGCTCTGGTTGAAACTGAGGAACGTGAAGTGCGTGAGGTTCCCTCTCGAAGCCCAGCCTGCCAGGCGCTCACTTTGCCGCGGGCATCTCCTAAGGTACCTCCTCAGGACCCAAGGGTTTGCAACACCCAGTTAGACAAGCACTGCCCAGACCAACCACGGGTTCGCTCTCCAGCCCCACCCTTCAGCTCATCTTTCTGCTCCTCTTGGCTGGGAGACCCCGTGCCAGCCCTGAAATGACAGGCCCCTGAAAGTCACTGTCACGGCCCTTTCAAGGGAGGTAGCAGGCTTGGGAGGGCCCCGAGCCCCCCAGCAGCCCTCCTCGGGTTGAGCTATTCTCCTTAGTAACTAGATGAGCAGAAAAGTCTTTTGATGTGATGTGGCCAAGATCCACCCAGAAGCGTGACTGCCAACTCTGCAGGGTCCCAGGCCTCCCTGCTCAAGGCTACCACACACAGGAGCAAAAACAAGATGATGCTGTGAGCATGAGCTTCCAGTCTCCTAGCCATGCGTGGGCTGGAGACCAAGGCCGTGGCCTCTTTGGTCCTTGAAAATGGGATCTTTGGGGAGCATGGCCACAAAACTCAAAAGACATCGCTTGTAGCCAAACTCTGGAGCTAGACAGCACAGCAAAAATACCTGTCACCTGCCAGAGCCCTTCAATTCTGAGGTCAGGCCTGCAAAACCTTCCTGACTTGCACGCTCGGTGCTGTTGGGAGTGACCAAACTGCGTGGACCAGACTTTTCACATCCAGGAAAAAGCATTTCAGATTTGGTTTTGAATTCCATGCCCTTCCTTTATCCACCGTGCCAACAGGCCCATATAGACATGCAACATAAAAGTGGGAAGGTTGTTTAACAAAATTAAACATAGTGTTATTCAAATGCTTGAGTTACTGAAACCTGAAGGGTTTCCTTGCCATGGGCCCCCCAGAGGCCCCCTTCCTCCTGTAATCCCACCTCCCCCGAATGACAGGGTTCCCTTGGGAGAGTCATGCCCTGGTGCCAACGGTCTTTCCCGCGGAGAGCCCGTCCTGCTATTTCTCTCCAGGGTGGGCTTGAAGGTACCTGTCAGTGTGTCGCCCCATCCCCCGCCCAGCAAGGCAGGATGTCCTGTTGGCAATAGAGGACATAGAGAAGGGACGCTTTAGATATTTATTATTTATATGTTTTAGTCAATGACTAATTAGTAGGTGCTGTTTTTGCAGCTTGTCGATTATGTTATCTTACTAACTGAAGCTGCCTTTATTCACAAAAGGCCCCCCAGCCCCCGCCTTTGTCACCCAATTCCCTCTTCCCCCAGCCCCGGTGTCTCTCTCTCCCTCTCTCTCTCTCTCTCTCTCTCTCTCAATTTCTCTCTCTCTGTGTCTGCCCTCCATCCTCCTCATCCTCAGAGTATAGCAGGGTGTTGGACACCATGGGAAGAAAAGTCTGACCCACATGATCCGCTGCTTGGAGGGGGTGGGGTGCCTGGGGACCGCTGGAGCCTCGCTATGCCTCACATGGGATATTGGCCTCATCTGTCTGTCCACTTCCAAGAGTGTTGGAATTCCTAAGCCACCCTTGTCCCAGCCTCTGGCACAGGGAGATGACAGACTTGCGGTAGGGGGGAGTGTGCTGACTGCGGAGAGCTGGGCCCTCCCCACTTGCTCTGTCGATGACTTCCTTTGACCAGTCTAACCATGGGGCCTCGACATGACAATGACAGAGGGAAACAGGCTCCTCTCCAAGGGAGATCCATCGTAGGAAGAGGCTGGTCAGACCCAGCCAGAGAGCCCAGGAGATAGCCATTTTCAACAGTGGTCCCGGGGACCTCAGAGTGGCTTTCTCAGAAAACTCATACTATCTCTGAGTGGTTTTACAGGCTCTGTGGGGGCCACATCCTCTTCCTGCCACCAGCCTCTTGCCTCTGGCCAGGTTTTCCCTGGGGTTGCTGAAGCCACCTGGGGAGGATTCCCTTTCACGCTCCCTGCCAGGTCTCTAGGGCTCTGTGTTCTCCGCAGTGTTATTTGCGGTGGCTTTGGGAACTCAGCCGTGGTAGGTCCCTGTGGAGAGTGTGAGCCTGCAGGCTTCAGGACAGGGCCCCTCCCACACTGGCATTTCTGCCCTTTTTTCCATCCTGGAGCAACTGGAGAAAGGCAGTGCTGACTTGCTCTGGGGACCCGCTCTTCCCCCTGAGGGTTCACTCCCCTCTTGCAACTAATTTGGGGTATTCCTCTGTCTGCTCTGTTTTCAGTCCAGATAATAATTTTGCAGATGTTACATTTGGTAAAAAAGGAGAATTCCAAACAAAGCATAGCACGATTTGAGAAAAGGGGATGTTTTCCCAGGGAAAATAGCGTAACTCCTTTTCTTTTTTCAGCTGCCTGAGAATGATTTATTTATTGGAGGCCCTTGGTCAGGCAGCCTGGAGCTATGGCTGCCTGAGGATTTCAGAAGCATAGGGCCGCAGTCCCTGGAAACCCCATTACAGCCTGCAGGGTACAGCGACTGGTCTGAGCCACGGACTAGATCCCTTGAAATTCAGGAAGATTTAGAGGTGGGACTTGCATGTCAGTTTGTGGGGCAAAGGAAACATTCCATACATAGACTGCTGCACTCTGTATGATTTCCTACCCACCCAGTGACATTCAGGCAGAAATTGAGCTCAGGAGACAGCAAGCCATCCCGAATCCCATTTCCCTAGTCATGCATAAAGCCGTATGTTTCCAAGAAGGAAGTGAGCAATTCCCAAGGTCCTCATGTTTTAAGAAGTACACTCATTCCTCCCTTTGGAAAAAAGGCTTTTCTGGTGGGACCATGAGTTATTCTGGCTTTATTTCTCATTGTTGGTTTAACTTTTAAAATGCAAATGGAGTTTCGAGAGGATAAGCAAGACCACACAACCGCCCCCACCCCAAAGAGGCAAATTGCAGCTACTCTGGGTATGTGGGCACCGTGTTTCCTTCTGGTTCTCTCATTTGCAAATACTGAGAGGACAGTGGCTGGGCCCTTGAACTCTGCCAAGAAGGTGCAGAGTAGAGGAAAGAAATAGCCACTGGGTGTGGGGCATGAACTTAAAACACGCAAGTTCACTGAGGATTAGGGATATCACCTCCCCAGCAGCATCCTGGGGGGCACACTAGAAACAGCTGTCAACACTCAGCTTTAAAGACAGCGAGGTAGGTCTGCCAGATCAAACCACACTCTATGGTAGGGGGCAGAAATGCTTACAGGGTCCAGGACTCTAACACAGATGACTGAAATGACGGGTGTAAGGCAGAAGGGAGTGGTGGGGACCACGGACTTACTGGCATGCTTGGGAACCCATCCAGAAGAAACGACCACCACTCGGCTGCAGCCAGTCGTTGCATGTAAGAATGCAAGCACAGTGTCGTGGAATCTTCCAATTTGGTAAGCGAAGCCAGAAATCCAGATTTTTATTGAAAATCTGATTTTTCAATGTCGGTTATTTTTTCTTTTAACACACTGTAGTCAAAGAAAAATTCCACAGTTCCACTTGTGCACTGCCAGCAACCTCTGCTCTCTGGAGAGGTGGTTTAAAATGAGGTTAGGTGTTGAGCTAGTGGAGGAAGAAAAAAGCCAGCATCAGGTCAGGGCAAAAATAATAGCTCATGTTGAACTCTGAAGGGAATGGGGACCTCTTGCTAGTTATTCCCCTCCTGAAGAGACCATCCCACAGAGGAAGACTGGCTTGTTCAGCTCTCCTGTTTCCAGGACAGTTTGTGCTGAAGGGAAGAAGCAACAGAGTTTGGAGATCTGGACTCCTGCCCCTTAGACATGCAGAGGTCCACATCTGCCTGGGGCCACACCTTCTGGGACTCCATCAAACCAGGCAGAAAGGGTAAAGACAGGGTCTAGAAGGAAGGGAGGAAGGGGTGGTATGTGAAACAGCTGGGCTCTCTCCAAATCCCAAGTTTTGGCTGCCATCTTGCCACATCTCTGGAAGCCTCTTCTGAAACCATGTGGAGCTGTGCTGGCTCACTGGATGTCCTCTTAGCTTCTGCCTCAGTTACCTTACTTTGCCCATGGGTCTACCACAGGCACTACCTCATTGTGTCTGCTGAGAAGTTTACCTGGGGGGGGGAATAAAGGTGTCCAAATTTGCTTGAGTTGAATGTACGATCTATGCAAATTCTCTCTCTCTCTCTCCCCCTCTCCCCCTCTCTCTCTCGCCCTCTCTGGCTCTCTCTCTAACTTAGAAGTATTATTTTTCTTACCTTGCAAACAAGATACTGTATAGGACCCTCTTAAGACTGAGGAGGGCTTTCATGCGCCACCTGTGTCTACCCCCCACGTTGTCTTTGGTTCTGTTCTTGCCAAGCCCCACGCAGGGAGCAAGTGGCCTCTCTTCCCTCTCCACTTGGCTGGGAATATTCCAACTGCCTCTGCCTACAGACACCACCGGAAAACAGGTTCTGCACCTTGCCACCCCCATTCTTAACGCCATCTATTTCGTCCCTCATTTTCCTCCAACTTGCTTCTCCCATCCCCCCTTCCAAAAAAAAGAAAAAGGAAAAAAAAAAGCCTTAGGTTTCTCCTTTTTGAAATGTGGCCTTAAAGTTATTTTTGGGAAGCTGATCGTCCTCTCCCTCACATTTCCACCCACTTCACAGAAGAAAGAGCATCATGAAGCTTTCGTGGCAGCCTCCTAGGCGAGGAGCTGCCAATCTATAGTTTGCAGATGCGATAGAAATGGCTTACAAATGTCATCTTTAAGAAAAATGTCCTTATATTTTTCCTACGGGCAAAATAAAGGCTTGGGTGTTCATCTAAACCTTAGCCAACTCCTGAAGCACTCTCTTAGAGCATATTGCCTCTGCAATGGTCTGGCTTAATTACCTGCAGAGTGCTCACAAAGGCTTTCCAAACCTCCCCTTCCCCCAAGTCTGGGTGACTTTATGTACTTCATTCAAGGGTAAATCAGGAAGGTTTCTCAATTTATCCTTCATCCTTCCTGCCTGGAAAGTGATAGCACTAAATATTCCCAGCAGATGGGTAGTGTTCTCAAAGGGTTCACCCTCTGCCTACCTTCAGACTCTATCCTTTATCCTTCCGTTGCTCCAGTGCTGATGGAGGCCAAAGACAACCCCAGGGTTTTCATAGGAAATTCACTGGAATTGAGCGCAATTGTCTTTGTAGTCCTTTTGTCTTTTTTTAAAAAATATTATAATGTTGTCAATAGCGTTTGTTTGGGTATTTGTTTTAGAGGCCTCACGATAAGTTATTACTGTCCCCTTCATTGTTTTCAAAGATGTGGTGATATAGTTTTTAAAAATAACTATTTTGTTATAGATCATAATATGCATAAAACTGTACAGAAATATTTTGTAATGTATTGATTTTAAAAAAGAGAATCTGTAAATAAAGTTTTAAAAAAAGAGAATTCAAATGGCACACACTGAAAGATGTAGATATTTTGCTATTTATTTAAAGGAGTATTTTAAAAGATATTGAACTATCTGAAATTGACCAATAATCAAAGTTCCAATCATTCTAAAGCTTTTCTTTGAAGTAGAATGTGATTCTCGGAAACAATTGCATTACCTGCCCATTTTGCACCTTTTCTGTCTTTTCATTTAGCAGAAAACAAGAACAACAACAACAAAATTGTGCCTTAGCTGTATTTTTTGGTCTAGGGGAGTTTGTTTCTGTCTGACAAAGCAAAATTTTTTGCAGAAAACAGTGGATGTATTAAATACTGTATCATACCAAAAACACTGCAGGTGTATATAGATGCTTTCTGTCATACTGTGTTTTCAGATGCAGAATTTTAAAATTAAAAAAAAAAATACCGTCTTTACGGAACAGTGGCTCTATGGCTTCTTTTCAGGGATATCGTGCATCTTCACACGATCTTGCATTCTGCCCTCTGTATGGTGACAGGTAGGATGACTATATAATTTATCATCCAAACTGGGGTACTTTTGAGAGTTAAAGAAGGCACCACTGGATGAGACGCTGGGGCCACAGGCATGAACTGGGCCTCTCCTGGGAAAACCTGGATGCGTGGACATGTTCCCTCGTAAATTCCGCCGCCATCTCCTAACTGGGTTATTGCAACGCCCTCCTATTAGTGATTCATTCCCCGGGATGAGGCAGAAGTGTGTAATTTTAAACCCTTATCGAGTAGGGGATAGAGAAGAGGGACTATCTAAAGTTGCAAATGGTTTTCTATACCCAATTGGCTGGATGTTTCGCAAACCTGTTTTCCTTTCCTCTTCCCCAAACAGCGAGACTGTGTTTCCCAGGCTGCCTTGAGCTTAGCCGTGGTCACGTGACTGATTTGGGCCAGAGGGACAGAGAGACTGTGTTTCCCAGGCTGGGAGTGGATGCACAACGCCCTTCCATCCCATGGCCCGCAAAACCTCCCGCTAGACTTTCTCTCTCTGAGTCTTTCCCTATTTTCCAGCTCGAATGTTGTAATCATCTTGATTTTGTGCATTCACTCAGTTAGCCTATTCTATTGCTCTTTTTGGAACCTCACACAGCCCCCAACTTAAAGGGAGGCAGCGTCCAAATATGGGAGAAACCTGGCCACATAAGAGGCCACCTGAGCAGACTTCCTCCTGTTGACGATGACATGAAAAGAAATAAGCATTTATTTTCTTATACAACTGAGAATTTATCTGTTACAGCAGCTAGCCTTAGCTTAACGAATCCATCTGGAGATGGAAATTCAGATGTTTCTCGGGGAAAATCCAAATCGTAGCCCCTTCGTTCCATAGGTAAAGATACGGAGAGCCAGGTGGGTGAAGGCATGTGCCTGAAGCCACACATGGTCATCACGGTCAAGTCTAGAACCAGAGTTTCCTATCCCGTGATGAGACTCTGGCAAGTCTTTGAGAGGACCAGCTCCTGCACCCTTGGGTTCATCATTGTGTCTGTATGTGGCTTCTGGGGGCTGTGGCCAAGGCTTGGGAGTGCCCAGCTGGGTTGTAGAGCTTCCTCTAATTCACCCTACAACGTTTTTAAAGGCAGAGTGGCACTGAGGCTTAAATGGGATTTTAGCAAGTAGGACAAAATAAGCTAGACACCTCCTCATTAGACAGAGGGGCAAATACATAAGAAGGTGTATCAGCTTCAGCCTCCTTAAGCTTGGCTGAGGAGAGATGAGTGACTCCATATTTAGAAAGATGGATAGACCCTAGATTCGTTTGCCAAAACTTTTTTCCAGCCTGACCTTATAGCCAGCCTCCCCCGCTCTGCCCCAAAGATAAGCCCTCAAAAAATGGGTTTAGGTGCAAAGGAAGAATAAATTTCTAAAATCTTCATAGGAGTAAGGATCATAGCTGTCTTGTTCCCTGTGGTGCTCCCAGTATGTAGCACAGTGAGTCCAGGGTATGGGCACTCGGTGAATATTTACTGAATGAACAAGTGAATGATGCCATATTTCTTAATTAAAATATAAGCATGGGGTCATTTGTCAAAGATGCTGTCTTTACATCCATCATTTGATTGATAATATTTGTCAAAATATAGGTTATCTTAAAGTAAACCATGATCTTTACCTTCAATAATAAGGTTTCTGGGCCTATTTCATTGAAAACTGTTCGTAGCTCCTTTCTTAATTATTTACTTGGTTTAAGTTTATCGGATTAATGATTTTAAATTTTCTTTCTTTCTTTTAAGGGGAATCCTTTTCTAAACAAAATTGTACATTAAACCTCAAGAGACTTTTAAAAATTGGGGATTGAGGGGACTAGAAAGTTCTATCTTAGCAGGGTCCCCCCACCCCCACCAGCCAACCTCTTTGGTGGCTCCAGGGGATATATGCATGGCCATGCTTTGAAATCCACACCTCCGGTGGAAGCAGCTAGGCTTTTTGTAGGATTGGCTGAGGTCTTGCTGCCAGGGTGATGAAAGTTGAGCTCCAGGCTGGGTCTCTGAAAATGAGACCAAACCAAGAATAATTCACTCGTCACCTGGTGTTGGAAAGTCAGGAGGGTAGTAACCTAGAGTTGGGGCTAAGAGGAGGTAGGACTGGCCTGAGGGCAAGTTTTGGAGACTCCTGATCCTGTACATTCATAGTTAGTTCATCTGTTCCACTTGTCTGCCTGGAAACCTCATACAACCCCAACCATGCTGGGAAGTCCTGGCCTGAAAACCAAGAGACCTAGGCCCTCCCTCCTCAGGTTCTGCCACTGATTTGCTGTGTGATCATAGCGAGTCTCTATCCTACGATGGATCTTATCCCCTCAACTGCCAAATAAATGGGAGAGGAGGCCCGTTGACCACTGGGGGCCCTTCAAGTTCAGACATGTGGGTACATAGTTCAATCAATTCCCTGACACAGAACATATAAGGTGCCAGATCCTTACAAGAATATGTTCTCAGGATATGATTTTTGATGTTCATATCTATATTAGGGTCATTTCACTTGCAAGTAACAGTAACCCAACTCACAGACGTGTAATCAGAAAGGGAATTAATCAGATCATGAAACTGTGGAAGATAACAGAATTAAAATGCAAAATACAAGAACTAGGGCAGCCCTAGGGGACTCAAGAACCAGAACTGGAACCTCAATACTCATAGTCCCCTTTTTCTCCATTTCTGCTGGCTCCAGTTTGATTATATTCTCTCCTACAGACAGCTGACTCCACATGGTAAAGAAAGAAGTCCCCAGAAGTCCCTGCTTCTTGTCCTTCAAACTTTATAACACAAAAACATCGATGTCCTTTATCCTCATTGCCAAAAGAGAGGGCTCTAACTCTGGACCTATCTACAGGATCAGGCAATTAAGGCATTATAATTGGCCAAGCCTGGATCATATTCCCACCCCTGTGGCCAGGGGGTTGGGTAGGAAACTGTGATTGGCAGCCCTATCCCAATCACATGATTGGAGTAGAAGCTAAGCATATCCCCAAAGGGAGAGGATGGTGTTGAAAAGACAAAAACAACAGATGTCCATCCACTGCCACAGCCAACTCCAGGCCCAGGTGGCTTCTCAGCTTGCCAGTCCAATTCGTTTCTGCTCCTCAAGTGCCCAAATTGTCTCCTCCTAGTTCCTCTGTATCTCCCTGTGGAGAAGGGCTCTGGGACTATCTTAAGCAAATCATTTTAAATAAATATCACATGGACAGTACAGATGATTTCATCCTCACTTAATTAGCTGTGGAGTGTTGTGCTTATGCAGCAACATCATGGATTTCTTCTTCTTTTATCCTGTAGCCTGGTTACAGGACACATGAAAAAGGCCCACGTAATGGCCCTTTGCTAATTGTGGTAGATAATCCTAACTTGCCGCAGAAAGCAGGGCCTGTCTGTATACCTGCCGTGAAGACCAGCATCTCTCTCCACACTTCTGTGCATCATCATCCCAGGATGCTAGGCTCCCCGCTGAGCTTTCAACTGCCCGGTCCCCTCGGCAGGCACCCAGAATGTTCATGCCATCAAACGCATCCATGATGCGGTGGCTGTGGCTTGCTGGGTTGGTATGTTAAGCTTCTAAACATGGAGCTGATGGGGAAACCAGTGGCTAACCCAGAGGTAGAAAGCACTGGGAATGAATGGGCTGTTAGGCATCAGAGCAGACTGGGTGGGACTCAAGAGAAATACTGGGAATGCTTTTCAAATCACACCATCGAGGCTGATCCACTTACTACCAATTCTCAATTGTCTCTGACCAAAATAAGGATCCCTCTTCCATCTGTGGGATCAGATAATCCTGTGTCCAAACACTGCTTTCATTATGGATTAGCTAAGTCAGGTTTGGGACAAGTCCTCTAGCCTCTCAGGGTCTCAGATTCTCTATCTGCGTGTTGGGGATAATAATTACTTACTCACAAAGCTTTTGGGAAAAAAATTTACAAAACCAGTGCATGTGAAATGCATAGCCCAGTGTCCGCATACAGGAGGAGCTCAATAAATGTCAGTTCCCCTTGCCTTCCAAAGGTGAAAGTGCCTTCAGGGCAGGGACAATGTCTATATTCTCAGCACACATTAAAGGCCTTGACACAGAAGATGGTGTGCCAGCGTTTGATGAAATGAGTGGGTGAACAGGACCGCTGCTACATCCGTAGTTTCTTCTGGGGCATCCATTTAGACTGGTCTCCACATTCATTCTCTGTTTGAGACTTGATGTCTTCCTTAAGCCTTTATTTATGACAAGGTGGCATCACCTTGATTTCTGAGATTCAAGTGAGATTTTCTCAAATGCCTCAAACCGAGAGAGACACGGTGTTGCCTCCCATCTCTTTGGAGGTTCTTGGGGAGAGTCAGGTTCAGCTACAAGCCTGGGTTGCACTTCCACTGAATTTGTTCATTTTACAGATCACCTGTCTATTCTGTAGGGTCTTTTTTATTCCCTTCTGCACTGTATAACCCCTTCTTAAAAAGTACCCAATACCATCATTCCTCAAAATACTGTTGTAGAGCTAGGTGGACGCCGGATTTCACCAAAGCTTTTGGGTAAGTGATTGCATGAGATTTCAAATGATTTAGAAGTAATATTAGATACCCCCGTTCTCAGAAGTTCTGCCTGGGCAGTCTCCAGCTTCAAGGCATGTTTCCAGCTCCCTCTCTTGATTCATTGACCATCTCTCTTCTTCTGTCTGCTTTCCTGCACCCTGTAAAAGCACCCTGTTACCTCTTTTCATTCCACGGCCTCTTTGCAGACCAGTATCTTAGGAGCTCACATTGCACAACTAAAGAAAACTAGAAAGCTAAGTTCTCTCCTAAGTTCTAAGCTTAGATGTTCTCTCCTAAGAGGAGCTTTGGTACCAGCTTTGATAACAATTACTACAAAACACTCCCCCCACTCCCTGATTATTCTGCTTTACCACAATCCCTGGCTGCCAAGGGATGTCTGAGCACTTTGGCTCTATTCCTTAGATAATGCTTTTTATTTTTTTGTAAAACCTTTGGGGTCTCCCTCAACATCACAGAAATCATTTCAGCATCTCTGGCTTCAGTCTCCTTTTGTCATGAGTGTCTGCTAATTTAATCAGGGATGGGTGGTGAGCAGGTAGGTTGCAAGCACCCAAAGATGAACTTGGATGGACTGCAGCGAGAATTGCTTGAAACTAAGAATATTGACGTTCTAAGGTCGGGGCCAATAAAATACAGTTCTTCCTGCCAGTTTTATATTCCAATCTTGACTATTCATCCCCTGGATAAGCAGAAAGTGACATTAACTTTGTCATCAAGGAGCCTAGGATTTATTCATCTAATATGGATACTGACCCAAACTTAGCTTCCAAGAAACAAGAGCAGAGGAGCAGCCAGGAACATTAGGGATATAGAGCCCTAACTGCACCCTAATCCGCAGTTTGAATTTATCTAGAAATCTAATTGCTCCATCCCTCAAATTCTCTTCCTCAGTAAACGCATGATCCTGGCCACCTGGAGGCGATATTTGTGATGCAAATTGAATGAGCACTAACCAACAACTTGGGTTTGAGTCCTGAGCCTCCTGCTTATTTGTAGTAGGAATTTGAGCCAGTCACTCAACTTTCTGTGATACAGTTTTTCCATTTCTTTAAAGAGAAAGAGAGAGAATCTTATCCACCTCATTAGTGAAGGGTTCATGTAAGATTAAGCCAGTGGTTCTCAAACATGGCCACACAATAGAATCACCTGGGCAGGTTTTTAAACTTCTGATGCCCAACCCACACCCCAGACCCATTAAATCACAATCTCTGGGGGTGGAACTCAGGCATCAGTCACTTTTAAAGCTCCCAGGTGATTCCAGTCTAGTTAACCACTAGATTAAATGGATGTGAAACCTTTCCCCAAATGTTGGGGATTGTCATCATTACACTAGCTTACAACAGCCCTTTATGTGATAAGAAAACAATGCTTCCCTTGAGACCACAGGTTTCGCATGTTTATATGCCAGTGCCCCACTGTGGTAAGATCAGAGCCACACGGATAAAAGTAAGATCCAAGGTATTAACAGAAAACATCCCAATGTTCTAGATTCACTAAGTTTTCTTTAAAAGGTGAACCTTAGAATCACCTATCTCAAGAACTGGGAAGAATAGTACAAATATATCCTTTATTCTATTTTTCTGCCTCCAGCAAAAGTTGTGCTTCAACCGTAGCAGACTGGGCTTCTTCAGTTCTCTGGGTTGGGGGTGGGGGCTCAATCACCTGCCCCACCCAGTCCCACCTTTGTTTTCCATCCTGCCAGGCAATTTGCCCAGCTTCCTTCCACCCCTGCTCATGCCACACAACCCCTTGGCACATACATGGCTGGCCCCTGCTCAGTTCTATGTTCCAGAGCCAGTGCAGAATGTAATGCCTGCTTGGAAGGCTTCCCATATTACACAGACCCTTCCTTGACTGTCTTTAACTGACTTCTCCTCAATCAAGCAGGGCCCAAGGAGGGAGAGTGGGCCCCGCATGCTATAGGTGTGCCCACAACTAGGCTGACACTACTTCATGACTAGCCTTGGGCTATCCTGCTAGGTGACGTGTTGTCTTCCTAGCTAGGTTATTAAGTTTGTCTAGAAATGGGATCATGTCTTCTAGACCCTCCTCCCTACTCCAAGTGTGCTTCATGGAACACAGCATCAGCAACACCTGGGAGCTTGTTAGGAAGACAGAATCTCAGGCTCCAGCCCCAACCTACTGAATCAGAATGCTCATTTTAACAAGATACCTGAGGGGATTTGCATGCATGCACATTAATGTTTGAGAAGCACCAATTTATACCTTTTAGGTGTCTAGAACAAGTCATTGATACATCAAATAAATGGTTACCAAGCACTACGTAAGGAACTACACCATGTAAGATGACAACACAGTGTGCTAAGAGCTAGTTTAGGGGTAAGTGCAGGATACTCTGGGAGCATGGAAAAGAGAAACTATGGAAGTTTTAAAATATGTCCACAAATTCTCTGAAATACCTCTTTAATTCCCTTCCCCCTTAAGGGGGACTTTTAATGAATTGCCTCTAACAAGGAGTATATGACAGAAGTGGTGGTGTGTGACTTCAGAGACCAGGACATGAAAGGCATTGCAGCTTTCCCCCCGCTGTCTCTTGGATCATCCACTCTGGGAGAAGTCAGCTGCCAGGTTGTAAGGATGTTCAGTAGTCCCGTGGAGAGGCCCCACGAAACAAGGAACTGAGGCCTCCTGCCATGTCAGTACACCCTCTTGGAAACAGACCCTCCGGCCCCAGTCAGGCTTTCAGATGACAGTAGCCCCAGCCAACACCATGACTACAACTCACAAGAGACCCTGATCCAGAAGCGCCCAACTAAACTAATCCTGTATTCCTGACCCACAGAAAATGTAAGATAAATGTTTGCTGTTTCAAGGCACTAAGTTTGGGGTGATTTGTTACGCAGCCACAGAGAGCTAATACAGGCACCTAACCACATCCTAAAGAAACAGGGAAGGCCTCCCGAAGGAAGTCATCTCTAATCTAAGACCTGAAGGGTGTGTGGGAGTTAGCCAGGCAATATAGGTAGGAAAGAGTTTTCCAGAGAGGGCAAAGGCCTGCTTGGGAGAATGGGATACTTTGCAGGAACTACAAGTAATTCAGACAGCGAAGGGGAAGAGTGATATACAATGCTGGAAAGTCTAGCAGGGACCAGGTAATGCAGGGCCTCACAGGCTACAAAGAGGAGACTTGACTACCTTGGGGACCATGTGGGACTTTCATCAGCACAACAGTGGCATGGTCAGATTTAGGCTTGGTAACATTTATCCTGGTATCTCGGGGAAGAACAGGCTGGAAAAGAAGGTGAGATGAGACGGGAGGCCAGAGACTAGGCCCCCGCAGCAACCAGGCGGGAGATTATGGCAACTTGGACTGCAGCGCGGCTTCCATAAACAGGACGCGCTTATTCATTGCTTGGAGATGCGGCGGCACAGTTGACTGGAGTCGCCTCTGGGTTCGTGCACGCGCATTTACACTCAGCATTTGCGGACTGGCTCTGAGCGTGTAACCTCATGCGTAAGGTCAGGTCATAAAGGAGTGGTTTTGTATCAGGACAGTGGCCAGCACCTCCGCGAACATCTGGAGACCAACCCTTGAAGCAACGGAAGCCAGGATCTTAGAGGGAGCGCCAAGGGAAACTGAGTCCAAGAGGACTCAATTGGGAGGTGAGGACAATAAAGGCCCCTTCCGTGCCCCTCACTCTCAAAAGATGATCTTCTTTCTCTCCAGAGGAGGCAAATCGAGAGAGAGAGAAAGTAGATTAGTGGTTGCCTAGGACAGGAGGTGGGGTGGGGTATAGGAGGGTGATAACTAAAGATTACAGAGTTTATTTTAGAGATGATGAAAATGTTCTAAAACTGACTGTGGTGATGATTGTACAACTCTGTGAATATTCCAAAAACCCATGAATGGTACGTTTTAAATGGGTGAATTCTACGGTGTAGGAATTATAGACCATAGAAGGAAGCTGTGGAATTTTTTTTAAAATAAAAATAAAACCTTCTTGCATACTTAATGAAGAATATAGATGTATCAGGTGGAAATGCTGCTTGACGTTATAGCGTATGTTTATTTGATTATTGCTTACCAACCTCAGCTAAAATGTAAGCTTCGTGAGGATGAAATTTTGCCTGTTTTACTCACCACTGGTTCTCCATAGTACAAAACAGAGCCCAACTGGTAACAGGAACTCAAAAAAGATTCAGTGAATGAAGAAATGAATAAACATCTTGACCACATCATTTGAAGCAAATCTTCTTCTTGTTCTAATAGAAAAAGTGTCCCTCATCCTTTCGAAGGTCTGTGGGGGTGATGCCGTCTTCCAGAAGATTATTTTGAAAGAAGTAACCACAGGTAACCTGTGATGTTGGCTTCCACGGAGAAACCTAATTCCCAGCAGATTTGAGATCCAGCCATCGCACTGGTGGGCTCCTCCTCCATTTGACACGATCCCTTTCAAACTAGCTAAGTCAGCACCAATTAACACTCATTAATCCAATTTTCATGAAATTGTACAATTAGACGCAGAAGTTCACAGAGCAGAACAAATGACTGGAAACCAGAGTGAAACACCTCTTCCGGCTTCTTAGCCTGCTCAGGTGTAAGGGGCCCTTCCAGTGAGAACTGGAAAGCAGGTAGCAGTTCAAGGTCAGCTTGTACGCACACTCCTGTCTTAACATCACGGGCTTGAGAAATGGAGGTCACACACAATGGTAACAGGCCCCTCAGGCTCTGTGGAGCCAAAATTCAATGAATGAATGGTGGCACCCCTTCTGGCTCTATGCCTCTGATGCCTGTCCACAAACACACATTCTTTCATTCAACCTAGAAATTTGAGTAGAGCTGGAATCTTCCATCTGATGGGTGAGGACATAAAAGCCAAAGGTATTGGCTGACTCACTTATGAACCCAGAGTTAGTGAAGGAGTCCTTGCAGCAAGTTGGCTAAGCCCATGTGTTTTAAAATCAGACCCAAGTTTGAACACTAATTTTGCTACTATTCTGTTACCGTGGGCTGATTAATTAATGTTTCCAAGCCTCAGTTTCCTCATCTACAAATTAAGCAGCATCTACAAATTAACTTCTTGGTATTAAACAAGACAATGCATATCAAGTATTTATCACAAGGCCTGGCAAAAAAGTATGTTGTTGATAAATGTTAGTTTAAAAAAGACACAGTTCAGGCTCTTTCTATCATACGTTTCAATACACCATGCTCTACTAATAAATAACTGTCTTGCGCCTTCACTTTCCTTGCCTAATCCCTTTGAATGAACCTCAGCTTAGGTGATAAGATATGTATTAAATCCCTAGTGTATGCATCTATTCATTCAGTGCAGCTTTGTTGAGCACCTGCTCACCTGCTATATGCCAGCCCCTGAGCTAGGTGCTGGCTAAAAATAATTTTAGAAATAAAAGGCTCTATGCCTAATTTCAAGGGGCTTGTAATATAGGATAATGTAGGATGGATGTATGACCAAGAAGGAGTAAGAGAAAGTGGAGTAATTACAATTTCTTGATGTTTTGACCTGCCCTCATGCCTCACCGATTGTAAGTTCCATGGTCTGTCCCATCCTCAACCCATCACTCATGGCTCCAAAAAGGCTCATGTTGGCCTCATCCTCCAAACATGGGGCTTTGTAATTGAAGAGTGTCTGGAGTACTATTTATTCAGCACCCCAACTTTACTGAGCAAGTACAATCTGTCAGGCACTGAATACTGGGTATACTGGATTCCAAACGGTGACAAAACAGATATGGTCCCATTCCTTGTGAAGCTTAGCTTGTGATATAGGCAGATAACAGCTGTTAATATAAGAAGTGTGTAAATAAATGTAAAGTTGCAACCAGGAAGCAGTGAATGGGAGGTTATAATGTTATGAGAATGTATAATAAGGAAACAGGAACCTGTCCGGGAGATAAGTCTTCACAATAAAAGGAGGCTGACTCTGAGTTTTGATATATAGAGAAGGTTTAAGCAGCACAAAGAGAAGGGAAGAGTTTCTAGAGTGGAGACAATGGTGTGAGCAAAAGTCCTATGGTGGGAAGAGCCTGCACACATGAGGGACAGAGGGGACATGGACCTGGACAACAGAAATGGGAGTTCGTGGGAGATGACGTCACAGTAGGTAGGATCCAGACCATGGCAGGGGCAGCATAATTATAGTTGTATCTTGAAGTGTGAATCAGCTAAGAAGGCTGGTGGGAAGAGTGTGCACAAAGGGAGAGTGGTTGGAGTCGAAGTTGGAGAGAAGGGCAGATCATGCACAATCCTGAGGCCAGGACCAGGAGTTTGGATTTAAGACTACATTTAAAGGGAAGTCTTTGGTCTGTGCTGGGCAGAGGATGGAGGGAAGAGAGCAAGAATAGATCTGGTGTGAGCAGTTATTAAGCTATCATGATAGTCCAGATGGGACTTGATGACAGCTTGACCAGGATGGGAGAAGGGGAAAGGGGAGATACAGTGGGAATAGAGAGAAATGGTAGGATTCCAGATCTACTTAAGACACTACAGGGTTCCCAGACAACCTGCCCACGACTCAGATGTCTCCAGGAATGGACACATGCAGGGCAGCGAGGAACCAGGTAAGTTGAGGTATCTTGTTTGTATTCAGGAGCTGACCTTGGAAGAGGTTGACCTTGAAAGGTCCCCTTACATGGAGATGGCCACTCTGGCCTCAATGTGATACCCTCATGTGAGGCATGTTCCCATTTTCAGGGGATCAAGTCACGTCGTGGCTGATCTCAGTAGAATTCCTTAGAGGGAAAGTCTCACTGCCCTCATTCCACTGAGGAATCTTGGGCTGAACTTTGTAGGTGTGGAGTCATCGATAAAATCAGGGTGGGATTCCAAAGGCACCAAGCCTGAGCCTGCATTCTAAGTTAGTAAAAATTTCTCTGTCGTAACTACTTCTTCCGTAAGCCTTGGAGATGTTTTTTGAATGAGCCACAATTCTCAGAGGTGATGAAAAGAGTTCCTGTGGGGTAAGATTCTATTTTCAATTTCAAATAATCCCCAAGTCCCTCCTGCTTCCCGGCACAGGAAAATATACCTCTAGGAAACAAAATGTATGAAAATGCTGCTGTTGCTGCTGAAATTAAAGTTCTGGATTCATTTCCTTTCTAGAGAAATGTAGTAGATTAATTTTCCTTCCTGAGGAAGGTGTTTCTATAAACTTGGGATTTTCAACTGGGGGCAGTTTTGCCTCCCAGGGAATATTTGGCAATATCTGGAGACATATTTGGTTTTCATAGCTTGGAAATGCTACAGGAATCTAGTGGGTAGAAGCCAGGGATGCTGTTCAACATGCTACAACTCACAGGACGGCCCCCTCCTACACACACAAAGGATTATATGGCCACTACTGTATGGCAGTAGTGCTGAGGTTAAGAAACTCTGCTATAAATGTTATCTACATCTGCCTTTATTCTGACACTCGGTACACTGGATATAGAAATCATGTCATTCTTATCCACCTCCTTTAGGAAACGTCAGGTGGAAGGATGAATGGGTGGATGGATGTGTGGATAGATGGATTAATGAGTGATGGAGAATTAGTCATTGAATTACTAAATGAATAAGTAGGCAAATGGATGAATGACTAACAACATTAACAAGTTAAATAAAAATATAGCTAACATGTATCTAGCATTTACAACCTTTGTGCACCACGCTAAGGCCTTTACTTGGGATTGTGTTTCAAGTCTTGCTTAATGGTCACATTCCCAACGGGATCTTCCACGATGCTGCCATTAACACCATCAGCTTCTCTATCTCCCTCCAGAATGTTGTCCTTATATATATGGGCAGGGGTTTTTGTTTGTTTCATTTACTTCCGTGCATTCAGCACCAAGGATAGTGCCAGATACTTAGGCAACCCTAACCCTGGACAAATATTTGTTAAATTGATGATGTACCTTAATGCCCTCAGCAAACCAATAAAGAAGGTACAATTTTTGTTTTTGCTTGACAAAACTAAGAAACTGAAGCCCAGAAATGTAATGGAATGTACCCAGAGACACACAGCTAGTAAGTGGCAGAGCCAGGATTCCCACTGACCCTAAAGAACACTCTTGACTGCCAAGCAGTGTTGCCTCTTTTAAGAAGGGATGAATGCACATCAGTTCCTTTGAAGACTTTACCTGGCTACAGTTGAAGTTCTAAAGACAGAACACAGCTGGTCTCTAACCTATCTTCCCACCCTCTAATTCCTTTTCCTTCCCAGGTGAAACAGTGATTGCACAAGGATTGTTGAGTTTTGGCAAGGAAGAAAAGGCACACATCCCCCAGCCTGACTCTCTTAGAGGCAGGCCAGACTCAGAGAAATGTGCTAAAGGAGTGATGGACTTGAGCCTCTTTGTTTCAGCTTACAAAC
Source organism: Daubentonia madagascariensis (assembly GCA_023783475.1). NCBI lineage: Eukaryota > Metazoa > Chordata > Mammalia > Primates > Daubentoniidae > Daubentonia > Daubentonia madagascariensis. The sequence continues at coordinate 1,854,733 of JAKFHU010002505.1, read as the reverse complement.
TTCAATTGGTTGCTAAGAGACTGTACAAAGGGAGGCCCATTCGAAGCCCTCAGAACCCACACACACTTACATAATACCAGGCCCTTTCTTTATAGAAATGCAAATAGTGCAAGTGCAAGCCCAGTCTGCAATCTGTGCTGAATGTGATAAGGGGATTTCCGTTTGGGCCCCCAAGAAATCCCGTCTCCTGGGGGATGGGCTGTGGAGGAACCGAATGGTCAGGAAGGTTCTTCCTTCGGTACCATTTCCAAATGACCTAAATAAGAATTAACATGCAATCCAATCCTCACTCCACAATAACAAGATTTTACACAATCAGTACCCACACTAATTAATTCAATGATCCTGTGGAATTATTTCCAACGTTGCTTTTCCAGCATTTCCAATCAATAAGCAGGGAGAACATTTATTTTATGGCCCCGAATGTTGGGAAACCATGACGTCTTCTAAACAGGTTGAGCAAGTATCTCTCACTCATGGAACTATTTCCTGGTCTGTGCTTGTCAAACCTAATTCAAATGGGGGGCGGGGCGAGGCACTAAAGTGAATTAAGCAATTTCTGAGAGTCAATGCCCCAAGCTAGATTTGGTTAGAATCTCCAGATTTGGAAAAGACCACGATTCCTGACCAGCAGGTTTTATGATGCACTGTTCAAAATGAAGAAAGAAGTGTAGCCAGGATAACTAACCCACAGCAACCTGGCCCATGGCAATTGAAGTGTCTTACACTTACACATTTTACTTAATAGAGTACCTACTACGTGCTAAACAGCATTCGAGGGGATGAGGATGTAATGGTGAACCGTCCATGTTGTCTTGACAACATCCTCGTCCTCTTGAAGTTTACATTAAGCCAAGAGATAATGGATATGTAAATAGATAAAAATATCAGTTAATGACAAGGGCTTTGTAGATACTAAAGCATGGTGATATGACAGAGAGGATTTGAGTAATAAATAGGAAAGATCATCACACATCTCAATTTATCCAGGACTATTCTGCTTAAACCTATCTTCTTGGTTTAAGTGTTATAGAGTCCCCTTTGACTCCTATAAGTGTTCTAGATTGTTCTAAATTATATGGTTGCCTTATAAATGTCCACCGAGTGGTAGGCTACATCAGACCAGGTAGTCAGTGAAGGCCTCTCCGCCGAGGTGACGATTCTGCTAAGGCTGAATATGACAATACGTCAGCCACAGGAAGATGCAGAGGAAGGACATCCTGGGCTGAAAGAACCCAAGTGCAAGGTCTGGAGGGAGGAAAGTTATTGGAGGAACAGCGTGGCAGGACCATGATGAACAGAAGGAAGAGCACAAGATGAGGATGTAGGTACGGGCGGAGGACTGATAGCGTGGAACCATGAAAATGTGGGTACAGATCTTAAATTTAATTCTAAGAAGCACAGGAAACCATTGAGAGTTTTAAGCAAAGAAGTGGTATGAGTCAAATTTTTAAAAGATGACTCTGGCCATTGTGAAGGATTTTAAAGGGCCGTGAGTCAAAGCAGAAGGATCATTTAGGACGTTATTGCCACAGCCAAGATAATGAGAGGTGGAGGATGAATGTGGGCGGTTGGGGTAGAGATGAGGAGACACCAATGGACTCGGGCATGGTTCTGGGGTTGAGGTCATTGGACTTCCCATTGGGTTAGATGCACGGAGCTCGAGAGAAAGGGAAGAATCCTAAGTTTCGGCTGGAGCAGATTTTGGCCAGGGATGCATAGAGAACAAGAGTAGAGTGAAGAGGGGATTTCCTGCACAGATTGCACATGAAGCTGGTGGTGACAGTTTACAAGGGCTTGCCAAGAGCCAGGCACTGCCATTAGCACCGTACACCTGAGTCTTAATCCTCACAACAACCCTGTGGGGGTACATACTATTATTGACTCTATTTTACAGGTAAAGGAAAAGATCAGAGATGGTATATGATTTTTGCACAAGTGACTAAGCCGTGGTTCAAGGATGAGTGCCAGGATGCATGTAACACTAAATCCTAGAAGAAATAGAGCAGAATTTCATGGAGGAAAAAAAGGCAACCTCATTTCACGCAGATCTAAGATTTTTGCTTTGAAATGATAGATTACCTTTAATAAACACTTACGTGGTTGGAACTAATCATAGGGAATTATTGCAAGACAGTATTTTGGAGAAAGTTGAGGAGAGAGGAATGTCCACAATTGTACCTTCCTTTCAAACCCTGAAGAACAGGAAACTTAGTCCAAAGTCATGAATGAGGACTTGGAAGAAACTTGGAAGATAGTATAGCTCAGGAACAGGGCTTGGAATGAGGGACTCAGCCTCCTCCAGGATAGGGCTGGGATCACAGGACTGAATAGAAAGCTATTTTTTCAAGAACCTTAAATTCTCAATTTGAGCCAAATATTTTCCCTTTGAAATCCCAAGCCCCACTAAAATTCTCTCAACTCTGAAGCAGACAGAACACTAATATCAGAAAAGATGTCCACAGGCCCATTGCACGTGATAAAGCTCATTTGCCACTGGAGAGATCCAACGTCCTGCAATGTCTGCTTTGCCCAGATGGGACTGCCTGTTGCAAACCCAGCTGCCAATCTCACTTTAGGAATGGCTGGCTTTAATCCAAACTGGCCCTGACCAGTCCAGCCTTTCATGACAGCACCATCACTTCTCCCAGGGGCTATGTTTTTCCCCACTATCTGGCAGGGAACTATTTTATTGGCTGAAATACATTGAAGTTTCGGCTCAGGGGGAGGGAAGCGTATCCACTGTGGTCTCGGGGAACAAGGGGAGGCTTACTCTGAGACAAATCCTATTAGCAGTAACACGGATCTGTGGAAAGATTCTGTTCAACGACTCTGAGGACAGACAGGAATGTGACAGGAGAGACATGCCGAATCTGTCAGGTTAGATGATAAAAAAAACTGGTTCACTTTCAGTTTTCTAGATGTGAGATCACTGCCAGGATTCCAGCTGCTTTCAGCCTCAATGAAGAGAAAGAGAGAGACAGAGAGACAGACAGAGAGAGAGAGAGATGCCAGTCCGGAGGTCGTCAAAGACTGCCCAAAGCAATGGATGGCTTTCTCTTTGTTTGCTCTAGTATTATTATTTTTATTATTCTAAAAATATAGCTGTGGTGTCAGCAGAAGAGATCCCATCTCCCAGGAGGCATTTTGGAAGTGTGGGAGATTACTTTGGGTTGCCACAATGGTAGGGACATTTAGAGTGTCAGGTCTATGCAAAGGAGAGACCAACCTCAGCCCATGCAGAATTGTCCCACATTCTGCTTAACTTTCTAATGTCCCCCTGGACACTCAGGTAGATGAAAAAACCATTTTTCCTATAAACACAAAGTTATTTTTTCACAATCTTAATTTACAATGAAACTTCCAGGTCTGGAATTAAATTGTAAATTTCACTTTGTTATTCAGAACTTGGCCAGCAGTTGCTCACCAATTCAGAAAACCCCATCACCGATGGCAATGCCACATGTGGTTCTATAATCATCAATAAAACAGACCTGTATCCACGGGCTTCTGTAGACAGCCCATTCACAATGATTGTCGATAAAGGTGCAAGCATCTGCCTACTTCACCATGTCTTCTGTGTTCGTGGCCAAGTATTTACTGAAATACATATTATTTTATATAAATTACTTTCTTTTACTCTCCTTTATAATACTGTTAGGGCATTATATTAAATTTTTATGAAATTATGTATGTATGTGAGTTATAAAATCTATGAATTTCATCTCAGGATAGTAAAGAGGATGTCACAAAATATTAGTTATAAAAAGAAGGCATTGGGCCTGAAAGGGCTGAGAACCATAAAAATACCACGAAGTATTATGAAAGAAGATTGCGAAGAAGAACAAAATCACCCTAATACCCTACTTTTCGTTTTTTAATATTCCTTTCCAGTATCCTTCCTCACACACGATCACTTTGGAATAATTGCAACTATAGTTCACGTGATCATACTGACCGTTCACAGCCAGCCTTTGAGGAAACCCATCGTATGGATGGGGAAACTCAGAGAAGTTACGCGTCTTCACAGAATGCGTGAGTAGCTGAGCCAGGCTTTCACCCTTTCAACCCAAAAGGGCCTGCTGCTCCCAAACCGAAGTCCTTTTTCATAATCATTGTTAGCTTTTGCTGGTGCCAAGGATCCTAGGACAAACATAACAAGAACCAAGAGCTGCGGGGAAAGAGAGGGTGGAGGAAGACACAGAGAAGAAAGAGACAAAGACCGAGTAGGAAAAGGTGGGGGAGAAGTGGGGGGTAGAGCAGGTAAAGATGGGAGGGAGGGAGAAGGAGACAAAGAGGGAGGAGGGAGCAAGGGACGTGGAGGGGGGGCGATGGGGGAGGACCCACAGTGTGGAGTCTAGTTCCACTCTGCTATTTCGGTGAATGTGGGCAAGTCCCTGCTCTCTGTGGCTGCCTTACCACATGGGTGATGGAGGCTACGTGCCTGCCTAAGGTTGTGGTAAGGCCGAACAGCACAAAAGATAGGAGAGAATTCCGGAAGAGTTCAAAGGCCTGTTACAAAAGTAGAAAGGGGCATGTCCTAGCTTCCTTATCCATACCTTCCAGCTAGATCTTCCAGCACTTGGAGCCCATGTGTGCGTGTCTGTGCGTGTCCTGTGTGTGCCTTCCTTCACTTCCCCACCCGCACAGAGGTGATTTTAGAGGAAGTGACTGAATTCCACTTGTCACCACGCAGCCCCTAGGCTGGGATTTCTCCCTGGTTCCCTTTCATTCCAGTGCTGGGAGACAGCCCTGGCCAGATGAGGGAGATGTAGGAAGCGTTTGTCATTGAGGTCCATTGAATTTTATTAGCAATTTTCTCCTTTGTTAGCAATTTCACATTGCATATTAGCATTTGTTTTCATATCATATTAGCATTCATCACAAAAGGCTAATCCCATTAGCACTTTTCACATTGTATTAGAGAAAACAAATAATCGCATGGTGCCAATGCATCCCTGCAACAAGGATGGCCTTTTTCATCTGCTGCTTTTCTGTTTGTTCCAGATCTGCCCCACCCCTCTCTGCAGAGCTGCCTACAAATAGGGAAAAACTCACAGATTCTGACTCTCTGAATCATTTGAGCTATTCCAGAACTGGGGTTTGCCCTTCCCAAAATTCCTATTCATTCATTCATTCAGTTAATATTCATTGAGCATATACCTGTACTAGGCGTTGTGCTAAATGCTAGCGATACAGTGTTAAACAAGACTCTATGATAAAAAGGCAAATAAATGTTTTCCTCAAGTTTCAGGAATATATAAACAAAATGCAAGGGAATATTTTAAATAAACTTTTTTTAGAGCTCTTTATAGTTCAATTGTCGACAAAATCGGTATGCCAATTTCATGCTTTTCATCTTCCTCTGTTCATTAAAGTAGGTCTTCTAACGGTCCATCGGGCAACATTCTGTTAGCTCAGTTGGTATGACTGGTTGAACCTAAAAGAAATAATCCTGCATTTTCAATATATTTCATAATTCAAGATTTTTCCTATTCGTGATTTGGTTTCTGAGCAAAGGAAGTGTTTTCAACATTTGGAAGTTTACACATGTAGATATTTAGAGCATGCACAGCAATAGTTTTTATTGTTTAAAAAAAATGAGTCCACTTTCTTATTTTTCAGATCATTCCCAAAGTAAAATTGTCCACCCCCTCACTTATTAGGTTCAGAGTACTTATTAGGTTCAGATACTAAAATTGTCACAATTTCTGGTAAATGCCTCAATTACCAAAGGAACAACGATTAGAAATCTGATCGTCAGTCCTGGGTACATCATCTGCAGATCCCTACAGCCATGAAGATGAGAGAAAAATATTTTATAAATTGTAAAGCTCTCTACAAATGTGTAAGGCTGTGATTCCAAAGAAAGCTGAAACCTCATGCCAGGGAAAGCATGATAAGAGAGAAAAGATCTTAAATATTTTAATGTCAAGGAAACTTTCAGTTGTTGGGTGAAGCCTATGGACCCCCATCTCAGAAAAAGTAGGGTTTTCATATGCATAAAGTAAAATGCATAGTAAATCAAAAGAAACTAATTATACTGAACTGCCGTTATCATAATAGTTTTTTAAATTGTGATAAACAAATATATGAGCTTCTTTAAAAAAAATTTTATTATGGAAAACTTCAAGCATATACAGAGTAAACAATAGTATTGTGAACTAAACTAAAATAAAAGTCTTCCCCCGCCACCAGCTGACTGAATGGACCCCCTCCTGGCCAAGAGGACATCCTAAAACTAAATTGTCCACCTCGAGGAAGTCAGACATGCTTCACCACGTCCCCCCTCCCTTCTTGGAGACATCCTTTGTAACTCATCAACAGGCCTAAGGCTATGCAAGACAAACCTGCAGGTCCTCAATTTACACAACAAATTTAAGTGTGGTGACTTGTCTCTTCCTTATCTAAAACATTCCAAGCCTTTAGACAAAGCTTCATTTTTTTAACCAATTACAAGTCAAGGAGTCTTTAAACCCACCTATAACCTGTAAGCCCCCATTTCCATATGGCCCACCTTTTTGGGCCAAACCAATGTATGCTTTCCATGTATTGATTTATGACTTTACCTGAAACCCCTATCTCCCTAAAATGTATAAAACCAAACTGCGGCCCAGCCACAGCGAGTCCACTTGCTCAAGGCTTCTTGGGTGTGGCTCCTGGTCACGGTCCTCAAATTTGGCTTAGAATAAACCCCTTTAAAATTATTATACAGAGTTTGGCTTCTTTTCCATGGACAGTATAAGGAGCCCCAGGCCCTCGTATCCCAACTTCAACCATCATCAATATCCTGCCACCCTTTTGGAAAGATATGGAAACATCCACACACTCTCCACGACCAGCTTGATTATTTTTGAGATAAAATTTACATACATTGGAATCCGCAACCCTGAACTGAACACTTTTGACAAATGGATATGGTTCTGTAACCCACACCCACACAAAAACGGGAAGCCTTTCAATCTCCCCGGAAGTCTCCTTGTGTTTCTTCCTTGCCAATTGTTCCTTCTCATAAACTCATTAAGTAACAAGAACTAATGGTCTATCTAAAATCTACCGTAAAAATTTGAAGAAGTAATGAGCATTAATGCTATTTCGAGATATCTCTAACAACTGTAAAGTGGTATCTACTTTTTGTTATCTGTTGATAACAAAATCACAGATATGTGACTGGATTTGTTGCCTGCGTTCATGATGAGTACCAGGTACACTGCTCAGCACTTTGCACACATTTAACTCTGGAAATTATTGATGACTAAGTGCTCTGATCCTCATTTTAAAAATGAGGAAACTGGGATTCAAAAAATTTAAGTAAGAAGCCCAATGTCTTCCATCTCATGGGTGGTGGTTCTAAGATAGGAACTTAAGGAAGAGTTAAAAACATCTGGACTCTAATTTTGGCTCAGTTCCTTAGTAGCTGTGTGACCCCTGGTGAGATTTTTAACTCTCTGGTCCATATTTTTGACTTCCAAAATAGTATTCATAATACCTTCTTCTGGAGTTATGATGATGATCCTGATATTCATGAAAGAATCTGATCATTTAGGATTCAACAGAAATTGGCTCCAATCCTCAACCAAAATAAGACCGGAGTCCTGCATCTCTCTCTCTCTCTCTCTCTCTCTCTCTCTCTCTCTTCTTTTTTCTTTTTTTTTTTTTGAGACAGGGTCTTGCTCTGTTGCCCTGGCTAGAGTGCAGTAGCGTCATCATAGCTCACTGCAGCCTCAAACTCCTGGCCTCAAGTGATCCTCCTGCCTCAGCCTCCCAAAGTGCTAGGATTATAGGCTGGGCCACAGCACCTGGCCTATGGAACCCTACCTCTCTCTAAACCTTTTTCTAAACAGGAATAGGTGACCTATGTCTTTCCTCATCGTATGTGGCTCCAGCTTCCTAGTTGCACTCGCACAGCTGGAGGTGGGGGGGGCTGGAGACTGGGAGAGGCTTATTGGAAGCCATGACCAAGGTCTAATGCCCAAGGGGTAGCCAAAGAAGAGGGTATAAGAAACGCTGTGGCTGTTTTACGACTACTTTCTTTTCCTACAATTTAACTGTAGTTATGGGCAAGGTTCTCAACAGGACGAGCTAAGGGTCACATTACCTGAGAATCAGATCTACACAGGGGCTGGTCACAAACACAGACTCCTGGGCTCTACCCAAGACCTAGGAACTAGAATTGATGGTGGTAGGGTGTGAAAATCTGTATTTTGAATAAGCTCCCCCAGGTGATCTTGATGCACAATCACATTTGAGAATCAATCCTCTATGCTTCAGTATTTCGAATGGTTTGGGAATGTGTTAGAATTTCTCTGTGTTCTCAATGCCTAGCACAGGGCCTTATGGATCCCAATAAGTTATTTAGAGATGGGATGTTTTGCTCACTGATGTAGTGCCAATGCAGTGCCTGGGACATAGAATGTGCTCAATAATGATTATCATTATTATTTTGCTTTAATAGAATGACTAGCTATCCTCCTCTTCAAAGAGCTTTGTAAAGAGGTCACTTGTTACTTAAACATAGACAAAGGTAAAGCGAACCCTGGTTCACAGAGATGATGAGGTTGTTGGTGATAATAATGATGATGGCAATAACTGTTGTAGAATGACCTTTTGGGCCCCAATTCCTACCCCTCTTTGTATCTACACCCTTGCTCTAAAACTTTACAATTCCTTCCACAAAAGGAAGATATACTTTCTCACTCCTTGACTTTGGGCTCAACCATGTGACTTGCTTTGGCCAATGGAATATTAGCAGACATGACACAGGATGAATTTGAAATGCAGGGTATGCGTGGCTGGGCATACCATCTAGTGACTTTGCCATTGCCACGAGAAGAGCTTCCCTTGGGTAGCTTCGTCTTCTTCAGCCTGAGCCCCAGAGTAAACACATGAGGACCAGAGTCATCCTATCCTGGAGCAAAGTAGATGCTTATTATTGTATGCCACTGAGATTTTGTGGGTGTTTGTTACGCAGCAATGGCTGACCGACACATGATGGCGACGTCAATGATGATCATCATAAATATATCTACTTTCATTTATACAGAGTAAGTTTTAATAATACAGAGAAGACAGAAAGTGCAAGGGTCCCAGGTCGTCAGGTCTGACAGGCTCTGCAAAATACTGTGTGATTAGGGTATTCAATCTCTCTCAATTTCAGTGTCCTCATCTATAAAATAAGAATAATACTTATCTTACAATGTAGTCAGGAAGAATAAATGAGCTGATGCCTATTAGGTGCCTGGTACAGAGTAAGCACTCAATAAAACAAGAAGGAAGGGCGGGAAGGAAGAAAGATGGGAAAGAGAGAGGAAGGAAGAAAGGAAGGAAGGAATGGAGGGAGAGAGGGAAGGAAAGTAGGAAGGGAGGGAAAGAAGATTTTCATAAAAACGGAAAATTCACCTGCAATTGAGGGCAAAGGTTCACAGCTCACACTTCACCTCCTCTGAGCTCTGCTCACCCAGCCTAGATTCCAAGAAGAATGCTGTGCCACTCTCCCTGGGCCTCCCAAAGCACACAGCATTTCCAGAAGTACCAGGCCAGGTGTTTGATGCTTTCACAAGGCTTCTCATACTTTTTAAACCTGTTGCCACAGGAATAGCTTCCACACTGGCAGTACTGGCAAAAGACTGGCAGAAAGAATAAGGAGGGGAGAAATCCACCCTCCTGCATTCTCGCTGGGAAATTATCCTTAGCCTTTGATATATTAAAATTGAAGAGCTGTAAATGCTGGTTGTCATGGCGACATTTTGCATGCCGCCCTGCGATTGGTGGTGTAAGTTCACTTTCCTTTGGGTGTTGCAGCCTAATTAACTGTTATTTTTGTCAGTGTGGAGGAAGAGCCCACACTTGGGGTTTTTGGCAGTGATTGCAGCCCCTGTGGACTGAGTTAATTTTCATAGACTACAAAGACAGAAATGGCAGGGCCCCAATCATATTTATAGTCTCAGAAAAGTTGCCAATGTTTAAGTAAGAGTCAGAGAAAATATTAGTGCATTTCCCAACTTCTCTTTGACAATTTCAATATCTCTAGTAATTGCAAAACTTATTTGGGTTGGATTGGGGATAATAAACAGTAGTTAACCCAAACCAAGAATCAACCCTTTGTTCCTGGGTCCAGCCGATTCTGCCTCTCCCACCAGACATGCATACACTTGTGAGCCTGCACTCACCGGAATGTTTAGCTTTGCACCACCATCCGTTATAGGTCAGTATTGCACACTAACAGTATTCAAATGAGGCTAGCAGGAACATGTAAAAGCCATTTGATCTAGTTCTCTTTCTCCACACCCAGAGATGTCATAATTATGCCAGCCAATCATACCACAAAATTATTAAAGCCATATATGATAAATCCACAGCCAATATCATACTGAATGGGGAAAAATTAAAAGCATTCCCCCTTAAAACTGGAACCAGACAAGGTTGCCCACTATCTCCACTTCTATTCAACATAGTGCTGGAAGTCCTGGCCAGAGCAATCAGACAAAAGAGAGGAATCAGGGATGTCCAAATGGGGGCAAAAGAGATCAAACTTTCACTATTTGTGGACGATATGATATTATATCTAGAAAACCCCAAAGATTCAACCAAGAGATTACTGGAATTGATAAATGAATTCAGCAAAGTCTCAGGATACAAAATCAATGCACACAAATCCATAGCCTTCATATATGCTAATAACAGTCAAGCCGAGAAACAAATTAAAGACGCAATACCTTTCACAATAGCACCAAAGAAAATTAAATATTTAGGAACATATCTAACTAAGGAGGTCAAAGACCTCTATAGAGAGAATTACGAAACACTGAGAAAAGAAATTGCAGAGGATGTAAACAGATGGAGAACCCTACCATGCTCTTGGATAGGTAGAATCAATATTGTAAAAATGTCTTTGCTACCTAAAGTGATTTACAGAATCAATGCAGTCCCTATCAAAATACCAACATCATTTTTTGCTGATCTAGAAAAAATAATTCTATGCTTTGTGTGGAACCAGAGAAGACCCCATCTAGCCAAAGCAATCTTAAGCAAAAAGAACAAATTGGGAGGCATCTACCTACCAGACTTCAAACTATACTATGAGGCTATAGTAACCAAAACAGCATGGTACTGGCACAAGAACAGAGACATAGACCAATGGAACAGGACTGAGAACCCAAATATAAAACCAACCTTGTACTGTCATCTGATCTTTGACAAATTCCACAAAAACATACACTGGGGAAAAGATTCCCTATTCAATAAATGGTGCTGGGAAAACTGGATGGCCACAGGTAGAAGACTAAAACTAGACCCACACTTCTCACATCTCACAAAAATTAACTCACGATGGATAACAGATTTAAACCTAAGATGTGAAACCATAAGAATTCTTGAAGAAAACGTTGGAAAAACTCTTACGGACATTGGCCTAGGCAAAGAATTTATGAAGAAGACCCCCAAAGCAATCACAGCAGCAATGAAAATAAATACATGGGACCTGATCAAATTAAAAAGCTTCTGCACAACCAAGGAAACATCACTGGAGTGAACAGACAACCTACAGAATGGAAGAAAATACTTGCATGCTACATATCTGATAAAGGGCTGATAACCAGAATCTATACAGAACTTAGGAAAATCAGCAAGAAAAAATCAAACAACCCCATTAAAAAATGGGCAAAGGACATGAACAGAAACTTTACAAAAGAAGACAGAATAATGGCCAATAAGTATATAAAAAATTGCTCAACTTCTCTAATCATCAGGGAAATGCAAATCAAAACCACAATGAGATATCACTTAACTCCAGTGAGATTGGTTCATATCAAAAAATCCCCAAACAACAAATATTGGCGGGGATGCAGAGAGGTTGGAACACTCATACACTGCTGGTGGGACTGCAAACTAGTACAACCTCTATGGAAAGTAATATGGAGATACCTCAAAGAATTAAAAGTAGAATTACCATTTAACCCAGCAATCCCACTACTGGGTATTTACCCAAAGGAATAAAAGACATTCTATAATAAAGACATCTGCACGCGAGTGTTTATAGCAGCACAATTCACAATTGCAAAGATGTGGAAACAACCCAGGTGCCCATCAATACATGAGTGGATTAATAAAATGTGGTATATGTATACCATAGAGTACTACTCAGCAATAAAAAACAACGGTGAATTAACACATCTGGTATTATCCTGGTTGGAGCTAGAGCCCACTCTTCAAAGCGAAGTATCACAAGAACGGAAAAACAAGCACCACTGGTATTCACCATCAAATTGGTACAAACTGATCAATACTTACGTCACACATGGCAATAATATCCATCGGGGGCGGGCAGGCGGGAGGGGGGTGGAGGGGATGGGAAAACTCTCACTGAAGGGTGCGGGGAGCACAGTTTGGGGGATATTCACAATTGTAGCTCTGACACAGGCAGTGCATGGGCAATATATATAGCCAAAGTGTTGTACCCCCATAATATTCTGAAATAAAAGTAAATTTAAAAAAAAAATTGCCAGCCAATTTGGTGAATCTAGCCAATTCCCTAAAGACCTCCAGGAAAGGAATTCCATGTCGCCACAGGCCTGAAAACCAGAAAGCTGTCTTGCTGCAATTTAAACCAATTTGTTTTCAATTTTGATTCTTAGATGAGCTGAAGTTAATGTCGTGTTATAATGTGAGTTGTTTGACTCATATTCGCCCTCGATTTTTTTCTTTTTTACTTCCTGCCATGCGATTTTAAAAACTAAAGGATCCCTCTCTCTAGGAAAGAGAAAAGCACATCTTGCATTGGCAATAATTTGGGTTGCACTTTTGCTACTAAGCTAAACTCTTCCTGAGAAGCCAGTGTTGGGGAAGTGGATAAACGGTGTGTGTGTGTTGAGTGCTCAAGAACATAGAAGATATGGGTGGAAACTTGAAGTTAATCTGGAAAGAGGGAAAAAGCAGACTAAACACTGGATCAGAACCCTCGATGCACTGAACCTAATCCCGAAAAGCCATCCTCAGAGGTATAGTGGGCACTTTAAAATTCTTTTTGACCACTGTGCTACTTTGCATATCTTTCCTTTGTTTGGGGATTTTTCCACTTTGTGGCAGAAGCTTAAAACTATATTTCCCAGCAGCTTTTGCAGAGAGGGCAGAGGTATATGGCACAGGCTCCACCACTCAGTCATGCCTGGGCAAGAATTTTAAATGGAAGTTGGTTGCCACAGGGATTCCACCCCAGAGAGAGAAGCAGCAGGAGTGCTGGGCTTCCAGAGACAGCAAAAGCAGAGGTCCTTGCAGTAGCATCCTGTGCCCAGTGCCAGCTGTTGGACTGGGGTGTCTGGCCCAAAGTGGCCTTAGTGGGAGCTCCACCAGCACAGGGCTGCAGTGGAACTTCAGTGATGCCCCTGAGTCCATGGCATCTAAGGCAGGTTCTCTGGAGATTCTGTGAGCTTATGCAACAAATACCCATTAACAAAAATCTGATGTGTATAAGTATGTGTGTGTGTAAGAGAACAAGCAAGCAAGAGAGAGAGAGAAAGAGAGGCAGGTTACTGGTGGGTATAAGTAGAATGAGGCTGGCTCAAGGAGTTCCTTGGAGAGAGAATATACATCCGTTCCCTCATGAAGCAGGTCCCAGCTCTTACCCAAGAGATCACATTTGGCTTGATTTTTGACTGTACAACCAACAGTGTGTTACTCAGCCACCGTGACTTCAAACTGACAGTTAAATTAAATTGGTAAAGCCTCACTTCTTGGAGATAAGGATTTTCTGGCATCCAGGGAACTTGAGTTTGGCCCTAAGTCCGGCTCAGTCATATGCTCCTTGTTCTAGACGTGATGACTTGGCTGATTGGACCCAAGCCTTTCCCAGCACTTTGCATATCTGTCTGGCTCTATCAGCTCTAGCACAGGGCAGATCCTGTTGATGTGGGTGGTGTAGAAGGGACGGAGCACACTCTGATGAGAATGCCCTGCCAATAATCTTTGCCACTTATGAGTTATACGTGTGTAGACATCTTCCTGCTTTAGAGGACAGCTACTCAAGTGCCTCAGTCAGCACACAGGCACAGAGATGGTACACATGCCTTTGTGCTTTCTTCTGACTGAAATCAAAGATCAGGTTGAGGCAGCAACAGGACTTGGGTGTTCTTAACTAACACTGAGCAAGGCACCTACGGTGGTAATAGGCTCAGTGGTGCCCTGCTAAAGGGAAGTGCAAATAAATCCCTTTTCTCATTAAACTAGCCAGTGATTTCTGTTGCTACCAGCTAAGAATGCTCACTGATGCAGAATGGCTTAGCTGCCTGTTTTTGTAAATAAAGTTTTATTGAAACACATGCTCATTCATCTACATCGTGTCTATACCTGCTTTTGCACTACAATGGAAGAGTTGAATAGTTGCACCAAATGCCTAAAATATTAACTATCAGGCTCTTTACAGAAAACATTTGTTGACCCCTGGTCTAGGGCATTGCCACTCAAAGTGTGGTCTCAGAAATGCAGTACCAGCAGCATCCAGAAGCTTATTAGAAATGCAAATGGTCAGACTCTACCCCAGATGTTCTGAATCAGAATCTCTTTGGAGGCGGGGGAGAAATTTGTGTACTAACAAGCTCTCCAGGTGATACTTCTGCACACTAATGTTTGAGAAGCCCTGTTCTAGAAAGCTCGTCTTTCATATTGCGTGGAAATCTGTCCACTTAGAGAAGGTGTGATGTTTCTAGTTTTTACCTGAATCTACCCAAAACACCTCTAGTCCCTGCATTCTCTGATGGCTGTCAAGAGATCTGAAGGCACTTCTTATTCCTGGAGGGTCTTTTTACTCTCCTTGATAAACAAACTCATTTCCCACAAAAGTTTTCCATCCATCCCTCCAACACTTTCATCTGGCTCTCTAAGACACTTCAGTTTATCAATGCTCCTCTCACTGTGTTGCCTGAATTCTAAACCATGAGATATTTTTGCAGGGCCGACATTACTGCACGCTCACGTAGTAAGCAAATAGCAAAGTGCTTAAGTACTGGGACCTTGGAATCAGACAGGAAGACTTATACCCTGGCCTTGCCCTATTAAAGTCATGTGACCTCGGCCAAGCTACTTAACCTCTTCCAGTCTGTGCAATGAGCATAATAATAATAGCATCCACCTCATGGGGCCATTATGAAAGTTAAATGAGATAATGCACAAATATCTGGCTCTTGATAAGTGTTCCAAGAGTGATTATTACTAACCAGTGGCCCATCATAAACATTTAGCCTATTTAGTTAGAGCTGTGTCTGAGCTGAAAAGGGAACAGTAGCGTCAGCCGCCTTTGTACACAAGCCTTTGTCTATGGTCATACCATCACGAAGAACATCATCGGTTCTCCATGTATCCCAAAAGCCCTTAACTTCCTTTCCATGATTTAAGATGCCAGCCATAATTAATTCCATTGCCTGCATAATTTTCAGTTCCATTTGACAGTTCAACAATGATTAAGTGCCTACTGTGTGCCAGGCACTGCACCAAGCACTCTCTATTCTAAACCATGAGATATTTTTGCAGGACCGACATTACTGCACACTCATGTAGATAGAGGTAAACAAGAGGACTTTATTTTTGAGAACCTGTCAGTGTAGAGCAATGTTTAGCAAAGCAGCCCTCTTGTTCAAACAAAGTCTTAGGCAGAAATACAGAATAAGAATGACGCAAGAGAGGATGCCCTGGTAGGAGCCAGGAGGGGGTCTGAGCTCTACCCACGGAGTGTCCTCCTGAACCCCACCCTCCATTCCCTGCCAGGAATCCTAAGGAACCCTCCCAGCCCTACGTAGCTGCAGAACAGGAACGAATACCAGTGGTATGGGATGTCAGAATCAGACAGGGCTGGGCTTGTCATGTATTTCCTCCTCAGTGTACTGTCTCTTTCTTGAGGAGTTGAAGGGAAATCTTTCTAATTCTGTGTTTCCATTTCTGAACAGAGTTTTGTGAAAGGATCCTTCTGTCTTTCCCTCTTATCTCTGTTCCCTTCTGAGTCTCTCCACGAGCCACTCTCTCCTACAACCCTCAGAACCCAGAGAAGCTGGGAGGCAGGGAAGCTTCACAGGTGCGGTGGGCATTTGTTGGTTTTGCCTAGTCAGCATCTCTTCCCGCCTCTGCTCACAACACCTTAATTGTTCTAAGAGGCATCACAACCTTTCTCCTACTCTCAGACCACAGCTTTCAGGTGCTAGTGACTTTATTCACAATTCCAGCAGGAGGCATGTGACTCAGCCTGGCCAATCAGAGCACCCCATTCCCCCCCACCCCCCAGCCTCTGTGATTGGTTTAGTTATGGGCAGGTGACCCAATCAGAGCTGAGACTACTGAGAGCTAAGCAAAAGCTTTTCTGCTGGGCTGAAGCGGTGAGGCTGCAAGCCTGGTTCTCCCAGAGTGTGGTGTAGAGGGGATCTGGTCCCAGATGAGCACATCTTCTGGGAGCCTACAGCACCTCATCCTACAGAGGAAGCCAGGGGACCTAACTATCCAGCTCTAAGAGAGGTCCTTCACCACGGTTCCACTTGGCCAAGATTTGAACAAGCATCCTTATAAAGACCCCCCCTCTTCAACATTAAATCTATTTAGTTTAGGAGTGAAGAGAATGGTCTCTGAAGTTAAGTAGACCTGGTTTTGCCATCACTTCTGTTTCTACCAGTCACAGACTATGTGAACTTGGGCAAGTCATTTAACCTCTCAGAGCCTCAGTTTCCTCATCGGCAAATTGGGGATACTAGCACTTTTGCCATTGGTTGTTGAGAGAATATAATGAGGTTATAAAGGTAATGTGCTTTATCACAGTACCTGGTATGTTTTGAGCTAATAATGTTTAACCTAGTAAACATTTTAAATAATAATCATGTTTACCTTGTAAAGATTTTAAAATACATTATTAGCTCAAAAAAAAAAAAGCAAAGAAAAGAAAAAAAGAAACTCCAAGAGTAGATATCCATGCTCTAGAAGAGTATGAGGTTTCCATGGGCTTTGGATGAATGCTAAAGTAGGTGGGCAAATGGGTCGTCGATTTATTCTAGCATTTAGAAAGAAAAGGGTCTGGGGAGGTGGGGGACAGTGATGACAGGAATAGAGAACTTTAAGAAATGGCTTAAGACCTAGTCCTAAAAGAGCTGCCACTCCTGGCCAGTAGCCATTTTGTGCTTGACTGTCAGCTTTGATAAGCTGGAAGTGGCCAATCTTTGCAGACGGGCAGAGAGTATAGCTACCATATTCTCATGCTGTAAATTAGCATTTCACCATGAAACTGGCATTGAAATGCAGCTCAAATCAATTCTTCCACTCCCTCTTCAGTCTTGCCTTACAGTTCTTGCCCTCTGATTCTTATTGAGCAACCAATGAACCCAACTGACCTCCACCCCATTTTTGTTGTCAGCAGGAGAAAAAAAAAAGGAGGGTTCTGTTCATCCCCAAGTAATAACTCAAAATAATGGTGTTGCTTGTGCCAGTGGCTGGCTCTTTGTTGTTGCTGCTGTTGTTTTATTCTTGGTCGTTATTATTGGCTTCTATCGTAGACTCGAGCAGCGTTTGAAATCTCACCCCTGTTCATTCCTCCTCTGCTTTGAAGGGAACCGCTGTGTACAGCCCACCAGTGGGAGACCTCCTTCCCCTATCATTTTACGCTACATTACAACAGAAGTTGCATGGCTCCAAAGGATGTTTTTGACTTTAAAGTTCTTGTGATCTATTTGTGCCATACACATGTTAAATTAGAAATTCATTTGTCACTCCCAGAAAATAATGTTCAGAATGGCGCTTCCTGCATGAATCATTATCTTCGGCCTGGAGTTGTTCTCCTTATGAATATGCATGAACCCAGAGAGGGGGGAAGAGAGATTTGCACAACCTGTTTCCTGGAGAAGCCTCAGATGGTTCAGCTCAATGTTCTGAGTTTGCGCTTCCAGAGCCAAGCCCAGCATCTGCCTTGCCACCTCCAGCTCATCCAGTCTTCTCAGAACACCTGCTTTCTGTTGACAGCAAGTGTCCAGTGACAGCAGGGAGCCCGTACAGTCAGAGGGAATGCTGCTGCTTGTCTATTCGTGAGACATGAGGTGGACTCTGGAACGCAGCAGAAGGTTAGGAGGCAGCGGAAATGGAAGTGGCCTCACCGTGTCCTTCAGAAATTCCAGCTGGAGAATCCAGAAACCATGTGGAGATGCCTGCTGGCTCTGCCTCCAGGAAGTGGGAATTAGAATCAGGAGTCTAAAGAGTGATAAATTTCAAAGAGAGACAAATGCTGCAGGCTGGCTGCAGTTGTGGGGAGTAAAGAAGGCTATCCCCACATGAGAAACTGAATGTCAAATAAAGGAAAAGTGGGCATGTGTTGCTGTAACCCAAGCTTCTCCGGGGTTCCATAGCAGTTTGGCCACATCCAGATGATGTCATGGCTTTAGGTCCCTTTCACAAAATCTAAGCTTCAGTGTTTAAGGCAGAACTTGTTTCCTGTTTTCAAGGAATTATTCAGACTATCCCACTCTGTTTGGATGGGTTTCATATTAGATCAAATGTTCTAGATGCTAAAGCTCTCTTGTAGTCCTCTCCAGTGATCGAAAGAGATCATATTTACTGAGCAGCTACTCTGTTCCAGGCACTGTGCCAGATATAATTACAATCATCTAAGGACATGGTGTTTTGAAATATACGAATGTCTCCTTTTCTTGGTTGAGCATCCATTGCCTCAGGAAGCATTGGGATAGTTATGGCAGAATCACAAAGAGAAAGGAGTAATGTCCACCTTTTCCCTTCCAAAACAGGCTCTCAATAGTGAGATGATAGTCTTATAATCCAGGCTTCCCTGAGAGAAAGGGATACTTCTAAATTCTAAAACAATACTTCTATTGCTGGAGGTCTGAGCATAGAAATTTACTGCAAGCTCTTACAGAAGAGGTGTTTTTACATCTTAAAAAGAAGAGAAGCAGTCCCAGCCCTGGGCAAGGAGTGGAAAGCTGAAGGGAGAAATCATTGAAGAGAGAAATTTTGAAGAGAAGAAAGGAAGATGAAGACACTGCTGGGTCCCTCAGCTTGAAGATTGAAAACCCAAATGGTGTGAGAGAAAACAGAAATCTAAGAAGCATCTCCTTGCAGCCTGTCCCTAAGCTGGTATGGAATGGCCCTGGTCAGGTGCCATGGCTGAGGGACCTCCCTGAGTCCCACCTACTGCAGCCTGGTGCAGAAACCAGGGCTGTCATATACAGCCACACAGGCTGTGCCCTGCACAACTCCAGACTCTACCACAAAGACCGAGAGTCAGCAAACGTTTCCCTCAAAGAGTGAGATAGTAAATATTTTAGCCTTGTGGGCTATATGATATCTGCCACAACTATCAATTCTGCCACTGTAGCACAAAAGCAGCCATGGACAATGTGCAACTGAGTGGGTGTAGTTCTGTTTCAACAAAACTTTATTTACAAAGTCAGGTGACAGGCAACATTGGGCCCACGGGTGGTAGTTTGCTGACCCCTGTCATAGATTATGATGTTATGGTGTCCCCCGACATAGCCGTCCTGCAGAAAAAGCTGACAAGATCCCTGCTCCCTTCCTTCCAGAGAGACCCAGAGTTTCTGAGAGAACAGATAGGGTGGAAGAGCCCTGGCGTAGGATGAGGAGATCACAGAGTGAAGTAATCTCAGAGGCAGAGCCAGTGGCAGACATCTATGATTTCAGCAGTGGCAATCAGAAACACGCTCTACACATATCAGAAAGGAGCAGTCATTCTGCAGAGGACACCAGTGCAGCGCACTGAAGGTCAAGTCGAAACTCAGAATCTTACAGTGGAGGTGGGAAAGGACAGTGTTCAACACATGGGCAGAGACCACTTCTTCTCTTTGAAACACCTGGACTTCTTTATGAGCCCAGACATCACCTTCAAGAGGTGGAGAGGAAAGAGTCCTAGAGAGAGGAAGTAAACGACCCTGAGAGAGAGTTTGAACAGTGGTTTATTCTTTGCCAAGACTGAGTTAACAAAAATAATGTCAAACCAATTTTTCTTGCATACCTGTCCCAGGCAATAGCAAGGACAGGGACTCAGAGCAAGATGAGATCAGTTATGGAAAATAAAGGAACTTACACAGATCTCTTGCTCTTCTGAAGTCTAGTGAGGAAATTCCAAACTTCCTGCATGTGGGGACTAGTCCAGGCATTCAAAGGACCCCAGTGCAGCACATTCCTGCCAGGCAAGGCTAGAATTGTGGCCTGCGTATGCAAGGCCAATGCTTTTTTCTTTTCTTCAATGTTTTTTTTTTATTATGGTAAAATATGCATACCATAAATTTTACCAGCTTAAACATGTTTAAGTGTACAGTTTCAGTGATATTAAATACTTTAATAATGTGCAACCATCACCACCACCTCTCTCCATAACTCTTTTCATCTTGTAAAACTACAACTTTATACCTTTTAAACAATAACTGCCCATATTCCATTCTCCCAGCCCCTGGAAACCACCACTCTTCTTCTTCTTTCTGTCTCTATGAATTTTACTATTCTAAATACCTCATGTAAGTGGAATCATACAGTATTTGTCCCTTGTGACTGGCTTATTTCACTTAGCATAATGTTCTCAAGATTTGTTCATGTTGTAGCACATGTCAGAAGTTCCTTCTTTTTGAAGGCAGAATAATATTTGCTTGTATGTGTATGCCACATTTTGTTTGTCCACTCACCCGTTAATGGACACTCGGGTTGCTTCCAAGTTTTAGCTATTGTGAATAAGGCTGCTGCTTTGTACAGCAGCATGTGTCACTAAACTGGGGAAGGCCACAGTTGTCATGCATGCTATCATAATGGTCTTACTACACTTACTGGCCTGGAATGTTCTATTTGCATTTTAATTTTCCATGGCAAGCCCTTGAGTAGCACTTGGTCTAATGGGAGAGAGAAACACATAGAGATTATTAGACTCTAAGATGGGAAGAAGCCCATTAGAAATACTACAAAATGCTCTGTACGTCCAATGGGAGCACAGAGGAGGAGCAACTCCATTTGCCAGGGGAAAATTAGAAGGCTTTGAGGCAGAGGGAGCATTCTAAATGACAACACACACAACATCCTGGCTACTCAAAGTGTGGTCCATGGGCCTGCACCATCAGTATTACCAGGGAGCTTGTTAGAAATGCAGAATCTCAGGTCCTACCCCAGACCAGCTAAATCAGAATCTGCATTACAGATCCCTGGGTGATTTGGTGAAAAATAACAACACTTGCACTCTCCTATGAGGTAAAGAGCCTGGCAATACTTGGGACCCTAAAAACCCTCCATGACCCAGAAGAAAGCAGCCAAAAGCCCACTGAGCCACGCCTCACAGGACTCCCAGAGCCTGAGCTGCATCACAGCCTTTCCAGGACATAATCAAACTAAGAGTCCCCTGAGGCACCAATGCACAAACTATGAAAATCAGATTTTCCTCTAAATCAAGCCTTACAAAGTGTTGAAAATAGACTTAGAAATGCCAGAGAATCCCACCTGCCAAGAAAAATGATAGAATGCCAAGTCAAAGAAGTTGTCAGAGGGAAAAAGAGATCTAAAACAGACACACTCCGGACCAAGAGACGGAGACAGGGAGAGAGCAAGAGAGTGAGTGAGGGGCCAGGAGGGAGAGACAGAAACAGGGAAGGAGGAGCAGAGAGAAAGGGGGGGAGAGATAGACGGGAGAGAGTTGAGGGAGAGAGAAACAGAGAGCGGGAAACAGATGGGGGGCGGGAGGGAGGAAGAAGAGACAGAAGAGAACGGATGAGCTTAAGAGAGAGTTGGGGGAGAGAGACACGGGGAGAAAGAGATGAAGAAGGAAGGAAAGGAAGGAGGGAAAGATGGGAGCAAAGGAGGGGCAAAGGGGAATAAGGAAAACAGAAAAAAGGTAAAGATCTGTAGGCAGAAGGGGGAAAGAGCAGGAAACAATGAGAGGAGAGAGAGCAAAAGAGAGGTGAGAAACAAGGTTAGAGCCAGAACAGGAAGACTGGAGAGAAACAGAGGAGAGAACAGTCCAGGCAGCCTGTTGGAGCCGCTCTGCTCTTTGCTGGTGCCTGGAGCAGGAGGCGCCAATCAGATAAGGACGCGGGGAGAACTTCCCCGGTCCAGACCCAAGGGCCCTTTGTAAGTGGCCTCAACTCACTTTCTAAGAGTCCATCACCTCATTTTCTTTGGAACAGCCACCACCCCAACCCAGTGGGCCTGCTTCCCAAATGCGCCTTGCGCTCTCTCACTTCTGTGCCTTCTGCTAGCTCTGCCTACCCCTGGCGTGTCCTTCCTGCCTCCTCCCAAGGCAACTCCCGTGCACTCTTCAAAGCCCAATTCCAGTGTCACCCGTTGCTGTCCTGACCAGCTTCAGACAGAATTAACCACTCCCTCCTCCATACATTATAGCAATTCCTGTGATCCGGTCCTCTATTGTACCGTTTATCTCCCCAGTACACATTCTTATTCATGTGCGTGTCTCCTTGAGGAGAAGGGGTGATTTCTTCT
Source organism: Daubentonia madagascariensis (assembly GCA_023783475.1). Lineage (NCBI taxonomy): Eukaryota > Metazoa > Chordata > Mammalia > Primates > Daubentoniidae > Daubentonia > Daubentonia madagascariensis. Next base: position 1,832,275 of record JAKFHU010002505.1, on the reverse strand, counting down.
TAAATTCTATACATCTAGCACCTAGTATATGCTTTGTCACAGAGTTAACACTCAATATGTGTTGGAAGAGTAGATTTTATTCTTTCTGAGAGACATTGAGAGAAAATGGTATCCTAGGCTCAAAGTTAGTGCAATTTTTCTTATTGCAAATGAATAGAAGGCTACAATCTGGATTTTATATCATCAATATGTGATAAAAACATTACCACTCTCCATTTCCATGCCAATGGCAGACATCATTAATCAATTAAGGAACTCTTTATCACTGAGCCCGAATGTGACTTCAGAATCTTTTTAAACACCAGTGTAACAAAGAATGTGTTTTAGCACCCACAAAACAGACTCTGCCAATTAGAGTTAGCTTATTGTTTTCCATCATCCAGACACTAAAACAAACTAGTAAAATTGATTTTATTGGGTAAAAACAATATTTTTATATACCATAAGAATTTGTGAACAGACCTCCAGGGGCATGACATCAGCAAGATGGCAGGATAGGACTTTCCAGCTCTCATCCCCTCACAAAAACACTGATTTAAACAATTATCCACACATGAAAATGCTTTCCCAAAAGCTAAGGAATCCAGGTAAGACAGAAATAAGAAAAAACGCATTGAAGAGGATAGTAAGGACAGTTTCACGTTACTTACATCATCTTTCCCTAACCCCAAGCGGCACAGTGCAGCAGCCCGTCCTTCCCATGTGGGGGAAGGAGAGTGAAGTGAGCACCAACTTTGCCATGGACCCAGCACCAGGCCTGCTCCAGTGAAACCTAACAGCAGGCCACCCCCTTGGCCTCAGACCCCAGGCCAGCACCCACAGACCAAGCCTCCAAGCCTCCAAGCCCACCCCAGTGCCAGGTTGGCCCCCACAATACCAATCTCTAGGTACACCCTGGGGGACTTAGGCTCCAGGCTTACCCCAGACTCCAGACTGATCCCCAGTCCCAGATCATTTCCTGAAGTCGCAAGCTCCAGAATGACCCCTGTGGACCCAGGGCTCAGGCCTGCCCCTGCAGACAGAGCCTCCAGGCCTGCCTTAGTGCCATGCTGGCTCCCACAGCCCAAGATACCAGGCAAGCACCTATAGACCCAGCTTCCAGGCTGACCTCTGTAGATCCAGGCTCCAGGCCCGTCTAACACCAAACCAGCTCCTAATAGACCTAACCTCCATGACTACCCCTGCTGACCCAGGACCCAAATCTACTCCTGTAGACTCAGCCTCCAGACCCACCTCAGGGCCAGGATGGCTCCTAAAGACCCAGTCTCTGCCCCTACAGTCTCAGGCCAACCCGCTCCAACTGACCTCCATGGACCCAGACCCCAGGCCAGCCCCAGCCTCCAGCCTGGTTCCCATGCTCCAGGCTCCAGTGGACTCAAGGTTCAGACCAACCCCAGTAGACACCAGCACTGGGCCAACCACTGTGGATCTAGGCATCAGGCCAGCCCATCTGAGGACTCCAGCAACAGACCACCTATGGACCCTGCCTGATGACCCATCCAAAATTTATGAACAGGCTGACTGGTAAAGGGCTTTCTCTACTGAAACCAGGCTATAAAGATTGAAAATGGTTTCTACTTCTTCAAATGTTCAGATACCTGTGCAAGACCACAAGGATCATGTATAATTAGGGAAACCTAACACCACCAAAGGAACAAAACAAAGCACCTGTAGCCAACCCTAAGGAAATGGAGATATACAAAATTGAAAATATTTGTCTTAAAGAAACTCAGTGAGCTGTAAGAAACCACTGATAGGCAACCAAATGAAATAAGGAAAATAATACATGAACAAAAATGAGAAGTTCAACCAAGAGATATAAACCACAAAGAAGAACAAAACAGAAATTCTGGAGGTGAGAACACAATGACTGAACTGAAGATTTTCATAGAGAGCTTCAATAACAGACTTGATCAAGCAGAAAAAAGGATCAATGAGCTCAAAAACAGGTCACTTGAAATTACCCAGTTAAAGAAACAAACAGAAAAACAAATGGAAAAAAGTGAAGATAGTTTACAGGACTATGGGGCATTACCAAGTGAACCAGTATACGCATTATGGGAGTTTTAGAAGGAACAGAGGGAGAGAGAGGGGTAAAAAGCTTATTTAAAGAAATAATGACAGAAACTTCCCAAATCTGGATGAAGAAGGACATCAACTTCCAGATCCATGAAACCCGAAGAACCCCAACTAGATTCAATATAAAGATATTTTCACTGAGATATATTGTAATCAAATTCTCAGAGGCAAGGACAGAGAATTTTGAAAGCAGCAGGAGAAAAGCAACTTGTCACATACCAGGGAACCTCCATAAGACTTTAAGCAGATTCCTCAGGAGAAACTTTGCAGGCCAGGAGAGAGAGGGCTGTAAAGCACTGAAAGAAAAAAAACAAAAACCTGTCAACCAAGAATACTATACTCAGCAAAGCTATCTTTCAGAAATGAAGGAGAGAGAGAGTTTCCCAGACAAACAATAGCTGTGGGAATTCAGCACCACTAGACCTGCGTTACAAGAAATCCCCAAAGGAGCTTCTTCATGTTGAAAGAAAAGGATGCTAACACATGAAAACATATAAAAGTATAAAATTCACTATAAAGGTAAGAATATAGTCAAATTCAGAGTACTCTAATACTGTAATGGTGATGCATAAGTAACTTTTAATTCTACTATTAAAGTTAAAAGACAAAAGTATTAAAAATAACTATAGCTACAATAGTTTGATAATGGATACATGATGTATAAAAGGTGTAAATTGTGACATCAATTTGTCAAAATGTCCATACTACCCAAAGTAATCTATAGGTTTAATGTGATCCCTATCAAAATTTAATTGGCATTTGTCACAAAAGTGGAAAAAACAATCCTAAAATTTGTGTGGAATCATAAAAGATCCCAAATAACACTACCCGATTCCAAAATATACTACAAAACTATATAATCAACACAGTGTGGAAGTGGCATAAAAACAGATATATAGACCAATAGAGCAGAATAGATAGCTCATAAATGAAACCACATGTTTATGGTCAATTGATCTTCAGAAAGGTGCCAAGAACACACAATGGGGAAAGGATGGTCTCTTCAATAAATGATGTGGGAAAACTGGATATGCATACCCAAAAGAATGAAACTGGATCCTTATCTCACATCAAATGCAAAAAATCAACTCAAATGGATCAAAGACTGAAACATAAGACCTAAAACTGTAAAACTACTAGGAAAAAACAGGGAAAAATCTTCCTGACGTTGGTCCAGGCAATGATTCTTTGACTATGATTCCAAAAGCACAGGCAACAAAAGCAAAAAGCAGGCAGATGAGATTGCATCAAACTAGAAAGCTTATGCACAGCAAAGCAAACAACCAACAGGATGAAGAGACAACCTATGCAATGGGAGAAAATATTTTCAAACCATACATCCGACAAGGAGTTAATATTCCAAATGTATAAGTAATTCAAATACCTCAATAGCAAAAAAACAAACAATGTAATTTAAAAATGGGCAAAGGACCTGAACAGACGTTTCTCAAAAGAAGACATACAAGTGGCTGACAGGTATGTGAAAAAAATGCTCACTGTCACTAATCGTCAGGAAAATGCAAATCAAAACCACAATGAGATATATAACCTCACAGCTGGTACAATGGCTATTATTAAAAAGATAAAAGATATCGAGTGTTGACAAAGATGTAGAGAAAAGGGAACCCTTGTACATTGTTGATGGGAATGTAAATTAGTACAACCATTATGGAAAATAGTAGGGAGGTTCCTCAAAAAATTAGGAATAGAATTACCATATGATTTTTCAATCTCACTTCTGAGTAGTATGTATCCAAAGGAAATAAAATTGAAGAGCTATCTGCACCCCCATGTTCATTGCAGCACTATTCACAATAGCCAAGATATGGACCCAACCTAAGGGTCCATCGACAAATGAGTGGGTAAAGAAAATGTGGTGTGTGTATGTGTGTGTGTGTATATGCATATATACACAATGGAATACTACTTGGCCTCAAAAAATAAGGAAATTTTGTCATTTGCAACAACGTAAATGAGCCTAGATGACGTTATAACAAATGACATAAGCCAGGCACAGAAGACAAATACTGCATGATCTCACTCATATGTAGAATCTTAAAAAGTCAAACTTGTAGAAGCAAAGAGTAGAATGGTGATTGTCAGGGGCTGGGGGTGAGATGGGAGTCGGGGAATGGGGAAATGTTGGTCAAAGGACACAAAATTTCGGTTAGGATGAATCAATTCTGGAGACCTAATGTACAGCATGGTGACTACAGTTAACCATAATGTATTGTATTCTTGAAAATTGCTAAGAAAGTATATCTTAAATGTTCTCACCACAAGAAAATTATAAGTATGTGAAGCAATGGATATATTAATTAGCTTGATTGTGGAAACCATTTCACAACATTTACATATATCAAAATATCACATTGTAAACAGTAAATATGCACAATTTTTATTTTCAGTTATATTTCAATAAAGCTTGAAAACAGAAGTCATGAACGCATACACATATGCACATTCGTAATAATTACTGATAATATTAATTTTTATGCAAAATTTTTTTCCGTACACTGTTCCAATTAATCCTCACACAACCCCATGAGTTTGGTACTATTATTATCCCCATTTTACAGTTAAGAAAACTAAGTTTCAGAGAGATAAGTGACTGTCCAAGGTCAGAAAGAATGAAAATTTAAAGCCTTGTTTGTCTAAAGTCAAGATCAATGTTCTTAATAAGTATGCTATACACAATGGATAGAAATCTTCAGTAGGACAAACAATTAGTGAATTCCATGGCCTCCTATTTAAACTTCTTCTTGGTGCTATTATTACCATTGTTGTTGTTAATCATCTTTCCATTTTGTCATCAATTTTTTAAAGTCATATCAGACTCGGTCATCTTTTCTGTGTATATCCATCCTTGAAACCAGGTATAGGATTTCACCCATTTTATAAGTTTGTCATCCTAACAGCTATCAGTTACTGAAAGCTTTCCATGTGCCCAGTACTGTGTTAAATCTATGTGGATTACATCATTTAATCATCAGTATAATCCTATGGAAAAGGCTTATTATCCACTTAACAGATGTGGAAACTGAGGTTTAAAGAAGATTCAAAATCTGCTCTAAGTTGCATAGCTGATACGAGCCAGGATTTGAACTCCACATCTTGCATCTCTAATCTCCACATAATGCCTTCAGTGGTTCCCATTATAGCTCTCGCCCTAACATAGCCATAAACATGCAGCAGAAAAGACATAACACATTCCATAATGCATACAAACTAGAGTTTATTTTACTTCTTGGTAAAATTGTTCCCCAGCACTGACTGACTTAGCAAAATGTTGAGTTTTTAAAATCCCATCTTTTGCTTTAGTTAAACTAATTGCCATTCTTTGTCTATAATTTTCGAATTCCCATTTTCCACTTCAAATCTACCATGTAAGTCTACATTGACAAGGAGAAGAGACCTCAATAGGTACTGTAACACAGTCTCTGCTATCTGGCATTCTCTCTCTGCCTGCCTGGCAGTAGGAGCCATCGCAGCCTGATAATTTAAGCTCCGTGGTTCTATGCCATTCAGCTTCTATAAAATTACACTCTTCTCCCCCACAAGAATATCATAGTTTTGTTCTTTCCAGGGAGCTTCAGCTGGCCACAGGACAAAGTTGGAGGCAGAGGCAGAGGCAGAGATTGTGGCAACCCAGACTTCATGAGAAGGCCATCCGTGGAATTTGCAGAAAGAAGAGAAGATCTGGGCTTCTTCTGGAGTACCTCACTGCTTTACACTAAATCCATTATTTATTACATTACCAAATAAGGAAACTGTGATGCTTCTTTTTCCCTAGTCTGCTGGGATGGCAGCCAAATTGCTTCTTAGGCTCTGCTGATCTTGTACAAAGAGGCAATATAGCAGCGAAGTTAAGAGCATGGGCTCGGAAGCCAGACCACCTAGGTCCAAATCTGACTTTGCTCTTTCCTAGCTGTATGACCTTGGGATGGTTGACTAACCTCTCTGGGCTTCACACCTTCCTCATCTGTGAAATAGGGATAAAGAATTTTATAACTGTGTAAAGAAGTTTTAACAGTTTCTGCCACATTGAAAGCTCTGTGTGTTTGTTATAAATATGAGCCATATTAATACACCAGATTGATTAAATATGTCAGAAGTATAGATACTGAAGGACTGACGAGAACTTCAGGAAGCAAGGGACTGCTCGCCACCATGGCAGCTTAGGAACACAGTCTAGGGGTTTCTTAGTCTCCTCCCCCAGGACATACCTCCTTCCTGCCCTTCCCTTAAATGACAAAGAATATGTTCAGTCATATCATAATATTAGCTTCCATTTTTCAATAGCCCATTATATTCCAGGCACTGGGATAGGCCATTGCATGCATTCTTCCTGTTCCCAACAAGCAGGCAGTGTACATATTAGTATCTCTACTTGCTGGGGGAAGTTCAAGGAAGTTAAGGAATGTGCTCAGGGTCACCAGGGCAAAAACTGGGATTCAAACTTTAGAACCCAGTTCTATCTGATTTCAATTCTTGAGCTCTCCTTTGCAGGCCCTTTCTTAGTTTGGGTTTCCCTGAAAGCAAAGTCTGAGATATGAGCGTGGATGCAAGTAATATGTTTGGGAGGTGATTTTAAGAGCCTGGAGTAAGAAAGAACGCACAATACTGCAAAGACCTTCTGCGGAGCTGTGTAACATGTGCCTCAGATTCACCCCAGCAGGAAGTGGGATCTGGGGACATTTATCCACCGACACCCACTGGTTGAGGGGCAGGTGTCTTGGGAACACTCCCTCCTGCTCACGGCCAGGCTGCTCTGCACATGGACTGAGCTGCTTTGTTCAGAGCAAGCCCAGGGGTAGAAAAACTACAGGTATGTACTATACCTGTAGTTGTACTCTAGGTGAGACACCTGGAGCGTGCTCAAAGTTGTCCACCTCTGAAATCAGGTGAGCCAAAGAGATGTGCTCCAGGCACAAAAAGTGTCTGTTCACAGCACCTTCTCGTGGCTTCACTGGATTCCTGGAAACCTCTGTATAGGAGCCGGTACTCTCTGAAGGGATAATGCACACATTTCCTTTTGCTTCTCGTGACGGCCTGTGAAGAAACCAGGAAAGACATTATCTCCTTCAACTTGAAGCACCTTCAACTTTCAGTTGTGGAAATGAAGAAGTTTGGACATGAGCACACTTTTCTCTTATATTAAACTGCCCAGCTTCCGAATCCTGCTCCACCACCTAGCTTTGGGCAAATTATTTTAGTTCTCTGTGTTTCCGCTTCCTCATCTATCCATTCTTCTAACAACAAACACTCATTGAGCACCTCTACGTGCCAGGCACCATTCCAGGCGCTGGGGATACAGTAATGAACAAAATGCGGGGGGCGGGGGATTCTCACTTTCACTGAGCTTACTTTCCACCCGATGAAGACAGATGATACCTGGAAGAAATAAAGAAATATGGTTGGCATGTAAGAGACTGTGAATTAAAGCATGGAAGGAAGACATGGCATATGTGGGGCAGGAGGGAGAGGTGGCAATCTGTGCTGGGGTGATTAGGAAAGGCCTCCTTGAGAAAGAGGCATGGAATAAAGATCTGACACGGGTGAGCGAGGAAGCCTGTGGCTATCTGAGAAAAGCCAGGGGAAAACAGTTAAGTGCAAAGGCCCCAGGGTGGGATCCTGCCTGGTGTGTTCCAGGAGGGCTGAGTGGCTGATGTGACCTGAGCAATAGAGTAAGAGTAGATGTTGTCACATAGGAAAGTTAGGCAATGGCACACGGGGACTCTGAATTTTACCATGAGTGGGATGTAAGGCTGTGGGAGGATTTTGAGCAGAAAAGTAACATGATGTGACACTTACATTTTTATAGCATCATTCTGGCTGCTGTGTTAAGAATAGATTAGGAGGATGGGCAAGAGCAAAACCACAGAGGGTAGGATATTGCAATGATGAGGGTGATGCCTGCCAGGGGCTTGGACGAGGGTGGTGAGAAGTGATGACTTTTGTAAAATGTGCATAACACTTTTGAGACCTCAGACACATTATGTCGTCCATTTTTCACAAAGACTCACATGAAGTGGGGATTATCATCACCCATTTTTACAAAGGAACAGCAGGAAGCTGAGTGCATGTCCAAAGTCAGCACAGCTAGCACCTGGCCAGACCAAGCTGAGGAACCAGAGCTCCTGAATCATAATCCAGAGATCCTTCTGCGTTTCAGCTGTTTGTGTCTCTTATTTGGGAAGACTTGACTTCTTGAGGATGGTGCTTCCTCAATGTTCTCTACCACAAGGCCCCCATTCCCAAAGGATCAGGACTTGAGAATTAAAATGTCTCTGGCAGATATGGGGAAAAAAGGAGCAGGAGGAAGAGGAGGAGGATGAAGAGGAGCAGGAGGAGGAAGAGAAGGAAGAGGAGGAAAGTGAAACAAAAGAGAGAAGCGGATTGGGCAGCCACCGGAAATTCCAGTGCTCTGCAGGCAAGGATCAATTCCTTAGGGTATTTTTCCCCCTTATTTGAGGTTGTAAGTGGAAACTTACTTAAACGTGTGACTCAATTCAAAGAGGGGCATGGAGGATGTGACACTTTAAAAATATCACGATGTCGGTCTTGGCAGCGATTCCGAGAAAATGCCTTCCTGAGGCTTCAGACATCTGCCTGCAGGATGATATGCAGGGAGACTTCTGCAAGAAGGAATTATGTTATAAAATATGTCATAACATATAATGGCAATAAAACTTACTTATCCAGCTCTGACCTCCCCCGGTAGCTTTAGACTTATATATCCAGCTGTCTGCCTACCTGCATCGTCACTTGGATAAAGAATTAGCATCTCAGACCTCTAAGACCAAAACAACCTCCCAAACCTCCTCCTTCTGACATCTTTCCAACTCAGTAAACACGACCATCCCCCACTCAGCACCTCAAGCTGAAAACCTAGGAGTCATTCTTGATTTCTCCTTCCTCCCCCCCCCAGCAACCGATGCCTTTAAGTGCTGTCTGCTGTACCTCCAAAACGCGTCTCTAATCTGTCCACTTCCGTCCACTTCCACTGATAAAACCCTAGCTTGGGTGTCACTATCTCTTGTACCAGTTGCTACTACAGCCTTCTGATTTTTTTCTTTGCACCTCTCCAATCTACATGGAAGCCAGCATGAGTTTTTTAAAATGTGAAATGTAAACCCAAACAGGTGGTTCCCCTTGTTTCAATGTGCTCGATGTCTTCCCAGTATTCTTAGAATAACAGACAAACTCTTTATGTGGCTTCTAAGATCTTAGGTGATCCGGCTGCTAGCTTTTTCTCTGCTCATTGTGTCTCCCCTCCTCACAGCTTTTGAGCCATTTGTCTCTTTTTGATCCTTGAATACAAGAAGTCCTTTCCCTCCTCTGGGCTTTGCAGTTGCTGGTCCCTCTATCTGAAATGCTCTTTGGTCAACTCCTCTCACGACTGGTTCCTTCTCGTCCTTGAGCTCCCAGCTCAAATATTCCCTCCTTGGAAAGGCTTTCTCTCATGACTGTATCTCAGGGTTTCTCAGCCTCAGCACTACTGACATTTGGGACCAGGTCATTCTTGGGAGGAGCTGTCCTGTGCACTGTAGGATGTTTAGCAATATCCTTGGCTTCTACCCACTAGATGCCCATAGCACTTCCCTCTAAGTTGTCACCACCAAAAATGTCTTTTGACATTGCCAAATGTCCTGGGATGAGGGTAAGGCAAATTACTTGCAGTTAAGAACCATTTCCCATCTAAAGTGCCCTCGACAGCTGCCCTTTATCTCTTAGCCCTTTAGGCTTCCTTCATATACTTACATTCTCTGCAATTAACTTTTGTATACTAGTATTATGTGTTATATAATAAGAATGTAACTTCCATGAGCCCAAGAACTTTAACTGTCTTATTCATGGTCTGTATCCTCAGAACCTAAGAGAGTACCTGGTCTGTGGAAGGTTTTCAATAGATATTCACTCTATGAAAGAATAAAATTGATATTCATTACCATAAGCCAACCTCTGTGCTCAGCACTGTTCATGTGTTAGCTCATTTAATGCAGCTAATGAGGTAGGTAATGCTATTATCTGCATTTTCAGGTATGGCAAAGTAAGATTCAGAGAGATGAAGTCATAAAGCAGATAAAAAGACAGGACCAGGATACAAACCCCTGAATCTACTTAACTGCTGAGCTATATTGCCTCTGTATCTCTACTGATCAAATATCAAACGAACAGTCTTCCAAGTTGGAAGCTTTGGATTGTTTTTGACTCTTCTCCACTCCCTTCCTTTCTGTATCCTACCAGTTTTTCAATCTCCATAAATGCTACCCCGTAAATGCTACCCTAAGTCCAGCCCCTCCTCCCCATCCTATTGCCATTGAATTCATCGAGGTCCTCATCAACTCATGGCTGGTAGCAGGAACAGCCTCCTAAATCTGGTCTCTACCCTGCTAACCTCTACCCGTTCTTCACCACATCTATATGGCAACAGTGTTCACTTCTCTGTCAGGTCAGGTCGTGCCCTGGGTTTGAAAATGTCTATTGGCTTCCTGATACCTACCAGATAAAGTCCAAACTATCTAGTGTGGCCTTGGGTAAGTGATTTGATCTCTCTGACCTTCAATCCCTTGTCTATAAGAATGGAAATATGAGAATGTCCTTTTCACAGATGTTTTTAGGATTCAGTGGGACAAGGCATGTGAAAGCTTACAGGGATGCTCAATGGTGTTGATGCCCTTTTCTTCCCTTTCTTTACAGTTGAAGCCTAACCCACTTCTCCAACTTCATCTCCCTGAATCTCCCCTACCATCCTCCTCTACTTAATGAGTTCCTATTTATCCTGCAAGTTAGCAGTTCAAATGTCTCTGCCATGGTCAAGTCTCCCCCTACTCTCTATAGCAGGGCTGATGACCTCTGGTCTGGGCTCTCAGACCTTCACTCTAACATTGAACATGCTGTGCCTTTAAACAGGTTGTCATTAATTGTCTATATGTCTTCTTTTTCCATTAAACTAACGGCAGGTATTTACACATTTCTGGATCCCTAGCATTAAGCAAAGGGCCTAGCACACAATATGTGCCCAATAAAGGACTGTTTTAGATGTAGGAAGATTGTAACACAGTTCTAGAATTACACAGACCTGAGTTTCAATGCTGACTCTGCCCCTAATTTGCTGTACAACCTTAAGCAATTTATGTTTTCCTTCTGGGCCTTGTTTTTTTTTTTTCTCTTAAAAAATAAAGATATTCCTCAGAGGATATAATTTAGGTAATTAATGTAAAGTATCTCACATAGGCCTGACACATGATTATCACTCAATAAATGACATCCTATTATTATTATTATTCAAATATGTTAGTGAATTACTGTACTTAAGTAAATTAGGGCCTACTTCAGGGATCAGGGAAGCTAAAATATTGGCACTTGGAAAAATCCAGAAACAGCATAAAGTCCCAACTCTCAAAACAATAATTGTTACAGATTGGTAGGAAAGTAGACTGGAGAAGTCAGGGAAGACTGCCTGGAAGAGGTGGCATGATAAATTATCTCTAAGATGGCTACCAATAATTCTGTACCTCCTTATCAAGAGATGAAATCCATTTCTTCTCCCAACTGAACCTGGGCTGACCTAGTAAACTGTCAATAGAATGCAATGGAAGTGACAATGTGGCAGTTCTAGAACTAACCTTTATGAATCCCAGCAGCTTCCACTTTTGCTCCAAAAGGCAGCCACCATGCTATAAAGATGCCTGGGCTTGGCTACTGACTGCTGAGCTATCACATGGAGAGAGGGAGGTCATGTGAGGGAACATTGAGGCCCCAGAAATGTGAGGGAAGCTTCTTGGACTTTCAGTCCCAGTCCAGGCAACCAAGAAGGCAGCCAAATGACAGACTTTAGCCACTGCCACATGGAGCAGAAGAACCACCCTGCTGAACCCCACCTCCATTGCTGACCCACAGAAGCTGGAAAAATAATAAACCATTGTTGTTTTAAGCCACTAAGTTTGGGGGTTACTTATTTAAAGCAATAGCTAAAAGAAACAGGTGGGTGGGGATTTGCGTATGGGTGGGCCTGGCAGGAGCAGGAACAGTAAGAAAGGCCTTATGAATGAACAGCATTATGAAGGAGGAGTTACCGTAACGATTGCCCCAGGCTTCTCTTCCAGCCTTTCAGCCCATCTCCCCTCATCTGCTACACTCCAACCACGCTGAATTTCTCTCAGGCTCTCTTTCAACTCCCAGCCTCTGCCCCTGCTTTACTAACTCTTTCTGGTCCTCTTTGATAGCCTAATTTTTAGCTGCCTTTTGGATCTCAAGTGTTGCTTCTTTGGGGAAGCCTTCCTTTGCAGTGCCTACTATTCTAGTACACATCACAGTGTTGCTCTTGTTAGTCTAATGTTCTTATTTCTCCATTGTGATGAGTGATTAATTAAATTAATGAAGGGAAGGGAAAGTACTTCCTTGCTGTAGAATGCAAACTATTAATGAAGAAGGAATAATGGAATTAGAAAATTATCATTTGCAACCATCACAGTAATAACTGATTCAGGAAAGAATCATCAATAGATGGTGAAATGAGTAAGTACGAGTTTGATGAGGTACAGGATACCTACACAGCCTCAGAGGAGATCCCTTGAAAGTATTCATTAATTACAAAGGGATAAAAGTGATTTTATAATGGAGAAATCTGGCAGGCATTACTTTAACCGAGTGATCAAAGTCAGCATGAACAGTGATAGAACAAACCAGCGTGTACTGAGAAGGACACTGCATCACTTGTATAATAATCCAGCAAAAATGTGTAACTTGAGTCTAGTCAGGAAATATCTGATAAACCAAAATTACAGACATTCTGACACTCTTCAAAACATGTCAATATCCTGAAAGATTAAAAAAAAAACTGAGGAAACAGTCCAGATTAAAGGAGACTACAGAGACATGAAAACTAAATGCAATGCGTGATTCTGGATTGAGTCCAGAGCCTGAAAAACAAATGCTATCAAAGATGTTACGGGAACACTTGGAAAAATTTTAATAAGATCTACAGATTACATAGTTATATTGTGTGAATATTGAATTTTTCTGATTTTGATTATTATACTGTGCTTACTTAAGAGATGGTTCTTGGCACATGTGCTCTAAAACATTTAGAGGTAAATGGGGCATGATATCTAAAATGTATTTCATATTAAAAATATACATAAGCATACAGAGGACAAATAATGAGACAAATGTGGCAAATGGTTAACAGTTGGTGAATATGGGTAATGAGCATACAATTTTGTACCAGTCTTGTAATTTATCTATAAGTTTGAAATTATTTCAAAATAATCAGTTAAAAAAATGAAATATCAGATATTTGGTGGATAAAACACAATGTGGTATGACTACACACCCACCAGATTATTTTAAATGAACAAGATTAATCACACCAAGCGTTGGTGAGAATATGGAACAACTGGAACTCACACCATTGGAGGGAGTGTAAATTGTTACAACCACTTGGGAACACTGTTTGGCAGTGTCTGCTAAAGTTGAATAGATCTATAACTTATGACTCAGCAATCTCATGCTTCAATATATACCCATAAAGTCTATATATATACAAATTCTCCAAAATAAATACATTAGAATGCACCATAGCAGGGGTGGGGAACCTGCGGCCGTAAGGCCACATGTGGCCTTCTACATCCTTAAGTGCAGCTTTCTGTCTGAATCTAAATTTTACAGAACAAATCCTTTTATTTTTATTAATATAGTTTTGTTCATCTTTTATATTTATATTTTATTTTTAAAATGAATGTATTTAAAATATCAAACAATAAAATAAATTTCAATGAAATAATCCTCCCAGATTGACTGGCACAATTTGAACATTAGTAAGCTATAAGGGCTAAATTGACGGCTGCTACGCTCAGGATTTCTTTCTAACTTCCCCCGCCTTACTGGCACCACTACTACATGAGGCTGGTCGGCGAGAGTTTATGGGGGTCGAGTATGCCAGTCTGTCATCAGCTTTTGACAATGGTGCACTGTGTTTCTGTTTAAAGTGGAATATGTGAATAGTTGCACAGCTTGACAGTGTTTTTTAATTCTGTCTGCTTAACAGCCCATCATGTCAAAGAAGACCAAGAGAACGCTGAAGGAAAAAAACAGATTTTTTAATGGAGATTGAGAATTCAATATTATCTTGTTTCTCCTAAAGAAAAGATGATTTTCTTGGTTTGTGATACTGCAATATCAACATTAAAGAAATTCAATGCTCATCAGCATCATAACACTCATAAGGACCACAAATATTTTAAATTAGAGGGAAAGGCGCAAAAGGTTGTATTGCAGAAATTAAAAGATGAAAAGCAAAAGCAAAGACAATTCTTTCAAGCAGCGAAAGACCTGGAAATAATGCCACTGAAGCAACTTATAAAGTAGCTTATATACTTGGGAAAAAAGGGAAGCCATTCAGTGATGTAGAAATTGTAAAAGAATGCATTGTTGAAGTTGTAGGATGCTTAGACCCTGATAAAATTTCAAATTACAAACAACTGCCTCTTTCAAGGAGAACCGTAACTGATTGGCAGCATGAATTAGCCTTCAACTTAATAGAACAACTTCATGAGATACTTCAAAAGGAAAATATATATTATTCAATCTCTTTGGATGAATCAGTTGATACTACTGACTTGGCACAGGTCTTATACTTTATTCAGGTCATAACAGATGATTTTCTTTGCTGTGAAGAGGTACTCACTTTGGGTACTCTTGCGAACAGAACATGGAGAATAGATATCTTTAACAACTTTCAAGATAAATGTCGTGAAGTTGGACTGAATTTGGTAAATTTAGTGAGTGTGTGTACAGATTCCATGACAGGAAAACAAGATTTAAAAAAGTATTAACAGATCCAGATGCTGTCATTTCTTTTCATTGTATTTTGCATTAGCAAAATCTCTGTGCTAAAGCTACTATTTTAAGTGACACTTTGTAACAAGTTATAAGTATTGTTAACTATTTTCATGCAAATCAGCATCGTCAGTTTTGTAACATGCTAAAGTTGAATGATGAGGTAGTCAGTGTGGATTTTTTAAAAGTGTGTTGGCTATCATAGGACAGGTGTTAGCCAAAATTTTATCTCTGTGAGAACAGATAGTTAAATTTTATGAAGAACAAAATCAGCAATGTGAATTACTGCACGAAGATTTCTATAGGAATGCATATGTCAAAACAACTTGAATATTTCTTTGAAAGGTAAAACTAAGTCTATATATGATATGTGGCAAAAAATCTAAGCATTTCCAAAAAAGCTATCTTTTTTTTTCAAAACACTTCTTCTTCAAAAGGAAATTTTGGATGAACATTTTCCCCAGTTAGCAAAGGTCATTGATGAGCAGAATGATATATGCAAATCATTTGAAGAATATATAGCTGTTATAGATCTATTAATTGTAGAATATAATGAAAAATTCACTGACTTTGAGAGTCATGACATCACACTCAAATTAGCATTTCAGCCTCACCTAGTTGATATCACCAAGGCACCTAAAGAACTACAGATGGAATTGATTGAGCTCTCATTTCAGTAGATGACATTTTAAAGTCATTGTTTGATGCTAAGAAAGATCCAGTTGAAATATGGAAAAATGTAGTAGAATACCCACAGCTTCGGCAACATGCCCTAAAAATGCTTTCTTGCTTTTCAACCACTTATTGCTGTGAATCTATATTCTCCTGCCTAACCCAAATCAAGACACCCTTAAGGTCACAAATGACTGATACCCATCTAGAGGAAAAACTGCAACTGTGGACCTCCATGCTGCAACCAAATATTCAAGTGCTTTCCAACAAAAAGCAGACACAACAAAGTCATTAAAAGGTTAGTTAACCTTAAAATTAACAATAGTTTTCATTTTTTGAAATTATTGAGTACAGAGTAGTTACATTTTTACAAAATAACATACATTTTTAAGTATGTCTAATTGAAGTTTTTTGAATACAGCCTTATTTGATTAGAGCTAAATTAATGTGGCCTTCCAACCTGAAAAGTTTCCCCACCCCTGTCAGCTATAGCATTGCTATACTTCATAGCCAAAAATTTAAAACAACCCAAATGTCTACCAAAACTAGAATGGATAAACAAATTATGGCATATTCCCAAAATAGAACACAATACAGCAACAAAAAATGAATTCTTTCTGCAGACTAAAGCAGAGAATGAATCTCACAAAAGTATTAAGCAAAAGAAATCAGGCAAACACAATGCATCCTATATGACTCCATTTATATCAAGTTCAAAAATAGGTAAAACTACCCTGCAGTTGTTAGAAGTCAGGGGAGTGTTTATCTTTTGGAGAGAAGGAGTTAGTGGCAGGAAAGGGATGTGAAAGTGTTCTTAGAGTTCTTCTAACGCTTTGTTTGTTGATCTGGGTGCTGATTACTCAGATGTGTCACTTTCTGAAAACTCCTAGAGCTGTACCCTTATGAATCAGGCACTTTGCTGCATGTATGTCATTCTTTGGCAAAATATTTACATTTATAAAGAGAAAGAGAAAATGATAACAATGCCAAGTGGTATATACAGGGCACCGTTGTGTTTTCCATGGATAGATTCAGATTGGTCATGAGATAGGAGCTTTCAGGTAGCCCTTACTGCCACACCCACCCCACCCCACCCCCAATTTATACACGTACAGAAACTGAGGCTCAAAGAGGTTGAACAACATGCCAACAGTTACACAGCCAGGAAGCGGCTACGCACAACTCAAATCCAGGCTGTTTGGCTGCCTATAGAGTCTGCATTTTTAGGTTCTGTGTTCCACTGCGTCTTAATGAAGAGCCCTTTGGTGCAAGGAAAACCTTCATTCCTTCATCAAAGGGCCTCTGGAATAAACCCAGGATGTTAGGAATTATGCAAATGAGCTTAAAACATCAGAGACTCTGCTAATAAAGATGGAGGGAGGAATACAGTGCCAAACTGAAACGTGATAATGAGGCTGATCTTAATGCCACTTCTCAGTACTTATTTGCAAAATTAAGATCTAAGGGGGGGCGGGGTGCTTGCGCAGGAGAAAACCCACCCCAACCATAGAGGGCAGGGTGGATACCCATGAGATAAGATGGTTGAAGAAGTCCTAATGATCCAATTAAAAAATGGAGTGTAGCTCTGTGAGCCTTATGTCAATTACCATAGACTCTGGGCCCTCCTGATTGCAGGAGAAAGTGTGAGGAGAAATAAATGGTTTGATTTTTTTTTCTACCGGTGGTAGATAAGTTTTTGAATTATTAATCTGTGTTTTTTTTGCTGTACACTTGGTCTTCCAACACAAAGAGATCTCAGGATTTTTGCCAGAGCAGACTGTGGAAAGTTTCACAACAAGAAAGACATGAACTGGATTTACCAGACTACTAGCAGAAGGAGGCAGGGATTTCCCCCTCAAAGATAGGAAGGGAGGGTCCCACAAAAAGTGGGAACTTGAGCCCTATGAAGGAGCAGCACGTAGGAAAATTAGATCTCAAAAGGACAGGCTATAAAGGCCCCCTCTGAAAGCTGGACCCTGGGCTCACAGCAGCCCCACTAGAGGGTCTTGAGCTACAAGCTTGAAATAGAAGAGGGTTCATGTGGTCTCAGACCATGTGCACCTCAGCAGAAAGTCCCATTCAAATATTCAACTCAATAAATAATAAATGAACTCTGGGGATAAGAAAGCCTCACTATTGACTGATTTTTTTTTTAAAGTCACCCTAGCTGTTTGAGGATTTGAGGTGAAGTTGAGTTGAAATAAGGAAAATAGTGTTATTTCTTTCACACATGAGCCTGAGGACTTGGATGCCTATCTCCTACATGCAAAATGGGTGGAAATTACCCCATGTCGACACCAAAAGCATTTTGCATTGAGAAAAATTACTTCGATGGAAAGAATATCATCTCCTTTGCTTTTCCCAGTGCCTGCATAATAATTCCCTAAACCCCAGTCTGTCGTGACCAGCAAGGCTGGATTTGACTACACGTTCCCTTTTTTTGACCTTGGGGTCCCATTGCTCAGGAATTCCTGATATTAGTATTTCTGTCAAGCAGGGCTGTTTTAAGATGACTTCAAGTTTTAACAAAACAGAATTAAATATTCAACCAAGAGTATCTCCATTCTGTGAGTAAAGATATGATTGGAACTTACATGGTGGTTGCTATTGTCATCACATGTTATAAACCAGGTATATCAGGCTGGGATATTTAATTTTACCTAGAAGCCAACTGTTACTGCTACCAGGGTAGTACAGACCCATTCAAGTACAGAAGTGGGTAAAATATGAGGATCGTCACAGAAGCTGGAGCCATTAGCTCAGATGCATAGATTGCTTTGCAGCAACGATAATTACACATCGTTAGTGCATTTGCAGAATGAGATCCCTTCTTCCAGCAGGAAAGGAAAATCCACCTAGTGTAGGTGAACAAAAAGCATCATGGCGGCAATCCATCACCATGTGGGCTCTAAGAAAAGTGCATTTTTTTTCCCAGGAAATTTTTCTGCAGGCTTGAAGATACTGGAACCTTCAGCTGACAGCAATTGGCTAACAGAGAAAATGGCTGTTGTCTGGATACTAGAGAGGGCTGCATGAACAGAGTGCCAAAACTGGGTAGCAGAAGAGGACATCTCCATTAAAATAAGGAGTGTCAACTGATGGATGTGGACTTGATTTGCAAACCTTGGCTCACATGAAGCCCTCGTACCAGTAGGAGAAGTGAAGAAATTAGGAACTGCAAGGCATGGTTTCTCTGGCACTTTTGGCTGGATGTATTTGTGTGAATGATCTTGGTAGCCCCAATCTATATAAATACAATATTTGGAATATTGAAATTGCAGCATCAGACATGAAGGGATTCAACTCATTGAACAGAACTAGTTGGTGAAAAGGGAAGAGCATTGAAGGCTGTGGGATTATGTTCATAATGGGGTGGTTACATTTGGGTGCTCTAAGCAGGCGAGACTTGAGTACCAGCTCCCTCATTTATTGCCTGCATGATCCTGGGTAAATGATTTCATCTCTCTGAGCCTCCATTTCTTTATCTATAAAATGATAACCTCCCTCGAAAGATTATTGTAAGGATTCAATGAGATATCCATGTAAAAGCACATAGGATTATGCCTGACATATAGAGTACATGCCCCAAATGTTAGCTGTTATTCTTACTGAAGAGTACGTACAGGTGCCTTGTACCCAGTTTGTGGCTCTGTCCATATGAAAAACACCAAGATAAAAGGAAAGGTATGGATATGGGAAAGCAAATACAAATGTACCCTGAGCGCCCCTAAGCCTCATCAGCCTGAGGGACAAATGAGGTCATGAACAGTAATAGCTCCTGTTTTCTTTGCTCTTGGCTTCAAATATAAAATCCGGGACTTCTGGACCCACCGTAACATTTCACATGGTCCCTTGTGAAAACAGCTCTTTTGTCTTCTTCCTACAGCTCTCCTTGATGGAAAGTTCAGAAACAAGTTCATGGGACCAGGTTTGGGGTAGACATTGCAATAGAAGCTATGGTTTGCTGAACACTTACTCTGTGCAGGGTGGTACAGTAAGCCCCTTTCTATGCATTAGCACATTGAACCCTCAAAAAAACCATAGGAGTTTGGTAATAATTTTCCTCATTTTGTAGACGTGCAAACAAGGCCCAAAAATTTTAAGTAATTTTCCCAGTATTATAGAGATAGAAAGTGGGACTAAGAATATCTGTCCCCAAAGCCAGCAGTCTTTACAACTATGTGGTACTCCCTGAGGTTCCACGTATGAACCACCTTCTCAATTGCCCCTTACAAATCTATCACCATCTTGATAATCAGCTCATTCAACTAGATGTTTGTTGAGCCCATAAGACATGCTCAGATGCCTTGAATCCAATGGGAGCCAAAATTAGACTCAAAGTGAGTCACCACACCTCCGTGACATAAATCAGGGTATTCATAAACAATGGAGAAATTGCAAATGCAGGGAGATCCCAATGGCTCGCCCCAAATCCAAAAGATGCCATTTAAAAAAATGTTAATAGACTTAGCGCAGTCTACTAGGTAGAGAGGCCATTAATATGAGATAAATAATGGTAGTGAGGTGGATTAAGACAAGCTCATAAATTGTTACTTGCTTATTAAGGAAGGAATCTTTTGGATTCACATTTATAATGTATATGACTGCAGATAGATGAATTATAAATGTATATTTTCATTAAATACCAAGCACTGGCTGCTGTTCCTCCCTGATGCAGAAAAATTAAGTCATAAAGGAGTGAATTAAGATTATTTACTTCCTATTATCAAAGAGAATACCTCATAGCTGGAATGGAACTTAGAGATCAACTATCTGTTCCAACTCCCTCCCTTTGCACATGAGAAAACTTCCAATGCAGGCCACACCAGGATTTTAAATGATTTGAAATTCAAACACACTAGTGGAGCACAAACACATTTTAATTTACTCCTTACCACGGACAGCTCTAATGAAGGTGTGAGTCGTCTGTGCAAAGGCAAAAACTGATTAGCCTTCATGATGAATGGACACAGAATCTCAACGCATATCGATTCCAGTGTCAGGCCTTTGCTGGTATTTCAGTCCTGAATTTGCACAGTTATTATCCATATTACAAAACAGTATTGATTATTTTCCATCTTCAGCAAGAACACCAATTGGCCTATCTTTTGAGGTGAGATTTTTTTTGTTTTGAAGGTCATTTGAAATCATTACAATTAGAATACATGTTGACCCTAGATACATGGAATAAATATGGTCTAGGATGATAAAAGAAACCATAAATAAGTTTGGGGGAATCCCAGAGCAGGAGAGCCACTGCTTCATTTCCCAGGAGTCCATGGGATTTGTAGAGAAGCTCTTTGTCCAACATGGTGCCCAAGCCACAGAGGAGCAATGGCTGAGGGGATCGCCTGGATGGTAGGACTGAGGGCAGCCTTGTAGATATTTATATATGTGTGATGTGGAGAAAGTGGATGGGAGCTCTCAAGACACCAAGAAGTGCACAGAAGTGGCTGTGAGAACCAGAAGACCAAAAACATCCTCAACGCTCAGAGGTAGGGGACTTGGCTACTGAAGAGCCATGGTGAGCAGCAGTGTAAGCAAAGGGACACATAGCTACACTAGGTGGAGACAGGTGACAACGGAGAATGATACTTCTCCCCGCTGTCTGGAAACCCCCAGTACTAAAGCCTCCACCTCACACCAGGAACGTCCAACCCGCCTGGTGAGAAGGAAAGAACGAAACTCGAGGGACAGAGAGAGACTTGGGTCAATGGAGCAGTGTCCACGAGAGACTGAGCTTTAAACCAGAAGTGACTATATTTCCTCTAATTCAATTTTCCAGGGGAAGTGGTTGCTTGAGAGTGAAATTAAATTCAGTTACAGGAAAATAAAGTTCCGTTTTTGCCCATCTGAGTTTTGTGATTGGGAAAACACTTGCAGCATAAAACAAGCTCTTAATACAGTGCCTGGCTTAATAAATGCTCAATAACTCTTGGCTTCTGTGGCTGCAGTTGCTGTTGCTAGTGTTGTTGTTGTTGTCATTATTATTATATGGTGAGCTCCTAGAAGCATGTACAGTATTTTTTTTGTTTCTATATCCCCAACATTTACGACCAAATACATTCTTCAGCATACATTGGTCAAATAAATGACTCAAAATCTGAATTTATCCCAGCTAGCACTAAATATCATCATTTGTGCAACCTGGTGTCAAAGTGATGTCTCCTTTAGCCCAGTTTCTTAAGTGACTGATGAGAGAGCTCCAATAACCAGGGTTAGACATACAGCATGAGTAAGAAATCAATTTCTACTGTGCTAAGCCACTGAGATTTTGGTGATGCTTGTTACAACAGCACGACACAGCGCATCCACCTAGTCTGTGGCATACTGTTTTACCTCCTGTATGTCATTTAATTTTCACTGTCTGTATTTTATAGTCGATACATCGGTGATATTAAATGATTTGTCTAAAATCACACAGTCAGTAAAGGGCAGGTCCATCTGAGTCCAGAATCCTAGAATTTTCCATTACACAAGACTGCCCCAAAATTAAGCCCTTCTTATACCTACTTCTCAACCATACATTTTATTTTTAATATCATAGGAGATAGCTATTTGATCTATATTCTTTTCCACTTCTCCAAGCAGTCCGAAAGTAAATAAGGTTTGGAGCAGGGGATAAGGGGAGATAAATGGCAGCTGGGAAAAATCCAGAGTGAAAATGAAAAACCATGACTTTAAATTTTTGTTTATACGTCACCAGTGGGAGCAGTCAGTGCAACATGGCAGAAAACTCTGATGGAGAAATTGTGTCCTGTTTTCCTACAGGCTGGAATGGAATAAAAAATAATGATAGAAGTATTGGCAACGATGTGGAGCAACTGGAGCTCCCACACATTGCTGGTAGAAGTGCAAAATACTTCAATTATGATCTGGAGAAGAAACGGCGGGCTGATAGAGTCCTCCCACCGCACCACTCCCAGGGAAGGAGGTGAGGAACGCCAGCGGCTGCCTGCGAGCACGGACCGCTCACTCCGAAAACAGCATTGCGAATTACAGAGAAACAACGCAGAACGCCCAGCCCAAGAGAACAGGTACAAAATTTTCACAAAGATCGGAGGGCGCACGGAGCACAATAGAGCCCAGAGCGCGGGAAGGACGCCACTCGCCAGGTCGGCGCAGCGCGACCTGCCCCCCAAGCGGTTACGCGCCTCCCCATACACGCAGTCAGGGACAAGCCCAGAGTTGGGGCAGGGCGGTTGCACAAGACAACAGACCCTGGGGAGTTGAAGTAATCACGAAAGCCAAACACAACCCTCAGCTGCAGTGTACAGAGACCGCGCAGGGCTGGGGATCACGCTGGGCGGAGATACAGCTTCCCGGGACAGTGCGCGGGAACCCGCAGGCCAGCACTGCGCCACTGGAAGTCAGCGGGACTGGGCCCAGGAGTTTAACGGGGAGCGGGACACGCCCTTAGAGGTTGCTGGCAACTGCCTCCGCGGGCCACAAGCCACTCAAGAAAAGCTGCGCTCCCGGTGCGATCGGAGCCCGGCTGTGCGCCAGGCTGGCGGTGGCCACCATCTTTACAGCCGCCTCGCGCGGAGCCGTGAGCCGCGTCTCTAGCTCCCCCCGCCCCGGCCCGGGGCTCTTCTGCTGGGGCGAGACAGGCTTTGCCCTTGGTGGCTGGGGACAGCTGCATCCATGGGTTCCAGGTGGGACGAGATCCCGGAACTGTAGGGGCAGGACCTTGGTGTATTGGAAACAGTTTGCAGCTCGTCCATCTGGTCCTGCTACCCCGGCTCTGGCCTCCGACAAGTCCGCTCGGTGCTGGTCCTAGTGCCCGCCCTTCAGGTCCCAGCCCTCCTGTACCCCAGAGATCGGTCATTTTGAAGGTGGCTGGCTATAGTGACTCATTGGGTATAACTGCTGGTTCTCATGATAACCAAATACCTCAAGAGCCACAGGCTGAACCAGAGCAGCTCCCCATAATCCTGCCCACTTCAATAGGGAATTTCGCGCCATCCAAGAGCGCTTCCAGTGGCCACTACTCCCCCCTCCCCGTGGAAACATCCCCCCGGTGGAGACTGCTGGGGATAGAGACGGCCACCCGCCTCGCCTTGGGGTCTAGTGGTGGAAAAGGGGTGCACAATTGGAGATCCCCCTATCAATCAGTATCACGCGGAGACACACATCAGAAGGGCAGACACACATGGCTAGATGAGCAACCTCTGAGCTGTGTAGAATTTTCCCAACTCAGCTCTCACACTGCAGCCAAAAGAAATTGTGTTTCTACCTGCACCTCAGGAGGAGCAGGGTCAAAGTAACCCCTAGGAGCTACAAGGCCCCTCCCAAAGCACGGGGCTTTCGCATACCCCAACTGGGGGATCAGAGTCTGCCACGGACATAACAGAATACCTAGCTAACAGGGAGCAGAGGACTCATATCCTCAAGTACAATTCATTAGCTTAGAGCCCAAGCTGGGAGGTCATTCTCACCACACTCCACTGGGAAGAGGAGAAGACCACAGGTCAGAGTTAACCCAAGATCCACCAAACTTGCTAAAATGCACCTAAGGCAATACAGGCCACTACTTCTCTCCCTGGCTTTGCCAAGGAATAATAATTGTGGGCCTGGTGACAGGGCCATAAACTAGCTCTAACACCCCCAGCTCTCCACCAAGAGGCCAGATAAGAAAAAACCAGCGAAAGAACTCAGGGAACATGAAAAATCAGAGTGAAAAGTCACCCCCAAAAGAAACCACCAGTTCCTCAGCAATGGATACCAACCCAAATGAAATGGGTAGAATGACAGAAGAGGAATTTCATTTATGGATTATAAGAAAGCTCAATGAAATTCAAGAGAAAATTGAATCCCAGCTCAAAGAAACCACTAGAAAAATGCAAGAAATGAATGAAAAATTCTCCAAAGAAATAGAAATATTACGGAAAAATCAAATAGAAATCCTAGAAATGAAAGAAGCATTCAAGGATCTACAAAACACAGTGGAAAGCCTTAAGAATAGGCTGGACCATGCAGAGGAAAGAATTTCAGACATAGAAGACAACTCCTATGCGCTAAATAAATCAGCCGAAGAGAAAGAACACAAAAACAAGAGGCAGGAAAAAAGCATACAAGAAATGTGGGATTATGTAAAGAGGTCAAACATAAGGATCATACATATCCCTGAGGGAGAGGAAGAAAATTCGCATGGGCTGGAAAATTTATTTGAAGGAATAATAGAGGAAAAGTTCCGTGGCTTAGCCAGAAATCTCGATATCCAAGTACAAGAAGCACACAGGACTCCTGGGAGAGTCAACGTGAAAAGGCATTCACCACGCCACATAATTATTAGACTGACCAAAGTAAACACAAAAGAGGCACGCCTCAGAGCTATAAGATGAAAAGAGCAGGTAACCTACAAAGGGAAACCAATCAGATTAACTGCAGATTTCTCAGCTGAAACCTTACAAGCCAGAAAGGAATGGGGAGACATCATCAATCTCCTAAAACAAAACAAAGGTCAACCCAGAATTCTGTATCCTGCCAAATTAAGCTTCTTATATGAGAGAGAAATAAAGACGTTTCCAGATAAGCAATCACTGATAGAATTTGCGAAATCCAGACCGGACTTGCAAGAAATGCTTAGACCTGCATTATACACTAAACAGAGCAACAGACACCCACCTATGTAAAACTACGCAAAAGCTAAAACCCCAGAAACCAGATTCCACAATGACGCAAAAGGTAAAACAAAAAATACCACTCAATAGAATAATCAGAAATTTACCCCAAATATCAATTCTCTCAATAAATGTAAATGGCTTGAACTGCCCATTGAAGATACATAGGCTGGCTGAATGGCTTAAAAAATACAAGCCAAGTATCTGTTGTCTTCAGAAACACACCTTACACACAAAGACGCATTCAGACTCAAGGTGAAAGGATGGAATACAATTTTCCTGGCTAATGGAAACCAAAAGAAATCCGGAGTAGCCATCCTCATTTCAGATGACATAAACTTTAAAGCAATAAAAGTAAAGAAGGACAAAAATGGACACTATATAGTGGTGAAGGGAAAAATCTCACAAGAGGATTTAACAATCCTAAACATTTATGCACCCAACACAGGAGTGCCCAGGTACATAAAGCAAATACTGCTAGATCTAGACAACATAATAAGCAGCAATGCCATAATAGCAGGGGACTTCAACACCCCACTGATGGAACTGGACAGATCCTCCAAACAAAAAACAAATAGAGAAATAAAAGACCTAAACAGGACTCTAGAACATTTGGGCCTAACAGATATTTACAGAACACTCCACCCAAATAACACTGAATATACATTCTTCTCATCAGCTCATGGAACTTTCTCTAAAATTGACCACATCCTAGGCCACAAAACAGATCTAAACAAATTCAAAAAAATAGAAATCATACCATGTATCTTTTCAGACCACAGCGGAATAAAATTAGAAATCAATTCCAACAGAAACTCACATCGTCCTCCAAAAACTTGGAAACTAAACAATCTGTTGCTGAATGACTACTGGGTCAAGGAGGAGATTCAAATTGAAATCAAAAGATTCTTCGAACTAAACGATAATGGGGACACAAGTTATCAAAATCTGTGGGATACAGCAAAAGCAGTCCTGAGAGGAAAACTTATCGCCCTAAATTCCCACATTCAAAAGACAGAAAAGTCACAAATCAGTAAACTAACAAATCATCTTAAGGAAATGGAAAAGGAAGAGCAAAGCAATCCTAAAGCCAGCAGAAGAAAAGAAATAATCAAAATCAGAGCAGAATTAAATGAAATCGAGAACAAAAGAACAATACAGAAGATCAATGAAACGAAAAGTTGGTTCTTTGAAAAGATAAACAAAATAGACAGGCCACTTGCCAGGTTGACCAGAAGCAGAAAGGAAAGGACTCTAATAAGCTCAATTAGAAATGAAAAAGGAGAAGTCACAACTGATACCATGGAAATACAAAACATCATCTTCGAATACTACAAAAGTCTCTATGCCCACAAACACGAAAATGTGGAGGAAATGGACAAATTCTTAGAAACACACTACCTCCCTAGGCTCAACCAGGAAGAAACAGAATTTCTAAACAGACCAATATCAAGCACCAAAATTGAAGCAGTAATAAAAAATATACCCACAAAAAAAAGTCCCGGACCAGATGGGTTCACACCTGAATTCTACCAAGCCTACAAAGAAGAACTGGTGCCTATACTGCAGAAATTATTTGAAAATATCCAGAAGGATGGAATCCTCCCAAACTCATTCTACGAAGCCAATATCACCTTGATACCAAAGTCAGGAAAGGACACAACAAAAAAAGAAAACTACAGACCAATATCCCTTATGAATGTAGATGCAAAAATTCTCAATAAAATCCTTGTGAACCGAATTCAAATGTACATCAAAAAAATAATCCATCACAATCAGGTGGGCTTTATTCCCGAGATGCAGGGATGGTTCAACATATGCAAATCTATAAATGTAATTCACCATATAAATAAAAGCAAGAACAAAGATTATATGATCCTTTCAATAGATGAAGAAAAGGCTTTTGACAAAATCCAGCATCCTTTTATGATAAGAACTCTTAACAATATAGGCATAGATGGCTCATTCCTAGAAACTATTAAAGCCATATACGATAAACCCACAGCCAATATCATACTGAATGGGGAAAAATTGAAGGCATTCCCCCTTAAAACTGGCACCAGACAAGGGTGTCCACTATCTCCACTTCTTTTCAACATAGTGCTGGAAGTCCTGGCCACAGCAATAGACAAGACAGAGGAATCAGGGGCTCCAGATAGTGGGCAGAAGAGGTCAAACTTTCACTATTCGCAGACGATATGATATTATACATAGAAAACCCCAAAGATTCAACCAAGAGATTACTGGAATTGATAAATGAATTCAGCAAAGTCTCAGGATACAAAATTAATACACACAAATCCATAGCCTTCATATATGCTAATAACAATCAAGCCGAGAAACAATTAAAGATGCATACCTTTGCAATAGCAACAAAGAAAATTAAATATTTAGGAATATCTAACTAAGGAGTCAAAGACCTATATAGAGAGAATTATGAAACACTGAGAAAGGAAATTGCAGAGGATGTAAATAGATGGAAACCTTACCATGCTCTTGGATAGGCAGAGCAACATAGTAAAAATGGCTTTGCTACCTAAATTAATTTACAGAATCAATGCAATCCCTATCAAAATACCAACATCATTTTTTGCCGATCTAGAAAAAATAATTCTACGCTTCGTGTGGAACCAGAGAAGACCCCGTCTAGCCAAAGCAATCTTAAGCAAAAAGAACAAATTGGGAGGCATCTGTCTACCAGACTTCAAACTATACTACAAGGCTATAGTAACCAAAACTGCATGGTATTGGCACAAGAACAGACATGTAGACCAATGGAACAGGACTGAGAACCCAAATATAAAACCAACCTCATACAGTCACCTGATCTTTGACAAATTCCAGAAAAACGTACACTGGGGAAAAGATTCCCTATTCAACAAATGGTGCTGGGAAAATTGGATGGCCATATGTAGAAGACTGAAAGTGGACCCACACCTCTCACCTCTCACAAAAATCAATTCACAATGGATAACAGATCTAAACCTAAGACATGAAACCATAAGAATTATCGAAGAAAATGTTGGAAAAACTCTTATGGACATTGGCCTAGGCAAAGAATTTATGAAGAAGACCCCCAAAGCAATCACAGCAGCAACAAAATAAATACATGGGACCTGATCAAATTGAAAAGCTTCTGCACAGCCAAGGAAACTATCACTAGAGTGAACAGACAACCTACAGAATGGGAGAAAATATTTGCATGCTACACCTCTGATAAAGGGCTTATAACCAGAATCTATACAGAACTTAGGAAAATCAACAAGAAAAAATCAAACAACCCTATTAAAAAATGGGCAAAGGACATGAACAAAACTTTTCCAAAGAATACAGAATGATGGCCAGCAAACATATAAAAAAGTGCTCAACTTCTCTAATCATCAGGGAAATGCAAATCAAAACCACAATGAGATATCACTTAACCCAGTGAGATTGGCTCATATCAAAAAATCCCCAAATAACAAATGTTGGGGGATGTGGACAGGTAGGAACACTCATACACTGCTGGTGGGACTGCAAATTAGTACAACCTCTATGGAAAAGAATATGGAGATATCTCAAAGAATTAAAAGTAGAATTACCATTTGACCCAGCAATCCCACTACTGGGTATTTATCCAAAGAAAAAAAGACATTTATAATAAAGACATCTGCTCTCGAATGTTCATAGCAGCACAATTCACAATTGCAAAGTTGTGGAAACAACCCAGGTGCCCATCAATACACGAGTGGATCAATAAAATGTGGTATATGTATACCATGGAGTATTACTCAGCAATAAGGAACAACAGTGAATTAACACATCTGGTATTATCCTGGTCGGAGCTAGAACCCATTCTTCGAAGCGAAGTGTCACAGGATTGGAAAAACAAGCACCACTGGTACTCACCATCAAACTGGTACTAACTGATGAACACTTACATCACACAGGGCAATAACATTCATCTGAGCGGCGGGCGGAGGGGGGTGGAAGGGATGGGAAAAACTCTCACTGAATGGATTGGGGAGCAACAGTTTGGGAGACGACCACGATTGTGGCTCTGACACGGGCAGAACAGGGGCAATGTGTATGGCCAAAATGTTGTACCCCCATGATATTCTGAAATTAAAAAAATAAATAAAAAAAAAGAATGAAATATGATAAAACACATGGATGACTTTCAAAAACATGTTAAGCAAAATAAAATAGAAACAAAAAAGTGCCTTCTGTACACTGCAATGCATATAAATGACAAAAATAGGCAAAGCTAATCTGTAGGGGTTGAGATCAGGTAATGGTTGCATCCAAGGTTGAGGTACTGATTGGAATAGGGCATGAGGGATTTTTCTGAGGTGATGAAAATGTTCTATAACTAGTTCTGAACAATAAGAATTTCAAAAGGTAAAGAGAATGATAGAAAATGATACCTGCATTTTGAGGGGACAAGCAGGGCTTTAGGGTCCTGGAGGTTTGGGCTGTCTCACTCAGCGGCAGGGGGCGTGGATCTGGAGTTAGAACAGAGAACAAGTTATCCACCCCAAGGACGGCACGGCCACAAGACCAGGATGGGGATTCTGTAAGGGGTGAACCTTGGTGACAGGTACTCATCAATTTAAGGAATGACTGCCGCAGGCCTGTGCCTCCAGTGCGTCGGTGTGGATCTCCGTGGCTGAGTCTGTGGTCCAAGGAGACGACATTGTGGGGGACCTCTCTGAGCCATCCCTAACAAAGCTGGCCTTCCATGGCATTGTGACAGAGCCAAAAAAGCACCTTCGATAATGACATGCTCAAGAAACTCAGAACCAGGTTGTGCTTCATTTTATCCCAATACCTCACAAGCCACAAGATACTCATAGAACCCCCAAGAAGAGGCAAGGGTCTCCTAAGAATGACTAATATTGAATTTCTCATCAAATCTCATGGGCTAAGGCTGAAAGCCAGGTTCATTTTCATAACTTGTTCATAACTGTTGTGAAAATACTGAAGTCACTTGTTTTCAAGAGTCAGCCACCCTGAAGCTCATTGTGAATGCTACCTGCCACAAAGGGGAGAGCAAATTTAACTTCCTTGTAACCAGAACCCTCGGCTTCCCAGCCGGCCTCAGCCACTTGCTGCTATATAACCCCAGGAAAGTCGCCTCCTCTCTCTGAGACTCAGTGCTCTCATCTGTAAAATGGGGAGAGTAGCTTCGACGTCCTGACGTCAGAGTGGTTGTGAGGATTAATGGAGAAAA
Organism: Daubentonia madagascariensis; assembly: GCA_023783475.1. Lineage (NCBI taxonomy): Eukaryota > Metazoa > Chordata > Mammalia > Primates > Daubentoniidae > Daubentonia > Daubentonia madagascariensis. The sequence continues at coordinate 1,801,843 of JAKFHU010002505.1, read as the reverse complement.
TACGTGTCACATAGAAAGCCCTGTACGGATCAACTGCTTGGTTGACTCAACTCACTTTCCAGCTGTTTGCTCAGAGGTTGTGTACACAGAGACATGATTAAGTGTGAAGACAGGTCCATTTTCAGAAATAAACTCACTGGGACCCCCAGCCGGGAGCCTGAATTTACTCACCAACACTGTGGCTATTCAAATGCAGCCAAGTGGAAACAGAGATGCAATGACCCAGCAAATTCAGGAGGTGGGGAGACCATCAGGGCACTTTAGAAGAAAGAAAGCAACAGCTTGAGAAGATTTCTGGGGGTGGTTGTCTTGGAAGTTGAATTCACTATGCTGCCTGACATAAAGTTTTCTTGCATCTTCTGCCCCATAAACACACACACACACACACACACAGGATTTCATAGCGTGGAGACAGGTGGAACATCATAAAATCTAGCTTTGAACCTTGTTTCTCGTTGACACCCAGATTTCTTCCTTTCTCACCATCCTACTCCCGCCCTACCCAGAAACTTCACCCCCCTTCCAAACTCCCTGTGTACCACATTTTCCCCAGATAACAAAAGAGAAGCAGGAGGCCTACTAAGTGATCTGGTGTGTGAAGGCCATAGAAGAGAAGTCACGAAAGCGGTTCTAGTCCTGGTCTGCCTGTAGCCAGCTATGCAACATTAATCATCACTCCCCCCAGCCTCAGTTTCTCTATCTGAAAAATCAGAGTTTGAAGAAATTACTCATGTCAGCTCAGATAATTTGTGATTTCCAATTTTAAAAATTATTAATTGAACAGTGGGAAGCTGGCAAATAGTTACTTAAAAGACCAAATTATAGGATACTCTTAATTCATTATTCAACAAACATTCTTTGAGCTACTAATTGAGATTACACCAATGAAGCAAGACATGTCTCTTTTTTTCAAGGAAGTTACAATCTAGTGGGGAACAAGGAAATTTAACACTTAGGGTTCAGCCTGCGAGTCTCATGAGATATACACAGTGAAATCCCACAGGGAGGGCATTTATAAGGACTAAGGGTCGGGAAGTCTTCCCAAAGGATCAGATGATTCAACTGAGACCTTTTTAAACTTTTTCTTCGTTGTAAACATATTGACACCCATAATCCTATCACTCTGAAATAACTCTCACACACGCACACACACACTCACACACAACTGCGCACACACATTGACGCATATTTTTCTAGTCTTGTCTGTGTGGTAGACATATGCGTATACCCTTTTTAAAAAGCTGAGTTATATAATATATACTATTTTTTAATCTGCTCATTTTCCACTTTATATATTGTGAACATTTTCCTAAGAAATTAAATCAGTTTAATAATCTTCATACTATTCTATGGAATGAATGTACCATAGTTTGTTTAATGAAGACTTTAACTTGGACATTTAAGTTGTTTACAATTTTGTTTGCTACTCTATACAACATTGTGATGAATATGTTTGTAGCTAATTTTTTGGACATATCCTCTTTATTTTCTCAGAATGGATTCCCAGCAGTGAAATCATTGAGTCAAAAGCATGTGCTGTCTTGGATATCCTCAGGTGATATGTTCCAAAACTCCCAGTGGATGCCTGAAACCCCAGTTGGTACCAAGCCCTACATATACTATGTTTCTTCCCATACATACATACCTATGATAAAGTTTAATTTATAAATTAGGCACAATAAGAGATTAACAATAACTTATAATAAAATTTAAAATTATAACAATATGCCATCATAAAAGTTATGAGAATGTGGTTTCTTTCTCTTTCTCTCAAAATATCTTATTGTACTGTACCACAGATAACTGAAATCCTGGAAAGCAAAACTATGGATAAATGGGGACGGGGACTACTGAATCTCTTTTAAGGTTTTTGATACACAGGGCCAGATTTTCTCCCAGAAAGTTTTGCTAATTTTCAATTCCACCAGCATTCCATGAATGTGCCAATTTCCCCCACGTTCTACCCCATGGATAGGGATTATTATTTATTTTTATATATCAGATACACTTATTTTTTTCTTTTCAAAATTGCCTATTGTGTCCTTTCCTTCTACATTAATTTGAACTATCTCTTTATATACTAAGGATATTGTCATTCTGGGCCATCGTGTATGTTGCAAATATTTTCCCAGTTGTTCACTTAATGTGGAATTTTTAAAACTGTTTTTCTCACAGAAGACTCTGGTTATTTAAGGTTTATGCCTTTAGCTCCACATAAGAAAAATACTTTCTACCATTAGATTTTTCAGATAGTTCCCAGTGTTTATCCTAGTTCTTTATAGTCTGGTTTTAAGATATTTAAATCCTTATTCAAATTAGTTGTGTCTGGGCTACAATAGAGATGATAAAGGGCAGGTATCAATTTTTTACTTTTATATACTTTTATAATGCTAAGTCTTTGAATTTTTTACAATAAGTAGGCATTACTTTTGTAATTTAAATAATTACGAAAAATGAGTCATTTATTGGGCTTTTATTTTGGAATACGATAGGAATCTAATTTTCGCTGATTTTCTAAATGTTTACTTAGATGCCTCATCACCAGCTATCACTCCGAGCTGAGATTTGGAAGACAAGTAGGAGGTATCCCGGTGAGAAAGGGGAAAAGGACCTTCCAGTCAGGAGAAGCAGTATGTCCAGAGATGGTCAAAAACAGCCAGTGCATTCAGGGAATTCCAAGTCGATTCAGGTGACATGGAGTAAAAGGTGCAGATGGAGTCCTCACAATTTTTTAAGGGATTTTGGGGAGACAAATTTTAAAAGTTCAGAATTCAAAGATTAACATTATCATTACTTGTGACCATGGTTCCCCCCTTCTAGAATTCATAATATTAAATTTTTGGTATATTTGCTTTATCTTCTTTTAATTAAAGAAATAAAACATGACAGAGAAAGTTAAAGTTCCCTTTGATCACTGTTTCCCATCTCACTCTCTGTAACTCAGAGATAACCACTTCATGAGTCTGGTATGTTCACATTTTTAGTCCAAAAACTTATACATACAAACGTGTGTGTGTGTGAGAGTGTGTGGATGTGTGTTAAGATTAGGTTTGGCTGCAAGTAAAAGAAACCCCCAAATAAAGGGCTTTAAAAGATAGATATTTATTTCTCTCTCATCTAAAAGGCTTCGTGGATAGTCTAGACCTGATATCTTTATGATGTTAGTTAGGAACCCAGCTTCCTTCTATCTTTTAGGCCCTCTCTTCATGCACTCCATTCTCAAATTTACTTTGCAGTCCAAGATGGCTGTCCTAGCTCCTGCCATCACATCCACATTCCAACCAACTGAAATATTTAGAAGGGGTAAAGAAAAAATAGGAGGAAGAGAGGAAGATGCTGTGAATTGAACTGTGTCCCCACACAAAGATAGGTTGAAGTCCTAACCTCCCCAATACCTGCCAATGTGACCTTATTTGGACATAGGGTCTTGCAGAGGTAATCAAGTCAAGATACTGATTTCAGGCGAGTCCTACTCCAACATGACTGGTGTCCTTATAAGAAGAAGAGAAGAGACGTAGACTCAGATACACACGGGAGAATGCCGTGTGAAGACAGAGGCAGATGCTGGAGTGATGTGTCTACACCCAAGGAGGGCCAAGGATTGTCAGTGACACCAGAAGCTATGAGAAAGGCATGGAACACATTTTCATCTAGAGCCCCAAGAGAGGCTGGCTTTACTGATACCTTGATTTGGGACTTCTAAAGCCTCCAGCGCTGTGAGAAAATAAATGTATGTTGTTTTAAACCACATTGTCAGAGGTAGCCCGAGGAAACCAGCACAGAAAGAAAAGACGAAGGAGAAGAGGAAGAAGAAGGGAGTGGAAGAGTTATAGCTGTCCCTTAAGGAAGGTTCTTGGAAGCTGCCGAATGTCACTTCTCATAGTCTATTGAACAGAGCTTAGACATGGGCACACCAAGCAGCGAGGAAATCTTGATTCTGGATTTACACCTGCCCGGCTAAAATTTTTATTACAATGGGAGAAGAATAGTGGTTTTTAAAATTTATACATAAATGGCATCAACTGTGGTTCTTTTGCAATTTTTTCATCCTTCCTTTGAGAGATTTATCCAAGTTGAAACGTGTAGTTGTAATTTGCTATATTTAAAAGCTATTCTACCGTGTATGTTTACCACAATTTACCTTCTGACTGATTACTACGTTTTTTTCACTTTTTTTCCTCGTACAAACAGAGCTGCAATAAATGTTGCATTATGTCCTTGGGCATAGGCGGGAGAGTCTCCCTAAAGTGTGTGCCTGTAAGTGGAATCTCTACGTGATGGCATATATCCATTTTCGATTTTAAAAGATCTTTCCAAATTGTTCTTCCAGGTGGTTGTGCCAATGTGTACCCTCTCCTGCAGTGTTTCTTATTTTCTGCCAACACTTGATATTATTGGATTTTAAATTTTTTCCATAAGTATAGGTGAAAAAAGGTTGGCACTGTATGTTTTTTATTCATAGGGAGGTATAATTTGTATACAATAAAATATGCCCATTTTAAGTGCACAGTCCAGTAAGTCTTGGCAAATATATACCCCCATGTAAATACCACCACAATCGAGACATAGAACATTTCTATCAAACAAAATCATTCTTTCGTGCATTGTAGAACAGCCTTAGGTCAATAGATTGGAAAATTTCGATGAAATGGAAATTTTTGTTTAAAAAATACTTAGCAAAATGGACATACAAAAAAATCAGAAAATCGGAATACTCCTGTAGCTAATTAAAAAATTGAATCTATAATCATAATCCATCTCTCTTCCCACCCTCTCTCCCACCCTTCCTACCCCAGGCACAAGTGGCCTTACCAGTGAAGTCTTTTAAACACTTAGGGAAAAACTGATCTAACAAAATCCTCAAATTAATCACTCCATTCAATGCGATCTCAATCAAAATCCCAGCAGGATTTTTTGTTGCAGAAAATGACTACATGATGCTAAAATGTATGTGGAAATGTGGAGGGTCAGTAAAGATAGTCTTAAACAAAAACAAAGTTGGAGGGAAGCTGTTAGTGGCACTAGCAACACTCTACAGCTTGGTCAGGTGGTAGCTGAATGGCAGTAATCACCTTGTAAAAATTCACTGAGCTGTTTACTTGAGATTTATGCACTTTTGTATATGTATGTTGTTTACAAAACAAAACAACCTCTACAACCAAAACCCTCTACTTGCCAAGAGCAAAGCCTCCCTGGGAAGTCCCTATTATTTATACCTGGTACTTAGGTGGAGTATATTGCAGTGATTAAAAATATTAGAGCTGGAATCAGCCAGATCCCACTTCAAATTTGGCTCTGCTGCTTGGAATAAATTCATATAATTGATATAAATTGATATAATGACTTTGGAAAATGGATTGGCAATATCTGGCAGCTGAATGTATGTACAGCCTGAGACCCAGCAATTAAACTGCTGGACATATACACTCAACATAAATGACGTATATGCAATAGCCAAAAATTTTAAACAACCCAAGTTCTAAGGACTGACCATCTTTGGGCGAGTTGTTTTACCTCTTTGAATTTTATTTTCCACATCTATGAAATGGACTTCTTAACACTTAGCAGCTATCTCAGAGAATTGTCGTGGCCAGTTAAGCAAGACACTCAAGACTGGTGCCTAGCATGTAGCAGATGTTCAATAAATGGTAGCCAATACTTTTAATTTGATTTTTAAATAAAGATGCTGTCATTTATATCCTAATAAAGCATAAAATGCTTCCCCTATCACTCACGGTACCAGACTTCCTTCTGACATCAATATTCACATTGTGTTTGCCAACTGAGACAACTGAAGTAGTATATGTTGCTTCATCTGAGAAATCTCAACCCGGCTCTTCCCAAAGGATCTTGACAGACTAAACAGAGAGGTGTGGGTGTTGCAAAGCTTCGCAGCCCTCCCTGCAGCAAGAGAGTTCTCACTCTCTGTCCCTGAGTTGGGGCTCATGGTACCTCTGCCAGTTCTGCAAGGACCTACAGTCATGCCTGGTGTTCCATCCTCTCTTCCCCAGGATCCTCAGCCGTCAAAGAACCGCCTCTACTGAGTTCACTCCAGCTGGAATCCTCTGGGGGAAAGAGACATGGGTTGTGTACACCACAGAATTGGCCTTTATATTTCATTGTGTGTCTGTTGAGGCGGCGGTGAACCAGATGTGGTTTTCGGCAGACATAACTTCAAAAGCCGTAAACACACTTATCAGGAAACTGCAGAACATGAGGCAGCCGGCAACAGTCAAGGTCACTGACAGGTGACATGGCAAATAAAGGGAGATTAAAAGCCATGACTTGTCTGACATGGGACCATTTGATGCTTACCAATGGCAGGGTACGGAACATTGCTTACTCTTGATGGGAAGTCATTGAACAGAGTGTAATTTCTTAGAAAGTGAATCTCTTGTCATTTTTCTCTAGGTAAAAAAAAAAAAGGAAAGAAATGAAACAGAATACAGGTAGCTCTCTGCTGATGGACTAAATGTGTTCATTTATTTAATACTAATCTTTATTAAGAGTTTACCACTGGCTGGATTTTTTTGCCAAGCATTCTCTTATTTGATGCTAAGTACAACCATATTTATCCTCATTTTAATAATTACCCTCCCTTTACAGTAGGGGAAACTGACATGCAGAGGATTTATGGTAAAACTTTCCAATCTAGTCAGTGACCAGCCAAGACTAGAACCCAGAGGTGATGTTATAATGCTTATGCATGACAGAGCCTTACCCTGGGTGAAGGAGGGAGTATATCAGAATGACATCCAGATGGCATCATTTTCTGGCAGCGTGGACAATTGGCATGCAAAGTGAACCCTACCTATTTTTTGAACTCCATCCTTTCTGCAGCCGAAAAACAAGAAATGCACACTCTAAAGAATTGATGAAAATGGTCATTTGCATGCCAGGGCGGCAGCGCCAGCATCCCTTGATTCTGCGTCTATGTGGCATAAAGAAGATTTTCATAAACTGAGCTTTCTTCTATCCCAAATAACATTTTATGTATGCCAAGGAAACTCACTATTTGAAAAAGCCCATTCACAAGGCCTCCTTTTGCTTCCCACCCACCAATTTATCTATTATTAAGTGTAGATTTTAAAAAACAGTTTGAAAATTAGGTTTAAACCACTGGGAGCATCTGCTAAGAACAAACCAAATTAAGATGATACAATGCTCCAAATATTTGGTGTCCTAATTAAGTTTGACCCAGAGGTAAGCTGAAGTCACCCTTTCCTGAGGGTTTTAAACAAATTTGTCCTGATCCCCCATCCCATGTCCTATGACTCTCATGTCCTGTGAGGCTTTTGTGAATCCTTCAGGGTTCATGTTACTCTTGCTTTTTTACCACCTCCAAGTTCCTGCCCCACTGTTGCTCTCCCTCCAGCTCACATTTTACCTCTCAAGGTTGTTCTCTTCTCTCTGCACTGTGTGGACTCCAAAAGTAACTCAGCCTCTTTTTCTGATATTCCTCAAACCACTTGTCCAATATATTTGTCATTGTCAATGCTCTGGGGTGACCAGGAGAGGTTCTATCACAGTAACACCAATACCTTAAAATTGCATGGGAGACATCTCAGGTCTACCTGACTCCTAACTCTCAACCTCTCCTTCACACCTCCAAAACCCACAGAATGAGCTCTGCTGCAGCCACTGTAGCCCTCCATGGTTCCCATGGTCATGCCAAGCTCATTCCTCCCTCAGGACCTTTGCACTTGCTAGATGAATGTCTCTCAAATATCCTCAAGACCCACTTGCTCATTCCCATCGTGTCTCTGCACAATGTCACTTATAAGACATGCCTTCCTGATCGTGCTACATAAGAACACCCTGGTCTCCCTTCTTTATTTGTCTCCATAGCTCTCATCAACACCTGGCACAGCACATTTATTTTCTCATGTTTTTTTCCTATCTCCCTACTAGAACTCATGCTCCATGAGGGTGGCAATTTTGCCCATTTTGTTCTCTCTTGTATCCTCAGCATCTAGAATAGAGGAGTACCTAGCTGGAGATCAGTGCAATTTGTTGATGGAGTCAAAGAATGAGGAAAGATGCCTTCCAATTAATTAAAGTTTTCTTTCCAGGAGCAATGTCAACATGACCACGTCACAGTATAATCAAGTAATTAGAGTGATATTTTGCCACCAAGGAGAAGGCAAAGCCTGGGCAGCATTACACTGAAGGGAGAACTCATGATCTGGGCTAGAACCCGCAGCACATTGACAAGAAAGCTGCAGTCAGACTGGGGCAGAATGGCCCAGGACTCTGAAGCTTGGCGGTTGGAGCAAAAAGTGCAAAGTGAAAGTGTGAGTATCCCGGCCCTGTGAGAGGGAACAGCCAAGGCCAGTGACATTCCCTGAGTCACATACCCCTCTTGGAAGCTGGGATAGATGGTGGCAAAGAGCTTGGTCCCTACAATTAGACCTCAGTATTCAAATCCTCATCCACTAGAACTGGAAATCATCATCTTAAGTGAAGCCAGCCAGACACAGAAAGTCATGTGCTATTGCACACGTCCTCCCTCATACGTGGGTGCTAAAAAATGTATACACTTGGACATGGACAGTCTGATGATAGACAACGGAGACTCGGAAGGGTGAGAGGGTAAGAGGGGAGTGGATGATGAGAGATTACTTAATGGGTGCAGTGTACATTATTCAGGTGATGGATACCCTAAAAGCCCTGATTTGACCACTATGCAATCTGCACATGTAGCAAAATTGCACTCGTACCCTGTAAATTTACACAAATAAAAATAAATAAATAAATAAATAAAATGTAAATGTAAGAATGCTTTTTAAAAAAAATCCTCACCCGCAAAGTCTTAGCTGTGTGACCTTGGACAAGTGATTTATCTCATCCACAGAGGCACTTCCTTCCCACTTGGAAATAGCATTATTGCTTTAATGATCTGCATCGTTTGAAAAAAAAATCAGAAAGTTCAGAAAAGTATGCCGAAGGAAGGAAAAAATATGTCGTTGCCACACTGGCCAAAGATTAACCACTTGTATATAACAGTGATTTTATTTCCTTCTAGACCTGCCCTGTACTATATGGTGGTTACTAGCCACATATGACTGTCAAGCACTGGAAATGTGGCTGGTCCAAATTGAAATACACTGTGAAGGTAAAGGACACGCCAGATTCCAAAGACTTAGTACAAAAAATTTTTAAAAAGTAAAATAATTTTTAGATGGATTACAGTTGAAATGGTCATATTTTGGGTATTTAGGGATAAACAAAATATGTTAGTAAAATTAATTTCACCTGTTTCTTTGCTTCCTCATGTGGCTATTAGAAAATTTTAAATTACTTTTGCGGCTTGCATTGTATTTCTACTGGGCTAAGATGTCCTAGCTGCTCTTTCCTCTCATGCACACATGTATGTGCACATATGTACTGTTTTTATTAAAATAGGGTTATCTTACACATACTGTTTTACAAACCTGTTATTTTTATAACCTGCACAAACATTTTTGCGCGTCAATAAACTAAGATTCTCATCACTATTTTTGGCAGAGCCATAGTATAATAGCGAATAAATGCGTCAGAATTTATTTAACCTGTAATTGAATATTTTTCAAGTTATTTCCTTGTTTCTTCCTTTCTTCTCTTCTTTCTTTCTCTTTTTCTCTTTTTTACTAGTATATAAAACCCTGTGACAGGTTGTATTATAAGAAACTATGTACACTTGTTCTGTTATTTCTCTAGGATAAATTCCTCAAATATACTTAGGGTTCATAGAAAACAAACAAGTCGCAGGCTCCAGACCAGCAACTTTATGAACTGCAGATGCCATTGGGGGAACAGCAGGTTGAGTTTAGTAGCCCTTGACAAATCTCTTCACGGTTCTGATACACTTAGTCCTAGGACACAGGAGATGAATGGTTTCCTACGCAGGCTCTGGAGGCAGACAAGCCAGGTTCCAATTCTGGGTCTCTGTCGTTTCTAACAGTGTGACTTCAGGCCAGTTTTGTCTGTCTGCGCCTTACCCTCCACATCTAAGAAATGGGATCATTAACTGTACCTCTCTCCAAAAGTAACTCTTAGGATCGAATGAAATGCCATATAAAATTGTCCGGCACAGTGCCTGGCTCTTGGTAAAATGTAGTTATCAACATTTTCGAGATCTCGTTTGGATGTGTCAGTCAATGCACCCATACACATACACACCGAGATTTCTGCATTTTTGTCATTCTCCCCTCTCGCAATGACTTTTTTTCAAATAGAGATCTATTTGCTAAAATAAATTGAAATGGGTAAAGAATACGAGGCGCAATTTATACCAGATATATCTGCAATTACTAACTCTGAATTAAACATATCCCTTCATGAATAATGAAGCAGAAATAGGCCAAAGGAAAAATGAGACAAGATCTTAAATCCATGTATTTTTAATTGCTTCATTATCTAAAAATTTGCTATGAATAGCAGTGGATACAGTTTGCTGTTTAAAGCACAAAAAAGAAATAAGAATTTTCAACCAAATCACAAAAGGCTATCAAAAATTAATTTTGTGTGCTGTGATCACTGAAAATGTAAGTGATTTTGAGGCAGAGTGACATTAAAAAAATGCCATTTATATGCTAATAATAAATGAGTCGTATTTTTTCCATTTTGATGCAAAATAAATTTTATTTTCATTTTAATGAACTGTAATGAATTATAAGCATTTTATTTTTGTATTTAGGTAAAAGTTTGGGACAGATGGGCAGAAGGTTGGCAGGTGACAGGCAAGCGGTCTAACAGGAAGTGAAAATGTGACCTGTCCTATTAGCTGGTGGTGCTGACCTCCCAAGCTGGATGGGATCCTTTGCAGTTGAGGTAGTTGTTTTGGGGATTCTAGAAATTTACAAAAGTTGGATTTACTCCAGAGGTAGCAAAGTATTCATTTGTGCCATATTAGAAAGGTATCTATGAACCACATTGGTTCATCCTTTTTTTTTTAAACATGGGACAATACTCACATTCTAGAATCTAAAAGAACGCAATCAGTAGTGCAATTTTTCACCTGCACATCACTTTCTAAAGGATATTTTTCAATGATAATGTCTATTCTTTATTGAAAATCTTACTCGATGTCGGACGTTTTGCTAAGTTTCATATCTGTTCTTTTATCTAATCTTCATGACAGCCCTAAGAAGTTGCTCTTATTATAATCCCCATTTTACAGGTAAGAAACTTGAAACCCAGAGAGGGTAGGCAATTTTTCTAAGATTTCACAAGATTTTGCAGTTGTGAAGTTTAGATCTGAACTCATATCTATGAGGTAAGTGTCACAACATTTAACTTATGTCCAATGTCAACTCCTTTTTTAAAAAGAAGAAATAAAGGATGTTAATGTTTAACCCAAATAAATGAATTGCTAATAGTGAAATTTCAGGCATCAGCTAGAAAAACACTTTCAGGGGAGGAGAGAAAGGGGGACGTCTGTAGTCACTGTCCACTCTGCCTCCAGGATGCAGGTACTTGCTGAACACCTCACCTATATCCAGGCTAGGTTTAAAGCCCAGTTAGTTATTTTATCAGATCTGAAAGGACGGCACACTTGAAATTTCTACGCATGTGTGTCACGTGTCGGGGCTTTGGTGAAAAAACACGCACCACTCTGCTGGGCTGAGAGGTCTTTCCTTTTTTTGAGGGTCAGACATTATTCTCTGATGTCTGACTTCTTTGAAGGGAGAAGCCAACTTTCCAAATTCATTTCTGTGTTACCCTCGTCTCTTACTCTTAGTTCTTGGGTTGCCTTTGCCTGACTTGGCTGTTGATGTTAACTCTCTTTAAGCAGGGTCTCTTAAAATGGAAGCTAGTGAGTTATGGCACAGTAATTCACCCTTCAGATCTAGTGGGCCCAAGGCCACAGGCCAGCTCCTATTAAATGGAAAGGTCTGAATTATTATCCTATAATTCACCCCCTAGAAGTGTCTTGATTGAATTATACTAAGTCCCTGAATGACTATTAAAAGAAATAGAAAGAAGTCCTGGATCTTTTTTTGTTACGATCTAAAGCAATTTCCACTGCCAAAGAGTTCTTCCTTTAAAGTCATTAGAAAGAAAATTAAACAGGAAGATGAAAGAAAAGAGCCCCTTATCACTGGTAATGCTGCGCTGTAGACAATCAATCGTATTTTAACCGATGGAAACGTGGCAGGAATCCCAGCAATCAAGTATCTTCTCTTTGACCAAATCCTTTTGATTCACATCTGGCCTTCCCCTTTCATTTTTGAATTGTTCTCCTAGTAAGTCTGAGTTAAAACTAGTGCTAAATTCTGTTATAATCTGCCTGATGATCACGTAAGACAGTGTGTAATAAATGCAGATGGCTAGAGCTTGATGACATGACTTGCCTATTCAAAGAGAAGCAAATGTAATCATAGTTAAGCAAAACCCAAAGCAAAATCCCTGTGTCTTAGTTTGGATTCTCGTAGAAGCAGACCCTGGGGCAAGCATTTGTAGTTGACTTGAGTGGTGAAAAGGGTGAGACAGGGAAGGGGAAGTAAGTCAGTACAGGGTGTTATCAAGCAAGTTACTCCTGCGGGCAACTGGGGCTCAGTCCTGCTGGGGAGCCCTGGGGGATGGCACAGAAGAGGCACCTAAGGATGGCGAGGGAGCTGGGGTATTTATACACCACCTCCCCTCAGCCATGGGTAAGAGCCACCCAGGAACATGACGAATTGGCCAACTTTGTCTTTGCTGTTCTCTTGCCCTTCACGAATCTAGAACCCTCATATGACGATCCAACCAACTTTGTTCCACTCCATCTACGTGGATACCAAACGCCTTTCTACAGTTCAGAAACACTCATCCTCAGCTTTCTCTAAAGTCATCACGTTGTGAAGAACAAATCCTCCAAACCATGTCTATGGTCAGCAGGGGGTAATGGATAAATGCTCAGAATGTAGAGTCACACTGACCCAGGCTCAAATCCTAGTTATGCCATTATTAGTCATGTGATCGCTAACACTTGGGTTTCTCATCTGCAGAATGGAGCAAAATTTCCCAGAGTGTTGTGAGAAATATATGTTAACCATAAGGCCCTTACCTTAGTAGGACGCCTCTCACACAAATGGCCATTAAGATACACTTGAGGTTGAAGAGGCTCCGCTTTGGGGTTAGGAAAACAGTGTTTTCTGAATTGGGAAGACCTTGAATCCACCACCCCTTCCTTCTTAACCTGGTCCGTTTTTAACTTTCTGGACCAAATTACTCTCATATGCAAAAAGAAGGTGGCCCCCAAGAATCTAAATAGAGATCACTACCTGATAGCCCACAGACTACATCTAGGCAGTACGAATGGTTTTAGAGAAATTCTGCATAGTGTAGTAAAACTGATAAATTTATTTAAAAATTCAGATTTCTAGTTCTATTGAAATGTCACAAAAGTCTTGCCAATCTGGGCCCAGTTGCTACTCTACAGCATTGGCCATACCTGAGGACCAGGTGCCCCCTCCAACCTCAGCCAGCCCCCCGCGGTTTGCCCTTATTACCACCACTGTCTATTTTAAAGGCCTGCTTTACGCCTTCCCATTATATGCCTGGATTTTTGAGTTTATCACTTCTGTTCTAGTTCATCGGACCAAAAACTGCTGTTTTAGACCTACTCTTGCACAACAACAAAAATCCATCCAAAATTACTTATCTTTCAAATCATTTTAATGAGGAAAAGACTAACGAAATGTGATTCATATAATCAGCTATGAATACAGTATGCAAAAGGGTGGATACTGCAGCTGCTTTGAACGTATCCGTGGAACTATTCCATTTAGAATAGGAAATGGTGCTCCACTGGCCAGAGTTAAAGAACCAGGCCGGGCAGTCAGCAGACTAAAGGACTGATCGGGCACAAATCTACCAGCCTGAAGAGTAAATGCAGTCCACAGAGGTGAGATAAGGAACGCACTGCATTTTCACCTGAGGCCTTGCAAGTGGCTGATCTCCATCTGCCTCTCGTGAACAGGGCATCTTTTATACCTGGGCTGGTTACAGACACAGAAATGAGGGGCTGTGGATGGTGATTAATGAGGAGACGTTTTAGGCATGAGGTGGAAAATCACTTCTGCTGAAGCATAAAGGAAACGGGTAGGTATTTTGGGGAGGCGTGGTGGGAAGAGGACCATCCCAAAGCTTCCAGCCCATCCACTCCTTTCCTGAAACAGCTGAACTCATCAACAGATTCCATTCACAGCCATGTTCTGTTTAGCACAGGGCTTCCCAGCTACGGCACTATTAAGCTGGATCATGTTTTGTGGTGGGGCAGGATAGCAGGGCAGTTCTGTGCATGGTGGGATTTTAGCAGCAACACCTTTGGCCTCTATCTGCTAGGTGCCAGTAGCACCCCCTTCCCAGCTGTGACAATCACACGTGTCACCAGACATTGCCAAAATCACCTCCAGTCGTGAACTGCTGGTTTTAACCTGAGCAGTGTCTAATTATGTTTTCAAATTTGTAGACCACCTTTAAAAATTAAGAAATATCACTTTAAGTTCCTGATTTCCAGCCTTTCTAAGAAAAGTTCAGATGAGCTGGCAACACTGGGTTCAGCCCATTCCCTCTGTCACCTCTCTAACCCCATCTCCTGTACTCCTTCCCCCACATACTCCTTCTCTCGGGTCACACTAGTTTCTCTCCAGGTGTGCTCCTGCCTCAGGGCCTTTGCACTTGCTGTTCCATCTGCCTAGAAAGTTCTTTCCCAGATATTCGCATGAATTGTTCCTCCCTTGCTTCAGGTCTGCACCCAGGTATCGTCTTCTTGGTAGGGTCTTCTCTAGGCACTGCACCTAAAATTTCAACACACTTCCCCCCAAAATTTCCTGTCCCCATTCCCAGTTTTACTTTTTCCTCTCCTAACAGGCTGGATAAGCATCCTGGCTTTACTTAAGATTTTGATATTTTGTTCATTGTGGATATTTTTGCATTAATTTTGTTTTTTAAAAATATTGCATTAAAATATTATTTGTCTTAATTACTGCAGGCTTTTTGGCACCCCCTTAAATTTTGCATGCCAAGTCAGTGCCTTCACATGTCTTGCCCTCGTTCTGGCCCTGCTATGTATATTTACTTATCTTGTTATTTATTCCTCTACCTCCAGCACAATGTAAGCCTCAGAGGACAAGGATTTTTTTCTACTTTGTGCACTGCATTCTCCCTAGCACCTAGATTAGTGTCTGGTATATAGTATGCATGGAATAAGTAATTGATAAATTAATGCATGAATATTTGAGAAGAGGTGAGCCTCTGCATCCTGGTTTTATTCCTAAAATCTTTAATTCATTCATTCATTCATTTTACAAACAAATATAGGATGCTTCCTACATGGCAGGCAATGTGCCAGGTCCCAGGAAAGAGGAGGTGAGTGAGTACCACCTGTCCTGAAGCTTACAGTTGGATGAGGCCAATTACAATACAGAGAAATACATGCTGTGACGTGAGAAGCAGAGAGCCACCAGAGCAGGGGTTCCTGACCTGGTCTCTCATGGGTGTATTAGTTTGCTAGGGTTGCCATTAAAACAGTGTAGACTGGGTGGCTTAAGCAATAGAAATTTACTTTCTCTCAGTTCTGGAGGCTGAAGTCCAAGATCCGGGTATCTGCAGGTTGGTTTCTCCTGAGGCCTCTCTCTTTGGCACACAGCTAGAAAGTAGAAAAAATCCTTCTTGCTGTGTCCTCACGTGGCCTTTCCTCTGTGCATGCATGCACGTCCTTGGTGTCTTTCTCTCTCTCTTCTTTTAAAGACACCAGTCATGTTGGATTAGAGCCTACCCTAATGACCTCCTTTATCTTAATTATCTCTTTAAAGACTCTATCTCCAAATACCGTCACAATCTGAGGCATTAGAAGTTAGGACTTTAACATATGAATTTTGGAGGGACACCATTCTGCCCAGACCAGTGGGGGCAGATATCACAAAAGGCTTCCATAAGACATGTACATACTCAGTCTTAACAGAACCAAAACTTTTCCCATAAATTGAAGGAGGCACATTCCGTATTCACAAAATCATTTATTTTGCAAATATGTACTGAGGATCCATTAGCTGTCAATCACTCTTCTAAGCCCTAGGAATATAGCAGTGAGCAAGACAGAGGCAAGCACAAAAATAACTAATTCCAAAATTGCTGTAAATTAGTACTGTGATAAGTGCTCTGAAGGAAACATAAAGTGTCAAAGAAGATGGGAACAGGAGACCCAACTTAGACTGGGAATCAGTGGGGCTTCCCTGAAGAGAGCCTACATATGAGCCCTATAAACAGGAGTTGACTGGGTGAATAATAGAAAGGAGAGAGGGCATTCGAGGCAGCAAATACAGCATGTGCAAAGGCCCTGAGGCAGGAAGGAGCAAGGAACTAAAAGTAGGTCAACAGCGCTTGACTGTAGAGAGCAAGCTGAGATTGAGATGTGATGGGGCTGCAAAGGCAGGGGCAGGTCACTCGGGACCCTGTGAGTGTGTTAAACATCCTGAACTTTATCCATGGATAGTGAGAAGGGAAACCACCTACCCCCACCCTCAGTCTGGACACTGACAACCAAAACTACACCTTACTCTGTTCGTGAACATGATTTGGTACTATTCCACTGTCTTCATTAGCATGATTTACTTTTTTCCAGAATTCATTTGCCCAGGTAAATGATTTGACATTCATTTTAAGAATTTGAAAAAGACCTATCAAATCCTCAGTGAAAACATCAATAGTTAATTCTCTAAAAATTTTTAATCCCTTTCCTCAAAATTCACATCGTGGTGTGTTCACCAATCCTGGACTGCTACAACATGATCCTTACCGGATCCTAATCAAGCCTGTACTTTGAAAGACTCTGTCTTAAATCAAGCTTCCAATTCTCATTAAATTCTGACCTTACCTTCCCCTCTCTGAGACACCACCAACACTTGGCGAGGTGGTGCTCTCCCTTACTGCACGAAGCAATAAACTCAGCTTTGTCCTATCAATAGCTTGTGTTGTGACATTAGGGACAGGCTCCGGAGTGGAGCCATGGAAGGAATTTGAACAAGAGAGTGACAAACATGTTTAACAAGTCTGGTACAGAGTGGAGTCCAGAAAACATCTAAAAATACAACACTACTTGCAAACAGCATCTGGTTTTTATGATGGTCTCCTTTAAGCTATCTAGACAATTGGGGAAAAACAGACAGACCCAGTGGGAGATGAAAGAAACAAAAACCACACGGTAGCCATGGTGAGGGGAAGCAAATCCATGAACAATGCCCCCCACACGCATTGTCATGCTCCTCGCCAGCAAGATCCAGGCTCTGAATTCTTTAAAGATGTTTTTAAGTTGCTATCTTAACGTATACGCTGGAAATTGCACAGGTTTTAGTTTTGTCTTTAATCAAGTGAAATTGCACCATAATTTTGTTTAGTCATTAAGATTTTCTATAGCAAATCTTGTCAACAAGAGCCATTTAAAGAGTTATAATCAGTCTTAGTCAATCTTGAACAAGGTAGAGTTACGATATTTGCAACAAGACAAGTAGAGCTCGAGATGCCCGAGACAAGCAGCCCGAGTGTCCTGCATCTGATGCTCTGCAAGCTGTTTCCGTTCTGCTTGCCTCTTCTGTCATTCATAAGTGCCAGTTTTCACATCCATCACCATGTCAGACTTAGCTTACACATAACAAAGTCATTTCAGCAGGTCTTAAGGCATATGTGTGTGTATGGGTGCAATGTGAAGGCAGGACCCTGTGAATGGTGGCAGTCCCCCCACTGCAGGCAGGCATTCCCTCTGGATTTTATTTTTTAAAAGAAGAATCATCCCTTATATGTCTCTGTCTCCCAGAAGAGGCTATAGTCCATGCAAATCCTATAAAGATTGGAGACCCCTGCGAGGAGGGGCTATCCCAGATGCATTGATTGCTGGACGTATCCCCCAGATTGAACGTCCAGCCCAGCCCACTCCCCTGAATTTTACAATTTCAGACAGCCATTCACGTTTCTATCTGTTGCCAGCAAATAACAGAAACTCCCGTTCAAACTGGTTTAAATGATAGGGAAACTCTTTATCAAATTGTCACTTAGAGGTCCCAACAGAATCTTCAAATGAACACATCTAAATGTCCTCAAGAGAGAGCACAGAGGGTGGATTCTGCCCAGTCTGGGTTTGAAATCTTGGCTCTGTCTCCTGTTACTTGTGGTACCTTGGGAAAGTATCTTAATCCCTTTGGTGCTTCCATCTGTAAAATGAGGATAAGGCTGATCTCTCATTCGTAAGGTCATCATGAGGACTGTACGAGTGGATGATTGTCACCTGCCTAGAATAGTGTCTGGCGCATAGTGAATTCTTCATGGCTTTGGTTCTGTTTCCCTACCCGCCAAAAGCTCCTCTACACCCAAACCTGGTCCTCTTCCTGGTCTTCCCACCTCAGCCAGTGGCATCACTCTGACACCAGGCTGGGCTACATCCCCCAGTGTCCTGTACTTCTTTCTTATAATATTTATGACAAAACTAGTTTAAGACAACTTAAAATAATTAGTTTAATGTCTGTCTTCCTCACCCATTTTACTCTGGGTTTTAAGACAGCTGAGATTTTGTGTGTCTTGTTTCAGTGACTGGCACACAGTATGGAATGAATGAATGAGTGAATGAATGAATGCATGAAACAGAGCTCTCATTAACTATTAAAAATTAGAAACTTTAAAGAAGTTACAAAATTGAAACCAATGATGATACAAGGGAAAATCATTTCATTGCTCAGCTTGATGACTTAGTAGGGGAGAGTGGAGAAGGGTTGTGTGGGGGTAGCTAGGGTTACCTTTGTCTAACCTGCCTGACTTTTTCTTCAGGGTGGTGAGAAAACAATGCCTAAAAGTGTCACTTGAAGCTATCTTCTAGGTGGAGCTGGGAGAGTTTCCAACAGGAGAAGGCTTCCTGGACGGTGTTGCTTGGACGTTTCTGAGTCTTCAGGTGCTCAGCTTTCTTAAGCTCAGGTTCATATTTCCAGCTACCCTCTGGGTGTCCACTGGATGCCCTTCAAACTCTCAAACCAAACAAGGCCAAAATTGAGCTGGTTAATTTCTTCCAAGCCTCTTGTTACTGTGTTTGTGGCATTAACGTCCACTCAGTCACCAAGCCCTAATCAAGGAAGTCGTCCTTGGGTCTGCTGTCTAGCTCAGCCTCTTCTTGCCCAACTCTTGCCCACTTGATGTCAGATCAGAAGGGCGGTATCTAGAGCTCTTCACAAAATATCTAGATGAGAAGTATGGAGAATTTGTCCCAGGACCTGGCCCAAAGAGAGGGCCCCCTGTATGGGTTCCCTTCTCTGCCAGACAGAATACCCTGTGCTTATGGGCAGGGGTCCAGTCAGGCAAGATAGTCAGCAGCATCCTAAAAACAGGCACAGCAATGAAGATGTCCTGGCCCAATTATGTGGTTTTCCATTTGTTTATGGATAGACATTCCAGTTCTAGACTGTGTTTCCTTCTTCTCTCCTGGGACAGGCTACAGAGAGAAGACCTCATCGTTGACTTTTCTCTGTTTATCACATCTCCCTTGGCATCACAGAGAGATCCTTGACTTGTGAAAACACTGACCTATTCCCATGTCATTAGTGCACACACTGTCAGGTAGAGGAGGGCCAGTTTACCTACGTGAAAAGCCAAACTCTCCAGCATTCAGGAATCTGCAGATATTCAGGGAGTCCCCTTATGTTTTGCCAAGCGCATGATCACGGCATAAAGACCAATCTCTTTCCCATGGCCTGTAAGTGCTGGGCTTCTGAGGCCCAGAAGCACTACTTCTTCAGCCTCACCTATCTCTCTTTGTCCCTAACCCCTTTTGCTCTGGTTACACAGACCTTTTAGTCTCACTTCCCCCAACATGCTGTACTAATCACCCCCCCATCCTGAGCTTTTGTACAATCTTTCTTCTACCTGGAATGTTAACCTGGTAGCACCACTCTCCCCACAGACCACAGCTCTAACATCACTTCCTCCTGAGGCTTCACTGACCTTCCCAACAAGGTCAGTCCCCTATCATGTGCTCTCAAAGGCTTGTGACACTTTAGATTTATTTGTGTGGTTATTTTACTGGTGTCTGTGTCCCCCACTAGACTGTAAGTTCCTTAGGACAGGGATCTCACTGATGTGTCCTCGGAATCTAACATAGCATCTGGCACATAGAGGTACCCCCCCTTAAATTTTTTGTTTAATGAATAAACGAATAAATTACTTAATGACGGGGCAGTTCACTAAACACTGAACACACATAGAAGAATTAGATACACAAAATCTATTTTTAAGAAACTCACAGACTGGTGAAGGTGATGACAGAAACAGAAAGCTACAAAAGAGTGCAATTTAAAACTTTCTTTTTTTTTCCTAGAGTGAATCAGAAAAAGAAGAAACAGATGAGCTGAATCTTGAAGGCTAATGGGGAAGACAGAATGACAACTCAGAGCAGGGAAAAGTAAGAAAAGGTTCCAGGGGTGAGAAAGTACTGAAGGTTTTAATGTGCTGCAGACAGTCATCTTGGCCACCCTCTGAATGTTCCCAAAGGGAAGGAATATGGAAGGTTTGCAGGTGAGCGTCCAAGCACCATTTTATCAGTGGCTTGGCCTGGTGACCTCAGTGCAGAGCTCTGCTATGGCTGAGTTGAGGGCCCCACCTCCTCGCCTAAGCTCAAATCCAGCACTTGGATTTTCACTACCTTCTACGTCTACACGGCTACAAGATGCCGTCACACTCAGTGACCCTCACATTCAGGCCTTTTGTGGCCAGGCTGCAAGAAAGACCCCAGTTCTGACTTAGTTTGGGAGCTGGCCACGTGGTGTAGCAGAGAAACCAGAGAGAGGGGAAGAGAGACTGTAGGGGTTGGGTCTGAATTTTTTATGACAGTGTTTCCACTCACTAGTAAACAATGTCTCCTGCTCAGATGAACCCAATCAGCATCCCACTCCCTCCAAGAGCAGCAAAGGAGGTAAGCAGAGAGGGTACCAGAGGGCAGGTAGGTGTAGGGGTAGAGGAAGAGTAAGGTGCCATTCCCTGCCTTTCCTACGTAAGGGAAATAATGGGAGATAGAGTTATTCTTTCTGTTTCTTCTCTCTGATGTAACTTTCCTTTTTAACTTAATTAACTCATATTCAAACCTCAAAGGTAGGCACAGGACAGGTGTCATTTGAAATAGCTCAATGACTTTCTATGACTGTGTCCTTCCCAAAGACTCCCTCTTCCCAGGGCTGAGACCCTGATGCCTCTAGACTACGACAAAACTGTTCTTGCCCTTGACTTTTCCTTGGCTTATGAGATACAGGAAACACCTCTTTCATATTGAAGAAAAACAGCCCCTAGGGTGAGACTTGGAGCTGTATAAAATCTTGCAGCAGCAGGTTTTAGACAATCAGACCACAGGCCTCTCTGTCCTGCCTATTCCTGTCCCAGACCAGATTCAGCCCTTGACACTGAAACCTACTATACAAGTGAGGCCTCAAAACTGGCTAGTTTCCTAACTCGGCGCTTTCTCTTACCCTTACCTCCACCTCCTAGCCCACGCTTGCCATTTGTTCAAGCTTTTATCTACTTGTTTCCCCATCTTTGGCCCTAACCAAGTTTTAATCATCTTTGATGCAAGGAGTTGAATCTTACTTCTCTGTATATTCTCTCCCATGCCCGCACTAAACTATGTCCACCAAATTATCATGATTATTTTGCACAATATAGCGAAGTCCTAATTCTTACACTTGAAGCTGAGTGACCTTGGGCAAGTTACTGACACCATCTGGCCTCTCTAAAGAGGTGGTAATGGTACCGTCTCACAGGGCTGCTGTAAGAATGAAATGACATTATGTGTGTAAAGGGTCTAGTTTACAGTAAGAGCACAAAAAGTATTCACTATTATTATTAGGCACTCAATCAGTGTGTTTATTAAATGGAATCACTAACAGGCTTCCCTTTTATGGGCTCTGCTTAGCAGTGAATGGATTATGCGTAATGTTGAGACTAGGAGGAGGAAGGGCAGAGGGAAGCAGTCAGAGGCCCTAAGGCTCCCTTTACCCAAGCCTGTTAAGAAGAAAAATTGTCAACTTGAGTTTGGGGTTTAGAATAAGAACAGTGAGCGGAAAGATAAACAGGGATGTGTCAGTCTTCTCTGAAATCTAGGGCATTAGCTAGTTTTCCTTTTAAAATGAAATAGGTCAGCCAAGTGAAATTGTGTGCACCATCAAGGATACCCTATGTGTATATCTAAGCGTGAGTGTGCGCAAGAAAGAAAGAAAATGAAAGAGACCCGGCTGGGCAGCTTGGAAGGGAAGGGTGCCCTGTACCCGTGCCCTTATAACAAGGGTCTCCTTGTTATACTCCTTCCATAGGAATAATAGTCATCAGGCAGATGAATCTTCTGCTATGGGTTTTGTGTTTGTTTGTGTTTGTTTTCTTCAGTAGAGCATCCTGGTTAAGAAACAGAGTCAAAGAGATCTGGCTTCAAACTCCAGTTCTGCCTGCCACTCACTCTGGGTGATCTTGGACACATTACCTTAATCTCTTTGAACCTCAAAATCTTCCTCTGAAAAATGGAGTTAATATTCCCCACATCGGTTGGTTTTTGTATCAAGTGGCATCACATATATAAAGTGGCATGCACGTAGAAGATGCTAAAAATAAAAAAGCAGCTGCTAGCAGAAGTAGCAGCAGCACCAGTAGTAACAGAAGCTATTATAGTAGTGGTAGAAGGAACAATAGTAGTGGTAGTAGTAGCAATAGTAGTAGTATTAATAGTAGTAATAACAGTAATAGTAGCAGCAGCAGCAGACATCATAGTAAGAGTAGTAAAGTAGTAACAGCAGTAGTAATGTGGTAGTGGTAGTCATAATAGTAAAATAGTAGTAGCAGCAGTAGCAACAGTACTAATAGTAGTAATAGTGGTAGTAGTACTAACAATAGTATTTTCTACTCTCTTCTTCTAGCTTTATTCTCTCACTCATAAGTTTCTACCATCGGAGGTCATCTGAGGAACCCCTGATAACCTTATAAGTAATTTAGCATGCAACAGGGATTCAGAATTAAAATGCGTGATCTTAAAGTACCTTGTTACAACTGAGCTTCACATTAAGAAAACAAAGGAATGCTGCTTCATGGTATATCGGTACCTGAGTTTATCTTAAAAACAGGTTGAGGCTAGTTACCAAAAAAAAAAAAAAAAAATTCTCTGTGGGCTGGTAGCTTGTGCCAGTCTGACTTAAATGTTGTTTCATCTAGTCATCCTCTGAAAGGGTGGCTACGACCTTGGCAGCAATATATGTATCAGAGCCGATCGAACCCTGGAAAGACAGAAGTGCTGAGTTCTTGAACTTGAGAGCCTCGCTGGCAGACAGCTGCTAACTCCAGCCAAGCATATCCACCCTTGCGAGAGGATAAAACACTTTGGAAAAACGCCCGCCGTTCAACTGTGATCCCAAATCATTTTATTTGCCCATTGATTCCTTGTTCAAACTTCTGGGAAAACTAATTTGAAAGAAGGTCAGTATTTTAAAACCGGGGGGGGGGGTTGTATTTCCTGCACATCCGTGTAGGCTGTTTGATGGCAATAAAGAGTATCAGGAGGCTTTAAGCTATTTCCTTGCCACCAAACTCACTTTTGGTATGAAAACCACATGTGACCTCAGACCCAAACCTATTTATAAGTCTCTCCTATATGTCCCTGGGAGAATAAGGCCAGCAGACAGGTCCTGGGGGGCACTGCTGTCTAAATGGAGATCACAAGGGTGACTCCTGGGTATGTATAACTCTTGCCATCAGGTAACCCCACAGAGATGACTACAGATACTGGTGGGTGCAAAGTGTGAGCTGATCTGGAGGCTGTAGGAAGTCTTGTGTCAAAAGCCAGTGGCTTTGGTCCTCCAACTAGGAGAAGTTGCTGGAAAGAGTGAGGGATACAAAGTGATTTTGTAATGCCTTAGTCAAGTCCAAGTTCTGAGCCCGTGCTTAGGTCCCAGGAGTTTTGCCTGTCTGTCTCAATCAGAAGTAGTTTTGCCAAAGGCTTGACTTCCCTCTAGGAGCACAGGGTAAACCCCTATCCAGTAAGGAGCACACACCTGTGCCCAGAGCCTCTCCTCAGATCAGAGCTCACCACAGCTGTCCTGCTCCCTGGAATTTCTGCTTCCCTGACACCCTGAACCCTGATCCCAGCATGCAAAAACTGTAGGGCACACCCACACCTACATGTACATGTATCACTTTGATAAAAATGAAAAAGAATTAAAATGTGATAATGTTTGATGCTAAAAACATAAAATGCAGAAAAATGTAAAGAAGGAAAAGTAAGCACATATGATCTCACAATCCTGAGATAACCATTATTCACATTTTTCTGAATTTCCTTACAATCGTATTATTGCATTTTTAAAGAATTGATGGTGATAAAATATTATGGCTTTATTATTTTACATATTTCATCTAATGTTATACTATGAGAACATTTTCAAGTCATTAAAATGGTCTAAAACATTATTTTAACATCTGCATTATAGTCCATTAAATAGATTTACAATAATTTACTCAATCAGTCCCTTATTATTAGACATTTAAGTTCTGTCCAATTTTTTACTTTAATTTTTTTAAGTGTCACAATGAACATTTTTGTACATAAACCTCTTTCCTTATCTCTGATTATTTCCTTAGAAGTGAAATTACTGGATCAACAATGAGAAAAACAGAAATATTTAATAAGCCAAAAGCAGTGGAATTGTTATATGAACTTTAAAAACCCTTGCATAATTGTTATAGATTTTTTAAACACCACATTAAAAACATCTTTCTTAAGATGTTCTTCACCCTGGGGCAAGTCACATCTGCCAACTTTTAGGCAAAATAGCTAGACTGCAGTTGGAAAGGAATGCTTATTTAGACAATGACTTCTGCATTGAGAGATTACTGAAAATAGTTAGCATCATTAAATGATTTGCCCTGGGGCTTCCCTAGCTTTTGTTTTCTCATAGATTATCCCCAGAGAACATCACTGACTTGCTCACATTTAGTGGCAGAGCTAGGACTGAAACCTTGGATTTCTTCCTGACACCCAGTTTCATGTATACCTGCAGTCCCCAACCCCCAGTCTGTGGCCTGTTAGGGACCCAGCAGAAGAGCTCCACTGCTACCCCACTTCCGTGGAAAAAGTGTCATCCATGAAACCAGTCCCTGATGCCAAAAAGGTTGGGGCTTGCTGGTGTACACCATAGTATCACTTGATTTGAATAGATGAGTAAACATTTTACTCTTTTACTATTTTGACTGGTCATTGACATTTAAAGATGAGTCAATACAATAGACATTTCACTGTCAGACAAAGAGTTTCTGGAGAACTTGAATAAAAAAGTATAGGACTTTCTAAAAGGAAAAATGAGTCACTGATGGAACCAGAATCTATGATTTCATCAAATACGAGGAAAAGAAAGAACTCAGCCCTTATTTGGATTATAGAATAGAAGATCAATTCAAATTACTTGAGGCTTAAACATAAAAGAGAGAAAACCATGTTTCTAGGTAACTTTAGGTAAAGCCTCAGATGCTTTACCTCTTTTTGTTTGGCATGGTAGGTGATATTGTTTTTCCTCAAGTCTCTGTTCTTTCTTGCCATGGGTCACCATCAATGGAATATACTTCTGTGCCCCACTGATGCTGGGCTCAGCAATTTGACTGGCTTTGGCCAATGGAATGTGGGCAAATGTAACAGAGTGTGGGTTTAGAGCCTATAATGTAAGAGGCAGCCTGTGTTTCTGATCACCCTTCTTGTACTACTATCATTGTCCATGAAAGGACATGCCCCAGGTAGTGTACTTAGACCTGCCCCAGGTAGTGCACTTGCACCCTGAAGCAGAGCTGTCTTGGCTAACCTGCAGACTCATGAGCAAAAACTAAACAAATAGGTAAATTTATATAATAAAAATAATATTTAACTCATAAATATTGTTGTAAACCAGTGATATTCTGAGGCTGTTTGTCATGTAGCATTGATGCCACAATAACTGACTGATACATATAACTGATATTTTTGGATCTGCTCACATTCTGTGCTTTACTGCCATCCTCAAAAAGATCTTGTTAATGATAAACACAGAAATAATAGTGACTTCTTAAATTATAAACCACATTATAATTAACAGACTACTTTATAACCTGTTGTTTCATTTATAGTCATGTATTGCTTAATGACAGGGATACATTCTGAGAAATGTGTTATGTGATTTCATCATTGTGTGAACATCACAGTGTGTACTTACACAAATCTAGATGGTATAGCCTACTACACATCTAGGCTATATGGTATAGCCTATTGCTCCTAGACTACACCTGTACAGCATATTACTATACTGAATGGTGTAGGCAATTGTAACACAATGGTACGTATTTGTGTATCTAAACATTGGAAAGGTACGGTAAAAATACAGTGTAAAAGTAAAAAATGGTACACCTGTATAGGGCACATACCATAAATGTAGCTTCCAGTTCTAGAAGTTGCTCTGGGTGAGTCAGTGAGTGGTGAGTGAATGTGAAGGCCTAAGACATTACTATACACTACTGTAGGCTTTATAAACACTGTACACTTAGGCTACCCTAACTTTATTAAAAATTATTTTCTTTAATAATAAATTAAACTTAGCTTACTATAACTTTTTTACCTTATAAACTTTACAAATTTTAACTTAATGACTCTTTTATAATAACACTAAGCTTAAAATACAAACATATAATACAGTTATACAAAAATATTTTCTTTCTTTATATCCTTATCCTATAAGTTTTTTTCTATTTTTAAAATTTTGTATTTTTTTTTATTTTAAACTTTCTTGTTAAAAATTAAGACACAAACACACACATTAGCTTAGGCCGACGTAGGGTCAGGATCATCAATATTACTGTCTTCCACCTCAACATTCTGTCCTACTGGAAGGTCTTCAGGGACAATAACACACATGGAGCTGTCATCTCCTATGTTAACAATGCCTTCTTCTGGAATAGCTCCTGGAGGACTTGCTGGAGGATGTTTTACAGTTAACTATTTTTTTAATAAGTGGGAATACACTCTAAGAAAAGTGGTAAAAATTACAGTATAGTAAATACATAAACCAGTAGCATCGCTGTTAATTATCATCAAGTATTACATACTGAACATAATTGTATGTGCTATATTTTATATGACCCAGCATCACCACAAACATGTGAATAACGCATTGCACTACGATGTTACCATGCCTATGTATGATGCCACTAGGCGATAGGAATTTTTCAGCTCCATTATAATCTTATGGGACCACCATCGTATTTGCGGACTGTCACTGACCAAAATGTTGTTAGGTGGCACATGACAATAATTCTCATAACAGAAAATGAAGTCCAGAGACATAATATGACTTGTATAAGGTCACACATTAACTATGAAGTAGGACTGGGGTTTGAACTCAAGTCAAATCAATTAATAAACCCACCCCCCCAAACACACACATGTAGAACTACAAAGAACAGTGATACAAATGGTCCAATGAAACTAAGCTGCTAAAATGTTGACAACAAATACCTTCTGGAGATTATTGCCAGCTGGAAAGGCTAACAAAGAGAATCACATCAATGTGGTTAGAGGACTCCATTGGCATTTCATTGATAGCCAATTCTTACATTCCTATGTATTCAGGGAGGAATGTGACATGTCAATGTTATTTGAAAAGCAAAGCTTGCATTTCCTAGGGAAATTCTTCCCCTGTGACATCCCGGGTGCAGTTCTGTGGTCACATAAAATGTCGCAGTAAACAACTCAATATATATTTCAAACGTTAATTGCCTTCCCAGACCTTGGAATTTCTCACTGAGCTCACTCACAAGTTTTATGAGGGCATAAAATTTATCGTGTTGACATACCCTTTAAAGTGCTGAATTCATCAAGGCCAAACCAAGCCTGCATGACATTATGGAGAGTGAGTCAAATTTTTTTACTGGAAGTTTTGTTCTACGCTTCTCTCTTACATCACAACCCAAATTCAACTGCAGAGGGGGAAAAAATACCAACACTTTTTTTAAATTTCAAAGTATTAGGGGGCACAAATGTTTTTGGTTACATGGATTGCTTTTGTAATGCTTGAGTCAGAGTTAAAAGTGTGCCTGTCACCCAGATAGTGTTCATTGTACCTGTTAGATAAGTTTTCACCCATCCCCTCCTCCCCCCACCGCTTGATTTCCATCGAGATTTACTTCCCTCTATGCACATGTGTGCCCCTCAGTGAGTTCCAATTTAACAGAGAGTATATGTGGTGTTTATTTTTCCATTCTTTAGATGCTTCATTTAGGATAATCACTTCCAGTTTCATTCAAGTTGTCGCAAAAGGCATTGAGTCATCCTTCCTCATGGCTGAATAGTACTCCATGGTACATATATACCACATTTTGTTAATCCACTCATGAATTGATGGGCATTGATCCAGCAATCCCACTACTGGGTGGGAAAAGAAGTCATTTTATCAAAAAGACATCTGCACTCAAATGTTCATTGCAACACAATTCACAATTGCAAAAATACCAACACTTTTTAAAAGAAATGTAATCATCCCTTTCCAGGCACGTTCACACAGAACTGTAATGAAGCCGCATTGTCCATTCCAAAGAAGTCTGGGCCTCGGCAGCCAGACAAAACGCCGAGAGTCTGTGTTTGAAATGTCTCAGTGTGGCAATCCAGAGTCAGAGGTGCCCCTTGAGATTCTCAGATAAAAAGATTTCACTTATGGGACTTTTTGGTTTGTTTAAAGAGAAGTTAATTGTTACATGATGTCTCGAACTGATAATTGTTTAAAATTTTGCCTCTGAGAAGCTTTGCTTGCAACTCACATGTTGACATGCCTGGTAAAGAGAATATCTTAAAATATAAAAGACCCCAAAACATAGAGGACGGATGACCCAGCCTTCTGTGAAGGTCCTAGCAGAGAGAACAGTGAGATGGGAAAGGTACTAGGATGCTTTTAGAATATATACAAATGGTCCAACAAACTCAGACTGTAAGATGTTGACAGCAAATACCACTCAAAGGGTTACAAAAACATCAATGAAGAAAGGAAGTGTGACACAGAGGTACCCAGCCCCTGAGGACAATGACCCAGAGTCACATAGCCGTTTCACTCCCTCGTTTACTTAAACGCAAATATTTATTAAGAACTCTGAAGTCAGAATGCCTGGGTTCAAATCCTGCCTTTTCCACTTACACGTGACATCAC
This sequence comes from Daubentonia madagascariensis, assembly GCA_023783475.1. NCBI lineage: Eukaryota > Metazoa > Chordata > Mammalia > Primates > Daubentoniidae > Daubentonia > Daubentonia madagascariensis. The sequence goes on along the minus strand of JAKFHU010002505.1, from coordinate 1,772,660 downwards.
TGCGGGCAACTTAATTCTCCTCTGTCGCAGTTTTGCATCTACAAAATGATGATATGATGATATTTTTCTCATAGGGTCGTTGGAACGATAAAGGGAGTTAGTGAATGTACAACATTTGCTATGTGCTGGGCAGGTGCTTAAAGTGTGTTAATTATCATGATGATGTGCCAGGTACCAGGAGTAAGAAAAGAAATAAAACATTCATGTTTCTTTGTGGATCTTACATTCTAGTCATGGAGATGATCCACTAAATGTACAATTATGATCCCGTGTGAAAAGGGATGGCTATTCAGTCCAGCTAAGAGTATTTGCCTGGATACAACGGTATCCCACTTGTCAGCAGGAAGAGGCAAACTCATACTGACCCAGAAATGATCACACCAGATTGACTCTCTGTGCTTGTTCTCTATTGCTATATAACAAATTAGCCCCCAAAATTTATGGCTTAAGACACAAACATGTATTATCTCACAGTTTCTATTAGTCAGAAACCTGGTAGCCGCTTGGCGGGGTGCCTGTGACTCAAGGTCACTCATGCGGTTGTCGTTGTTAGTCAGGGTTGCAATTTCACCTGGGCGCACCTGAGGGGATCCACGTCCAAAGTTACTCAGGTAGATTTTGGCAGACCACAGGCCTCAGTTCTTACTGTGTGGGTCTCTACACAGACCTGCCTCATGAGATGGAAGCTGGCTTCACCTGGAGTGAATGATCTACGAGAACATGAAAGAGAGAGGGAGAACACCTAAGACAGAAGCCACAGCCTTTCTATAATCTGAACCTGGAGGTGACAACTCATCACTTCAGCCATATTTCATCAGTGAGAAGCAAGTCAATAAATAAGTCCAGCCCACACTCAAGGGGTGAGGATTACACAGCGAATATCAGGATGCAGGGACCCCTGGAGCCCTCTTACGTACCATCTACCACGGTCTGTGGGATTATTTCAGGCTATTTGGAAGAGATTTGGCAAAAGCACAGGAAGGAAGTTACAAATTCTGCCATCCAATGTCGTTATCACCAACCACCAAGCTAAAATCAAAAACAGGGAGAGAAGTCAGTCAATCCATGAGGCTAGTATCCACTCAAATGCCATTTTTTCAAAGAAGGCTTTTTAGTCCACCACATTCATGTTGGCCGTTGCTCATTATTCCATTATCTTGTTTTACTTCCATCATTGTATGACACATTCTTATTTATTTGCCTGTTTATTATGTTCTCCTACCCACTATGTTGCAACCTCCATGAAGGCAGGGATCTTGCCTATTATGAATCTCCAGTACACAGCAAATACTTATCAAATGACTGCCTGGATCTCTATATAAACAAGAGGCTCATCTGACCTCAAAGTCCCTGAAATGTGGCTAGAAAGACCAGAGTAGAAACAGAAACCAGTTAAGAAAAAAGTATTTGCCATGATTTTTGTCTTTAACTGCAATCTGGTTAGAGGACCAAAGAAGCCAGAGAACTCTCAGTGAAGAAGGCAAAGATGATCAGGAGCTCGAAGGGTGTTGTGGATTTGGTAAGGTGGAGAGATGAGCTCCGTTTAAGGGATTATAGGGTGGGAGTATAAGTTGGATAGGGAAAGTAGGGTCACATTCAGAGAGCTTGGAAAGCTAAGCAGGGGACCTGTGGAGAGCTGAAAGCCAATCCCCATTCATTACCAGTGGCCTGACCAGCTGATACACTGAGGCTGGTGTGTCCCTGCACCCTGATCAAACAGCTGAACAAAGGCATTGACATTGCCAGGCTTTTTCCAAGCATCTCTAAAAATGTCCCCAAATGAGAAATACTGCATCTCTTGCAAAACTAGGTATGAGTCCCTTTAGAAGAATTTGCTGCCAACTTGTTTTCCCAACATGAGTGAACATCCTTGAAGATAACCTAATTCCCTTTACTCTGATTTTGTGCTCATCCAGCAATTGTTGATGAGTGATTTGATGGCCCAAAGATTTCTACAATGGCCCAGCTTGGGCCTAGTTCCCATTCCTAAAAAAGTCTCTCTGGCAGAATGGTGGAATTCTCTGATTAGCCAAGTCCAGGACAAGTGACTGCCCCATTGTCATCAAGTGAGGTCAGCCACAGCCACAATGACCCTCCAGCCTCAGGGTTCAGCATCTTCTCGTGGACGTCGTTACGGCCAATAGATGTGTTTCAAGAGCAAGGTGTGACTCTTAGCCTGCATCACTGTCTGGACCACTCATTTGTATGTTCACTTGTTTATTACCTGTCTCCCTCACTAGGATGGAAACTCTGTGGGAGCAGGGACTCAGTCTATCCTGTTTGCTGCCATGTGGCATGCCTGGAGCAGTGCCTGGCACATAGTAGGTCCTCCATCAATGCAGGTTGAAAGAATGAATTAACTGTGAAGGAAGCCTCATCAAATAGGGAATGAGTGAAAGTCATGGTATTGAATCTCAGCGGTCAAAAATAGTTTTCTTCTTGCACAATGAAAACGATCTTTATTCCCAATCTAGGCTTCTTCACATATATCTAAATATAGCACCTGGAAATAGTACAATATGAGTATTGAGGGAATTTTGCCTACCTCGATTTCTGTGCAAATCAGAATTGAGCTCAGCTCCCACTCCAGAAGGCAGCCACTGTTCAGAGTTCTGCTGCATCAGGTGCACACACCTGTCTTCTTTGTGACGAGGAATGATGTGCCTTAATTCACTGTGTGACCCCGTGCAGGTGACTCATCCTCTCTGTTCTTTGCATGTGTACAAATGGAGGTGCATGGGGTGAAGATCGAATGCGGTGATATATGTGAGATGACTGAGCACCATGTCTGGCACCAAAACCGTCTGATTTTCCCTTATGTGCTCAGAGACGCGACACTTCTCCACCCTCAGTGTAAAAGAGCTTTGGGTTTGTATCAGCATTATCCACAACAGCTAAAAGGTGGACACAACCCAAATGTCCATCAACAAACACATGTGATATATTCCTACAATGAAATATTAATCAGTCATAGAAGCGAGTGAAATTCTGACACATGAGCCTCAAAAACGTTATGCAAAGTGAAAGAAGCCAGACGCAAATGGCCACACATTATGTCATGTCATTTATATGAAATTCCTAGAATAGGCAAATTCATAGAGACAGAAAAAAAAGACGAGAGGAATGACTACTTAATGGGTTCAGAGCTTCGGTTTGGGATGGTAAAACATTTGGAAATTGATAGTGGTGATCGATGGTGTTGCACAACATTGTGAATGTACTTAATGCCACTGAATTGTACATTTTAGAATGGTTGAAATGGCCAATTTTATGTTATATGTATTTTACCACACCAAAGGAAAAAAAAAAGTTTTGGAACTGTGAAGTGCTATAGAAATACAAAATGCTGATTCAAGCAATCTAGAATTCCTGGATCAGAATCCTAATTCTGCAAATGGGGTAACCTTGGGCAGCCCTTCATCACCTCTGACTCAATTTCCTCCTCTGAAAAGGGGGACAAAAACATAATTTTATCTCCCACCTGTTGTATGAAAAGAGCTCATTAACATAAGCACTTAGAAGAGTACCTGCATACAGTAAGTGCTCAATAAATGCTAGCTAGTAGTAATAAGGCTACTATGGATAAGTGATTCTATGCACACATACTCTTAGAACAGGATTTCTCAACCTAAGCACTATTGACATTTGGGGCCAGATAATTTTTTGTTGTGGGAGGTTGTCCTGTGCATTATAGGACATTTAGCAGCATCCCTGGTCTCAACCCACTAGATGCCGGTAGCACACAATCTCTCCCCTAAAGTTGTGACCATCAAAACTGTCTCCAGACATTGCCAAATGTCCCTTGGGAAGCAAAATTGCTCCTGCTTAACAACCATTGGTGACACCATATTGCAAAAGTTGGAAGGGGTCTTAACTATTGCCTACTCTCGTAACTTCCACATTCTTTTGACCATATCCCATAACCCATTACACACATAAATGAGTGTATATTGTATATTTATCATATATATCATATGTATCAAAAGTGTCACAAAACAATACTTACCCTTACTATGGACAGTGCAATGCATTCTAATATTTTCAATTCTATTGTATTGTATCCTATTTCTTTTCTAAAAAACACCAAAAAACAAACATACTAGTTATGACACCTCACATTGACTTCATGACCCACTTACAGGTTGAAAAATACCAATCTAGTCGACTTTGTTTTACCAAAAGCCAAAGAAATGTCCAGGTATTTCAGACCAATGCTCAGCCCCTGGCACAACTCAGCCTGCCTATGAACATTTCAGGCTGACCCTCACTGGCTCTCCAGCTTCCAAAATGGGCCAAGATTCTATGCAGTGCAGGGGAAGCCAGGATCCCAACATCAAGATGGACACAGGTTTAGGATAATAAGGGAAAAAGTTTAATTCCAAGGGATGGAGTCAACCCTGAATTGATTCTACATTAAAAGCATTAATTCTCTCTCTCTCTCTCTCTCTCTCTCCCCCCCACCCCCACTCCATCTCTCTCTCCCTCCCTCCCCACTCCCTCTGTTTTTATTTATTGCAAGCCTGGGTTGAGAGGGGCTGGGTCTATTTCCTAGAGGCAGCTCCCAGCCCTACCCCCAGGGACCTGCCTTTGCCAGCTTCTCAGAAATTTAACACCCAGACATACCACAGAGAGAATAGCCAAATCTAGCCCTGAGTCGGGGTGGTTGTTGTTGGAAGAGGAGTTTTAGATGCAATCAGCCAATCTATTTTTTATAATCTACTATTAAAGAAATGGGAGGGGGCAGCGAAAAGGACCTGTTCAAAAAGGAGAAATATTTCCTTTAAAATTTAAAAGGCTGAATCATAAAATCCTTTCACAAAACACTCTGCATGTTTTTTCCTCCCAAAAGTTACTCACCTGAGGTTAATGGTGAATCATAACAGCTCACATTTACTGAGCGCTTGCTACAGGGAAGGCTCTGCGCTAAATCCTTTATATGATTATTTCATTGTCATAATTACTTTAGGAGACAGGTGGTGGTATTATCATTCCCATTTTGTAGATGGGGATACTGAAGCTCAAAGAGCCTAAATGACGTGCCTTAAACAGCATGGCTCCAGAGTAGCAACGCTGGGAGTTAAACCCAATGGGGTTGCTAGGTGTAGCATATGAAAATACAGTATGTCTCATCCATAGAACATACTTACACTAAAAAAATTATTAGTTGTTTATATGAAATTCAACATTAACTGAGCATATTTTTTACCCAGCAACCCTAAACTCAAGTAGTTTGAATCCAGAGTCCTAAGCCAATTTGCCAGTGGTCCTCAAAGTGTGGTCCATGGACCAGCAGTGTCACCATCACAAGGGAAATTGCCAGAAACTCAGATTCTCAAGATTCACCCTACACTTACCAAATCAGAAACTCTGCAGGTGGGGCCCCACAATCTGGGTTTTACCAAGCCTCCCAGGCTATTCCAATGCATGCTCAAGTTGGTTTTGGTTTTTTGTTTCATTTTGCTTTGTTTTTTTGAGACAGAGTCTCACCCTGTCACCCCAGGTAGAGTGCAGTGGCGTCATCGTAGCTCACTGCAACCTCAAACTCCTGGGCTCAAGCAAGCATGCTCAAGTTTGAGCACCACTGCAGAGTATTACGCCACCCACCACAATATTCTAAGGCAAGTAGTAATATATTCAAGCTTAAAATCGGGCCCCCAAATGTGAATCTTAAGGTTCTCCCGAGACATCCTTTCTTTTTTCTCTTTTCCTCTTATTTACCCAGTCAAGTCCTACATACATCAACGCCTACTTCTTAGTGAAACCCCTAACAATATACTTCACTGAAAGCACGTCCAAGTTTATCTGATGTTTTCTCATGGATCTTAATTCATTCATTTATTCATGCAGGCACTCAATCAGTACACAAAACTTTGTTAAGTGCCTGTGATGGTTAATTGTATGTGTCAACTTGACTGGGCTAAGGTTGCCCAGATAGCTGGTAAAACATTATTTCTGGGTGTGTCTGCAAGGGCGTTTCTGGACGAGATTAGTATTTGAATCAGTGGACTGAGTGAAGAAGATCTGCCCTCGCCAAAGTGGGCAGGCATCACCCAATCCATTGAGGGCCCAGACAGACAAAATGAAAGGGTGAATTTGCTCTCTCTGCTTGAGCTGGGACATCCATCTACTCCTGCCCTCAGACATCAGCACTCCTGGTTCTTGGGTCTTACACCACTTGGTCTTACACCACTTATGTCACCAGCTTTCCTGGTTCTCTAGCTTAAAAGTGGCATATCATGGGATTTCTCACCCTTCAGGATCAAGTGAGTCAATCCCCCACAATACACTTCTTTCTATGTATCTATCTATCTATATACATATTCTTTTTTTTAACTTTAATTTTTTTGGAGGGGACAGAGTCTTGCTCTGTCACCCAGACTGGAATAGAGTGGTGTGATCATAGCTCACTGTAACCTTGAGCTCAAGCGATCCTCCCACCTCAGCCTCCCTAATAGCTAGAACTACAGGTGTGCGCCTATGGTCTTGCTATGTTGCCCAGGCTGCTCTTGAACTCCTGGCCTCAAGCAATCCTCCCACCTTGGTATCCCCAAATGCTGAGATTACAAGCATGAGCCACCAGGCCCGGTCTGTATCTCGACATATTCTATTTCTCTGGAGAACCCTTACTAATATTGTGCCCACCATGGGGCAGGCATTGTGCTGGGTACTGAACACAGTTTACTTTGTATTAAAATTTTTTATTTAAATATATCTGCTTCCTGCACTGAGTTAAGAACCCTTAGGAATATGGGGAAGAGAAGTCTTTTTAATGTCTGAGTCCCTAGTTCCTAGGCAAGGGTCACAAAATGTTTAATAGAATTGAATGGGAAAAAATGTGAAAAGAGTTCTCAAACCTCTCATTTTTAATTCAGAGTCCTTCAAGTCTGAGAATGCTGCCTGTCCTTCCCCTTCCCCAAAGGAAAAACATGCAAACGGCCTCATTAATTCTCCTGGACATGTTTGACCACTCCGTTGTCCCTCAGCCCTGATGCTAAGTGGGTTTCTCTGTTTGTGGTTAAGTGGGGAAGACGATTATTCAGGCTTCACTGCCAGGAGCGCACCAGTTTTTCTTTTTGTCACTCAAAACGACCATCTTCACTTCCTGCCCACTGAACAAGGGCAGAGAATTGGGATGGTTAAGAGATGTAATTAAAGATGGCATTTTTTACAGCTATAAGACACACACACACACACACACACAACCACAATTTCGTTAGTCTTGCAATTTGCCAAGGGCCAGTCACAAGTCTTTGGTCAAGAAAAACATTCAAGGAAATGATGTCAAAATCCCTCTTAGAGAGAAAACACATCTGTCAGGGCCCAGGGCTGTCAGACAAGCTGGCAAAGCACAGAATGGAACTCGCCAACCACCCAGGTCGGAGCCAGTGCTGTTGTTTAGTAGACGGAGGGACAGGCATGAGGAACAAGTATACCATGAAAATGTCCTCCAGCCTGGAACACTCTTTACCCACCCCACTTTTGAGATCTCAGTTTAAATGTTACTCCCTAAAACCAGGTCATACATATCCCACCCTTAGCCCTCACACATTTTCATGTTCAGAACTAAATCTTGGTTGTACAATGAGTCGTTGTCTGCCTCCCCACTGGAATATAAGCGCCATTAGGAGAGAGAGCTTGTCCCATTTGCTCAGCATCGCACTGTCTGCCTCTAGCGCAGTGTGTGCTCCAGTCAATGCTCAATACGTGTTTGTTGAAAGAAACAATTGAATGAATCCCAGCTCAGCTACCTACTGGGGGGTGACCTTGGGCAAGTTACTCAATTTCTCTCTTTAAGACCCCTTTCCTTACTTACATCATGGGGATAAAAACAGGACCTGCCTCTTAGCATTGTTGTCTGATAGAATGATCTATGCGTGTAACAGATATGCACAGTGACTCGGCACACAGTAGGTGCTCCATACAAGTTACTTGGTGCCACTCTCGGCTACCTCTCTCACCCAAGGGCAAAAGCAAGGTTATATAGCACCTAGCATATTATCTGGGACATAGTAAGTGCTCAGTAATCTATATTAAATGAATATAATACATTTTCCATGCATAATCCCAGTTAATCCTAATAGTTAATGCTATCTCATCAGTATTCTTACCTTTTCTTCCTACTTTATAGGAGAAGAAGCAGAGGCTTAGGGAGATGGAAACTTGCTCAAATTACACAGTGATTTGGCAAGTGGCAGATCCAGAATTTGAGCCCATTTGTTTGAGCATGACACCAGACTGCCACCCAAGTTCCATGTTCTTCAGTTGGCTTCCCTGAAAAATAAAATAAAATAAACAAACAAAATGAGAACCTTAGCCTCACTGGTCTCAGAGATACCCTACAGAGCAACCATTCCATGAGAACAGTGGGTGAAATTCTTCCAAATCCATTTGCCTTGAGCACACACATTTGGGAGAACTGTTTACATTTTAAGTGCTCATTTTCACGGCATGACAGTGGAGCTGGGCTCTGCGAGGCTTCCTCCCATGTTTTAAGACCCAATCAACGCCAATGGGCTGCAAGAAGGGGGAGAAAAGAAAGTCTGATGGTTTCCATTTTTATTTTTAGGTGCAGCCGTCTCTTGATTGAGACAAACTATCCGTTTGCCAGCCTGTTTCCTTGAGCAGCTTACCGTCTCTTGGTGCTTTAATTTCCCACCACCTTGTTCCTAAGTACTCAACTTTCCCTTCACAGATGTTAGGTCTGTTCTTTGCACCTGTCAGCAGGGCATGAAGCTCTCTCAAATCCCCGGGGTCCCTCGGCTTCTTTACTACTCTTTTCTCTTTTGCAGAGTAAACTTGAAACGCAAATGTTTCCCATCCAGAACGTGATTAAGTCTCCTTGGCCTATAGTTTGAATCAACACACATTTGGGGATGTGATCACGGCAAACTGGCATAATGGGTCCTAGAGTTTGTGTGCCTGTCTCTATTTGTGATTGACATTCCCATACTGCTATCAAAATTAGTAGCCATCAGTCAAGCAGAAAGTTATTATCAGAGAGCATGAAACAAACCCCAACTCCAAGTGGAATCGAGGTTTTTCAATAACGGAAGTCTGAGTAATTTAACTAATCACTAGATTCAGCCTAGCTGAGCTTATTTTTTTGGATTTTTTTCTCCACCCCTCCCCCCCAGCTCATACAAAAGCAAAGAGAAATCTAGAAAGGTGTGAGTGTGGTGCTAGCAAATTAATCTTTGGCTAGAAAGTTAACCTGTGAAAGTCAATAAATCCTCTCAATTTCTTTCAAACTATATGCTTGTTTCTATTTCTTTCAAGCTGTGTCATGTAGAGTTCTATGCCAGGAATTTAGACTTAAACTGATGACGAAAGGGAAACGGTTAAGGAAAAGAAAGAAGCCACCCATTATCCTATTTGGCAATTTCTGAAATTATCACCCTCATTCTACCATCCTAGAAAATGCTTCTTTCACATTATAATACACTTCTTGGCCTCTGTCCATTTTTACCACATACATTTTCAGCAGACAAAAAGGTAAGGTTTCCCCTTAGATCAGAGAAAGCTATCATTTGGGGAAATGCAGTGATTGAAGTTTGAATATTATAAAATGTTCAACCCAGCACGCATTGGCCCAGGTATTCTCCGTGGACAATGATGGGGTTTTGCTCATAATTTGACAAATACATCAGCCCTTTTCCCAAGAGATTATGAACAGAAAGAAGCTAAAATGGTTTGTCCAATGAGGCTGGGAAAACCAGCAGAGCAACGTTCTCAGGATCACATATAAAAAGAAGGAGCACAATGTAACAGCGGAAGAACTGGCCCGTGATCAGAACTTTAGACTTAACGTTTCTTAAAATATAAGAGAAACACATGGATTGGGATATATCACAGTGCGGTGATTTCAAACATGAGCTTCAGCACCAGGCAAACCTGAGTTGAGTCCTGGCTCTGCCTTTTACAGGTTTTGTTGGAACAAATTACTTAACCTCTTTTGACCTTGGTTTTCCCACCTGGGAAATGGGCATAAAAATTGTACCTAATTCATAAGCTTATTATGAAGACTTAATGAGGTAATGCATGTAACGTGTTTCACCTAGGACCTAGCCCATCGAGGGTTCCAATATATGTTACTATTATTACTAGTATTAATATACAGGAGAGTTCCACATGTCTTTATTGTCTCCATTCTACTTATTACTATTAATAACATAGGTTGGTCTCTGGAATGAGGATTTTAAAGCCTTATAGCTTTATTAGAATATTTCCAGGACAGTCAGTGTGGCATGGCTGTGGGCAAAAACATTTTTTCACAGAATACTAATCATAATTCTGTGAAATAGATGTGACATTGCAAAGGACTTTGAAAGGTATTTGTTTCTATATGTAATTTTTAAATAACATGTTGTTATTACAAAAATAATGCATTTTTCTTATGTATAAAACTTTAAAGAATGCTAAGTGGGGTGCTCCACCCAGGTCCCCTGGGATCCCTTTTACCGTTTCTGTGCACTTCTTTCTCAACATTGGTAAGCTTTTGCTCCCGATGGCCTGCACCTGTGACTCTGCCTGCCCTTGGGCTGCTGGAGCTGCTTTATCCAGAGCGTCTGGGAGTTTATGTCTCCTCCCTCCACCCCCTAGGGTGGCCTTTAACCAATGACTGCTGAGTAAAGGAGTTTGACAGCCCAGCTTCCTTGCCTTGGGTTAAAATAAACCTAAGGTATAATTTACACTCCAGAGTTTCCCCATGGGATCAAGCTGAAGTTGCCTTCCATGAGACTTGGCCTAAAATTGTATCCTAGCTTTGCTTCCTACCCTTTTCTGTCCTGCTTCCCTCATTGCCTTACGAATTTCTCCTGGAAGTGCTTTCTTAATAAATCTGTTGCACATGGATCCTTGTCTCAGGATCTGCTTCTGGAAAGCCAGACCTAATATAACCACTACTAATAACAGTGTCTATCCTTCATGTGTGTGGGCGGGGGGGGGGGCGGCGGGAATTTTACGATCTCCAAATCTGACAATTATGAAATTGCATAATACATATAATTTTTTGTTACATTTAAATGCTTATCATCACCATCTTTTCATGTCTGCAAATAGGCTTCAACATATTTCTAACAGCCACCTGGCATCCCATTGTATGGTTGCACCATAATTTAACCAGAGCCACTCAAACTTTTTTGCTATTTATTGCTATGGTAACAATGCTGGGTTGAACATCTTTGTAGGAAATTGTCTGTGTAGGTCCCTTTGTTATTACTCTGCCAGAAAACACTATTCCTGGGTCAAACAGTAGTCCATTTCCAAGGGTTATGATTCTTATCCCCAAATACCCTCCAAAAAGAATAGAAAAATTCACACCCCTGACAGCACTGTCCTTGGCCTACATGCCTACCCGTCCTCCATTTATAAGATTAAAGAATTGGGGGCACAAGCTCTGAGGAAGTCTGAGGCTTGGATGATGCTAAAAGAAACTTTGGTCTTCAAAATGGCTTGATTGCTACCTTTTCTGCATTAACTGATCTGAGACTGACCCGTTTTTTAATTTTTACCTCATGTGAATTAAAATGACTGTTCTTGGAAGACTCTCATTTCTTGATTTCAAAACTTACTACAAAGCTACAATAATCAAATTAGTGTGGTACTGGCATAAGGACAGACATACACATCAATGGAATGGAATAGAGACCCCAGAAATAAAACTTGACATATATGGTCAAATGATTTTTGATAAGGGTGCCAAGTCTATTTAACTGGGAAAGACCTGTCTTTTCAACAATTAGTGCTGGGAAAATTGTATATCCACATACAAAAGAATAAAATTGGACCCTTACTTCATACCATTTACAAACATTAACTCAAAATGGATCAAAGACCTAAATCTAAGAACTAAAACTATAAACCTCTTAGGAGAAAACACAGGGGGAGGTTTTTATGACATTGGATTTGGCAATGGTAACTTGATATGACACCAAAAGCACAGGCAAGAAAAGAAAAAAAGTATGTGAATTGGACTTGATCAAGTCATAAAATTTTGTGCATCAAAGGACACTACCAAAAGAGTGAAAAGGGCCAGGTGTGGTGGCTCATGCCTGTGATCCTAGCACTTTGGGAGGCCAAGACGGGAGGATCACTTGAGCCCAGGAGTTTGAGGTTGCAGTGAGCTATCATGATGCCACTTCACTCTAGCCCAGGAGACAGAGCGAGGCCCTATTTCAAAAAAAAAAAAAGAGAGAGAAAAGACACCCACAGAATGTGAGAAAATATTTGCAAGTCATATACCTGATAAAGATTAATATTCAGAATATGTAAAGAACTTCTATAACTCAACAACACAAAAAGCTAAACAACCTTATTCAAAAATGGGCAAAGGACTTGAACAGACGTTTCTCCAGAGAAGATATACAAATGACCAATAAGCACATAAAAAGATGTTCAACATCATTAATCATTAGGGAAATGCAACTCAAAACTGCAATGAGATATTACTTCATACCTTTTAGGATGGCTATCATAAAAAAGAAGAAGTGAAAATAACAAGTGTTGGACAGTATGAGGAGAAACTGGAACCCTTGTGTATTGCTGGCAGGAATGTAAAATGGTGCAGCCACTATGGAAAACAGTTTAGAAGTTCCTCAAAAAGTTAAACATAGAATTGCCATATGATCCAGCAATTCTGCTTGTAAGTATATATGCAAAGGATTGAAGGCAAAGATTCAAACAGATACACTTGTACACCAATGTCCATAGCAGTAGCATTCACAATAGTCAAAAGGTGGAAACAACCCAAATATTAATCAAGAGATGGGTGGATAAACAAAATGTGATGTCTATATATGTATGCACACACGCACATAATGGAACATCATTCATCATAAAGACGAGTGAAATTCTCATACATGCTACAAGACGGATGAACTTTGATAAAACAGTACACTAAGTGAAAGAAGTCAGACACAAAAGAAGAAATATTGCATCATTCTACTTATACGAAGTACCTAGAATGGGCAAATTCATAGAGACAAAAAATGGGGGTTGGAAGAAGAGAGGAATGGGGAGTTATTGTTTCATGGGTCCAGGGTTTCCGTTTGGGAGATGAAAAAGTTCTGGAAATAGATAGTGGTGACAATCGCACAACATTGTAATGTACTCAATGCCACTGAATCATGCACTTAAAAATGGTCAAAATGGCAAATTTTATGTTATGAGTATTTTACCACATTTTATCAATTGCAGAATAAATGGCTTTTCCTAATGACTGGGGAAGAAAACATAAACTTCCTCTGCTGTACTCCACATGCCATTCAGATTTGACAACAGTAAGGACAATATAACCCACACCCTGTAAGCTTAACAACGTACAGCCAATCACTAATCGATGTTATTTTTGTAAACCAATGAGAATTCCTGACCAACAACTTTGTATCCCTTTTTTGCCTTTAAAAATCCACTTGTAACTGCTGCTAATAGGAATGTATATTCAGGGCAACTTGAATCTATGCTCTCGGGTTACAGTCCTCAAGCTTGGCCCAAATAAACTCTCTACTTATATTAATTTTGCCTCAGCTTCTTCGTTTTAGGTCAACAAAGGCTTTGTTGGCAACACATCCAGGACTAAGAGACATCTACCTAGTCTGTGTTACAGGCTGTGTCTTCAAGTGTCAAGCTTTGCTGACAACTTCTCATTATCCAACAAACTCAGTTTCTTCATGGCCACCACACCAAGTGTGGCTCAGGGAAGTTCAGAAACTTCCTATACTGTGTATGCCTGTTGATTAATTATATATACACACGTATACACACACATATATGTGGACATTACACATACACATGTATTATTTTGTATACGTTTATTCACATACATAAACATATGCGAGGGCTGTCCGGAAAGTATCCAGCCACTGTGAATATAATTTTTCATATTACATGGCTGGATACTTTCTGGACAGTCCTCATATATGATCAAAATTATATACGCATCTAGTTTAAGGAATCAAGGTTCTACAAAGCTTGTTACAAAAACAGAGCAGTCACTTGCTTCTCCCCATTTCTTCCCACTTCCCTCTCTCCAGCAGCAACCACTGTTGACTCTTTTACTTGATTCCTTTAGTACCTTCAGATACCTAAATTACATATTTATAATGTTATGTGTTGATTTCTCATATTTAGGCATTAGCTATTGTCTTTCCCTGGAGGAAAATGAGAATTCAGCCCTCCTGCATGCCCTCCCTGCCTCCACGACCAGCACCCACAACACACACGCTTTGTCTCTGAATCTTCTCGATGAGTTTTGATAGTTATATATTCACTTACTTTCTGTGTCATGACCATGCCAAATGCCTCCCACAGTTGAATCATGCAATACATGTTCTATGATATTTTTTCCTTGACTGCACAACTTTTTGATTTCCATGAAGTTAATAGTTGTCTTTTAAAAATTTGCTCAGTTTTCTTTGTTCTTGTCACTAATTCAACCTCCAGTTTTTGGCTATTCATGTAACTCTCCTCTGATGACATCCATCTGTGTTACAAAGCTATTAATTTTACCTTCCAGGAAGATCCTGGGGCCTTCAAGCCTGGGGAACCAACTCCTCCAGGCGATCCCCTCTGTCTGTCCTCTGCAGTGGACACCCTATCTCTCAGAGCCCATATATCCTACGTTCTTGGTTTATTCCCTCAATTGAGTTGAGTACTTCTCTCACTAGGTTTCTGAGAAAGCAGTTGTTATTATTAATAGTATTATTATTATTATTATTGAAGATGTTGGATATAGAATCCTAGGTTGGCAATCACTTTCCTGAAAACTTTGAAGACATATCTCCACTATCTTCTGGCTTTTAGAGTTGCTATTGAGAAGTCTGAAGCACTCTGGTTTTGACTCTTTACATAGAACCTGCTTTTTCTCTTTAGAAATGTATAAAATTTCTTTGATTCTGTTTCTCTGAAATTCCATGGCGATGTGCCTCACCACACCTTGATCATGATGCTGGTCTTTTGAAGCTGGAAACACACGCTCTTCAGTTCTAGGGAATTTCCTTGAATTATTTAATGGGTAATTTTCTCTCCTCCATTTTTTCCTTGTTTTCTCTTTATAAAACTCTTGTTCTTCAGATGTCAGTTCTCTGGTTTTTTTTTTTTTTTAATTCTTTTCTCCCATTTTGCATTCCTTTGTCTTTTTACTTTCTTCTGGAAAATTTTGTCAGTGTAATCTTCCAACTTTTTATTGAAGTAGTTATTTGTGTTATCACATTTTTAACTTCTGAGGGCTCCTTTTGGTTTTTCAAATGTTCATGTTTTCAACAGCAGGTAGAACAGTCAGTGCAACGTACTAGACACATTAGAGTAACAGCAAGGAAGATGTGCTTCGAGCAAAGTGAACAAGGATGAGTGTGGAAGACAGAAAAGGTGTGAAAAGTAACTGGGGAGGCAGATGATATGGCACATTATAGAACCCCGACTCTAAGTCATGAAGCTGGTGTCTAATGTCCCTGATTTGGAAAACTCAGCCTCGCTGAGCCTCAATTTCCCCATCTGTAAAATAAGCTGTTTGAAATGCCAAGGACCCTTACAACTGTAATATTCTCATGGATCTTTGACTGCATCAGTATTCTTTCCCCAAGGCAAAAAAATCACAATACTTAAACTTGTATGTATTAATATATACTTTATGCTTTCTAAATGCCCATTTATGTCTGGCCTCCACCACCCAGCAAAACATAACTTTGACCCTTTAGTAAACTACAGGTTAATAGTTAAGTGACTCACCCAAGACCATGGAAGGAGTTAATGGCAGGGTCAGATTAGAATGAGGGTCTTTGGTCCTCTGGTGTTTCCACTAAACTCTGATGCAGAAGCCCTGAGCAAGTCAACTCTCTCAGCCATGACCAAGAAGAAGCTAATTCATCTGAAGGAAAATGCTGAGCCTGCCTTCAGAGTCCTTCAAAGTAAACCTGCTGCACAATTAGCAGAAGGAAAAGGTGGTGCTGGGAGTCAGCACATCAGAAATACATCATTCCTCAGCCGGGGGCTGACATTTGCTGGATGTCAGCCCCTTGTGCATATACTGAAATGGGTCCCATGAAGAATGAGCCCACTCACCCAGCATGGGGTTTACAGCTGCCGTGGACCAGAAGGACAGAACATTTGGGCCGAGCATTTCAGCTTCCTCTGTTGTTTGAGATAGATTTGTCACCCCAGGGGTGAGCCTTTGCTGAGTTCTCCCTTCTTAGTGTCCAGTGTGGCATTATTGGGTTCATTTATAGCTACTTGTGGCAATTGCAAGCAGTTTCAAGAAATGAATACATAGCTCAAAGGGGGCGAGGGGTAGGACATGATTGTGGTTTCATTTTAATGTCTCTCTGGGCCTGATAATTCAAAGGACTTGCATTCCTCAGATAAAAATTCTTTTCTTTTCTCACCTGCAAGGCACATGTAACATGTTGTGGTGTGGTATAAACACCCAAGATGCTTTGGAGGAGGCTTAGGGGTGGAGGTAGTTTGGGCTTCCTCTTCTAAGTGTCCCTGGTTGTTCAATGTGAATCCCAGACTTTGAAGCATGAAGACACAGGTAAATTGAGTGTTGATAGGAATATTTTCCATCTTGTATTTTTGCTTTCCCTACAAAGATGTTAACTGGGGAGAGTTGTGAGGTTTCTTAACCAAAGCACATTAAAAAAAAAAAAAAGGAAAGAATGACCATTGCAAAATAGTAATGGCAGGCTTATTAGGTAGAAGGACCATACATAATTTTTCTTTTTTATGTCCTATATGTATGTTTTTTAATTGGGGTATACTTTTAAAAGAAATCCTAATATGCTTTCTTTATTTCATTTTATTTTATTTTATTTTGTTTTATTTTTTGAGACAGGGTCTTTCTCTGTCGCTCAGGGCTGGAGTGCAGTGGTGTCATCATAGCCCACAGCAACCTCAAACTCCTGGGCTGGAGTGATCCTCCTGCCTCAGCTTCCCAAGTAGCCAGGACTACAGGTGCATGCCAGGACGCCCAGCTAATTTTTCTATTTTTAGTAGAGACAGGGTCTCACTCTTGCTCAGGCTGGTCTTGAACTCCTGGCCTCAAGCGATCCTCCTGCCACAGCCTCCCAAAGTGCTAGGATTACAGGTGTGTGCCACCTTTCTTTTATTTTTGACTAATTTTTTCTTAGTGAAACTAACATTCACTTACAATTTTTCGGGTAATTCTACAATCTAGCTTCTGCATGTGTAATCCATACCCCATGTACAACATGGTTGCCAGGGAGATATGTCTTTAAATTGATCAGCAAACAACTTATGGAGGGTTGGCCTTAAAAACACAAACTTACAAAGTGACTCTAAAGCCCCAATTTAAGAGAAAATTTCCAAGGAGTCTCACTTAAAGAACCACTTGTCCTGTAACACCCAGATGAAAGTTAGGGGAAGAAATTTTAGGATTTCTTGAATATTGCTATAGAATCCCTCTCTCCTGGATACCATCTTGTATGATCTGTGGGAGTCCTTAGCGTCCAGACACCACGTTTTTGCTTCATATTCAGCACCACAGCAATAAAATTAATGGGTTGAGCATTTTCTCCTTAGTAACTGCTGCAGATATAAATGTCTCAGCTATTTGTCTTCTGGTGGGGGTTAAAAAAACCCAAATAAAACAAACACTCCTAGTATGGCACTGCATTCTCGCATTTTTGGTTAACATTATCATTTAAATTGCATCTCACATGTTTCTAGATTAAGGAAGAGGGGCTATTTGAATAGGTTACACTTTGCTTTTTCATTCCGGAGACTGTTTAGCGGCTCAAATCAATTCCAACTGACTTTCTAAAATGCATTGGGGGAAAAAATACATTTTGATAAATAGCCTTTGCAATGGAAATACCAAGAAGGAAAAAGAGACATTTGTTCCTTTCAGCAGGAAATTATTCAATTTGTAGACTATGCCTGTCCCTTGTTTTCTTTTATTTTCCTTCCACTGGAAAGAATTTTTAACCATTTCACTGCTCATTAACATTTCCAAAGTGGGCAAGGGAAAAAGCTGTATCTCAAAGAAATCTTGCTATCTTATCAAGATAAAATGCCTGTCTACACCAGCCTGTGTTTAGCTCTTTCCCTCAGACTTTGCCTCCCCCTATCAGGAGACTGTCATTGTATGAGTGATGACTCCTAGCTCCTCAGGCCATGTAACTTTGGGAAAGTCACATAATGTCTCCCTAAATCTCTATTTCTTCAACTGTAAAATGCATATAAATAATGAGACTTGCTTCAAGGAGTTGTTAAGAGCAGTATTTTTCAAACTTTTATAATCATAACCCACAATAAGATGTACATTTTACATACAAATCCAGGACACACATGCACACAAATACATACATGCATATATATGTATGCATACATGGGTGGATATATATGCTTGTTTCTGAAATTAGAATTTCACAAAATAGGAGTTATATGTGATACATTCACATAGTTTTCATTCTGTGTTGGTTAATTTCATGTTTTTAAAAAATGATTTTTGCAACCCCCTACATTGATTCTATGACTCACAGATCACAACATGAGCTTTGGGAAACACTGATTTAGAGCAGGTGTTGGCAAAACTATGGCCAACAGCTCAAATCTGGCCAAATGCCCATTTTTGTAAATAAAGTTTTATTGGAACACAGTCATGAGATAAGGAACCAGCAGGCCCTGCTCGGTAAGGAGTCGTAAGGCCTGAACCAAGGTCTCTGATAAAATAAGAGGCAGTGGAGGAGCCAGCCAAAACCAGCTAGAACCAAGATGGCCACGAAAAATGACCTCAGTTTACCCTCACTGCTCATTATACCCTACTTATAATGTATTAGCAAACAAAAAGAAACTCCCACCAGCACCATGATAGTTTGCAAATGCCCTAGCAACTCCCAGAAGTTACCCTACACGGTTTAAAAAGGGGAGGAACCCTCAGTTCCAAGAACTCCCCACCCCTTTCCCAGAAATCTTATGAATAATCATTCCTCTGCTTAACATAAAATTAAATAGAAGGTATGAAATGAGAGCCCGGAAACTCACACACGGCTACTCTCTGCTGCTCTGTCTGCGGGCAGCCTTCCTTTTGTTTCTTTCTTCCTTCAATAAACTTGCTTTTGCTTTACTCTGTCAGCTCGCTCTTGAATTCTTTCCTGCGCAAAGCCGAGAATCCACTTGGCCTTCAGGCCGGACCCCAGTTTTGTGGTCCACTTTCCTGCATCAGTCATACCCAGCCATTTACATACATTCTACGACTGCTTTCTTGAAACAATCAATGGCAAAGTCGGGCAGTTGCAACAGAGATGGTCTGATCCCCAAAGCAAAACTGTTTACTAACTGACCCTTTAAGAAAATGTTTGTCAATGCCTAGTTTAGAGGATTAAATGTAATCCATCCAATATAAAGGCTTTAACACGATGCCTGGGGTATCAAGAGGAATCAATAAATATCTTGTTTATTATTATTGTAGGTGGTGTTATTGCTGCTACTGCTACTACAACTAAAGCTAACTAGCCATGGAAGGAGTTTTCCCATCAAATAAAGAAGATAAACAGGCTTAGCTCAAAAAATAAGAAATGAATGGGGGAAAGGTTCAACAACAGAGACATTCAATGTCTTTTCTCTCAAACTTGAGATACGTATATCAGCCAGCCATTGCCCCCAAATTGGCATCATCAGACTCCTCACTGCCCAGCAAACCAGCCAAAAGCTAGAGGCTAGACCGCATTTAAGCTTTTAAACCCCTTCAGATCCCTCCACTGCAGGTGCCCTGTTCTTCCTCCTGTAGCCATTAGAGAATAAATCTCTGATAAGCAAAGTAAATTAGATGCAGTGACATTCTGCTAATTGAGTCAGCTCCTCTGCTTGGCTGGGCTGGGCTGTTAATAGCCAGCTAATTTTATCAATATAAGATATTCTGACTAGTAAATAGCACTCACGAAGAGAAGGGTAAGGGCCCCAGTTTGCCCCCAAAGTCTCTCATTGGTCAAAGTGGATATGAAACCTTCTGATCCCACCTAAACTATCTGAATGCTGAGGCAATACAGTTTAGGAGAGGGACAAAGCTGTCGTTCAAGATTCACGTGGTGGAAGCAGAGGGAAATGGCAAGCCTCCAAATAAACGTTAAGGCAAAGAAAGAAAGGGCCAAGATTACAGATCATGCATTATTAAAGCTGCATTCTCCCCCTTCTCCATCTCGAGCAAATTTTATTTCAGTGAAGCACGGGGGCTTAAAGAGAGATAAAAGACTTTCAAATATAAATTAAGTCCTATTTATTTCACCACCCTGAGCTAAGCGTGCCAGGCTCTGTCTGAACGTGTTGCCCAGAAAGACCGAACGAGTTGCCTTTCAGCTGGATGAATGTCTATGATTTGCTGACATCTGGCAGAGGGGTCTTGTAGCCAATCAAATCAAAGCCCCCTCGGAAACCATTAAGTTCTATTTGAGGATCTCTGCCCCCACTTCTTTTTAGAATTACCCTGATAACCATTTGTTAATCTTCCAAAGATCCTAAATCGGTGTGTGGCAAATTAGAAGGTTGGAGCTTTTGGTCACATTCACCGACAGCCTTCTCAAAGGCCCACATATGCTGATTTTACAACAGGACCCAGTTGCGAGAATTTCAGTTGTAAAGGTAGATGAGCCCATCACATTGGCAAAAGTGAAATTAATGGATAGTACCCAGTACTGGCAAGGGTGCAGGGTAACAAGCAATCTCAAAGGCTGTTGGTGGGAACGGAAATTGATAGAGCCTTTCTTCCGGAGGATTTTGGAGGGTGGGACGAGGGGTTTGTGATGGAGTAGAGGTATTAAAATGTGAAGTGCACATAACTTTTAATTCACTAATTCTACCTCTAAGATACTAGTAATGATAGAAAATCCTTTTTTTAATATTCCACAATTTATTCATCAATTTTACTCTTGATAGACATTTAGGTTTTTTTTTTTTTTTTTTTTTTGGCTCTTTTGAATAAAGTTTTCGTGAGCATTTTCCAACACGATTATCTACCTAACAGAATGGCTAAAATTAAAAAGACTGACAATAACAAATTTTGGTAAGAAAACAAAGCATCTGGAACTCTGTTATACATAGCTCTCGCAAGTGTAAACTGGTACAACTAGTGTGGAAAAAAGTTTGGCATTACCTTCTAAAGCCATTCCCTATGACACAATAAAGCCATTTCTGGGTATAATAGCCAATTCTTACATAGCAATTAGGACATGGAAGGCACTGTTCTGAGCACTTTATACATGTTAGCTCCCTCTTGAGAATCAATGCTATCATCAGTACACTATCCTGTTTCTCAGGCTCTATCCTGAGAAAATACACATATTATCCAACGTGAGTGCTTACTATGTGTTAGGCATGGTGCGAAGAGGTGGATTTTCTTACAGACACTTACCACCCTGTAAGGACTATCAGTATCTTAATTTTATAGATGAAGAAGAGGATAATTAATTGACACAAGATAACACAGCAAGTAGCTGAGCTAGAACTCAAACCCAGATTGTGGGATGGCAGAGACCTACCTCCCAAAACCCCGCTCAACTTTCCATCTTACCAAAGTGCCACAAAGATATGCACACAAAGTTGTCCATTGCTAGATGGCTTAGGATGCTGTCACCCTGGGAGCCACCTAAAAAGCCACCAATGGGAGATTATGTACAGTAACACTGTGAAATGCTTTGTGGCTGTCACAAAGAACAATATAGGTCTCTATGTTCTGAAATGGAGTGATCTTTAAGATACAATGTTAAGAGTAAAAGGCAAGTTTTATACATAGTGTCATTGCATTTTACTTTTTGTTTTAAAGACTTTTTTTAAAGAACAGATTTAGGTTCACAGTAAAAGTGAGAGGAAAGTACAGAGATATCCCACATATTACCTGCTCCACATGTACATGGCTCCCCCCCCCACCCCGTTATCAACATCCTCTACCAGAGTAGTACATTTGTTACAATTGATGAACCTACATTGATACATTATGATCACCCAAAGTCTGTAATTTACATTAGGGTTGATTCTTGGTGTTGTATATTCTGTGGGCTTGGACAACTGTACAATGACATGTATCCATCATTACAGTATCATACAGAGTAGTTTCACCACCCTGAGAATCCTCTGTACTCTACCTATTCATTCCTCCCTCTTCCTAACTCCTGGCACCCGCTGATCTTTTTACTGTCTCCATAATTTTTGCCTTTGCCAGAATGTCATATAGTTGGAGTCATCCAGTAGGTGGCCTTTTCAGATTGGCTTCTTTCACTTAGTAATATGTTTTCAAGGTTCCTCCATGTCTTCTCATGGCTTGACAGCTCATTTCTTTTTAGAGCTGAATAATATTCCATTGTCTGGATGTACCACAGTTCATTTATCCATTCACCTACTGGAGGGCATCTTGGTTGCTTCCAAGTTTTAGTAATCACAAATAAAGCTGCCATAAACATTCATATGCAGGTTTTTGTGTGGCCCATTTACTTTTTTAAACAGTGTGTTTTTGTGTGTATACATATATGTGTGTTTAAATCTCAAAAGAATCACACCAACTATTAACTCTGTTATATCTGGAGAAAAAAGTAGAATCTAGCACAAAGGGAATGTGAAAAATAACTTTCTCATTTTTTACAGCTGTGTGTCATTTTAATGTTTTAACATTGAATATGTATTCATAAAGTCATTTGAATAATTAAAGAGTTTAAAGCTGGAAAAACTTACATAAAATAAAAATAAAGAACATATCATGCAAAGCCCACAGTTGTGAGCCTTATATTTTCGTATTCTATGGCAAATGCTCAATAAATATTTGATTTACTGAACTGAGTTAAGGATATACAATCAATCCTTATTTTTCACAGATACTGTATTTGTGATTTTGCTTACATGCTAAAATTTATTTGTAACTCCAAGATCAATATTTGGGGCACTTCTGCAGTTATTCATGGACATGTGCATATGCACAGCACAAAAAATTTGACTCACTCAATACACACATTCTCAGCTGAGATCAAACAAGATAATGCTCTGCCTTCTTTTTTCAGCTCTCATACAGTGAGCAAGTATTTTTTGTATGGTCTATTTAGTGACACATTTTTGTGCTTTCTTTTTCTTTTTGGTAGCTTCACTGTTTGAAATGACACACTCCGCCCACCCCACCCCCAAGCATAGTGCCGAAGTGCTGCCTAGTGTTCCTAAATGCAAGAAGGCTGTGAGGCGCCCTACAGAGAAAATAGGTATGTTGGATAAGCTTCCTTCGGGCATGACTTATAGTGCTGTTGGCCCTGAGTTCAATGTTAATGAATCAAAAGTATATATATTAAATAAGGTGTCTCTAAACAGAATCACACATAAAACAAAGTTATGTCTTGATTGGTTGACAAAAATGTTGCAACCAGAGGCTCACAGGAACCTAACCCTGTATTTCCCCTGAAAGTGATGGCTCAGTATTTGCTAATTCAGTGTTCATAGTGGTTTTATCGGACATAACTGCCATGAATAACAAAAAGTGACTGTGCTTTGTCAAACTGGTGGGCAGTGAAAACACCGACAATCATGGTGATGGTTGTAATAATCATTATAATGACCTAAACCAAGGATCAGTAAACCACAACCTGTGGGCCACTGCCTGTTTTTGTCGATAAAGTTTTATTGAAACACATGCCTGTTTGTTTACATATTGCCTGTGGCTGCTTTTACCCTAAAACAGCAGAGATAAGTATCTGCAACAGAGACCATATGGGCCTCAAAGCTTAAACTAATTTTATCTGGCCCTTTTTAGAAAAAGTTTGCCAACCCCTAAATTATAAACACTCACCATTTATCAAGCAGTTACTGTGCCAGGCATGATGCATGTCACTTTGCATGTATTACTACACTGAACAATAACTACCACTAAGTATATGTCAGGTGCTTATATATAATGTCTTATTTAATCCTCACTTCTGCAAACCTGAAAAGTGGCTATTCTGTCCCCATTTTACACATGAGGAAACTGAGGCTCAGAAAGGTGACAGTAACCTGACCACAGTCACACAGATTTGGGAGCTGGAGCCAAGTCTGGCTGGCTCCAAAGCCCACACACTTGCTGATACACACTACTGCCTCCACGGAAGAAACCCAGAAAAGGTGAGTGTGTGTAATCAAATAACATTTCTTAAATGAAAGGCTATGACCTTATACCCAAGGTGTTGAAATAGAGTCTGAATGAAAACAGGAAGAGAAAAAAAAAGACCATGGCTCGAGGTGTACAGTGATAAATGCTCATCCCCTGGAAAGATGGGCACCAACAAGGAAGTGAGGGAGCTCAGTGACCGTGTAAAGGAGTGTCCATTGCAGCTGGTGGAAGATCGGACACCATCCAGGCTCCACCGATAGCCCTCATCACTTCCTCTCCCCATGCAGGTGGCCAGCTCCCATCAGCACCGAGACCCTCTGCCCGAGGGCTTTCCAACTATGCTTAGCCTGTGCATGTGCGGGGAGCTGATCTCCCTGGAGCAGCCCTCAGCCAATGATGGCAGGGATTGGAACATCAGTACCCCAGCTTCCTCATCCTGGGGGGTATGCCCTGAGGCGTGTCTTTAAGAAGCTCCCAAAGGTTCCCAGTGGGACCAAGCCCTGGTTGCCCAGGAGTACCCAGCTCAGCAACACATCCTGTACTGGCTCTTATGTTTCCTTGTTTCACTCCCTTACTGGTGCTTCCTGGGATCCCTTCTCAGGAAGGTTTTATTCCCAAATAAAACCACTTGTACCCAAATCCTTGTCTTAGCTTTTGCTTCCGGGGAAGCAGTCTCAAAACCATCAGCTATCAGTCATATGTAGCCATGTAATATACGGAAGTATTAATTACAGGTTTGTTCTCATTCTAATGAACAAGTTGGCCTTATTAAGATGAACATGGAAAATTACTTTAACCTTTCCCCTCATTCTTCTTTAAGCTTCTTGGCCCGTTCAATTAACATATTGCCGTAGATAACCATGTGCAGAGGGTAGCCGAGTAGAAAACAGAAAGAACTCAGGCCTAACCTGGACCTGCCTACCACTAGATTTCTTGTTCTCTACCCGCTGTCCAGTCTTCTTACTTGCTGCCAGATGTGCCCCAACTGATACTTTAAGATACAAGCTTTAAGATACTTTGTAAAACCAACAGACAATGCCTCAGTGACATTTCTGCCAAAAATGAATAATCTGTATCTAATGATGAAGAAACATCGAACACAAATTGGGAATCATTCAACAAAATAACTGGCTTGAGTTCTTCAAAAATGTCAAGGTCGAGAAACACAAAGAAAGAACCAGGAACTCTTCCAGATGAATGAAGAGTAAAGCGACAAAACATGTTTAGAATTTCTAATCCTAGATTGGATTCTGAACTGGTGGGGGAATAAGAGAGCTTTGACATTGGATGAAATTTGAATATAGACTATGGAATAGTAACGTATCAATGTTAAATTTCCTGGACTTTGACAACTGAACTGTGGTTATAGAAAAGGATGACCTTGTTCTCAGGAAATACACACTGAAGTATTTAGGGGTACAAATACAAAGGCACTCTTGGATGCTTCAGAAACACACCCACACATATAAACCGAGAGGAAGGGAGCGAGGGAGGGGAAGGAAGAGGGAGGAAATGATGGAGCCGATGGAGCAACATGAACAATGGTTGAATCTGGATAAAGGCTACGATCAAAATTCTTCACGTTATTCTTACAACTGTTTTGTAAATTTGAGATTATATCAAAATTAAAAGTTACAAAAAAATTAGGCACTTACACTGTTAGGTGAAACCTCAGCTTACTCACTTCTACCCTCTCACTCTCTCCAACTACCAGCAGAAGGGAAGAAAAGAGCAAAACAGAAAAACTGGATTGAGGGGACAGAGTGAATATGGATTGAGGTGAACAAATGCAAACTTTTGTTCTTAGTCTTACAGCCTTCTCCCCCCAAACGATGTGACTTTGAAGGAGTCACCCCGGATAGTTCAAATACCATCAAGTTTAAAAAACAGTTGAGTGTTTACCACATGTTGAGTGCTGTTCTAACAGCTTTATGTGTATCAACTCATTTAATTTTAACTCATTTAATCAATTGGTATAATTCTTAATCATTATAGATATATTTAAGATGCAATTAATCTAATCATTCAATATACATTAATAAACATTAATCTATTAATAACATTTAATCATTTGTTATGCATTCATAAAAGTTAATGTCTTATAGCTCATAACATTTAATCATTTAATTTATAAAAGTGAAGCTTCGTGGTTTATTTTTCAGTTTTGTTAAAGTCAATAGTTAATGATAATAAAAACTAACATTTAATGAACCCTTAGCATGTGCCAGGGCTGGTCGTAAGCATTTGCCATGCACAATCTCATGATTAGATTAATGCTTCCAGCAGCCCAGGCACCCAATACCATAATTATCTCTCATTTCACACTTAGAGATGTTGAGAAACTTGTCCAAGTTCACAGAGAAACTACGTAACAGAGCTAGATTCAAATCCAGGATGTTGTGACTTCAGAACTGGCGGTGGGTTGATTTTGAAAATGCAACCATGAAAGGGACAAGCAGGCTGAAGTTTAATCAAATCAAGAGTAGGCAACTGCAGGACCTAGCCCTCACTCTTGTTTTGTCCCTTTTTTGTGCCTTAGGTAAGCAATGCTGTACTACATACCCAGAAAGAAGAAAAAACTTCCTGAGAGAGCAAAACTACTGTCTTTAACTTCCTCAACATCCCCTACAAAGGACAAAGTCATTCCCCAGGGACAATCCCAGGACCACTAGCCACAGGTCATTCTAAGACATGGGGAACGGAATGAGAACAGAAAGACAAGAATAAGAACAGGAAAAAATTAGGCCCCGTTTTTCTAAGAAACTCAGTCTGGCAGCTTCCCCAGTTCAGAACCCCAAATTATGGGCTCACACGCTTCGGTGTCAGCAACTCCAAAGAGCAGCTTATTTAAATTCTGTTGTACTTGGCTTCTTACTCTCATGTTATGTGTATTTAAAATCAGCTCCAAAAACACTTTAATCTTTGTGATTTTTAAGGACTTCCCAGGGCTTGCAGCAAGCGCCGTCAAACATCCTATCTGTTGAACGTGCATCTAAGTTGGCTGAGTCTTAGCAAACCCCACGGGTTCTTCAGGTCTTTGGATAAAACGTGGCTAAAGATTAAAGCACAGTCTCTCACAAAAGGACCTCAGAAACACTATAGTAATGCTGAGGAAGCACAGTTCACATGTTTAGAATGGATCTTTCATTTCAAGGTAACGTTTTGCTTTCTTTCCACTCTGCTGGAATTTGCTCTTATGATTTATCCTGTGGCTCTACTCTTGCAAAGAAGTTTCTTATCTAATCCTATGTCATACTTTCCCCCTCCTTCTCCACCTCCCCCGACTCCACTGCCAATTTTCTAAAAAAAGAACTATTGAACCTCAAAGAGCTTTCCATCCCATAAAACTTTCCACCCTTTCTGATGTTGAAGATAAAATGAACTGGGTAATGGTAAGTGCTAACAGTCAAAAATGAACATAAATACCCAAGAGGTGAAAGGGATTTTCCATTTTTATGAGTTTCCATCTTCCTTGATGTCCTTTGAGGGTCTGGCTGATATCTCCTTGGCCTAGATTCTTATAGCAGCCGCCCAAATAGCAGGGCCAGGACACAGATGAGGCAATCGGCACCTGGGGCACAAAATTTAAGGAGATGCTTCCTCTCGGAGCCATGCAAGTGCCCTAAGAGCCTCACCTGTCTCATCCTAGTCCCAGCCCTGTCAAGCATTCCCTCCCCCCATTCAGACACCTTTTCCTGTCTCTCTCTCTCTCTCTCTCCCTCTCAGTAGTCAGAGTGAGCATTTCATAGGATAAATCTGATCTCACCACCTCCTGAATAAAGCCCTATGATAACTCACCAGTGCCCATAGGATGAAAGCTACACTCCCTGGCAGCCCTTGAAAAAGCCCTTTAGATCTGACTTCTGCCCGACTCGCCCCTCCTGTGCCCCCACCCCATGGTTAGCTCCTGACTCGTCATGCAATCTGGGTCTCATAGCCACCGCCTCCCCTTGAACAGTCAGTCCTCCCTCCTTATTTTTTTAATGCTAATTCTAACTCATTTCTCAGATCTCATGGGGAAAATATCAGCACAGTAGATTAGTAGAGGGGTTAAATTATAGTTACAGCCTGGCTTTGAATCCAGCACTGCCGTTTACTGTCCTGACCTTGAGCAAGTTACCTAACGTCTCTGGGCTTCAGTTTCCTCACATGAACATTGGTGGTGGGAGGTCTACTTTATGAATTGACAATTGATGTGGGGATTTCAAAAGGTGAGCTGTGTAACATTGTAAGATCAGTGCCTGGCACATGGCTAGCACTATATATGTCAGATATTCTTATGCCGCCTTCATCAGAGTATTCTCCATTAGCCCCCCGTGTACTCCTCCTCAGCACTTCTGTACCACCTGTTCTTAACTCTTTCCCATGCTGCTATGATCATTTGCTTTAGTGTGTCTCCCCTTCTGAGCTACAAACCCAAAGGCAGATACTGGGTCTGTCTCTTGACTGCTATCCTGCTACCACACTGCCTAGCATATAGTAGATACTCAATAAATATGTGCTGATTGCATGTGCCAATAATACAAGGGACACAGCCACAGAAACAACACCCATTCCAGCTCTGGGACAAGCAACTGAAGATTTAGAAGAACCCACCATTTATCTGCAAGCAGAGTTCACTGCTGGATTTGAAAACCTCAAACTGTACCAAATATTAATTCAACTAAATGTGAACTGATTACATGCCAGGCCTTATGCTATGGAATGGGAAAGACAAAGATGAATAAATTCAAGTTATTGCCTCAATAAGGTGGCAGGAAAGATGCTTAAAACTCTTAGTTGCCATCTTTTCACGACGAAAGAAAAGACCTTGCTGGTGTCAAATGCACGGATTCAAGAGTACAATTTCTTGAATCAGACATACCTGGGCTCACATCCCACAGCTTCACAATTTCTAAACTGTGTGGCCTTAAGCAAGTTACCTAACTACCCTGAGCTTGAAGGATTTTAGTCTATAAGGCAGGTAATAATAATACCTATCTCAGAGGGTTGTTTGTGCAGAGGAAGTGAGAATATCCACATAAAGCACCTTAGCACAAGGTCTGGCAAATAGAAAATAACAGTAATTTTCATTGTTATTGACATTTTCAGCCCTTTATTGGACTAGGTCCACTTACTTTATTTTTTCCTAATCTCTTCTATGAGCCTGCTTTTTAAATTTTTTTTCAATTTAAAGATGGAAAAATACACATTTGAGACTCAGAGCTACTTGGCTGCATCAGGCAAAGCTAATTTTTGGTAACTAGAAGAGAATTGGAACACTTTTATTTCAAACAAATTGCCAACATGGAGAAGCAACCCAAGCCAGGCCCAGGGTCTTGCCATTTTCCTCTAGCTGTTTTTGGATGGATTCTAAGATTCCATGTCTTATAATGACCTGTGGCTCATGGCCCTGTGACAGTTCCATGGGAATGACTTTGTCCTTTATAGTGGATTCTAAGGAAGCTAGAGAAAGTTAGACAATTGTTTTGCTGTCTCAGAAAGTCTTTTCTTTTTTCTGGGTATGTAGTATTGCTTACCTAAGGCACAAAAAAAGGGTACAAAAAAACAATAATAAATAGATCTCATCTCCTATGCCACCTCTCATTGATTGTCAGTGGGTGCCTAGAGCATCATCTTAAGAAGGATTCTGATGCAGTTTTAGGGCTTAGCAGCAAAGAGCACATTGATTGATTAATAATGTCTGCCCTGGGCATGTGTCTGGGGAGGACCAGAACAGAACATCCCTAGATTAAGAGCACTTTTTCCAGAGGCCTGGAAGATTCTATCTCCTCTTCATATTCCCTATGCTATTTATTTCTCTCCATCTTGACTTAGTGTCTGATTCCGCTGCAGTATAGTAGCTCAAAAATAAAGTTATTATTACTTCAAATTGATTTCTTTCCATTTGAGATGCAGAATACTTCAAGGATGACTTACAGAAGAAGAAAACCTTCTTAGTAAAATTTAAGTAGGGGCTATACATTTCCAGTGACATCAATAAGCACCTCTCCCATTCAGAGCATCCCTTTTCAAATCAAGGTACAAGCAACCAAATTCATAATTAGAAGGAGAGTAAAAGTAACAATAATCGCTAAATCTGTTGGACAAGTACTATGTGCCAGGCATTGCACATAGTATCCCAGTACTATCCCAATAACACTTTCACCTTTAACAATGATATATTCCAAAGCTAAAATCTTGATAAATATTGAATCTACATGATGCGTATTCGGGAACTATGTATTACTCTTGTGTACATTTGAAATTTTCCATAATAGAAATTTTTAAAGATACAATGCCAGATTTAATTGTTCTGTGAGAGTCTGGTCATTGGTGGTCTTTTTTTTTTCCTAAATGAAGAAGTTGAATATTTTGTTATTTTGCTGCAAAGCTGTTGCTCACTGTATAAAAATAGCACCAGCAAATGCAGTATATGGCAAAATTAAGATTGTATCATTCTTCATTTGACACTGTAAAACCAAGAAAAACTTCTCCACTCCCAGTTATTTCCAATGGAAAGATCATTACGTATTTCAACCCAAATGCTGGTATGGATGTAAGCAAGTTACAGTATTATATAAGGCTTAAGATAACAATGTTATCCTTGAATTACATAATTTTTATAGTTAGTTTCTACCACGGATAATTTCATGAATTCTGAATACTAGAGCCTAGTCTAAAACTCATAGGGTATTGTGAAAAAATGCATATTTTGTTTATCTACAATCATTAGAAAGTTAAGGAGTATTTTCTTTCATTAGCAGTGTTGAGAGTAGTAGCTATTTTAAGTCGTCTATCCAGCACTAATTTAAGACAACTATGTTGGATTAAGTTATTTCACACTAGTTTATTTAGGGGTTCCATTTTCACGCCTCAATAGATTTTATGTGTTTCTCATGTGCTTCTTCACTCATTAGTTCATCCAGTTCTGAAGGGTTACTCAGTGTCATCTTGTTCAGCCAACCTTCTTCATAACAAGGTTTATTGACAAGTCCTGGATTGTCTGCCAGAGCTTCATTAATTCCAGTCATTTCTCCCGATAAAGGAGAATAGAGTTCATTAGCAACTTCCCCACTTTCCAAAGCACCAAACTCATCTTGTTTCTTTAATTTTGTCCCAACTCCAGGCAGACTACAGTAAACAACATCTCCCAAAGCTTCCTGTGCAAAATTGCTGATTCCCACTGTTCCAACACCATTTTCTGTTGTTATCCATCAAATGTTTCTCTGTGAATTTACACACTCAAAGGAGAGCGGGTCCCGTGCGCAGCGTCCAGCCCCAGGGCTGCGGCGGGCAGGGCACAGTAGGCACCGAGGCGGGAGCGCAGGCGGCAGGCCACAGCCCACACGCACGCTCCGTGTTGCTGGCACAGCCGTGGTCGCAGGGGTACCACCAGTAGTTTTTAAAAACCTCTCCCACTTTGGGGGATGAGACCCACTGTGCCAAGCACTCAGCAGATCTTATGTCATTTAGTCCTCACAAATGCCTGAAGATATGTGCATTATCAGCTTTTCCCATTTTACTGATGAGATTGAAGTGACATGACTAGCACAGAGTCCCACAGCTGCCAAGTAGCTAAGCCACAGCTCAACTCAGATCAACCTGATCTCTAAGCCTGGGTTTCCCACCTCCTGTGCTAGGTTAGGTATAACTTTTTTATAATTGTGGTAAAATATACATAACATAAAATGTATCATTTTAACCATTTTTAGTGTACATTTTAGTAGCATTAAGTACATTCACATTGTCGTGCAACCATCACCACCACCCATCTCCAGAACTTTTTTGTCATCCCCAAATGTGACTCTGTACCCACTGAACAATCACTCCCAAGTAACCCCTCTCCCCAGCCCCTGGAAACCATCCTTCTACTTTATGTCTCTAGGAATTTGACTATAATAGGTACCTCATGTGAGTAGAATCATATAACATTTGTCCTTTTATGTCTGGCTTATGCCACTTAGCATAATGCCTTCAGGGTTCATCCATGTTGTAGCATGTGTCAGAATTTCCTTCTTTTTTAAGCTTGAATAATAAGGGTAACTTTAAAAATAAAAGTTTCCTAACACTGGGGATGTGGTGATAAATAAAACATGATTTCTGCTGTCTGTCAATGATCTGCCTGGTAGTATAGACAGACAACAATGTGTTAAGGGCCCCAGGAGATGCAAAAACACAGCTCTGTGGAAGTTTCTGGTAGAAGAGGTCACAGGGTTTCATTGTGTTATCCGTGTGGTTATCCATGTGAGCCCAAGTCCCTGACTGCCTTGGCTAAAATTCCAAGTCTATCACCTTTCAGCTATGATCTACCGGACAAGTTACGTTTCCTCTCTGATGCTCAGTTTTTCCATCTGTAAAGTGGGGGTTATGATGGTATCTACCTCTGAGTTATGATCAGGCCTAAATGAGTCAGTCCATGTAAAGCACTTAGAGCTGGACCTGGCACATTGTGAGTGATCAATAAATGATATTCATTAATTTATGTATTTATTAAAGTAATAACTTCTTTCTGGAGCAGTCTGTAGAGAATATAGCATTTTAATTGGATTTTGGAGGATGAGGAGGATTTCCTTAAGGTAGGGTTGCCAGATCAAATACAAAATGCCTAATTCTATTTGAATTTCAGGTAAACAATGCATAATATTTTAGTACAGGTATGCCTCAAATATTGTATAATCTCAGCCAAATACTTGTAAAAGGCAAGGTCCTGGGATACCTTAGAACATTTTAGTCAAATTAACAAATGTGGTGAGATTGGCTAGTTGCTCCCAAATGAGCTAGAGAAAGTGGGAAAGAAAAGGATGAGCTCAGAGTTTCAAATTCTCAGCTCAAGCACCACATAATTAACCTGAACCCCTCCGTGTTTGCCCTGAAAGAAACCCTTATCTCCTGTGTCTCCCGTAGGGCTGACATTGCTAAAAAACAAACCCAGAGTCTCATCTTGAGAGTAGCAGAATAACAATGCAAATTGAATTCACAGCCTCACAAGGTGTTTGCTGTTAAAGTGAGAGCATTGATTAGGCAGGAATGAGATCCTAAAAAATGGAATGGACACATGGGCAGATCCCAGGGAAGGTGGATACACTGAACCTCTAAATTCTGCTGAGTCTTCTTTGCTAGTAGAAATAGCCCCTCTTCCTCCCAGGCCCCCCATAGTCTGAGGAGGTCAACCCTGCTTTGCTGCAGAAACCTGTAGCAGCCTCCTCTGAGGTGGTTACCTTGCAAGACAACGCTGATTCTCCTCACCACCCACCTCCAGTACAATATCCCTCTTTGCTTCTAGACCTAACTAGACTCAAGTACCCGTGGGCCCCAAAGGATGAGGTACAAAGTATGACCTATGAGGAGGGGTGCTACACTCCAAGACAACTGCAACTTTTCCAACTCATACAGACATAAATCTGGGAAATACATGTGGGAATAAATATTAAAGGCATGGGATAATGGTGGAAGGAATATAAAGTTGGATCAGGGTGAATTTATTGATATGGGCCCACTAAGCAGAGATTCTGGATCTCATGTTGCAGCTCCTAGGGTTAGAAAGAGTTCTAACAGTTTGGTTGGTTGGTTGACTATAACATGGAGCAAAAGGCGGCCTACACTAAATAAAGTTGAAATGCCAGCACTGCGCTGGTGTGCTGTAGGGGAAGGTAGAGGAAGGTACCCAAAGGCTTAGGGAGACTGGAATTGGAATGTTAGAGTAAATTTATCATGTAGAACCTGCTCATCCACCCTGGTAGGGTCACCACAACTGTGAAAAATAAGTTTGTGAAAGAAGCCTCAGCATCTTTGAAGAATTCCGTGGTCATTCTTCTCTGAATGTCAGAAATTACAGTGAGAAATGCTGCTACTGAACTGGGATCCCAAATGCAATGGGGATAATTAGATGCTGGAGTAGCAGGTGCCAAGTGCCAGCATTTAATAACCAAAGACCAGGTAGGCACAGTTATAGTCACGGACAGAGGAGTCAAAACAGTAATCAGGACAGACATAAGTCACAGAGACTTATGGCACTGCCTAGTTGATAGCAGTGTACCTAGAAAAGAAATAGATGAACAGTCTACTAAATTCATACTTGATCTGCACATCCAGGATGAACAGAAGTCTAATTTGAATCACCAAAACAGAGTCATCATCTTTCGATTAGTTCCTAGACTTAAGCCAGTTTACAGACTCAGAACCCTTTGAATAAAAGGGACGCTAAGTCCCCTTGAGGAAGGACTATGCTATACTGCCAAAAATTTATATTGTTAATATTTCTCTAGCCTTTTTCTAAGGAACCTATGGGCTTTTACCAGGGTGATGTGCATCAGGGAAAAGGAAATTATCAGACCTTTGGGGGACTACTGGACACTGGCTCTGAATTGACACAAATTCCAGGGGACCCAAGACACCACTGTGGTCCATTAGTCTGAGTAGGGGCTTATGGAGGTCAGGCAACCAACGGAGTTTTAGCTCAGGTCCACCTCACAGTGGTTGCAGTGGGTCCCCAAACCCATCCACTGGTTATTTCCTTGGTTCCAGAATGCATAATTGGAATAGACATATTTAGCAAATGGCAGAATTCCTTTAAAATTATGTTATTTATCTGAAATTCACCTTGAAGTGGGCACACTGTATTTTTACTTGCTAAATCTGGCAACCCTACTTCAAGGAAACTCCAGGTGGAGAAAACCACCTTGTGAGCAAAGGCTTCGAGGGCATGATAGTGAAGGTTTGTTAAGGAGATTATTGAGTATCCTGAGCTGGGTGGTAAAACCCCAGGGCCAAAGGGCATGAAATTCAGTGGACTAATGGACTTTAGAAAACTCTGGAAATTTCCCTTTTTTTTTTAAAAAAAGGGCCAGTTTGTCCCTAGCTGAAACAATTACCCAAAACAAAACAAAACATTTGTGGTCTTTCCACAGTTGATTAATTTATAGGAAATTCGCTTTATTACGCCTGGTGATTATAAAACAAATTATCTGGAAGTAATGACTTAAACTGCACATTGGCGGAGTGGAGTATTCACATGAAAGGAGTTTAATTTTTCTTTGAGCTGATGCAATAGCCACCTTTATGAATTTGCTGCTTGGACTCTGTGCCTGAGGGCAGGAAGAGTTTAAAATTCTTAAAGTAGTTGGAATTGGTTGTTAAAGAGCTCATTCAAAATGTGTGAAAGGGTTTGGCTTTCCCTAAGGCTCCAGGGTGCATCTTTTCTCTCTAGCAAGGGTCACTGAATGCCCTGGGGCTGCCCTGCTCAACTGTGGGGGCAATTAGAATCGCCTGAGGCACTTTAAAACTCTGAGTCCCCTAACTAACCAAAGAGATGCTAACTTAAATGGACTGGAGTGAGGCTTCAGCATCAGGATAACTTAAAAGCTCTCCCAGGTGATTCTAATGTGCACTTAGGGCTGAGAACCACCACCCTGAGGATTCTAAATACATAGGGCCAAAATTCACCCAAAGCAGCCGCTGTAAAAGACCATGGACTTCTGAGCTTCAATTACATGGAGTTTGGTGTTTCTGGAAGCTGGGCAGCTGGTGGGGTTTGTACTTTCCCTTTTCAAAAGACCAGCAGGCACTTGGGACCCTAGAAGTCTGGGAGAGCCCCCCAATCTCTTTCACCCCACCCTGCTCACAGCAGGAGGGTAAAAGTATGGGGCAAAAGCAGCATGATCCTCATTAATCCAGATTGATAAAGTTGTATTGACTAGTTTAAGAATAATTCCTCACCTGCTCACACTGTGCTATAGAGAGGGCTAATCCCAGGGTGGTTTGGTGCTACGTATCAAAAGACCTAAAAATGTACATACCTTTTGTTGCAGCTGTTCTGTTTGGAGCAACTTATCCTAAAGCAAAAATCAGCAAACTGCATAAAGATACATGTATGAAGATGTTACAGCACTGATGATCGTAAGTGACCAAAAATCGCTTATATGCTTATTACAAGGGAATTGAGTAGTATTGAAATACTAATACAATAAAACATTAAGCAGCCATTAAAAAGGATCATGTGGTGGTTCTTTTTTTTTTTTTGAACATAGTTCCCAATCTATTGTTGAATGAAAAAAAATTATAAAACTACATCTGGGATGATCTTCTTTTTGTTTAAAAAGAAAAAGTACACACTCAGAGCAGAGGAAAGATGATAGGAAAGAAATATACATACCCAGCTTTGGTGGTGGTTTTATGGGTAACTGTTGAATTTAGCTTTGGTCTTGTTCTGCTTTTGCTTATCTGTATTTCTCAAGTTTGTCTATAATAAACGTGGCTTTCTCAAATAACCAGACCATTTTGGGAAGTGTGAAGATAGATACTGCTTTTCACAGCTCCCAACCCCAGAGCCACACGCCCTCGAGGACTTTGTAAAAGGCTGCAGCGTGGTTCCTGAGGAATGATTGTGCTTATTATAGCTGCGCACTTTCCTTCCCTTGCCATATTCCTAACGTCTTAATCCCACACTGGGTGTTTACTGAGGAGGTGCTGCAATTCCTCCATGGACTGTCTTGCTCTTGGTTTGTCCTTTTCCTGTTGCTCCATCTTCCATCACCCCTTAGGTGATGGTGATGGCTTTGGGATAGTTCATCATGCTTGCCATGTAGACCTTTTAGAGTGTTGCTTTCTTGCTTGATTATTTAATCACCTGGGTTTTTTACATCTTCACCCATTTTGGGTTATTCTTCTCTCCCTCCCTCCTTGTCACTTCTCAAATCATTTCCCAGACCCTTCCCCTCTGCATACTGATCAGGAGAGCTCAGGGTGGCAGCATTTCTGGGCTAGACTCCCCCACCCACTCTAAAACCTAAACCCACTAGTCTTCATCCTTGTTGCATCTTAGAATCACCTGGAAGAGCTTCTTAAGCACGATGCCAGGGTCCTGTGCCCAGAGATTCTGTTCTATTTGATCTATAGTGGAGAGTGTTTTAAACTCTTTTCCCAATTGATTCTAATGCACAGCCAGAGTTGAGAAACCCTGCCCGAGCCCCTAGGATCCACACAGCATCTGCGGCTTTAAAATAAGAAATTACGGGGTGAAACTGCTTCTGTAGAGGGGCCCCACTGGCCTTTGCTTTGTGCCTAGGTGGCCCTGATTAGCAGGGCCCCAAATTAACCCTTGCAATTGAAAGTGTGGCTCTTAGAAAGACCATTATCCAGCTTAGGAGGCTGAGTCGGCCATGAAATTTCCACTTGACTTGTTCCTGAATTGACTAATGCGTATTTTCCCTCCTAAACATGCAGAGCACCCTGTATGTCTCTCTTGCTGTCATTCAAAAGCATATCAAGGAAGGTGACAAGAATCCATCCGGTTCCCCCAGCCCAGAACACTCACCAAGTTCTGTCCAGTTCATTCACGCCCTCTTCTCTTCTACCTAGGACCACATCACCTCTTCCCTGGATGAGTTTCACAGCCTCCTACCTCTCTCTGCTGCTTGCCCCATGCAATCCATTTCCTGTGCCACCACTATAGGGATCCTTCTAGACTCTTCTTTCCCTGGCCATGTCATTCCCCTGTGTAAAAATCTTCGATAGCTCCTAAGTGCCTGACTTGTAATGCCGTCAATAAGTATAATGATTATGAAACTAATTTTAATAGTTATGCATCTTTTTAAGTTCTTTCTGTGTGCCAGGCATGATGCCAAGCATGTTATATGCACAATCTCACTTTCCACAGACTTAACTATGAAAATTTTCAATCATACAAAAAGGGAGAAAAAATAGTACAGGCCTCCACTCTCTTCTCAATAATTCTAAAATCCAAAAAGCTCTTAAATCCAGAAGTTTTTCATACATTTGGTGCTAAAATGCATTGGATAGCAAAACCCAACCCTAATAAGCATAGAATTATGTATGTCTTTATTAAATTCATTTAGTGTAAATATTCAAACATATCATGGTAGATGTATTGATATATGGGATAGCATCCAGACTCCCATTAAGGGTGTCATGTAATATACAGTACATGCACCTGAATGTCTGTCTAAAATCTGCGAATATCTAAGTTCAAAAACACATTTGACCCCCAGAATTTTTAGATAATGAACTGTGCACCTGCACAATGAGCAACCTACATACCTACAACTTAGATTCAGAAACTGTTAGCATTTTGACATCTTTGCTTTTCCATCAATTTATAGATATAAATAATAGAGATAGACATACTGTTGTAGCAAAAAAAAAAATGTTCACATCAAATCCCTTGAACCTGTGAATGGGGCCTTATTTCAAAAAGAGGATATTTGCAGATTTCATCAAGTTAAGAATCTTAAGGTGAGGAGATCATTCTGGATTATCCAGATGGACTCTAAATCCAATGATAAAAGTCCTCATAAGAGACACAGGGGAGACACACAGACAGAAGAGGAGGAGGCCATGTGAAGACAGAGGCAGATGTCTGAGTGATGTGGCCACAAGCCAAGGAAGACAAGGAACACAGACAGCCACCAGAAGTGGGAGAGGCATGGAAGTCTTCTTCCTCACACCTCCAGAGGGAATGCAGCCCTGCTGACACCTTGAGGTCAGACTTCTGGCCTCTAGCACTGTGACAGAATAAATCTCTGCTGGTTTAAGCCACCTAGTTTGTAGTAATTTGTTGCAGCAGCCACAAGAAACAAGTACAGATTTAAACACAGACATACCTATAGATGTAGACATAGAGATATAATAAATACAGATAAACATGGACGGAACCATTTAAAAGTATTTGCAGCCCTCAGGACACTTCGTTCCTAAATACTTTGGTGCACACATCTCGTTTAACCCTCCCAGAATCCTGTGGGATATATAATTGTGCCCATTACAGAGGCCAGGAAATAGAGGCACATTGAAAGCATCTCTAGTTCCATTTCTTGCCACTATCGGAGTCAGATTCAAAGCAAGGGATTGCACCTGACCTGCCACAGAATGTGCCCCTGAGCGTCCCACAAGGAGAATTTAGGGGAAGTCCAAAACCCCAGCAGGGAGAAGGGGCCTCGGGCAGGCAGAAGCCCCCCCACCACGTTGAAAGGCAGACATTATCCCAAGCCTTTTTGGCAGGAAGCATTTAGTAAACACAGAGACTTGGTTTCCCAGCCATGCTGGAGCTGACAGGGAGAACAGAGCCCGTTCCACGTGCTGATGCTTTGTCCTTCCTGCTCTGTTAGCGGCGGAGTCAGCCGGGGTCAGTGGATGCGATGGCAGAGCGAGGTGGCTGCCTCCTCGGCGAGAACGCCCGTGCTTGTCTGAGCGAGATGACACAGGCGAATCCTGCCGCTGGGTCAGCTGCCCTGAGCAGGGAACTGGCTGGGGAAATAAGGAGCTTGCAATTGGAAAGGAATTACACTATCAGATGGTGAAGGCGGGACACCACACAGCCACCCGCTGCAGTCCTTGCCGTAAGTCAGGGAAAGCGTAGCATTTTCCCGGGGAAGAGGTCATCTGAAGAGCAAACCAAATCAGGATGCTCATTTAGAAGGAGAATTTATGGCTCTATTAGCAAAGTGCCCCACAAGGCTGACTCGGGGACCTGGGAGGAGAGGACACATCGTCTGTCTTTCAACCTACAAAGAGGGGCTCCCTTGGTGAAAAGATCCTTCTGGAACTTTCAAGGGGCAGCCTGGGAGGTGCCTTAGGACTCCTGTTGGGAGCAGCAAGGAGAAGGCAGAACAAGCAGATTCTCCCCAGTTTAACCAGAGCAATGCATTGGTTTATATGAGGAAGTCTGAAAAATCTTGTTTAATGAAAGAAGTCCTGCAGAAAAAAAATTGGAAGAGCCTGTAGAACATCTTTTAGGGAAGTCACTGCATTCAGCAACAAGATTCATTCAATGGTGATAAATGAACACTCCTATGTAGCAGGCACCATGCCAGGTACTGGCGATAAGGTATGAGCCAAACAGGCATGATCCTCAACCTCTTGCAGTTTACCATTTCCTGGGGCAGACAGACACTCGAAAGAATGAATATATGATTATATTAAAATACATTAAAATAAATATATGCTTAAAAACAAATATTTATTACAAATAAATATATGGTCATAAGTTTGATATAGAAAAACGGTAATATGAGGCAGAACGGCAGCAGGGAGGGGGGCAGGTGGCCAGACAAGGCTTCTCAGAAGAACAGTCATTTAAATTGAAACCAGAAGTTGAGTGGGAATTAGCTGAAGAAAGGAAATTAATTTGTGAGGGGGTTTGGATATTTCTGAAAATATTACAACTTTCTCTGAACAATCCCTCCATATGCAGAAGGAGAAAGATAGCCCTTAGGACATAATCATCCTACGTTATTTGGTTATTTGGTTAGTTTTTTCAACTTTTCTACTAAATGGGCTGATTTCCCATATACCAGTGCCAACATCCTGGATGACATCGAATGTGGTGGAGGACTCAGAGGCAACAATCCTGGGCGTGACATTGGCACAGAGGAGCTTCCGGAAACCTAGGGCCACGCACGCATCCATGCTGTTGTTCAACAGCATTTGCTGTTTACTTACCACAGGCCAGGAGCCAGGCCAGTGCCGGAGTAGTGTGATGAGGGAGAGGAGAACCCAGCTCCTACATGGCTTAAAACAAAGTAAGGTAGACAGGTACATTGGTACTGTGAGGGGCTGTGGGGCACACCTAGGGGACCCCAGTAAAGAACTGCAAGTCATGGATACTGTGTGGCTGGTGCTTGAGAGCGTGGGCTGTGTGTCAGGCTCCCTGGGTCTGAAGCCCGGCTCTGCCACTTACGAGCTGTTTTACCTTGGGTGAATGGCTTAGCCTCTCTGTGCATCAGTTTTCTCTCTTCTAAAACATACCTCATAGGATTATTATGAGGCTTGAATTATTAATATTTGCAAAGTCTAATACAGAGTAAGAGTTATAGAACTGTTTGATAGATTATAGCAAAAGGAATATAAATTCTTTTTATTTCTTTTTATTTAAAAGTAGAAAGCACAAAGAACTATATATAAATAAACACATATTTACCAAGATTGAATAAAGTTAAAATTTTATCAGGTGTGTGTAAGAGTGGGGGGGGGGGTAAGGCCACCCAATCTCTTATGTTTCCTTCCCCAGCACCCCTCTTCTGGCCATTATCATGAATTTGATATGTATCCTTCCAATTAATGTTTTTATTATTTATAAAATTATGTATGTACCTATAAACTATATTTAGTATGTTTGGTATATTTAGTATTTATAATGATAGAATATGTCATACATGTCCTTTTGGAACTTGCTTTCTTCACCCAACATTATGTTTCAAGATCCATCGGTGCTAACACACATCTAATTCATTTTAACAGATGTCTAGCCTTCCATTGTGTGAGTCTGCAATCATGTATTTATCCCTTCCCCTCTTAACGGTCGTTCCCAGTTTTTCACATTTACAAATGCTACTGCAATAACTGCCTTTGAACATGCTCCTCATGAACATGTCCAAGGGCT
Organism: Daubentonia madagascariensis; assembly: GCA_023783475.1. Classification (NCBI taxonomy): domain Eukaryota; kingdom Metazoa; phylum Chordata; class Mammalia; order Primates; family Daubentoniidae; genus Daubentonia; species Daubentonia madagascariensis. The sequence goes on along the minus strand of JAKFHU010002505.1, from coordinate 1,731,216 downwards.
TCTGAACTCACACCTGGACATGTACCTGCAAGTGTCATCAGCAGGTCGAAGGGTCAGTTGCTTCTTCACCCTGTAGTGCCAAATTGCTCTCTGCAGTGGTCACACCAATTTCCACTCCCACCGGCAGTGTATTAAAGGGTTAAACTTGAAAAATAAAACAAAATAAAGGGTTAAACTTGGATCCTTTCAGCCTGCTGTAACAAAAATACCATAAACTGGGTGGCTTATAGACACCAAATATTTATTTCTGACACAAGCCTCAGTGTCTGGTGAGGGCCCATTCCTCTTAGGCAGCAACTTCTTGCTGCCTCCTCACTTGATGCAAGGGGAACACAAGCTCCCAGGGGCCTTTTTATAAGAACACTAATGTCATTCATGAGGGCTCCGCCTTCATGATCTAGTCACCTCCCAACGGCCCTACCTCCTATTACCACCACCTTGGGGGGTTAGGAATTTGACATATGAATTTTAGGGGGACACAAACATTCAGATCATAGCACCAAGTTTTGGCAATTATAAATAAAGCTGCTATAAACATTTGGGTGCAGGTTTTTATGTAGACATAACTTTTCAACTCATGTGGGTAAATACCAAGGAGTGTGATGGCTGAATCATATGGTAAGAGTGTGTTTAGTTTTGCAAGAAAGTGCCAAACTGTCTCGCAAAGTGGCTGTACCATTTTGCATTCCCACCAGCAGTGAATGAGAGCTCCTACTGCTGCACATGCTCTCCAGCATTCGGTCTTGTCAGTGTTTTGGATTTGCGCCATCTAATAGGTGTGTGGTGGTATCTCATTGTTATTTTAATTTGCAGTTCCCTAATGACATACAATGTTGAGCATCTTTTCATATGCTTATTTGCCATCTGTATATCTTCTTTGGTGAGGTGTTTGTTAGGTCTTTTACCCATTTTAAAATTGGGTTCTTCTTTTTTCTTATAGTTGAGTTTTAAGAGTTCTTTGTATATATTTTGGATGCCAGACCTTTATCAGATAGGTGTTTTGCAATTATCGTCTCCCGGTCTGTGGTTTGTTAGATATTCTTTTAAGGTTGAAGCTAAATTTACAAAAAGTGGGTCAATTTGGGGAAAAATATATTATGAAAATGTATCCTTGTAAGAAAGTAAGTACAGATGGTAGTTGAATATAGCACAAATTTGGAAGGCAGTGAACAAATAAATAAAATTCAGGAAACACTTTTTTAGGCTAAAATTTTCTTTCTCTCTCTCTCTCTCACGCACACACACACCACATACACACCTTATACACAAAGAATATATTTAATCCACCTAATAGGAATGTTCTTGTCTCAGCAGGTAACATTTCAGACACTGGTTTATGTAGCACAGGTAGCTATTATTTCTGCAATTTGCATATCTGGGGAGCTCATTATTCCAAGTCTATGAGAAACAGTTTTTACCATGGAGCACATACAATACACACACACACATACACACTCACATACACATACACACACACACACCAGAACTTGAGTTTTAAGCCAGTTAAAGGCTGAAAGAAAGGAAACTGATAGCTTCATTTAAAAATGCAATGCTTTAGATGAACTGAACTCTCCCTCATATATAAATTGCCTTTCTCAGGACTCTAAACTCCTGGGTTTTCACACCATCTTTCCCCTTGCTAATTCAGAAGCAAGAAAGGCACATTCCCCTGACATCTTGCAGAAATTCTTAAAGCTTCTGAGTCACAGCAGAACAAATGGCATGTGCTAACACAAGAGGCGGAAAGAAGATGGGTGTGTTCAATGGCCTGTGAGAAGGGGGGGCCAGACTGTCTCAGGAGGCAGCAGGGAGTGGGGCGAGGCCAGAGAGGAGGTCAGGGGCCAGTCACAAGAGGCCTTGAATGCCACCTTAAGGATTTTGAAAGCAATGAGACGGTCATTGAAGGGGTAGTGCCGGGGGGTAACATGATGACATTTGACTTTTAGACTAAAAACAGAAGCAGTTTCCCTTCATCTATATTCCTAGGATGGTGATTTCAGTGTTAGAGGATTAGGTTGCTTGAGGTTGCTGTAGTTGTTTGTCAGAGAACTGCAAGTAAGGAAGGTGTTTAATGGACTAATGAGGAAAAAGTAAGACCCTAGTAACAGAGTGTGGGCTAATTGAAGACTTCTTTTTCTTACAAACACAACCTGCCACCTCTCTTTCCTGTGTGTGGGGTGTATGTGTAGATTCTTGTATCATCTTGGCGACTTTCTAGTGCCCGCAGAGGGAACATAGCTCTGCCGACACCTTGATCTTAGACTTTGAGCCTCCAGAACTGTGAGATGGTAAATTTTTGTTGTCTAAGCACCCCAGTTTATGGTACTTTGTCATGGCAGCCCAAGGAGACTCATACAGTGGCAAGAAACCACAACACTGCTTGCAGTATCTAGGACTTTGTCACCAAGAGAAATCAAGAATATTTTCATAATATGTTCCAGGTGTTACAGGTATTTCCAAATATGCTCATCAGCACTTCAAAATCACAATTGTCATGAAATCCACTGCTAAATCATGCTACTTAATGTGTTAATAAAGGAGCATGTGTGTTACTATACCACCATTTTTTTAAAAAATTTGATAATTTCATTTCAAATTATTAGTTTTCTCCATAACCTTATGCATTTTATGTTATTCATCTAAAAATATTATTCTATGAAGGGGTCCATAGGACTGCCAAGGGATTCCAGACCACAAAATGTATTAAGAACCCCTGCTTTAAGAGGAAGGGAAACAGTATAAAAATATATCCCCACACGTCACAGCCCTTCCCCCATCCAGGACAGAGATTCAGGATGAGGTCAAGGGAGGTGTGTATTGAAGAGATTGCCTTTCCAGTTAGAAATTATTACAGAATCAATTCAACATACGTAAATCAATAAATGTGATTCACCACATAAACAAAAGCAAAAACAAAGACAATATGATCCTCTCAATAGATGCAGAAAAAGCATTTGACAAAATCCAGCACCCTTTCATGATAAAAACCCTCAACAGACAAGGCATAGAAGGAACATACCTCAGAATAATAAAAGCCATGTATGACAAACCTACAGCCAACATTATACTGAATGGGGAAAAGTTGAAAGCATTCCCACTAAGAACTGGAACAAGACAAGGATGCCCACTGTCGCCACTTCTATTCAACATAGTGCTGGAAGTCCTAGCCAGAGCAATCAGACAAGAGAAGAATATTAAGGGTATCCAAATTGGGAAAAAAGAGGTCAAACTATCACTCTTTGCTGATGATATGATCTTGTATCTAGAAAACCCCACAGATTCTACCAAGAGTCTCTTGGAATTGATAAATAAATTCAGCAAAGTCTCAGGATACAAAATCAATGTACATAAATCAGCAGCATTTCTACATACTAATAACAGTCAAGCTGAGAGTCAAATCAAAGACTCAATACCATTCACGATAGATACAAAGAAAATAAAATACCTAGGAATATATTTAATCAAGGAGGTGAAAGATCTCTATAAGGAAAACTACGAAACTCTGAGGAAAGAAATTGCAAAGCATACAAACAAATGGAAAAACATAGCATGCTCATGGATAAGTAGAATCAACATTGTTAAAATGTCCATACTACCCAAAATGATTTATAAATTCAAGCAATCCCCATCAAATTACCAAAGTCATACTTCACAGATCTAGAAAAAAATAATTCCATGCTTTGTTTGGAACCAGAAAAGATCCTGAATGGCCAAAGCAATCTTAAGCAAAAAGAATAAATATGGAGGCATCACGTTACCAAACTTCAAACTATACTACAAGGCTATAGTAACCAAAACAGCATGGTATTGGTACAAAAATAGAGACATAGGCCAATGGAACAGAACAGATAACCCAGATATAAAACCATCTACCTACAATCAATTGATCTTTTACAAAGTGGACAACAACATACACTGGGGAAAAGAAGCCGTATTCAATAAATGGTGCTGGGAAAATTGGATAGCCACATGCGGAAGAATGAAACAGGACCCCTACCTCTCACCACTCACAAAAATTAACTCAAGATGGATAAAAGACGTAGCTCCAAGGAATGAAACCACAAGAATTCTAGAGGAAAATGTAGGTAAAGGTAAAACTCTTCTAGATATTGGCCTAGGCAAAGAATTTATGAAAAAGACCCCAATGGCAATCATGACAACCACAAAAATTAATAAATGGCATTTGATTAAACTAAAAAGCTTCTGCACAGCTAAGGAAGCAATCAACAGAGCAAATAGCCTACAGAATGGGAGAAAATATTTGCAAGCTACACATCCGATAAAGAGCTAATAACCAGAATTTACAAAGAACTCAAGCAAATCGGAAAGAAAAAAACAAACAACCCTATTAAAAAGTGGGCAAAAGACATGAACAGAAGCTTCTCAAAAGAAGAAAGACAAATGGCCAATAAACATATGAAAAAATGCTCAACGTCACTAATCATCGGGGAATGCAAATTAAAACCACAATGAGATATCACCTTACCCCAGTTAGAATGGCATCTATCAAAAGGTCCAAAAACAATAGATACTGGTATGGATGCAGAGAGAAAGGAACACTTATAAACTGTTTGTGGGACTGCAAATTAGTACAACCTATATAGAAAACAGTATGGAGATTCCTCAAAGAACTAAAAGTAGACCTACCATTCAATCCAGTAATCCCACTATTGGGTATTTACCCAAAGGAAAAAAAGACTTTTCATCAAAAAGGCACCTGCACTCGAATGTTTATTGCAGCACAATTCACAATTGCAAAGATGTGGAATCAACCCAAGTGCCCATCAATTCACGAGTGGATTAATAAAATGTGGTATATGTATACCATGGAGTACTACTCAGCCATAAAAAAGATGAATTAATACCTTTTGCAACAATCTGGATGGAACTGGAGACCATTCTCCTAAGTGAAGTGTCTCAAGAATGGAAAAACAAACACCACATGTACTCATTATTAAATTGGAACTAACTGGTGAGCACACATGTGCACAGAGGGAAGTAAAACTCAGTGGAAATCAACCAGAGGGAGGGAGGGAGGGGAGGGGCAAAAACCTACCAAATGGGTACTATGAACAGTATTTGGGTGACAGGCACACCTTTAGCCAGGACTCAAGCATTACAAAAGTGATCCATGTAACATAAAACATTTGTACCCCCTTAATATTTTGAAATAAAAAGAAATTATTTCAGAACCAAAAGTGCTGTGCAAATTTGTCAAGATCCATGAAAACCCAAGTGCAAACACCTAACTCCCTTCACCCATCCGCCCACCCATCCACACTAAAATATAAGGACCTGAGGGCACGGGCTTTGTTTGTTTTACTTCTGTGTTCCCAGAGTAAGTTTAAGCCACACTTAGCACAACATTGGTGCTCAATAAATATTTGTGAAATGAATGAACAAGTGAATGAACAAATGAATAAATAAAGCCATGCTAGACCTATCCGGATGGGGCCAACAGGGAAGTGGAGAAGCAACCCAGGGATCTAAACTGTCCTCCATGGGTGCCACGACTGGCTTACCGAGAATCAGAGGGAGAAGGAGCTGGACCTGCGCTGGCATCCGTGTGCACAGTTCACCTTTGACAGCTGCCCTGGGAAGGCTGTGTCCGTCAACTAGCACATTTTCTAAATTGCAGCAGAGCAGCTGAGCTGGGATGGCAAACTTTGCACAAATCTGGCTGTGGACTCATCACTGGGCAAACCTGGAAGAAGACCCAGGTGCTCAAGGCAGGCCCCAGAGGCTTTAGGATGCTTAGGACTACCCGAGACAACTACCAAGGCAGAGAATCTGGAGACTTTAACAGACCTCCTTGGCTTGGCACGCCCTTCCTCTCACCCACAGACACTGCCTCACAAAGTTCCAGGGCCCAGGGGACATTGAAGATGGCTTCAGGCAGATGACTCAGTGAGTCATGCACCCCTTCCAATGGCAAATCCTTCTCATTGCTGCCTCCTCTGCCCACGACTGCTCCTAACACATCAGAGGAGTCTCCAGAGGGATGGCTGCAAATGGCCCAGACGCCAAACCCCAAGGGGCACAGTGGATAAAACTCACTTTCAAAGGACTGGAGGAGCGTCAGGAGGGTTGAAGTGTGCAGAGCATTATTACCAGCTGTAGGAAATGCAGGAGGAGCCCTGCTGAAAACTCCCAGAAACTGTCACCGAAACCAAGAGCTTCACAATACCCAGAGTGTGGGTCGGTCTGAGACAGAAAATCCAAGCGTGACCCATCAGTCGATGAAGAAGCGGCTTCCCTCTTCAGGGGGATCCTACCTTCCATCTGCCTGCTTTCTCGAAGGTGCCACTCGACCAGCCTTAAGCTAACACGCACGTACTGGAAACTATTAACGATAACCTCCGCCCTGGGGGTTATGCAGCAGCTGGAGCACAGCGGGGCCCTCCAAAGTGAGGGGAGAACATGGGCTGACCCTGTCACCCCCGCCCCCCCCGGGTTATCTCTTCCCAGCCAGTGGTTGCCATAGCAAAACTTGTTCGGCAAAGTGCTAAAGAAAGAGAGCAGGGTGTAGACCAGCTCCTTTCTGTAGCAACACATCAGAGCCGAGATAAAGAACAGGAAAATGTGAATATTGCTACAACTGAGACGACAGCAAATCTATTTCAGTCAGGGACTCTTAGTCTGGGGATAAACTTCAGCAGCAATTTTTGCATCTTTGGATTTCCTGACAGTTTGTTTACAGTCACTATCCAAGTAGACCATTTGGGCACTGTTACAGGTTGCATCGTGTCCCTCCCCAGCCCCACCAAAATGCGTATGTTGAAGCCCTAACCTCCAGAACCTCAGAATGTATTCGAGACAGGGTCTTTAAAGAGGTAAATAAGTAAAAATGAGGTTATTAGGGAAGGCCCTAATGTTATATGATGAATGTCCTTATAGGAAGAGTAAACTAGGACACAAATACATGTGAGGACACAGCCAGAAGACAGCCAAGGAGGGAGACTTCAGAAGGAAACAATCCTGCCACTGCCTCGACCTCAGACTTCTCACCTCCAGAGCGAGAAAATAAACGTTGTTCAAGCCATGCAGTCTGTGATAATTTGTTGGGAAGCCCTAGCAAACTCATATAGGTATCCCACAACAAAGAGTAGGAACACACCCTACAATCAGCATATGCTATGCATGCGCAGGGGTTCCAGGCCAGAGGGGTTCCTACCCTTGTCTGGGAGTCTCCAGCCATTTTGTAATTTCTAAATTTTATTGTCTGGGGGGAAACCCCCAATTCCCGCACTCTAGTTTCAACTTTGACATTGAGTGGGAATCTAATTAAAACCTGTCTTTCTTAAGATCTGCCTGTCCACCCAGAATGCCCTTTTCCATGTGCAACCCACAGAGATGCTTCAGGTGCTGGGGACGGAAGGACTGAATGAAATGAAAAGGGGCTAGGCAGAAGCAGCCCTTTGCACCTGTCCACACTGAGCTGTAGAGGCTTTGACCATGTGACATTTCCATTCTCTGAGAAATCCTGGGAGACACAGAGGGAGAGTTGTGGTTGCTCCCATTCTACACATGAGAAAGTCAAGGCACTGGACAATGGAGCAACTTAAGACATTGCTTTTCAGCCCCAATGGTGTGCATAGCATGCTCTGGTGTTTGCATAAATCCGTGGTGTAAAAGCGCGTGCGAGTGTGTGTGTGTGTACACACCCTTGTGCCCTAGCAAGTGCGTGTGCACGTGCTGATGTTAAAAGAGCCACCTAGCTGTTGCCCTCATTTCCAATCTTGGCCCCCTCCAATCTCCCCTTCACACTGCTCCAGAGGAGGTTTTTACAGGTTATGTCTGCTCTTATCACTCCCATATTAAAACCTTTCAGCGACTCCCCATTGCTCTTAGGATGTCTGAAATGCTGAGCATGACTTAGGAGGCCCTAAAATATCTGACCCTGGTTCTCTACTCTAGCCCCACCACCTGCCACTCACCACTCCCACTATCCTCCTGAAACAGTTTTCTTCTTCCTACACGTTTCACTTGGCCAACTCCTTCCCATGTGTCAGTCTTAGCTTAGAGACAAGCTCTTCCAGGAAGCCCGCCCCAATCCCACAAGCTGGCTTCAATGTCCCTCTGTGGCCCCCACTGCAACCTCTGCTTCTCTGCCTCTTGCACTGTATTGTCATCATTGGCTTGTCACCTCTCCAGCAGATTACAAACTGGTTAGAATAGAGGCTTCTCCATTATATCCCCAGGGCTGAGTCCAGTGCATGACATATAGGAGATGCTCCTTGAACCATGGTTTAAATGAATACTGAATAGAAGTCAGATACATGGACTTGTGGGGCAGGAGAACAAGGTACCATCCTTCTTTTATGTTTGGGCATTTTCATGAGTATACCCCAGAAAGGAGACTTAAAAATATATATACCATGACCTTAAGTCAAACAGAGTTTCACCTTAAATCAACCATCAGGCAAAGGCACTAGAACTCCTGACTCCAGTAGAGTGGTTATTTCCCTTCCCTGGCCTCTAGATAGAAGATAGGATTTGCCTTGACATCATCCCCTTCTGCTCTGAGTTTGCATGGTCTGTCAAGGAAATTCAGTGAAGAACAGAGGACAGTTTGGATGAAAGAAGCTCATATTTAACTGAGTCACTCTGGGAAATTGTGTTATAAACCATAATACTCAGCCCAAAGGTACAAACTGAGTGTTACCAGCCAACAATCCATCCGTCCTGCAGATATTCATAGAGTATCTCCCATGTCCCAGGCACTGTGCTGGGCTGGGGGAGATGATGGTGCCCAAGCCATGATGATCCATGTCCTCATGGAGTTGACCTTACAGGGGAGATGGACAGCAAACAGGTGTACCCCCACCATTTTATTCTGTATTTGAATGGGCTCGCACATATAGTCCATCACCAGAAAGAGCGTAATCTGATCACCATGCTTAAAAAGTCCAGATTTCCTTACCTTCCCTATTAGATTCCCTCAAATGGGTACCTGAGATTGTGTCTGCTCCTGGCAGCCTGCCCTCTTCTCTTTGTTGCCTCTCTGCTGTCTTCTCGGGGTCTTGGCTCCATCCCTCCAGATCTCCACATGGTCAAAGCCATGGTTTTATCATTCCTGACTTCATCCTGAAAGGGAAATGGTAGCTAACTTTCTTCATGGTAACCCTCTCAACTTCCTCAGAATGAACCAGTCACAAGATAAACAAACTTCTTGCTGATATTGATTGGCTCTCACAGAATAATTGCAAAGATTTATTATGCAAAAACCCCCTTTCCTATAAGAGATGGGAATGGGAAGGAAATATGGGAATACCGTGGGGGTTCCTTGCCCAGACCTGGGGGCATCAGGGAAGGCTATCAGAGGAAATGGTATCTCTGCTTCCATCTGTTACTGCACCTTGCTTCAGAAGCGCTATCAAAGTACTTTGCTCTTATTTTTGTTGCTGTTTGCTCTATATTTGGTAGAAGGTGAAGGGACATCTCTATTAATTGAAATGCAATTGGTTGCAAACAACAAAACCCAGCTCAAACTGGACTTAGAATATAGGGACCGAAAAGTACTGGCAAACAATATAGACAACATATTGGTTCATATATCTGAAAAGTACAGAAAGTAACAGATTTCAGGTGTATTTTTAGCAAGACTCTGGTTCTGTTTGTCTATCGCGGTAGCTTTCTTTTCTTCCTTACATTAGCTTATTCTTAGCCAGGTTGCCTTCATCATAGCAAAATGGTAGTCACAGTTCCAGGCTTTACGTGCACATGCTATACTTTCCAGAGCAAAAGAGCATGTCTTTGACTCAGCAATCTCTGCAAGAATCCTGAGGTTCTTCTGATTGGGCCAGCTTAGGTCACAAGCCCACCCCAGAATCACTCATGGTAGCTGAGGGAATAAAATGTTGTGACTGGTTTAGCCTAGGTCACATGTTCCACCCTCTGAAGACTTTCTAGAGCTACATGAAACCACTAATAGAAATTGGGGGCTACTGCCCTGCACAGTCACCCAGCTCACCCCCAACACAACAGCTGGCTCAGAGGTGGCCCTGTCTCCCCAGAGAGAGCCCTGCACAGCCCCCTGGCATGCTACACCTGCATACAGCCTGACAGCCAGCCTAATATCAGCACTGCCCTCCCAGAGAGCCCACTACACAGCCTGCCAGCACCCACATGCACCCAGCCCGACAACCAGCCCTGTGCCCCTCCCCCCAGCAAAATTGTGCCACCCTTGTCAGAAACACATAGCCAAGGCCATTGAGACAATTACAGAAATCACAGATGAGGATTATAGCTGAAGGATCTGTATGGAGACCATGCTACTGAGTCCCCCCAGAACCAAAGCCAATGTACCATCTACAGGGAAAAGCCTCATCCTATAAAAGCTACTCTATAAGATTTTAAAAAGTGACTGTTCCACTAGATGTGCAGATATCCATGTTAGAACATAAGAAACATGAGAAAGCAAAGAAACATGATACCTCCAAAAGAACACAATAAGCTCCTACTAACAGACCCCAAAGCAAAGGATATTTATGAAATATCTGAAGAGGAATTAAGAATAATGATCTTAAGGAAACTCAGCAATATATAAAAAAAAATACAGACAAATAATTCAATGAAATCAGGAAGATAATTTATGATCTGAATGAGAAATTCAACAAAGAAATAGATATCATAAAAAAGAATCAAACAGAAATCTTGCAGCTGAAACAAATAATCTCATTAAAAAATGGACAAAGGATCTGAATAGACATTTCTCCAAAGAAGACATACAAATGGGCAATGAAAAATGCTCAACATCACTAATAATCAAATTAGTGAAATGCAAATTAAAACCACAATAAGATACCATCTTACCACAGTTAGAATGGCTATTATTAAAAAGACAAAAAAATAACAAATGCTAGTGAGGATGAAGAGAGAACAGAACTCTTATATGCTGTTGGTGGAAATGTAAATTAATACAATTGTTACACAGACCTGGAGGATCTGTCCCTTCAAGGTAAGACAATAAGAACACAATATTACCTGTTAGAGTAGCTATTTTCAAAAAGATGAAAGATAACAAAAGTTGGTGAGGATGTGGAGAAATTGAAACGTTTGCACACTATTGGTGGGAATGTAAATTAGTACAGATATTATGAAAAACCGTATGAAGTTTCATCAAAAAATTTAAAATAGAACTACCATATATGATCTAGCAATCACATTACTGGGTATATACCTAAAGGAAATGAAATCAGTATGTCAAACAGACATATGCACTCCTATGTTCATTGCAGCATTATTCACAATAGCTAAGATAAGGAATCAACCTAAGTGTCCATCAACGGATGAATGGATAATGAAAATGTGATATATATACACAATAGAATACTATTCAGTCATAAAAAAAATGAAATTCTGTCATTTGCAGCAACTTAGATGGAAGTAGAGGTCATTATGTTAAATGAAATAAGCCAGGCACAGAAAGACAAATATTGCATGTTCTCACTCATATGTGGGAGCTAAAAAAGTTGATTGCATGGAGGTAGAGAGTAGAATGGTAGTTAGCAGAGGCTTGGAAGGGTGTGTGCTGGGGGGATGAAGAGAGGTTGGTTGATAGGTACAAACATACTGTTAGATAGAAGGAATGAGTTCTAGTGTTTTGTAGCACAGTAGGGTAACTATAGTTAACAACAATATATTGTATATTTCAAAATAGCTAAAAGAAGAGATTTGAAATATTCTCAACATAAAGAAATGATAAATGTTTATGGATGGATATCCAAAAAACCTTGATTTGATTATCACACACTGTATGCATTTATCAAAATATCACGTGTATCTCGGGAATATGTGCAAGTATTATGTATCAATATAAAAGAAAGAAAAATGAAATCTTGGCACTGAAGAATTCAATGAATGAAATAAAAATAATTGAGAGCTTCAACAACAGACTAGATCAAGCAGAAGAAAGAATTCCTAAACTTGAAGACAGGTTCTTTTAAATAACCCAGCCAGTGGGAAAAAAAGAAATAGGAATAAAAAAGAATGAAGAAAGCCTATGGGACTTATAAGACATCATTAAGTGAACAAATATTCATAGTATAAAAGTGTCACCAGCAGAAGAAATGGAGAAAGGCACAGAAAAACTATTTAGCAAAATAAAAGCTGAGAACTTCCCAAGTCTTGGGAGAGATATGGACATCAGATCCAGGAAGTTCAAAAGTCCCAAAGAGATTCAGCCCAAAAATCTTCCTCAAGGCACATTATAATCAAACTATAAAAAGCCAAAGACAAAGGAAGAATTCTAAAAACTGTTAGAGAATAATATTAAGTCACATATAAAGGAATCTTCCTTAGACTATAAGCAGATTTCTTAGCAGAAACCTTGCAAGCCAGGAAAGAATGGAATGGTACATTCAAAGTGCTGAAGAAGAAAAAAAAAAAAAAACCCTGTCAGCTAAGAATACTATATCTGACAAAGCTATCCTTCAGAAATGAAGGAAAATAAAGACCTTCCCAGACAGCAAAAACTGAGGGAATTCATCACCAACAGACAGGCCTTACAAAAAAAGCTTAAGGGAGTGCTATAATTGGAAACAAAAGGATGATAATTACTATCATGAAAACAAAACACATGGAAGTCTAAAACTCCAAGCATTGGTAAATCCATAATCATACTCAGAATACCCCAGTGTCATAATGATGCTATGTAAACCTTTCAATTCTCTAGTATGAGAGTTTAAAGTCAAAAAGATCAAAAACATCAACAGCTACAATTAGTAGCTAAGGAACACACAAAAGATAAAGATGTGAATTAAGGCAATTAAAATACAAATTGTGCGTGTGTTAGGGGAAGTCTAGAGGATTTTTATGCAACCAAAGTTAAGCTGTTATCAGCTTAAAATAGTCTATTATAACTATAAGACTCTTTATGTTATGTTAGCCTCATGGTAACCACAAAGAAGGAAATTATAGCAGATACACAAATGAGAAAGAAAAAGTAAACAAAGCTTAGCACCACAGAAAACCACCAAACCACAGAGGTAAACAGGAGAGGAAGAAAAGAACAAAGGATCTACAAAACAACCAGAGAACAATTAACAAAATGTCCATTAAAAAAGGAACTAATTCCTTACCCATCAATAATAACCTTGAGTGTAAATGGATTAAATTCTCCAATTAAAGATATAGAGTGACTGAATAGATTAAAAAAATAAAAAACAAGGCCCAACTATATGCTACCTACAAAAGACTCACCTCATCATTAAAGACAAACATAGACTGAAAGTGAGGAATAGAAAAAGATATTCCATGTAAGTGGAAACCAAAAGTGAGCAGGAGTAGCCACTTATATCAGATAAAATAGACTTTAAGTCAAAAACTGTAAAAAGAGACAAAGAAGGTCATTATCTAATGATAAAGGGATCAATTTAACAAGAGGATATAACAATTATAAATATATATGCACCCAACATTGGAGCACCCACATATGTAAAGCAACTATTATTAGATCTAAAGGGAGAGATAGACTGTAATGCAGTAACAGTAGGAGACTTCAACACCCCACCTTTAACAATGCACAGATCATTCAGACAAAAAATCAACAAGGAAACATCAAACTTAAACTACACCATAAACCAAATGGACCTAAAAGATATTAAAGAACATTCCACCCAACAGCTACAGTATGCACATTTTCTTCAAATGCACATGGAAAATTCTTCAGGATAAATCATATGTTAGGTCGCAAAACAAGTCTTAACAAATTTAAGAAGATAGAGATCATATCAAGTATCTTTTTGGACAATAATAGTATAAAACTAGCAATCAATAACAAGAAAAACCTTGGAAAACTTGCAAACACAAGGAAATTAAACAACATGCTCCTAAAAAACCAATGGGTCAATGAAGAAATTAAAAGGGAAATTTTTTAATTCCTTGAGACAAGTGAGAATGGAAACACATCATATAAAAACCTATGGGACAACAAAAGCAGTTCTAAGATGGAAGTTAATAACAATAAACACATCAAAAAAGAAGAAAGATTTCTAATAAACAACCTAACCATGCCCCACAGGGATTAAGAAAATAAGAACAAACTAAACTCAAAATTGGTAGAAGGAAGGAAATAATCAACTTCAGAGCAGGTATAAACAAAACAGAGACAAAAAAAAAATCAACAAAACTAAGTGTTGGTCTTTGAAAAGATAAACAAAATCAACAAACCTTTAACTAGACTAAGAAAAAAGATCCAAGTAAATAAAATCAGAGATAGAAAAAGAGAAATTACAACTTGTATCACAGAAATTCAAAGCATCATAGACTATTATGAACAACTATGCAACAATACATTTGATAACATGGAAAAAATGGATAAATTATTGGACACATACAACCTACCACAATTAAATTATGAAAAAGTAGAAAATCTAAACAGACCAATAACAAGTGAGGAGATTGAATCAGTAATAAAAAGTCTTCCATCAAATAAAAGCTCAGGACCTGATGGATTCACTGCTGAATTCTATCAAATATTTAAAGAAGAACTAATACCAATTATACTCAAACTGTTCCAGAAAATTGAAGAGAAGGAAATACTTCCAAACTCATCTTATGATGCCATCATTACCCTGATTGCAAAACCAGGCAAGGACACAAGAAAAAAGAAAACTACAGACCAATATTCTTCCTTGATAAACATAGATGCAAAAACGTTCAACAAGATAGTAGCAGACCAACTTCAACAGCACATTAAAAAGATCATTCACTATGACCAAATGGGATACTTACCAGTGATACAAGGATGGCTCAAAATATGCAAATCAATAAACATGATATACCACATTAACAAAAAGAAAAACAAAAACTATATGATCATTTCAACAGATGTAGAAAAAGCATTTGACAAATTTCAACATACCTTTATGATAAAAACCCTCAATATATCATGTATAGAAGGTATGTACCTCAACACAATAAAGGCCATATATCACAAACCCACAGCTGACATCATACTGAATGGGGAAAAGGTGAAAACTTTTCCTCTAAGATCAGGAACAAGGCAAGGATGCCCACTTTAATCACTCCTATTCAACATAGTACTGGAAGTCCTAGCCAGAGCAATTAGGAAAGAGAAAAAATAAGACATCCAAATTGAAAATGAGGAAGTCGAATCATCCCTGTTTGCAGAGAACATGATCTTATGTATAGAAAACTCTAAAGAGGCCACCAAAAAAAAAAAAAACTGTTAGAACTAATAAACAAATTCTATAAAGTCATAGGATACAAAATCAATATCCAAAAATCAGTAGAATTTCTATATGCTAATGGCAAACTATCTGAAAAAGAATCAAGAAAATAATTCCATTTATAATAGCAACAAAAAATGAGATACCTATGAATAAACTTAGTCAAGGAGATAAAATATCTCTACACTGAAAACTATAAAACACTGATGAAAGAAATTGAATAAGACACAAATAATTGGAAAGATATACTATGTTCATGGATTGGAAGAATTAATGTTGTTAAAATGGCCATACTACCCAAAGCAATCTACATATTTAATGTAATCCCTATCAAAACACCAGTGATATTCTTTACAGAAATAGAAGACACAATCCTAAAATTCATGAGTTCAAAATATACTACAAAGTTTATTTTGGTAATCAAAACAGCACGGTGCCAGCGTAAAAACAGATACGTAGACCAATGGAACAGAACAGAGAGCCCAGAAACAAATTCACCCACATATAGCCAACTGATTTTCAACAAAGTTGCCAAGAACACACATGGGGGAAAAGATAGTCTCTTTAATAAATGGTGCCGGGAAAATTGGATATTCACATGTAGAAGAATAAGACTAGACCTCTACCTCTCACCATATACAAAAATTAACCCAAAATGGATGAAAGACTTAAATGTAAAACCCAAAACTATGAAATTACTAGAAGAAAACATACGGGAAATTCTTTACAACATTGGGCTGGGCAAGCATTTTTTGAATAAGACCTCAAAACACGGGTAACAAAAACTAAAATAGACAAATGGGATTATATCAAAAAGCTTCTGCACAGTAAAGAAAACAATTACCAGAGTGAAGAGATAACCCACAGGATGGGAGAAAATATTTGCAAACGTATATCCAGAACATATAAGAAACTTAAGCAACTCAAGAGCAAAAAACTAAATAACCTGATTTAAAAATGGGCAAAAGACTTTAATAGACATTTCTCAAAAGAAGACATACAAATGGGCAACAGTTACATGGAAGAACACTCAACATCACCAATCATTAGGAAAATGCAAATCAAAACCACAATGAGATACCACCTCACTCTAGTTAGAATGGCTATTACCAAAAAGACAAAAGAAAACAAATATTAGTGAGAATGCAGAGAAAGGGGAATGCTCATACACTGTTGGTGGGAACGTAAAGTAGTACAACCACTACGGAAAACAGTATGGAGATTTCCCAAAAAATTAAAAACAGAACTACCATATGATCTAGCAATCCCACTATAGGGTATCTATCCAAAGGAAATGAAATTAGTATGTTGAACAGATACCTGCACTCCCATGCTTATTGCAGCACTATTTACAATAGCCAAGATATGGAATCAACCCAAGTCTCCAACAATGGATGAATGGATAAATAAAATGTGATATGTATACACAATGGAATACTATTGAGCCTTAAAAAGAATGAAATCTTGTCATTTTCAACAACATAGATGGACCTAGAGGACATCATATTAAGTGAAATAAGCCAAACACAGAAAGACAAATACCACATGATCTCATTCATACGTGGAATTTGTTTTAAAAGTTGATATCACAGAAACAAAGAGTAGAAGAATGGTTATCAGAGACTGGCAAGGGGAGGGAGGAGCAGAGGATGGGGAGGGGCTGGTCAACTGGTACGAAGTCACAGTTAGGAGAAATAAGTTCTGGTGTTCTATCGCATAGCAGGGTGAGGATGGTTAATAGTAGGCATGGTATATGACCAAATAGCTAGAAGAGAGGCTTTTGAATGTTCTTACCACAAAGAAATGATAGATGTATGAGGTAATGAACATACCAAATACCCTGATTTTATCATTATACAACATATATATGTATCAAAACATCAAATTGTACCCCATAAATATGTACAATTACAAAGTATCAATTAAAAAAAGCACCTAATTTGATGATAAAGTCTCCCCACGATAAAAGAAATTGGGGGCTACTGGAAGAAGGATGGGGGCAAGGGATGATGGGGTAGCATCTGTGTTTGTGAGAATTAGGTTCATCTATGAGTGACAGAGACCCAAACCGTCAGCAGCTTAAACAAGGTAGAAGATTTTTTCTCTCTCTCTCATGAAAAGTCCAGTAAGGTAGTCCAAAGCTGGGGTGGTTTGTGATCTAAGATGCTTGGTCCATCTTGGTTCATGGACCCAAATGCTTCTGGTTTTTTTCTTCTACTGCAAATGGCCACCATTCCATGTTCACCTCACTGCCAAGAAAGCCGACCCAGTCATCACATCTGCAACCCAGCCAGCAGAAGGGAAAATGCAAAGGAGAAGAGGATGCTCATTCCTTTTCAAGAAACTTCCCAAAAGTTGCACATACCACTTTCTACTTCTATCCCATTGGCCAAAACTTAGACATGTGTCCACACTTTGCTGCAAGGAAATCTGGGAAACAGTCTTTATCCTAGGCAACCATATGCTCCATGAAAAATCATTTTACTCTGGAAGAAGGGAGACTGGATACGGAGGGACAACAGGTAAACCCTTGCTCAACATCCTCAGGTATCCACGGCAAGCCCTCCTCAGATTTCACAGAACTCCGTGGCATGAGTGACAGCAGCAAGAAGTAACCACACTTCATTCCAAGACTTCTAGGACCCACTGGGGCATGGTGTGAGCCATCAGATGGGAAGACTGGAAAACCGTCAACCTTTCTTCAAAGCCCCGCCGCCCCTTTGCATCATCTCCCCTCCTTTCTTTTTCTTATACCACATTATTTGCAGCTTGAGAGGCAACAGGTCTAATGAAAAGATCATTAACTTCGGTCTAGAGGACCTGGGTTTGAATCTCAAATAAGCCACCTACTAGCTGTATGGCCTTGAAGAATTTAACCTGACTGTGCCTCGTTTTCTCATCTATAGAATGCGGATTATGAGATCTCATGGGATTGTGTTGAAGACTAAGTGGCTCACAGTGAGGGCTCATAAGTGGTAGCTACTGTCATCACCAGGCTTCTCTCTGTCACGAAGCTCATTGCAGCTGCCTTTTGCATAATCGCCCAATACGTGGAGCCTATTAAAAGAGCCTCCCTTCCAGGGCTGAGCCACATGGTTTTCAAAGAATCAATATATTAAACCACCCAGCATAAGCAGACAGGCTACAGATAAAATTAAATTCAAAGACTGTTACAGATAAAAGGGGCCTCCCTGAACCCTGTTTTATCATTTTTCTGTTTGTTGCTGTTATCATTCTTGCTAACGACAATGACAATACCTGTCATTTATCAAACGCCCCTTCTGTGCCAGGCACTGTGTTTTTTAAACCTCATGATAGTCCCATGAGGCGTGTTCTCAAATTCCCCTTTCACAAGTGAGGAAACCGAGTTCAGAAGGGATCAGTGATTTGCCGCAAGCCACCCAGAGCCAGCCCGGTGCTCAGGTCCAACTCTAAAGCAGTGTTTCTTATTTGTTCATTTGTCCTTTTTGCAATTTTTATGTTTAAAATCCCCCAAAGCCATAAAAGCAAAAATCACTCATTTTCACACCACTTTCTTCTTTTGAAGTCTATAATGAAAGAATAAGTGGAAACCACCCCCATCCCTATTACCCCTCTCCCAGAGATAACCACTGTTAGCAGATTATTTTTCATGCTTACGCAGTTTAACATTCTTTAAATTGTCATTCGCACTCTTTCAAACAAGTCATTTCAAACAGGAGGAGCTAAAACGACTATATTAAAACCTGCAGAGAAAAATGACTTCCATTCTATTAATATATACATGCTGGCTTCTGTGAGTGCCTCTCTCTCATTCATTTGTTCATCCATTCACTTATTCATTCAACAAATATTAACCAAGTACGTCATACTCGCCAAGAACTACTTAGGCACTTAGAATACAAAAATGAGTAAGATTCAGGTCCTCTCTTGAAGGAATCACCAGCCTAGAGGGGAAGCCCATCCCCCATTATAACACAAAATAAAAAGAGCTATAATCAAGATAAGGGTCAAAAATGAGGAGATGTCCCAGGCGAGGAGATGCTTGAGTTCAGGATTAGAGCACGCACTCACAGCACAGGCAACAAGGCATGCTATTCCGAGCAGACGCCAGTAGGAGAGAGCCCAGAGGCCTCTAGTGCGGTTAGAACATCATGGAAGGCAGTGAGAAAGTGATGGAGGTGAGGCTGGAAGAGTCACTTGGGCCTTGAATAACTTTGTCTGCAGTGCATCCAACATTCCAGTCTGCCGCAAAGCCTCTTATTCTAGAGGGAAGATAGGTGTTCAATTTGCAAAAAGAGAGACGCCAACATTTTAAAATCCATCATCAGGAATATTATTTGGCAATTTAAAAAATGAAATACTGGGATAGAGAAAAATGGCAATCAGATAGAGTCCTCCCACCACACCGCTCCCAGGGAAGGAGGTGAAAAACGTCATCGGCTACCTGCGAGCACGGACCGCTCACTCTGAAAGCAGCATTGCGAATTACAGAGCAACAACGCCGAACGCCCAGCCCAAGAAAACAGGTACAAAATTTTCACAAAGATCGGAGGGCGCACGGAGCACAATACACCCCAGAGCGCAGGAAGGACGCGCTCACCAGGTCGGCACAGCGCGACCTGCCCCCCAAGCGGTTACGCGCCTCCCCATCCACTCAGTCAGGGACAAGCCCAGAGTTGGGGCAAAGCTGTTGCTGGAGACAGCAGACTCTGTGGAGAGGAAGCAATTGCGAGAGCCAAACAGAATCATCAGCTGCAATATACAGGGACCGCTCAGGGCCGGGTAGGGACCGGGCAGAAATACAGCTTCCCGGGACAGTGCGTGGGAACCTGCAGGCTGGCACTGCACCACTAGAAGTCAGCGGGACTGGTCCCAGGAGTTTAACGGAGAGCAGGACATGCCCTTAGGGGCTGCTGGCAATTGTCTCCACGGGACACAGGCCGGTTGAGAAAAGCTGCGCTCCTGGCGCGATCGGAGACCGGCTGTGCGCCAGGCTGACGGCGGCCGCCACCTTTACAGCCGCTCGCGCGGAGCTGTGAGCCGCGTCTCTAGCTCCGCCCCGGCCCAGCCCGGGACTCTTCCGCTGGGGCGAGACAGGCTTTGCCTTTGGTGGCCACGGACAGCTGCATCCGTGGGTTCCAGGTGGGACGAGATCCCGGAACTGTAGGGGCAGGACCTTGGTGTATTGGAAACAGCTTGAAGCTCGTCCATCTGGTTCTGCTACCCCGGCTCTGGCCTCCGACAAGTCCGCTACGTGCTGGTCCTAGTGCCCGCCCTTCAGGTCTCAACCCTCCTGTACCCCAGAGATTGGTTATTTTGAAGGTTGCTGGCTATAGTGACTCATTGGGTATAACTGCCAGTTCTCATGACAACCAAATACCTCAAGAGCCACAGGCTGAACCAGAGCAGCTCCCCATAACCCTGCCCACTTCATTAGGGAATATCGCACCATGCAAGAGCGCTTCCAGTGGCCACTATTCCCCCCTCCCCATGGGAACATCCCCCTGGCGGAGACTGCTGGGGATAGAGATGCCCACCCACCTCGCCTTGGGGTCTAGTGGTGGAAAAGGGGTGCACAATTGGAGATCCCCCTATCAGCCAGTATCACGTGGAGACGCACATCAGAAGGACAGACACACTCAGCTAGAAAAGCAACCTCTGAGCTGTGTAGAATTTTCCCAATTCAGCTCTCACACTGCAGCCAAAAGAAATTGTGTTTCTACCTGCACCTCAGGAGGAGCAGGATCAAACTAACCCCTAGGAGCTACAAGGCCCCTCCCAAAGCACACGGGGCTTTCGCATACCCCAACTGGGGGATCAGAGTCTGCCATGGACATAACAATACCTAATAGCTAATAGGGAGCTGTGGATTCATATCCTCAAGTACAATTCACTAGCTTAGAGCTCAAGCTTGGAGGTCATTCTCACCACACTCCACCGGGAAGAGGAGAAGACAACAGGCCAGAGATAACTCAAGATCCACCAAACTTGCTAAAATACACCTAAGGCAATAGAGGCCACTACTTCTTTCCCTGGCTCTGCCAAGGAACGAAAATCGTGGGCTTGAAGACAGGGCCATAAACTAGCCCTAACACCCCCAGCTCTCGACCAAGAGGCCAGATAAGAAAAAACCAGCAAAAGAACTCAGGGAACATGAAAAATCAGAGTGAAAAGTCACCCCCAAAAGAAACCATCAGTTCCTCAGCAATGGATACCAACTCAAATGAAATCAGTAGAATGACAGAAGAGGAATTTCGTTTATGTATTATAAGAAAGCTCAATGCAATTCAAGAGAAAATTGAATACCAGCACAAAGAAACCACAAGAAAAATGCAAGAAATGAATGAAAAATTCTCCAAAGAAATAGAAATATTACGGAAAAATCAAATAGAAATCCTAGAAATGAAAGAAGCATTCAAGGATCTACAAAACACAGTGGAAAGCCTTAAGAATAGCCTGGACCATGCAGAGGAAAGAATTCCAGAGCTAGAAGACAGCTCCTATGCACTAAATAAATCAGCCGAAGAGAAAGAACACAAAAACAAGAGGCATGAACAAAGCATTAAAGAAAGGTGGGATTATGTAAAGAGGCCAAACATAAGGATCATAGGCATCCCTGAGGGAGAGGAAGAAAATTCGCGTGGGCTGGAAAATGTATTTGAAGGAATAATAGAGGAAAATTTCCATGGCCTAGCCAGAAATCTCGATATCCAAGTACAAGAAGCACACAGGACTCCTGGGAGACTCAATGTGAAAAGGCATTCACCACGCCACATAATTATTAGACTGACCAAAGTAAACACAAAAGAGGCGCTCCTCAGAGATGTAAGACAAAAACAGCAGGTAACCTATAAAGGGAAACCGATCAGATTAACTGCAGATTTCTCAGCTGAAACCTTACAAGCCAGAAGGGAATGGGGAGACATCATCAGTCTCCTAAAACAAAACAAAGGCCAACCCAGAATTCTGTATCCTGCCAAACTAAGCTTCTTATATGAGGGAGAAATAAAGACTTTTCCAGATAAGCAATCACTGACAGAATTTGTGAAATCCAGACCAGCCTTGCAAGAAGTGCTTAGACCTGCATTGTACACTAACCAGCACAACAGACACCCACCTATGTAAAACTACGCAAAAGCTAAAACCCCAGAAACCAGATTCCACAATGACACAAGAGGTACAAAAGACACCACCCAATACAATAATCATAAATTCACCCCAAATATCAATTCTCTCAATGAATGTGAATGGCTTGAATTGCCCATTGAAGAGACATAGGCTGGCTGAATGGATTAAAAAATACAAGCCAAGTATCTGTTGTCTTCAGGAAACACACCTTACACACAAAGACACATTCAGACTCAAGGTGAAAGGGTGGAATACAATTTTCCAGGCTAATGGAAACCAAAAGAAATCTGGAGTAGCCATCCTTATTTCAGATGATATAAACTTTAAAGCAACAAAAGTAAAGGAGGACAAAAATGGACACTATATAGTGGTGAAGGGAAAAATCTCACAAGAGGATTTAACAATCCTAAACATTTATGCACCCAACACAGGAGTGCCCAGGTACATAAAGCAAATACTGCTTGATCTAGACAACATAATAAATAGCAATGCCATAATAGCAGGGGACTTCAACACCCCACTGACGGAACAGGACAGATCCTCCAAACAAAAAATAAACAAAGAAACAAAGGACCTAAACAGGACTCTAGAACATTTGGGCCTAACAGATATCTACAGAACACTCCACCCAAATAACACTGAATATACATTCTTCTCATCAGCTCATGGAACTTTCTCTAAAATTGACCACATCCTAGGCCACAAAACAGATCTAAACAAATTCAAAAAAATAGAAATCATACCATGTATCTTTCAGACCAGAGCAGAATGAAATTAGAAATCAGTTCCAACAGAAACTTACATCTTCATCCAAAAATATGGAAACTAAACAATCTGTTGATGAATGACCATTGGGTCAAGGAGGAGATTCAAATTGAAATCAAAAGATTCTTCGAACTAAACGATAATGGGGACACAAGTTATCAAAATCTGTGGGATACAGCAAAAGCAGTCCTGAGAGGAAAACTTATCGCCTTAAATTCCCACATCCAAAAGACACAAAGGTCACAAATCAGTAAACTAATGAATCATCTTAAGGAAATGGAAAAG
This sequence comes from Daubentonia madagascariensis, assembly GCA_023783475.1. Lineage (NCBI taxonomy): Eukaryota > Metazoa > Chordata > Mammalia > Primates > Daubentoniidae > Daubentonia > Daubentonia madagascariensis. Next base: position 1,707,862 of record JAKFHU010002505.1, on the reverse strand, counting down.
GAAGAGTAAAGCAATCCTAAAGCCAGCAGAAGAAAAGAAATAACCAAGATCGGAGCAGAATTAAATGAAATCGAGAACAAAAGAACAATACAGAAGATTAATAAAACAAAAAGTTGGTTCTTTGAAAAGATAAACAAAATAGACAGGCCACTCCCCAGGTTGACCAGAAGCAGAAAGGAAAGGACTCTAATAAGCTCAATTAGAAATGAAAAAGGAGAAGTCACAACTGATACCGTGGAAATACAAAACATCATCTTCAAATACTACAAAAATCTCTATGCCCACAAACACGAAAACGTGGAGGAAATGCACAAATTCTTAGAAACATACTACCTCCCTAGGCTCAACCAGGAAGAAACAGAATTTCTAAACAGACCAATATCAAGCACTGAAATTGAAGCAGTAATAAAAATCTTCCAACAGAAAAACATCCTGGACCAGATGGGTTCACACCTGAATTCTACCAAGCCTACAAAGAAGAACTGGTGCCTCTACTGCAGAAATTATTTGAAAATATCCAGAAGGATGGAGTCCTCCCAAACTCATTCTATGAAGCCAATATCACCTTGATACCAAAGCCAGGAAAGGACACAACAAGAAAAGAAAATTACAAACCAATATCCCTTATGAATATAGATGCAAAAATTCTCAATAAAATCCTTGCAAACCGAATTCAAATGTACATCAAAAAATAATTCATCACAATCAGGTGGGCTTCATTCCCGAGATGCAGGGATGGTTCAACACACGCAAATCTATAAATGTAATTCACCATATAAATAAAAGCAAGAACAAAGATTATATGATCCTTTCAATAGATGAAGAAAAGGCTTTTGACAAAATCCAGCATCCTTTTATCATAAGAACTCTTAACAATATAGGCATAGATGGCTCATACCTCGAAACTATTAAAGCCATATACGATAAACCCACAGCCAATATCATACTGAATGGGGAAAAATTGAAGGCATTCCCCCTTAAAACTGGCACCAGACAAGGGTGCCCACTATCTCCACTCCTATTCAACATAGTGCTGGAAGTTCTGGCCAGAGCAACCAGACAAGACAGAGGAATCAGGGGCGTCCAGATGGGGGCAGAAGAGGTCAAACTTTCACTATTCACAGACGATATGATATTATACATAGAAAACCCCAAAGATTCAACCGAGAGATTACTGGAATTGATAAATGAATTCAGCAAAGTCTCAGGATACAAAATTAATACACACAAATCCATAGCCTTCATATATGCTAATAACAATAAAGCCGAGAACCAAATTAAAGATGCAATACCTTTCACAATAGCACCAAAGAAAATTAAATATTTAGGAACATATCTAACTAAGGAGGTCAAAGACCTATATAGAGAGAATTATGAAACACTGAGAAAAGAAATTGCAGAGGATGTAAACAGATGGAAAACCCTACCATGCTCTTGGATAGGCAGAGTCAACATAGTAAAAATGGCTTTGCTACCTAAAGTGATTTACAGAATCAATGCAGTCCCTATCAAAACACCAACATCATTTTTTGCTGATCTAGAAAAAATAATTCTACACTTTGTGTGGAACCAGAGAAGGCCCCGTCTAGCCAAAGCAATCTTAAGCAAAAAAAACAAATTGGGAGGCATCTATCTACCAGACTTTAAACTATACTACAAGGCTATAGTAACCAAAACAGCATGGTATTGGCACAAGAACAGAGACTTAGACCAATGGAACAGGACTGAGAACCCAAATATAAAACCAACCTCATACAGTCACCTGATCTTTGACAAATTCCAGAAAAACCTACACTGGGGAAAAGATTCCCTATTCAATAAATGGTGCTGGGAAAACTGGATGGCCATATGTAGAAGACTGAAACTGGACCCACACTTCTCACCTCTCACAAAAATCAACTCACAATGGATAACAGATCTAAACCTAAGACATGAAACCATAAGAATTCTCAAAGAAAACGTTGGAAAAACTCTTATGGACATTGGCCTAGGCAAAGAATTTATGAAGAAAACCCCCAAAGCAATCATAGCAGCAAACAAAATAAATACATGGGACCTGATCAAATTGAAAAGCTTCTGCACAGCCAAGGAAACTATCACTAGAGTGAACAGACAACCTACAGAATGGGAGAAAATATTTGCATGCTACACCTCTGATAAAGGGCTGATAACCAGAATCTATATAAAACTTAGGAAAATCAACAAGAAAAAATCAAACAACCCTATTAAAAAATGGGCAAAGGACATGAACAGAAACTTTTCAAAAGAAGACAGAATAATGGCCAGCAAACATATAAAAAATTGCTCAACTTCTCTAATCATCAGGGAAATGCAAATCAAAACCACAATGAGATATCACTTAACACCAGTGAGATTGGCTCATATCAAAAAATCCCCAAACAACAAATGTTGGTGGGGATGTGGACAGATAGGAACACTCATACACTGCTGGTGGGACTGCAAATTAGTACAACCTCTATGGAAAGTAATATGGAGATACCTCAAAGAATTAAAAGTAGAATTACCATTTGACCCAGCAATCCCACTACTGGGTATTTACCCAGAGGAAAAAAAGACATTCTATAATAAAGACATCTGCTCGCGAATGTTTATAGCAGCACAATTCACAATTGCAAAGATGTGGAAACAACCCAGGTGCCCATCAATACACGAGTGGATTAATAAAATGTGGTATATGTATACCATGGAGTATTACTCAGCAATAAAAAACAATAGTGAATTAACACATGTGGTATTATCCTGGTTGGAGCTTAGAACCCATTCTTCGAAGCAAAGTGTCACAAGAATGGAAAAACAAGCACCACGGGTACTCACCATCAAATTGGTACTAACTGATCAACACTTACATCACACAGGGCAATAATATTCATCGGGGGGCGGGCAGGCGGGAGGGGGGTGGAGGGGATGGGAAAAACTCTCACTGAATGGATGCGGGGAGCACAGTTTGGGGGATGACCACGATTGTAGCTGACACGGGCAGTGCATGGGCAATATATATAGCCAAAGTGTTGTACCCCCATAATATTCTGAAATTAAAAAAAAAAATGAAATACTGCAAACTATACTTTCAGGGATCATTTCTATAGTTTGTGACTAGAGAAGTTTCTCTGAACATGTAGAGCACCAGAAACCACGAGGAGGCAGCGCAGTGTTCTTGGTGTTGCTTCCCTGCAACCATTAATGGTCATTCTCCTCTCCCTTGGGAGGAGAGGGACAGGACGCAATCTGAGTGGTTCCTTTAGAAAAAAGAAAAAAATTTTTTTAAAAAATGAAATACTAATGTGATACGTGCTCCAACATGGATGAACCCTGAAAACATTAAGCCAGGTGAAAGAAGCCAGTCACAAAAGACCATATATTGTTTGCTTTCATTTATATGAAATGTCCAGAATAGGCAAATCTATAAGGACAGAAAGTAGATTAGTGGTTGTTTAGGGGTGTGGGGAGGTGGAAGGATACGGGAAGTACCTGCTAATGGGTATAGAGTTTTGGAGGGGAGGAGAAAATACTCTAAAATTGATGGTGATGCTTACGCAACTCTTTGAATATATTAAAAATCATTGAATTGTACACTTTAAATGGGGGAATTGTATGGTGTGTGAATTATATCTCAATAAAGCTGCTAAAATAAAAGCTTAACAGAGAAGAAAAATAACCCTCCATCATTAGAAAATAATATACTCCTGGGAACTTCCAGAAATAAGTACGTGTTCAGGATGAGCTTTTGTTATCATTGTTTCTTTGCTATCACCTCCCTTTGAACACAGAAAAAATCTCCTTTTGAACTTGGGTTACCTTGAGAGTTCATTGGTCAGTCAAAAACCCAGGTCTATTTTTGTTTTCTCATGTTTAATCCAGACGTTACCAGAGGACAGTGACTTCCAAAGTCTTGTCCTGGACTAAGTGGCTCACCTCCCTCAGAATCACCTGGGGTGTGGATCATAAATGCAGACATTCGCAGGCCTGGCAAATCAAAATCTCTGGATGTGAATCCCAGGAACCTGTGCTTTGATTCTGATACACATCCATGTTCAAGAACCTCTGCTGCAGACTATGATGCTTGGCTTATAATTTTCTCCGTCTCATGATGTTGGCCCCTCCTGGTTTCTGTGTCTCTGAGTTGATCCTAAGTAGACCCAGCCACTGAAGCCATGGAGTCCATCAAGACATCCAAATGTGGAAGAACTTTTGCAAAGAGATATGAAATGCAAACTGTGTGCATGGCTGTAGGAATGACTGGGTGTTCACAGAGTATGTTAAGTACAGAAGGAAGTAGGAAATTTAGGATCTGATGCCAGTCCCAAATCTGATTAGCTGGATGACCTCAAACTTAATCTCAGCAGGTAGGCTTGATCACCTAAGAACGTGTCATTCCACCCCTTTCCCACCTTCTGGACTTTTCCAAACTACAATGCATCTTTCTGACCTCTGTGACTATGGCCATATTATTTCTCCTCTCTGAGACTCAATTACCTAATGCATAAAATGATGCATTTGATCTGGATGGTCTTGAGGTTCTCTCCCAGCTCTGACATTATAAAATACAAGATCACATGATTCTTGAGAAAGATTTGCAAGGCTTCTACCATGGCATTGACACCCTGAATTAAAATCAGGAGGGCTATGACCAGCATTTTTCAAAATCTACCTTATTGAGGTATAATGTACATTTGACAAAAATGCACCCATTTTATGTGTATGTTTTGGTGAGTTTTGAAAAATACAATCTTTGTCCCCCACCACAATAATCAAAACATAGAGCATTTCTATCTCCCTAAGTTTCCTGTGACCCTTTCCCAGACAATTTCTACTCAGTGCTTTCTACCACTATGGATTATCTTTATCTTTTCTAGAATTTCAGACACTAGAATCATCCAGTGTGTCTTCGTTTATGGGTAGTACTTTGAGACCCACTCAAAGTATTCCATAGGTGTGTGTGGGGAGCATACTCATTTCTATTGATGGCTTTGTCTTCATGGGCTTGGGAAACAGGACAAGCATCATTTCCCAGGCAGCCCCTGCCCTCCCTGACCAGGCCAAGCCTATCATTTGCCCTCACACACCAGGTACCCCATCATCATAGCCCTTTGCCACTGGTTGTGATTTCCCCAAAGCTTCCCAAGGGTTCCCCTGGGAAATCCTAGGTTCATGGGTACTTCCCACTGTCCTGGATGCTTCTGAACCATTTATAATTTCCTGGTACCTTGATTTTAATCAAAGGATCAGTTTATCATTACATCACAGTGGCTCCTTGCTGAGGGACTGTCATGGTTGTATTCACATTCCAAGTTCCAGCTTTTGGGACTTATATAGCAGCTGAGCATGGCCTACTAAATGGAAGGCCCCTTCCTCATACCCATTCTCCAACCAGAAGGTTTCATGCAGAGAGACTCCACTAAATAAATGACCTTCTATCTTTCCTTTTCCTGTACCTTATGAATTAGGAGATGTTGAAGCTTATGGGGCAGAAATACACAGTGTATGGCCAGAGACTGGTCTTTATGACCTCAGAGGTATGTCCCCTGGGAGGTGGGTTCAAGAGGTTACCCTAAATATTCAGAAGGGACCCCATTCCAATCATCCCAGGTGTCCTTTCACATGTATTTGTGGGGCTGTCTCTTTCCCCCACAACTCTGTAAGTTTCAGAGGCAGGAACCGTGTCTGTTTTAGATCTTTACTCCATCCACAATGCCTAGCACACTGCCTAATTCACAGGAGATGACCAATTAGTATGTGTTGACAAAATTACTGAAGGGGAATAGAGAAGTCAAGAAGTGAAGGAAGGAAGGGAGGAAGGAGAACAGGAAGGTTGGACTGCATGCAGATCATATCATAGGGGTTCCTCCCATAACACTTGTAACAAGGTAAAATCTGATTAAACAAGAACATCAAGCACTCCTGTACTCAAATGCTGTTGTGGACTGAATTGTGTCCCCCTAAAAGATATGTTCAAGTCCTAACCTCTGGTACCTGTGCATGTGACCTTATTTGGAAATAGGGTCTTCGCAAATGTAATCAAGTTAAGATAAAGTCACACTGGACTAGGATGGGCTCTAAATCCAATATGACTGGTGTTCTTATAAGAAGAGAAGAGACTCAGAGACACACAGGGAGAATTCCATGTGATGACAGAGGCAAACACTAGAGTGATGCATCTGCAAGTCAAGGAACACCAAGGATGTCTGGCAACACTAGAAGCTAGGAAGAGGCAAGGAAGGATCTTCCCCTAGAGCTTTCAGAGAGAACTTAGCCTGGCTGACACCTTGATCTTAGACTTCTAGCCTCCAAAAGTGTGAGAGACTAAGTTTCTGTTGTTCTGTTAAGCCATCTAAGTTTGTGGTGCTTTGTTATGGCATCATATGGGATTGTCATTGCCCGTTTGCTGGTCTGTTTGCCCTGCAAAAGTCAAAGGCTGTGGCTCATTCATATCAGTAGCCCCAGTGCAAGGACAGTATGGTGCGTGGTAGAGAGCTGTTGCTTAGTGTCCATTCATTGAGTGGACAGGAGGGAAAGAGGTGGTAGTGGCTCTGAGTGACCTCCTGGGCCTCTCTAACACCAGTGCTTGCATCTTTTCCACAGGAAACTGTAGCCTCAACGGTGCCCCAGCTGCCCATAACTGGGTACAATTCCTCTTCCCCAGAAAATGAGACTGGAGAAATGACCCTAAGTAGTTGTATCCCTGGGAGGATTATGAGTTTAAAAACAAACTCACTTCGTTTCTGCTACATTATCCTCCCACCCCCTGCCACCCCAACTACCCCTTAGCTGCAGAAAGCCTCACCGCCAACCTACTCCTCTGTCCAATAAAATTCTTCATGTTGACAAAGAGCAGAATAGCTCATTAAGGACCAGGTTTGCAGGTGACTGAGCCATACTGAGAATTGCAGTTCATTTTTAGAAAATAAACTCCAATTAGCAATCTCAGTTGCTTGTTTCATTTCCTGGCTATACACTTCCCACTTGTGCTGCTGTTGCTGCTGCTGCTGCCACCACCAGCTCTGGGGACTTCAAACCTGGAGACCCAGGGGAAACGTGCGGGTGCGCTCTTTGTTCACAACCTGCAGAGAGGACTTGCGTTCTGTCGAGGTGAGATCTGAGCACAGAGAACACATTGACACATTGATTATCCCTAATGTGCCAGGCACCAGGCTACTCCCTTTACATACTTGTGAGATGTGGGATGTTGGTCCCATCTTACAGAAGAGGAGACTGAGACTAAGGCTCCGAGAGGTTAAGGATTTTTTTGTCTCAGAGACTGTCACTCCTTCCCCTTCCGTTGCCCAAGCCAGAACACTGGAAATCCTTCTTAATTCCCACCTAATCAATGACTAATTCTTTTCCTTTGGCCCACAAATTAGGTCTTGGATCTACAGGATCCCCTCCACCCTCACCAACATTGCCCTGGTCTAGGCCGCTATCACTCGACAAGCAATTATCAATGGTCTGGTATGCACCAATCCCTGTTCTAAGCACTTGGGATACATAAAGAAACAAAGCTAGTTTGCAGTCCCACCAAAAGTGCATAAGTGTTCCTTTCGGTCTGCATCCACACCAGCATCTGTTGTTTTGAAACTTTTTGATAAAAGCCTTTCTCACCAGTTAGGTGATACCTCCTTCCGGTTTTGATTTGCATTTCCCTGATGATTAGAGAGAGACTTTGAGCATTTTTTTCATACATTTATTGGCCCTTAGTCTAAAATGTGGCATATGTATACCATGGTATATGTATAGCTCAGCCATAAAAAAAAAATGGTGAACTGATACCTTTTGTAACAACCTGAATGGAACTGGAGACCATTCTTTTAAGAGAAGTCCCACAAGAATGGAAAAACAAACACCACATGTACTCGCTACTAAATTGGAACTAATGGATCAACACTTACGTGCACATATGGAAGTAAAACTTAAGTCAAGCAGGCAGGAGTGAGGAGGAGGGGATGGGTAAATTCACACCTAATGGGTATCATGCACACTACCTGGGGGATGGACACACTCATAACTTCGACTCAAACTGTGCAAAAGCAAATTATGCAACCAAAACGTTTGTACCCCTGTAATATTCTGAAATTAAAAAAAAAAAAAGCAGCAGCAGCAAAGCTGACGGAGATCTTGGCCCTCAACGAGGGTTCATCCCACCAATCTTTTTAGGTTACTGCTGCACCCTGCAACTTGCTCCCCTCCCACCCAAACCATTCTCCACAGCCGATTTTTCCAAAATAAAAACTTGATCATGTAATTCCCTGCTTAGAATTGTCTGAAGGGCTCCCTGTGACTTTGAGGATCAAGGTCTGTTCTCCTTAACATGGTTTACAAATCCCTCATGTGACCTGGTCCTCACTCTCTCTCCTGTCCCAGCGTTCATTCCCCCCTCTGCGGCACACTCCACAGTCTATTTCCCTCCATATGAACTTTTCTCAGTTTATTTTAGAGTTTAATGCACCCCACTCTCTCTAGCCCCCTAGCTTCTATAATGGGGTTCTCTCTGCCTGGCAAAGGCTCTCCTCCTCTGTCTCCTATTGAGTCTCCACTTTCAGCTTAGGCTTAGCTTCCACTGGGAAGACTTCCCTGAGCTCTACTCTGCCCGGACTATACTGGGAGCTTCTACGATGTGACCTCGTAAGAGGGGGTCTTCCCGTATCCTTGTTCGGGTCACACTTTTGTTGGTGCTGTCCACGCCACAGGTCACACGCTTTCAAGGCAGGGAGAGCGTCTGCCCTGCTCATCACCATATCCACAGCACCAAAGAAATCTCTCAGTATTTATTTGTGGAGTGAACGAACGTTGAAGGAGTAACAGGTCTTAGCTTCAAAGCTAGTAAATGGTCAGGATGGGATGTGAACTTCAAAACCCTCACTCTTAACCACCATAACCCACTATGAGGGATCTTGTTAGACATGGGTCCAGTGAGCTTGGGAAGAATTTGCCAAGTCTTCCTGATCAAAAGCAGAGCTTAGGCTAAGCAGACAGGGAAGAGGATGAAATATAACATATGGTGTGATTACTTCATCATCTTAGGTCTTGGGATCAGTCAACTTTTGCCTTGGTTATCAAGGGGATGACAAAAACACAGCATATCCAAATGAGTGTGGATTTTAGACATTGCCTTGCCTGTTAGCCCCGTTAGAATGAAGAAAATTGCAGCTCAAGGTGGGGAGGGACATCCTCCTCTTATAGTAAGAGGCAAATTTTGGATTAGAACTCCAGGTTTCTTGACACCATATTCCATGCTTATACCATGGGCATAACTGTACCTGGGGGAGGTCTAAGTGCCGAGTCATCATGAAATGGTTCAAAAGCCAAAAAAAAAAAAAATCCTAAATTTACTTCTATCTATCAGGGCTGTGGCTATGGAGGAGGGATCTTTACTTCTAGATGGAAAATTCCTTTCCAAGAAGGAACGATGAATATTGACACAACCAGGGTGAGCCCAGAAACCACTGTGGGTCATTTCAGGAAAACCAACTTACTTTTATCTTAGTCATACCCCAGTAGGACAGAGAAGGATAAGAGAAGGGACACCTAACCAACTTGCAGGGCTACTTATGCCCACCTCCACTGAGGAGGGAATAAGGAGACAGAGGCTGTAGGAAGACTGGGTCAGCTCTATCAGCTTGCCGTGTGCCAGGTATGTGAAGGATATTGTATGCTTTATCTCACGAAATCCATGCAATAACCCAGTGGGACATATGCCCATAGTTACACAATTAGCAGGAGCTGAGCTGAGACTTCAGTGTGACTTAAAGTCTGGGTTCATAAACAATGGGCCTTGTTGACTCTTGGTCATTAGAGCTGTTGGCCAAACACTGGATGACCACTCATTATAAACTGCCTGGTTCAGACCTACATCATCTTCCCTACCCAAGGCATCAGCCAAAATAAGAAGGGCCTCCAAGGTCCCACAGAGGACCCCACAACCTGGAGATGCCCAAGGGTTATGGGAGACAGTGCTTAGTCACTGGTCTTAGATGTTCTAGAAAGTTCTTATCCATTGAGAATAATGAAAACAATTAGCAAGCATCTACCATGTGCCAAGCACTTGTGCTTTCCATAGCTAGCCTCCGATCATATGCAGCTGACCCCAGGAGATCATTATTATCTCCATCTTAGTTTTATCTAAACCATCTTCAAAGAGATCAGGTAACGTGTCCAAAGGCAGACAGATGGTAAGGGTCAGAGGCAGGATTCAAGCCTAGGTCTGCCTGTCTCCGAAGCTACTTCCCAAGGAGCCACAGAGCCATCATAGAACTACCACCAGCCAAATGGGACTACCTGGGGAAAATACAGTGGGATGAGGTCAAGAGTCCTGACTTCTGTCTGACTTCATCTGTCAGAAAGCTCCTGCCTCCCATGGTGATTTGAAGGTGAAATCAGGTAACCTCAAAACACATTGGAAATTTGCACTATGCAAATGCAAGCTTTTTGCTCTGCTTTGAATTATTGTTATTCATTGTCCTTGGGAGGAAATGAAGGAGGGAGAGGCAGTTTGTTGCTAAGCCCCCAGCTGGAGAAAGACATATCTTGGAATAGAATTGTCGGGGAGAGGGAGGGTGTTCACTCCCCTTCCTTAGGCTGAGACCTCTTGCTTTCATTTGCATAAATGCAGACCCCTGAGAGATAAATGTGCTTCCACTAATAGCACTTGGTTGACTCTTGCCCTGGAGTTGAGTGTGCTCTACTCTGAGTCCTCACTCCCGCTCACCCCCAGAATCCTTGGTAGAATTAAAATTGTAGAGACAGTAAAATTCAATGACTGTTTCGGTGACATCTAAAGACCAATATCAGCTGATTTCTCCCAGCAGCAATTCCCTTCCCAGAGCAGGAGATTGAGCTGGTCAGAGTTCCCTGTAGCAGCTATAAACCAGGCTCCAGAACCAGACAATTAAGCCGTGGACGTTCAGGTTAACCGGTCTAAGCCTCCCTCAGTTTCCTCATCTGGGGATAATAATGGTGGCCTCCTTGTAGGATTATGGTGACGATTAAAACAGCTGATGCATTTAAAACCCTGATACAGAGGGTGGCATGATGTAAACATTCTATACATGGTAGTGTGGGGGTTGAGACATCCCACATTCAGATGGCTTGGTGGTTAAGGACCTGGGCTTTGGAGATGGACAGGCCTGGGTTCAAATCCCAGCAGTCCATTCCCTAGCTGTGTGGACATTGGACAAGTTTTTAACCTCTCTGTTTCCTCTTTTGTAAAATGTTGGAAGAAGGGGGGTGATAGCACCTACCTCAGAGGGTTGTTGTGAGAACAACACGAGCGACCATGTCAAGCACCTGGTAAGCATTTGTATTGGTCTGCTCAGGCTGCCATAACAAAATATCACAGGATAGGAGCTTAAAAAATAGGTATTTCTTTTCTCCCAGTTCTGGAGGCTAGAAGTCCAAGATCAAGGTGCCAATAAATTCGGTTTGTGGTGAGACCTTTCTTCCTGGCTTGCAGATGGCTGCCTATTTGCTGTGTCCTCACATGGCCTTTCCTCTGTGCAAGAAGAGAGAGTGAGCTCTGGTGACTGTTTCTCTTCTTACAAGGACACTAGCCCTATTGGCTAAGGGCTCCATTTTTATGACCTCATTTAACCTTAATTATCTCCTTAAGGGCCCTATCTCCAAATACAGTCACATTGGGGGTTAGGGCTTCCACATTTGAATTTTGGTGGGACAGTTTAGTCCATGACAGTGTTCAAATGATGTTCAACATTTTGAGCAGTCCATCAACCAGTGGAAGTAGGTAGAACTAAAGTATGGATGAAGAAAGCTGATTACATGGGTTTCTCCTTGCCATCTGCAATTCAGAACACTGCCCCTGTTCCCCCTCCAACTCACACACTCATAACCACCAAGACCTTCTGTGTTGCTGCCTCTACTGGTGTGGAATCTGTTTTTTCCTTCCATGATCCATTTCTAAACTTCTTTTCCACTTCCCTTGGACCAAGGTGAGAGGACAACACTCATTCAAGAACCACCTAAAAATCAACTTCCTGTTCCTAGCAGCTGGTGGTTTTGCCAGAAAGCAAAATATGTTTCCAGCAGCAGGTGGGGCAACTGGAGATTTCTATCTAATAACAGGAAATTTGGGACCCCCAAAGAGCCAGGGATTCCATAAGATTCCTCAAGAAAAAAAAGAGATTGTGTTGAGTTTCTATTTTCACTTTTATTAATACAATAACAACTCATATTTATTGAGCAACTGCTATGTGGTATCTATTAAGCAGTGTCTGAGAGAGCTTTGCATGTATTATGTCATTCAATTCTCATAGTATTATATATCCATGGTAGAGGTTCTCAGTGAGGGGAAGGAGGAAAGATTGGAGGACACTTGCCAATGGCTGGAGACATTTTTGGTTGTCACAATGAGTATGGGAGAGGGAGAGTGCTACTGGCATCTATTAGGTAGAAGCTGGGAATGCTGCTAAACATCAAACAATGCACAGGACAGCCCCCCCACAACAAAGAATTATCTGGCCCAAAACGTCAACAATGCCAAGGTTGAGAAACGCTGCTCTACAAGATAGCTACTTTTATTGTTCCCATTTTACAGATAAGGACACTGAATATCATAGGAATTAAACAATCAGCTCCAAATCACAGAAGAGGCAGGGTCTTAACCCAAGTGCAATAGATTTCAGAACCTCATCCTTTGGCTCACACCTATAAGCAAGCATGATTCTGCATCAGATATAATGTTCTGTATTCATTAGCACCACTGGTGCCCCCTGTGATTCTGAAACCATGTGTGGATGTCCACACTTCATTACAGCGGGCCTGGTGGAAACAACAACGCAATGTGCTGACACCAGGGACCACTTGATTCCAAGTCATCCCTAAGCTATCAGAAGCCACCTTTCATAAGAGGAAAAGAAAAGAAACCCTGATTCATGAATTTGCCAACTCTTTCTCCCCCCAGCTGCAGCTAACATAGGTATTTCCAGCTATAGGTTATATTGAATCTTTGGGACTGACAAAAAAAAAAGAAAATCAGCTTCAGGTGCAGAACTAAAGAGAGAATGAGTTTTAGAAGCAGGAGAATGATTCGCCCTACCTTTCCATATTCATCCTCACACTTGGATCAGAAAGTAATTGCCAATTGTTGTCATGTTAAGAGAGAGGTAACTGTGTAGGTCAAGCTTTCTGATTTCTTATTCAAGGAAATTTTCCATTCCCCAAACTCTCATCTAAAAGCCCAAACCTAAGAAAGCTGTGCTGCCTAAAGGGGCTCAGAAAACACAAATGATTTTCTTTAAAGACTCCTTTGTCCATCAGAAAAGCAAGCGATGCGATCAGACTAATTATTTCCCAACAAAGACAGAAGGTTTCCTTTTAGTGTCTGCTTGCTTCTTGCTATCAAAGGAGCATTCTTTAAAAAAATGTATCCTGGACAAGAAAGATCAAAAAAGAGACATATGTCTGGGGCGAATAATATTTTTTTCACGTTATTTCCAGTTGAATTTGCTTAAATCTCTCATATTTTACTACTTGTCATTATTGGAAACTTTCACCTTGAGTTATGGCTGGTGAGGGAAAAGGAAGGCACTCCAGTGAACGATGCCAGGCAGCAGCTGATGAACAAAGACAAAGACAGGCCCGGGGTGACTAATGAATAAAGGGAATAAGAAAGAGGCGACTGTTTTATCTCAATAATGCTATTGATACCCACATCTGTATTAGAGGGATGGAGGGACCCTGCGTGCACACTGGAAGGAGATCATTCCAAAGGAAAATCAATGTTTGGATTAAAATGGGTTTATGAAGTTATGTTAAGCGAGCTTCTTTTATCTCTTGCCTCAGGATTACACTAAGAGGCCCCTGCACATTGCAAGCTACCCTGCCTTTTTTCTGGCATACTTGAGCATGGCAGATTAGCCGTGGGAAAGGGAGAAGTACCCTTTTGAAGAGGGTGATGCAAAAATGAAAACAGGCACAAAGAAAGCCGACATGGATTGGGCTTTGTGTGCCAGGCACTCTTCTAAGCTGTTCCTACATATTAGCTCATTGTGTTCTCACAATAACCTTATGAGGTGGGCGTCATTACTATCCTCATTTTACAGAAGGAGAAAATGAGGCACAGTTGTAGGTAGAGGTGTCATGCTTAAAAGCTCAGGCATGTCTAAAAGCATAGGCTGCCTGGGTTCAGATTCTGATTCTGCATTTACTAGTTTTGTGGGCTTGACCAAGAAGTTGAGTTACCTTTCTGACTTCAATTTCCTCAACGACAATCACGATGATGATGACGATGATGATGATGATGCCTGGCTAAATGTCATAGGGTTGTTTTAAGGATAAAATGAGATAGTCCAGGTAAAGTCCTTAGCACCTTGAAAGGCACAGAGTAACTGTCTATAAACACAAACTGTCTTTATGACACATATTTCGGAGCTGAGGATCAAGTCACTACTTCAGTACTCCGGGAGGTGTAGACTGAGTCTGGCACCATGAAAAGACCTCTGTGTTTGATCAGATGTAGCTTTTAACCCCAGCTCAGCTCCTCTGTGATCCTGGACAACTCACTTGACCTCTCTGAGCCTCAGATCAGTGTGTGAGGAAGAGCCTACTCCAGTGGTGGCCATGTGTTAGGTAATTTGTAATATCAATAGTTGTTCAATGAATAAAAGGCATCTCTTTTCCTCCTCCTCCTCCTCCTCCTCCTCCTCCTCTTGGGACTCCACAAGACTGTTCTTCTTCCTTTCTCCATCTCCCCTCAGACTCTTCCATCCCTGAGCAAACTCCAACTAAGATCCAGCAGTGAGCCTGGAATTCATTTTGGAGCCCTGTGTCTGTCCTTTGCCACAAGCTCCTAGATGTATGTTGACTCACCATCATAACCATCCCAACTAGCTCCTGCCCTGTTGACTCCAGTCTCAGCCTCCTGCCTCAGTTTCCCTGTCATACTCCACTCTCCCATTAGGGTCAGTGTCTGCCCCTGTAAGGTTGAGTCTCTAACCAAAAGTTTAGTCTCAGCAGCCCTCTAACTTTCAGAGGCCAGACACTGTCCACTCTTTCCTGTCCCCTGCCATTGGCCAAAGTCCTAAATCAAGTTCAGAACCCAATGTCACCACCCACTAGATGCTTTCAAGTCATACAGACATATGTTTAAATCCTAGCCATGGCAGACCAAGTCAGTCCAGCTCTCTAAGCCTCAGTTGTCTTACCTGTAAAGTAGAGATAATAAGCCACATAACTCATGGGGTTGTTGAGAGGATTAAATACAACAGTGCATGTAAATCATTCAGGACAATATCTGGTTCATGGTTAAATCTTCAGTAAAAGAGAGTGACTGCCTGTGGACATTTGTCATAATTCTGCCCCTAAATTCCCACTCAGATCAGGCCCCTTGGCCTCATTTCCAGTAGGGGAGAGCCCAAGTTCCTTCACCACAACCTATTCATACCAGGTTCATTCCCCCAGCCCTAGTCCCTTACATACCTAATGCACACCCTTCCTATCTACCCCCTTCAGAGGTTCTTGCATAACCTAGTGAAGTTCCACATTTTGCATCACAATGTCACCCAGCCTTTTGGGAGTTCCTCTAGGCTGATTGTGTGACCTAAAGGCCACTTGGAACTTTCCAGATACCAAACCATTGCTCAATATTAGGAAGACAAATGGGTTGGGGTACAAGATGCCCTGGCTTCTCACAGTTCCCTAGTGAAACTCTGCACCCCTCAGAACTCTTTGGGTTACAAGTAGCAGAAACCCAACTCAATCTAGCTTAAACCAAAAAAAAAAAGAAAGAAAGAAAGGAAGAAAAATGGAAATGTATTGGCTTAAAGATCCAGAAGGTAGATTGGCTTAAAGCAAGAATTGATCCAGGGTCCAGGAGTTGGCATCAAGAATCTGCGTCCATCTCTCAGCTCTGCTTTCTTTCACGTTGGCTTTATTCTTAGGCAAGCTGTCCCTTTTTCATAGTAAAGATGGCCATTGGTAACTCCAGGTAATATTTCTACCAGTTCAGCATCCCAGTGGAAAGAGAACCCCTCTTTCCTAACGGTTCTATCTAAAGTCTCAAAACTGAGTCTCATTGGCTCTGATTGGGTCACATGGTCATCCCTTGTCCAATCACTGTGGCCAGGGAGATAGCATCTATTGATTGGTCAGATCTGCATCATACGTCTAGCTGTGGCGCTGGAGCAAAACCTAGGCTGAGTGTGGACAGGGTTATTCCCCAAGGGGCACGTGGGGTGTCTGATTAGAAGAAAGGAGAATTGATGTTGAGTAAAAGCAAAGATGTCCATCATTAGGGCTGTGAGTTATAAGAGCCTTTTTAAGACAGACTCCAAGTCCTGGATCTAGACTGGTTCAGCTCCATTCAAGGAATGCTCCCACGGATCAATAGTGCCCTGACTTCACTTGGCACTATTCTCACTAGCAGACCTCCCTTCTTCTTTCAGCTGTGCATCCTCCACCCCCCAACACACACCTTGCTGCTCTTGACACCTTGTGACTTAATTCCCACAGATGGGTGTCTGCGTTGAAGAGCATGCATCATTGTCATTGAAATAACAGGATGCTGAAACCTTTATAAATTGATACGCCAGACAAGAGGGAGGCAAAAATGAATGCTAAGTTTCCGTGCATAATACTCTGTGGGATGTGTTTTTCCCCCTAAGAATATTTTAGCATTAATTAAGATAAACAATGATATATGCTGAAAGACAATTGAATCTGTTCTCAGTTAAAAATGGCCTCGTTGTGTAAAAATAGTACCCGAATTATAGCATATAAAGATGCAGGGGGGAAAAAATACTGTAAACCTTTAACATGATTAAAATAGAAATGCAAACCAGTAATGATGAGGCCTCAAAAAAACGTGGGGGAAGAAGAGAAAGTGGGAAGAAGTGAGACACGTCATCATGCTTAATTTATTCACCTCCCTCTGGGATCCTCTGTACTGTGCTTCTACTTAATAATAACCGCTATTTATCATGGTATGGTTAATGTATGTTTTAAATGAAATTGGTGTTGGTATTATCATTTTATAAGTGAGGAATCCAAGCTTTAAAGAGTTTAAGAGAGTTTCAGTCAAGGTCATGCAGACAGAAATGGTAGAACCAGGCTTTGAAGCAAGTTAGCTTTAACCCCCAGCCTAACACTTCCAATCTGCCCCCTTGCTCTCCTGTCTAAGGATCCTCCTGAAGGTAGAATAAGAATAAAGGTAAGAGTTCACACTTAAAGTGTGCCAGGCACTGTTCTAAGCTTTTCATATATATTATATTAGCTCATTTAATCCTCACAACAATATTGGAAGATGGTTATTATGATTATCCCCATTTTACAGATGGGGAGAGTTAAATAGTTTGTCCAAGGTCACACAGCCGGTGGTAGCTGGAATTCAAGACAGGCAGGTGATCTGGCTTACGGTTCATGCTCTTTACCGCTATGCAGTACTGGTATTCTATTTCCTTTGGAGAGCCATTCATGACCTCTGAGGGGGACTCCTCCTGTCTCATTTTCCCCAAAGTTGCTACAGGGATGACTGCCTACAGCATCTATCTGTTTATAGTCCTATATTTTAGGAGAAGATATTTTTATGTCTTTGTCTGACAACTATCCCATAAGTCTGCAAACTCCTTGAGAGTCAGGAGTTTCCAGAATTCCTCCCATCTCCCATGGTTCCTGGTTAATGCCTTGCACATGATGGGTGCTCAGCAAATGTTTGATGAGGAGGCTGATGAAGTCCAGTTAATTTTGCTCTCCTCCATGGTTGCATGCAGCATGGTGAAAGCCAAGAGGTTGTTGTCCTCGGTGGTCTTTGTCCCTGGAGGCACTGGGCAAAGATGATGGATGGCTCTACACAAAGCCACCCTCACCCGGAGGAGTAATTCAAAGCTGTGTCGGTGCTTCTCCTGAGGCACCAACATATTCATTCATCCACTGTCTCACCTATTCACTCCCTCATATACTCAACCTTTCATCCACTCATTCCTTCACTGAGTTGTGCATTCGCCCAGCACTTACTGAGCAGCTGCCAGTGCCAGGTGCTCCACTTGACCCTGGGGATGAAATGGTCCACTCGCTCCACCTCTACTCATCTGGATAAACAGAGGAACAGCGGAAGAGCTGACTACTCCTAGAGTAGTCAGGGTGTCAGGACAACAGCACCACTAACTTCTACAGCCTCCAAGGCCTGCAAACTCAAAGCAGTAGCAGGAAAGCCCACCTGGTGTCTTTGATTTTGTTCATGGTTGGATGCTAAATTCTCAGCACATTCAATGCATGGAGCCCACGGCCCTTGCTGCAAAGTTTTGGTGATAAAGCAGCAGGTTGAAAATATCTCTCTTCCCCTCTATCATTTTTGGACCTCCTAGATCAAATCTGCATTTGCTTTTCTTTCTGAGGAGAGGAGAGTGTGAGCTTCTTCTCAGCTACCATTGGCTTCTCCAAGCATGGTTCTTTTTGTCTCCACGATGACAAGAACTTTATTGGATTTTGAGAATTGTATGATTTCTCTTTAAACTATTTATTAGGTGCCTACTGTGTGTCAGTGAATTTACATGTGTTATCTTTAAGATGGGTTCTGTTATTGTCTGCTTAAAAGTGGGAAAATACATGAGCCTTGAGAAAATAATTTGAACAATTTAGATAAGTGTAAGGAAACTCAATAACCAAAATATTACTGTTATTTATCTTGAGTTTCCTTATACGTATCTGCACTGTTTGAGTTGGTGGTAATCTTTTCATATATATACACACACACGTGTGTGCACGCACATATACATAATATGCTTACATCATATGTATACATAATATCACATAAATAGAATTACCACAAATGCTTTTTTATTGTGCACACTTCTTAAACTTTCTTTCCTTCCACCACTATTCTCTCCCCAGGTAAACAATATTAGGAGGCAAGGTGTGTGTGTCTTTCCATACTTTTGCTTATGCTTATATAAATGTATGCAAATACACAAATATGTATGTTAATCATGGGGCGTGGTCATCATTTGTTCTATGAAGAGGAATCTTGTGACGTTCATTCTCTGCATCTTGCTTGTGTCGTGAACCAGAAAACATACGTAGAAGACCCTCCCGATGAACTGCCATAGATTTAATGCCCTCGTTTTAGTGGCCGCATAATAATCCAAGGTATGGGACATCCCTCCTTCGCCCCTCCACCCGCTGTGGGGTATTCTCTTTCTGCCACGGAAAGCACCAGGCATAGATCTTCTGGCTCTCCTGGTTCCCCCAGTAAGGGGAAATCTCCTGACTAGTCTGAGGGTGGGGAAGACCTGGTAACTCTATTTATTTCTTTTTTATTCCCCTCAAGCCTCGGCTTTTGAAATTCGAAAGCCAAGCAAAGATTCCCTTTGTTCTTTTTGTAGCCATACTCTTCCTCTGGCAGAATGAAGACAGGTGGCTTAGCTGAGTGAGGGAAAATCAAAGGCAGTAAGAAGGAGAAAGCAAGCTGAGGGAGTAAAACGCATTGAGATTTCAAAAATACTCTTCTGCCACACAATTACTATACTCTGATGGCACTTCACAGTTTGCAAAGTCCTTCCCACATTGTATTCAAAATGTACGTTCTCCTGGCTGTTACCTCTTCCCTCGTCCTTGGCTGTCCCTTGGCCAGGAGGCCTTCTCTGATCTTCTAAGCTAGCCTGAGCCCTCCTTCCCTGATCCCCTTCCCACACAAAAAAAGTATTTTGGAAAACAAGTGAGTGAAATTGACATTATTTGGGGGACAATGTTATGAAAATGTTCAAAGTTTTACAAAAATAGAGCCAACAGACTAATAAATGTCCATATACCCGATCATTGAAAAGCTCTATCAGGATAAATCTGAATCCACTGTAACTTATTTTTAAAAATTAAAACTTCTTACAAATTCTAGCTAATTTTAGGTACCTGCAACACACTTCTTACAAGAACTCACACCAGTGTCTCGTAAAATTCCTGCACCAAGAAACCCTGAGGCCATGTTTTGGGAGATGAGGTACAGTGGGTATTTGTGGTTGGGTAGCCAATGTCCATGCCTTCCCTCTTCTTGCGACACCCCCCCGCCACCCCGCCATTCACTTGTGATCAGCCCTTCCCAACTTTTAGCCCAAGTGACTCAAGTGAAGCTTCACCTCGTGTAGAGCTGGGTCATGTGGTTCTCCTAGTCCCATGCTCGGAAAACCACATGACCCTTTTAAAGCCAGCAAAACACACTATTGACATTGCTGAGAGGAAGGCAGGTTCTCTATCTTACCGAAGGTGAAGCTTTGAGGATAGAAGCTGAGCGTTTCTGGCATCCATTTTGCCATCAGGAGGAAGGAACCTGCTAAAAATGAGTCTACACATAGGAAGTCAGAACTGAGAGATGGCAAGAAACTGAGTCCTGATGAAATCAATGGAGTCGTCATCTCCAGCAATGCCTAAAACTAGATCACTTACATACACCAACAAATATCCTTTTTTGCTTGAGTCAGTTTGAGCTGGGTTTTCTATTTCTTGCTACTGAGTCAGGATACACATGAGTGAGGAGGGCGGAGAAGATGTTAACCAGGAATCAGAAAGGGTGAAGATAAGGCATCTACCCATGCACTGGAAAGAACAATCCCATGGCAATGGCTGGGGTTTTGCCAGGACTTGGTAGTTTGGGGGTTGGGTTTGGGTTCCAAGAAGTAGGTGGATGCAAATGGCAGAGCTCCTAGTTCATTGCATTTTCTCCCACACTCTATTACAAAAGCCATCTTTGTAGTCCAACGTGGAAAATCTTTCCTCATGGAAAAGGTTCCAACGCAGTCATACTGCACATCTCTCTCCATTGTCAGTGTTACTAAGGCATCTCTTCCAGCCAATAGTCCTTCCTTGTATTCCGTCTGTATTAACCCGGATTCCCTGGAAAGTCCTGGAAGATGGACTGACAGAACCCAGCACCACTCACCCCTCCGCCAGGCCAAGAAAGGACAGGTGCAAGGATTTAACGTGCTATTTGGGCCTCCTTGCTGTCATCCCATACAGCAATTAAGGTAGAGTTCCCACGGTAGCTGAATTCCAATTACCCCTCCACAGCGGCATCCAAACTGTTCGTTATCTGACCACAGAGATGTAACTGACTATTTGATGTCTGAGTTCAGCTGCAAACTGCCAAGCAGTCATTTCAGTTGGTGTATCATATAGCAGGGCATGGAGGAGGAGGGGCGAATCCTTTAATTACTCTCCGAAAGGACAGCCAAAGCCAAACTCCAATTTCCCTCCATGAAACAGGTCAGGTGGGTGTGCCTATAGAAGGCAGGAATATGTGCCTCCAATGGGACATTGGTCTGAAGAACTAAAGTCAGTTTGGGGATGGAGCTGGCATTTCTGATGTCCAGCAAAAGTCACGTGGGCCCCGGGCTGTCATCTCCTGTACCTTGTCATCTTTTTTCTGCCAGATAAGAGCACAGCCTCACAGGTAAGGGAGCAGCCGCCATTTCTATGCCAAGCAAGAGAGGCAAGTCCATGCCTAAAACTGGAACTATGCTGTCTGCCCATTTGTCGAAACTGGACAGAGGCCTGTGGAAAACTGTGGAACTGTCCCACTTGGTGACATCATCGTACTTCATGCAACCACTCTAGCCTCAGCCTAGCAGCATTGCTGTATCTTTACAAGGAAACCCTCTAGGGCACTTTTCCTGTAGAGTAATCAGAAAGTGGTATTAGTTAGGGTTACCATGGCTCACCATTACTAAGGATATTTTGCTCTAATATTGTTTTTCTTTATAAAATAAAACATAACATTTCATAATCCTCAACAAGCGTTCCTCACTAAGGAACAGATGCAATTGAAGGAATGATCCAAAGAGATACACAGTAGTACTATCTCATAGCCTTCTGACTGGTCCTGAAATATTATCAGTCCCTCAGATTCCAATCCAGCTCATAACAGTTACCTGTTAAAATTCCGTCTTAGTGATTAATGTATATGAACGCATTTTATAAATTCTAATGCATCAGACAAATGTAAAATTAAATATCCACCCGACCCCTCTCTTGGTCCTACTGCACATGGAACTTTACACTTCTGAGAACAGCCCTCTTTTGGGCTTCTTTGCATCTCTCATCAGATGGAAGCTGGGCCCCTCGCAATGCCTCTAAGTCCCCTCTTACCCAGAAACAAAACAGTGAGATCACGCTTAAAAGTGTGGAATGGGAAAATCCACGCTTCTCAGAATGTGATTAGTAAAAAAACACATTGAAACCAGCATAATAAGGTTTTAAAATAGACACAAAGCAGTTTCTCCTTCTGGTTCCCATCAAAGTACTACCAGACAGGTATCATGAAAGATAGAAATGGATCGCTCTGGCTAGCTAAGTTCTATAGGGTCAGAAGGACGAGAGACCCCAGGTTATTTACAGGGTGGATGCGTGGGAAGGAGAGCTGGCTTAGGACGCTGCACACAAGTGGCACTCTTAACTTGGGTCCCAGGCCTCCCAACAAAACGATGTGTGTAGAATTTCCTGAATGAAGGGCAAGGTTGCCCAGGGAAGCTCGGTGGAATGGCCTCTCCTTATGTATCTTACAAGTTTGTGAGGCAAGACGTCAATTTTGAAATTGTTGCCTAAGCTCTCTCCTCCACAAAATTCATGTTCCTGCTCGCTCTCTTTTAGCCCAAACTCTAGCAGCAACTAGATTTTATGGCATTTATTTATTTAAGAAAGGAGTTGCATAAAAGCAGAGAAAAAGGCTTTAAATTTCAATAGCCTCCTATTGTGAGTTTTCAAAACTTGGGCTTTTGAGCTTTGAAAACCCACACCTACAGGGAATCAGGGTATAAATTCTACAAAATGTAGAAAAAATGTTATTGGGCAGAGAAAATTTCCCACCTCCCTGAACTTGCCCAGACTGAAAGCATGTCTCGTGTCTGGGGAGAGGGAAGGGGAAAAGGGACAAAGGACTATGTAAGTTAGAAAAATCAGTGGGGCCTGGGATGAAGGAACCGCACACGCCTGCAGAGAATCCCCAGGGGGGTTTGGAGACCTCCCAGCACCCCCTCAAATGTCTCCTCGAACAAGGACTCGTTACTCAGCCCAGGGACTTCCTGGAAGCCCAGCTAGCTCCCAGGGACACTGAGTCCCTGCCATCCTTATTCATGTGCTAAGGATGCTGGGGAGCAACACTACAAGTTGGGACCATTTTTCTATAAAGGATTCATTCTTGGTCCCTCTGACACTTTAGCATGTATCAGAAGGCTTGTTAAAACACACATTTCTGGGAGCCATCTCCAGACTTTCTTGTTTAGTAGGTCAGGAGTGTAGCCCCCAAATCTCCATTTCTAACATGTTCCTCAGCGATGCTGATGCTGTTCCTCTAGAGACCCAACTTTGAGAACCACAACTTTAAATAAAAAGTTAAAAAAAAACAACAAAACAAGACACCTCTGTGAGGCCACCCTGCTGAACAGTCTTCTGCAACAACAGCAGACATTTCTATCTCCATTTTCCACATGAGAAAATTAGGGTTCAGAAAGGTGAAGTAACTTATTCAAGGTCACACAGCTCAAAAGGGGTGAAGGCAGAACTAAAACCTGAAACTTCTGAGAGCCCACCCAGTCCTTTCTCCATTCATGAGTGCTGCTGGGGTTAGATCTCAGATCTCTGCTGCCAGCTAGGGTGGGTTGCATATGCCCAGTTTCCAGAAGAACCCTTGAGCCAACCAGCAGTAACCCCTGTGACTGGTGGTGGTGACCGGCCCACAGCTCACGGGGAATTACAGATGCTGGGCAGAGGCTGTGCTCCACGGGAGTGCAAACTGCTCTTCCAAGGGATGGCGGACCCCTGCTGCTCCCGTTATTTGAGTTATGTGTTATAGCTCTCAAGGGACAGATTTATCTTGGTTTTACTTCACTTCTGTAGCACCAGTTTTGCCCACTTAGTGCTTTTAAGCTTTATATATCATTATCACATGCTCTGTTCTCCTATCACAGACAGTTTAGCCTTTATTGCTTTAATTTCTCTCCTGATGTTCTTGCCAGGGGACGAAAGGAAAAGTATATGGCCCTGTGGAAGAGACAGGCAGGGGGCTGGGATCCCTAGCCCTGGAGAAGAGGTCACAGGGAGCAAATGCCTAGCAAGGGCAAGGGGCATATCTGTTACCATCTCCTTTTCACACCAGGCAGTACAGTAAGGGGAGAGAGCAAGGGCTTCATGGTTCTGATCCCAGCTATCAACTTGTGAGCTGACAACAAGAACATTAATAGTACCAAGAACTAACGCTTCTTTAACACTCAGTGCATCCCAGGCACTCTGCCAAGCACCTCACCTTCATCATCACGCTCAACTTCTCTCAGCAACTCCAGGAAGTAGATACTGTTGTTTCTCCATTTTACAGATGAGGAAATTGAGGCTCAGAGCCACGAAGAGACTAACTGGCTACCACGTGGCAGTAGCGAGGGCACTGGAGCCCAAGGCTGCCTGTCTTTCACAACCCAGGCTCGCAAGCTCTGTGCCGAGCTGCCTCCCTAAGGCACCTTCTCACCTTTGGTGAAAATGCTGAGTGATCTCCATTTCCGCTGCTTCAGAGACTTGGTCCAGCATCCACTAGCCCCCCCGGCTTCCTCCATAATGTCTGTCTTCTGTCTCTCGACACTGAAGAAGGCCAGTCCCTCAAATCTGCACGTGGAGAACTGTACTCAAAACTTGGAAAGGCCTCAGCGATCAGTGGTCCTGCAGTCTTCACAAGTGGTCCCAGAGCCCAGAGGGGCCTACAGATGTCCCCAGAGCCACCATGGAGGAGAGAGAAAGGCCAGGTGTGGACAGGGCTCCAGCCCGCCCTCCTGCCCCTCCCACCACCCCCAACACACACAACCACGTCTATGAAAAAGGCTTCACGTTTACCTGTTGTATGTGTTGAGCTTCAATATAAGATTTGACTTGAAGGGCTCAAGAAGATTAAAAGAAAAAATAGGTGGAAACCTTGAATTTTGTTCCTAATTTACAGATGGGAAATAGGTAATTCATTTTTCTCTATGGCTAGCACTTTGGGGATCTCGGGGTAACTTACGGACAGCAGAAACTTAATGTCTGGCCCAAAGACGTCGAGGCCTACTGACACTTGGCAACTGCTATAGCGTAAGTGGCAGAAAACGTCCTGGTCCAAATCCAACTCAAAGAATGAGTTCTTCACACAGTGCTTCAAAAGTGGGTCATCTCCTCTCCCCTATCACCCCAAATGTTGACATCCATATGACAAGGTGAGGGGTGACTGAGGGAGGTTGCATGGGAGTCAACAGCACAGCTAAGTCTGATTTTTAACTTCTAACTGAGCTTTTTCATCTTCCAACAAGGCCGTGATGAGAGGTCTTGGATGTCCAGACCGTACACCACAACTCCTAAATGCACTTCTGCCAAGACCCCTGGAGGGGCCCTGACTCCCCATGTCACTGAGAACTGTTTATTCCTCAGGTTCCCAGTGTCCTTCTCATAAATGCTCTTTGGCTGTTGTTTAAGTCAGAGTTGATTTCTGTGGCTTGTCTTGAAACAAGTGAATAAAACTGACCTTAAGCAAACCTGTCTCCAGCTAGATCTTACTCAGCTCCATTAACTGGGCATCAAAGAATGCAGTTATGCACATCTTGAAAGTCATGTAAAGCTATCTGACTTAAGAAAATGTCAGCTAAAAAGAAAGGAAGCAAATCTCGAGACATTCCCCACTCCCCTCAGAATTCACCATTGAGTTTGAACTTCAAGACCATGCGTATTCACTATTGGTTGCTGCATAACAAACCATCCTGAAACTCCATGGGTTAAAACAGTTAGAATCTATAATTGCCCATGAGACTATGGCTTAGCTGGGTGGTTCTTCTTATCTCGGCTAGGGTTCACGTCAGCTGTGGGTCAAGTAGCTAGTTTCGCTCTGGGCTGGGCTCTCTCTTACGTTTTTAGGGATTGGCCAGTCATAGCATAGGGCATCTTGGCTGTTCTCCACGCGGTGTCTCCTCCTTCAGCAGATTAGCCCAGGCTTGTTCTCACAGCAGAGCAGGGCTCCAAAGGAGACAGCAGAACTGTGCAAGGCCTCTGAGGCCTAGGCTTGGGCTATCACTTCTGCAGCATTCTGTTGTACGAAGCAAGGCACAAGGCCAGCCCCAATTCAAGGGGTGAGGAACAGACTCCATGTCCTGATAGCAGGAGATGCAAAGTTATATTGCAACGGACGGGGGCTGGGAGGTGGGGGAGAATTGGGGTCATTTTTGCCAGCAACCTACCATATCATGTAAAAGTAGTAACACAGCTTAACCAAATAGTCACCGGAGGGGTTCAGTTACTTGTCCAAAGTTACAAATCATTTTAGAACAGGGTTTCTCCAATGCAGGACTTACTGGCATTTCTCTGTTGGAGTGGGGAGGGGCTGTCCTGTGCATCATAGGATGTTTAGCAGCATCTTTGGCCTCTACCCACTCGATGCTAGTATAACTCCCCCCCCATGATAACCAAATATGTGTCCACACATTACCTAATGTCCCCCTCTCCCCCAGTTGACAACTACTGGCCTAGAGCCAGGACTAGGAATTCTACACTCCCCTCCACCCAATACTGGACTCTTTGTGAGAAAATAATTCTCGACAGACTTCAAACTGAGAACGGGGTACAATTGTCACGTCCGTTTGGAGGTGACGAAATCAGCTCCCTGTCCCTCTTCCCAAGCTTTATTTGTTCTGTCAGCTCTCCGTGGATCTGGGCCTCCATCTCCTGAGAGGCCTCCCCCAGACCTGGTACCACCCAGCCTCCCTCCCTCCCCGTCCCCACTACTCACACTGACAATCGGATCTGCTCCCTGGTCGTGGGAAACATTCACCCTACAAGATATTAGGAGGCCCATTTTCAATGTCAGTTAACTTGTACAGCAGTTCCTCCCATTTGCCGGCCACTCTGGCTGAATGCAAAAGCATTTGCTGTTTCCCTGGCTGGGTATTTTTCATCCTGTGTCAATTAGCACGATGAAGGGGAGCTGATAATGATGTATGGTCTGTGCTGGTGTGGCCGGCACTGATGGGCCTGCAAGGAGGGCGGACTGCGCAGTGGAGCTCAGGCCTCATCCTGCTCTGCACGCTGCAGGGCCTGAATTCTCCATGGTTCTCGACAGTGCCCAGAGTGGTTTGTTTCTAGGTGCAATTTGACCCTCCTTCCCCGTGCCCAAAAAACAGAAACAAGAGAGGTTTTTGTATACAAGTAGGTAAGGGCTGAAGGAGGCCTGGAGATCATTCTCTCCAACCTTGTACACATAAGTCACCTTGACCCCAGAAAGGTGAGTGGGCTTTTCCAAGGTCGGCCAGCTAATTACTACCTAATCCAAACCTAAAATTTGAACTTTCTGACTCCCAGTCCAATATTCTTTTTTTGTTGTTGTTTTTGTTTTCTGCTTTCAAAACACATACTTTTTTTCCTTTCTAATCTTTATTTTCCAAGCCACCTTATACTTAATTGAGGCTTAAAATCAACAGCTATCGAGTGCCTTATAAGCATAGAGCTCTGGGTTAGGGGCCTCAGTCTCTCCCTGCAGGACTCTCATCATCTCATTTGGGGACGAGGAAGTTGGAGGAGGAGAAGACAGGTGCCAATGTTACTAACTTAAAAGTCAGAACTTGTTCAGTCCGAGAGCTACTAAGGATTCACTCCATGTCAAAATGCGGGCATGACTTTTGCCCTCCACAGGTGTCACTGCAGACAAAAATCAACCCATCTTCAGCCCCAGGCCGGAGTGGCGGGAAGCACCAGGACCCAGGACCGGGAGGACATTGACCATTAATTTCCGCAGCCTGCACCCAGGACGGGAAATTCTGATAAATTCAGAAGCAGCGCCACCTGGTGCTCATCCCAGAGAGCCAGCGAGCGTCTCCCGACCAAATTTTCCCAGCGCTTCTGCAGATGGTTTCTGTCTACAAAGTGGGTTGGCTGCATAGAATGACCCCATCCACGTAAAACTGAAATACTAGATAGAGTTTCAGAGAAATTTATAATGATGTGTTCAGGAAAACGTTGCACCAACATGTTTAAAGTCGTATCTCCGAGTGATTTACTTCAACTGGTACATATTTTGATCTTTGTATTTCTACCATTTAATTTTTTAAAACAATGAACATAGGTCTTTTTTAACCAATGAAAACAATAAAAACTGTATTCATTTTGGAGGCGAAGAAATAAATGAGCAGATCCTACGGGTGTCTAAACCCAGAATAAAACACTGAGCTACTCCTTTGTGCTGGCTAACTTTTGAGTGGGAATAAAAGTGCATCAAAATGAAACTTAAAGAGTCACCTCGAAGAAGAAAAACAAGGCAGAGATGTCAAACAAGGACAAGAATAATAGCTGGACCAGTAAAAATAAACCCTTTATACTTAGGGAACTCCTAGCAATTTGCAAAGCGCTCTAATGATCCTTTAACTTGTGAGATGCTTACACCCATGGCATGGAGTGAAGTCCACAAAGCTCTGTTCTCATCTCTCTGTTTGAGCCCTGCCTAAGCTATGTTATCTATTGCCATAGTAATAAATAATTAATACTAAAATTGATTGAACATTGTTTCAATGTTAGGCACTGTGCCAAGAACACTATATGTGTTATCCCGTTTCATCTTCACAACAACCCCATGGAGGAGGTATTGTTATGATCCACTAAATAGATGGTGTTACTGAAGCTCAGAGAGCTGACATCTGACCCATTAACTCATGAGACCAAACACTATGTCGTATTTGGCTTTATTTCCCCAGTATCCCTATGGTGGTGCCTGGGTGAGTGAATGGGTTCATTGACGTTGCATTAGGAAAAGCATAAAACAGTGAAAAAAAAAACGTTCCATGGAGACGAACCTGTATTGAGCACCGAAAATGTGCCAGACAGGCTGGTGGGTGTTGAGAGTAAAAAGATGTATAAGAATAAGTCCCATGGTGTTTCATTCATTGAGAGAGACCCTAGACAAGGGTCACTTTTGTGCCAGGGATGTGAATTCTATCATTATTATTATGTCAGTCAAGATTTCAACAGAAAACAGAGGAAACATCCAATCTGGCATAATTTGATGAGTTTGTTACTAATTACGAGACTGGAAAGGTAAAGTTCGCTGATCCTCAACTTTGAGCATGCTTCAGAATCACCTAGACCTAGAGGGCTGGTTAAAATGCAGACAGCTGGGCCCCACCTCTAATTTCTAGCTCAGAAGGACAGGGGGTGGCCTGCAAATCTGCATTTCTACTACATTCCCAGGTGCTGCCAGCCTCCTGCGGGGGAACCATCACAAGGGTGAGAGCAGTAACCTAAGGCCAGCAGGTGGAAGAACTGTCACTGCCCCAGGATTGCAGGGACAAGGACAGGGTGTGGTTGCCAGGACCTGGAAAGAGGCAGTTGTGTAGAGAAGACCACTAGAAAGGAGCGGGCTTTTGGTGGAGGAACACAACCAGGCTGCGGCTGCCTTTCGGGAAGGGGGTCGGGAACAAAGACTGCAGCCTCCCTCTCCTGCCACCCCCCTCCCTCCTTTCTCCTCTGCACCCAGCCCAAGTTGATGAGGTTCCAATGACTCAATCTCCCAGGGAACAAGCAAGATGAAGGCAGATGCAGAGCAGACCTAGGGGGACAGATGGAAGATATTTGGCAGACGTGTTGAGTTTAAAGTATCAGTGGGGCTGGGTGCAGTGGCTCACACCTGTAATCCTAGGACTTTGGGAGGTCAAGATGGGAGAATTGCTTGAGGCCAGGAGTTCGAGACTGGCCTCAGCAACACAGCAAGACCCTGTCTCTACAAAAAATAAATTTAAAAATTAGCCAGGCATGGTGGCGTGTGCCTGTAGTCCCAGCTACTGGGGAGGCTGAGGCAGGAGGATCACTTGAGCTCAGGAGTTTGAGGTTACAGTGAGCTATGATTATGCCACCGCACTCTAGCCTGGGCAACACAGTGAGACCCTGTCTTTAAAACAATAAATAAACAAATAAAAAGTATCAGTGGGACATCCAAAAGGAGATGTTGAGCAGGACAGGGAACACATGCTGGAGCTCAGAGAGGAAACCTTATTGACTGAGAATGTAGCCTGGCAGGTCTGTGCTGCTGGGGGCCCGGCCAAGATGCCCAAAGAGTCTGTGGTGGATTCAAGGAGAGGAGAGACTCCAAGTCTTGCTCACAAAACTTTGAGAAGCCTATCCAAAGAGGCACTTGGGGAGGTCGGGACAAGCAGGGAGAAGAAGTAAGACGAGGATGAGGTTTGGGGAAAAAACTGAAAGCGTGGGGGAAAAGAAAACCTGATACAGCCACCCCCAGCCCCACCACACTAAGAGGAAGCAAGAAACGGCTGCGTCTAAAACAAATGTGGCTCAACACAGCACCAGCCCCCAGGGAAGTTCCAGCCACACACTCAGGCAGCCTGACTCACCCACTCGACAGACAACCCCCTCCAGAGCTGAGCCGCCCCCTTCTTGTGCATTTGATGTCACGGTTCCTCCTCCCACGCGCGTTCAGTTCCACACAGCTTCATCCACAATCTGCTGTTTGCCAACCAGTAATTGTGAATTGCTGGACAGCACCTCGATGGTTTTAAATCTGGGCGAACTTGGAGAAATTGATGAGAAACCCCTCAGAAAATTGGGATCACCAAGGAAGCCCTCCCCCTGACCCCGCTTCAGTATTAGTTTTTCATAAGCTTGCTGGTGCCTCAAATTTCACCATTAAAGATTCATTCCTTTGGCTTAAGGCTTTAATCCTCTATTAAATGTAAATCTCACTGACAAGCCGATAGTGTTTGGGGAATGAGGTCATACATTAAGCCTTATCTATCACTGACACCTCAATGAGAGCAAGTTGACAGTCTTTTCAAGAGCCAGGTTTAATAAGGGAGAAGGGAGATAAACGTAAAGGTACTGGGGAACTTAGCAGCAAAGGAGGAGACACTCAAGGGGATAGTATCTGAAACTAACATTTATTGAGGCATTATGCTAATAAGAAAAAGAAAAATAGCTACCTTTTCCTGACTGCTTAAATGCAGCATGTTCCGTGCCATGCCTTTTACATACGGGGGGATAATTTACTGAGATATCTGTTTGTGTTTGTTCTCATTGCTGAAGGATGCTCAAGAGATCAAAAGAGAATTTCCCTGACTTAAAAACAACAAAAGAACCCTTGGTGCTCTGGGACCATTCTCCTTTATGTCCCATTGGTTAGAGTGCTTCCATGTGATATTATAAAATATCCAAATAAAAGTGGCTTAACTCGTGGGAAAATACCTCATCTCACATCACAAGAAGTCTGGAGATGGGAGGCTTTGGTGTGAGTGATGTTATTAAGGACCCAGACTCTCGACTTCCTTCGGGTCTGTTGTGCTCAGCAGGTTGCCTTGGTCCTCGAGCATGTCCCCTGGATGCTCAACCATCATGATACTGGGGTAAAGAAGAGGGGTTTTCCTCCTCCATGTCTATTCTTATAATTGAGGACTCAGTCCCCTCCCAACTCATGGCCCTGACATCTTTTAGGATACGACCATCACACTCGTGGTCCAAGCTGGCAGCATCTGCATGCCAGGCAGCAGGATGCAAGAAGGAAGAACGGGCAAAGGGCAGGTATGAACTTTCCCTTAGAGACGGTTCCCAGAAACCACAGCCCCTATTTCCTACCTAGATCCCTTTGGCCAGAACTCAACTGCGTGGCTATCCTCAGCTGCTGAATGTCAGCCCTATCCTACGCATTTCCTGTGCCACTAAAAATTCCATTGGCGTGAGAGAAGAAGAAACTGGATATTGAGGCCAAGTAGAGTCAATGTAAACTCAACATAACTTATGAGACCTACAGAAGACAACACTCACCCCAGTTTTGTTTAGGAGGCGGAAGCCCATGCACGGGGAGAGAAAATAGGGTGGGGAGGAGGGAAGAGGCAGATAAAGCCTTGGCCTCTTATAACAGGGAGAACTGTGGGAGTGGAGGTTTCCAAAAGCGGTTAGAACCAGGTCTCTGTTGGAACACGGATCTCTGCAGGATACCAGGGAGGTTGGATAGGATGCCAAGACCTGGACAGCACTGGCAAAAACCTCTGTGGTCAAACCTTTGTCTGGAAGAGAATGTGGTAGTTATACCTCATAACAGTGGCCCTGGGTCTGTTGAAAACACAAAGGCCGGGAAACAAAGCAGGACAAAGGCGGCAGCATCGTGGCACGGAAGGAGCATCAGTGACTCTGGCAGCCCCCAAGGACTAAGGTCTAGGCCCCTCCCTCATTTTTAAATCACAACATGAGTTCCCTAGATTGTGTATATCTTTGGGGATGGGCAGGGAATGCCCCTAAACATCCCTATGATTGATTTTCTCAACACTCTGGTTCACAGGAGCCTGGAGCCAGATTTAATTTGATTTAAAACAAGTAAAGTATTTTGGCATTTCTCATCGCTAGAATGCCGTAGAGCAAATTCATAGCCATTCGTTTACGTTATTGTCACAGTTGTGGCAATCCTACAAGGTTGGTGCTATTTTTCCCACATTACGGATGAGGAGGCTGAGATTCTGAAAAGTTAAATCACTTATACAAAACTAGACAGCTTGGCTGGCCAGAGAGAGTCAAAGCTCTACCCCAAAGCCAATACTATCACTCTGGTACACGTTGAAGGAAAAGGAAAAGTAAACTCATAAAGAGGAAAGTTAGCAACTCCACAATACTGCCAATGGCCAGTCTGAGCTTGTCTAGAGATAGGTGAGCACAGAGAGTGCAGACACTGTCTTGGATGAGGCTCGTGGTTGCAAGTGACAGAAATAAAACTGGCATAAGCAAACTAACAATAACAACAGTAAATGTGTTGGTTTACCACTCTGGGAAGTCCACAGTACATCTGGCTTCATCTATGACTACATCCTGGCTGTCTTTTCTAACACCTCAAGTCTTCATGCCTCCGTGTTGGTCCCATCCTTAGGCATGCCGTCTTTGTGTGGCGACAACATGGTGCCCAGCAACTGCAAGCTTATATTGTATTAGGTCTGTAGCCCCAGAAGAAACAAGAACATCTCTTCTTCAATAGTTCCACCAAAAGTGCCAAGATTATTCACTTTGGCCTGGATGAAGTCATGTGCCCATCCCTGAACTAATCACAGAAGGGAATAGAAGACAATGACCTGTATCATGTCACTTAAATCTGGTCTGAAAGTAGAAGAAGGTGACTCTCCAAGGGGAAATAAGGGTGATTTTACCGAAGAAAAGGAACAGCTATGGGCAGGCCACAGCAATAGATATTCACTACAGAGAACAAAGTAAACTCCATGTACACACATGCATGCATGTGCATGTGCTCACACATACACACTCTTTTGAGCTGCAAAGATCAGCAAGTCAGGCCCCAACCAGTCCTGGACCCAGCAAGGTGTAGTAATATTAGTGCCAAGAACTGCTTAATAGAACTCACTCCCAAAAGTCCCCCAAAAGACCCTCTCTTAGTTGAGAAAGGTACCCCATAGACAGCAGGAACATAAACCTGTTGAACACCCTGCCCACTTCCCCTTAATGCTTGGCAAGAGGCAGACTCTCCAGGAAATAGAGCTTGGGGACAACCATTCCCTTTTCCAACCCAAGGCTGTCATGTTGGCAGTTTGGGCATATTCCAAAGGTATAATCGTGAAGGGATAATAGAAACGTTCACTCTTGATTTTGTGGCAGAAAAGGTACCCTTGTTCTGAACCATCTGCTACCTTGGAAAACACAGTAACAAGATTTAAGCTGCCAGATTACTTATATAACCTGTGCATTCATGTAGCAGAAACAGCAATGTTATGCAAATCAATCAAGTGGCACCTCAGAAGGCATATGACACATCCATGTCATTTCCCCAAATCAATGGATTTTACACTGTTACATGAACGTACGCACACTCTGTCTCCCCAGACAGTCTCTGAACTCTGCAGCCAGGTTCCACTCTACCCTGAGATCTACCTAGTCAGGAGATTCTCCACATTCTTTGCACCCTCTGCACCTTTCTCTATAGAGAGTCTCCAAATATTCAACCTATGCTTTTCCCAGGATCCCTGGTGCCTCTGATGCTGAGAACCCAACAGCCAGATTTTCACTGTGTTAGAATTTTCAGACTCCAGGTACTTGGAAGAGGCGGGCAACGTTGACCCAACTGACAAACGTGAATAACGTCATGTGTTGGTGGGTTCAAAATCAAAAATGCTGAGTTCTTTCTAGAATGAGGTGGCATGCAAATAAATAAATTCTCCTACAGTTGCTTTCCATTGGTGATGCCATCATATACTCAGATACCCAAACTAGAAAGGTGGAAGTCATCCATCTCTACTCCCTCTCTTTAGCCCCCATCCCATCACCCGGTATTATTATTTTCATACCTAGATATTTATCAAACCCATCCCCAACTCTTCAGCTTTTTAATGGTTCTCCATCTCCAGCCTTGCCCTCCTCCAACCCACCTTCACTATTGATGTTGGTGTGATCCACCCGAAATTCAGATCCATCATATCCTTCTCTGTGTTAAATTCCCCTGTGGCTCCCTCTCACCCACGACAATGTTCTCATACTCTTCCAATAAGCTGTGAAGAGCATCCCAAGTTATTTGCGACCACAGCAACCAAAGTGCCAATGTTTGAGAGTGGTTTCCCTTGCGTATAAAGTTGAAGAGGTAGGAGTGGGATGGAACATGCATTGTTCACGTGAGTGCTTACAGCCTCCCCCTCCCACCTTCCAAACTGTATTAGGGCTGCCGTAACAAAATGCCACAGACTGGGTAGTTTAAACGGCAGAAAGTAATTTTTTTGCAGTTGCAGAGGCTGAAAGTCTGAGATCAAAGAGTCACTAGGGTGGGTTTCTTCTGAGGCCTCTTTCCTTGGCTTGGAGATGACAGTCACCTCCTTGTATCTTCATATTGTCTTCTCCCTGTACATGTCTGTGCCCAAAATTCCTCTTCTTATAAGGACACCATTCATATTGAATTAGGGTCCACCCTAATGACCTCATTTAATTTAATAACCTTTGTAAAAAACCTATCTCCAAATATGGTCACATTCTGAAGTACTGGGGGTTAGGACTTCAACATATACATTTTTTTGGCATGGGGACACAATTCATCCCATAAAAAGTTTGTACATGTTCAGTACAGGTGTAATTTTTTTCAGATATTTTTTATCCACAGTTGTTAGAATTCATAGATGCAGAACTCATGGATATGTAGGACCAGCTGTACATGCTCGGTTTTGTAGATGGCCGACCCAGCCAGCCTGTCTCCCAGCAATGGCTGTGTCACTCACTGGTTCCTTGGTGAGCCCTTTATCTTGTGTTTAGGCCCCAGGTTGCATAAAAGGCACATATCTCTAAGCACTAGAAGCCCATTTGGCTCAAAGAGGTGATCAGGTTACAAGAAGTACATGGGAGGCTGAGGCTGATTATGGCCCATGAATGCCAGTCCTCCTGTCTCACGCCCTCCCGTACCAGGAGTGGAGGACAGAGTAGGCTGGACCAGCTTCACTGTCCCCACTTTCTCCCGTGCATGTTACCATCTCTCACTTTTTCTTTTGCAATCTTTAATTGGCATAAAGAATTGAATTAGGTTACATCAACATGCACAAATGATTCAATTCCCCAGTAAAGAGTTCGAGCTATTTGGACATTATATCTGTTGGTAGACTGTATTTCTTTGACCTCAGCTGTTCTCCAGTCTCCAAACCTGGTGGGTCCAGCTTTATAGGGACTGTAGAAACCTTGTCTCTTTCATACTTACTGGATATAAAAAGGGTGCTGCTGCAGCCAATGAGCTGGTCATTGTGCAAAAGCCTAGGCACACCCAAGAGAATCTATTACACTGTAGAATGCCACCTGCATGCATCTGGCCATGGGAAACACAAATTAACCTATGGGATAAATCACAACTCCTTCAGAGAACAAACAGTTCTCACCATGTTCTTTCTACCTCTTCAGCCACAACTCATGACATACTTTCTGCTCCGGAAACACCAAACCATTTATCATTATACACACATACATCTTTTTATTTCTCTTCTCCATTTATTTGATCACACAATCTTGCCTCCCTGTCTAACAGTGATTCATACTAATATATTTACCAAGGTGTGTCTCCTCTGGGACTTCTTCCTCTTTGGGTTAGACTGAGAAGCTTCCTTCTATCATAGTACTTACCAGATTTTATTACAAATATCTGTTTATGGGTTGACTTGCTTTGATGTGTGAGTTACTTGCGCCCAAGGGCTATATCATATCAATTCATTTTAGTATTCCTAACACAGAACCTGGTACATGCAAACTGCTGGAATCTGGCTAATTGCTCAAACTTCCTTCCTCTGGGATTTTAACTAGTTGGTACTACACATTAAGGCCACATGGAAATCTGAGTATTATCTTTATCCCTGGTTGGGCAGGGGCCATCAGCTTCAAAATGCAAAGTATCTGATTAATCGTATCGACAAGTGTGGCTTAGGCTTACAGCCAAACCTAGGTTTCCTGCCACCTCCACATCCAAACCTTAAAACATCAGGCTGAAGAAGGGGCTGAGGAAAAGAAGTTTTGTTACCATGATTATTCGTAGAAAGAGCTGATGCCGATAAATGATGAAACCGGTCGATGTTTGACTTTTTTTAGAAAGACCATGAGTTGTTTTTCTTATGACAAAACCCATAGTGATTACAAAATGTACTGGAAAAAACAGGCTTCAGCAAAAATAAAGTACAGTCGTTTCCTGAGACTCTTGGACAAAATTGCATGGGGGAGTCAGGGAAACGCTTTGGTGGTTCATATTAGCCACCAGATGTATTTCTAGCAAATACAAACCAATTCCGTGGCTAGCGGAGGTCACTCTGCCAACTGTCCAGGTTCACTCTACCTAAAGACAGAGCTGAGAAAACCGTGAAGTGTTAGAGTGAGGATGTCACCTTCTGCCTGAAGGCTGATATGTGACGTCAGAAACGGGTATAAAGAGGAGGCCGAGACGATGTCATTGAGTGGGTCCATCAGATAAATTTAAAAACATCTGTTAAAAATGTTTTAAGTTATGCCCTTTCAAAGTCTATAAGGAGACTTCTCTGAGAAAAACAAATATAAAAGACTCTTGCATATAAGAAAAGACGCTAGCTTTCTCACAATAAAAAGAAACTGTACTGAAAACCACAATGAGATGCGATTTTCACCTTATCAGAATGTCAAGAATCATAAAATTCGATCATATCCTGTTTGAGGGGACAAAGCTCTTTCATACGCTATTGGTAGAAGAATAAATTGGCATAATCTCTAATCTCTACGATGAGAAATTTGTCAATATCTATCAAAATTACAAGAGCCCATAATTTTTGACCCAGTAAATCTGCTTCCAGAAATTTATTCTATAGATATACCTGCATAGGAGCAAAATGATTGCATTAGTCAAGGTTCTCCTGAGAAACAGAATCAATAGAGTACATATAGATTCACAGGAGGAGATTTATTATGCGAATTAGCTCACGTGAGGCTGAGAAGTCTGGAGAACCAGGAAAGCCGGTGGTGTAGTTCAGTCCAAGCCCAAAGGCCTGAGAACTAGGGCAGCCACTGGTGTAAGTCTCAGAGTCTGAAGGCCAGAGAACTAGGAACTCCAACGTCCAAGGACAGGAGAAGATGAATGTCCCAGCTCAGGAAGATAGAGAACCTGCCCTTCCTTCACCTTTTTGTTCTTTCTGGGCCCTCAGCAAATGATATGATGCCCACCCATCAATCTTCCCTACTCAGTCTACTGATTCTGGAAACGCCCCCACAGCTATACCCAGAAATAATGTTTGACCAGCTATCTAGGCATCCCTTAGCCCAGTTAAGTTGATACATAAAATTAACTATCGGAAGATGTATGTACATGGTTATTCATGGCAGCATTGTTAATATAAAGGCAAAAGAATGGAAAGAACATACATTTACATCAAAGGAGTCTACTTAAGTAATTTATGAATTATCCATACAGTGGACTATGACATAGCAGTGGAAAAGTATTAAGCTTAATTTTATGTATGATGTGGAAGCTTTTCAGTATATATTATAGTGGTGGGGGAAAAAGGAAATTTCCGAAGAAAATGTACAAAATGATAACACTTATGTAAAAACACATGAATGTATTTATGCAAAGGCAGAGTAAAATGTATGGTTACCAGAAGTGCAGCAGTATTTATTGAAGGCAAGTTATTCAAATGAATATGATTATTACATGGCTGCTCCCTCTGGGTACTGAGGTTAGAAAATTGCCCTTCGCAAATTTTCCTATAATCACAGACGTTTTTGGAGCTGGAAGAGTTCTTAGAAAATATCAAGCCCAGCCCCCTTACTCTACAAATGAATAAACTGAGGCCCAAGTTGGTTAGTACCAGGGCCTCAATAGGAATCCAGGTCTTCCCCAACAGGAAAAGAATACAAAGCAAAAAGACTCCAGTCTTTATTTAAAACTTACCATTATTACAATTGCTGCATTCTCTTAGAAGCCTTCCCATCTGCTCCAACCCCACCCCAGCCCTAAGGAACATTTTCCTGTGCTACATAGAAGTGAGAGAAGGAAGTTCATTTCACAAAGGTAAAGGCTGCTTGAGAAATCAAGTGTGGACTTTCTAATACTGGAGGGTGATGCACCGTCAGTTTAATTCCTATTCATTTGTGGTGCTTATTAGAGTGTCTGAAAATATAAGCTGAGTAATTGGAGCATTAAAATTGATTAATTGAAGTAGGCTTTTGGTGTAAATACACCTGGAGAAATTTTTCAAGGTGGGATTGGATTCTCTGCTAAAGGCTTGGGGAAATTCAAACCTCTGAGCATGGGAACAGGGATGGAGTGGTGGTTTTAAAGTATGGCTGCAAATTTTTTGATGTTCCTGCCATCAAAAGGTGGGGTCTGTGTCCCTTCCTCTTAAATCTGGGTGGGTTTATGACTGCCTCAACTTACAAAGTATGGCAGAAGGATGCTATGTGGCTTCTAAGGCTAAGTCATAAAAACTCATACAGCTTCTACCTGGTGGCTTCCATTCACTTGGAGCCATGAGCCAAAACAAAAGAAATCTAATCATCCTGAGGCCACCATGTTGAAAGGAAGCCCAAGTCACTGCGAGAGACTGCATGTAGGTATTCCAGTTTACAGTCCCAGCCAAACTCAGCCTTCATGTCACCCCAGCCCAAATGGCAGACCTGTGAGTGAAGAAGCTTCCAGACGATTCCAGGTCCCAGCCATTAGAGTCATCACCAACTCTTTCAATCTTCCCCGCTTAGGCCCCAGAAAAGGTAGCCCCAGTATTTCCTGTCCAAAGTCTTAACCCACAAAATCTGTGAATATGATAAAATAGTTCTTGTTCTAAGCCACTAAGTTTGGGGTGCTTTGTTATAAGTGTAGTGATACTTAGGTAGCCAGGGCAGGTGAATCCTGTAACAGTTACGATTGCCCAATTCCCAAGGCTCTAAAAAAAGAACTGCTCCAGAAATTAGTTTTGACCCCCACCCTGAGATGATTTCTCATCTCTTCAACTGAGCTACACTATACTTTGCTTGTACTTTTACTCTAGCTCCTCTGACTCACCATGGTTCCTACTGACCTGTCTGCCTCCCTTCTAGACTAGGAGATCCTCAGCTGCAGAGCTGTCTCTTGTTCATCTGTACAGCCCCATCGCCCAGTGCAGAGCCTGGAGCCTGTAAGAAGCTCAACACGTGTTTATTGGATGGATATTTGCCTCCACACAGCAAGGAATCCCTCCCTTCTCTTGGGCATACTCATATTCAGAGCTGAAGATAATCATAGAGATCATCTAACTCATCCTTTTTACATTACCAGGCCTGGAGGGAAGGAGTGACAAGCCCAAGGACATATAGCTGGTTAATGAACTAGGACCAGACCCACCCGTCTTCCCTCTCCACACTGCCATCGAGGTACAGTGAGTCCACATGAGAGGCAGGGAAGCAGGGTGGTTAGGACTCTGAGCTCCGGAGGCAGATAGACCTGATACAATATCCTGTCCAGCCACCCTCATTGGTGCATAGTGGTGGCTTCTCCAGAAGGAATGAAAGGGATTTGGCATTTCACGCTCCCCCCTGCCTCACCCTCAAAGAATAAACAGAGTCTTGTAAGTTTCCGTGGTCTGAGTCCTTCCTGTCAGGGTCTAAATCCTTGTTGTAGGGGGAAAGGAATAGAAGAAGCTTTGTTTGTATTGAATGGCCTAAAAAAATATCAGGGTTTGGAAATATGGCAAAACAACTAGGGAGTATGGGAAAGGAGAAATGAAATCTGAATCCAGGGAGTTGGCCCTAGAAAGGCTGTCAGACTAGGGCAGTTCTGAACTGGGGACGATGTTGCCCCAGGGGACATTTCGCCACATCTCATGACACGTCTTTGTCACAACTGGGAATTGCTACTGGCATCTGGTAGGTAGAGACCAGGGATGCTGCCAAACATCCTCTGATGCACAGGGTATTCTCCCCACAACAATGCCTATCCAGCCCAAAACATCAGTAGTGCCAAGGTTGGGAAACCCTGGACTAGGGGAAGCACAGCTGTGGGGCACCCTGGAAGTTCCCAGGAGCAGCAGCAGCAGACTAAAGGACCCACCCCAACACCAAGGCCCAGGGATAGCTCCTAGGGAAGCCTGTCCAACCTCCTGATGGATCTTCATTCTACCTGCGGTCCAAGCCCTTACCTGCTAATTGGCTGGTCCTCAAATGAGGAGGCCCCCAAGGCACAAGCAAGCCGTAGAATACGGGAACAGGGGCAGGAACAGGGTCAGACCAGGACACGTCAGCGTATTCTGAACTGGGAACACTGACCTCTCTATTACAACAGAAAACAAAGGTGGTTAAGCAGAGTTCTCCCAGCAACGTCTGTGGCAAGAAGGGTGGCAGAAGACAGCAGTATTGGATGGGACTAAGCCCATGTATCTGATTCCCACGAAAAGCATTAAAGTGAAAGTGACTCCTGACCACCCGCTAATGATTGTGATTATTTGGCTGCCTGTGAGATGGTTTAAGAAATGATTTGTGAATTTAAATTTTAATTAAGGCAGAAGCCCTTGGGGGCCTCTGGAATTCAAGCATTAAAAAGGAAGACCTACTGCCAGGGAAGGGGAGGGCTCTGAGGGCACCAGAGGCTGGAGGACGTGCCTGTCACCCACACCCACTGACCCAGCAGCCTGTAAGGAAGCCCAGGTTTGAGGTCACTGATGGGCACTGGGATCAGGGGTCAGGGCAGGACAACTCAGTGGAACTGTTCACTTTGGTGTTCTAGAAAGTTCTACAGGTAGAATAATAAAAATAAGGAAAGCATCCAAGTTTTCTACCACTTTTTTGGGTTCCAAGCCTCAAAATGTGCTACTTCTCCCACTTCACTAGCATTGGACCCTGCATCAGAATTCCCGGGATCTCATCCCCTCCCCTTCACTGATGTGACCTTGAACACTCTGTTCATCATCCCCAGTCTTGGTTTCTCTGTGTGGGACTGATAATGCCACCCCTGGTTACCTCATAGGGCCATTTGGAGCCTCCATCCTAAGGGAGATGAGAGCACCTTGGGATGGGTGGACCCTCTGGGAGGTCACCCCACTCACCTGATTCTCCCTGAGATCTGGCAAAAGCACTCATTCACTTCTCAAGTTTGCTACGGCAAAGAAAACACATCCACCCTGAGACAATGGTATAGACCTGACCAAAAATTTTTTTTAAATAGCCAACATTCTCATGCAGCTCAAACTCCATTGGATCCTGGAGACATAGGTTCAAATACTAAGTCCACCACAGACAGGTTTTTGTAGATCTTTTTATGGTAAAAAGCACACAACATTAAATTCACCATCTTCACCATCTTTAAGCATACGGTTCATTAGTATTCACTATATTCACAGTGTCGTGCTACAGATCTCTAGAACTTTTTCGTCTTGCAAAACAGAAACTCTATACCCATTAAACACTAATTCCTTCTCTCCCCCCTCCCCTCCCCAGCCCTTGGCAACCCTCTTTCCATTTTCTGTGTCTGTGATTTTGACTACTTTAGATATCTCACATAAGTGGAATCAGACAGTATTTGTCCTTTTGTGACTGGCTTATTTCATTTAGCATAATGTTCCTGAAGTTCATCCATGTTGCATGTGATGGGATTTCCTTCCTTTTTGAGGCTGAACAATATTCCATTATATGGATATATCACATTTTCTGTATCCATTCATCCATCGATGGAGGTCTAGGTTGTTTTCAGGTCTCGACTATCATGAAAAGCACTGCACTGTACATTAGAGTGATAATATTTCCTTGAGATCCAGCTTGGAATTTTTTGTATATGTGCCCAGAAGTGGGATTGCTGGATCACATGGTAATTCTATTTTTAATTTTTTGAGGGAACTACATACTGTTGTCCATAATGGCTGCACCATTTTACATTCCCATCAATAGTGCACAGGGGCTCCAGTCTTTCCACCTCCTTGCCAACACTTGTTATTTTCTGTTCTTTTGATAGTGGCCATCCAAATGAGCATGAGGTCACCGAATTTTGGGAAATTCAAATACCCCTCTCTGGGTCAGGACACAGGAAACCAGCTGAATTGGTTTAGAAGATCTTTCACATTGTTCCCAGCTCTAAACAAAATTCAGCAAATTGGTCTGTGTCACCACACCAAAGGGGATCAGGGACGTGAAAAAAGAACCTCTGCCAATTCAGAAGGGCTCTACAACTGTTGAGGAGCAGATCACGTAAAGGCTAAGGGAGTGGACTTGGTAGTCTGACTGCCTTAGATTTGGTGCTCGCATCTGCCAGCTGTGTGTGACATTGTCAGTTTCTTTACCTGTAAGATGCAGGTGATAATTATCACCCACCTCCATAGGTTTGATGAGAAGAACAAAACAAATCTCATGAGATAACAAATCTAAAGCAATTG
This sequence comes from Daubentonia madagascariensis, assembly GCA_023783475.1. Lineage (NCBI taxonomy): Eukaryota > Metazoa > Chordata > Mammalia > Primates > Daubentoniidae > Daubentonia > Daubentonia madagascariensis. Next base: position 1,665,056 of record JAKFHU010002505.1, on the reverse strand, counting down.
GAAGGGTGTTTGTTCCTTGCTAAGAGAGAGAGCTGAGACTATTTGTTCCATTAACAAGTGGGGCACACAAGGGCTCCGTGACAAGAGCCAGCTACTTACTGTCTAAGGGAGGCACGGAATCACAGAAAAGACACAGATTTTGGTGTTAGACAAACCTGGGTGTGTTTGAATCTCAACACAGCATCCTAGTAACCATGAGACTTTAACATGTTCTTTAGTCACTCTGAGTTTCATTCAGTTTACTCAGCTGGAACATAAAGATTTTTTAAAATTACTTTTTGGGATTGTTGGATGGCATATAATGTACCTACCTGCCACATAATAAGTGTTCAATAAATGATAACTGTTATTTCTGTGTTGCTATCCTTTTCTAAGAAACATGGCCTATCTGAAGGTGATAGCATAGCCCAAGGGCCGCCCGAAGTAGGAGGAAGAGGAAGAGGTGAGAGAGAAGGGGAAGAAGGATGGGTTTTGTATTCACAAATACTCCTTTCCCAGAAACAAGCCATTTATCAAAGTATTGGAGTCTCGTTTACTGTCAAAACGCAAGGGCTAATTACATTTGAAGAACAATGGTCTACAAGAGCAAAAAAGACAGGGCCTGTTCAATTAATGGGGACAGAAGGGGGGGTTCTCTAGCTAACAATATTTTGGACATCAGATTGGAATGGTTTAATTAGCCAATGCTGGGGACTCTGGATTGTCTGTGGTTCCAGAAGCCATTAGTCATCTGCAGCTTTTAAGCATATCATTTCGATTCTCCTATTCAACAAATACTTTTTGAGCATCTGCTACATGTCGAGCTCTGTGCTCAACATTAACGATACAGCACAGTCGGTGGAAGACAGACAGCTTGGCCCTCTGCATCAGTCAATGTTCCTAGAAAAGCCAAATAAATAGGATATATAGAGAAAGAGATTTATTATAAGGAAATGGCTCACCTGATTATGAAGGCTGAGAAGTCCCGCAATCTGCCGTCTGCAAGCTGGAGAACCAGGAAAGACGGTGATGCAATTCCAGTCAAAGCCCGAAGGCCTAAGAACCAAGGAAGCCAATGGTGTACATCCCAGCCTGAGTCTGAAGGCTCAAGCACCTGGAGCTCTAATGTCTAAGGACAGGAGAAGATGGATGTCTTGGCTCAAGCAGAGAAAGCACATTCTCCCTTCTTCTGCCTTTTGGTTCTATTCAGGCCCTCAAGGGATTGGATGACGCCCACCCATGTTGGGGAGCATGATCGTCTTTACTCAATCCCCTGATTCCAGTACTAAACTCTTCCAGAAACATCCTCACAGACACACTCAGAAATAATGTTTTACCAGCTATCTGGGCACCATTTAGCCCAGTCAAGTTGACACACAAAATCAACCATCACACCCTCTAATAGGCATCTCAAACTTATTATGTCTACAAAGAGTTCTCATTTTATCCAACCCACGCTCCTCCCCCACCTCCCACATTTCAGTAAAAGGCCTCTGCATCCGCCTAGCTGCTCATGTCAAAAACCATCCTTGATTTCAAAGCCATCCTTGAACTCTTTCTTTTTGTTAGAAGTTACTTCCAATACATCCACAAGCCCTGTTGGTTTTATTGCCAAAGTAGAACTTGGCTCTATCCACTCCTCTGCAGGCACATGGCCATTACCCTAGTTCAAGGCAACTGCTCTCGTCTGGGTTATTGCAAAGCCTCTCTTAGGAAGAAAAAAAAAAAGTGGTTTTTCTGTGTCTACGCCAGGTTCCCTTTGCAATAGACACAACATCCAGGGTGATATTTTGAAATGGCAAACCCCGTCATGCTCTCCTCTGCTTAAAACCCTTCAATATCTTCCTGTTGCTCTTAGGTTAGAGCCCAGAGTCCCTAAAATGGCCTACAAGTTTCCACATTCCCTGTCCCCACCCACCCCTATAACCGCATCTGTGACTATGTTCTCGATTGTTTGGCTAAGATCTAGGTCCGTTAAGCACCTTCTCACCTCCAAGCCTTTGCCCTTGTTGCTCTCTTTGCACTTGTATTTTCCCCATCTATTCACAAGCCTAGTTCTTTGTTCTCATTCCGGCTTCAATTGAAATATTAATATTACTCCCTCAAAGAGGTTGTCTTGACCTCACCATCCAAGTGATCTCTCCCAGTTACTCTCCAGCCCATCACGTTATTTTTTTCTTTCACAACACTCGCTGCGTCGATAACCACCCAGCTCATGCGTTGGTTTTTCGGATGCCACGTTCCCACACCCATCAGGGGGCATCATGACGCAGGCTCTTTGCCAGTCTTGTTCACAGTTCTATTCCCGGTGCCTTGCACGGTGCCTGGCACATAACAAACTGTCAACAAATGTTAATCGACTAAATGAATGAAGGTGATAAAGGGCAGGACAGTGCAAGAGCTCAGGAAATAATGTGAATAATTCTCCAGGGCGGCTGGAGCTTTCAGTGAAGATGTGCCGTGGGCTAGGCTCAAAGCACTGAATGGGAGTTTTCTAGATTAACAACAGTAGTAAAGCAGGATGCAGGGGTGCGGGGGGAAAGGATTGACAGATTGGGGGATAAAATGTATTATAGCCACAAAGAACGAGTGAACATGCCACAGAGGCACAGAGGCACTGCAAGGGAGTGTGGAACTTCTGGCTGATTCCAGCATAGTTACTGCCTCATTAATAAGGTGATTGAGGAAAGACTGCCAGGATAATCCCAAATCACAACGAAAACAAAACAAGAGTCAACTTGTTCTGGGAGTGAGTGATTCCTAGTTAAGTCATAACATAGTCCTGGGAACACCCAGTGGGTTGTAATGAGTGATATTTTCTGGACTCATGGTGTTGGGAGGAGAGGGGCCCATTGCCAAGCCCTCACAGAATATTAGGATCTCTCCCCCAACCTCTGCAAACAATGAGCCTGTTATAGGCTTCCTCCTCCTACCCCTGTGGGACCTGCAATCAGTCCTTACTTAGCTCTTATCTACTTAGCAAATCACAGCGGAAAGGAGAGCATGTCCTGAGTCCCCAACTCCATGTTAACCCGGTTAATCCGCAAACTGGCTGGTCTTACATAACTCAATATTGAACTCAGGGCTGGGCAACAGGCAGAGAATAGCAGGAAATGAATGTATAAGGTGACATGAAGAAGAACGGCAGGTTATCCTTATGTCTGTGGAAGGACTAGACATGATGGAAGGAGGTTGCTCTGGCCACGGTGCAGGGTATGGATTGAAGGAAAAGATTCCATGGGCAGGAGACCTGAGAAATGAAGTGTGGGAAGAAAGGCTGGATTTTTGAGGCACATTTGGCGAGTATTGATGAAGATTTTGTTGATCATTGGAGGTGACAAGTAGAGATGAGGGAGGGATCTGGAATGACACCCAGATATTAAGCTTATATCACTGGATGAATCTGGTCATTAATCAACATAGGTGACATCATTGAAAGAATAAGTAGATTCAGGAAACTTCAAAGACTTCCTTCATTTTCACATTTCTCCTCGGGCTTCTGTCACTGCAAATGTTTCTACACCTTCCAGTGGTGAAATATATTAGTTGCTCACAATGATTTGTAATTTTCCCACTCTTCTCATGCTTCCCGGTAGAGGGAGTATAATCTCTGCCCTATTGTCGTTGGGCTTGGCAGCCATGGGACCTGTTTTGACCAACGGAATGGAGCAGATGTGACAACCGCCATATCCAGGCAGGAATGATAAATGAATCCCTATGGTCTGGTTCTGCCGTCTTGAGCACCTGTCACCTGTCATGAGTACAGCATGCCCCTGAGAGTGGCTGCTCCTTGCCAAGACAAGTGGAGCAAGCCCAGCCCAGGAGAGCCATGAGCGACCCTCAGCTCTAATATAATATAAGCTAGAAACTTACACCCTTGGGATTTGGGGTTGTTTGTTGCCACAGCAAAAGCTGACTATGACATCTTCAGAGTCTCAGTGCCCCACAACAAATGACTCACCCTCTTTTGTTCCTTATTCCCTCCTTGGTGAAGTTGAACTGAATGACCCCAACCTCCTTCCTGTTTCAAAATTGTTTGTTCTTTTAAAGACTATGTCACTGCTCTATCATATACCATTGTTTTGAGGTTTGAGCATTTTTATTTCTTTCCAAAGACGGAGGTTAATAAGGCAACTTTAACTTACCAGACTCCAGCCTGGAAGTTAATGGTACCAAACTGGGACAAGACCAAAGACCTTGGGTGGTTTAAGCTGCTGTGGCAGAACTTCTATTCTGAAGACCATGAGATTAAAAAAAAAAAAAACTATAAAGCACAAACCTGCCGCATTCAGCTGCTTAGGTTATTTATACGAGCATTTGCCGATTCAAATTGTGTGCTCAAATCAAATTTCCCTGGTTTATGCCTTCTTCAGCAATTACTTAAAGGCAGTTTACCTCTCTCTGGAGGAACATAGCAGAAAGCCCTATAGACAAAATCTCGTTGACTCAGGGAGAGATAAACGAACTCCAGGCCTGGTGCTGCAGAAGTCACTTTGCCCATGGAAGTGAACGCTGATAAGCCTCCTGGCTGGTTTGCAGCTCCGCATTCTCTAAGGAGGAGGGTGAGGTTCGTGGAAATTGAAAGAGAGAAGTACGCCTTGGAAGGCAGGGAGAAAGAAACCACCTTCTCTTCATGGAGTTTCTTTTGTGGGGGTGCTATGGTTTGGATGTAGTCTGTCCCCCTCAAAACTCATGTTGACATTTCATCCCCGATGTGGTAGTGTTGGGAGGTGGGGCCTAACGGGAGGTGTTGGGTCGTGGGGGTGGATCCCTCATGAATAGATTAATGCCCTCTCTTAGGGTGAGTGGATTCTCACTCTCCCAGGAATGGATTATTCACAGGAGAGTGTGTTGTTGAAAAGAGTCTGGCTTGCTCGGTTTCTCTTGCTTTCTCTTTCACGATTGATCTCTTTGTACATGCCCACTCTCCTTCTGCTTTGTGCCATGAGTTGAAGCAGCCTAAGACCCTCACCCGTTGCAAATGCCCTATCTTGGATTTTTCAGCTGCCAGAATGGTGAGCCAAATAACCCTTTTTTTCTTTATGAATTACCCAGTCTCAGATATTCTGTTGCAGCAACACAAAACGGACTAAGACAGGGGACAAGCAGGCCAACAGCTGAAAGCTGCTCCCACTCCAATGAAATTGAGAGAAGTCAGAGGAGCACAGGGAAACCATAATCATTTTTGTACCACAAAGTTTCTGGGTCCTTGCACATTTACCTTGAACAAAGTGAGCCTACCACAAAAGCAGGCAATAGGCAAAACCTATCCTCAGTGTACCATCAACTTGCCCTTAACTCATTTTTCTCCACTTGGGGGCATTCCCTTATCTGTTACCCAAAAAATCATCATCTGTTCACTCATTTTTCTCATTGCTTAATTTCCCTTAGTCACTAATTCCATTTTGCATTTCCTTCTTCATTCAGTTGTTCAACTTGATGGCCCTTAACTAGATTTGTCTGCATGAAACCTATAGGTTTTTCTTTTAGTAACAGCACCCTGGCTTATTTGGGGGGACAGTTCTCCATTACATATGGTAGGGGTGAAGGTGCCCCATGCGCCATGTCCTCCACTCTGGAGTCAGACACATGACACAGACCTGACTAATCAGAACATAGCATTGTCCTGGCCAGAGTGATTGGTTTGCGGTTGAAGGGACATGTGTCCCAAGCCTAACCAAGTGAACCCTCCCTGGGACTTGTGCTGGAATTATCAGGAAAAAAGAAAAAAATTCCAATAACTTGCTGTGAGTAAATGAATCAAGTCAGGAAATATTAACATAGATAAAACATCTCTTAAAAATGTGGTGGAAAGAAGAGTTAGGGTATTTGTGTTAGTTCTGAATCTACCAGTTACTAGCTTGGAAGACCTTGGGCAAGTCATCTCAATGAATATGTCTCAACTGAAAAAGGAAGATGGTAATGACTACTCTTTGTGGCTAAGAGTCTGTGAATGTGCCCCACCCTTTGTCCCATCCATGTGGCTGGAAGTAAAGAACGTTAAGATGATGGAGTTGCATAATGGAGACATCCCAGATCCTTAAGTCACTGTTCAAGGAGAAAAGCCAAGAAAAGCCTCCTGAACCACCTCCAACTATGATGTAGAAGAGACATATGTCTTTGTTGTGTTAAACTAGAAGTGTGGGGGGTTTGGTTTACTGCAGCTTAGCAAACCTAACTAATATAATAAACATGGGTTCAGTTATTCACGGATACCTGAAAGTCTATGACACGAAGCCATTTTACCAAGACTTGACTTTAAATGGTGTGCCCTGAGGTAGGCATATAGTGACAGGGGAAGCAGATGCTATTTCCACTGCCCAGCATCTATTTCCAAGACACTTCAGTGGTTTGTGAGAACAAGAATATTTGAAACCGGGACTGTTCCTATAGTCCACTGTAAGTATGTGATGATTATGAGATAATCTTAGCGTACCATCAGGAAAAGATAAGGCCCAAGAATCCAACCACAGAAAGGGGTAAATCTGGACAACCACCCAAGATAACGGCATAATGAAAAGAAGGCAGGCAGAGATGAGTCGTATTTAAAAACCTATAAAAACCTAGAAAGAAAAGATAAATGTAGTAACCATAATGGCAATATCTGCTGCGGTAGAGGAAATAAAGGCATTCATGATTGAAATCAGGAGCTTTAGAATTAGTTTAATGCAACAAGGATTAAAGGCAAAGATTTAATGCCATAGGGTTTGGATTCCATTTCTGCTACTGACCAGCTGTGTAATCTTGAGCAAGTCGCTTTATCTCTCAGCCCGAATTTTCTCATCAGAAACATGAGGATGACGAGAGTCCGTCTCTACCCTACCTCATGGAGTGTTGAAAGGATGAAATTAAATGATCCACGTAAAGTGTGTAGTATACAGGAAGAGCTCACTAAATTATCATAATGGTATTATTGGCATTGTAAAAGGAAAGTATAGACAAAGAGGAATATCTGGAAGAGACAAAGGAATTAAAAGGAGAAAGATGATGGCATGGTAGGTAGGGTAGGAGGCAAGGGCCACTAACAATGAACAAAAGTGCAGAAAGAAAGCAAGAATCAGCTAGGAGATGAAGCTTACACAAGAGCAGAGGCAGTTAGCCCTCACCGCAGAAACAAGACTGTCCGGGATTCACAGAGAAGGAGAGAAAGGGGGCAGTAGGACCTAGAGAGGACATAACAGGGAAAAACCCAAGCAAGTGAAAACAGTCTTCATGACAGTAGTGTGTGAACTCCAGAAAGAAAAGGGGAAATCCAGAAGGGTGCAAAGAACAGAGACAGAGATGAGACGGAATAGCCAAACACAGGAAGTCAAAGGTGGAGAGGTAAGAGTTCAAAGGAAGCCTTGGAAGATTAAATAAAAACACAGATAGGTAAGAAAAATACTGCTTAAAGTAGAAGCAGGTAATAGGAATAGCCTACAAACACAGAACAGGAGAATCTCTAATGATTGCACACGTCTCCGAATTTTAAAAAACCCTGGAGACCAAAATTTTAAAAATTAAGTTTGGCACAAACTCATTTGGCAGCAAAACTTGACCCGAGCTGACATAAGGCTTACTTATACCCTTTATCTATCCCACATCCCACTTAGCATGAACATTCACATATTTCGCTGTATCGAGTGCTACTGCAGACCCCACTGGGGGTGGGATGTTGTGGAATGTATAGTTTGTGCACCACATTACCTTTCTGATTTCCATAACATTCTGAATGCTAAAACATGCGGCCCCAACAGTTTCAGATCAGGGATTTTGGGGTTGTGTTAAAAGACACAAGACTGGATATGAAGAGAGACACTTATATTCTATGTAATAATGAAGCTGACAAAAACGACCATTTCTCAAGTGCTTTCAGCATACCAAGTGCTGTATACTCAATATTTCACTTAATCCTCACAATTTATCACATTTCATTTTATCTTTGTTCTGTAGATGTGGCAAGAGAGGCTTAGAGAATTAATGTAATTTGCCCCAGTTTACACAAAGCTGGCAAGAAGCAGAATTTAGAATCTGAACCCAGCTGTGTGACTTCAGAGCTTGAACACGTAACTACTAGGCCATTCTGCTTCCACATTAGCTGCAGGAAAAGAACAGACATAAGTGTTTTTCCAGCCCTTCCCACGTGAGCTAGTCCCAGATGTGATCTTGCATAATCTTCATAATAATTCAATGAAGTCATATGATTATTATCCATCTAAGGAGTTGAACAACTTGCCCAGTCTCACAGTTAACTGGTCAGACATCAAATCCATTGTTCTCTTCACCAATTGTGACAATATCTAACAAGAGCTTGTGAGAGGCTTGCTCAAAGGAAGAGACTGAAGAAAGTTGAAGCATCACTGCCTTTAGAATAAAGATTCAGGATGATAGTAGTCATGGTGCCAGGGGAGGGTTTGGGGTGGGGAATACTTTGTTCCCCATAATGTCCATCAGCAATCCCCCCATCCCTTGATGTCAACAACTGCTATTTTCTCATTCTTAGGTAAAGAACTGTTAGAGTAGGAGACTAGGAGACAGGGCTGAGACCGGGTGCAGGTGATAAAGTAAATGAGGTCAGATGTAGGGGCTTAAAGATCAGGTGCAGGTGTTAAAGTAAACAACCCTCAAGCACTGTGGTCCCCAATCCCCAGGCCATGGCCCAGTACCGGTCCGTGACCTGTTAGGAAAGTGGCCATGCATCACCACCTGAACTCACCACCACCACCGCCTCCCCCCGCAACCCATGCCACCCCACTCCCCACACCCCCCCTTGGTCCATGGAAAAATTGTCTTCCATGAAACCAGTCCCTGGTGCCAAAAATGTTGGGGACCACTGCCAAGCAGAAGCTAACTAGAGGGGCTGATAACCACAGGCAAGGACCAGCTTCAACCAGCTTGTCAGCTATCTCTGTCACCTTACATGAACTTTGGCTAATTGCAATATCATTTACATCGTGGTTTTAAAATTTCTCTGCCCTTGAAATCACCATGACAGTTTCGAGACAACCATATGAAGTCTGAAAATGGGAGGGAACCCAATTCTAGGAATTACTACCCAAATTCTTAGTAAAAGCCAAGCCCTTGGTCTCAAACATCCCTCCCCTCAATTAGTAAAGCTACAAAAGACCTAAAACCACTTCCTCTCAGTGCAACTGCTCTCTTTTGAACCTGCCTGCTCTTTCTCCTGAGAGTGTACTTTTGCTTTCAATAAAAAGGTGCCAATTGCTCAGCTTACGTGGTGTGTCCTGAAATTCTTTTCCCGATGATCACCAAGAGCTTGGGAAAACCTCCACTTGGAGGCCAGTAACAGACCTATAGAAATGTCCCTTACCCCAAACCTCCTTCCCAATTCAGTTCCTAAGTCCATCCTTTATAGAAATTCTGAAATCAGGTAACAGAAATACAAAGCTAAAAAGCGTATCAAAAACAGGAAAAAAAAGTGCCTGGGAGGGTAAAATACATACTCAAAGAGAGTGAGGGATAGAACAGATGATGGTAAAATATTGAAAATACAACAAGAAACTGATACACAAAGTCTGTGAAAATTCTATCAACTGTGATGATGGGAGAGAATCTGAGAACAATCTTTATGATTTTACAAAACCATGTGAGACTCAAACTAATAAAAGGTGACATGGAGTCCAAAGACCTAGGTCTGTGTCTTGCCTTCACTATGTCATAGTTTGATCTCTAGCTTCTATGAATTTGATCAAAGACTCTCTTTCTTGCAACCAAACAACTAAAAAACTCTCAGCTGTACTACATTTGTGTATGTGTATGTGTATGTGTGTGTATACAACATGCAAAAGGAAACGCTGTCAACTTTTATACTGTGTTGATGTTTCTAACTAGGCAATAGGTGGAACATTTTGAACATATTTTTGAGCATGTTTATCTGTCTGAATACTTCAAAACATACATTTGTTTCATGCCCTAAATATAGCAACATCCACTTCCTTCTCCACATGTTTGCCAAGGCAAAATATTTTGTCTGTAAAGATATGGCAATTCCAATGTTTTGAATGTTTCCTTTGGTTTCAACAGTTTGACAACAGTGTCTTTAGAGGGTTTGACGTGGGTATCTTTCAGAATAGGGTAGTTGAGGCTGTGATAACAAACATGCCCAATCTCACTCATTTAAAACAACAAAAGTTTATCTCTTGCTCAAGGTCCATCTCATAGTTTGGTGGGGGAGACTCAATTAATCGACACATGTGACCGAATGCCGCAGTAACCAAGCCTAGGTGCAGGCAGGTGGGCAATTTAAAAGTGTAATCTGAGAAGGGAACTTGGTTCCTGTACCTGAAGGGTTAGAGGAGAGGGCAGGGTGAAGAAGGAAGACACAGGGAAGAGTAGAGTTGGAGGGTGTCTAAACGGCAACCTTACCAGTAAATAGCTTCTCTCAAGTTACAATGGACAAGGCTGATCTCAGGAATAAAGACTTATTTTATGCACAATGCTTAATTCAAAACTCAGAGGTGAAAGAAATATCACTTTCTATATTTTATATTAATATTTATAAACTGACATTACAGTTGACCCTTGAACAACATGGGTTTGAACTGTGTGGGTCCACACACACACACACACACGTGGAATTTTTTCAATAAAAGTTACACCGAGTGTGCCTGCCTCTCCTGCCTCCCCATTCACCTCCTTTACCTCTTCTGTCTCTGCCACCCCTGAGACAGCAAGACCAATCCCTCCTCTTCTTCCCCTTCCTCAGCCTGAAGATGATGAGGATGAAGACCTTTATGATGATCCACTTCCACTTAATGAACAGTAAGTGTATTTTCTCTTCCTTAGGATTTTCTTAATAACATTTTGTTTCCTCTAGCTTATTTATTGTAAGAATACAGTATATAATACATGTAAGATACAAAATATGTATTAATCGACTGTTTATGTTATCTGTAAGGCTTCCAGTCAACAGAAGGCTAGTGGTAGTTAAGTATTTGGGAAGTCAAAAGTTATTGGGATTTTTGACTGTGTGAAGGGCTGGCACCCCTAATCCTTGCATTGTTCAAGGGTCAGCTGCAGATAGTCAAAATCCTTCTGGCTCTGAGCTCCCTTCCCTGTGAACTGGCGGAAAGTTTAACCTCAGTTACTCTGTCTGATGTAGAGGAACTGGAGTTTCATGTCAAAGTAGGCATTAGAGAATGTCTTCCCAAACACTGGTCCACTTGGCTACCACTAGGGTAGCCGCTGCTTCAGTCCGCATGATGCCTTCAATTCTCATGGTTCTGCAACTTACAGGCCACACCTGGGGCCTAAGGATGCTTGGCAGGCCTAGGGTACCCAGTCTCCCTGGGAGCAGCATTCCTTGGGGTCTTGCCACTTTCCAGGAACACTCCCAGAAAGCAGGGCACAGTCCCCGCCACTCTCCAAGCACACAGACTCCTCTCCCTCCCAGTCTCAGGGAATCTCTCCTCCCCCGCCCCTACCCCTCGCTGCTCCCCCAGTGTCCTTATTCCTTCTGGGATGCCTGGCATCAATGGACCCAGGCTTCTACCAAAGACAGGACACCCCATCGCCTTTGGACTGCTTGTGCTTATGACTGACAAAAACCTTGAACAATAAGATAAGGGAGCAAGCCACGTGTATGTTGGTAAGAAAGCACTTCAGGGGAAGGAAACAGAAGGACAAAGACCCTGAGGTGGGTGTAGAGGCCAGTGCTCCCTGAACGAAGTGAGTGAAGGAGGGATCAGTAGAAGATGAGAACCAATTAGTGACTGGGTCCAAACCTGCAAAAAAAAAAAATAGTCCCAGTAGCTGGGCATGGTGTCATGTGCCTGTAGTCCCAGCTACTCAGGAGGCTGAGGCAGGAGGATCCCTTGAGCCCAGGAGTTTGAGGCTGCAGTGAGCTATGATGATGCCCCTGCGCTCTACCCTGGGCAACAGAGCAAAACCCTATCTCAAAAATAAAATAAAATAAAATAAACCCAATAATAACGACTACCATTTATACAGTGCTTACTGACTACATGCTGGCACCATTCTAGACCCTCACAACAACTCCGAGGTGGCACTATTATTATCTCCATTTCACAAAGGAGAGGAAATGAGGAAATTGAGAGTCAGAATGGTATGATCAATCGCCTGGGCAGGTGGCAAAAGCAGAGCTCACTTTCAGATGACTCCAGAATCTGAACACTTAACACTACGCCATACTGCCTATTAAGGCAAAAGGTCATTTAACAAAAGTGGGGGGAGTAGAGTCAAGAGAATAAGAAGACAAGCCACAGACTGGGAGAAAATATTTGCAACAGACATATCTCATAAATCCAAACATCCAGACATATCTCTGGCATCCAAAATAGACAAAGGACTCTTAAAACTCAATAATAAGAAAAACACAAACAACTCAGTTAAAAATGGGCAAAAGACCTGGACAGACACCTCACTAAAGATATACAGATAGTAAATAAGTACATGAAAAGAGGCTCACCATCACATGTCATTAGGGAATTGCAAATTAAAACAACAAGGAGATGCTACTACACACCTATTGGAATGGCCGAAATCCAAAACTCTGACAACACCAAATGCTGGCGAGGTGGTGGAGCAATAGGAATTGTCATTCATTGCTGGTGGGAACACAAAATGGTACAGCCACTTTGAAAGACAGTTGGCGGTTTCTTACAAAACCAAACATATCCTTATCGTATAATCCAGCAATCACACTGCTTGGTATTTACTCAAATGAATTGAACACTTATGTCCACACAAAAGCCTGCACATGGATGTTTATAGCCTCTTTCTTCATAATTGCCAAAACTTAGAAGCAACCCAGATGTCCGTCAATAGGTGAATGGATAAATCCACTGTGTACATCCAGACAATGGAATGTTATTCGGCACTAAAAGGAAATGAGCTATCAAGGCATGAAAAGACGAGGAGGAACCTTAAATATGTATTACTAAGTAAAGGAAGCCAATCTAAAAAGGCTACATTCTGTATGACTACAGTCCCCAATGCCCAGGCCACAGCCCGGTACCTGTTCATGACCTGTTAGGAACCTGGCCATGCATCACCGCCTAAGCTCTGCACCCTGCTCGCCATCCATCTGTGGAAAAGTTGTGGGGCCACACAGCAGGAGGTGAGTGGTGGGGGAGCAAGCAAAACTTCATCAGTATTTACAGCTGCTCCCCGTTGCTTGCATCACCACCTGAGCTCCACCTCCCCCTACCCCCGTCTGTGGAAAAAGTGTCTTCCATGAAACCAGTCCCTGGTGCCAAAAAGGTTGGGGACCACTGCTGTATGATTCCAACTGTATGACATTCTGAAAAAGGCAAAACTATGGAGACAGCATAAGGATCAGTGGTTGCCAGGGGCTGGGGAGAGCCCAGGATGAATAGGTGGAGCACAGAGGATTTTTAGGGCAGTGAAACTACTCTGTGTGATACTATGATGGTGGCTACAGGTCATTACGCATTTGCCAAAATCTATAGAGTGTACAACACCAAGAGTGGTCTTTGTATAATAATGATGTGTCAATGTAGTTTCATTGATTATGACAAATGTACCACTCTGGGGGGGTGCTGATAATGGGGGAGGCGATGCATGTGTGGTAGCAGGGGGTATATAAGAAATCTCTGTATCTTCCACTCAGTTTTGCTGTGAACCTAAAGCTGCTCTAAAAAATAAAGTCTGCTTAAAATAATAATTACAAAGGGGAGAGAGGGAGGAACCTGGCTACCTGGCGGCAGGAAAAAAAGATAAAATATAGAAAGACAGATGCAGATTCATTTTTCAAAAAAAAAGTCCTTCTACATAAGGGTGTGTACATTTGATTTATTTATCATATATGTATTGCTGGGTACTATGATAGACAATGGTGATAAATCAGTAAAGAAAACAGACAAGGTTCCTACTTGCATGAACTTATATCCTGCTCCCTCTAAGTATGTCTCATTCAAAACTTTCAGAAAGAGAACCTACTTGGTCTAATTAATCATAATCCTATATAGAGGCAGGATTCTCACATAAGGCTACCCCATTGGCTACTTTTGGCTCAAGTGCCAGCTCCTGCCCAGTCACCTGTGACCAGGTGAAGGGTTCACATGACACCAAATATGGCACCTCAACAGAAGGCACCAAAGGAAACCATGAACGTAAAGACCCTTGGAGTTTTAGAAACACAACTCCAGTAAAACTGTAATCTTAAAATTCAGTCTTGGTTACTCTACTCAGATTCCTAAAGGAGCTGTTTGACAGGAGCTCAAAGAGAAGCATTAAATTTGAGGGTAAAATATCACAGACAAAGAAACACATAGTTACACAGAATTGGAACAACAAACCCTGCAATTAGATTCAAGTTCCTTTACATCCAAGACAAGGCTCTGTTAGGGCCAGTTTCACGAGATGCAATTCAGCCCAATCGCCAGTTTTCAGTACCATCTGCTCCCTTTGTATGAAGTATTGTGATTTTGTACAAGTAAAAAGTATAAACAGATCTCTAAAAGGTTCCATTAATTTAAAAAACCAAGAGGCAAAGGAAATTTTTATCAGATTCCCTGGTTCTTATTTACTAGGTGTCAGCGAACAAACAAGGCTCTTAATGGTGAGTGGAGGGTGATGCTTTAAAATTGCTGCTCTTCCCCACACCCATCAGCTCCCAAAAGGACTGTTTTGCTGGGTAGTAGGATTGATTGGCTCATGTCTCTGGCTAAAGGATAATACTCTTGTTACTCTTTGGCTAGTGAAATTGGGTTTGGTTTGACCAGCTAAGACCCCAAACAGTTTATGTCACTAACAGTTCCACAGCATAACTGGAATTCTTCCCTTCCATCTGTTGCTGCTTGATTATTTTATTATTGTCCATGATGTCATTATTTTTGCTGTGGTTGATCTGGCATAAACTAACTTCATTCCCTCCACCATGTGTGGCTTATACAACACCACTGGAAACACAGCTTGGAGCTTGACTGATGGATGTTACTGAGTTTGAATCACTAAATCTGCTTTTCAGATGCTATTTCATGGTATATCCTCTTCTTGTGCCTCCCCTTTCTCATAGTAATGCAGGGTCTTCTGAGCCTTGAGCACAAAGGAGAAAAATCGAAAGTTTCAATGGTCCTTTTAGACATGAGAAGTTATACTGGTCTATGTCCTGATGGCTTGAGCCTTGATGGAAGAAGAGAAACCAGTGCTTGGCTGAGAGGTTCTGGGGACAAGAGCCACTGCTTTGGAAGACTGATAACCAAGTTCAATGCAAGGCTGGGCAGAAGGACATTCTTCCCATAGCAGCAGAGGTGCACAACAGCAGCTCTCTGCAGGGATTGTGGTACATTTGTGAAAGTACCCAAGGAGCCCATGCACCTACCAAAGTGGCAGGGAATCAGAGCTATGGAAGACTGTAGCAGAAGTACAGCAGAGAGTTGGTGCCCTCAAATAGCTTGCAGAAGGCACATTTCAGGAAAAAAAAAAAGACTTAGGTGAAAAAAACCTGAGTGGAATAGTTTCTAGCACACATGAAGCATTCCTGCAGGATTCCTGGAAACACAGGGTCCAGCAGGAAGAGGAAAAAGCTATGAGCCTGTATGGTCTGGACATTTATCTTAAAGTGACTTTATTTCTATCAAGATGCTGCTGAAGCCTGGGACACTTGGCTTACCTAACATAATTTTGCAAGGTGAAAAATCAATGTTGATTAAAAAGAATAGAGTTGAGGAAGTAAGATAGGGAAGAGAAAACCTGTTTCACCATGTCACTCTTCTGTCAAGAGCCAGCTCTACTGAGATGCCTTGGGCTATTATAACCGTATATTTTTATTTTAATTACAACAAAAATTGTCTCCTGTCCAGGAAAGATTGTGAAAAACCAATCATAAACATTTGCCAACTTAGTACTGAAAAGTTATCTGCTCCAAGAATAGACTCTTTGGCTCAGTCTTGGAAGGAGATGATGGGAAAGTTTGACTCCAGGACCTCACACCAGGCTGCCTGGGCAAAGCTAAGCAGTCTCTGAATCATCCAACCTGCTTCTGGCATCAACCAGCTCTTCCCAGCCAGGGCACTATGACTCCTGGGTTTAATGGAGCAAATCCTGTGGTTGACAATCTTGGTATGGGCCATGACTGGATCCCTCTGAATGCCAACACCAACCTGGAGTAGGTGAAGGACTCTCTTTCAGAAGGACTAGGAACGGTATGAACATGCATCACTTTTGACAACCCAAATGCAATGTACAAAGGTTTGACATTAATGAAACTAAATTCCTCAGGATGAGAAAATCAGCCAGATGCCAACTAGTAGGTGGGAAACATAAGTTCTCACCACCCTAGAAGCATTAAATGAAGGTTGAGAGGCGGAACTTGGAAAGCCAGCCAAGGCACCATCCCAGGAGGCTGAATTTGGAAATCAATTAAGGGTAAAGGAAGGATGGGAGCCCTGCCACATCCTTGCTGCAGTGGCAAGAGAAGAGGGATTGACTGACGGTGCTGTATTGGTACCATGTGGCATATGTGTGTCTCCATCCCTGTTTTCACTTCAGGGAGGAAAATTGCTAGAGAGGAAAGAGAGACCAAGATGAAGCAGAAAAAAAATAATAATTGTTCATAAGGAAACTTCACAGGGATCAGGAAAGCATAAATTGTGGTCTGGCTGACAGCAGAGGGTTGACTCATTGTCAGAGGGTACGTGTGTTACTAGGATTGTCCATACCTTTGGACCCTCACTGTCTGATACTTGAGGTCAGATACTTACAAGAGGTAGTTGTTAAGAGGACATGGAGAGAGAGTGAATCATGCTGTTTGGAGATCAGTTTCAGAACCTCTTTAGATCTGTGCTTTTAACAACTGGGCCAACAGGTCTTAAATAATAAGAATAATTTGGAGCACAGGACTTCTCCTGGACTCTGGCAAGCTGACAAGACATCATGGCTATGGCAAGGGGTCTAGGATGCTCAAAGACCCTGCTGTGCCCTCAGCATCATCTGAGTAAAGCCTCAGGCCACTCCTGCACATGGTTGCCACGTTCTATGTCATTGGACCTGGAACTGTAGTTGCATCTTATTGGATCAGGCCTTAGCACCAGAGGCAAATACAGTAGTTGCATCTTATTGGATCAGGCCTTAGCGCCAGAGGCAAATACAACTGTCCATAGGAAGGAAGAGGGAGACAAGGAGCCACTTAGGTGGCCCAGTGCACTGCTGTGTTCTGGACAGTGATTATCCCATCAGTGGAGGATGTTGTGCGGCACCACTCAGACCTCCTTTCAGGACAGAAGCTCACCTTCCCCTAGCTGCTGGGATACCGGCAGCCAGTGGTGCCAGCTGAGTCAATCTTTGGAAGTTGCCTTCCGTGAAAAGGGCCACCTCACCCAGGTGGTGCCTCCCCGCCAAGGGCAGCCCATAGCCAATGACGGGTCAGTGGCAGGGTATAAAGACCTCACCCACTTGCCTGAAGGGGACAACTCTGAACGCCCAATGCAATTCCAAAGCACCCTATGTTATCAGCTGAGGCCTTTGCTGAGACTACATCAAAGTTCAATTTCTCTTCCACCCAGTCATATTGTTTTCACTCGTCTGTGGCACTGACTCTAAAACCTCTCCACAAAAAATTCCTGCAGGCAAATTTCCATCTGAGAGCCTGTGTCCAGGGAACCCAACCTAAGACGCCATTCAATCTGATCTCTCCTCCTAGGAAGGTTAACTTAAGGTAGAGAGAGACAGAGACAGGAATAGAGGACCCTCCCTAGAGAGAGGTAGAGGAGAGAGAGGCCGAAGGGAAGCAGAAGGCTGCGATGCAGCAGAAGACACAAGTAAATAGCAGCTGTGGATATGCAGAAGCCACGAGATGGAGGTAAATGGATGGAGCTCAGTGGCGGCAACAGGTGAAGCACAATGCTAGACGAGGGCACATTATCCACTCCCAAGGCAGTGACTATTGGAGGTTTTTTGTTTTTTTTTTAATTTTAATTATGGCAAGATACCTATAACATAAAATTTACCACCTTAATTATTTTTAAGTGAACAGTTCTCTTGGAGCTTATACTTTCCTCACTTCTAGAAGCATGAGGCACAGCAAACCGGTGCCCAAAGCATCTGGAGGGATCCCTGTTTCTGAAGGACCCCAACTCTGTTCTGATGGGGGTAAGAACAGAGGTGCTGAAGCTAAGGAGACCTGAGTTCAAATCCTCATTCTGCAACTTGCTACCAATGTGGCTGTGGGCCAATGATTAGAACTGGTGAGCCTCGATGTCTTCCTCTGTATAATGGGGGCGGGGGGAAGGGAAAGGGGCAGGATGACACAGGGACTAAGAAACACAGACAGACAGGTCGGGCTCTGGTGCATACAGAGATGGGATCTCAGGCACGTTTCTTCACCTCCCTGAGCCTGTTACCTCATCTGCAAAAGTGGAAAGTAATAGTACCCTCCTCATCACATTATACAAGATAAATGAGATTATCTTTGCGATATTCCTAACACAGTAAGTTCTTAATGATTGACAGCTTTGGTATTTTCAGTAGTTTTAACTCTGGAGTGGTATCAGGACATTGGTGTGGGCTTTTTTTTTTTTTAATTGTTGCTTTGGTAGAAAAGAATGAGGCCAAGACTGAAATCCCCAGGGAGCAGGACGGGCTTCCCCTGTCACTTCCAGAAAAAGACACCACCTTCCCTGAGTGAAAAAGCCATGGTGCAGATCAAACTCTGTCCTCCAACTCAACTGCAGCGGCTGGGAGCCAAGTCCAGGATTTAGATGGAAGCTTCTGCCCGAGCTTCCCGGCAGGGACTCCTCGTGGCCCCAGATTTCGGAGCAATAAATAAGGCTCAGAGGCAAGAGGCCTGGTAGGGGCGGCCGTCTGGCAGAGCGGCGGGGTGGTAGGGACTAATGGGCCACGGCGGGGGTCTGGGTCTGCATTTCTGCCCCTGTCATAACAGACAGAGCCACAGGAAGACTTTTCCTGGCATCCCAGTCCTGCTCCCCGCCACCTCACCCCAGCTGCCTTTCTCCTAATTTTTCTTTCTTTTTCACTGGCCCTTTGCAGTTCAACTCCCTGTGTCACCGGCCACACCACCTGCCAGCCTCCCCTGTGTCTATCACTGCCTTTTCTTCTCTCTCTCTCTCTGCCCCCTCCCTTCCTTTCTCTCTGTCTCTCTCTGTCTCTCCCTCTCTGTCCCTCTCTCTGTCTCTGTCCCCCATCCCCCACATCTTATTGTTCCTCACTATTTTTTGTCTTTTTCTTTCTTCCTGCTGTCTTTCCCTCTGACTTTTCTGTTGCTCCTTCCCTCTGTCTCTCTTGAGCTCTGTTTATCTGTCTCCATCTCCGTTAGGTCTGTATCTCTGTGTCTTTCTGCCCCAGGCTCTGTTGCTTGCTTCTCTACACACTACATAGCTCTTTGCCTCTTTTGCTTTATCTCTGGGTCTTTCTCTCTGTTTTCCTCTCTCTCTCCCTGTGTCTGTCCCTCGGGTCAGGAGAGAGGACAGGTGAGCACTCTGGTCTGGCCAAGCCCCATGCCCCCGGGCCTTCCACCTGGCACCTGGACCTGCAGGAGGGCTGAGTGAGGGAAAGGTAACTCTGAGATCTGTCTGCTGAGTGGGCTTGAACCCCCGGGCCCGTCTTTCCAGGCTGTGGCCACCTTCCTTCTGCCATCACTGTCAAGATGGACAGCACAAGAATTCGAGAGGCTGCCAAGCCCTCTGTCTGTCCACCCCAGCCAGGTGAGCCGGTGGGAGACAGACAGAGCCCTGTGGCGCTGGGACCCTGCTGGGGCTTCACAGCTCCCTCTCCCCCATGAGCTGGGCTGCTGCTTTTTGACAGGCAGGGAGAGGTGCAGGAAGAGGGAATTTAATTCACACAGACACCTGGGAGTCAGGAGTTGAGAACCCTCGCCAACCTGCTGTGTGACCTTACACAAGTCTCTCACCTTCTCTGATTCTCAAGCTCTTGTCTAAAATGAGGCTCTTTAGCAAATGCTTAAGAACATGGATCTGGGACAGTCACATCCGGTCAAGGCCCAGCTCCTCCCAGGGCTGACAATTAACCAGGACGCTTCTGTACAGCCACATCAGTTATTCACATATTGAAATAATTCCCTGCAGGTTGGAGTCACTTCCTTGAGCTCCCAAACTCACCCCCGACCAATCACTCTGGCTCCTCCTCCTTCTAATCCCTATGAATTAGAAACTAAAGCCTGAAAACCGGACACAGCCAAGGGTCCTCGACCTTTCACTGCTGTTGCTTTCCAGGTTGTTAAAAAAATTTTTTTTAAATATTGTTCCTGTTTCTACCCCTTTATAGCTGCAGGATAACAACAGATCTGACATCTTAGCGTTGTTGTAAATATGAAATGATCCACGTACAGTACTTAGGACAGTGCCTGGCACATAGGAAGCATTCACTAAATGAGGTAGCTAATATTATTAGAAGCCAAATAAAGAGAGATCTGTCCAGCCTTATAGAATTAATCATGATTTGAAAAAATATAATGACAACAAGTACTTCTAGTAATACTAATACTTAGTGGGTATTTGTTCCATGCCAGGTGCTATTCTAAGTGTTTCAAATGTAGTAACTTGTTTAATCCTCACACCAACTCTTAAAATAGGTACTATTATTGTGACTATTTTACTAAAAAGCAAGAGAAAGGTTCTGAAGAGATGAGAGTCCAGAAGAGAAGTGAACCGCTCCCCAGATGCTATGGGCCAATGAAACACCCTTGAATTTGACTCATTGTTAGGGACTGAATTGTGCCTTCCCCCTAAAAAAATTCATGTGTTGAAGTCCTAACTCTTAGTACCTCATAAGGTAACCATATTTATAGATAGTATCTTTACAAAGTAATTAAGTTAACATGAGGTCATAGGTTAGGCCCTAATCCAGTTTGACTGGTGTCTTGCTAAGAGAAAATTTAGACACAGACACATACAGAGGGAAAATAATGTGAACACGTTGGGTGAAGATGGCCACCTACAAGTCAAGGAGAGAAAGGCTGGAACAGACCCTTCCATCACAGCCCTCAGAAAGAATCCACCCTGCCAATACCTTGATCTTGGACTTGTGGCCTCCAAAATGATGAAAAAAATAATTTCTTTGGCTTAAGCTCCCCAGGCTGTGGTACCTTGTTATGGCAACCCTAGGATACCAAACACGCCAGTTGAAAACATACCTCCTCTATCTCAGAGGTACAGGACGGACAAGGAGGGAGCCTTCATCTTCTTTCTCCACGAGGTGAACCCCCGGTGTGCTGTTTGGCCTCTTTAGCTTATCCCTGAGACCCTTCAGCTTAGCCTAGGAGCCATCCAAGCAGAAAGCCCCCCTGTGTGGTCTACCATTTTAAACTTTGATCGTGAATATGACTTCCACCCATGGCCGCTTCTGTGTAAGTCTGCTGGTACTCAGTGTGTTTAACACTCATGCCCATATTTCATCAACAGATATTTATGGAGCCTATACCCTGGCCCAGGCACTGCGTTTTAGGGGAAAGTGTGTGCTTGACTTCATTTAACAGCCTATGGTAGACATTATAATGCTCATTTCCAGACACACAGGAGACCAGCCCACTTGTGATTAGAAGGGGTCATGTGACTAATTCTGTCCAATGGTCTTTGAGGAGCAATGACAGGTATCACTTCCATGACCAAGCACTTAATTGCTGATGTGAGACCCTTCAGGCTCACTTACCTTGTTCTGAGAGTCACAGGGCTGCCATGAGCCTGACTCATTGAAAATGCCACGTGAGCAAGAAATAAATTTATTTTAAATAACTAAAATCAGCTGTGGTCTGTTCCAGGAGCATAACTTATCCAGAAAAGACAGCATCTAATGGTGACAACAACATATAAATATTTTATTTCTTGCATGACATGTGGTTTGGTTGTTGAGGGTGTTTGGGGGGTGGGGTTTAAAGGCATTTTTGGTGTTTTTCTTTAGGGGAGGCTACATTTACTAAGTTCTTACTATGTACCAGACACTGTGCTTTATATTCATGATTTCGGTGAATCCTCCATGGGAAAGAATTCCTTCATTTATTCATTCATGCCATAAATATTTATTGAGTGTCAACAAGGAGCTGGACACTGAGAATAGAATGGTGAAGGAGATAGATTTGGTTGTGCGTAACCTCATGGTGCTTATGGTGCAGTGTGGGACAGGGTGTTGGGGCAGATGTGATCAAATAATCTAATAAAATAGTATACCCATGCAAACTGCAACCGGGGTCTCTAAGAGAGTAAACACAGATCTATGAACAAGTCTAACAAGGGAATCTGACCTGGACTGAGGTTAAGGGTGACAGATTAGGGAAATTTCCCCTGAGAAAAGATCTGAGAAATGAGTAGGATAAGCATAGGCTACCAGCATTATCATTCCCTTTACTGTTGAGAAAACTAATTTTCCTACAGTGATGGTTTATAAGCGGCAGATTAGGATTTAAACCAAGGTCTATCTAACGCCAAAGCCAACTCCCTTAACTACTGTACTACAGAGGTATCTTTGCATTCAGAGTAAAGTGAATTCTTTAGTATTTAAGAGAATTTATTTAGATTTTTAAGCACTATCCTCATCAAAGGATACTTTAGTCTCAATATTTGAAGCAAAACTGGAATTACTGGGTTTGAGGTATTTTCTCAGTCACCCAGCTACATGAGTATGTAGAAGTATTTTAAATGTTTGAGTAAATATATTGGGGGTTTGAGTAAACATATTGGGTGTGATGGCATATTTGTGGCTTGATGGCAAATATGCCATCACACAAGCCACTTAAAAAAGAAATAGAGAAAATGTAAATAACTAAAAGCAGCATCAGCTAAACCAGCAATAAAAACAGCAATTAGAATCAATTTTTGAGCCACTATCAAAAAGCTCTACACCACACCCCACACGTCTCTTCAAAACAGATGATAAGTTAATTCCCAGCTCTTTGCAATTCATATTGTCTGTTCTCCAAAGGAATTTTACAGCACAGCATATCAGTATGGATAATTATACCATGCTTATAAAGCATTTTGTAAGTAAAAAATTGTGGCTGGAGGGACAGGACAGTTGCTAGCAAAAATAAGGAGGCAGAAGTTGTAAGATGGAAGAAAAAGAGGAAAACTGGAAATCAAGATTCTCCCCACTGCCTTTCTGGACTCTGATCAAGCTAATATACACTCTCATTTAATTCTCATTTTTAAAAAAACACAAAATAAAAAACCTTGGGGCACAGATGTTTATCACTTGCGGGTCTTTGGTTGCAAGCAACAGAAACTAACTAAGGCAGAAAAGGAATTCATTGTTATAAAAGACACTCACTAGTGGGACGACTGACAAACCCTAGGATTTGAACAGACAGATGCTTCTGGTAGAAGAAATTGTTCATCATTCTCACCTAAGTGCCCCCTCGCCCCCCCCACCACCAACAACTGGATTGAATTGGCAGCCACAGAATCTTGTGACTGTGTCCCTCTGCTCAGAATTCCATATCCTAGGTCACGTGCCTGCCTCTGGTCTGTTCCAGAATGTTGACGGGGAGCATCTGCAGCAGAGGTTTCCAGGGACTCTTTCAATTTCTGAAGTAGACTTGTGGATTACTGACCCACAAGGGCTACATCATAGTGGAGAGATAATTCCTCCAAAAGGCAATTTGGGTCTTTGTTAGAAAGGGGAAATAGAAAACCGGCAGCCAGAAAAGAAAAGCCTACTTCCACCTGCTAGTACATTTTACAGATGGTGAATAAAGGCTCAGAGAGGTCCAGCCGTGTACCTGCAGAGCCAGGATTCAGCCCTAGGTCACTACAGGGTGCTTCCCACTACTCCACATGGACACTCAGGGGCCATGTGCCCCTGGGGAGCTCTTGAGCTGTCTGCATCCCTTTCTCTGAAAATCAAGCATGAATACAGGACACCTGTTTTATTGATCATGCTAAGTGCTGGAAATACAGCTGTGGGCAAGGTATTCACAGGCCCCTCCCCCACAGAGCCCGAAGTCTGACACTTTGGCCATAAAGAACCTTTTACGGGAAACATGCGAGTCCCCCCAATGTAAGGATGGCATGAGGTTAGGAAGAGAAGCCTTTCCTTTGCTGTGTCTAGATCATCCATGCCCCCTTCCCAAAGTAACCATCTCAGTCAAGCTAAGCCCGCATACAAATTGTTCCATGCTGCACCCCTGTCATTCAGTCTTCCCCCTGTCCCACCAGCTCATGCCACGAGTCCCACACATCCTCTGCCTTGTGCAGCATGAGCTTTTATATGCCCAGAGCACAGAAGTACTTCACGTGGGCAACAGGAAGCAGGCACCCTGTACTCCACTGAGGGTGGGTGGGGGTGAACGAGCTTTGCCTTTCAGGAGGGCAACTGGCAACCCTGTATCAAAAATGCTAAATGTTCATGCCCTTTGCCCCACCATTCCAATTCCAGAAATCTGTCCTGAGGAAACAATGAATTATACCAATGCCCAAAGCAGCCTTGTTTATGAAACTAAAAACCAGAGACACCCTCAATGTAGGAGGATGTAAGGAAGTGGTTAGCGACTGTGGCTGATGTATGGAGACTTACTCTGTTCCAGGTATTGTGCCGATCCCATTTGTGGTGACCAGGAAAGTGCACATTGCAGACCTCCAGCTACAAGGAGTGTAACTGACCAAGAGCCCAAGAGCCCGCTGAAAATCGATCACTGCGTTTGCATGGAGGCCACGCTTCCCATGGACCTCATCCAACCAATGTTTGACAGCAGCCAGGAATACCAAGACAGGCCCATTCCTGGGGGATGTGAGATTCCTCTAACAGCTGACTTTGGCTCAAGAACTGCCTGATGGCCTTGTGAACCTTTCTTACACAGCATGATAGTCTAGGACCCTGTCACCCAACCTTCCGTCCCTCTCTCTTTCCCTTGGGTTCTGACTTGCACTGTGGTCTGATGGCTCCTCCAGCCTTCCCCAGCTCCCTCCCCATTTTGTTTCACAGGCATTTCCCCTAATAAAATCCTTGCATATTTGATCCTATCTTGGTGTCTTCTTCTCAGAGGACTGGGACTAACACAAGCCAGGCCAAAAGTGGTCCAAGAAAACAGGCAGTAAAATGGGGTTTTAAGACTGTCTCTTCCACCACCCAGCAGGGGAAAAAGATGGTGTCCCCGTTGGCAGATGGAGCATTTGGTTGAATTGCTTAAAATTTTACTGACGGCAACGTGGGAAAATGTCCCAGTGGGAGGAAATGCTGTAGCAAGTGTAGTGATATAGGTAATTGGAAAATATGGGGCCAACAGTGCTTACAAAGTCAGCAGAGTTGGATGGTTACTACCTTGTTGTGTTGATGCCCTGCAGAAGGATAATGAGGGACTGAAGTCTGTTATCAAACAATTAACGGCAAAGTGAGAACCAGAGAGCCTCTGTGGTAGCTAACAAAGAGGCCTTTGTGTTCTATAGTGGAAGGCCAGACAGAGCTGAGCAGCAGACTGACGATCTAATTGTTAGAGATGCAGTGCTCCAGAGATGTTTGCGTGCTCAGCCAAGGTAGCCAAGGTATGTTTGAGTGCTCAAGGTAGGGAAAAACTTGAGATTCTGAAACATGCAACAGAGACATCTGAATGTTTGCCCCTGAGAATATAGATTCTATAACACCCCCCACCCCACTGGACTCTCTGCAGAGGCAACCTGTTCCTCCATAATGAGAGCTCCACTGTGCTGAAAGGTGCTGCAGAAGCTTCTCCCTGACAAAGCAACAGCCACCTCCTGCAAGAGCTGGCCTTACCATCTCTCTTGGATGCCAGACCAATAACTAGGGCTAAATCCCAGAACAACCTGGCTGGAGACGTGCTAGGCCTGATAAAAGAGAAAAGATACTATACATCTAAGGAAATTAAAGAATTATCTAGCACATATGGCCATGTAGCTTCCCCAAGACCGCCCCCAGTCAGTATCACTAAGGGATACTAAGACAGGCCTGTTTCCTAGGAGACATTGAACCCCTGTGATTGATAAGGACAAAGAGATGGAGATGGACATGGGGACAGAGATGGAGAGATATGAGTTCAATCTATAAAATATAATCTACACTTACATGTGCACACACAAAAAAGGACAGGAAGCCAAAAGAAATTAATGAAAATCTACATAAGGCATTTTCAAGAATGTTCTTTATTCATAATAGCTAAAAACTGGAAACAACTCAATGTTCATCAATGGATAAATAAATTGTGGTATAAGATAGTAATACAATGGAATATTATCCAGCAATGAAAAAGAATATAGCTATATGCAACAAGATAGGTAAATTTCACAAATATAGTGTTGAGTAAAAGAAGCTAGGCCCACAGGGGATATTCTGTATGAATCCATTTATATTAAATTAAAAAATCATTCAGTCTATTGTAAGAGGAACCAGAATAATAGTACCCTGGGACCAGGGAGTTAGGGTGGTGAGTGTTGACTGGAAAAGGGCATGAAGGAAGGGGGTTTAGTGGAAGTGTTCTTTTTATCTTGATCTAAGTGGTGGATACATGAATGTGTAAGTAGAAATTCACTTTAAGTTGGGTACTTAAAATGTGTGTACTTTATCATACGATCATATACTTCAATAAAAAGTTTAAAATTCAATAAAAAGGAGAAGAAGAAAATACACTAAAATTTTCACTGGCTATCTCTGGTTGATGGAATTAAGGAAAATTTACAATTCTTTCATTACAATTTTCTGCATTTTCCAAATTTTCTGCATAGAGTATATTTATCAGAAAGCAAAAACAATACAAGTTGTTCTTTAGAAGGGAAATATATCATGGGGTAATGTGCAAACTTCACTCCAATGTCAGATACCAGGCACTTTGCATGCAGAACTGGTATCGTCAACTGTCTGGGCCACAGAAACATTACTCTTTGTCCTGGTTTTGACCAATTCATCACAATCCTAAAGCAATAACAGCATTGACAATATAGTTAAGTAACTCTCCCCACAGTAATGTTCTCTAGAAATTAAAACTTGAGTCTGTAATTTGGAACCCAAAAGCTATGGTACTTTAAGAATTTAGCCCCACTGTATATTGTTTCTTGAAAAGTACCAACAATGCCTCAAATCAAGCCACAATTATAGACCTGTACATGTAAAGCCATTATTATGTCTGGGCAACTGCCTTGATTCTGCTTGCATTTTAATAGTTGTTTTCTGACACTGAAGTTACAAATGCTTTTGTCGCCCCTTAATGACTATTCTTAGCAAACAAATTTTGTGCCTTACAATTAGTGATTTTCTTCCTAATTATGGCTTTTTTCAATTTTCACATGAAATGACAAAAAATTCATGTTTTGCCCTAGAACTAGCTTATTAGTTAATGAAAACTTGTCTAATAGCAGCCTTTTAGATACCCTGTCAAAATCAAAAGCAGCATTCAGAGAAAAGAGAGGTTGCTTTCATATTAACATTCAAAATTAATTTCTGGGTAGGGGCTGGGAATGAAACGTAGGAGGCATAATTTCTTCCAAAAAGATTAAAATAGATATTTTTTCTGGAGGCCATGGAACTTAAAATTGTTAAATTCATATCTCTCCCCCCCAACCCACCCCTGTTTTACCTTAATTTGTACCTTTTTCTCTGCCCTTGACATATACCCATCCCCTGAGATTTAAACTGGAGAATAGGAAAGGATTAATCTCTGGAGTTAGGATCTGGTAATCTCAATATTTCTATTTAATCAACTATCAGGGGACTTAATTCTCCACCTAGGGTTAGATTATCTAATTTCACTTCCACCCTCCACCCCCTGCCCAGACATCGGTATGCTGCTTTTGCTGGCAAGGACACACTGACCTAAGACAAATCTCCTACCTGTTCTTTGGTTTTTGAACCATAAATACAGCATGCTGGGAACAGAATCTAATATCATTCCCCAAACAAGCATCCCTATTCTCTCTGGCAGATGCAGTCTGGTTCACTTGGCTGGGTTTGTTAATAATACGGAGAGAAAGCGAACTTTATCAAAAAGTAGTGACTCATTTTTCTCATCCAGTAAAATCCATAAAAGATTTAGGCACGACCCAAACAATTTACATCTTAAATATTCATGCCCTAGTCCCAGCCCTGAAATGACATTTAAATTGTGTCTGGGGAATTTGTTGTGAGCTAACTGCTATGGCCCACTTCAAGGGGCTTCAAAGACTAGGGGAGAGAGAGAGAGAGAGAGAGAGGAATATTCAGACTTGTTTTCCATTTCAGAGATTTACGAGTAGCAAATGAAATTCGCTTCTGCTCTCAGACGCCCTCCTGGGAAAGAAACATTGTCCGAATCCAGTAAATAAGGTGCTCTGTGTCAGCAAAGACTATAGTGGATGATATTAATGTTCAAGTGATCTTGAGGTTTCTCATATAGGTTCTTTTAAAGCAGGATTTCTTAACCTCAGAATTATTGACGTTTGGGGCTGGATAATTCTTTGTTGTGGGGGACTACTCTGTACATTGTAGGATGCTTAGCAGCATCCCTGGCCTCTAACCACTAGACACCAGAAGCACCCCCTCCCTGGTTGTGACAACCAAAAAATGTCTCCAAACATGGCCAAATGTCCTCTTGGTTGGGTTGGGGAAGGGGGGTAGAGTGGGGCAGAAGACAAAATCTCCTTTGGTTGAGAACCACTGTTTCAAAGGCAAAGAACTCTTGTCTCTGCTTCATCCTAAACTCAATGAGTTGACTTTTTTCTTTTGGACTTTTTGTTGAAGTATAGCATGCATACAGAAAAGTGTATGAATTATAAGTGTACAGCTCAATGCACCTGAACATTTCTACACTACCAGAACCCAAGTCAAGACACAGAATGTCACCAGCTCCCCAGAAACCTGCCGTGAACCTCCTTGAGGTGACTACCCTCACCCACCCATACAGGATAGCCACTCTCCTGACTCCTTACAGCAGCAGTCCCCAACCTTTTTGGCACCAGGGACTGGTTTCATGGAAAACAATTTTTCCACGGATGGCGAGCGGATGGGTGGCAGGAGGAGGGGACAGATATGGGGGTGAGGGAGGCGGAGCTCAGCAGTGATGCGCAGCCCAGTTGCTAACAGGCCACAGATCAGTCCCAGCCATGGCCCTGCGTTTGGGGACTGCAGCCTTACAGCATGGCTGAGCTTTGGTCGGGCTACTTTTTATACAGGAATTATGCCACCTTCCTGAGGCAGTCATGCATAAGACCAAAAAAAAAGGGGGGTATTGGGTAACTCAATAACAAAATGTACAGATCATCTACTCAGTTCTGGGCGCTATTTTATTTTCAACATTTGGGATAATGCCCTCATGGAGCTTCCATTCTCGGGGCAGGCAGGCATCAAACGGGTTAACAAATAAAATAATCAAGACACTTCCAGACTGTAATACATGCGAGGAGAGAGATTTTACGAGGTCATGTAATAAGGAAATCCAGAGTGGAGCAAGAGGGGAACCACTCAAGGTATGGGGATCAAAGAAGATTTTTATGAGGAGCTAATATTTAGGCTACAACATGAATAATGACAAGAAGGCAAGTATGTGAAGAATGGGGAGAATATTCTAAGTAGAGGAGACCACAAGAAAAAGACCCTGAAGGAGGAATGAGCATGATGTATTTAAGAATGAGAAAGAGGGCCAGTGTGGCCAGACCATGGTGCGCAAACTCAAGAGCAGCAAGAGAGGATGTTGGAAGGGTAGGTGGGAGCTAGACCATGGGGGCCTTGCAGGCAGAGCAAGGAGGTTGAAGTTTATTCTAAGTATAATGGAAAGAGATCACAGGGGCTGAGGAAGGGGGTGATATGATCTGGTTTATCTGCTAGTAAAAAGTAACACAAAAGAAGCTAAATCACACTGGTCCAGCTGAGGGATGGCCCATAAGCAAATTGGAAAGTGGCTGAATGATCATGGCTAACCCTCCATCTGCCCTGCCTTCCTTCACTTTGCTAAATACTTGCTCCCCGGCCTCTTCTCTCTGGGCATTGAAGGATCCTCCAACCATTCTCCTTGCTCATAACCACTGCCTCCCCACCTCCCCAACAAAACTTACCAATTCTGTGCCCCACTTGCTGGGTGGATGATTGGAGAATATAGTAAAATAATTGATGCTGAGGTGTTAGTGGCTGTTGATGTGCAGGTATTTTTTAGAATTATACATAATTGTCTTAAATTTCCATAGCAATGTGTGTTCATGTTGCTATAAATAAGAGAAAAAAAGACAACGTAACTGTGGCCCCATCAAGGCAGAAATAATCATTAATAGCACTTTGATGAATCAATATCTCTCTCTCTCCCTCTCAGCAAGGTAGGGGGAGAAGAATTTTTTTTTAATGTGTGATGGCATAGCCCGCTTAACAATATTTTGTGGGGTAAACACACATCCACAGCCTCCCATCTTCATGGTTACAGAATGCCATTGTATGGCAAAACAACAATGTTTGCATTTAGACAAAGACTTTCATCACCCTAATCCAAAGGAACAAAGGGACTAAAGTATCAAGCGCTACCTGTGGGCAAGGTGAAGAAAGAGAAAAGGAACAGGAAGCTTATTGGTCCTTAAATTACACTATATGATTTTAGAAGGAGCAAAATAATCAGAAAATACCTAACGTACAAGCTCTATGTCAAAAAGTTACTCAATAGGCTAATCTACTGGCCTACAAAGGGGTACACCATTCAGCATGGAAGAGTTAGGGGCCCTTCTTGAATCAATTTCTTGTTCAAAAAGACCCCCTTTCATCCACATCTTGGAAAGTCGAATCATTCATTCATTATTTGCCAATCAGTTACTGAGCACCGACTATTTGCCAACCACCGCTCTAGGTAGTTGGGGTATGTCAGTGAACAAAACAGACAAACATCTCTTCTTTCATAGGGTTTACCTTTTTGCAGTGGAGACAAACAATGAATAATAATAAGTAAATTAACGGCATATTAGGTGACACATGCCATACAAGAAAGAAAGGGTAGGACAGAGTGAGAAGGCACAAGAATGCTAAGAACGTGGGGTGGAGGCAGGTGATCGTGTTGAAAGAGCAACATTTGAGCAAAGAGTTAGAGGAGGTGAGGAAGGAAGGAAGGAGGAAAATGGAAGTGTTCCAGACAGAGGAAATGTCAGAGCGAAGACCCTGAGGTGAGAGAGCACTTGGCTTGTGGCTGGAACAGAGTGAGTGAGGGAAGGGTAACAAGAGGTATGGACAGGGAGGTGGTGGGGCCAGATCGCCAGATCCTGGAGGGCCTCGTGGGCCATTTTAAGGACTTTGGCTCTTACTATGGTCAAAATGGGCAGGTTCTGGGGCAAAGGAATGACATGATCTCACACTTGAACAGGATCAATGGCTGCTGTGTTGGGAATAGATCAAATAGGGACAGGGTAGAAGCAAGAAAATCCATTGGGATGTTTTTGCAGTAATCCGAGTAAAAGATGTTGGTGGCCTAGGCCAGTGGAGGTGGAGAAGTGGTTGAACTTGAGATATAGTTGAAGGAAGAGTCAAACAGGATTCCCTGGAAGATCGGACATGGGGTGCAAGGGAAAGAGAATTTTTTTTAATTTTTAATTTTTAGTTGTTATGGGTACAAAATAGTTGTATGTATTTGTAGGGTACATGTGATGTTTTGATGCACGTCTATAATGTGTAATAATCAAATCAGGGTAATTGGGGTATCCATCACCTCAGGCATTTATCATTTCTTTGTGTTAGGAACATTCTAATTCTACTCTCTTAGTTATTTTAAAGTATACCCTAACTTATTGCTGACTATAGTCACTTTGTGGTGCTATCAAATACTGTTCATTCTGTCTACCTAACTATATTTTGGACCCATTAACCATCCCCACTTTAACCCCCCTTCCCACCCTCAGCTAACCATCATTCTACTCTCTTTCTCCATGAGATCAATTGTTTTTAATATTTAGCTCCCACATATGAGTGAGAACATGTGATATTTGTCTTTCTGTGTTTGGCTTGTTTCACTTAACAATGTTCTCCAGTTCCATCCATATTGTTGCAAAGACAGGTTTTCATTCATTTTATGGCTGAATAAAATTCCATTGTATATTTGTACCATAATTTCTTTATCCATTCATCCATTGACGGACATTTAGGTTGATTCCAAATCTTGGCTATTGTGAATAGTGCTGCAATAAACATGGAGTGCAGATATCTTTTCAATATACTGATTTCCTTTCTTTTGGATATATACCCAGCAGTGGGATTGCTGGGTCATATGGTAGTTCTATTTTTAGTTTATGGAGGGCACTGCATACTTGACCTGATTATTTGAAAGGATGGAGTTGCCATCAACCACCATGAGGAAGGCTAGAGTAGGTTTGGGTGGAGAGGGAGATCAGAAGTTTGATTTTGGACATGTTCAGTTTAAAGAGTCTATTGGACAACCAAGTAAGTTTAGAGATATAACTTTGGAGTTCAGGAGATAGGTCGAAACTGGAGAAATACATTGGAGTTGTCAGCATAGAGATGACATCTAAAACCATGAGACTAGATGAGATCATCAAGGCAGAGAATATAGACAAAGAAGAGAAGAGGACCAAACACTGAACTCACTGCTCTCCACCACAAAGAGTTTGAAAAGAAGGAGAGGAACCAGCCTAGGATACTGAGAAATACCAGTGAGTGACATAAGAGGAAACTAGGGAAGCACAGTAACCTAGAAGTCACAAGAGAAGGGTGTGATCCACTGTGTCAAGTACAGCCAGTGGGTCAAGCAACTATGAAGGTCAACATGGAGGTCACAAAAGCATTTTCGGTGTAATAAGGGGGACTAAAGCCTAACTGGAGTGGAGTTTTTTTAAATGGGAAGGAAAGAATTGAAAATAGGGAATATATAAAGTTCTTCGAGGTTTGATGCAAAAAAAAAAAAAAAAGGAAGGCATGAAGTGGTAACTGGTAGAGAAAGTGGAGTCAAGGAAAAAAAGATGTTTGTGTGCTTTTTAATAATTATTTCAAAATATTACAGGGGTACAAATGTTTTGGGTTACATGTATCAATTTTCCACACTGTGCTCTTTGGAATAAAATCACTATGTGCAACCTACATTTGAGTGGGGAGTTATGCTCCACCTCCTTAAGGGCGGGGTGTCCACATAAATTATTTGTAATGCTTCTGCATGTGAGGTTTGTCTCTTCTCTCCCATTTATTTATTCAACTATTAATTTATATCAATATGGATTCATGGATTTATTTTATACTTTGAGTTATAATCCAACACTACTTTATTTTCTTGCTCAAATTGTTCCAGCTTTGGCCATTGGGAGCTCTTTCACTTGGCTCCTGTATCCCTCTGACGTACTCTCATTATTGTGAAGTTTTGTTTTTGTTTTAGCACTTTTTTGTTTTCTGGCAGTACACAGTGCTCCAGGCTTATCATGTACATTTCTCACCCCAGCCCTAGAATCAGCCATTTCTCCAAGGAGCCTGGCTCAAAAGGGGTACTTTTAAGATAAAAGAAATATGAATATGTTTACAAAATGATGACAATTATCCAGAAAAGTGCAAAAATAAAGACGTAGGAGGGAAGAATTGAGGGATCTAATAGTGGTGGAGAGAATGTCTCTAGACGGGAGCATGAATACCCACCCTGTGGGCACAGGTGGGCAGTCAGAGTGGTTAAGTGCAGTGGAGAGGTGACGCTGTGGGACTCGGTGTGGGTTCCCTTCCGATTGCGTCCTTTTGCCAAACGAGCTAAGAGGCACAGCCATCAGCTGGGAGTGAGAACAGGGAGGAGATGGGATTTGAGAAGAAAAGAGACGTGTATAATAGTTGTCTAAGAAAGTGGGAGATGCTACAGAAAACAGCATGGAGATTTCCCCCAAAAAAAAAATTAGAAATAGAACTACCATATGATCCAGTAATCCCACTACTGGGTATTCATCCAAAAGAACTAAAATCAGGATCTTAAAGAGATATTAACACTCCCATGTGTGGTACAGCACTAATCACACTAGCCAAAATGTGGGGACAACCTGAATATCCACTGATGAATGAATGGAGAAAGAAAATGTGGTACATACCTGCACAGGAACATTATATTATTCAGTCTTCAAAAAAAAAAGAAGAGGGAAACCCTACAATATACAACAACATGGGTGGACCTCAAGGATATTTTGCTTAGTGAAATAAGCCAGTCACAAAAAGACAAATACTGCATGAGTATATGTGCAGATTATAATAACATATCACTTATATGAGGTACTTAGAGTCACAGACAGAAAGCAGAACGGTGGTCGCCAGGGGCTGGAGGAATGGGAAAATGGGAAGTTGCTAATCAATAACAAATCAATCGTGCAAGATAAGTAAGTTCTAGAGATACGCTGTACGACATTGCACCTATAGATAACAATATCGTATTGTACACTTAAACAGCTGTTAAAAGGGTAGATCTTGTATTAAATATCCTTGCCACAATAAAATAAACATTTTTTTAAGAAACAAAGAGAGAAGAGAGCAAATGGAGGAAAATGCAGCGTGGCTGCCTGTCAGTGTTAAGGGCCCACTCAAGGTTCCTGGCAAGCTCGGAGAAGTTTTGTACATTTCTCCAGACATGTTTGGCTTCTAGAGGGCAGTTCCAGAGTAGGCAGAGAGTGGAATTTAACCAGGATTATGACTCTGCCAAGCACACGATGCAAGAGAGAGAAGGAGTCAAGAGTGTAGGCATGGGGAGGGTTAATATGATTGGCAATGGCTTTGGGCTGGGAAAGGTAGGGGAGAAAGGACATGCGGGGGCACGTAAAGGGAAGCAATGGTTTGGAGCTCCACCTAAGTAATCACGGGTAGAGAGAAGTGAAGAACACAGGTAAAGAACACTTTCATCCTTGGCTCTACCACTTCCAAGCTGCACGACCTTGGGCAAGCTATTCAACCTCCCTATCCCCTCACTTATTAAAGAGCAGTTGCCAGGTGCGGTGGCTCACACCTGTAATCCTGGCACTCTGGGAGGCCGAGGCAGGAGGATGGCTTGAGGCCAGGAGTTCGAGACCAGCCTGAGCAAGAGCGAGACCCCGTCTCTACAAAAAAAATAGAAAAATTAGCCAGGCGTGGTGACGCGCACCTGTAGTCCCAGCTACTCGGGAGGCTGAGGCAAGAGGGTCACTTGAGATCAGGAGTTTAAGGTTGCAGTGAGCTCTGATGGTGCCAAAGCACTCTAGCCCAGGTGACAGAGTGAGACTCTGTCTCAAAAAAATAAAAATAAAATGAAATAAAATAAAAATAAAGAGCAGTCATATGAGAGCCTGCCTCCTAGAGTGTTGCGGTAAGGACCAAATGAAATAATGTTAAGAGGCTTAGAACAGTGGTTCTCCAAATGTGCTCCCTGGGCCACCAGATCAGTGTCACTGGGGAATAGGTCAGAAAGGCATATCCTCAGGCCCTTCCCCAGATACCTACTGAATCAGAAACTCTGGGGCCTTTTTATTTTCATTATAATCATTATTATTATTGTGAAATTGCTTTTTAGGGCATGAGTTTATTTAAATAATAATAGATAACATTTTTTAATCATTGATAAGCTTCCAGGCAACAAACTAAGCACTTTATATGCATTATTTCAGCTTCTTCAGTCAATAATCTCAGAGGTAGTTTTTTTATTATTCCCAGTTTACAGATAATGAAACTGAGGGTCCCATAAATGTAGCAATTT
Organism: Daubentonia madagascariensis; assembly: GCA_023783475.1. Classification (NCBI taxonomy): domain Eukaryota; kingdom Metazoa; phylum Chordata; class Mammalia; order Primates; family Daubentoniidae; genus Daubentonia; species Daubentonia madagascariensis. The sequence continues at coordinate 1,629,553 of JAKFHU010002505.1, read as the reverse complement.
GCTGAAAGTCACACAAACAGTAAGCGTCAGGATTAGGATTCAAATTTGAGGTTTGCAGCAGCCCTGAAAACTAAAATTACTCCTTGGAAATTCAGTTTTAGTCTTTTCAACCAAGGGAAAAAGAAATTTGTTATTACTAACAATATAAATGATGTAATCAATGATTTTGTGAATTTTGAGAATTTCTTAAATGGCATTATGAGTTTGATAACCAAGGGTGTACTAATCAACCAGCAATAGAGAAAAGCATTTTGAATCAATAGATACCAACAGTGGCATTTAGACAGCCCTGTCATGTATAATAATAATAATAAGGCCTCCAATAAATGAACCGAGAACTTGATGACAAGGCAGCTTTCATAATGTCTTACATGGATCACAAAATCATACAATTTTTAAAGGAAAAATTACCATTCAAATTTAATATGTATGAAAAGCAGTTCAATCTCTCCAATAAGCTAAAGAAATAAAATACAAGTTAAAGAAATAAAATACAAAGCAACACATATCATTTTTCACTTAACAAAGATGAAATGCCAAAATAGTGTGGGTAGGGCTATAGAAAACATTTTGTTAGTTGGCAATTAGGCAACATCTATCAAAATCCCTTGTCATGGTAATTTTAGTTCTAGACCAAAATTATAGAATTCTAGAACTGAAAGGGACTCTATTATCAATATACAGATTAACTCTGTCATTTTCTAAATGTGGAAATTGAGGCACAAAGAGCTACCCAAGATCACACAACCAAACACTGGTAAATTCCTTTTATATTTCTCAAGATTTTCTCTAGAATATATGATACAGGAGCACCTAGTCCTGAATTTTAAATCTCCTATCTTTAGGAAGAGTGCAAGATCCCTCATACCTAAAGTTTTATGTAACATGTTCACCAACTCTCTTTTACTATCTCACAACCATTAAAAAAAATGCTGATCCACTGATTGAGCAAATTGTTTTGACCAACGGTATAATGGCAGAATTGAACCAGTCTTCTTTAAAATCCATGCCTTGTCTTTATCGCCTTTAGAAAAAAAATCATTGACGTATATTAGTAAGCACCTGAAATGCACTTGGTACTTTGCTATTCTCTAAAAATATGAGCTTTTGGAGTACAGTGATCCTAGCTTGGTTTCTATCTTCAGCACCTTGGACAGTGCTCACCACCCAGTAAGTGCTCAATGACTTCAATCATGGACTGGAAAAGGAAGAAATAAACCAGCCATCTGTAGGACCTATTACTCTAAGAAGAGGTAGAAATTTGAAATATTATTTTAAAAATTCGTGGGAGATACTCCATACATGAAAAGTATTCATGAAAAAACAGGACGAAAAACAACATAAATCACCTTAAAGTTAATGTCAAGTGGCTTTAACCTCTGAGCTCTGGAAATTCACAACCTAGCTTATAACATCTGTTCCCTGGGCCATATTGCTCAGGCCACTCACTCACTGCACATGCCAGGGCAGCTTTACCTTCCTGTGGGGATGTCCTTGTACTCAGTCTAGCTTCCCATTTAATCCCATGCCACAATTGAGGAACCTAAGAATTTTCCTGTCCTTAAGTCAGAAAGTCAACTTTTATCAATAAAAGTCCATTATCCTCATGTGGGAAGTGCCCTGGTGAATCTACTTTGTAGTCACCTAGGTATGAGGAGGAAGAAAATGGAAATCAATGTCTTTTCTTTTTTTTATATTTTAGGGGATAGCCATACTCCAGCAGTCAAATCTTCTTTCTCAAGCCAGGAAAGAATTCAGTCTCTGCTTCTTTAGGAGCATAGGAGCATAAATGGTCATAGTTCTATACACTGTCAACAAAGGCACAAACATCACTCCTCTGTTTCTAACCTACTGGACCTCTCTTCCTTATGATGCTCTGCCTTAGTCAGTTTTGAGCTGCTATAACAGAACACTTAAGACCAGGCTAATTATAAAGAAAAGAGGTTTAATTCGTTCACAGTCCTGCAGGCTGGAAAGTTCAAGGGCATGGCCCTAGCTTCTGGCAAGAACTTTCATGCTACATCATAACACAGTGGAGAAGGTCAAAGGGGAAGTGGACACATGCAGAGAGGGACCAAATAGGAGGGGGAGACTTGCTTTATAACAACTGGCTCTCTCAGAAACTAATCTATTCCCAGAGAACTAATCCAGTCTCATGCAAATGAGAATACACTATCGCTCCAAGCCGTATATGAGGGATCTGCCCCCGTGATGCAAACACTTCCCACTAGGCCCCTCCTTCCAATACCACCACATTAGCGATCAAACTTCAATATGAATTTGGGTCCAAACCATAGCATGCCCCTAGGACCGAAAAACTATCATAGTCTCATCCAAGCCCTACAAACACCACCTAAGAGAAGTAAGGGCAGTCTAATCAAAATTCCCTTGAGTTGAGTCCCAGATCTGCCTCTTACTAGCTGTGTGACCTTTAGCAAATCACTTCACTTCTCTGAGCCTTCACATCCTCAGCAGCAAAATGAGGATAATATAAGTACCTGCCTTATAGGACTGCAGTGAGTCCTAGACGAGATAATGTACACAAATGCTCACGAGTTGTCATTTGTATTGCCACTACTCTAGCCAGTCAACCACGAACATTGTCCTCCCTGCCTTTGTTCATCCCCATGCTGATATGTTTGATCACACTTTACCCTCTTGCCTTGAGGGCCTTCTTCTCCATAGCACCTCACTAACTCCATGGATTCAAGCTTTGCAGAATCCTTTTCTAACCATCCCAATTAATAATAATAATAATGTCAGCTAATATTTACTGAGGGCTTCCTACGTACATGGCATTTGCTAAGCATGTTACATGTGCTATCTTCAATCCTCACACGACCCTGCAACGTACCTGCCATTGTAGACTCCATTTTATAGATGTAAAAACAGATTCTCAGACAGTGAAGTAGCTTGCCCAAGATCACACTGTTAATAAGTGAATATTCTAGAATCTTCTCTCTCCCTTCAGAAAACCAGAGGTAGTGTGCCCGGGCCTCACTGTTCTCCAAAGGTTCCAAATGGTTTAATATTCAATCTTGAACTGGACTACTTGATCCTTGAGGGCAGGGTTACCCTCCCTTTCCTGAGGTCTAGCAGAGCACCTAGTCTGATGCCATATACCTAGTACACCCTTGCTGGTTGAATAACTCGAATCTCTTCCTCCCTTCTTGCCCGAAACTATCAGTTAAAGAAACTACAATCACTGAAAATGACCTCATTTCCCCCCACTCTCCCTCTCCCTCCCTCTGGTCCAGCCACACTTGTCCTCTTCACTGTTCCTCAGACATACCAGGAACTTTGCACTTGTTGGCTTTGCTTTCTGTAATGTTCTTCCCGCAGATATCCACATGGTTCACTATCCTGCCACTTCAAGTCTTTGTCTCCTTCTCCAGGAAGCCTTCTCTGACCTCCCTGTTTAAAACAGAAACCTCTCCCCTCCTTCCCTGCTTTCCTTATCTCCCTCCCTTGCTTAATTTTCTCCATTAAATTTATTACCTTCCAATATACTATCTACTTTTTTTATGCTGCTTAATGTCTCTCTCTCTCTCCACTAGAATATAAACTCGCAAAACGTCCAGGACTGGAAGCCCTACTCCAGTTCTCTTTCTACTGCACTATATTAAATACCTATTCCTGATTCCCTAGCACAGGTACTTCTGCCTGTTTTGTTCACTGCTCTCTCCCCAGCACCCAGAATATGACCTGGAATATGGTAAGTGCTCAAGAAATATATGTTATAAATACCTCTGTCCCTTGCTTGAACTTGCCTCTTTCCACAGCAGAAATTCTGCAAAGAAAAACATAGTTTCTCTTCCACTTTCTGGGTCCTTTAAGTAGCCCAAAGAAACAACCCTTTCCTTCCACCAGCCCAGAAGGTACTGAGAAAGCCGGGAAATAATGTCTCATAAGGAGGTAGAGTCCAAGTGGTCTTCACTGAGGGAGACAGAAATCAGTGGGAAAAGCTAGCTGGGCTCAACCTGAATTATACAATATGTTACTGCAAGGTAGGAGTCCATTTCTCCAAAAGAAAAATGGTCTGAAAAATGAACAGGCCTATAGTCTGAGGAATATTATCCCTACAGGAACAAGCCCCATTCCGTGATTATCTCTCCCAGCTTTACCACCTGTTGAACAGGGACAAAAGAGCAAAGCCTTCAGACCACACTGGACTTCACCTTGCACTTGGGCTTTCTCAGTTTAAAGTAGCGTGCTATATTTTTTTTTCAGCCAACCATAAAAGTGCCTTTCATTTGCAGCGTGGTGCCTATTTCACCTCGGAGTTGTCTAAAGCTTTAGAAACCTTTCCCTGCCATCATTGTCCCCAAAGTTCATGGAGGGTGAATGTTGTCTAACTCAAAAGGACATCTTTATCCTCATGAGAAAAGAGACTCTGATACCCAGTGACCTGCTCTAATTGATGTCTCCAGGGACTCTCCTTCACTCTCTGCCCTGGCAGAATCAGGGCATGGCATTTAATAGGGTGCGGAAGGAGAACTGGAATGGGAATCCCAGCCCTGGCTTTTTTACTACCTCATCATTAGCCCTTGGGCAAGTTAATTAACTTCTCTGGACCTCAGTTTCACTGAGCACTTATTATACATAAGGAGAAAGCAGTAATATCAGGGGAAGGCAAAGCCAGAAGTCAAACCCAGGTCTTGACCTCCCCTCCACCAAGCGTGTGATCTTCACCCTCTATGACACTGCTTCTCCCTTCATCTTGACAGCCAGCTTCCCCCTTCCCATCTAAAATTTTAGTTTCTCCTCTCTTGGACAAGGGAATTTTTTTCCCAAGTTATGTGGATGATTTTGACAAAACAACACATTTTCTTCTTTGATATCGTCTGAAATAACCATAGTCGCTACTGCGCATCATGCTTCTGATCAAAAAGGCAAGTGCAAACATTATGTGTTCCAAGACTCAATTTACACAAATTACATGTCAGAAGAAGCCAATGCCCAAGAAGGCATTGTGTCTGGAGAAGAGACAATGTACGTGTCAGAAAACAGCCCAAGCACAGCTCAAAAAGCTTTAAAAATGGGATGTAGCAGCAAGGGGGAGGGGAGTGCAGATTGTGAAACATGTTCCTCTTTTACAAAGTCACTACTTTCTGGTTTAATTAGAATCAGATAGTGTGCAATATAATCATCACCTGATAACACAATTCCGTCAAACATGGAAGAGTAATATTCAAGTGACTGAAGCATGAACATAATTCACCTCAAGCAAGGGAGAGAAATTGTATTAGCAAATGCCGCCAGATCCACTAATTAATTTGCTATATTATGCATGACAGGAAACAGCATAGAAGAGGAAAAAAAGCTTGATTTTTCCGAGTTAGGGAGGGAGTGATGGACGTGCTTCCCCATAATTTATTTCTGCAATAGGTTCATTATTTGATCAAGGATCGGCTAAAAGGGGATTCCACAGGGTAGAACAAGAGCACGGCAACAAGTTGGTGCAGTCAGTGTACTTATCTAGTTAGCAGATGTCAGAATCACTCTGCTTCACCACTTGCTATCTGCATTTAGGGAGCTTCATTCTCCGCTGAAATGCTCCTCTGTACCCTGCTTCTCTACAAACCCAAGAAATGGGCAAATTAGCAGACGTGTCCCTTGGCCAATTCATCAGTACAATTTGAGAGAGTCTTCAACTCCATTATGCTTCCTCGTCTCCTGCTAATCGTTGCACTTCTAATGAAGGCAAATAAAATAACATTAAGTTATTTTTTTAATTTAATTAATTTTTAAATTGACAAAAAAATTGTACATATTTATCATTTACATGTTTTGAAATATGTATCCATTGTGGAATAGCTCCATTGAGCTGATTAACGTATGTGTTACCCCACATACTTATCATTTTTTGTGGGGAGAATACTCAAAATCTACTCTCTCGGAAATTTTCAAGAATACAATACATTGTTATTAACTATAGTCACCCTAGTGTACAATAGATCTCTTGAACTTATTCCTCCTAACTGAAATTTTGTATCTTTTGACCAACATCTCCCCCAATAACCAGCCCCCCAGCTCCTGGTAGGCACCATTGCACTCTCTGCTTCTATGAGTTCAACTTTTTTATTAAATAGATTCCATATATCAGTGAAATCAGGTGGTATTTGTTTTTCTGTGCCTGGCTTATTTCTCTTAACATCATGTCCTCCAGATTCAACTATATTGTTCCAAATGACAGTATTTCCTTCTTTCTTAAGGTCGAATAGTATTCCAGTGTGTGTGTGTGTGTGTGTGTTTATGTGACATTTTCTTTATCCATTCAACCACTGATGGACATTTAGGTTGATTCCGTATCTTGGGTATTGTGAATAGTGCTGCAATGAACATAGGAACACAGATATCTCTTTGGCATACTGATATTATTGCGTTTGGGTATATACCTATTAGTGGGATTGCTGGATCATATGGTAGTTCTATTTTTAATTAGAACTCTATACTTTTTTCCATAATGGCTGTACTAATTTACATTCCCACCAACAGTGTGCAACAGTTCCAATTTTTCCACATCCTCACCAACACATATCTTTTATCTTTTTGAAAATAGCCACTCTTACCTTGAAGGGACAGACCCTCCCAGGGTTGAAAATTTAATTATATCCTTTAACCTGCATACTTAGTCTCGTTGAGCTTCCATTTTCTCATCTGTACACTGAAGGTGTGATGATTGTATCTACCATGTTATTGATATAATACTCATCAAGGGCTTTGTTGAATAACTGGCCACCATGTCAGTCTGCCACACTGCTGCTTCTGCTGCTTGAAACCTGGGTGAGAGTGCAATAAGGTGGGCACAGCCGACCTATACCGGAGACCCCACTGGCACTATCACTTTCCAGGAATGGAATAAGCTCTTCCCTTTTGTTTGCCACATTTCAGCAGAGACCATCTGGAGAATTTGCAGAAGATTTAGGTGTAATGAAAAGAAAGCACAACTCCAAGAGTAACTGCCAACTAGTAAGATGTTATACTTTAATCTAACTACATCAATCATGACAGTAAGTGTAAACGGTCTAAATACACACATTAAAAGACAGATATTTACAGATTAGATTTTAAAAAGCAAGACCCAACTATAAGCTGTCTACATGGAACCCACTTTAAATATAAAATATATAGGTTAAAAGTAAAAGAATGGAAAATTATATACTATGCAAATACTATTTAAAACTATATATTGATTAAAACTAATAGTTTTAAAATACAACAAAAAGAAAGCTGGGGTGGTTATATTAATACCAAAGTAGACATTGGAACAAGAAATATTATCAGAGGGACTTCACATAATGATAAATTCACCAAGAAGACATAACCACTGAAAACATGTATGTACTTAACAAAAGAGCTTCAAAACACATGAGACAAAAACTGATGAAGCTGAAATGATAAATATGCATTTGCACTTGAAGACTTCACCATTTTTCTCTGAGTAATTGATAGAACAAGTAGACAGAAAATCAGTAAGGATATACAACACTATCAACCAAGTTTACCTAACTGACCTTTACAGAATATTCCACTTAAAAACAACAGAATATGCATTCTTTTCAAGTTCACATGAACCACTCAACAATATACTCTGGGCCAAAAAAAAAAATTAGCAAATTTAAAAGAATTGAAATGATACAAACTATGTTCTGTGAGCATGATTAAATTAGAACTCAATAACATAAACATTTCTGGAAAATATCCAAATACTTGGAAGTTAAACAACACAGTTATAAATAACCCATGAATCAAATAGAAAGGTACAATGAAAATTAGGAAATATTTTGCATTTAATTAAAAAAATTTTGACATATCAAAGTTTGTGGAACATAGATAAAACAATGTTTAAGGGAACTCTGTATCATTAAATGCTTATATTAGAAAATAAGAAAGGTTTCAAATTATGGCCTAAGCTTTCCCCTTAAGAAACTAGAAAAAAAAAGTAAAACAAATTAAACCCAAGGCAAGCAGGAAAAAGGAAATAATAAAGATAAGAGCAGATCAATAAAATTAAAAACAGAAAAGCAGTAGAGAAAGATCAATGAAACCAAAAGTTGGTTCTTTAAAAAGATCAATAAATTTAATAAGCCCTGAACCAGACTGATTAAGAAAAAAAGAGAGAAGACATAAATTATCAATATCAAGAATTAAAGAGATGACACCCCATAGATACTACAGACATCAAGATGATAACAAGTGAATATTATGAACAAATGCCAATAAATTCAACCACTTAGATGAATTAGACAAATTCTCTGAAAAAACATAAGCTTCCAAGACTCACTCAAGAAGAAAAAGATCAATATACCAAAATCAATTGTATTCTATATGCCAGTAATGAACAATCTGAAAATGAAATTAAGAAGACAATTCTGTTCAAAATAACATCAAAAAAGAATACTTAGGAATAAATTTAACTAAAGAAATGCAAGACTTGTACACCAAAAACTACAGAAATTTCTGACAAAATTATAAAAGGTTCTCAATAAACAGATAGACAGTCCATGTTCATGGATTGGAAGACTCAATATTATTTTTAGCAAATTCTTCCAAAATTGGTCTATAGATTCAACACCATTCCTATCAAAATCCCAGCAGCCTTTTTTTCCATAAAGTTGATACTAAAATGTATATGAAAAAGCAAAGAACCCAGAATAGCCAAAACAACTTTGGGAAAAAAAGAACAAAGTTGGAGGACTTGCACTTCCCAATTTCAAAATTTACAAATATTTATAATATCAACAAAAGACATGAAACACTTAGAAAAAAAAATATGTGCAAGATCTGTATGGTGAAAACTATAAACACTGATGAAAGACATCAAAGATGGCCTAAATAAATGGAAACATATACTGTGTTCCTGGACTGAAAGACTCAATATTGTTAAGTTGCCAATTCTCCCCAAGTATAAATTCAATGCAACTCCAATCAAACACTTAGTAGGATTGTATAGAAAGGCAAAGGAACTAGAACAGCAAAAACGATTTTGAAAAAGATGACAAAGTTGGAGAACTCACATTACCTGATTTCAAGACTTACTATAAAGATATAGTAATCAGGACTATGTGATATTGGTGAAGAGATAAACACATAGATCAGTAGAATAGAATAGAGAGTTTAGAGATAGACCCACACGAATATGGTCAACTTATTTTTCACGAAGGTGCAAAAGCAATTTGATGATACTGGAAAATTATTGGACATCTGTCTTAGTCCCTTTTGTGCTGCTATAACATAATACCTGAGACCGGATAAGTTATTTAAGAACAGAGATTTGTTTATTACAGTTCTGGAAGCTGGGAAATCCAAGGTCAAGGAGCCCACATCTGGTGAGGGCCTTATTACCGCATCATCCCATGGCAGAAGGCAGAAGGGCAAGAAAGCAGGCATGAAGGGTGGAGAGTGGGAAGGGGAGGGAGAAGGGGGCTAAACTCATCCTTTTATCAAGAACCAACTTCCACAATAACTAACCCACTTTCACAATAACAGCATTCATTAATCCATTAATGAGGGCAGAGCCCACATGACTTAATCACCTCTTAAAGGTCCCACCTCTCAACATCATTGCATTGGGGATTAAGTTTCCAACACATGAACTTTGGGGGATACATTCAAATCATAGCAATATCCACATGCAAAATAATGAACCTCAACCCATATGCCACATAACCCATAATAATTACCTCAAAATGGATCATTGACCTAAATATAAACCTAAAATTATACAAATTCTAGAAAAAAATGGCAGAAAAATCTCTGTAATCTTGGATCAAGCAAAGATATTTTAGATATGACACCAAAAGCATAATCCATGAATGAAAAAAATTGATAAATTTGACTTGACCAAAATGTAAAACTTCTGCTCTTTGAAATACACGGTTAAGAGAATGAAAAAGCAAGCCATAGACTCGGAGAAAATATATTCAAAATATATTTTCTGATGTCTGGACTTATATCCAAAATATACAAAGAACACCTAAAACTCAACAATACCAGCAACTCAGTTAAATAAAATGAGCAAAATATTTGAACAAAGAAAATATGTGAATGACAAATTAGCACCCACAAAGAAGTTCAGCATCACTAGTTATTAATTAAAACCACAATGAGACACCACTACCCACCTATCAGAATGGTTTTTTTAAAAAACTGACAATACTATATGTTGTCAAGGATGTGAAACAAACACAATTTCATGCATTGTGCGTGGGAATGCAAAATGGTATAGCCACTTTAGAAAGCATTTTGGCAACTTTTTATAAAGTTTAGTATATAATCACCATATGATTCAGCAACTCCACTTCCAGACATTTACCAAGTGACATAAAAATGTACGTTTACACAAAATTTTGTATGCAAATTTTTTAGCAATTTTTTCATAATCACTCCAAACCTGGAAACAACCTTCACCTGGTAAATGAATAAACAAACAGTAGTATACCTATACAAGAGACTACAGGTCAGTAATGAAAAAAAAGGAACTATTGATACACACAAAAACTTGTCTGAATCTCAAATGCTAACTGAAAAAAGGCCACATGCTATATGCTTCCATGTAAATGACGTTCTTCAAAAGGCAAACTACAGAGACAGAAAACAGATTAGTGGTTGCCAGAGGCAGGGGGTAGAGGGAGAAATTGACTTCAAAGACACACAGACAATTTGGGGGATGATTGAAATATTCCATATCTTAATTGTAGCGGTGGGTACATAACTAGATGTGTTTGTTGAAATTCACAAAAGGACAACGTTGGAGGCCTAACACTTCCCAATTTCAAAATTTACTACCATTTACAATAGCACCAAAAGATATGAAATATTATGCATCTTTAAAAGGGGTGAACTTTACTGTACATAAATTATATCCCAATAAAAGAGTGAATTTTACTGTGTGAAACTATACCTCAATAATTTTTTTAAATGGGATATCCATTTCTCATCTTATAAAGGAGTATCTAGAGCAATGTCTGGTCCATAGTAGATGCTTAATAAATATTTGTTGAATGGATACAGTCATTATTGTTAGAACTGACTTTTCGTCATTGTAGTGACTATTGCTTTTGTCTTCACACACCCCACTTCTCCTCCCCCTGGGAGTAGACCCCTCCACCCTGACCACGTGATCAGGCCTGTCTGAGCAGGTGACTCAAGACAATCGGAGTCTTTCCTTAGGATTTTTTTTTTCCTTTCTGGGCATAAGAGGTATGCCAGATCAGCCTGAAGCAATGCCCCTTCCTGTGCAGAAAAGCTGGTCCCAGAGCCTGAAGCTAGCAGGAGAGAGAGCAAGAAAAACTGGATGGGGTTGAATCTCAGACCCAGATGTCCTGAGACCAGATCTCCTCTACCCTTTCATGTAACCAAGTCTAGGAAAGGGTATAAAACTAGTTTCTATCATTTGCTACCAATGAGTCTTGAAAACCAGGGATAACAGTAATAGTAATAATAATAATAGGCAACATGTATCAAATACTTAACAGCAGGCATATTAATTTACTCAAGAATCCTCATCACAACCCTGTGAGTTAGGTACTCCTTTTACCCAAATTACACAAACGAGAAAACTGAGGAAACTTAATACGGGCAAGTAATTTGTCCAAGGTCACACCGTTAGTGCGTTTAGCTACATGGCATAGTCTTAGTCCATTTTGTGTAGTTACAATATCTGAGGCTGGGTAACTAATAAAGAGAAAAGGTTTATTTAGCTCCCGGTTCTGCAGGCTGGGAAGTTCAAAAAGCATGGTGCTGGCTCTGCTCGGCTTCTGGTGAGAGCTTTCCACTGCGTCCCAACAAGGCAGAAGGTCAAAGGGGAGACAGACAGGTGCAAACAGGCAAAACCTGAGGGGTGTGTCCTGGCTTTATAAGAACCCACTCTCAAGGGAACTAATCCATTCCAGAATAATTTTAGATTTACAGAAAAGTTGAAAAGATAGTACAGACAATTTGGGGATCAAATTTCAACATGAGTTTTGGTGGGGACAAACCATATCCAAACCATCACAGATACTGTTTATTTTCTATACTTTAAGCTGATTAAGGAGAAAATGCTGAACTCCAAAACTGGTTTAAAGCAGTGGTTCTCAACCGTGGCTACGCATTAAAATCACCTTGGTCACTTAACAAACAATCCCATCGGCCAGTCCATACCACAGACCAATCCAATCAAAATCTCTAGGTTAGGACCCAAACTTCAATACTTTTTTAATGCTCCCCAGGTTATCTCAATGTGTGGCCAGGGTCGACAACCCCTGATTCAAAGATTTAGAGCTATCATTACCATCGATGGTACCTCCTGCATCTTCCTACCCCCACCCAAGGGAGAGTATAAAAATATGCTTCGTTTTGCACAGACAATTCCCAGAATTAAATTAGGATCTCAGTTAAAACACTTTCAAAGCAGAAAAATAAGACTCCTCTGCAGGCATTTCTTAAGGAGAAAAATATAGAGGTATTCTATGTTGATTTTTATAGCATTGTTTATTTGGGCCACAACGGGACAGCCTTAAACCCTATTAAGCCCTGGTGGCCCATGTCTCTTGCCAATACAGCCAGCTATCAAGACAAGAGACACGCAGGAAGAATATTATCCTGAACCCCAGTGGCACCATAATTACTTCACATTCGAGTTTTAACACCTGAATCCTGGCTCTTACAAAATAGCAATAATAACAAATGTCTCCCAGACAGTAAGGCTTTCTGCCATGTTTTAATCCCATTTTCAGGGAGTGTCTATGAGGACAAAGACTTTTTCTTTGGGGGAGAATTGCAGAAAGATAAAATTTAGGATCTGTCGTTGCGTTTATCCATTAGTCTGCGACTGTGTTGTAAGGAACTAATTCATCACTCCAATATTCTTCGCTTTTGCTACAGAGAGAGTTGCTACTGAGGCTCTCAATGTGGCCTTTTAGACAGAAATAAAGCTGTCCCTTTCTGAGCAAAAGAGTTTTATTGTATTCTCTTGATGAGATTGAGCTGCTCTGGATTCTAGCCCACAGGACAGAAAGGATGGCAGGGCCAAAAAACATTAGTTTGCACCTGCTGGAAGGTTGGGATTCATCCTGCCAAGTAGATATGACTTTGTCCTTATTCTTTGAGTTTTAGGACTCCAGGACTAATTCTAGCCCTATTGAAGAAGCAGCCCCACCCCTGGAACACTTTCTGTAAAGGTCCTTTTTTTCATAAGTTAAATTTATGTGTAACAGCAGGTGCATGTTAGCAACTCTACAAGGTGGTTAAGAAGATGAGATTTGGACCCAGGCAGTCTTGGGTTCTGTATTAGTCTGCTTGAGCTTCCATAACAAAATCCTACAACCTGAATGGCTTAAACAACAGAAATTAATTTTTTTCACAGTTCTAGAGGCAAGAAGTCCAAGATCAAGGTCCTGGAAAATTCCGTTTCTGATGCGATCTCTCCTCCTGGCTTGTAGACATCTGCCCTCTCACCGTGTGCTCATGCAGCCTTTTCCTGTGTGTGTGTGAGGAGAGAGGGAGACAACTCTGACGTCTCTTCCTTTCTTCTAAGGTCACCAGTCCTACTGGATTAGGGCCTCACCCTTACGGCCTCATTTAACTCTAATTACCTGCATGAAGGTCCTTTCTCCAAATATAGTTACCTTGGGGGTTAGGGCCTCAACATACGAATTCTAGGGGAACACAATTCAGTCCATAACAGGTTCCATCCCAGCTCCACCAGTGACCATCTGTGTGACTCTGTGAAAGTGACTCAACCTCTCTGGACCTCACTTTCCTCACCTTGTCAAATAGAGATAATAGTATCTAACTCCTAGGGTAGTTTGGATGATTGAACAAGATGATGCTTGTAAAGGGCTTAGTACAGTGCTCCCCGTGTAGTAAGCCCTGAAAATGGCAATTTTTATTTAGTTTAGCAGCTGAAGTTCAAGCAACGCTGGACTCAGTACAGTGGTGAAGTGGATTGATTAGGTTGTATTTCAAGGGCCACCTGGTTCCTTTTCAGGTAATCTCCCCTGCTCCGGGTCCCATACAGAACCCCCTGAAAACCCAGCCTTCCTTCTCTAGGCTGAAACTAAAGTCAGCACCTGTTTGACCCATTCTCCTCCCAGCAGAGCTCATGTTTCCACAGAGGCACTATGGACTTTGGAGTCAGTGGGACCTGAGTGCAAATCCCAGCTCTCCTGCTCACTAACTATGTGACATTACACAAGGTACTTATCCTCTCTGCCTCAGCTCAGGGTGCCACAGCAAAATACCATAGACTGGGTGGCTTAAACATCAGACATTTATTTCTCACAGTTATGGGGGCTGGAAATCTGAGATCAAGGTGCCAAAGTGAGCCTGATGAAAGTTCTCTTCCTGGCCTGCAGACAGACATCTTCTCACGTGTCCTCACATGGTGGAGAGAGAGAAAGCCCCGTAGTCTCTTCCTCTTCCTATGAGGACACTAATCTTGTAGTTTAGGCCCCACCCTCATGACCTCATCTCAACCTCATTACCCCTGAAAGGCCCCACCTCCAAATACCATCATATTGAGGGTTAGGACTTCAACATATGAACTTTGAGGGACACAAACATTCAGACCATGACACTCTCTGAGCCTGTCTTCATCAAAACTCTTTCCACTGCCAATGGCAGAAAACCCAGATCAAAAACTGGATTAAGCCTAGAAGAGGATTTGTTGATTCACAGACTGTAAAGTCCAGGGATATTCTAGCTTTAGGTATGTCTGGATTCAGAAGCTCACATGGTAACAACTGAAACCATTCTCTTCTTCCACCCCTCTATCCTTGGTGTTGGCTTTATTCTCCAGTAGGCAAAAACAGCCCCTGTCTCCTCTGGCCTTACATTCTGCTGTCTTAGCCACCAGAGTCAGAAAAAGACAGCACGTTCCTAAATCTCCAGCAAGAGTCCCAAGTCTGGCTCTCACTGGCCTTATCTGTCCATCCCTGAACCAATCACCATGGCCTATGGGATAGAATATTTAGATTGGCCAGTTCTCAGGCACCAGAGCCAAGAGGGGATCAGTCCCACTTGAGCTACATGCTAATAACCAAAGAAGGGGGGCAGGAAACTTTGGATAAGGAAAACCAGCAGAACCCCAATACCCATTAAAAAGCCACAATTTCTTAATCTGTAAAATAGGGAAATGATACCAAATTTTCAGGACTACTGAGAAAACAGCATTAAATTATATGTGTCAATACTGAATGACACTAGCTGGGACTAAATAAATTATTTATTATGCACACACATACACACACACACACCCTATATTCCAATATTCTAATTCCATAAGGATCTGCCCTTGACTTTTTTGCTTCCCCTCACCATGGCAATCATACATTGCCTGTAACCCACAGTAGACATGATCGGGAGAAAGCATCATTCAGGCACACTGGCCCTCCTGAGGCAAATGTTACTTAATGAGACCTCAGCAAGGATGAGTAACTCTTCCAAAGGGACATCTTCAGGGCCTCCCCCGGAGGGAGAGAGCAATGCCCCCCCTAAATGCTTTGAGTGAGGAAGCCACTAGGGTCTCAGGAATTCCCCCATTGAAATGCAAATAGACCTAGGAAGGGCTTTATCTTAAACACCAGCTAATAGCTCAGTTATCACTTAGCACAGCAGCAGGGATTATCTGGATGGCACCCGATAGGGACTCTGGAGCGAGGAGGGAAAGGAAGACACATGAGGTGATGTCAAAGAAAGGAGAGAATGCCTAACTTCTGCTTTTAGTTTTTCCTGGGGCACTATTTCCACACACCTCCCTCCCAAATCTGGGCTTATGGGCCACTCAAAAGAATAATAGCAGCTGCAATTTAAAGAGCGTTTTGTATATGCCAGGCTCAGGGTGAGGCACTTCATGAGCATGATTTTATTTAATACCAGCTCCCACTGTACCCTAGCTGTGTGTGCTCTTGGGTAAGTTACATCATCAGTTTAATGAGACACCACTTCTTTTTTCAGCTGAAACATGTAAAAATAAGGGGCTGACATATACTGAATATTTACCATATGCCAGATATGTTTTTACATGTATTAACTCATTTAAGCTTCATAATAGCTTTATGGAGTACTACTATTATTTCTATTTTACAAATGAGAATACTGAGAATCAGAGAGGTTAAGTAACTTGCCCAAGGTCACACAGCCAGGAACTGACAGAGCCTAGATTACAACACAAGCAAAGCCCAAACTCTTAGCCTCTACATTGCCTCTTAACACTGAGCTTAGTAAACAGTAAGTGCTCAATAACATTAGCTGTTGCTGCTATTTCTCTGTGCTAATAGGAAGATATTAATAAAATATTTTTATTATCAACACCACCATTATTGTTAGAAGATTCAACAAAACTATATTCATTTCGGAAAATAAAAATAGTGAAATGAGTTCATATGCTATCTACATCTGTATAACTTAGAGGTCATTAAAAGGAAGCAGCAGAAACCTACTCAAACACATGCAAGCAAGAACAAATATTCATTGAAAGGATATTTGGAAGGTCACAGAAATGAAAGGGATTTTGGAAGCTGAGAGTCACTGACAGCCTCAAAAGTGAATGATTTTGCTTCAATCACCTCCTACCCCTGTGTGTCTCAGCTCAAGACTCAGATCCCCAGAAGAGAGAGCGTGGGTTAACCAGCTTGGATTATAGACCCAGCTCTGTAGCCAGAGGGTCTATATATGTGGTTGGCAGCCCCATAGAGCCATGAGGCACAGGTAGGGGCAGTTTGCCAAAGGAAGTGGCCCTGAGCAAACAGAAACAACTGATGACAAATCTAGCCACTCCCATGGCATGAGGACTCTTAAGAATAAAACCTGATGTGAGGAAACCTCCCCATCTAAGCTTTAAGATCTATCATAAGATCTTCCAGCCAGGCATAAAGGACTCAAATCACAGCAATAACGTTATACTAATCAAGATTTTGACGTGCCTCCAACCCTTCTTGAGATTCAAGGCCAGAGCTGGATAAGGACCTTCAAGGTATTTAGGCAGCTTCCCAAGGTACAGCACCCAGAAGAAAACACTAACTGGATTTATGGGGCACATTATTGATAAACCCAGTGACCATGTGTCAGAATTCAGTATGCTGATGGAGAAGCAAATGGCACTAAAGGCTTTGTATTAATTAAATAGACCCTGAACCTGATTTATGTGCTGAGTGCAAATTGCTCCCAGGGGCACCCAGGATGACAGTTCTAAACTGCCTCTTCTGACTTTGCTGCTTGACTCCTTCTCCTCTGTGTCTGAAAGAACTCACTAGCCAGTATGACCTTTGCAATGGTATCTTTACCTGTTACATCTGTGCTAAGAGACTGGACATAAGAACATACCAGGACACCATCACATCTGGACATTGTTAAAACACTTCGGAAGGAGATATCATTTCCCCTGCCTTTCTAAGAGAGCTGTTTTCAAGATTTAATGAGTCATTTGTTTGTGTGTGTATTCTTTTAACACTTATTGGTTACCATAAAAAAAAACCAGACTCTGTGCTAGGCATTAATGTGACAAAAATACGTAAGATGTAGCTTCTACCTTTAAGGCTCTCACAGCCTAGTAGAGATTGAGCATATTAGAAAATGTACTAAAATGGAAGTTAAAAGACTTAAGTTCTTATTGCAACCAGACCACTTATTATCTATTTAAACTTGATCATATCACATACCCTCTTTGATCCTCAGTTTCCTCAACTGAAAGATGCAGATAACAGTAAATCTATACCTGTACTAAAAGGCCATTAGGAAGTCCAAACAATCTAGAGCACATAGATTGTGCAATGCACTGCACTCTACAAAGTCAGTATGACTTCCACATTCATGTTCACTGTTACACATTTCTTGAACATCAATTGTTTGCAGGCTGATGCCAAAGACTTTAGGTCTGGATCTACTATGATGCTTTAGACTGCAAATAAAAGACATTCCTATTCAAATGGACTAAATCAATAAGAACAGTATTTGTTATAACATAACAGAAAGTTGAAAGGGGGAAGGTAGCTCAAGGTTTGATTGATGTAGCAGCTCAATGTTGACATCAGGAATCCAAGATTTCTCTGCCCATTGTACCCTGGCCCCACTTTCACAACATGGGCTTCATCCTAAGGCTGGCTGCCCCTACTGCCAGCCAGGTGACTGCCGGCAGAAACTGGGGCAACGGCCCTCTTTAATTTAAGCATGGTGAAGGAAAACTGGGTTTCCTTTGCCAGAAGCCCTCAGCAACCCTCCTAGCATCTGATTGGCCCAGATTGGCATGGGCCTGCCCATCCCTGAGCCATCACTGACTAGCGCATGGACTTGCCCTGACTTTGGCTTGGATAAACCACTGGGATGGATGTGCGGATGCCACAGAGCTTCTTATCCTCATGTTTATATTCTAAAGATGAAAAAGCAAAGGTGTCTTCAAAAAGGGGATGCTTGGAAGGGTAGATTTTTTTAAAAAATTCTTAATATGTGTACCTGCCGTCTGTATCCATCTAGGCAAAATTTGAAAGTGGACTTCAAGTGAAGAAAAAGAGAGTATTTTGTGGGGAAATGGTGTGGCTGTTTGACACACTTTTCACATCATCACTAGAGAGGGAAAGGAACTGCATTCTGAGTGCTTCTGCATGCCAACCACAGTGCTCATGACTGGTTTGGGAGCTCATTTTGATATCTTCTCACCACGTGGGCTTCCACAATGGGGGCTTCACCCTAAGCTGCCCTCACTGTCACAAGGTGACTGGCAGCAGAGACTGGGATAATGAGAAATACTGGTAGGGTGAGCATTGTTCCCACTGTAGAAGCCCAGGGGTTCAAGAAATGTGTTCAAGGCCACACAGTGGCGGAGTTGCGACCAGAGTCCACATAAGTCTGATCCACATCCATGTTATTTGCAGCACATCATGATGGCTCCTAAAGACATTTGGAGGCCGTCCCTCTTTGCTTTTCCCCATTTTATAATAGCTACAATAATAACAAGTACCGTTTGCTGAGTACTCACTATGTGCCAGGCATTGTACAGAGTGCTTAAAATCACAATAGCAACAAAAAAATATATGACATATCTAGGAATTAACCTAAAACAAATGTACTAGAGCTTAATGGAGAAAAGTAAAGCTCTCATAAAGACCATCTGAAAAGGCTTGAATAAGTTAAGATGAACACCGTGTTTGTGAATAGGATAATGTAACGTTGTAAAGATGTTAATTTCCCCCAAACATTAATCCATGGATTTAATGCAGTTCTAATCAAAATTCCAGAATTTTTGAGGAATTTGACAAACTGATACTAAAATGTATGTGAAAATATAAAAAGCATGAATATCAAAGGCAATTTTTAAAAATCGGAGGAGAGGAAGGGTTCATTTTACTGAATATCATGACATATTACTAAACCATAGTAATAAAAAGGAAAGTGTCGTACAGTCTCAGGAACAGCCAAATAGATCAACAAAGCAGCACAGAGATTCCAGAAACACACCCACAGACACAGGAGACTTGGTGTCATAACCCAATTAGAAAAGAATGAATAATTTGGTGGATTGGGGAGTACATGGTTTGCCGTCTGAGAAAAATTAAATTGGATTCCCTCCTTTATAGGTAAATGTGAAAGTTACATTATAAAAGTAATCAAAGAGGCTGAGTGCAGTGGCTCATGCCTGTGATCCCAGCACTTTGGGAGACCAAGGCGGGGAGGATCGCTTGAGGCCAGGAGTTCAAGACCAGCTTGGGCAACATAGCAAAACCCTGTCGCTACAAAAAATAGAAAAATTAGCCGGGTGTAGTGGTGTGTGCCTGTAGTCCCAGCTACTCGGGAGGCTGAGGCAGGAGGATCACTTGAGTCCAGTTGTTTGAGGTCGCAGTGAGCTATCATAACGCCGCTGCACTCTACCCCAGACTACAGAGCGAGACTCTGCCTCGAAAATTTTTTAAAAATTTGATGTAATCAAAGAAAGTCTATGAAATATCTTTGTGACTTAACAATTGGGCAGGTTCTTAAGCAAGATTTTAAAGAACAAAAAAACAAAAAAAAAAGAAGCAGAAGCAGAAGCCATAACAGGAAAACATGAAGGGTTTGACTACATTAAAATTGAGATTTCGGATCAGAAAAGGACATCATCTATACGTTTAACACATTGGTAGACCATAAGAAAATAGCATCAGTGTCTGAAATGGAACTGGCATTAATATCTAGAGAAACTCCTGCAAAACAGCAAGAAAATTTCAGGAAACTCAGTAGAAAAAATAAGCAAAGCCTATGAAAATAAAATTAATAGAAGAGGAAACACTAATGGCTGGTAAGCATATGAAAAGATAACACTAATGGCTAATAACTACATGAAGAGATACTCAACCTCCTACTAATCAGAGAAAAGCAAATTAAAACAACAATGATATACCATGTTACAGCCATCAGATTGGCAAATACTACAAAGTCAGAGAACATCAAGAGCTAGGAAGAAGTGTAAACTGAACAGCTATTTCAGGTAACAATCTCTGAGTACTTAGTGCCGTTAGCTATTCATCTACCCAAGAATCCCACTCCTGGACATGGGACCCAAAGAAACTCCTACAAAACCGTGATGATGCATGCATAAGGATGTTCACCATAATTTTGTTTTGACAGCAAAGACTGTAATGCCCCTATACAATAATCACTAGGGAAATGGTCAAATTATGTTTCTATACATACATTGACTTTTAGGCCACAGTCAGAATTTAATTAGATTTATATAGAGCAACATGAAGAGATTTCAAAAATATAGCGTTGAGTAGGAGAAAAGGAGGTGTTTGGCCCAGAACCATTTATGTAAATTAATCAAAAACACATAAAAACAATTCTATATATTGTATTGACTATTTACATATATCCAAATAAACATATGAAAGGAGAACTGGGAAAACATATATTACATGTGTTAGAATGTACTTACGGTGTCGGAGAAGAGTTAGAGGGAGAACTGGGTGGAGGGGAAAACATAACAAAAGGAAAGAAAAATATGAGCAGCTTGCTCCGATAAGCAAACTAAGGAATATGAACAAATCTGCCCTGTTCCCCTGAAGTAACATGATTGCCCCCCAAAAAGGTGGGGAGATTGCATTGTCTCATTTAATTCTCACAACGACATTATGAAGTTTGTACCATTGTTCATCTCATCTTACAGTTTTGAAAACTAAGTCTCAGAGAGGGTAAGGAACTTTCCTAAGGCCACAAAGCAAGTCAGTAGTGGGAGAGTGATTTGAACTACGGCTGCGTGAGCCTTACCTCTACTACTGCCTCTGTGCAAGGTAGTGTCACGTAACAAAGTGCAAGTGCATTAAATTAGCTCACTCACATTTGAGTTTTCTTAGAATCTTAGGTGTTCACTGATACAGACTTATTTTTAGTTGACTAGCGACACCTGACCAAGCAAAACAACTTGAGCTCAACAGTTTCACAGTTTCTAATGAAAAACAAAGCCTAAACAGAAACTGTTTCTTGTGGCCCATCTTTTTACATGATGCAGCAACTTGTACTGTTATTCCCAAATAAGTTGTGTAAGATTTTCAATGCCAAGTGTAGTTATATGAGAGTCAAAATTTATATAAACTCAATACTACATTTTGCTTCACCTTAACAAAAACCTCAAGAGCAAATCTGCCTTCCAAAATGATAACGAAAAGCACAATCTTGGAATTTCCTGAGAACCCAGTGTTGGTAGCCCTAAATAATGCTTTAGCACATTATCTATGCTTGATAAATGCTGAGTGGAAGGCAGATAAATGGATGGATGAATGAAGAATAGATAAACAGACAAATGAGTGGATGACAGGTTAGGTGAGCAAGTGGGTAAATTATAAGTATTCTTGCTTCCATGGCTGGGAATGTTAACTAATGTCACCTAGATGCTTCCATGAGTACATCAAGGTGATTATAGTATTTTACCCTCTCCCAAAACATACTCTTTTAAAATTTAGTGCTATTTTGAGCCTGTATTTCCTCAACTTTCAGGAAACTTACTAATCTGCCAATGACCACTCCAAAAATACAAGCAGCCTGGAGGATGACAGCAGGGTGACTTAGTTCAAAAAGTCATTCTAGAGACCTGGGACTTTAAAAGTTGCTTCTTGTTCTTTCTTCCCTTGCATTTTTGCCTAGTCTTGGTGTTGAGAAAAAAGATGAAGAGAAAACTCATCATTAGTTTAACAGGATGTCAGTGCTTTCAGACGAGAGAGCTACATCAGACCCTGGGCTCAGCTCTCATGTTCTTAAATGCCCTGGGAAAGGTTTTTCCTTGAGGTGCCCTTTAGAGATGCCAGTCTACCTAGCAGGGTCCCAGGTGCTGCCTCTACTTACCTACCTCACTGCCTCTCTCCACACATTGTGCTTGTTTCCTTTATAGTGCTCCTCACACTGGGCAAAGTCACCAGGATTCCATATCAAATGTGCTCGTGATATAGACAAGGACTCAAGAGACCAGAGACTAAGACGTGAAAAATTACAACTCAGATTCCTAAAACAATCAGTTCAATTTCCATAAAAGATCATTTTCACTTGAGCTTTGTCCAGCGCCATTAAACAATGTTCTGCCTGCTCCCAAAGCTATAAGGAGCTCAAATATGGATGCAGTAACAAAGATATAGATTTCTTTCATAAAAATGTCTGTGCTGTTTTTTGCATGGGATCCTAGCCTAATGGAGCCTTCATTAAGAAAGGTGGTAAATTACTTCAATGTTTCCATATAAACTACCTATATTGAAGTGTATAAAAATATCAAAGACCCCTCTCTTTAGCTTAGAGAATATCTTTCTCAATACTCAGTTGAAGAAGGAAATTTCAGGATTATAGGATTATATTTCATGAATGCTAGTTCCTGGCCTTGGATAATTTGCTTAACTTTTCTAAGCCTAAATTTGCTCATGTGTAAAATGGAAATAAAATATTCACCTTACAATGTTGTTGTAAAGACTCTTTCGTTCAGTAAACAGTTTTTGAGAACCTACTCTATGCAAGGCTCTATGGTGGGGGTTGGGGATCCACAGATAACCGAGAGTCCGTGAGATGAGGAAGTTTACAGGTGAGAGAGATGCACAAACCGACAATACAATACGGTAAGTGCTGATGGTGAAGGTAAGAAAACTGGATTCAGAATCTTTCAGGCCTGAGTTGAAATCTTGCTTCCGCAATTTCCTCATTATATGATACTGTGGAAATTACACAACCTCTCTGAGCCTCAGCTTATTCATGGAGATAATAATGCCTGTCTCCTGTTTTTATAAGGATTGAACTAGATATTGCTTGATAAGACATTTAACACAGTATCTAGCCCATAAAAAGTTTTAAGTGTTATGGGAAACACAATATGATGTGAGCACACATGAACCAAGCACAGTGTCTGATATATAGTAGGTGCATTATAAATGTTTGTCCATATCCCTGTCTACATCATCTCTTCCCTCAAAGATAAGGTCATTACCTAATTCAAGCAAGACAAAGAAAGAGCTAGAAATGAACCTGAGATCTTAGCAAAGCTGGGAGAAGATCCCGGTAGCTGGCTGCCTGGAAACCTCAGGCTGGACTCCCTCTGGTGCAGAAAGAAATATAAGTGCATTCATAAGGAACTACTGATCTATTGGTTCAAGGTATGGGGAAGGACAGGGCACAGTATGGGTAAATACCATATTCTCAGAGCATGGATATGGGGCAACCATGACTCATGCTAGAAATGAGAATTCTTGGCAAGGCTGGGCCAAGACCCTCTGATGAGCCTGATGAATGGTCGCTTCAGCCTGAAGACAGTCCATTATACAGTGGTGACCACTGTAACAGGAGGAGAGAGGGCTGATACCATATTTTTATTATCGACACAAGTATTGCTGGTGCTAAGCACACTCTTCTACACATGAGCCTTTCCTGAAAGTTAGAAAATACAAGCATTTAGGACTCTCTTAGAGGCAAATGCCAGAAACCCAAGTCAAATGGACTCAGGCAAAAAATTAAAATGCATTAACTTGCCTAGTTGAGGGATAAGACTTCAGGCGTGGCAAGACTCCGGTACTCAAGTGGCATCATCAAGAATCTCTCTCCCTCCTTACCTCAGCTGTTTTCCTCTGTCTTGTCTTCCTTTAAGAGTTCTCTTCCCCTGGAAAGCAAAGATAACCAAAAACAGGTTTATATCTTGTTCTTTCCAGAATTCCAATTTAAAAAAATAATAATTCTCTTTCCCAATAGTTGTAGCAGAAGTCCCAGGATTCTCAGTGGCACTGATTGGCCCAACTTGGGTGATGACGTTTTGCTTGGCTAGGTCTGGGTATTATGCCTGCCCCTAACACCAGGAATAGATCGGGCCCATGTACACCCCCTGCCTGGGGAGTAGGGGAAAGGTTAGGCTTTCAAAGGTAAATAGGGGTGTTATTACCCAAAGAGAGGTCACAAATCTGTGGGCAGGAAAAACTCCAGATATCGACACTTTCCTGCTACTCTTTTTCTAGGCATCCATAGCACATCTGAGAACATATTCAGAAGTTAACCAATCTCAGATGACTTCAGCAGGGGTAAAGAAGAGAAATAGACTCAGAAATGCTATTATAGCAGTTAATTATGCCAAATTTATCACCCTGATTGATCACGCAGCATTTAACCTCAAGAACAACCGAGCCAAGTTTTTGTTTTTTTTTTTTTTGACAAATGTGAGGCAAGGTTTCCAAAAACCAGCAGATACGACTGTGACTTACAAAATGGGAAAAGTAAACAAGAAACACAATTTGATATGATTTAATAAAAGATTTGTTTCCACCACTTCTCCCGGGAACCTCAGCACATTTTCCTTCCACTGATAGTTATTATCTCTGCCTTTATTGAACAAAGACACCCAGAACACAGCTGCCAAGGATCAGTAAAGAAAATCATTCTTTTATTAATAAGACTGTTATTAGCAGGAAAAAAAAATCCATGTCTGGAAGTTTGCACTGAAGTTACAGACCATTTTGAAGAAATATGGCTGACTGGTACCAACATTATTTCAGGCAATTTCATGATCAAATATCTTATTAGGTTGTTTAAAATTTTTATAGAGATTGTAAATCAGAACTATTTTCTATTTGCCCTAAATATTTAGGTGCTACAGGGAAAGCAGATCAAATTAAAGGGTATTGTGCCCATTTTTTACTGGGCTCTCCCAGGGATATAAATCATTTCACTTGCAGCGTGGAGTTCTTCAGTAAACATGGTTGTGAAAACAACATTCAAAACTCCTGCAGCACTCTCATTAAAGGCATGATTTGGGTTACAACAGCAGTGCCAAGTCCTTTCCATGTTCAAATTGGGGACCATGTGGCAAGATTCAAAGGTTGCTACCCTAAGTTTCCCCAGAGATCATGTAGGAATAAGTTCTGAGCTACTTTATTCCATTGTTTCAGCCTGAAATAACACCATGGGATAAGAATCAGAAGGCAACAGAAGTAGCAGACAAGGAAGGAATCCTTCTTTATTTTTAGAAACAGAGGGTCAATATCTATCAACCTTTAAGATGCATATTCCTTGAGCTAGCAATTTCTGTTTTAGAGATTTAACCTGCTGATACACTCAGGCATGTGCATAAAGATAGATGTAACAGGATATTTAATGCGGCCTTGGTTACAGGTGCAAAAGATAGGAAACAATCCAAATGTCTTTCAGTATGGCACTGATTAGATAAATCATGGGACAGCCTTACAATGGAAAACAATGTAGCCATTAAACAGGATGGAATGGGTCTAGTTGAAGTGAAATAGAACTACCCCTAAGATATGTTGTTAAATAGAAAAAAAAGGTGCAGAGGGAGAAGTACAGTATGATACCGTTTTGTATTTTTTAACGTATGCAAATATTTGGTTGTGCACACACAGAATACCTCTGAAAAGAAACCCAATATTTGCCTCGCTGGAAGGAAACAGGGAACAGCCTTATTTTCATTGTTATATCTTTTGGTACTACTTTTTAAACTTTTTCCCATGTGTGCATATGCAATGTTTTAAGTAAATTTTTATGGCATTGCAATAAATCTAGCAAGAAATGTAAGATTTCTTGAAGAAAACACCAAAACTATTCAGACATACCCAGGCTCTCTTTAAAAATAGAGAAGCACACCATTCCCTTGGATGTTGTGATATTTTGAATTATTTTTCCACCTCTTCACTCTCTCCCTTAACAGAATTATACATCCTTGTACCTTTGCAAGTTTCCCACTGTAGGTGGAATGAACATCCTGACCCACTGATGTCAGCCTTGGCCCTGTGACTTGCTATAGACAATAGTGTTAGTACTGGGATGCAAGTAGAGGCTTTACATGTGTCTCTGTGGTTCAGGTTGGTCTCTTGCAATTCTGCCATCCACCAAGAGAAGTGCAACCCCTAGGTAGCCATTGGTCTCAAAACAAGGAGATAAGTAGAGCAGACCTGGACCAACTCGCAGCCTGGAGTCAACCCAAGCCAACAGTGCCCAGAAGAACCACAGCCTGCATGCAAACCTGTGAGTGAGAAAAATAGTTATTTTTGTTATAAGCAAGATTTGGGGGGGATGTTTGTTATGCAGCTTTATTGCAGTCATATCTAACTAATACAGATGGGAAGACTACATGACTTCCTTTGGCTCCCTCCCACCTCCACTAGGAAAGTGCTGCTGATTAACCTCACTCCACACTAGACCATGATCTCTTCAATGACAACTACATGTTATTCATCCCTGTGTCCCTAGACTTCTGCACAGGGCCTGACATAGAATTGAAGAACACAAAATATCTTCTCCTGACTACCACACCTAAAGTAGCCACCTCTACCAACAGTTAATCTCTACACATCACACAGTTTATTTACCTCATACCATTAATCACAATCTGTAATTATCCTGGTTTTTTTTTAATCTTGTCTCCTTCACTACAATATAAACTCCCCAGAGGAAATGAATCAATGAATGGGGAAAAAATGAATATATGATTTTCTTACTCTGATTTGCATAAGCACTTAGACATCTGTTTTGAACCCTCTCCAAACTTCTTCACCTGTCTTTCAACAGCTGGCCCCAAATTGTTGCCAATTCTATCACCCATTGGTCCCCTTAGGAAATCATATGGAATTATCTACTGCCACCTACCCATCACCCACACTTTTCATTTTTCTGCAACATTATCCATGATGTTTCCTCTGACATGTTCCTCTGTCATGGATGCCCTTCTCTCTCATCATTCCTACTTGTCTAAATCTTGATCATTCATATTATTTTGAATGAAGTTCTGCTATGTATAACTACAAAACTCAAAACAACAGTGGCCTAAACAAGATAAAAGTGTATTAATCTCTTTTGTTTAATAAATTTAGTGGTAGTCAGAATAGAATTAGAAAGGTAATACATGATTTTAGGAGAACAATATCCTCCTTGCTTATTAATCTGCCATGAGTGTCTCCCATTTCTAAACTTGCTTCGTGGTCCAGAATGGCTGCTGGAGCTCCAGCTATTACATTCTCATTCCAGCCAGCTAGAAAGAAGAAAACTGAAAGAAGAGCACATACCTCCTGCCTGTAAGGAAACTCCCCAGAAATCATACACACCATTTTCACTTACAGAAACTTAGTCACATGGATATACCCAGCTCATGGGAAATTGCATTAGTTCATTTTGCTATGTCACAAACCACCATCTAAAAACTTAGTACCTTAAAATAATAAGTATTTATTTAGCACATGATTCTACAGGTTGGCGATTTGGGCTGGGTTCAGCTGGGCAATTTTTGTGCTCTTGGCTGAGCCCATCTCATATGTACCAGCAGTTATCCACCTGGTTGGTTGGTGCTGGCTAGTCTAGGATGCCCTCAGCAGGAACAGCTCGTCTCCTCTCCATGTAGTATCCCATCCTCCAGAAGGCCAGCTCTGATTTGCTCCCATGGCAGTTGGGCAGGATCCCAAGAGATTGAATGGAAGTGTGCAAAGTCTCTCACGGCCTAGCTCATAATTGGCACGCTATCACCTCTATCACACTGCATTGACCAAAGCAAGTCACAAGACTGGCCCGGATTCAAGGGTGGGGAAATAGACTGCACCTCCAAAAAGGAGGACCCACAAAGTCACATATAAATGAGTGTGCATCCAGGGAGGGGAATAATTGTGGCAAGCACTATTCGACAGAACTGTAGTCTTTACTCTAGGGGGAAAAGGGCCTAGCCAAAAATGAGAGATTCTAGTACTATAGAAGAAGAGGGGAATATATATTGAGGCACAGCATGCATTTTCTGTGACACCAATTTTTTTTTTTTTTTTGAGACAGGGCCTTACTCTGTTGCCTAAGCTAGAGTGCAGTGGTGTCATCACAGCTCACTGCAGCCTCAAGCTTCTGGGCTCAAGCGATCCTCCTGCCTCAGCCTCCTGCGTAGCTGGGACTACAGGTGTGCCACCACGCCTGGCTAATTTTTCTAATTTTTTGTAGAGACGGGGTCTCGCTCTTGCTCAGGCTGTTCTTAAACTCCTGGCCTCGAGCAATCCTCCCGCCTGGGCCTCCCAAAGTGCTAGGATTACAGGCGTGAGCCACCATGCCTGGTTTGTGACCACCAACTTTTATTTTATTTATTTATTTATTTATTGTGTAATTATTACATTTCATTTTTTTTTATTTCAGAATATTATGGGGGTACAACACTTTGGCTATATATATTGCCCATGCACTGCCCGTGTCAGAGTTACAATCGTGGTCATCCCCCAAACTGTGCTTCCCACATCCATTCAGTGAGAGTTTTTCCCATCCCCTCCACCACCCTCCCGTCTGCCCGCCCCCTGATGAATATTATTGTCCTGTGTGATGTAGGTGTTGATCAGTTAGTACCAATTTGATGGTGAGTACCCGTGGTGCTTGTTTTTCTATTCCTGTGACACTTTGCTTCGAAGAATGGGTTCTAGCTCCAACCAGGATAATACCAGATGTGTTAACTCACCATTGTTTCTTATTGCTGAGTAATACTCCATGGTATACATATACCACATTTTATTAATCCACCCGTGTATTGATGGGCACCTGGGTTGTTTCCACATCTTTGCAATTGTGAATTGTGTGACCACCAACTTTTAAAGCCCAGTTCAAAATGTACTTCCTCATCCTGGCAGTCATCCTTGACCCATTGAGCTAGAATTCTGAACACCAGAGATTTTTACTTGTATGTTTTGTGGCCTTTGCATGACTACAGGGAGAGATACTGTCCCACCAATGACAGTTCACGCAACCAAAGGTGAGCCCTTAGCCATCCTCTGAAGCCACCATGAGCTTGGACCCCATCTTCACTGAGACACTAACGTTCCTGTTGAAACAAGTACCTTTTTTAATTGAAAGTGATAAATCTCTTGTTTAAATGGCAGGAGTACAGAATTGTTACTTTTGCTTTCAGCAAGCCCACACAAGGTACAAAGAAATCATGTGATCCAAAGGCAATAGGTCAAATATTAAAATCTGGAAGGAATCCCTTAGCACCCAGAACATGAATAGATATATACACTCCTCATCACAGAGGGTGTTGGAACTAATCCGTGGGTACACTGGCATTTTCTTTCTCCTTCTGTAATTTTTTTTTCCTCTCGGTATGACTGGAATATAAATCAGTAGCCTAGAGTCCTTCTGGTTAACGAGGTTCTCATTCGGAAGGTTGCAGCCTAGGAGGCTATTAAAACGAGAAAGAAAAGCTTCTTCTATAAACATTTCCTGCCAGCTGCTGAGAACTGGAGAGGAGGGAGGGCACAGGGGCGACAGCACAGAGCAGGACCATTAAGGGAAGAAATCTGTAAAGAGGAAGAATTCTTGGTCCACATCCCTAGCGGAGGATCCATGAATAGAAGTACAATGTGCACAAGAAAACCCCTGGGGAGGAGGGAGGTGGGGCCAGAGAGCCTTCCACTGATCCAAATGGGCCACCGCCACTGCTGTCCAAAGCCAGGCAGGAGGGCAACATCCCTGCCTGCAGATCCTTCCAAAATGTTTGAGATGAAATACCTGGACTTTAAAAGTTGGAGGAGGGGTGGCTTCAGCATCCCCCATCAACTCTACAAGAATAATTATAAGAGCTTGCGTTTGTTGGGTGATCGCCGTGTGCCAGCACCACGTTAAGCATTTTATATGCATTAATTATCTCAATGAGTGTTCGCCACAGTGCCATCGGGCCGGAGCTATTGTTATCCCCATTTTACCAATGAGCCTGGTAAGGCTCATAATTTTCCCAAGGTCACTTGGTTACTAAGTGGAAGAGCTAGAGTTCAAAATCAGTTTGTCTGACTGGCGAGGCCAGACTCTCAGACCTCTGCACCATCCCCACCTTTCACATCATGACAGAGCGAAGAGGACATGTGCCAGATCCTGCTGTACAGTCATCTATCTCCGCGATCACCCAGGGGGCGAGACTGTTGACATACACAGTCTCCTTCGTGGAAGAGCTCCTGAACTTTGGGAAAAGACCGCTGAGAGTTCACAAGTAAGAATGAAGCATCAACAATATCAATAATAAGTGCAGTAATTATGTTGTGCCAGGCACTGTGCTAACTATATAGATTATCTCGCTTAACCCACTGATGTAAGCATTATCGTCCCCCTTTTAGAGATGAGAAAACAGAGGCTCAGAGAAGTTAAGCCACATGGCCAGGATCTCATAGTCAAGGAGTAGCAGAACCAGAATTCAAACCCAGGTCTGAGACCAAAGAGAAGACTCTTTCTGTCCTGAGGTGCCTCCCTAAGCGGGCAATTTAGTCATTCACTGCTTTGGTCATCCTTCAAATGTAAATTAATATTCACTGTGTTTGGAAAATTTTTTAATTTCTGAGATTGGGAGTAGGGACTAGATAGAAAACCTTTATGCTTCTGCTTGACTAAAGGACACAAACCTTCAATTTTTTAAAAAAAAATGCAATATCTGCAAAGCACAATAAAGCAAAGTGCAATAAAATGAGGTATGCCTGTAATCGGTTTTCAGAAGTTAATCTCAGAAGTGACAGCCCATTATGTCTGCCATATTCAATTCATTAGAAGTGAGTCAGTAAGTCCAGCCCACGCTAAAGGAGAGGGTATGATGCAAGGGTATGAATGAATACCAGGAGACAGCAATCACTGGGGTCTCCTACAGAGACTGCCTGCCACATCGCACATTCAATAAAGTCACAAAAACCTTTCAGTCATCCTATCACCTAATCTCTTAACATGCAACCTGCTTTCTTGCTGAAAATCACGGTGTAAATTGAGTTCTCCACCATTCTCAAGAATATGGAACCAAGGTAGGGCCACGGTTTTCAAGCTTTTTGGTGACATAAACATTTCCTCAAATACAATCTTCCTCCATAGGTGACTGGATAAACATATTGTTTTATGTTCATAAAACAGAATACTACTCAGTCAAAATTTTTAAAAAAGACAGCAAAGAACAACTGATGCACACAACACAGATGAATAAAGCATTATTCTGAGCAAAAGAAGCCAGAAGTAGCACACTGTATGATTTCATTTATACGAAACTCTTAGAAAGAAAAATCTAATATGTTGTGATAGAAAGTAGTTCAGTGGTTGCCTGGTGTCAATGTCGGGGTTAAGGATTAACTGGGAAGACAAGCAAGGGAATCTTTGGGGTAATGAAAATGTTCTATATCCTCGTTGCTGAACTCATTGAAATGTATATTTAAAATGGGTACATTTTAGTGAATGTAAAATGTATCTCACTCCATAGAATTGAAATACACTGAACTGCTCTGATTGCAATAAGGATGTAGTGGCACCCCCAGAGACTCCCTGCCCCCACATCCCAATGGTCACCTCTGGTGACTTCCATGAGCCCAACCCCCTCCCCATGGGACTCCTAAAGCAAGTCTGGGAAACACTAGAAATAAAGGAAGTTGTCTCCTACGTGGACTTGCCTGGGTCCAAAGTAAAAATTGGAATAACTGCCAGCTACACAGCATATCTAAGTTCAAGGGCTTGCCAAGGTCACTGCAGAAGCTGGAATCTGGTTCCTACGGAGTGCTCTTAACCCCCTCTCTTAGCACAGTGTGATGCATGGGTGTTTGGAGTGATATGGAGCATGTCCCGGCACTACCTTGCCCAATGAGCTTGGACAAGACACCCCCTCCCTGGGCCTCAGCTGGATTATACTGCAGCTTCTCAACCATGTTCCTCCAGCCATCAGGAGTCCCTAAACCTCCCACCAATCCTTTGGATCGAATAAGCTCCTTCTTGCTGGTGTTATCCATTGAGATCTGGTACAAGTTTTTGCTTAATATTCTTTTAAGACAGTGTGTTGTGGGTTGAATTAGGTCCCCCCCCCACCAAAGAAAAGATACATTGAAATCCTAACACCTGGTATCTATAAATGTGACTTTATTTAGAAATAGGGTCTTTGCAGATGTAATCAAGTTATAGTGAGGTCATACTGGAGTTGGGTGGGGCCTGAATCCACTCTGACTGGTGTCCTTATGAGAAAAAACCACAGAGACACACAGGGAGAATGCCGTGTGACAACAGAGGCAGAGATTGTGTCTGTAATCCAAGGAACACCCAGTGTTGTCGGCAACAGCAAAGCTAGGAGAAAGGCATGGAACACGTTCTCCCCTACAGCCTTCAGAGAAAGTGTGGCCCTGTCAACACCTCGATTTTGGACTTCTAGTCCCCAGAACTGTGAGAGAGTAAATGTCTCTTATTTTAAGCCACGCGTAAGAAAGTTCCGTATGTTGTTCATGTAGCTGAAAGAATACACATGCAAGTGATGGGACTTCAAATAAAAAAAGGGAGCACTCAGGAGAGTGCTTTACCTCTGGCGGGTGAGGCAGACACAGGTAAAGGTAAGCTACTAGTGAATTTTAGTAGGTGGATTGGGCGGTAGGTTCACAAATGTTCATCACATTATAAATAAACAAAAAGAGGGCTGTAGGTAGATCAATGATGATGGTCTATATTGACCAGCAGAGTAGGATAAATCCAATTCTGGGCACCTGGTGTCCAAACAAAGTGTGGGAGCAGATTGAGAGTAATCTCTCCATGCGGTGCTGTGTAAAGCCCACCACCTTCTCTCTGTAATAAAAATCTCACTTCTCGGGGTTTCTGTGAAAAGCAGAGCCTGGTTCTATGAAGAAATGCCTTTCTTCATTCATTCATTCATTCTTTCCTTTTGTCCGTTCTTTCTCTCCTGTCTCTCTTCCTTTCTCCCTCTCTGCCTTCCTTCCCACCTTCCCTTCTCTTTCCATCCATGAGATCAGACCCTAGTTACTGTTCTGCAGCTTTTCTTCCACTCTGTATCTCTTGGACACAATTCTATATAATCCATCTTATTCTTTTTAATGAGTACATTGTATTCAGTTATATAGATGTCCTAAAATGCATTTGGCCAGTACCTTATTGATAGAAATTTATATTGTTTCCAGGTTGGGTTCTTTTTTTTTTTCCTTCTAACCTGTTTTATTGTCAGGATTATTTGAGACAAGAAATGTCTCCCACTAGCAAAGAGATGCCACTTCCCATTAGGAAAGGCCAGCACCTGCCCCTGTGTAAGTAATATTGTTATAATTCTCCCTCTCATCCTGGGCATGGCCATGCCATGGTCATCATTAAAGCTTCTTCCCCTAAGATCCACAGAGATAGACACGTCCCGTCTGGCTGTCCTCGAATGGAATCCTAACACCCACAGAAAATCCTGGGAAGTGAGAACCCAGCAAACATCCTGAACATCCTCTGACAGCTGTGAAAAGATATTGCACTTGAGCTGTTATTAACACCTGATAACTCATTAAAACCAGACTAATTATCAACAAGCAGCAGGTTCCTCTCACACTCCAAATGTACCAGCTCCATTCTGGAATGATGGCTAAATTAACCCCAGAGAATCAGCCAATAACCTCCTCCTACAACCCTGCTCATTTCTTTGGGCTAATTAGTTCTTTCTTCATCAGCTGCCCTGGCTAACTAAATGACTGGGCTATCCATTTTCCTCTACTTGATGTATAAGCCTTTCTGTAGAGTATGATGATAGCAATGTAAATAATAATAATTGCTTATTGAATCCCTTACCATAGGCTATGTATTTTATACAGGTGATCCCACTGAACTTTATCAATATAATATGAAAGTGGACACAAAGAATGTAATCTAGTTGCCCAATGTCATGAAGCTAGTGTGGTGTCTTAGGTCAGACTGTTCCAAAGCCCAAGGTTTAGAGTAAGACCAAGTAGACCTGACCACCAGGAAAGGAAAAAAAAAGAGGAAGGACTCCACTACTGAGGTACCCCAAGACAATTTGTACATGTTTCCAAAGTCTAGTACACTGCCTGGCACATAGTAGATGTTCAATAACATTTTGTCACATGAATGAAGAAACCCAGAACTCCTTATGGATTGTTTCGTGAATTATAGAAAATGACCTATGGACAAAGCATCATGATGTGGTTTGAGTAGGCTTACATGTACTCCACAGGTAGTAAATGGGGTGGGTCAGCATTGGGAAATTCATGCATGCATAGAAGATAATCCACTTCTCATAGGCTGGCCCTTTCAAAGAATGCCAAACAGCAGTTCAAAGGCAAAGAGAGGACCCAGAGAAAGAGCATATTCCTTCCCCAACATCACAAAGGGATGTCATAACAAAATATTCTAAAAAATTGTGCAACTATCCAAGATGAAATAAACAGAAAATGTGTTAATTCATGAAACTATGAAATATTAGTCATGGTTTGATTTATTCTGCAGCCATACAAACATCATGAACTTTTCAACAACACAGAAACAAAAAAGTTCTCTCCGTAATGAATAATGGATAAGTTAAATCAGTCATGGCATGACCATGGAATAGGCTGCCTTGAAGCTATTAAAGAGTGTAATCAGCACATATTTAAGGTCGTTGGAGGTGTTTTGATAGCTAAATGAATAAAGTCAGCAATAGAACAGAAGATGTAGTATAATCCCATTTTGCATACAATATAAACTGGTAAGAAAAAGAGTCTGGAAGGATGCAGAACAGAGAAAAATGGGAACAGTTTTCTATGGATGGTAAGATTATAAAATTGTGGGTGATTTTTTAAATTTTACTTGGCATACCTGTGTTTTCTAATTTTTATATAATAAATATGAATTGATTATTGAATTAAAACTAAATAAAATTGGTTATGGTAGTGGAGAAGAATTCAGTCATAGCCCAGAGTGGACACAGGAAAGAGATGAAAAACTGGAAATTCAACCAGTCTATGATCATTGCCAAAGGATCCAAGAGAACTTAGGTGGGAATCAGAAATTGTTAAACATGGTGGAAGAGTTTTTAAAACCTCCCTCTGCTGTGATTCACAGTAATACCTCCCAAAACTCTGTTATAACTATGTTTAAATATGTCAGTGATGCACATGTCATTTCTAGATAGCTAAAAGTATCTCGATGCCTTATACCCAGTAGAAAAAAACAGCCAGTGTTTGCCCACAGTTTCTAGTTTAGGTGTCATTTCTGCAGCCTCATAAAGAACTTTTCTTAATTCATTAGCTCTTGGGTAGCTCTCTAAATGGACAATTCCATCTCCCCAAAGACTGTCATGGAAAAGGAACAGGTCTGCAAGTCAGGAAAAGAGTCCCCGCTCTGCTATTAGGCCACATGATCTTGGGCAAGTCCCTCCCCAAGGTCTTGGTGGGTTTATCTGTGGGCCATAAGATTCTGTCGCCCAGGAATTTGAAACTTGGAAACCAAGATTGCAAAATGAGACACTTTAACGGCAGAACTCAAGAAAGGTGGATCATGAATTCCATTTGCAACCAAGCTCCCCAGAGCTGTATTAGTATTTTCCTTCCTAAGCAAACTCCTCTCTCATTCAGCAAAAGCCTCTGCTATCCTAACAATCAAGGATTTATTTTCCTTATATAATATTAACTAGAGTCAGTTTCTGTTGCTTGGAACCAGAAAAGACTTAGCTACCGTGGCTCAGATGGAAGAAAGTCCATTCCGCCAGCTTGGAGGAAATTGGTCAGTCAGGCAAAGGAGTCTGACCCACAGGGAAAGCCTGCCACAGAGAGCCACTGTCATCCTTGTGCTAAGAGGCAGGGGCCCAGCAGGGCAAGCTGTCACACTCAATACGGATTCTCAGGCAGCCCAGCCACGCTTTCTGAGCACCCAGGCGTGAATCCCCACAGGGCGAGGGAGCAGAGAGGAGGGACAATTACCTGATGGGCAATCCATGTCTCCCAGCTTCCCACAGCCAGCTGACCAGGTGCCCACCTGAAGACCTGCCAGCCTGCCACAGGGCACCCACTTCTTTCATCTGTGAGTCTTTGCAGCTGTTCTAGGAATCTCCCCTAATACAGTGGTTCTCAAATGGGAACAGTGTTGCTCCCCCAAGGAACATTTGACAATGCCTGCGGACATTTTTAGCTATCACAAATTGGGAATGGGGCATTACTGGCATCTAATGGGTAGAGACCAGATGTATTAGGCCTCATTGCCACTGTAAAAAAATTACCATGAACTTGGTAACTTTAAAACAACACAAATTTATCATCTTACAATTCTAGAGGTCAGGAAACAAAAAAATGAGTTAGCAGGGCTGCTTTCCTTCTGGAAGCTCTAGGAAAGAATCTGTCTCCTTACACGTTCCACCTTCTAGAGACTGCCTGCATTCCTAGGCTAGTGGCCTTTCCTCCATCTTCAAAGCCAGCACGTAGCATCTTCTCTTCCCACTCTTACTCAGTCATCTTATCACATCATCTTCCCTCTTATCCAGGACCACCCAAAGAATCCAGAATAATCTCCCCATCTCAAGATCTCTAAATCACACCTGCAAGGGTTTTTATTTTCCTTTGTTTTGGTTTGGTTTTTGCCATTTTAAGGTAATATATTCACAGATCCCAGGAATTAGGATATGGACATCTTTGGGGGGAGGCATTATTCTGTTTACTACAGCAGAGGTGCTGTTAGACATCCTACAGCCCCAACAACAAGAATCAACCTGTTCAAAATGTCAATAGGGCAGAGGCTGAAAAGCCTGCATGCTGTGACACCTGTGCAGGTAGATCTTCCCCATGCCCTAACTCAGTGCCGTTCCTTCACGTGAATTACAGCCGAAGACCATTAATCTAAACACTATCTAAAGCGCTCCCTAAATTTTTCTAAATAGTTGTGATTGTTGCTCCGTCCAAGTAAGTAAAAGAAATCCTGTTTTTCTAAAAAGTTTTAAAACAGCGGAAAAGGGCAGTCATTTCTCAGCCTTGACACAATTCCTGGGACTTAGAGGTTTTTGGCTTTAAATGTTTGAAAGTTACTCAGGGCAAAAAAAAAAAAATATTGAACTCCCCAAACTTTGGGACAGAAAATGAGAAGCAAGAGCAGAGAACAGATATCACCAACCGAATGCCTCCTACCTGCCCATTTCCTGTTTCTATTTCCTGGGAGCAAGAGTCCTTAGGAAGGGGAAAGTGAACTAATGCTGGTTTTACTTCTACGGGAAGCCAAGCACTGGGCTCTATGCCTTACATATGTGACACTTCTAGGTTGGTCTCATCTTTACCTTCCCCGCTCATTGTCCCTTGCCCTCCCTCTCCCCCCTCCTCCTCCCCCCTCTCTTTCTAGTATACCCTTACCTTGCTGGTGGGAGTACAGATCAGTACAATCTTTCTAAAAAACAGTTTAGCAATTGATCCAGCAATTCTATGTCCAAGACAAGAGGGCAAAGATAGAGATATGAAGATATTCTTGGCAGTATTGTTTATAACAGTGAAGCAGGGAACACAGTCTAACCATCACTCAACAAGGAGTCATTCAACAAACCCTACTGTACACAAATCATTGCCATAGCCATTTAAATGTTAAATGTTAAATCTACACTTATAGTTAGTGACAGAGAAAAAGTCCAGGGTATATTTTGAAATCAGGTCATAAAATATCATGTACACAATAATCTTATTTTTATTTTTAAAAATTTATGTTTATACACAGTGAAATGGAAAAAGCATGAAATAAAAGCTCTAGCAGTTTTGGGATTCAGCTCCGATAGTTGTCGACTATGTGACAAATATTAATTACTTCAGTTTTAATTTTTTTACTTATAAAATAAATGGATTTATGAATTTAGAAAAAATGTACAATTCAGAGGTTTTAAGTTTGTTCACGAAGTTGTACAACCATCATCACTATCTAATTCCAGGACATTTCCATCATCATCCGCAAAATCGCTGTACCCATTAGTTGCTACTCTCCATTCTCACCTTGTTCCAGCCCCTGGCAACTCATCTACTTTTCTGTCTCCATGGATTTGCCTTTTCTGTAAGTTTCATATAAATAGAACCATATGACAAGTTTTTAAAAACAAAAATAAAAATATATGTTTACAGATTTTTTTTATAAAAAATCATTCATGATAAATACCAAATGTTTATGGGGGTTATTTCTGGGTGGTAGAATTTTAACTGTTTTTTTACTGGCTTCTTTATTAATCTTTGTAGCTCCTGAGTAGGTCGGTTCCACATGAGCACATAGTAGGTGCTCAGGAAATATTTGCTGATAAGGGAGAAAAACATTACCAGTGTGCGCTTACACTACAGCATCAGCGGTTTCATTTGACTATAAGGAAGGCATTTCTACCATGATGGGTGGTAAACACAGGAAAAAATAATTAAAGCAGCATCTGGAATCACCTTTTCTGAAGGTATTTTTTAAAGAATAGAGTCATCTTATGATCTTGAAATGAGAAAGGTTTTTCTTAATAGGTCACAAATCCAGGGGACATAAAAAATATACATTTGATTAAATAAAAGTTTTTTTAAAAGCCCAACCCCAAACCTACATAAGCAAAGTCAAAATACAAATGACAAACCAGGAAATAATGTTTGTGATGCATAGTACAAAAAAAAGGCTAATCTCCCTAATGTCTAAAATCAATAAGAAAAAGAGCAGACCAATAGAAAAATGGGCAAAAGATAAGGACAGTTTGTAATAAAAGAAATTCAAATGATGCTCAGGCTAATGAAAATACCCTCTATGTTATTCACAGTAAGAGAAATGCAAATTAAAGCTATGCTGAGATATCAATTTTCACCTATCAGATTGGCAAAATTAAAAAGAACTTGATAACGCACCGTGGTTGATGCAACTATGGGAACTCTCAACACTGCTAGGGGAAGGGGGTATAAATTGGTACAATCTCTATGGAGAAAAGTCTATCATTTGGCCCAACTATTACACTTTTAGGAATTTATCCCACAGATATATTTGCACATGAGAAAATTGCACAGGTATCAAATTATCAATTGCAGCTTGTCTATAACAGCAAAAGAATGGAAACAACCTGAACATCCATCAGTAAGAAACTGCTTAAACAAATTTTTGTGTACTCCATAGTGTACTCTGCCTCTGACGGAAAAAAAAAAAGAAAGTTCTCTGTGAACTGATATGGAAGAATCTCCACGATATATATTTAAGAGAAAGGAAAAAAAGCAAGTAACAGAAAAGTGGGCATCTTTTATATTAAAATATAGAGGGAGACAATATGTGGGTATGTGTATATATATACATTTTGCTTATGTATGTATAGACTTTCTAGAAGAATATCCAAGAAATCAGTTATTTTGTTCCTTCAGGGGTGAGGGTGCTGGGGAGATAGTAAATGAAAAGAGAGACTTTTCACTGCATATCCCTTTGTATGTTTTGAAGTTTGGACCATGTGAAAGTATTACTTATTCAAAAAATTGATGGAGGATCCTTCCTACTTCAGAGCTTTCTGTACACCATTCCCCCTGCTCGGAGGTGCTCTGATGTTGACTTACACACACACACACACACAATTTTCCTGGAAATATTTTGTTTATCTTTCAGATCTCTGTGCAAATGTCACTTCCTCCAAGAATTCTTCCCTGATCACCCCCACATCGCCCACAGAAAGTGACCTCTCTCTGTTACCCTATTCACGGCACCCTGGGGGATTTATCAAAATTGCTATCATTTAGTAGTTATTTAATACTTGTCTCCCTCACTGGAGGTACCACAGGGACTAGTTCCCCAGCAAATCCCCAGCACCAAGCCCAGCTTCTGCCACATAAGACACGTATCTCAGGGGCTTTCTTCCTTTGGAAGGGACGGAAGAAAAAAGGAAGGTATGATAATAGCAACAACCACTGTGAGCAAGACAGTGGTCTAAGCGCTTTGCGTACATTAACCCATTTAACTCTCACGACAGGATTGTGAGCGTTTTACAGATGAGGAAACAGACACTCAGGGAGACTAAGCAACCTGACTAAGGTCACCAGGCAGAGGCAGGATTCAAACCAGGCAGGCTGGTTCCAGGGCCCATGCTCTTAGCACCTAGGAGGAAGGACAGAAGAAAGGGAGGAAGAGGAGGGAGGGAAGAAAAAAGCAGGTTTCTCAGAGTGGCAGGATGAAGCATTTTACTGCCCTCTCCAGTGTGGGATCTCAGAAGGCCAGCAAGCTTTCCAGTCTTTGGAAAGTTATAAGAACACCATTCATGAGGGTTCTGTCATACACACGAAACGCTTGCAAACTGACAAAATTGGACCTCAACAAAGAGACAGCAGGCTTGAAGTGTGACAGCTGTCTTATCTAGAGGAGCAGGTAACATGCGTTGTAGATAAATACACTATCGGATATGGGTTAATAGGCTTCATTGAATTAACGATGACAGAATAATTACAGCGACAAGCAACAGCGGCAGGGAAGCTGGGGATCCTAATTGAGGATAATTCAAGCACGTGGCAAGATCGGAAGTTTTGACTTTAGGACTATGGAAACTTCCCTGAGATTGGAGCTTTATTATTTTTATTACTTTGAATCAGCAGCATTCACCACGGCATGTCCGAGCTCTCTACAAAACAACAGGAAGTTATGTGCAGGACAGGAAATATTAATAAGAGAAACCAAGGAAATGAGAAGAAATGCAGAGGAGTTCCAATGTTTGCCATTTCGTCTCAAATAGGATTTGACCCTCATCTTAAAGTACAAGAAAACGGGGATTACATTCAGGTAATCGCAACACCAATAACAATAGCCCTCATATATTGAACTCTTGCCTCCAGCCAGGCTCTGGAATAAGCACTGTTTATGCCTTAGCCCACTGAATTCCCAAAATAATTTTGAAAAATGGGAACAGATACATTTGCCCATTTTATGGGTAAGACAACTGAGGTTCAGAGAAGTAAAGTGACTTGCCCAAGATCACACAGCTAGGAAAATGCAGAAAGGGGTTTCAAGCTAGAGTTAAGAAAGCAAAGCATTAGAATAATGCACAGAAACAAGTCACTTCTGAAGGAGGAGGTGGATTAATAAACACATAAGCAGGTAGGCCTAGGTGTAATTTGTTGCTAAGCATGAATTCCATTTAATTAAGGATCTACTGGATACTTGCCATGGACCCCTCACAGTGCAAGGGCCTTGTGCCAGACTTTTTTTCCCAAAGATGGCCATAATGATATCTTCCATACAACATGTTCTCATAAGGTAACCTTGCTATTCCTCGTGTTGTGTGATGGGGTCTATGATCCCTCCCCCTTAAAACTTAGCCTTATCATTGAGACTACAGCAGAAAAAGATGCTATTTGACTTCTAGGGCTAGAGCATAAAAATCATATGCCCTTCCTCCTTGTTCTCTTGAGACGCTCACGCTTGGACACCAACCACCATAGTGTGAGGAAGTCCAACTAGCCTATGTGAAGAGACCATGTGGGGAGGCCACATGTAGATGTTTTGGTTCACTAGCTAGCTGAAGTCCCAGCTAACAGTCAGTATGAAATGCAGGCATGTGACAGAAGATATGTCCAGATGACTTAGCCTCCAGCCATCAAGTCACCCTCAACTTTTCAGATTTCCCATCTGAGTCCCCAGACATCATGAAGCAGAAGCAAGCCATCCCCTCTGGTCTGAATTCTTGACCCACAGGAAATAATTATGGTTTATGGCACTGAATATTGGTGTGATTTGTCACACAGCAATAGTAACTAGAAGAGTTTCCCATATATTTTTAATACAAAAAAAGTGTGTGAAACAAGATCTGCATTCTGCCTA
Organism: Daubentonia madagascariensis; assembly: GCA_023783475.1. Taxonomy (NCBI): domain Eukaryota; kingdom Metazoa; phylum Chordata; class Mammalia; order Primates; family Daubentoniidae; genus Daubentonia; species Daubentonia madagascariensis. The sequence goes on along the minus strand of JAKFHU010002505.1, from coordinate 1,587,601 downwards.
ATTTGAAAAACAAGACTCCTATGACAGCATTTTAATCAAAAAACAATGTGCCTCATAATAGCCAAAAGTTGGACATAATCCAAATATCCATCAACAGATGAATAGATAAACAAAATGTGGTCTACCCATACAATGGAATATTATTCACCTATAAAAAGGAATAAAGTACTGATACATTCTACAAGGTAGATAAGCCTGGAAAACATGTTCAGTAAAAGAAGCCAGACACAAAGGGCCACATATTGTATGATTCCATGTATAGGAAATATCCAGAATGGGCAAATCCAAAGAGATGGAAAGTAGATTCGTGGTTGCCAGAGGCTGGGGGCAGAGGCAAATGAGGAGTGATTGCTTAATGACAGAGGGCTTTATTGGGGGCGTGATGAAAATATACTAGAATTACATAGTAGTGATAGTTGAAAAATCTTGAGGATACACTAAAACCACTAAATTATACACTTTTAAATGGTGAATTTTATGGGGCATGAATTATGTCTCAATACAAAAAAAGCAACGTGCCATATTAGGGCCTTCTTTGACAGTGGAAACTCACAAGCTTTGGGGTCAAGGGGATCTGGGTTGTTGTCCAGGGACTACCAATTTCTAATTGTGTGGACGTGGGCAGATACCTCAGTCCTTGCAGGGCTTAGATTACCCATCTGTACAATGGGAATAACAAGACTCACTTTGCAGGGCTGCTATGAGGATTCATGATTATCTTTGTCAAACATTGTAACAAACTCACTCAAGCAGCATAAGGCAAAGTAAGCATTTTATGAAAGGAGTCAAGGACACAGTACACGTGCCCAAGTCCCTAAGAACAATTTGGCCACATAAGAAACTTTAAAACTCTATCAAAAACCAAGGCTGATATTCTTTCCGGCATATATAAAGTGAATAGTGGAATTTCTTTAAAATTATTGACTCATGGAAAATCAAGATTTTGCATTGTATTTTAAAATGCATTCACTAGAGTCACTTAGTTATTTGCAAAATAACATTTTTGTAAAGGAGAATTAATTTTAATATCAAATAAGAAAAGGCTCCATACCCCAGCTGGTGGAGCTGGAAGGCAGTTAATGATCACAAGCTTGGAGCACAAAGTCAGCCTCCTGTGACAAATTGAGTTTATGACTTCAGGAGGACAAATGGACTTTTCCACAATAAACAGTCAAACAAATATGGTTTCCAATAACAAAATTTTTAAATCTCAAGGTCATAATAAATTAGTCACAGGGACTCTTAAAACAGACTTTTTTATAGTATAGGAAAGGCCTTTCCTGTTATATAAACAAAATTACAAGAAACTGAACTCTATGCTCATAAGCGACAAACTTACACACAGACTTTAACTTAATTCTTTATGGCAGTTGCCCTAATAGTCAATGACCTTCTTTATTAATCCGAAGGAGTGGTCCTCAGCTCTAGCTGCACATTTGAATCACTGAGTACCTTTTTATAAATACCAATGCCCAGGTCCCACCCCAAAGGTCTGATTTAATCAGTATGAAGTAGGGACTGGCTCACGGCCAGAGTGGAGGAGCAAAGCGCACCATGGTGAGGAAATGAGGTTGCTGGGAGGTAGAGGAGGCCAGATCATGCGGGTCCTGGCATGCCAGCACGAGGACTTGAGATTTCACTCTAAGAAAAGTGGAGTACCATCATGGGGACCCTGTGGCTGTAAGTAACATAAACCCAACTCACACCAGCCCAAGCAAAACCGGGAAATAACTGGCTCTTCTAAGTCTATGGATAGAACTGACCTAAGGCTCAACATTCTCTCTCTCTCTCCCCCTCCTCCCCTCCCCCACTCTCAGTGACTGTCCATCTCTTGGCTCTGTTCTCCGTGTAGACAGGATTTCTCCTCCTGGCGTAGACGACAGCCTGGGGCAGTCCCTGCATCGCTTCTCCCAGACCCATAAGCCAAAAGCCAAGACCCTCTCTCTCGCAGCTCTCCATTTTTTTTAAATCCCAACTAAGTGATTGGCTCAGCTTAGTTCACATGCCCACAACTGGACCAATCAACACGGCCCAGATATTAGGGAACGCTGATTGGCTGGTCACTTGCCCACTCGTGTAGCTGGGGTGAGGGGAAGGGCAGGATGCTGTGGCTGGAAATTCTCAGCGTTGGTGTGGGGAAGAACAACTCCCTAAGAAAGCAGAAACGCTCAACAGTCAAGACAAGCCAGGTTCACTACATGGGGATGTGAAATTGTGCTTTTGCCTTCTTAATTTGATCAGCCCATGTGGGTGTGCCAGGGAGGGCTAGTGACATTTATTTACAGCATCCTGTGCCTCCTATGCCATGGAGGGGTGGCACCTTGGGCAGACTAGGCAGATAGAACACTTAGATCTCCGTGGAACCTTCTCTTCCTCTCTCCCTTTTCTCTCTTCTTTACTCCCTCTTCTCTCTCTCTCTCTCTCTCTCATACACACACACATACACATCAACATTAGACAACGCTACTCTGTGGTCTGATAAATCAAGACAGAAAGACGATCATTCCCTAATCATGTGTGAACACAGACGAAACGTGAACACTGTCCAACCCACAAAATACCAAACAGGACCCTCTCCTGGCTTATGTGAGTGACTGCCCTTCCTCACCAGTCACAGGTTTAGCCTCACTCTAGGCTGCCTCCCCTCCCTTCCTAGTAGACAAGATTTATTGAGATACCCAATCAGAAAATTGCCTCTTCGTTCAGACAGCATCTATTCCAGGGCAAATCCCAGCTTGTTTGGACCCTCCCCAAAATCACACAACAAAAGTCCAAATCCTATAATAAGTTCTTTCTAACACTTTCCACAGTTCCCTATGGCATGCATTCTCCCTCACTGCAATGACCAAGAAACCCAACTTGTTCATCCACAGGCATGTTCTTGGAGGTCTCCGGCTGGAAGGCATCGACAGTGGTCACTTCTGCTCGTCTGAACCCTGTTCTGATGGACCCAAGGCTGCTCTCTCTCCCTTGACCAAAGAGCTTAAAAACCAAAGTCCTTGGCCCTAGAGGACAGAGTGATGCATACAGAATCCCAGTGACCAGAGAAGTCCATTAACCTCCCCCTCCACACATACACACATAACAAAAGTGTGGAGGGCCATTTCTGCATCTTGCTCTGGGGCAGAGGGGCCCCTGCACCACGGAGTGGACAGAATGCAGTGAGATTGGTCCAAGGTGCCACACCTCAATGTGGCTTGGAATTTCTCCAATTCTTTTGCAACCCCAAAGCTCTTCTCTGTTACTCTGAGCTGCACAATTGTAGGTCCATAACAGTTGGGCAGCTCAGAAAGAAACCCAAGGCTCAGTTTTGTACTTCCTACAAGACCGTGGTGAAGTTCAAGTTTCCCACACATGTAAAAACCTTCACAGATTGGAGAGGAAAGGGTTTGCCTCATCCAGTTGTCCTCAGTCTAGCTGCACAGGACTGACTCGGTATCTCAGGGGGCAGAAATCAAGGGTCATTGTTTTTAAAGCACCCCGAGGTGATGCTCACGTGCAGCAGGGTTGAGAATCACTACTCTAGTCATTCACCTGATACTTATTGAACATGTCCTGGGTTCCAGGAACTGTACTGGGTACTGGAAATGCTGTGCAGATAAGATAAATGTGATTCCTGTCCTTATAGACTCTACCGTCTAGGGGGAAAGAAAGACAACAAATAAACATCTAATTATACACTGCAGTAAGTGTGCTATGGTAGAGAATAACAGAGGGACCTCTTTAGGTAAGAGAGGAGTTAAAGGCTTCACTAGGAGGTGAAATGGAGCTGAGAACAAAGGGGTGAGGGGGGTGTGCTTTGAAGAGGGGGAAGAAGAGTGTTCTAGACAGAAGAAACAGCCTGTGCAAAGGCCCTGCGGTGGGAAAGTTTGTTCAAAGAGATGAAAGAAGGCTGCCATGGCTCAGGTGAGTCAGGAAAGGTGGGCAGGAATCTGTTTGCTCTGCCTGTCATACAAAGTACCACAGACTGTGGCTTAAACAACAGATATTCATTTTCTCACAGTTCTGGAGGCTGGAAGTCTAAGATTGAGGTGTCAGTAGGGTTGGTTCCTTCTGAGGGCTGAGAGAGAAGCATCTGTCTCCTGGAGAGAGGTTTGTAGATAGTCTTCTCCCTGTGTCTTCACATGTGTCTGTGTACACATTGCTTATAAGGACACCAGTCACATTGGATTAGACCCCCGTCTAATGCAACCATTTTAACATAATTTCCTCTGTAAAGGCCCAAGTCAGTTCAAATTCAGAAGGTTAGGACTTAGAAGGGTTAGGACTTAGAATTTGGGGGGTAGGGGGGCGGAGGTAAGGGAGGACACAATTCAGGCCATAACACTATGGTAAAGGGTTTCGGAACTTATTTACAATGTAATGGGATAGGAGGGTGTTAAACAGGATGGCATGTCTGATTTAAGTGATTGCTCTGGCTATCGTGTTGATAACAGACAGGAGGGAAACAAGAGCAGAGGCAGTGAAACCTCTGGGTCAGTTACTCATATTCAAACACCACCTCTTCCCCTTACTCATCACGTGACCTTGAGCATGTTACTTGGCCTCTCTGAGACTGAGTCTCCTCATCTGTAAAACTGGGATAATTATAATACCTCCCACATAGAGTTGTGAGAATTAAGTGAGTTATCAGGGCCTAGTATATACACTAAATGCTAGATAAATGTTAAATATTATTTTATTTTTAGCCATCTTGGCAAGAGACAGGAGTGCCTGTGATAGAGAAGTTCTAAGTGGCTCCCGACCATCTCATCTTCTGGTATTTACACCCCGTGTAATCTCCTCCCCCGAGGGGAGGCCAGACCTCCTGACTGATTTCTAATGAACAGAACTGGCAAAAGTGGTGGGATATCTCTTCCCAGATTGGGTTATCACATTAGTCAGCTTAAGCTGCCATCATGAAATATCTCAGACTGAGGGCTTAAAAACAGGCATTTATTTTCTCACAGTTCTGGAGGCTGGAGGTCCAAGATCAAGGTGACGACACGGTTGGTTTCTGGTGAGGACTCTTTTCCTGGCTTGTAGATGGCCACCTTCTCACTGAGTCCTCACATAGTCCTTCCTCTGTGTGTGAGTGGAGAGAAAGAGAAATCTCTGGTGTCTCTTCCTCTTCTCATAAGGACATCAGTCCTATTAGATTATGGCCCCACCCTTATAACCTCATTTAACCTTAAGTATCTCCTTAAGGGCCGTATCTCCAAATACAGTCACATGGGGCATTAGGATTTCAACGTGAATTTAAGAGTAACTAGCAAGGAACTGGGGGCAGCTTCTGGCCCACAGCCAGCTTGGAACCGAGGCCCTCAGCCCAACAGCTCTCAAGAAACTGAGTCTTGCCCACAACCACATGAGTTTGGAGGCAGATCCTCCCCAAGTCGAGCCTGGAGATGACTGCAGCCCTGGTGGGCACCCCGACTGCAGCCTGTGAGGGACCCTGAGCAGAGGACCCAGCTAAGCTGTGCCTAGATGCCTGACCCACAAAAACTGTGTGTTGTTTTAAGTTACTAAGTTTTGGAATAATTTATTATGCAGTAAATACAGTGACTTAGACCAGGAGAGGGATGATAAGGATGGAGAGAAATGGGTGGATTTCAAGGATAGTTTGGAGGTTGAAATGATGGGTCTTGGAGATGGGCTGAATAGGGAGGGAGAGCAAGGAGTCAAGGAGGAACACTCGAATTCTGGCTCCGGAAACCATGTGGATGGTGGTTTCTAGCTACACAAGGTTTATCACATTCTGCCAAGTGGCATCTGAGACTGGAAATAGAGCCAAACGGCTCCTCTTTCAGAGATTAGATCCATCTCTTCACCAGAAGTAAGCCTTCTCCACTACCCATTCAAAGGAGGAAAATTAAAAATCACGATGAGGGATCCCATTGCTACACAACAGACACCAGGCAAAAGAAATGGCAACTTACAGGAAACTGGTGACTCGCTCACGTGGAGGTGTCTGGCCCACCATCTGGCCACATGTCAGGGAACTGCGTGCAGTTTTGACAAGCACCAAACACTTTTCAGATGAAGACGGTATGAATGACAGGAGTTACCTTTTACTGAACACTCTCTGCACCCAAGCCACTGCGGCGGGAGCCCACATGCATGATCTCAGTCTTCACAGCAACTGTGGGAGTTAGTTGTTGTTGTCTCCATATTTTTTTTTTTTTTTAGAGACAGAGGGGTCTCACTCTGTTGCCCAGGCAGGAGTGCAGTGGCGTCATCATAGCTCACTGCAGCCTCCAACTCCTGGGCTCGAGCGATCCTCCTGCCTCAGCCTCCCAAAGTGCTGGGATTACAGGCATGAGTGACCGTGCATGGCCTTGTTATCTCCATTTTAGAGATGAAGCTGATCTCAAAAAAGTTAGTAACTTGCTCATATTCACATAGTAAATAGTAAAGCCAAAAAATAAAATAAAAAATGATAATAAGAAGAAGAAAGGACCAAAAAAAATCCCATCAAATCTCTTGAATTCCAGAACCAGCAAAAAAAAAAAAAAAGATCACTAAACCAAACTAAACTCCTATCCTGTAACAATGATAAATAAACCATAGATCATAAAATCAGGGACTCTGTAGTATATACATTTATATAATTATATGTTCTTTATACTGAAGTTCTATCAAAGTTAAATGATCAAACAAATTAGCTATTGGCATTATTTTCCCTTTGCTAAAACCTGAGCAGCAGTACAGATCCACAGTAAAAGACGTTACCATTAGGGTTCCTTTTATAATAGCAGGTGGTAATGATTTTCTTTTTTCTTTCCTGTTTCCTTTTTTCCATCCTTTGGGGACTCATCTGCAAGTGTTTGGTTTAAAGGTTCAAAAACGACCTCCGTGACTTTGAACAATGGGTTAAAAGAGTTGTCCACATGTGAATTAAGGAAACAAGTTATAGAAAAACATTCAAACAGATATTCCTTCCAGCCATTTTCTTGGGAAAAGTCAGTTCTGCAACTTAATTCATCCACTCAGTGTCCTGTCTTTTAACATTTTACATCTGTATATGTGTTTTACATAGTTTTCAAATTGTTCTTGTATTCAGTATTTCTTTGGTATTTCAATGACTCCATTTCCTTTTCTATAAAAAGGAGACAATAAAGTGCTTATCCCAGTATCTTGTACATAGTAAAGGCTGCTTTAATGATAGCACTGTTGTTAATCATATTATCATTTATTCATTCAACAAACACCTAGGTAGAATGTAGCAACGTGAAATCCAATATTCCATCAATCCGTGGTTCTAAAGACCCAGTGGAGGATCCAGAATTTCTATACATAGCAGCAGCAACCTAGCTAGAAGTAGAAGACAAGACTCTTGTTTGGAAGCAGTTATGGGGAAGGGCAGCTGGTGGACTCTTGAGGGGGCTAAAACCATCCTGCTACTGCTATTGCTGGGTTTTTTCCAGAAAAGACAAGCACCGTTATCACCATTTGATCAACCAGAAATTTGAGGCTGGCATAGCTGCAGTGATTCCTCAAAACTACAAGATTAGGGTATGGAAAGTCAGACCCTCCAGAAGGCACCAAGCTGCCTCAGGCAGAGACTTTGCCCATCGAGTTTAACGCTCTATCTCCAGGGCACAGACGCAGTGCCTGGCACACGGCAGGTCTTAGGCAGATTCCTTGGCAGCAAAACCCAATTTATTGAGGGAGTGCTCTCAGGAGAACGGGAATGAGGGAGGTAGGATAGGAAAGCAGAAGAAGGTAGGCAAAAACATAGATTCAGCAGAAGCCTGGCCTCAGCCCAACACCACAGACAGCTCTGGAGTATGAATGCCATCACTGAGTTATCCAACTTGCATCAAGGGGCCAGCCTTCCACAAGCCTTCTCCATTGGCAGTGGGCTGCCCTTAGAGGGGGTGCAAGGCATAATGTCCCAGGTATTTCCAAGCACCATCAGCTGAGCACAATTCCCTGGGGAAGAGACAGTAGCCAACACGCGGAAGCAGCTGCCTTAGACTCCTAAATGGGATCTGGGTGGGAAACTAATAGTATCCCGGACACTGCTCAATAACTGTCTGTTGGATGAATGACTCATAACTAGAAGACAATTCTCTTACTCTCTCTGTATCCTTTCTCTGTACCCAAGACAGGATTTTCATCCTACAAACATTTCACAATCATTGTCTCTAATTCAGAAACCTTCCCTGGCACGACTCAGCCATCTGGCAAGAGTCACATCTACCCGTGTTTAATTACCACTTTGGAGGAGGAAGGACATAGCTGTTGAGGTTTTAAGCTACAGACTAATACCTTTGCCCGTCATCCAAGGCCACTACAAATTAACGGTTGCATTGGGTTTTTGTCGGACAGCCAGACAAAGCCAATTCATGTCAAGGGACCAGAGACATCACATAAAAAGTCCACTAGAATTTTATCTCCCAGAGAGAGTATTTGCTTCTCACATTCTCGTACCGCCCCTGGGCTGAGAACTCAAGCTGGGGACTAACACACCTTTCACACCAAGTCGGCATTAAAGCAAGAATGTGTGGTGTAATCATTACTGGCAGGAGGAACTGAGCCAGGCCTTTCCACCTTTCTTCTTTTAATTATACCCATTCTCCATTCGGCTCTCAAATGCCCTGCCATCCTGGTTAGAGCTGCTAGCCGCGCCTCCCACCACTGCTCTGTTCGCCTCTTCCCCATCCCACAGACAAAAGCGGCCCATAAGTGGGAAGGAGGACTTGGCAAGGTGAGGGTTACAATGCAGTCCTTTCCAAAAAGGAGATACCCATCCATTCTCCACACTGCTACCACAGTGAGTTCCTGCAAAGCTGCTGATGTTGTTCACCTGCTTAAAACCCTTCAATCTTGGGACAAAATATACAATCTTTAATAAGGCTCATAAGTCTTGATGTAAGAGGGTCCACATTTGCTCTCCCTCCCTTACTGCCCTCCAACCACACTGACTTTCTTTCAGTTCCTCCACCCTGCCACAGGATCATGGCACATGCTGATCCCTCTGCTAAATGCTCTCCCCTCCAGCTGCTCCTTCAGATCAGAGCTGAAATGCTGTGTCTCGAACTCCTCTGCCTCATTCAGATCTGCTCTGGGTTGTCACAGTACTTTTTCTTCATGGCATATCACAGTTTGTTCTTACAGTTTTCTTTTAATAGATTTAGAGGATACAAGTGTTTTTTGTTACATGGATATACTGCGTAGTGGTGAAGTCAGGGCTTTCAGTGTACCCATCACCAGAATAGCGTATGTCACACTCGATAGGTAGATTTTTATCTCTCACCCACTCCTACCCTCCCCCCTTCTTAGTTTCCGATGTCCATTACTACTCTTTGACCATACATATCCTTTGTACATATACAATTTATCCAAGTAACAAAAAACACTTGTATCCCCTAAATTTTTTGAAATTAAAAAAAAGAAAAATGTAAATAAATAAATAAAAGTGGGCAAATGACATGAACAGGCATTTCTCAAAAGAAGATACACAAATGGCCAAAAAACATATGAAGAAATGCTCAACATCACTAATCATCAGGGAAATGCAAATTAAAACCACAATGAGATACCATCTTACTCCAATTAGAATGGCCATTATTAAAAAGTCAAAAAACGAAAGATGTTGTTGCAGATGCAGTGAAAAGGGAACATTTATACACCATTGGTGGGAATGTAAATTGATACAACCTCTGTGGAGATCACTATGGCGATTTCTCAAAGAACTCAAAGTAGATCTGCCATTTGATACTGTGATCCCACTACAGGGTATCTACCCAGAGGAAAAGAAATCGCACCAAAAAGACACCTGCACTTGTATGTTTATCACGCACAATTCACAATCACAAAGATATGGAATCAACCTAAGTGCCCATTAATTGATGAGTGGATAAACAAAATGTGGTAAATATGTATACCATGGAGCACTGCTCAGTGATAGGAAACAATGAAATAGTATCTTTTGTAGCAACTTGGATGGAACTGGAGGCCATTATCCTAAATGAAGTAACTCAGGAACAGAAAAATAAATGCCACACATTCTCACTTATAAGTGGGAGCTAAACTATGGCTACACAAGGACACACAGAGTGGAATTAATATAATGGACATTGGAGACTCAAAATGCACAGGGTAGAAGGGAGCGAGGGATAGAAAATTACCTGTGGGGTACAACATACACTACTCAGGTGATAGATACAGCAAAAGCCCAGACTCCATCACTAAACAATATATACATGTAATGGAATTCAACTTGTATCCCTAAATCTATTTAAAGTTTTTTAAATTAAAAAATAAAAGTAAAAATTTCCCATCCATATTCTCCCCAGACATTACCTCAAATCCTATCTTTAAAATCACATAAAATAAAATAATTGGTCAGCACAATACTAATAGCTAGCCTTTATTCAGCACTGACTCTAATGTGCCAAGCCCCACGCAGAGCACATTACACATCTTAATCCTCTTGCTCCCTTGCAACAAATAGGCAGACCAGGCAGGCCAGGCAGATGTCATCCTTCTCAGGGGGACACAGCATCTTGCCTGAGGTCACAGCTGCTGAGTGGCAGCTCCTGGCTTTATAGTCAGCTTGGTCTAACTTGAAAGCCCACAGGCTCTCCATCCCATCATTGTCAATTGAAGTGACCAATTCAGGACTGGGACAGAGTCCTTTACCCTCCAGGAAAGTCTTCACAGAATGTGCCTCGGCCTTCCTGAGCCAAGATACCTTCATAGAACAAACATCAAACTGGTAAAAGTTTCAATGCCCCCTGGGAAAGGGGGCAATGCAAAGTCTAGTAGAAACCCCGCGTCCTTGTTGAATATCACCAAACATACACAGATCCCAGAAAGAAAATGAGCTCCCTCTGCAACCAGCACCCCAATCAGCACAGTTGACTTTTTGACTACCCAACATCTATTCCAGCTTCTCCTGTTCACAGCTGTGCCTGTTTTCTTTTTTGAGGCTTTTAACTTTTTTTAAATTTACATAGTTAAATTCACTCTTTGTGGTGCACAGTGCTATGGCCCTGCAGCACCATAATCGAGATACAGAGGAATTCCATCACCCGGAAACACTCCCGCAGGCAGCCACTTACCAGTTTCCTTTTCTATTCTCCCTATTGGAGCCCGTCTGTTGGAATTGAAAATCAAGTTGCCAGAGCAAAGGGAGAGACCGATGCTCCCTCCTGGAATCCAAATCTCAAACAGAGAGTTGGAAAGACTGAGCATGGCTGGGCTGCTCTGTTCCTGTTACCCAGCATCACTGACCTGCCAGGTGTTTCCTGTTTCTACCTGGCATGCCCATTTGGAAGATACTTTTCCTACTGCTGAGCAGTAGTCAAATGTAGAAGTTAAGTACTTTTAAACACTGTGGAACCAGAGTCATTTGCTTCAAATCTGGGTCTGTCCCTACACATGTAACTATAGGCAAGTCATATAATGTCACTAGGGCTCAGTTTCCTTGTAGATAAACCAGAGACAATAATGCCCAATGCATAGTATTGTTTGAGAACTGAAAGACTTAGTACACCTGAGGGGCTTAGGACACTGCCTGGCACGTGGTAAACCCTCAGTAAAAAGAAGATTACTAATATTATTATTTCTCTCATTTCTTTCTATTAATGCCCTTTTTGTTTAAGTTTGCCCAGAGTAGGTTTCTGTTGCTTGAAGCTAAAAAAAAAAAAAAAAAAAAAAAAAATCCTAATGATATACCGGTCTTTTTCTTTTGAGCAGAGGAAATGTGTTTAGCCAAGTAAGAAGGAGATTCCTGGGGGAGGTGGTTTTCTTCAGACAGAGGAGGGCCCTGCAGAGTGTTAGAGGGAGCAGCAGAGAGGCTCTGCAGGAAAAAGGGAGGCCCCGACACACTGCTGCTCCCTCATCCTCTCCTGGAGCAAGAAGCACAGTGTCCGGTCATGTTCTCGCGCTGCAGAGGAAATGTAGCCGGGCTGTCCACTGGAATCACCTGGCAGCTGGAAAGCAGAGAGGTACCTGTGTCCAGCCCTGGAGATGCTGCCTCCACTGGTCCCAGGGATGTCCCAGGGCACAGGGATTTTTAAAAGTTCCCAGGTGATTCAAAGGTGCTGCCAAGGTTGAGAACCTCTATCTAGGAGGAAAGAACCAAAGGGTCATCCCTCCTGTAGTCACCCTGCCTTTAGAGCAGGGCCCTCCAACTTCAATGTGCACATGAATGATCTTGTCAAAATGCAATGATTCAGTAGGTCCTGCCTTTCTCACAAGCTCCCAGGTGGTGCCAATGCTGCTGGCTCAAGGCCCACACTTTGGACAGCAAGTGCCTAGCCAACAGGGTGGTCGCTCCAGGGCACCCTAGCACAAAAAACCTTGTGTCGCCCTCACAGGGGCTGGGCCCAAATGCAGGACAGCTGCTGCTTTGGGTTAGTTTGCACAGAACATCAGGGCCTTCCCACAATTACAAGTCACCCCATTTCTGCCCACTTGGGTGGCAGGAGGTATTCCCAGGAGCCCAGAAGGAAATGTATTGTCATTCAGGGCCACCCACGATGCTCCCTCAGCCCCTGATCAATTGAGTCAGCCTGAGACCCCCAGCCAAGTTGCTCCCACTCACACTTTGCTGAGCCCAACCCCTGTACCCTGAGCCTCCTCTCAAAATAAGCTCACTGAGCTCCCCACCCCACCCCCCCACTCCTTTCCTTCACACCTGAGGCAATTATTACTTGTCGAAAACAAGGACTGCCAGCTGTGAGTAGCATTCAGCTTGCTGTTCTTAAAATGCCTCATAATCATTTCTCTCAGAGCATTCTCCAGACCCACGATGGTTCTGCACAACCAATCACAGTGTGGTCCTGGGCCCATGTTTTGATAAGACAATCCATCACTGTCAGTCAGAGAGATGCAGGGCTTTGCTGTGGGGAGGGGCAAGGGCGGGGAGGGGGGGAGAGCGTGCTCGAGCGAGCCTCTTTCCTCTCTGGAAGTGCAGTTCAGCTGACTGCAGAGTCTCCCAGGGAGCCTGTCCCTGCAGAGGCCTTGACAAATGTCAACAGACAGAATGAAACTTCTGCTTCTCCAACATCTTTAGGTCCCGCCCTGCTCCAGCCATACTCACACTCATTTCTTGTTTATTTGTCTCTCAAGCTTCATTCAGAGAGAATGGAGATGTCTTCTTGGACTGAATTAAAGCTGAAGCCTAGAGGAAAAAATTGGTGGGTATTTGGAGGAACAATGAGCCCATCCGTGGTAGCCAACTTTAAGATGGCCCCGTTATCCCACCTCCTGGGGACTCATACCTTTGTGTGCTGTCACCCACCATGCACAGTGTACCAGGGTTGGTCTGTGTAGTAGAATAGAGGTTCTCTCGTTCTCTCTCTAGAATATGGTTCTCTCTCTCTCTTTCTCTCCACTCACTTTAGGGGAAGCCAGTTGCCATGTTGCAAGGACACTCAGGCAGCCAATGGAGAGTCCATGTGGGGAGGAACTGAGGCTGCTACCCCTCAGGTGAACTTGGAAGCAGATTCTCCCCAGTAGAGTCTTGATGTGATGGCAGCTCTGCCCAACAGCTTCACTGCAACCTCGTGAGACACCCTGAGCCAGCAGCCCCCAGCCAAGCTGCTCCTGAATTCCTGACACACAGAGGCTGTGGGATAGTAAGTGTTTATTGTTTTAAGCTACAAATTTGGGGTAATTTGTTACACAGCAGTAGATAACTAATACATCATCCATCCCAAGTCAATCCACAAACTTGGGGTTCCCACAAGGCTGGAGTCCTCTTATGGTAAGATGCGGTACCAGTTGCTGTGAGAGACATCATAATAATGGCTAACATTTATATGAGGCTTACTTGCAGCCAGGCGTCATGCTAAGCACTTTTTATGCATTAACTCAGTTAATCTATAGCCACCTATTATTATCTTCCCTGTTCACACCCACCAGCCAGAAGCCACCAGAAACACACCTATAGTCAAACAAAGATGGGTTTAGTGACTGGTTGCAACAAGGGAAGACACACACCATGAGGAGCTGGGGTATGTCTCAGTAAGAGGGCATTAGGAGGGCTTGTTTTAGGATTCAGGTTTGCTCTGGATTGCATGCTGTCAGAAAGCAGCGATAATTCTCTGGGCATCTTCTTAATTTTTTTGTAGGAGGCAGGAGGAACAGAGTGCGGCTAAAGCTGTCATTGGTAAAGTAGCAGCCACTACTCATGTCAGTCAGAAGAAGGGGATGCCTGCTCATTTGTGTGGTTTGCACATGCTATTACTTTTGTGCTCAGATGTGATTCCTTACAGTGCTCTTATTTTTGCCTTGTTTCATCACATCAGCACGACATCTTCCAATGTGGTTGTCCTGTGAAATTGCTTCAGCAGGGGATACCACAGCCTAGCTGCTGGTACCAGGCCAGCTACCAGCTGACAATGGTCAGGGCTGGGTTTTCCTTTTCTCATCCCCATTTTGCAGATAGAAAATCTGATGCCAAAATAAGTTCAGTAGTTAAAATGCCAAAGCTGAATGGAACTTTAGAGCTTCTCAAACTATCTGTGGTGAAGGGCCAGTTGCCTTGTTTTCTTTTGTTTTCCAATTCATTGTGACCAATACTTTCATAAAATACAATAAAAACGAATTGCTAGAATAATGATTATGTACTTGGATGTTGTAGCAATGTCAAGTTGCTATCAAAGCTAAGCCAATATCACCTTGATACCAAAGCTAGGAAAGGATGCAACAAAAAAAGAAAACTACAGACCTATATCCCTTATGAATATAGATGCAAAAATTCTCAATAAAATCCTAGCAAACCAAATTCAGCTGCACATAAAAAAAATAATCCACCATGATCAAGTGGGCTTCACCCCAGAGATGCAAGGATGGTTCAACATACACAAATATATAAATGTGATTCACCACATAAACAGAAGCAAAAACAAAGACCATATGATCCTCTCAATAGACGCAGAAAAAGCATTTGACAAAATTCAGCACCCTTTTATGATAAGAACTCTTAACAAAATAGGCATAGATGGAACATACCTCAATATTATAAAAGCCATATATGAAAAACCCACAGCCAACATCATACTGAATGGGGAAAAATTGAAAGCATTCCCACGTAGAACTGGAACCAGACAAGGTTGCCCACTGTCACCACTTCTTTTCATTGTGCTGGAAGTCCTCGCCAGAGCAATCAGGCAAGAGAAGGAAATCAAGGGTATCCAAATGGGGAAAGAAGTCAAATTTTCACTCTTTGCTGATGATATAATCTTGTATCTAGAAAACCCCACAGATTCTGCCAACAGACTCCTGGAATTGATAAATAAATTCAGCAAAGTCTCAGTTTACAAAATCAATGGACACAAATTGCTATCAAGGCTTCTAAACATGTACTCTCAATTTCTGTATTATTTCATCTCACTTTTTTGCTCATGGACTACACTTTGAGCAGCTTTAGAGGTAGTCTGATCAAGAGTTCCCCAAACGTCATGCATTGGTGCACCTTCATTATTGCCATTTCTGTGTAGCACCTCTACTATTATTTACTTAATATCATATTTAAATATCCTCATCCCATATCACCTCACACCCATTAGGATGGCCACTATCAAAAGAACAGAAAATAACAAGTGTTGGTGAGGATGCAGAGAAATTGGAACGCTTGTGCCCTGTTGGTAGGAATCAAAATGATGAAGCTGCTACAGAAAACAGTGTGGAAGTCCCTCAAAAATTTTAAAATAGAATTACCATATGATCCACCAACTCCATTTCTGGGTATATGCCCAAAAAAATTGAAAGAAAGATCTCAAAGAGATATTTGCACACCGCCGTTCATTGCAGTGTTATTCACGATATCAAGAGAAGCAACCCAAATGTGCACTGACAGATGAATGGATAAAGAAAATGTTATATATACATACAATGGAATATTATTCATCCTTTATGAAGAAGCAAATCCTGTCACATGCTGCACCATGGACAAACCTCCAGGACATTATGCTAAGTGAAATAAGCCAGTCATAAAAGGACAAATATTATATAACTCCATTTATATGATGCATATAAAGTAGCCAAACTCTTAGAAAGTAGAATGGTGGTTGCCAAGGGCTGAGAATACTTAGTGTTTAATGGGTATAGAGTTTTAGTTTTTCAAGATGAAAAAGTTCTAGAGATCTATTGCACAACAATATGAATATATTTAACTGAACTGTACACTTTAAAATGGTGAAGACAGTAAGTTCAATGTCATGTGTTTTACCACAATTTAAAACAAAAAGAAAAATAATCCTCATCCTAAATAATAATAGCCCACACTATGTGTTGAGATGGCTAGTTATATATACATTGTCTTATATGCATTAAAATAAATTCATAATTGTTAAAATAAGAGCATGTTTTTTCCATTCACCACTGAAAATCATTTTGTGTAAACATTGATCTTTGGATGTCCTATTTATCCAACACCTAACATCTGAGGGCTGGCAAAAAGAAGGATTCAGAACCGCTCCCTGCCTTCAAGGAGCTTGTAATCAGACTGAAAAGTTAAGACACACTCCCACTGGGAAGAAGGGAGGAAAAAAGCTTAAAAGAAATCTATCTGTTCCTTAAAGCCCAAATCTGTTGTGTTCAGGGCTCTACACCAAGTACCTAGCACGTGCCTTGCCCATAGTGGAGTCTCAACATATATTTGTTGAATTTTATTAAATTAAGATAAGTTAACACTAAGTAAGCAGCACAAACCAACAAGGTACTAGGCCAGGGCTGCCAACTTGAGATTTGTGAGCAGACTTCAGAGAATCTGTGAAGTTGCATGGCAAAATAGCACATCTTCCTTTTCTCTAATCACAAATTGAAATTTAGCATTTCCTTCCATTACAAATGGAGGCAACAAATCACAGTAGTATTTGCAGTATCTGTGATTTTTTTGTCACCAATATAAATCACAGATATTTTCATATCTCATTATAATTGTTGCAGACGTCTCATTATATCATGTACATGCATCATTAATTGAAATTACATAGTTGTTAGACCCACCACTAAATCTTGTTACTTAATGCATTAATAAATAAGCACATGTTACTGTGACACCCATTTGGTGGGTTTTTAATATTTTGATAACCATATTTTAGTATAACTGGTTTCCTTTGTAATCTATGTACTTTATTTTTTGCATTGGAATATTATTCTGAGAAGGAGGCCATAGACTGTGCCAGATGCCAAATGGGTTCATAGGACCAAAAAGAGGTTAGGACCCACCGTTGGGTTAATTCAATGGGTAACTGACTGCGTCTAAAGAGAAACAGACTAAATCAAGGACAAATCTATTGTTGCCACCTTTTAGGAGGGAAACACTAATTTACCATCCTGGAGAGGAGTGAATTCACTGTTTAACAGTTGTGTACAGAAATCCCCTGATAACCACAGGATTCAACATTCCTAAAAACATATGCTTGTTGGCAAGATCAAGGTCTCAGAGGAAATTTGGTGTTGAGCACAAACAATTAAAATGACCTCACATCTGTTGGGTTCAAAGTGTGAACTCTGGAGCCAGACTCTTCATGTTTTATCCAAGCTCCACCAGTTAGGATCTGTGTGATCTTGGGTAAATTATTTCACCTCAGTGTATCTCAGTTTCCTCATCTGTAAAACAGGAACCACAGAGCCTAAATGTAGTAGGCAGAATAATGGCCCTTCAGAGATGTCTAAGTTCTATTATAATTCCTGGAACTTGTGGATGTGTTAGGTCCTATAGCAAAAGGGAACCAAGTTTGCAGATGGAATAAAGGTCGGCCTTAAAACCAGGAGATTATCTAGATGAACCCAATGTATCCAAAAGGGTATTTAAGTGTGGAAGAGGGAGAAAGAAGAGGGCCAGAGAGAGATTTGAAGATGCTATGCTGCTGGCATTGAAGATGGAGGAAGGGACCACAAGCCAAGGGATGCAGGGGTCTCTAGAATTTGGAAGAGGCAAGATTCCCCCCTGGAGCCTCCAGGAAGAATGCAGCCCTGCCAACACCTTGACATTAGCCAACTGAGACCCATTGTGGATTTCTGGCCTCCAGAAATATAAGATAATAAATTTGTTTTGTTTTAAGCCATTAAATTTTGTGGCAATTTGTTACAGCAGCAATAGGAAACTAATACACTATTTTAGGGGGTTTTCGTGAGGATCAATAAATGAGTTCATTTATATAAGGCCCTTCCAACAGTTCCTAGCACATAATTGGTGCTATATACTATTAATGTTACAGAAATGGCAAATAAAAATTAGAGAATTAACCACTTCCAAAACAAACCAGACCTATTCAGATCAAAGCCCTGCTCTCTTTTGCAGAGAGATCCCTAATGAATTCATGAATCCAGGCATTAATCATACAGCAGCTAACATCACAAAATGAGAGATAACCAGACATCAGGTACTTTCTGATGGACAAACACACCACTAGGAAGTAGTTTTGCCAAAAAAAAAAAAATCAGACCTATATCCAAAAAAACCTTCTAGATCCAACTACCAATGTACAGGAAATATGGAAGAGAGAGGAACGTGTTAAATGACAACACAGAGATGCAATCAGCAATAGCTAGACTGTGGGAAACTCTACAGTAGTGCTTTTCACACTTTAATGTGCACACAACACACCTGGGGATCTTGTTGAAATGCAGATTCTAACCCAGTAGGCCTGGGATGGGGCTGGGGTTCTGCATCTCTAATGAGGTCCCAGGTAATGCTGATACTCCTGGTCCACTGACCACATTTTGGACATCAAGCCTCTATAAGGTGAATAAGCCATTTTTCTAATAATAATAGAACCAAAGGGGAAACCTATGGATTAAAAGATACGTAAGCCAATCTCAATATGTAAGACTTGAGTTGGATTCTGATTTAAAGAAACTGTAAAAAAAAAACGTACTGAACAGTAAGAAATTTGAACAGTGACTGGATATTTGATGTTCTAAGGAAGTATTCTTAATGCAGGTGCACGGATGGTATCGCGCCTATGTTATCTTTTTGAGGTATGTGTTGTAATATTTATAGACGAAATTTTAGTGACTGGACTTGGCTTCAAAATAATGTGGGGTGTGGGGGGAATAGGCAGAGGTATAAGCAAAACAAAACTGGGTATGAATTGACCATTGTTGACGCTAGATGGTGAGCACCTAAGAATTCACTGCACTGCTCTGTCTACTTTCACATACGTTTAGTATTTCCCATCTTAAAATTATTTTTAGGATATATTTTTTAATCTTCTCTGTTAGCTAATCCTTCTCTTGGACCATACCCTTCAAATGTTCCAGAAAAGACTGCTAGGGCAGACTCTTCCACAGCTTGTAAGTTATAAAGAGCCAGCCACTTTTAGAGGTCACAGACTTGAAATCTCATGTTCTTTTTCATGCTTGCTTTCTCCCTTGTTTCGTTTTTGTAAGTCTCAGCCGAATACTTGGGTAACCACCTAATTATCACCATCCTTCAGGCCACGTACCTCCAGGCCCAGTCTTCTGTCTGCTACTGAGATGTTTCCTCTACCTGAAATGCTCATCTATGGAACTGCACATGGGTGGTCCTCTCCAGCATCCTGCTCAACTGGCACTGCTCTGAGGGGCCTCAGCTGACTACCCAACGTAAGTAGACATCTCAGTCTCTCTCCATGGCATTGCCTCAGGGCACCCTCACTATCTGGGACTATCTTGTTCATTTATTCATTTGCTTTATTTTGTCTTTCTTCACACACCACTCCCCACTTACCCCATCCTCCCCTTTGTAATGTATTCTCCACAAAGACAGGGACATTGTCTACCTGTCCATTGATGTAGCCACAGAATGTAACACATTACCAGACACAGTGCAGAATGAATGAATTAATGCTCTAAGGACACTGTTGCTTGTCTCCCTCGAGCTTGTAATCTAGAAGATCAACTGCATTCTTGCTAAGAGGCATATACACCTTCATATAAGTGTATCACATATGTGTAGTCTTCTCACTAAATCTGGAGCCAATGGAGCTGCATAGCCCATCTCTTTCAAGAAAAGTGTAGGTCCTTATGAACTTTCGTTGGATACCCAAGCTCTTGGCTCACAACAATTGGTCACACCGAGATCTCTGCAAATCAGAGATGGTGGGACTTGTGATGGCCTGTGGACACAAGCCCAGATGTATGACTGCACCGTTACCTAGGAAGCCCTCAATACCCAGCTAACTGGCCCTATGCCAGGGGTTAATCAAAGGTCTGAGCTCTCCACTGAAAGTCAGGAGTAGCACTGGCCTATTGGAAAAGAGGGCTTTTGAGATAGAGACTTCACTATAAATCTCAGCTTCCCCAGCTATGGGCTAGGAAGTGGCTATAGTGCCCTGGAGACTGATGAACCTGGGTTTGAATCTCAGCTTCTCGCTTATTAGCTGTGTGACTTTGGCTGAGTTACACAACCTCTCTGATCCTCAGTATCACTTATAAAATGGGAGTAACAATAATGATATTTACCTTGTAGGTTTGTTGTGAGACTTAAATGAGATGACATAAATAAAATGTTTAATCCAGTGTCTGACATAAAGCAAACACTTAATAAAATTTATCTACTGTGACCGTGACTGCTGCCACCATCCTCAGACCTTGGGAGAGTCACTTAATTCCTCCAACCCTCAGCAGCCTCTTCTCTAAGAAGGAATAACAATATCCTACATCCACAGGAAGTTTTATGCCTCTCCCTTATTTCCTTTATTTCTCTGCTCAAATATCACATCTCAAACAAATCTTCCCTGATCAGCACCCCTCTCCCACATAATAGTCCACACTCTCTCCATCCCATTACTCAGCTGGGTTTTTTGTCCTAGGACCTAGCTACTTGATTTGTGTTACATTTACCTATTTAATATCTATCTTCCTTGTCAAAAGGTCAGCTCCAAGAGAGTAGGGGCCCAGGAAAGTGTCTGGCATATGGAGATAACTCAATGAATATTTCTTGTAAAATGAATGAATAAATGAAATTAGTCAACTTGCGACCATAGCTAGCCAGCCCTGGATTGCTGTTCAATAGACATTAGCTAGTTTCCTTCCTTCCTTCCTTCCTTGCATCCTTTGGTGCTTCCTTCCTTCCTTTCTTCCAAGGGCAGAAAAAATGAACAAGAAGTGAGGGAGAAATGCCCACCTGCCTCTTTTCTCCCTCCCCCAAGAATTATTCCAAAAATCAAAACAACAACCCAGATGCAGGTGCCAAGAAGTCAGGTTCATCCTTCATCCCCAGTAAGTCTTTCCTGGTTCTGAAATGTTGGCAGGAGCAAGGCATCCCTGAGGCTCACTGCTTGAAAAGAACCCGGGCAGGATTTAGACAGCTGCTCCATAACCCCAATAAATGGTGTCTGGCCAACCTTATGTGGGGCCACTGAGGGTTAAGGTTGTGCTGCTTTTGGGGTCTCAGAAGTAGAAAGTCAATGGGTTTGATGTATGGTCCCATTTACGGCACCTGAAACAGAACATCCATTACCAGGTTGGCTGCCGTCAAAATTCTCTTAATATAACAATACAAGCCATCTCTGAGCCTTGAAAACGACTTAACAAAGCCAATGGTCAAAGAATAGAGCCGTCTTTTTCAACAGCAACCTGTTAAGATGATCGTATCACCCCCCTGCTGAAAACCCTTTACTGGCTTCTGCTCACACTAGGAATAAAGTCGAAACTCCTCTTGCAGGATCTCACCAGGTCAGCACAGCCTGGCCCCACCTGTCTCCCCATCGGCTCAGACCATTCTCCTCCTGTCTCGCTCCACTCCACTATTGATAGATCCTTCTTCTCAATCACATCTTAGTCCCTGATGTCCCCTTCTGAAGTGAGGGACACTTCAGCCACCCTCCAGCACATCAGCCTGTTTTAATGTCATTGTAGCACTTGGGCACCTGGGCAGTCCTCCTGTTGGCTTGGTTATGTGCTTACTTCCTACCCTCCTTCCCTCCACTTGACCAAAAGGCTCCTGAGTGGAAGAACTTTGTCCAGCTCCCAGCCATGGATCACTAGAAGAGTCCCTGACGCATATTAGGTGCTCCATAAATTTTTGTTAAAGGAATGAACGTATTGGGAGTGGTGTTCTAGACCAGGAATCAGCAAAGATTTTTTTTAAAGATCCAGAGAATAAATATTTGAGGCTTTGCAGGCCATGTGGTCATGGTCACAGCTGCTCAATTCTGCCATGTAGCACAAAAACAGCCAGAAACAATATGTAAATAAATGGGTGTAGCATTATTCCAATAAAACTTCATTTACAAAATCAGGCAGTGGCTGGATTTGGCCCACGGGTCACAGTTTGCAGACTCCTGTTCTAGATTAAGACTCCAAATTCAAGTAGTCACACAGTTACTTGATATGATTCCTTGAAGACATTAGGCTAAGTGAGATTTCTTGCCCATAAGCTATAACATCTAATGTGTGTTTTATAAATACTAAATAAACCACTCTGCATTGTGTCTGATACACTGTCTGAAAACAGGCTAAATTCTGGGAAACAAATCCTAAGTGCCTAAAGTGTGCCAGACACTGGGCTAAATGCTGAGAATATTAGTGCATTATCAAGGGGCCACACACATGAAACAATAATGACACAACATGAAGCATTCTGATGGAGCAAAACATGCACAAAGGCTTAATTGCTCAGGTGGCATCCTTGATATTAGTGGACCCTGTGATTCTGGGATTCTGGAAAGTAAAAAGGATGATTTGGGCTGCACAGTCTTAGGAAATGATATGATGTTCCCCCTGTCCCATGAGGTTCAAGCAGTGTCCAATCAATGTCTATCTCAAAGATTTTTCCAAATATTTTATAAGCTCCAAAGCTACAATAACCTCCAAAGGGTCTGTCCCCTTCCCCTTTCCATGACCTGGGATAATAACTATGTGTTTAAAAGACACAGGTGTAACTTATATGAGGTACCTAGAGTGGTCAAAATCATAAAGACATAAAAGAGAATGGTGGTTGCCAGGAGCTGGGGAAGGGGTGAATGGGGAGTCATCGATTATCGACAGAATTTCACTTTTATAAAATAAAAAGAATTCTGGAGATGGATGGTGGTGATGGTTGCACACAACATGAATGCATTTAATACCACTGAACCACACACTTAAAAATGGTAACAATGGTGCTCGCTTCCGCAGCACATATACCAAAACTGGAACAATACAGAGAAGATTAGTATGGCCCCTGTGCAAGGATGACATGCAAATTTGTTTTATAAAATAAATTTTCAAAAAATAAAAAATGGGGGGGAATAAAAAAAGTAAAAAATGGTTACAATGGTAAATATTATATTATGTGTATTTTACCACAACAAAAAACAATTTTAAAAGAAGGAAATTCCGACCTTGGATGAACCTTGGAGACACTATGCTAAGTGAAATAAACCAGATACAAAAGGACAAATACAACATGACTCCACTTACATGAGGTACCTAGAGTAGTCAAATGCATGAAGAAAAAAACAGAATGGTGGTCACCTAGATCTGGGGGGAGGAGGGGGTGGGGAATTAGTATCTAATGGAGACAGAGTTTCAGTTTGAGAAGATGAAAAAGTTCTGGAGATGGATGGGTGATGGCTGCACAGTAATGTGAATGCACTTAATGCCACAAATGGTTAAAATGGTAAATTTTATATTGTGCATATTTTACCACAATAAAAAAAATACTATAAGAAAATTTTTAGAGAGGACAGTAGAGTCATTTATCCTGAGGCATGAGATGAGTTAGTTTGCTGATCTATTTTCATTCATTGTCTTGGGAAGTCTCTGAGCTTCACATAATAAGAGCTAATATTTATGCCAGGCACCATTTTAAGCACTTTGCAAGTATTTTCTTCATTGAATCCTCACTACCATCCTACAAGGTGGGAAACAGAATAATCCCCAAGAGAAAACAGAGACCCGGAGAGGTTTAGTGACTCAACCCACAGAGTCTGACTGCAGAGTCTGCTGTCACCAGTCTTCCATACCACTTTTCACACAAGACTTGGCCTCACCCTTTGATATTCAAAATGGACTCCTCAGAACCACAGGTCAACATCAAATATTTTAAATTATCAGGAGTTTATACGCCAGGTTGAGAAATTTTAACTTTTTTTTTTTACTATACTCACCCCATCTTTGTTCAGAAAGGTCCATAACTGGCTTCAAGGCCTGCAGGTGACATTGCTTAACACAGGCGGGCTAAGTTAGGGTTCAGTAAACTTCTCTAAAGTTCCAGATATTTAATATACTAATATTTGAGGCTTTGGGGGCAGATGGTGTATGTTGCAGCTACTTAACTCTGATGTTGTGGCACAGAAGCAGCCATAGACAATAAGTACATGAATGGATGTAGCTGGGTGCCAATAAAACTTTATTTACAAAAACAGGCATTGCATTTGGCAGCTCCTCAAAAGGCTAAACATAGAATTACCATATAACCCAGCAATTCCACTCCTAGGTATCTGCCCAAAAGAATTAAAAACAGGAGTTCAAACAAAAACTTCTACACAAATGTTCATAGCAGCCCTATTCATAACTGCTAAAAGGTAGAAACAACCCAAACATCAATCAATGGAAGAATGGACACACAGAACTTGGTACATCCATACAATGGAATAGTGTTCAGCCATATAAAGGAGTAAAGTATTGATACATGCTACCATGTGGATGAACCTTGAAAACATTATACTAAGTGAAAGAAGCCAGACACAAAAGGCCATATATTATATGACTCCATTTGTATGAAATGTCCAGAATAGGCAAATCCATAGAGATAGAAAATAGATTGGTAGTTGACAGAGACTAAGAAGGGAATGGGAAACAACTGGTTAATGGTTCCGAGCTTTCTTATTGTGATGATGAAAATGTTCTGGAACTGGATAGAAGTGATGGTTGCAGAACATTGTGAATGTCCTAAATGCCACTGAATTGTACACTTTAAAATAGTGAACTTTATGTTGTGTGAATTTTACCTCAATTTTAAAAAGTAAAAATAAAACAAAAACAGGTGGCCAACTATATTTGGCCCACAAACCAAAATTTGCCACCCTCTGTTATAAGCCAATCAGCCTAGAAGTGGAGGGACAGAAGGGGACTATGGCCCACATATAGACTATCCAAAGCTGTTCATTCTCCAGTGCCGGGGGAGGAAGCGAGTATGCAGCTTTGTGTCTCCCTAAAATTAACATCAGGCACCACACTTGCCTGGGAAGACAGGAAAGCTCCTAGGACTTGTACCTACATTGAGGCTTGAATTAGGGAGGAACAGGGCGTTTCACCTACAGCACATGATACGGCCTGAGGTGAGATGGCATAGGCTCTCCGCAAAAGCAAAAGAAGTTTAATACAATCAGACTATAGGAGATGTCGTGAGGAGGGATGAGACTGGACAGGGAAATAAGAGTCACAATATTAAAGCATGATAAGAATTTGGGGTTTTATCCCAAGGGCAGTGGGAAGCCTATCAAGGTTTTTTAGCAAAGGAGTTGGAAAACCAGGTTTGCTTTTTGGAAACATGACTGTCGGTGTGCCCCAATGATGGGTTGGGGGAGAGAGATACTAGAGACCAGGAGAGGTTTTGCAAAACGTTTTGAATGGCTTACAGTGCACAAATAGAGCTTGGAGACAACTTCTCATAGAAAAGTTGGCCTATTGGAGGCTTTCCACCTCTGAAAGATTCCTCTTTCAAATTGGAACAAGAAACATTTATTTTTCAAAAAAACAAAGTCCAATAATGATCACCATAAGGGTACAGCTGCCAGGCTTACAAGGATTTGAGCAAAGTGAAAATGATAGGGAGATAAAACATAAAATGGGAATCTATTTTCCTGTTTTAACTGTGGCCAATAGATGGAAGAGGGCTGGCAGTTTTCCATGAATAACAACTGACACAGGAAACAGTGCTAATTATCATTACTTACGTTAATAATTACATTCAATTGAACTGCTTCAATAGAGGATGCCTTGGGGAGCAAAGACAGTATAAGGAATTCCATTATCAAAATATCATTTGCAGCCCATCGTCTCCTTAGCATCACTAGTTACTATTCTTTCCCTAAACAAATGGGGATTGAGGAGATTGGCAAACTACAGAACTACAGCTTATCACAGGAAACGACAGAGAAGAAACAGGATGAAAGGACTGGGGTCACACTTGTGATTAATATCATAACAAAATGCTTCTGAGGAACAACTTGGCAAAATCCACCTGCACCATATGCCTGGCAGATTAACAGCTTCAAGACAATTGCAAAATTAAAAACAAGTCTCAAGTTCAGTCTCTGAATTTAAATATTGGGAAAATGCTTATTTTGCTCCAGTAATCAGTTCACGGCAGGTTTTTGTATCTGGGGTTGGGGGGGTGTTGATTTGGGTTATGTTTTTTGTTTGTTTGTTTTTGATTATTCTTTGTTTTGAATGTAAGCATTTGAGTCTATAACCTGGTTTTATCTGTCTCATTCACAAGCTATTTCAAATATACAAGTGAGGGGACTGGATTCCTGGTGCTGCTGAGGCAGTGGCTCACAAGAGTTAAGAGTGTTGGATTTGGAGTCTGAGGAATAAGGTTTAAATTCCTGATTCTGCCAATAATCAGCCACGGCCTTGGACAAGTTACTTAATCACTCTATGCCTCAGTTTTCTCATCTGTAAAATAGACATGATAGGACCATCTAACCTTGCAGAATTTTGAAGGGTAATTTTATTAAGACAATTTGGCTGAGCACTTGGCATACATTTCAATGCGTGGTAGATATTATGGAATTATTATGCTGTATCCCTTCCCATGCCCACAGGAAATATTGAGAAACAACCCACTGTGAGAAACAACCCACTGTGAGTCAGATGCATTCAATAAATATA
This sequence comes from Daubentonia madagascariensis, assembly GCA_023783475.1. Taxonomy (NCBI): domain Eukaryota; kingdom Metazoa; phylum Chordata; class Mammalia; order Primates; family Daubentoniidae; genus Daubentonia; species Daubentonia madagascariensis. Next base: position 1,560,844 of record JAKFHU010002505.1, on the reverse strand, counting down.
TGAGGGGTTTATTAGTATGAATGAATATATGATCCTTGTAACTGTTCTGGTCACTTCAAACCTCACTCAGCTTTTAGGATCGTCTTACTTTCACTAGTGTAAATGGTCGTCATCTTGTATGTCAATTGTATAACGAGTCCCATTTCACAGAGAGGGAGATTAAATTCCTGAAAAGGACCAGAGATGGAATAGAGCCCTGGACCATTAGCCTAGAGTGCAGAGGTCAGAGATAGAGGAAATTTCACTCACTGGCTAAGTGGGGTCTGGAGATAAATTTTTAAATTATACGTAGTAAAGGTCTCTTTTGGGCTAAGTAAATATTGGCAATTATTACTAATAATAACCGTCATAATAACTACCATCCATCAAGTGTTTTTCTATGTGCCAGCTATTTGGCTTAGTGCTTTCAATAGATTATCTCATTTAATCCTCGTGACAGTACTATCAGGTCTAAATCTATGTTATTCTTTATTTTATTTTGAAGAAATTGAAAGTATTTTCCCAGATTACCCATCTGGGTGTCTAGTTCTAAAAACCCAAGTACTTAACTACTGTACTATGTCACCTCTTAAGTAAATACAGGCCCTTAGACAAACATCATAAGCATACCACCTGTGTTAGTTCCCTAGGGCTGCCGTAACAAAAGACCACAAATTGGATGACTTAAACAACAGAAATGTATTGTCTCACAGTTCTAGAGGCTAGAAGTCCGAGATCAAGGTGTTGGCAGGGGAGGTTCCTTCTGAGGGCTGTGAGGAAGAATCTGTTCTGTGCCTCTTTCCTAGCTACTGGTGGTTTGCTGGCAATCTTTGGCATTCCTTGGCTTGTAGACGTCTGCCTTCATCTTCTCATGCTCTTCCCCCTTTGTGTATGTCTGTCTCCAAATTTCCCTTTTCAATAAGGACTAGTCATATTGGGCCAGGGGCCCACCTTATTCCAGTGTGACCTCATCTTTACTAATTACATCTGCAACAAACCTATTTCCAAATAAGGTCACATTCCAAAGTACTGGGGGTTAGTTAGGACTTCATTATAGGAATTTGGGTCAGACATAATTCAACCCATAATATCACCCAAGTCCACTTGTCTTAGCTGATTATTTCTCCATCTTCTGATCCAGAGGTGCAGGGGAGGGGAGAATGGAGGAAGACAGGGTCTCCACACACTCACATACTGCAAGATATAACTCTTCGCTGCAAACCCCACACAGTCATTTGTCCTACATGAGAAAGGAGAATTGAAAAGGTACACAGTGCAAAAGAAGTCAAACCAAAGATAAATGTTTCCTTGGGGGCAATGACTTTCAGAGATTTGGAGTAGTAAGTTTTTGAAAAATGGACACATGAGGAACAAAGGTTGAGTTTTGTGAAATCATTGATAACCCCCAAGACAACACCCAGCTTTCTCCCATGATTATAAATGGGGGGAACTCCTATTGTGTGGCTTTCAAAGCCCACAATGGCCCAGGAGTAGTGAATCATTGCTAAGGTAAAACACTTCCTTTGAACCCAGGGGAAGCAGAAGGAAGCAGATAAAAAATGGTAATACAGAAGGCAGATTTATGAGCAACCTGAAATCTGAACATTGCTTTTTCATATTCCTTAAGATGGACCAGTCCTGTGGCCCATGTGGGAATAACAGTATAAGATTAAACACCAAAAATAAAACCTCTCAGCATTCCCCAAACTCATACAGGAAATTTCACACAGGCCCCTCCCCAATAAATAATAGACATGATATAAAATGTAGGGGTTTTTGGGTCTGTCAATGGACATAAGTAGATGAACATTTGTGCATTCTTTCAACAATTATTTCCTGAGTGACAGCCATGTGCTGGGTGCTGTCCCAGGTGCTGAAAATAAATATCTCCAGGAGGGATTACAGATTAGGTGTATACCAAACTCTGAATAATTGAATGATAGATCTACAAGGGAATTCAGGTGGGCATTTATGCAGACAGAAGAATGGTAAAGGAGATAGAGGAAGGCATATGTCTTGTACTTTTGTCATGTGTCATTTAATGGGTTCTTCCCAGCAAATCTTTCAAGATGGTGTCTTTTCTGCAAACCAGTATCATTAGTCTCATTCCTACCATTTTGTAGGAATCTGCAGTGACTGATTCATCTCCTTTTGGTCCAGCATAACTTGTATATATTATATATCACTAGGAACTACCATTTTGCTTTTGAGCTCCTCCTGTTATAGTTGAAGCCAAAGTTATTCAAGGAAGATGCTGTTTCCCTTGCCTTGGGGAAACTAACAGTCTTGAAGAAACTGCAGATGTATAAAAAGAGTATTTCCGATAACAAAGATAACAAAGCCAAAAATATTTTTGATCTTTACCCATATGATCCAACAATTCCACTCCTAAGCATATACCCCAGAGAAATGAAAACGAGTGCTCAAATACTTGTACATGAATGATCCTATTCACAATAGCCAACAGGTGGAAACAACTCAAATGTCCCTCAATGGGTGAAGGGATAAACAATTGTGGTATATACATACAATGGAATATTATTCAGCCATAAAAAGAAATGTAATACTTATATATGCTGCAATGTGGATGAGCCTCAAAAACATTAGGGTAAGAGACCAGCATAATGTAAGAAACCAGACACAAAAGGTCACATATTATGTGATTCTATTTATGCGAAATATCCAAAATAGGTATATCCATAGAGACAGAAAGCAGATTGGTAGTTGCTGGGGCCTGGGGGAAGAGAGGAATAGGGAGAAACTGTTTAATGGTAACAAGTTTTTATTTGAGGATGATGAAGATATTTTGGAAATAGCTAGAGGTGGTGGTTGTGAATGTACTAAATGCCACTAATTTGTTCACCTTAAAATGATTAACTTTATTATATGAATTTAACCTCTATAAAAAAGAGTACTTCAAAAAAATAGACCTTCCATAAATATTTGTAGAACGAATGAACAACAAATGAATGCATATGGCCCTGGAAAATAGCTCATACTAAAAGGCAGTCTATGGAAAGGCACTTTGTTTGTAAGGAAGCGTTGCAGATGGTGTTGGACAGAGGGTCTATGATAATTCTTGGTGGCCTCAGCTGAGTTTTATTATTCTGTTAATAGACAACAGGAGACAAAGTTTGGGGTTCTATCCGGGGAAAAAAATCTTCCTGTCTTGGAATTTTCAGAGCCTACTGTCTTCCTACATAGCAAGAGACATTTCTGACTGCCAGGAGGGAATAAAGCCAGTGGGAGTTAGTCCCATCTGCCTGCAGAGAGGTAGGAACATTATCTGTCTAAATACTTCTTCATCAGAAAGTCTTATGGCTGGGGGCCCTTCCCAGCTCTCATTGTGACCTCGCCTTAGGACCACATTAAAGAATATTACCATGCTGCGGAGAGGGGGCGGGAGGGAGGAGACTGGCTGCCAGACTGAAACTAAATTAAAAATAAAGCTCCCCTTATTAAATTCATAATTATTGTGAAGCTGTGAAATCTTATTTTAAACCTCCGGCTCCTTTCTTTGTCCAGGGTACAGGCTTGCCTGCTTCCGAATCCCTATTTTGCTTTATGGACAATTTCTTTTTAGCATTCTGAGCATTTAACCTTGAAAAATAGTGTTGTTTTGCTGCTGTATTTTCTGATTGTTAGTCTCCAGGCATCTCCGTGGCATCTTTATAAATCTGCAGGAGCTGGTAAATATTTCTTGCCGACCAGCAGCTGAAATCTGAAAATACCAGCTCACTTTTTAGCTGTCAGGCAATTAATGTAATTCAAAGGAAATGAAAGGTATGGGCAACTGGGACTGCTTTTAATAACAGGAGGGTTCCTGGCTCAGGCTTAGAAAGGCAAGAGAGAAGAATCAATAAAAGACTAACAGAAAGGGTAGAAGAGGGCATGAAGTTCTCCAGAAACATTTTGTCAGCATCCTGGCAACACTGCTCATCTGTGCCAAGAGCAGCTGATAAATGCAGCCATTGATGGTCAACTTAGAGATGAGTCAACTTTCGAGGCCCAGACCAGGGCATCCACTGGTCTATAAGGTGCCTTTGTGTAAAATGGGAAAAGTTGCCCTGTCTGGGAAGATGAATTAGAAGAAAGTGCTTCCTGTGGATGGATGTAGGCCCACACCAGGCCACACAGCTTGGTAAGTAGAGCAGTGCTGGATTTCAGCCCTTTTCCTCCAAACTTACTCTTATGGACAGGGGCCTTTGTGCAGTGCACAAACTGTACAGCTGTATGCAACAGCCCTATCCAGACCACTGCCCACTTCCCCATCCCTTTAATAATATTAGTTTCCCATGCTTCCCTGCTAAGTCAGGAACCAACTATGTTAGCTTTAGACCCCAGAGGTAATTTAAGTGTAATTGGATATAAAACTTAATATGAGGAGTTAGACTATGGAGAAGGGGGAAGGTGGAGACCACACATATGGCAGTGCTATTTCATTTCTCAAACATAACAGGCTGGAAGAGGGAAAAGTCTTTCCTTGTAGTCAGGAATAGGCTAGTCATTAAAGAGATGGAATTTTCCAATCCAGATAAGGATAATTCTATCAATATCTACCACCTTTCATATACTTCTGACATGGTAGTCAAAGTTACACAACGCATAGGACTACACAGACTACAATGTCATTGCTGGCCCCTGGAGTTGTGCAATATGGCAACCCTGAATCCCATGTGTGTACATCTGGAAGGCCCAGAGAGCATATTGGGGCACATGCCTCAACCTACGCCCCAAGAAAAAATGAGATTTCAAAACCCAGTCCATCAAGATAAATACAAAATTATCAAATGTATTTTAATATGCTGACAAATATTTAGAAAAGCAAAAAAATCCATCTATAGTAATATTTTAAAAATCAAATACCTAGGAATAAATCTAGCAAGATATGTGCAAAACTGCTACATGAAAAACTCTAAAATATTATTGATTAAAATGTTTAAATACCTAAGTAAATGAAGGGATAAACCACAGTCCTGGATTGGAGGACTCCATACCGCAGTAATGTTAATTGTCTGCAAATTGATCTACAGATTTAGCACAATTCCAATCAAATTCCCAGCTGGTGTTGTTTGTTTGTTTATTTTGGAAATTGAGAAGCTGATTTTAAAATTTATAGATAAAGGCAAGAGTCAAGACTAGCCAAGACAATCTTAAAAAACAACATAGTAGAAGGACATATTCCACCAGGTATTAAGACTTACTATGATAGACATTAAGATTGTGGTATTAGCATGAAAATAAACAAACAATTGGAAAAGAATTGAGTCCAAAAACAGACCCTTGCATCTATGAACACTTGATTTATGATAAAATGGCAGAACAGTGAGGAAATAAGTCTCTTCAATATATGGTGCTGGATCAATTTGATAACCACATGGAAAAAAACAAAACTTGACCCCTGCCTTACATCATACATAAAAATAAATCCCAAATGGTTTGTTGTTCTAAATGTAAAAGGTAAAATAATAAGAATCTATAAGACAATGTAAGGTGTATCTTCATTATTTTCATGTAGGAAAAATCTTCTTGGACAGGACACAAAAAGCACTAGCCATAAAGAAATAGATTGATAAAATGGACTTATTAAAATTAAGAGCATCTGTACATAAAAGACACCATTAAGAAAGTGAAAAGGCAAGCCTCATAGTGGAAGGAGACAATTGCAATATATAAACGAAAAGAGGCTCATACCAGAGTATTAAAAAATTTCAAAATCAATACCAAAAAAAACCCTATAGAAAAATGAACAAAAGACTTGAACAGGCACAAAACAAAGATATCTAAATGGTCAATAGGCAGATGAAAAGATGTTCAACATTAGTCATTAGGTAAATGCAAAATAAAATCATTATGATATACCACTACAAACCCACTAGAATGACTAAAATTTTAAAAAACTAACACTCTCAAGTGTTGATGACAAGGTAGAGCAACTGGAACTCCCATATGCTGCTAGGGGGAGTTTAAATTAATACAAGCATTTTAGAAAATTGTTTAGCAGAATCTATCAAATTTGAACATATGTTTATTCTATGACTCAGAAATTTTACTCCTAGATGTATACCTGACAGAACTGCCTACACGTGTAACCAAAAATCAAGTACAAAATTGTTCAAAGCAACAATGTTTTTAATAGTCAAACAAATGTACAACAACAATAAAGTGAATAAATGGTGATTTAGTCATATGATGGAATACTATATAGCAATGAAAATAACTAACTATGGCTACAGGCAACTACATGGATGAATCTCATAAGCATATGTTGCACAAAATAAATGAGGATAAGTGGATTCATATTGCTCAATTTTATTGATATTGTTTTACAAGTTGTAAAAACTATGGAATGCTGAACATTCTTAAAAATAGAAAACAAAATAAAAAAATTAAAAATTGCAAAAACTAATCTCTGGTGTTAAGATTTAGCATGGAAGTTACTTTTGGAGAAAAGGGAACACTATGGTGCCTTGGGGATGCTGAGTATGCAAGTGTGTTCACATTATGATAACATACTGAGCCATACACTTTTCTTCTGCCCTCTTCTTTAAATATGTTATATTTAACTTCAGTGTTTTTTTAAAAAATTGTTTAAACCCATTTCAAACATCATATCTCAGAAGTCTTCCCACAACACTCAGTAGATTTAATTACTCCCTCATGGATACCTTGGACTCATGTCAGTTATATACTCTCACAATGTATTATAATTTGTTTTCTTCCATGCGGTATCCCTGTTACACTTGAAATCCTTGAGTTAGGAGCAATAATCGTTATGTATTGGGGTGTTTGCTATTGGTTTTTTTGCCTGTGCAACACACATTTTCTCCGTTCTATCAGTGTCCTGGTTTTTCTTTGAGGATTCACTCTTCCCCAAATATAGTTACGTGGTCTGGGCAGGGCTCCATTCCTACCCCTGCAGGTGGGAGGAGGTGCCCCAGGACCAAGACAATCATTGTATATCACGTGGGGTTTCGGGAGCTACTGTCCGATATCTTGAAACCGTGAAAAAGAGTCTACTTGAAAATGAAGCCAACACTGAGGCAGAGGCAGGATAGAGAGCCCAGAATGAGACCCATACTAGTACGGTCATTGTGTTTTACAAATGTATGAAGCAATTTAGCAGAGAAAAAGACTGTCTTTTCAAAACTGGTGCTGAATTGAGGAGCCATTTGCAAAATAAATCAATAAACAAATTTTGACACATATTTTATACAAAAATTAGCTCAAAATAAATTATATATCTGAATGTAAAACATAAAGCTATATAACTTCTAGAAGAAAACATAGAAAAAATTTTGTGATCATGAATTAGGCAAAGATTTCTTAGCTATGACACCAGAAGCATGATCCATAAAAGAAAGACCTGGTAAGTGATTCATCAACATTTTACACAACTTCTGCTCTGCAAAAAAACAAAAACAAAAAACAAAAAAAAACACTGTTAAAATAATAAAAATGCAAACTGCAGATTGGGATAAAGTATTTGCAAAACACATATCTGATAAACAGTTTGCATCCAAAATATATTTTAAAAACTCTGAAAATTCAATAATAAGAAAACAACAATATAATTTTTAATGTGATATGATGTCCTTTTATTGTCTCTGGAGCTCTATGTTCTTTTACATGTTTTAGATTTTTTAAAATAGAGCATCTGTGCCTAAAAAGACACCCCACTATATAGTTATTGTTGTTATTTCTATTTACTCAAACTTGACCTGTGAGAATTCTACCCAAGAATGATATTAATATTTATCCTAAAAATAGGTAAGTATACAATTATTAAAATGGGCAAAAGATTTGTACAGACACTTCACCAAGGAGTACATACAGTTAGCAAATAAACACATAAAAAGATAATCAGCGTAATTCGTTATTAGGGAAATGCAAGTTAAAACCACCTTGAGATAGCACTGCACACCCATGAGAATGGCTAAAATAACAAAACTGATGATACAAGTACTGGTGAGAATAGGGAGCAATTGGAACTGTCATTCACTGCTGGTTAGAATGCAAAGGGTACAGCCATTTTGGAAAACAACTTGCCAGTTTCTTATAAAGTTAAACATAGATTTACCGTATGACCAAGCAAATTCACTACTAGGTATTTACCAGAACAATGAAAACCAAAAAAAATGCACCATGTTTTTAGTGGTTTTCTTCATAGCTGTCAAAGAATGGTAACAAGCCAAATGTCCTTCCTTTGGTTAATAGATAAACAAATTGGTATACATCTATTCAATGGACTATGACTCAGCAATAAAAAGGAATGATCTGCTGATAGATGCAGTGACACGGGTGAATCTCAAAGGCAATACGCTGAGTGACAGAAGCCAGACTCAAAAGACTACATAATGTATAATTCCATTTAAAAGATATTCTGAAAAAGGCAAAACTATAGGTACTGAAAAGAGATTAGTGGCTGTCAGGAGCTGAGGGTGATAGTAGAAGCTGATTACAAAGGGACAAGAGGAATTTAGGGGGTAATGGAAATGTTCTACATCTTGATTATGGTGGTAGTTACAGGACTGTATGTGCTTGTCAAAACTCACTAAATTATATACTAAAATGATAGATTTTACCCTACATAAATTGTACCCCCATAACCCTAACCAAAAAAGTAAACAAATAAATAAAATACACTGCTTAAGCCCTGAACCCAGCCATACCTGAAGTGAGATTTACTCTTGGACTTTCCAATTATATACACTAATCAAGTCTCTCTTTTCTTAAGCCACTTGAGTTGGATTTTCTGTTGCTTGTCACTAAAAGAGTCGCAATTGTTACGTGGGTTCTGTTTATCCACTGTTATATTCCCACACTTTGATTTAATGAGAATGAATGGTCTCCCCACAGTTCAAATTTTCCAGCAGCCAGACACAGATTCCAGTTAGGGATAGCAACTGTGCAATATATGCACACATACCTCTCCTCTTTGGTTGTCAACAATCAGCCATCCTTCAGAGTAAATACAGCTTCTGAAACCTTCTTAACATGGTGATGTATGTGCTCTCATTACTACTTCTCTTACATCACTACTTCTCTCTCCCTGTAGCAGGCAGACTCTAAGATGTCCCCCCAATTATCCCCTCCTCTTAGTTTTCATGTCCTTATGTAATTCCCTCCTTTTTGGTATGGGCAGAACCTGTGATCTGCCTCAAATCAATAGAATATGGCAATGGTGATGGGCCATCACTTCCATAATTAGGTTACATAAGATTGTGACTTTCATCTTGCCAGCCAACTCTATGGCCTTCTTGGCTTACATGATGTGATGAAGCAAGCTGCCATATTGAAGAGGCCCATATGGCAAGGCACTGAGGGTGGCCTCCAGCCAACAGCCAGCTAAGAACTGAAACCCTCAAGTACAACAACCCTTGAGGATCTGAATTTGGTCAACATCCACAAGAGCTTGGAAGGAGGTCCATCCACAGTTGAACCTTCAGATGAAACTTCAGCCAGGTTGACATTTTAATTGCAGCCTTATAACAGACTCTGAGACAGAGGATCCAACTAAGTTGTGCCTAGATTTTTGATCAAACTGTGAGATAATAAATGCGCTTTGTGTTAAGCTGTTAAATTTGGGTGTAATTATGATGCAGCGATAGATGATTAATGCACACCCCCATCACAAATAATTTCAAAAGATGTAGGTAACTGCATCTCACAAAGAAAATGCTTTGTGGCATTTTCTTAACTGTACACTTATCTGATAATGATCAAACCTCACTCTGCTAACCTACCTGCAACCTCTAAGTTTTGCCCCAATTAACTGTGGGCTGAGTTTCTCAAATGAAAGCAAAGCATCTCCGAGCACATTTTGTTTTCTTTCTGCTTATTTTTTGATACCCTAATAAAGCAAGCTAATCTCTGGGAGCTAAGTGGATAATTCTCATATTATAGATTAAAATTAATTGAGTTGCATGGAGAGATAAAAGCTCACCCTTTTATTTGGAGTTTCTGGCAAATTGTACCAGTAATGCCATGGTAACCAAGACCACTTTACAAAATCTTTCCCTTAATCTTATTGCTAATGCAGAAAAATTTCCATCTGTATTTTCCCTCTTTAAAAAAGTTAGAAATAAAAAGAAACAGGTATCTGGGATGGAGAATGTGGGTTTTACCTAATCATCTATTACTTCACACACTACAGCTCATTCCTGTGCGCACTGTTTCACAGTGAGCATTTGACTAACAGCTTGTGTTTTGTGTAGAGAAACATTTATTATCCTGGTGTTCCCCTGTTAACACTACAGCTAGGGATGCTATAGAGCAGGGACCTGCAACCATGGCCCCCAGGCTAAATCTGGCCCACCACATTGTTTTATAAATAAAGTTTTATTAAAACATAGGCACATCCATTCATTCACATACTGTCTATGACTGCTCTCACCCTATAATGGAGAGTTGAGTGGTTGTGACACAGACACATGGCCTACAAAGCCTAAAATATTTACTATCAGACCCTTTACAGAAAACATTTACTGATCCCCTGACATAAAAGAAATTAAAGAAACTTCAGAGAATGGTGGAATTTCTTCACTTGGCTGTGGGACATTAGAAGGAGCACGAACAGGAATCAGGAGACACATGTTCTAATTCTGGCCATACATCTGTGTGACCCTGAATTAATGAGTTCCCTTCTCTGAGCCTCAGTTTATCCATCATATTATAATTTCAGTAAGTGGACTAGATTAGGTTTCCTCTGGTTTTTAGTAACAAATCAACTCTAACAACTTTGGGTATAACATTCATGTAAATAGTCCAAGTATTTTAAAGTGAAATGTTATGGTTTTGTTTTTCTTCCCTTAGTTTATTGCACTAGATAGATAAACTTAAAGTCTAAGCTCACCCTGTATTCAGAGAAAAGAAGGACTAGTTTCCATTTGGTTAGGGCTTTGGGACTCAATGGACCATTAGCATCTAGTACAAAAGAACCAGAAGAAAGGAGGGGAATGTGTAGGGTAATTCTAATTACCATCAGCATCATCGACATCATCATCATTATTATCGTCATGATCATCACATATACTGCACCTACAATGTGCCAGGTACTGTTCTAAGTGCTCTAAATATTTTAATTCCTTTATTTTTTATTCTTATTTTTTAAGAGATGGGGTCTTGCTATGTTGCCCAGGCTGGAGTACAGTGGCTATTCACAGGTAAAATCATCAATCACTGCAGCCTTAAACTTTTGGGCTCAAGAGATCCTCCTGCCTCAGCCCCCTGAATATCTGGGACTACAAGCACATGCCACTGTGCCTGACCTTAATTCCTTTAAATTCTTATAAAAACCCTACGAAATAGGTACTATTGTCAATCCCATTTTACAGATGGGGAAACTGAGGTACAGAGATGTTAAGTAACTTGTCCAAGGTCGCAAAGCTGGTAAGAGGCAGAGCCTGGATTCAAACCCCAAGCAGCCTGGCTCCAGAGTCCTTCCTATTCATTAAAGAGTATTTTTTGTGCCATAAAAGAAAGAACATTCCTGGCCTTGACAACATGTTTTGAGCAAAAGCAAGAGGAAGACAAGAGCTTCTCCATCTGCCCCCCCCCCCATCCAGACTAGAAAGGTATTCCCCAGGGTTATGGGGAAGAGAGCAGATGAGGAAGAGGTGGAAGAATTAGGAATTGTGGCCAGACCATGAGCAGCCTCCCTAAGATTCATGTTCCCTGAGTTTGGCTTCCCATCTGCAAGGGGCAGCTTTTGAGTACCCCAGAGCTGCGTGTCCTGCACATAGCCTCAGTCATGGGACTCCGTTAGCTGTCCACCCACAAATTGCCCATCCATGCCCAACACTTTGCTGAGTCTGACTGCCCCAAATGCGGAAACACTGCATGGACATTTAAAGGGTGGAGGAAGGGGAGGGAGCCTGTGCACTGCTATTTCTAGGGGATTGAATGGAGACAATTTGAGGACACACTCTCTCAAGCCGGGACACTGGTCCATGCACCCCGCCCCCCAGGACCTCAACAAAAAACGGGAATTTACTGAAAGAACCCTGAGGAATGTCATGAATGTGAATCCAGAGTTGAATTACCAGTTTGGGGGACTTCAGCGGGAGGAATGCATTCTAACAACAAATATTCAGTGAGACCTATTATATGCTGAGCTCTATGTGAATATTGGGAATGCAGAAATGACTAAGACTCTTGCAATTCCCCAAAGAGCAATGCTGTCTCACCCCCAAGCCTTTGCACAGCCTGACCTCTCTGCCTAGATTCCTTTCCCCCCCTCCTTCACTAGCCAAATCCTTCTCACAGGCATGATGTTGCTAGGCATTGCCTCCCCATCTTGACACTGGAATTGCAGCCACTTTCTAGCCTTACGTTCTTTCGTGAGTTATAGTTCTCACGAAACTGGCTTAGCTTTTTCAACAGTAAAATGGGAACCGTAATGGATTCATCTAGGGTCACTTAGAAGATTAAATGAAAGAATTATGTAAGGTTTTAGCTCCGTGCCTGGTTCTCCAATTGCTCCCACACTGTGTTGAGATCCCCCTTCCAGACCAGGGGCTGTGTCTAATTCATTTCTGCATCCACAGACCCTATCACAGGGCCTGACACTTAATACACGTTTGATGAAGGAGGGGAGGGAGGCAGGGAGGGATGCCATCCTTGACGGAAAGATTGCCCAGTGCAAAGGGAGAGATAGATATGTACACAAAGAACTAGAGCCCGATATGAAAAATGCTATAAAAGAAACATTAAACAGAGTCTCACAGAATCAAAGAAGAAAGGGCCATCAATGGCTGGTGATCTTGGGGAATATCTCACAAAGGTAATAGCCGGTGGAGGAGTAAGAGCTTGCCAAGCATAGCAGCAGACAGATCAGGGCATCCTAGGCAAGGAGGATAGCACAGCTGAAGATTCCCAGGTACAAAGATTAAGTTCTTACAGGGAGTGGTGGGTTGAAAAAGAAGTAGAAGAGGTAGAAGTGTTTCAGGAACATACGTCCTTAAACGTGAAAATGAGCTAAAGGGATAAAGACAATATATGTAAATGTATGACTATTTTACCTTTAGTAAATAACATGAAAAATCGGAGAACAAAAAGCAACTATCAGTGATTTTCACATGTCTTAAATTAGCAGCAATCAGTACTATACAACTCATTTTCTATTTAGTGCCTCAAGACGGCAGGACATTTTTCAGGCTCTCCCTCCCCTTCATCTGCAATAAGAAGCTCACAAGTTTGTTTTGCTTTGTTGCAAATAACATGTATGCTAAGAGGCACTTTTCCTCTCTATAACTGTACATCCATCTAAATGGGCCTATTCTGATTTTATGACTTGAATTTGTTAACATGCACCTGCCTCAGGGTCCCTCTTGTGTCCCAGGGATGCGGAGCTTGTAAAGCCCTATTCATTTGATGTCCTTAATAGCTGCTGACATTTATAATATTAAGTGTTTTACATGTGCCAGGCATGGTGCTAAGTGTCTTAGAAATATTACAGCATGTATTCCTCACAGCCTCCCTGTGAGAATTCAAGCAGCCAAGAATGCCTCTTCTGCGGCCCATATCCTCAGAGGACAGATGAGGAAAGCGAGGATCAGTGATATGAACTTAACCTAGGCCGCTCCACTAGCAAGTGGCATAGTCAGGATTTGAACCCAGGGCTGTCTGACTCCAGAGAAAGAGACTTCAGCCATAAAGCTGTGCTGCCAACTCCACCCGGCCCAAGTGAGTACCTCTATCTCCAACAACTCCTCGATACTCAGATTCTAGAACCTTGGCAATCTAGGTGAGTCTCCCCAGTACTCAGCACCTGTGACACACAGTTTAGGACCCTCCTCCTACAGACAGGGGTTTTGCTGCCAAAGCTCCCTTAAGCATCAGTTCGTTTTCCCTCTTGAAGTCTCACTGCAGAATTTCTGCTCCTGCTTCACCATCCTTATCACCTTCCTTTTCTACTCACAAGAACCAGCTTCCTCCTCTCCAATCACACCCAACCGAGGAGGGCTCACATTCACTTACCTAGAACCAAGATTACTCTTCTTCCAAGAAAACATTCAGTGACTTTGTAATTTTATGGCATAGACATTAACTTCCACTGTGGCCTAAGAGAAGCAGAGTGGGAACAATCTCCAGGTGGTACTAGGTAGTTGACCCACTTAATAACGGATGGCATTTTTAAGCACTTACTATGTCTGAACTGTGCTTAGTGCTTTATATGCATTAGCACTTGGAATTATCCCAAATACCATAGGCTGTAGGTGCTCTTGCAGCCTCATTTTATAGGTGAGGAAACTAAGGCACAGGTTCTTAAATAACCTGGCTACTGTCCTGCAGCGAGCAAGAGGCAAGGAGTGGAACAGCAGAGTAATTGGAGAATATGAACAGAACAATGCTATTCTCCCCTACAAGTTGGTGCTGAGTGGAATAGTCTCTCCTTGAGCAGTTCTTCCAAACATGAGCCAGCCCTGGGGAAACAGGCATCCTCGTTCACTACCAGTGGGATCGCATGTGACTACCACCACCATAGAGGACAATTGGGTGACATCTGTCAGAATTACAAATGCATGTACAATTTACCCAGCAATTCCACTTCTAGAACTTTATCCTAAATATACATAAAAGTATATATGTTTATATCACATGTGTACAAGGTTATTCATTGCAGTTTGGTCTAACAAATAGTTGGAAACAATCCAACATCCATCTATAGTACACTGGTTAAATAAAATAGGTACAAACTATAATCGATACTATGGGGCTGGGAATAAAGAATGAAGAAGTTCTCTATGTACTGATATGGAATGATATCCTGATACCAGGATATATTAGGAAATAAGAAACAAAAACAAAAACCCAAGGTGCAAAAGTGTATGAAATCAGAGTTGAAATTAGTATTTGCTGATATATGCAAAGAAACCCTGGACAGATACATAAAAATGATGTCAGTGATTACTTGGGGAAGGGGAGGCACAGATAGAAAGAGAGACTGGAGGAGGGAGTTTTCACTGTAATTTTTTTTTCACTTTTTAATTTTTGAGCCATGTGAGTGTATCACCTATATTCAAAAAATAAATAAAGGAAAATGTGTCCACAAAAAGAAGTTGTCCTGAGTTCAGACAATAAAAAAAGGTATCCAGATCCTATATTAAAGGTAATTTTGGGTTTGCAAGAGTTCTAAGCCTTCAAAACACTGCTTTTGCTAGCATCTTGATGAGATACTTCTACATCGTATTTTACACCTCTCTCTCCCAATCACAACACCACTCCTAAATGAAAAATTTAGAGATAGAGCCTCCAAAAATGTTTAGCAAAGGGAATATGGTTATATTCCTACTTTGCACATCAGAAGCTTTTAACTAGCTTTACAACACCCCCCAAGCACTGGTGTTACTGAAATGTAAAGGATTACATTAATAGCAGCTACATTTTAATAATTGATGATCTGTTTGCTTAACATTCAGTTATTACTTCATGCAAGAAGTCTCTAGTGTAAAATATTCTCTGCTAATAGCCCAAATAAAATTGATCACGTGAGGTTGGGTGATTTGTTTTTTACTTTTTTTATTCAAACACCACAGCATATGCTGAGTTCTTTATCTGTAGATAAGAATATTTCAGAATATGGGTCTGGGACAATGCTTTTGGCCCACAGATGAAAACTATCTCCATCAGGAAAATAATACTTTCCTCCTTAAAAAAAAATGGGAAGGCCTATCACTACTTGACCCATAAAAGTCTCAGCTCTTAGGATTATTCACAGAATTGTCAAAGCAGAAGTGAGAAAACACCACCTAGATGAGAGAAATATGGAGATAAATTCCCACGGGCATCAAAAGAGGTGGTTTACACATCCCAAGATGCTGTCCACTGTTTAGGTCCTGAAGCTCTTCCCAAAAGCCCTCTCTACCCATATATTTCTGCAATACCACCCTTAAACCTAAGCAGCAAGGGCTCCTAGCCCAGGCCACTCAATCACTTGGGATCTAGCACCTAGCACTGAAAAAACATAGTGATTACTCTAAACATCCACTCTCATGAGTAATACCATTCAGACCTCAGAGAAACACTTTCCCCCAGATCTTCACCTCTGTCCTCAAAACAAAAGGCAACTGTGTCCAAACACCTTGAAGGTTTGTGTGCGGTCCCACTGCCAAAGGCAGAGATGGCACTGCCGTAGAGTGCAAGATGACTTGAGTCACAAAAGCACTTAGGTAAGAGAAAGGACAAATTAACTAACTCGTCAAATGCTTCCTCTCAAATAAAGTGAATGCAGAATAGATTCTTACCTAGCATAGTATCATTTCCCCACAGTGCTGACTGCCTAGTTCTTGATTCTCTTCGTGTTCCAATTTGTGGTTCTGGACCTATGTGAGAATCAGCACGGCATTTGCAACAGTTGCATATTGCAGCTGAGGAAAATGTTGCAGTATTAAACAATTCATAATCCTCTTAATTGTGTATATACATGAGTCTCCTGGTAATACTGACTCTTGACATTGACTACTGAATGAACATTTTAAATAGAAAACTAGAATTGTGAATAGTTTTCAAATAAAAATATGTAGTAAGATCTAATTAGAATTTCAAAAATTAAATCTCAACTTTATTTTTTTAATTTTTAATAATTTAATTGTTAATACCATAATTTGTATTTCACCTTTTAATTTTAATAAATAATTCCAAATACTTTAGGAAGAAATAACTTTTTTGAAAACATATGAAAAATAATTTTAATTTTTCAATTTTTACCTTTCTATAATATATTTTCTTGATGAAACTACATCTAAATATTTTGAATCCTATTATATTTTATTTTATAATCACTACATCATTACTGTCAATAGAAGCAAATGAGTGAAAATCTTGATTATAAAAATATTATTAGTGATTTTGCTGCAATTAAGATAAGAAAAATAAATTTTATGGAATATATAATTTATGAATTATGTATATCCTTTTTTCACTCATCCAAACATTGCCAGCCAGCCTACCAACAGAATGTCCAGAAAGTACCTAATAATAATTTAATTGAGTGGTCTTTGACAATGTATTAATAACATCTTTCACTAATACAATACCTTAGCTCTATTTGTATTTTTTAATCTCGTCATTATGAAGGTTTATTTGCCAAGGTAGGACCCTGCAAATGGCAGGTGAAGAGCTACACATCTGGACCTAGGAGAGACAGGGTAAGAGGTATGTCCCTGAGCACATATCAAAAGTGCTCCCATTTCAACAATTTTTTAGGTACTGTGTTGACTGAATGGTCATTAAGACTATGACAAAAACATATAGGAAGCAGTGGGAAGCCAAGAGCCAGTCTGCTTATTTTATTCAACACCTATTTGTCGTGCCAGGCACTGTTTTAGATTCTGGGGATACAACAGTGAAGGAAACACAATTTCTGCCTTTGTGGAAAGTATTTGAATTGGGAAGGCAAACAAACAAGATAAATAAGTAAAGCACATCTTATGTTGGAGAATGAAAAGTGTTTAGGAGAAAAAAATCCGGGAAGGCATAGAGGAAGAGTTGATGGGAGTGAAATTTTAGATAAGATGTGCAAGGATACTGTATGGATAAGGTGACTTTGGTAAAGACCAGAATGAAGTCAAGGAGGTAGCAATGAGGATGTCTGAGGGATGATGATATTCTAAGACAGAGGAATGCTATGAATAATGCCATCAAGAAAGTGAAAAGACAACCCATAGAATGGGAGAAAATATTTGCAAAGTATATGTCTTCTAAGGGACTTGCATCCAGAATATAGAATGAACTCTTACAATTCAATCATAAAAAGACAAATGACCCAGTTACAAAATGGGCTCAAAATTTGAATAGACACTCCTCTATAGAAGATATGCACTGGCTAATAGGCACCTAAAAAGATGCTCAACATTATTAGCCATTAGGGAAATGCAAGCCAAAACCACAATAAGGTACTAGTTAATACCCACTAGGATGGCTATAATCAAAAAAAGATAGTAACAAGTGTTGGTGAGGATGTGGAGAAACACACTGTTGGTGGGAATATAAAATGATACAGCCACTTTGGAAATCAACTTGGCAATTCCATTCTTAGCTAGATACCCAAAAGAAATCAAAACATATGTCCATACAAAAACGTGTACACTAATGTTGGTAGCAACATTATCTATAATAGCCAAAAAGTAGAAGCAATCCAAGCGTCCATCAATGAAAGAATGGATAAATAAAACTTCACACCTTCATAAAATGGGTTATCATTCAGCAATAGAAAGGAAGGAAGGACTGATGCGTGCTTCCACATGGAGGAACCTTGAAAATATTATGTTTTGTTTTTTGTTTTTTGTTTTTTTTTTGGGTTTCCCATTTAATTTTCTTTTCTTTTTTTTTTATTTCAGAATATTATGGGGGTACAACACTTTGGCTATATATATTGCCCATGCACTGCCCGTGTCAGAGCTACAATCGTGGTCATCCCCCAAACTGTGCTCCCCACATCCATTCAGTGAGAGTTTTTCCCATCCCCTCTACCCCCCTCCCGTCTGCCCGCTCCCTGATGAATATTATTGCCCTGTGTGATGTAGGTGTTGATCAGTTAGTACCAATTTGATGGTGAGTACCAGTGGTGCTTGTTTTTCCATTCCTGTGACACTTCGCTTCGAAGAATGCAGAGGATGTAAATAGATGGAAAGCCCTACCATGCTCTTGGATAGGCAGAGTCAACATAGTAAAAATGGCTTTGCTACCTAAATTGATTTACAGAATCAATGCAGTCCCTATCAAAATACCAACATCATTTTTTACCCATCTAGAAAAAATAATTCTACGCTTCGTGTGGAACCAGAGAAAACCCCATCTAGCCAAAGCAATCTTAAGCAAAAAGAACAAATTGGGAGGCATCTATCTACCAGACTTCAAACTATACTACAAGGCTATAGTAACCAAAACTGCATGGTATTGGCACAAGAACAGAGACGCAGACCAATGGAACAGGACTGAGAACCCAAATATAAAACCAACCTCATACAGTCACCTGATCTTTGATAAATTCCAAAAAAATGTACACTGGGGAAAAGATTCCCTATTCAACAAATGGTGCTGGGAAAACTGGATGGCCATATGTAGAAGACTGAAACTGGACCCACACCTCTCACCTCTCACAAAAATCAACTCACAATGGATAACAGATCTAAACCTAAGACGTGAAACCATAAGAATTCTTGAAGAAAACGTTGGAAAAACTCTTATGAAAATATTATGTTAAGTGAAAGAAACCAGTCAGAAAAGACCACACATTATATGATACCATTTATATGAAATATGCAGAACAGGCAAATGTATAGAGACAGAAAGTAGATTCGTGGTTGCCTAGGGCTTGGAGGTTGTTAAAAAAGGGGAAATGACTACTAATGGGTATGGTGGAGTTTTTTTGGGGGGTAGAGGGTGATGAAAATGTTCTAAAATTGATTGTGGTGACGGTTGTACAACTCTGTGAATATACTAAAAACCACTGGATTATACACTTTAAATGAGTAAACTGCATGGTATGTGAATTATATCTCAATGCTGTAAAAAAAAAAAAAAAAAAAGATGAACATCAGCAGGAGAAACAAGGACAATCAAATGGTTTTGTCTTTGTTGTAGGCTGGTGACTCCCAACTTTGTCCTTGGCCTGCTCCCTTGGCCAGCACCCTGCCCTTAGGTCACAACCCCACGACCCTAGGAAGAGGGGGAAAATTCCGCTCTAACCCCACTGCAATTTAACAGAGAATTAACCTGAAATATGTGTGTGAGCATTAAACCTAGCCCAGCACATCATCTCCCACAGATTAGGAAGAACCAGTGAAAATGAAGCGCTGTTCTCTAAGCTAATGTGTAATCTTCATAGACACCATCTTATTAAAGTTCGAGAAGCCATGCCTTTAGGACAAACCCACCTATCGATTTATGGGCCTGGCTAGAGTTCCCACTATTAGTTCTCTCATATTTGTTCTGCTTCCTGTCTCGGTGCCAGCATTGTCTACCTCCCCCTCCCCAACCCCACAGCTGATCGCCTCTAATTCTCTAAAATCTCCCTGCTTGGATGGGGGTGGGGAACACTCTCCGGGCTAACGTTAGGCTTGTGTGTATTAACGGTGCCATGCGCTTGGATTTGATGGAAGTGTCGGCTTAGACACGTAAGCTCCTCACATACGGATGAATAATCACAGATAAAAACTCCTTTCCAATATGATTAGGCTCTAACGGAGACAGACAGAGGCCAGAGGGAGCGCAGCTCGCAAAGAGCAAGGAGCTATGGCTCTGAAGCCTAGAATAGGCGATTAAGGCTTCTACAAGGACCCCTGCGACTATAATAGGGAAAATATTACAGTGATTCGAGGCATCCTCTGCCCCGCCTCTCTTTCCTCAGGCCACTGTCACCCCCTCCCTAAGCTTTGTGCCGCTTCTTTCTGCAGGTTGTCACTTGCCTCTGGGAACAGGACAGCTCTTCCCGCTGTGGCATCTCAGCTCTTTAATCCAGGCTGCCTGTCACTAAAACACATGTGGAAATCCACTAGGGTTTTTATTTGCCATGCTTTCTTCTCACTGAGAATACCTTGTGTTTCTTGATTGATGTGTATGTTTGCTTCCTGTGTCCCCACCATGTCCAAGGCCCACAATAATAGCTAAAGTAAGAATAATGTGCCAGCCACTTTAAGCACTTTACGTATATTTCAGTTTATTAAACCTTCATAGTCATCATATCAGCTAGGAGCTATTATTACCCCATTTTACAGATGAAGAAACTAAGCCACAAAGAGGGTAAAGAAATTGCCCAGTGTCACATAGCTAAGAAGTAGCAAAGCTGGGATTGGAACCCAGACACCCTGGCTCTAGGGTACCCAGTCCTTAACCATGAAGCGATATAGTAGCTCCACGATAATGGCTAACAAGTGTTACGTGTTAAGTATATGCCAGGCCCCGTTCTAAGCGATTTGTTACATCCACACATTTAATCCTTTCAAAAAGCCGATGAGGTAGATACATTTATTACCCCCATTTTACAAATGAGGATACTGAGGCTCTCTGGTGAGAGCAGGGATTTTTTTTTTTTTTAAGAGGCGGGTCTGGCTATGTTGCCCCAGCTGTTCTCAAACTCCTGGGCTCAAGTGATCTTCCTGCCTCTACCTCCCGAGTAGCTGGTGCTACAGACACGTGCCGCCACACCCAGCAAGAGCAGGGATTTTGTATTGTCTGCCTCTATTCTGCTTCTGGAGCAAAAAATAGCAGGTCCTTAACACAGTCTTGTTAAATACTAGAATGAATATATTTCCCCATCCTATCACCACCCTTTTCTCAGGAACTCCTTTGAACACTTATTTATAGCTAATCTATTTTCAGGAAGGATTTTGAGGTATGTAAGGTTCTAATTCTGGCTCTGCCACTTACGAGCTGTGTGACTTTGGGCAAGTCACCTAACATCTCTGGGCCTCATTCTGCTCATTTGTAGACCAAGGATAATAACAGAGCCCCCCTCAAAGACTTGGAGCGAGGAGTCAATGAGAGTCAGCAGGTAAGGTGCTTAGCGTGCTGCATGGCACAGAACGGGTGTTCAGTAAATGCTGGCTGCTTTTATTGTCACTATTGTTGGTGCTATTATTCAACCACTGGTGCAAATCAACATGAGTTTTAAATAGGTGAAAAAATACAATACGGGGAAACAAGGGAACTAAGTTCTTGAAATTCTTTCTCAACTGGTTTCCAGGCTTCGCATTCTCCCGGTTTCCCTCCCTAACTGTCTCCTAATCCTTTTCCCCAGCCTAGGTCTTCTTATTTATCTAAGGGATCTTATCCCCTCTTGTGATTTAATTATCTATAGACCAGCAACTCTCAACTCTCTCCAGCCTCGTACATCCTTCCGCCGCCAACTCCACAGCACCAAGACGCCTACCGGGCACCCCGCACAGAGCATGTCCACGGTACGTGTTAACATTTGTTAACATTTCTCCCATCGGCCCCACCCACGCATGACTCGGGCCAGAGACCCTGGAGTCATCCTTGCATCCGCCCTTTCCCTCCCCTCCACATACAATTCAAAGCCTGTGAGTTCCACCTTCAAAAATACACGCCAAATCCAGCCACTTCTGACCTCTTCCACTGATACCACATTGTCTCTTGCATCACATGACTTTGGAGGCCCCCTCGCTGGTGTCCCTGCTTCCATCCTTGCCACACCCTCCCCAGCCTACTCCCCACGCAGCAGCCAGCACCGTCGTGTTAAAACACAAACCATGTCTCATCTCTCCTCCATGCCAAAGACGCTAACGGTTTCCCACCACACTTAGGATAAAATCCTCGCTCCTCACCAGGACCTACAAACCCAACAGGACCTGGGTCCCTCACCTCCCTGACCACTGTCCTGCTCTCTCTGGCCCCAGGGATCTTCTTGCTCTTTTGTAAAGCAAGCCACAGGGACTTTTCACTGGCTGTTCCCTCTGCCTGAAACACCCTTCCCCACACTTTTCTCCCAGTGGCTTCACTTCATCATTCTGTTCAGCTGTTAACTTTCTGGAGGCAGATGATACTTATGTGAATCGATTTTTACACTGGGGTTGAACATGTGACTTTTAATTCCATCGTTCCTTTTAACATTCCTCCCTTACAAAGAGCTTTCCTTTTTACTAACACTATAGACTCATGGATTTTTATTTATCCAAGGTGCTATATTAAACTAAATCCTTTTTATCAATGCTCAAATTGTCCCCAATTTAGCCTGGCCACCCTATTTAAAAGAGCAGCCGCCAGCCTCCAACCTGGTCATTCCCCATCTCAGTACCTTATTTCATCATTTTTCATGGAACATATCATCATTTCTGAAATAATATTCTTAGTTTACTCCTTTATTTTCTGTCTCTAGTCAAATAGGATATAAGCCTCATGAGGGCAAAGGTATTGTCAATCTTGCTCATTGCTGTAATCCCAGAATCCAGAATCATGCCTGTTATAGAGTAGAAATTCAATAAATATGAAGCAAAATTAAGATGAAACCAGGAATAATACCTCTAGATCAGGGGTTGGCAAACTACATTTCACAGGCCAAATCCAGCCCGCCACCTGTTTTTCTAAATACAATTTTATTGGAACACAGCTATGTCTGTTCACTTACATATTGTCCCTGACTGCTTTTGCTATAGCAGCCTACTTGAGTAGTTGCAACTGAGACTACATGGCCCACAAAGCTGAAAATATTTACCATCTGGCCCTTTCCAGGAAAAGCTTGCCCATCCCTGGTCTAGATTCTTCCTGGTACTAAATAGGGCCAGGATCCTTCAGGATGCCATTAACATAGGGTCCTACCAGAGCCATTCCCCTAGTAATCATTAATTCATTCATTCGACAGATATTTATTGAGCATCTGTTATGTGCCGGGCACTGCACTGGGTGTTTTGGGTTTATAAGGATGAACAAAATTAGGCAGGTTTCCTGCCCTTATGGAGCTTAGCTTCTAGGGGCAAAACAGAAATTAATATAATAACTACATACATAAAATAGAAAATGTGTGATGAGCCCTACAAAGAGAGCCTCACATGGTGCTTTGAGAACATTTAACAGTGGGATTTTGCCCAGACTTGGATGGGGAGGACAGTCCAGGAGGACACTCTGCAGGAGGGGCCCCTAGTTAACACCAAAAGGATGAGAAACAATTATCTAGGTGAGACAGAGGGTGATGGGTTCTGGTGATTATTCCTTGGGTCCAATAGGAGCTGCCAAGGTATCAAAAGAAAATAAGGGTTGTAAGAGGAAATGTTCATTCAGTCCAGTGGTTCTTTACAGGGGGTGACTTTGTCCCCCAACAGACATTTAGCCATGTCTGAAGATATTTTTGTTGTCACGGATGTGTGGGGAGAGTGCTACTGGCATCTAGTGGGTAGAGGCCAGGGATGCTGCTAAACATCCTATAACACACAGGACAGTCCCCACAACACAAATGATCTTGAACCCACCCCTGAGATATTTAGTTCATTCATGAGGACAGATGCCTCTTGATTTAATCACCTATTAAAGGCCCTAACTCTCAACACTGTTGCATTGGGGATTAAGTTTCCGATACATGAACTTGGGAGGACACATGCAAACCATTGCAGGTGCCACCCTCAGTTGCCCCCAACCCATCTCAGTGTTTCCAACACATGGCATGCACACTACTGGTGCTTCCTGAGCCACTTCTAGGTGGTTCAAGACAACTTTCATTATAATAGTTATGTATTTATTCTCCCAATTACCTTCAACTTCTGATAAATGATATTGGCTTTCCACTTATTGTAGGAATATAAAAAAAATCTTCTTTTCAAATAAATGTATTTAAGTTTAAAACAATGTGAGGCAATTAGGAAAGAAATATGAAACAGATACTATTGCAGGTGGGTACGTGGGCAAGGCAACAAGAGAGACTGAAATGTGGAAGACCACTCTGCCTCAAGTTACCACCTTCAAAGAACTGATCAGAGTCCACGATTACCTTATTTCTCCGCTTGTTTATCGTCCATCCCTCTTCTATTAGATTGCAAGCACTAAAAACACAGGGCCCTTGGCCCTTTTGTGTGATGTCACATGCCAGAATAGGGCCCAGCACACAATAGGCAATCCATAAATGTTTGATGGCAGCACGATGATAGTATTCTCCCAACTGGGATCTCTCCCATCTGGCCAGAGAAAACCCTATTTGTAGGTAGTGGGAGCATTGTTAATTTCCCTCAAATCACTGCACACATCACGCCACTTGGTTCCCAAAACAGAAGATAATCCTAATAAGTTGAGCACTTTTTAAAATTTCTAAATAAAAGTTCAAGTTGTTGAATTACTGAACGTGACATATGAGAATTCTGTGAGACTTTCTACATAAAGACATCTGTAGATCAGGAAAAAAAAAAAAGCACTTTGTCAGAGCCCATTCCTGCATTTTTCTTGGAGGAAATATAATCTCTGCATACATAGAGGACTCATCCTTGCCCAGTCAGAGCAAGAACAATTCTGCTGCTGACTTTGAGGTCAGACTCTCCCAGGTGTATGGACACTGCTGGGAAAATTTCACTTTCCTTTTGGACATCACCTGGGGGCTGGAGACCCAACATTGCTTCCAATGCTCAGCTGTTTTAAATTTAGTTTCTTCTTCTATGGTCTTTACTAATGCAAACTTTTGAAGAAGATACTGCTTTGGGGAGGTTTATAACAGCTGTAAAGATCTCTATTAACCATCCTTTATCAGTGAGATAAAGACCAGCTGTTTCACTAATTGCCCTTAACTGCTTGGGCTTGATTATTAATGAATGCCCTCGCCTTGAGTTCAAACAGCTTAATTAGCTAAAGTTAAGTGTTCCCAATAAATTTACTAACCTATGATAAGCTTTTCTTTAATAGGAAACGTGCAGTTCTTAATTAAATAGAATAATTTACAACTCCACATCTATTATAAGTAATGGTTGCCCAGTTACCCTGTTACCTAATTAGGTGATACTGAAATTCCTCCGGAGGGGAACTGAGGGTACAGTTGAACACGCCCTTGGACAAAACAATTTGTTAGCAGCCCATCAGGAGTGGAGCTGTGGACAGAGCGTGGCATTGGCCTCTGGGTTGGAATTCCTCTCTGTCACACCTAAGAAGCACGCTGCCTCTTCTGTAAAGTGGAGCCCTAACTCCCTGCAGAGCCTTTGGGGAGTGGATTGGATAGCATCTGCAGTCACTTAAATGAAGAAGAAAAAGACAAGTTAATGCCCTCTTTAACACCACTAGGGTCACATCTTTACAGGCAAAATTACTCCAGGCGGAGATTAGTCTCGGTAACATGTACAAAAAAAACAAACTGCTCCGGCATCATCATGAGAAAAGTATCCGGCAAACCCAGACTGGGGGAGTTTCTGTAGGATACCTGACCAGTACTTCTCAAGACTGTCAGGGTCATGAAAAGTTAAGAGTGAAAACGGTCACAGACTGGAATGACTGAGGATCATGACAACTAAATGCAAATGTGGTGCCCTGGATTGGATCCCGGGGCTGCAAGAGAATATGAATGGAAAAAAAAAAAGGTGGAATCCAAATAAAGTCTGGAGTTTAGTTACTGGCAATGTGCCAGCGCCCATCCCTGAGTTTTGACAAATGTACCCTGGTGATATAAGATGCTAACAATGAAGGAAACTGGGCAGGTGGGGGGGTGTGGGTGGGGGACAGACTCTGTACGATCTTTACAAATCTCTATAAATCTAAACATAAAATTTTTAAACACTGCTTACCTGTTGGATAAGAGAAGTTTAAAAATAGGTTTGTCCAACTGGGGAATGGATAAATAAAATGTGATCTATCCATACAATGGAGTATTATTATTCAGACATAAAAAGGAATGAAGTACTGACACTACGCTACGACATGGATCAACCTTGAAAACGTTATGCTCAGTGAAAGAAGCCAGACACAAAAGGTCGCGTATTGTACACTATCATTTATATGAGATGTCCAGAATAGGCAAACCCACAGAGACAGAAAACAGAGATCAGTGGTTGCCAGGCGATGGGGGGGAGATGAATGGGGAGTGACCGTTTAATGGGTACGGGGCTTTCTTTCGGGGAAATGAAAATATTCTGGAACTAGATAGTACTGATGATTACACAACATTGTGAATGTATTAAGGGTCACTGAGTTGCACACTTAAAATGGTTAAAATGGTAAATTTTATGTTACAGGTATTGTACCACAATAAAAAATTAACATTAAAAATAGATGTGTTATAATTATGGACATGATTTGCACAATTTTAAGAACCTTCCTTGGGCTTTCCATTGTGAAATCTCACTTTTTGTTACACAAGAGCGCTGAGTGCACCCCTTTGGGTCCCAGTGGGTACCTGCCCTTCTGTCTGCTGGGAAGGAAACAAGGATACACCAGCTCTAGGCAGGGCCCACTGTGCTGGTAGAGTCCCTTCCGTGGAACAATGGGCTGATCTGTAGTGAGCAAAAAGTGTGCACTATCTGGAGGTCCTTGGCTGAAAGTTTCAGCTTGTTTAATAATTATGCTGTGCCTGAAGGCTCTTTGTCCCCTAGAGTCCCTCTTAGATTTAGAATTCATGCTTATTTGCTTTTCATATTTCTGTAAAAATTAAGGAAAACTCTGCTCATCAGAGTACCAAATAAGGTGAAGAAAAAGGTGATTGGATGTTGCCATAGGCCCATAGTTTTTGCTCTAAGTGAAACAGTAAAAGTTTCCAGAGCATTCCACCTGAACCCACATCCCTCCTGGCAATGGTGGCTTGGTCATGCTCGAAGGGGTTTGGCTGCAAATTTCTGGTAAGACCCACTGTGATTCATCTCAGAATGAGCAATGCCAGCTCCAGGGCTCCAAGAGAACACCACCTTCAGGCAGAAGACAGAAATCAGGAAATAAAGAGAAAGCAAAACCCCCTCACATATCTGTGCTGGGTTAAATAGTATACCCCCAAATTCATGCCCACCCAGAGCCTGAGAATGTGACCCATTTGGAATGAGGGTCTTTGCAGATGTAATTAGTTAAGGTAAGGAATGAGGGTCTTTGCAGAGGTCATACTGGATTAGGGTTGGCCAATGATTGGTGTCCTTATTAGAGGGCTGTGTGAAGGCACAGAGAGACACACAAAGAGAGGAAACCATGTGACCACAGAGGCAGAGATTGTGCAATGCAGCTGCAAGCCAAGGAATGCCAAGGATTGTTGGCAACCCCAGAAGCTAAGAAGAGGCAAGGAAGGATGCTTCCCCTAAAGCCTTCAAAGGGACCCTGCCAACACCTTGATTTCAGACTTTCGACCCCCAGAACGGGAAGAGAATAAATTTCTGTGGTTTTAAACCACCCAGTTTGTGATAATTTGTTAAAAACAGCCCTAGGAAGCTAATACAATGTCCGTATCTTCTGTGACCTGTCAACTTCTATTTCATTGTGATCAAAAGAATCCAAGCATGTTGTGGTCCTGAGAGAGTATACATCCCCCACTTTGGCAGCCCCAACAATATTGTCTTATAGGTGGTGTGAGTAAAATGCAAAAGAGGGAAATTGTTTAGCAGTCAGCTAAGCAGGTCATACTTTGAATTTTATCATACTTGAGGACTGTACATTTAATCCAAGCAGAGTGATGTCAGTAGTTCATCTGGAAGGGTAGCAGCTATTAATTAGGTTAGTCATTATTATCTCTGTCTTATAGACAAAACCTTATTAGGCCTAGAACAATAAAATTATTTGCTCAAAATCATATTGCCGTCATAAGTATCATTTGCGCATCATAACAAATATCCACCATCACACATTTGGGCAGGCCTTGAACATTTTCCAAAAAGCTTTTGCATCATCTGCTGAAATTCTCACACAAACCCTGGGACAAAAATAAGATAGAAATTTGGGGCTAGGTGCAGTGGCTCACGCCTGTAATCCTAACACTTGGGGAGATGGGAGGATTGCTTGAGGCCAGGAGTTCAAGACCAGCCCGGGCAACATAGTGAGACCCCGTCTCTACAAAAAATTTTAAAAATCAGCCAGGCGTGATGGCATGCACCTCTACTCCCATCTACTCGGGAGCATGAGGCGGGGAGGATCGCTTGAGCCCAGGAGTTGGAGGTTGCAGTGAGCTACGATGTCACCACTGCATTCCAGCCTGGGGCAACACAGCAAGACCCTGTCTCTTTCAAAAAAAAAAAAAGGAATTTTGACCCCCCCCCCATTTTTTTTCTTGTCTGTTTGCTCAATCCTCTGTCCCCCCACATCACACCACCCTTCTCTCTGGTAATCCTTGCTGCCACATCCAGTACTTTCTTCCAAATTTGTCTCCATGCTCATATAATCAAGCACAAATATATGTATTTACACATTCTATACAATACATAGGCATCTGTCATTTTATACACGCTCTCCTGGCTCCCATTTTCTTATTCTGTGATATGCCATGGAAATCCCTCCAAGGCATCTGGCGTTGCTCTAATTCATCGTGTTTTAATGGCTGCAGAAAATTCCATGGTGTGGATGTCCCGTAATTTATTCAATCATTAACGAGCGTTCACTCATTTCCCTCTTTTGCTACTACAAACAATGCTGCAATAAACATCCTTTCCACAAATGTCCTTATGTGCTACAGCTTCTATTTCTATGAGCCAGAGTCCCCGGAGCGGGATAGCTGGGTCAAAGAGTATATGTATCTCTTTTTAACTATTTTTAAAAGAGCAAAGCAAGAGAATAGGATTGTGGACACCTCTCTCTAGGAGAAGGGCAGAGGAGGCAGGGGAAACAGACTAGACATGAGCTGGCAGGTGGTTTCAATGGTATTGGTGATCATGCTGTTCTTGGGTTGAAAGTGGGTTCATTTTATCGTTATTTTTTATGCTTTACACTCATGCTATTGCCTAGATTATTTGGTACGTATCCAGTATTTTATAGTAATTTTTAATCATCTGCCTATTTAAATTTTAATAAATGTGGCCAACACAGCTGGAATAATTCTCATCTTCAATAGCAATATCGGAGAGTAACCCTTTTCCTGCTTTCCCACCAATAATAGGTGTGATTGGTCTTTTCTGTCTTTTCCCCAGCCTGAGAGATATAGCTCACTGTCGCTTTAGTTGACATTTCTCTGACGCTGGTGAGTTTATGAATCTTTTGTACATTTGTCCTCCGTTTGAATGGAAGTAGGTGACATTGTAAATGATCTACAAACCCTTCCTCGTTAAGTAAAAAGGGGAAGGCCAATAGCCCTTTTATTCTCCCCCACTAAAAGACAAAGCTCAGAGTTTTTAAATGCCACAAACAAAAAATTTAATCAACACGAATTGGTTCTCTTTTATCTGAAGTTCAAGATGCCATGATGACACGCACTACACCACCCTCAGGGAAATCCCTAGGTGGGACGCAAAGGCCCTCAAACGCTAGGCACAAATATTTCCTTCCCATGGGAAACAATGAGACTGAAGGGTCACGGCCCCTGCCAAGGTGAGTGTGTCTTTCTCTGAATGAGAGGCCACCTGGCCGCCTCGTGGGAGAGCGTAGGACCTCACCCCTCCCAGTTTGGCTGGTCATCCTACCCTACCTTCTCCTTCTTGGTACCAACTTACAGCGGGTTGGTGTTTCCACAAAACTGGAATCAAGCTCACTTCATGTCTCTGTTCCTTCCTTGTTTCACTTTACAGGACACCATAAACATCTCTTTGGAAAAATAGCTAGAGATCTAATTTGTTTTTAATAGCTACATAATATTCCATAGTATAGACACACCAAATTTTATTGTCATTTGCTATTGATGGACACTCAGGTTGCCTCCAGTTTGTTCTGTTTTTCACTGATACAAGAAGTGTGGTAATGAATTTTCTCGTATGTGCATTTTTTACAATTCTAGGTCAGATTCCTCCTCCTCCAACTATACATATTTAACTTGTTCACTGTACCTTCTCCAATAACAGATGATATTGACTGGGTTTTGTTGTTGTTGTTGTTAGTTGGTTGGTTGGCTAGGATTTTTTTGACAAAACCTAAGGGGTTAAAGATGAAAAAGGGAATTTTATTGTAGTATTAGATTCTTTAGCTAACTTCCACATAGCTGTCACTTGTAAATTTATAGCTAAAATTTAACTTTATAGTTTCCCATTCCTTGTGATCAACTGATTTATTTGCTTTCTCTTCTTCCCTCCTGGAATTTAGTTATTACAGGGCCACAATTTAATTTTTAAAATTTCTTTGAACAATTGATTTCTCATTGTTATTTGTAGGCAAGAAGTTGAATCTGACATGGACCCTGCCTGAGATTAATTTACAGTGTTATAGAAGGATTATGACATAACACAAATAAGTACAATTAAAAATGTAAATACCACAGTGTAAACATAAACTCATGGGATTCAGAGATAGGGGAGATCTCATTGTAGACAGGAAAACAGAAAGACAACTTGAAAGATTTGACTTTGGAGTTAGGTCTCAAGACTCTGGTCCAATTTGACATATGGAAGTAGGTGGAAGGAAAAGAATTAGAGAGGAAGAGAGCAACAATGTATCTTTCTGTGATATTATGATTTATAATAAGAAATACATGTATTTTTGGTCTTTACACCCAGTTCCCTTATAACTTCCTGAGCAATAGGGGTGCTAGGAAAATCTTTTGTTCAAATATTTGGTCTTTGATCCTGGTTCCTGCCACAGAGCGCCTAATATTTTGAAATCTCCTAGGTGATGGGAGTGTCATTGTTCTAATGAGGTGATTCTCAAGGGGGCTCCTGGATGGGGTCTGGTCACCAGAAAGACCAAGCCAGGATTAGAAGCTTGGAACTTGCAGCCCTACCCCCATCCTCCTGGAAGGGAGAAATGCTACTGATGAAGCCTCCATAAAAATCTCTGAACTACGGTATTCAAGGAGTTTCCGGGTCGCTGAACACGTGGAGGGAGGCTGCCCCAGAGAGGGGGAGGAACCTCCACACCCCTTCCCCACACTTGCCCTGTGCATCTCTTCTGTCTGGCTGTTCATCTGTATCCTTTGCAATATCTTTTATAATAAATGGGTAAACATTAAAGTATAGTGCTTTCCTGAATACTGTGAGCCAGTCTGGCAAATGATTGAATCAAGCAAGGGGTCGTGGGGACCCCTAATTTATAGCCAGTCAGTCAGTTCCAAAAGCCCAGACTTATGATTGGCATCTGAAACGGGGGCAGTCTTGTGGGATCTGACTCCAACTCTACATACATAGTGTCAGAATTGAATTGAATTAGAAGATGCCCGGTTGGTGTCTGGGGTACTGATGTGTGGGGAAAATCCCACACATCTGGTCACAGAAGTGTGTTGTGTTGAGTATATGTAGTAGGAGAGAACAGTCAGTTTGCTTGGTTTTTTTTTCCTATTACACACTTGCCTTTTCCAATTCCTGGCCAGGAATAAAAACAAGTAACCCAGAATTGCAAATATTCATTGATTATGGATGACTGCTGTTGAAATGCACACAGGGTAGTACCTACTCAATGAATGCATTACAAATGTCTTCATTATATGAGGTATCAGCCAATTCATAATAACAGGGAGTTAAAATAAGGCATGACTCATTTTCTTGATCTAGCTAATCGACAGTATTAGATGAACGTAAATTTAGTGGCAATGTGAAAAGAAACATGGAAAAAACTAAAACTTGTTCCAATAAACTTCATTCATCCAACGATTAATAGATATTTTAGGCACAAAAGATAATATGGTGAGGGAGACCACCCCTGCCCAATGTGGGGTTTATAGCCTAAGGGGGAGTATGAGAATGATTAAAGAATAGTAAAAATAAAGTTTGTCACCATATCCCAGACTTCACTCCTCAACATCATTCTCCAGGAACCAGGGCTCCTTGAAGAAATGGCTGTTTCGGGCGGGAGGGAAATACAAGATGAGCATCTTGTACTGGCAAAGAATAAGTAAGTGCTCAAAAAAAAGGAGGGGGCATGTCACAGGGACACAGAAACCAATCTGAAAAACTCCCCGTGGCCAAAGCTGGAACAATTTGAGCAACAAAATAAATAATAACAGTATTGAATTATAACTCAAAGTATAAAATAAATGACTGAATAAGTAAGTGTACTTGGGTAGAAGGAACAGATCTTCCTTACAAAAGAATTCCACATAGTATCTGTAGATTCCCTCCTACCACCAATTTCACTCTTTTTGAGTGTGGGCTGGACTTAGTAACTGTATCTAACAAATGTGGAGTATAGCTTGAGTATGGAAAAGGAAAATAGGAACTTTACAGTGGAGAGGCCTGGCAGACACTGTTTTAACTCTGAGATCCAGATCAATATCACTTGTGCACGTCAGGAGAAAAACTTCACGCAACCAAAACTGAGGGACATTCAACAACATACCTGAGCAGTCCTCCTAAATATTGCCAAGTTCATGAAAAACAAGGAAAGACTGAACAACTGTCACAGACCAGAGGAGACTAAGGAGACACAAAATTAATGCAATGTGGTCTCCTGAATGGGATCCCAGAACACAAAAAGGACATCCGTGGAAAAACTAGAAAAATGAAGTCCGGAATTTTGTTTTTAAAACATGAAAAATTAGGGCCAGGTGCAGTTGCTCATGCCTATAATCCCAGCACTTTGGGAGGCCAAGGTAGGAGGATCGCTTGAGGCCAGGAGTTCGAGATCAGCCTGGGCAACATAGCGAGACCCCGTCTCTGCAAAAAGTAAAAAATTTAGCCAGGCATGGTGGGGTGCCCCTGTAGTCCCAGGTACTTGGGAAACTGAGGCGGGAGGATAGCTTGAGCCCAGCAGTTTGAGGTTGCAGTGAGCTATGATGACATCACTGTACTCTAGTCTGGGTGACAGAGTGAGACCCTGTCTCAAAAAAAAAAAAAAAAATTAGCCAGGTGTGGTGGCATAAGCCCATAGTCCCAGCTACTCCGGGGGCTGAGATGGAAGGATCACTTGCACCTAGGAGTGTGAGGCTGCAGTGCACTATGATCACACCTCTGAATAGCCACTGCACTCTAGCCTGGGCAACATAGTGAGATCCCCATCTCTGAAAAAATAAAATAAAAATAAAAAATAAAGTTGGATAAGTACTATTTTAAAAATTACAGGGTGCAATGAGAGCACATACCAGGAGCAACTAATCTGAATACAAAAATTTTGAGGCAGAATAAAAATCTGGATATGATTTTTTAAATTAAAAACGCTGAGGTATGTACCCCTAGAACCAGACAACCATTATCAAGTTTAACTGACTCATTACTATTATTATTTTCTCTTTATTGAGTTTTTCATTTTTCTTTTTTTCAAGTTATATTGGTCAGAATTGTTGTTTTTAATCAAAAAATGACCTATGTACTATATGCACATAAGACTAGTTAAACAATAAAGAGAGATAGAGAGAAAAACTTAATCCTTTTCCCCACCACCTTTTTCTAGCAGCCAATCCCTTTTTGGGCAAGTAGTTTATATCATTTTTTATAATCTATCTGGTTTATATTAGAAATGTATAAAATATCTATGGAATATTTTCCTCTTTGTTCCTATTTTACCTACAAAAATGTTATCTTTACTCATTGCTCTGCAACCTTCTCCTTTAATACAAAAACATCTTACCACTATATCGTAAATATCTTCCCAGGACAATGTATATAAATCTAACTTGTTCTTTCTTTAAATCAACTTTACTAGGATACAATTTATATAGAATAAAATGCACCCATTTTAAGTGTACACTTACATATGCACAGATGTACACACCTGGATAGTCACCAGCACAGAATTTATTATTTTTTCAAATCAAGGTCACAGCTGGGCACGGTGGCGCACACTTGTAATCCCAGCACTTTGGGAGGCCAAGGCGGGAGGATCACTTGAGGCCAGGAGTTCGAGACCAGCCTGAGCAAGAGCAAGACCCCGTCTCTACAAAAAACAGAAAAATTAGCCAGGTATGGTGGTACGCGCCTGTAGTCCCAGCTATTTGGGAATCTAAGGCAGGAGGATCACTTGAGCCCAGGAGTTTGAGGTTGCAGTGAGCTATGATGACACCACTGCACTCTACCTGGAGCAAAAGAACGAGACTGTCTCCCAAAAAAGAAACTATAGCACAATTATCATATTCTGGAGATTGGGTCCTGAACCAAAATCTCCTATAATATCAATTGAAGCATTGATATTTTTGAAAAGTCTAGGCCAGTTGTTTTTCACACTGCTCCTCAATTTGGACTTATTGGATTATGTCCTCATGGTTATATTTTTGGCAAGAATGCTGCCCAGGTATTGTGGTGCCATTCTCAGCGCTGTTAGGAGGAGGCAGTGATGATCAGTTTGATTACTCAGCTAAGGTGGTACCTTCTGTGAATTAATAAGTGCTCTGTGGGAAAATATTTTGAAACTGTTACCATACTCCTCCCACAAACATTCCAGCTAGCCTGCATTGACGACTCTTGCATGAACTGAGTATTTCCACGGTGTTTGCAAAATGTGAGTTTCTAAGTCTACCATTCCCTCTACATTTCTTAGTCGGCATTGTTCAGCAGACAAGCACTTACCCTTACCCCTCCCTCATCTTTCTTCTTTCTTAATATCAGTATGGACTCATGAAATCCATGTGTTATAATCCATTTCTGTCATTTTTAATTTTGATGCTCAGATTATCCCAGTTTAGGAAGCCAAATTTCAAGATTTTGAAGTGGGAGCCCCTTGAAGCTGGCTCCTATATCATTATGACATGTCCGTATCTTTTTTTTTTTTTTTTAGCACATCATAGTTTCTCATGAAAAAAAGATGTTTCACGTATACCTTGTACCTTTCCTTCCCCAGCCCTGGGATCAGCCATTTCTCCAAAGAGCCCTGGTAACTTACAGTGGACAACAGTATTTAGGAACCAAGATCCAAGCACTAGGCGTGCCCATTGCTGCTGGAATGTCATGCTTCAGAACAAATGCACTTTTAGCAAACATGGCCTGGGAAGTCAGATCCACAGTCGTCCAGGCAGCTGTGATATCAACAGAGGCTGAGTTCAATATTGGAATCAAGGTTCACTCTCCAAGTGCAGAAGGCATTTGTTGGTTTCAGTTGCCCAACATCAAATCCTCTTTCTTCTGGTTGACAGCATCCCTGCTTCCTTTTAGGAAATTACCTTTCCCCTCTGTGAAGAGAGATGGTGGAACTATCAATCGAGGTGTTTTGAACCCCTCCCCATATCCAAGAGGTGGATGCTAAATCCCTAAATCAGACAGGTCCCCCGGATCCAGGAAGGATGCTGAGGAAGAATACCAAGACAGGTATGAGAAGAAGAGGGTTTGACCACACATCCAGAGTTGACAAAGCCAAGTGCCCTCCAAGGTGAAACTGAACACCCCTTTCCAATGTCTGTTGGTTTCTCATTTAGCAAAAGGCTTTATCTCACACAACTAAGAGCTTCCCTGTCTTTGTAGAAAAATTCTGACACAATAGAGCCCATTTTGAACTTCCATCCCGAGGATTGGTTCTTTCGCTCATCCTTTCCACCTCATGGAATTCAGTTGTTTTGACAAATGTCTAGGTGGCTAGCGATACATTTTCATCTCCTTTGAAATCCTCACGACAGATATGCTGCTTGTAAATCAACACAGGTTTTTTTCTGAGGAAAATCTAAAACTTTGCTCATCTCGTGTCAATCCCCACAGGGTCTCTTTATTTGCCTGCTTGCTTGTTTTGTGGGGAGTGAGGGGTGAGGGGGGAAGCCTGAAATCCAAAAATTATAGACTCTGTTTACCTCTCATTTTCCTTCCCTTGGATCCTTTTCCCCCTTCTAGTCTTGGTTTTCCTTCTTCTCCAGCATACGGGTGTTATACAAAATGGCAGAAATAGGTAAAAAGATGGAAGGAAGGAAGGAAAATGATCAAAAAAAGGGAGATTCTTACACTCCCTAATGCTTTATAATGTAAAAACACAATAAAATATTTTATATCGTTCAGTGCATGGATTTTTTTGAGTCACTCAACACTGTGCCATTGGACTTATTAATGTCAAAAGGATTTGATCATCCTGTGATGTTGTGTTCTGCACAGGGGACACAGAGGTGCAAAAATGCTAGACTGATAAGTGCCACTTGTCCCCTCTAAATGAATAATAGGAGAGTTGAACTCAATATGAGCTTTGGGAATAAAAGTGATAAATGTAGTTATTTCAGGGTCATAGGACATACAAACCAGCGGAGTCTAAGGGCTCCTTTGCCTACCCTGACCTTGTAAATCTGAACTTACAGGACAAGATGGGTGGAGGTTCAGTCTTGGGTGATGAGTTCAGCTATATGTGGAAAGAAATAAAACAGTATGGGGAGGAGAGGTTCTGTAAAAGTTGCAATCAGTTTTTCTGAAGTTGGAAGCAATAGGCATCCAGGGTAGGGGAGGCTTGCTTAATATCCTACTCATTGAAGGCACTTTTAGCTCATCAAACACTTACTAAGGGTCAGTGCTATCTGGGAAGACAAAAATGAGCCAGCTCTCAAGTTTTTGCTCCTAAACGTGCAAGGAAAATGACATCTATGCCCTCACCAATGTGATAGCTTACATTTGTGTAGCACAATGTTTACAGCCAATGCTGTGCTACTACTTTTCACAGGTGCACTTCCAAGTTTTGGCCCTTGTGCAAATGTGGGTTTTTTTCTCCCTACAGCTGGGGGTTCTTACTGTTACAGTGATTTTTGTATAACTTCTGTTAAGCTGAACGGTGTCACACCAGACTGTAGAAGGTACAATCACCTGAGATAAGTAAATACTAGTATAGCACACCATCAAGAGAGCTCCCAGGAAAGATATCATATTTCCCAGATTCTTGCTACTCCGAATGTGATCTTCAGAATCTATGAATGCAGAATCTCTCACCCTGCTTCAGACCTGCTGAATCAGAATCTGCATTTTAACAAGATTCCTGGTGATTTGTAGGCATACAAAAGTTTGAGAAGCCATGGCTTGCCATAGAGAAGACCTTTCTCATATGAACGTATAAGAGACCTCTGTGAGAACATTAAACAGGCCAATTGACGTCAAAGGTTGACCAAATGATTAGTAGATAAAACATAATACTTGTAGATAAAATATAACCTCTTCTGGTGTGCTGCCACAGTTTCTAACATGGGAGGGAACAGGCACACACTCAGATAGCTAAGAGTTGCAGGTTACCCAGCGCTCCCATTGTATTGTTCCCTTTGATACTCAACACAACCCTGTGAGGTAAGTGGTGCAGGCTCTAGTGCCACCCCCATTTTACAGATGGAGAAACTGAGATTCTGAAAGGCGAAGCTACTTGCCCAGAGTAACACAACTCTAATGAGATCCCACTGGGACTTGAACATTGGCTGCCTGGCTCAAGGAAAGAGGGTTCTTCTACAGCTGATTCTGAACCAGTGAGATAAGGACCAGCCTGGGAGCTTAACTGAGAAGAGACGGAAGTAACCTATGCTGGTAAGGAAGCAGGACTTCCCTAGTGGGGAGTTGAGAAAAGTAGATAAACTGACACAATACTGGACACTTCAGATATCAGATCCCGGGTGTCTAGCTCCGTGAAGAATCCATCTTCACCTTCATTGCCTTCCTAGGAACACAGGGAGGTGAGATGATGTCAACAGACCATCCCACTGAGACCTAGAAACCATCCAGGACAACGTGCATCCTTCAAATCTAGGACAGGTACCTTGTCTTGGCAATAACAGCCTATTTTTCTCCTCAGCAGGGTGACCGAACTCTTTCCTTCATCTCCAAGTGAGGTTGAAAAAAACCAGATTTAGATTCTTGCTGATATGAACTAACTCAAACGGAAAACCCATTGTTCAGCCTTGTTTCCTCAGCTACCTGCTAACCTGATTGTAGTTACTTAGAGAGAAGTTCCCCACAGAGAAACTGAAGAGCTTTGCTTAAAGCAATCAACAGGGACCTTGGGGGCTGTTGCAGACCTCAGGAGACATTTCAGCAACTGTGCCTGGGTACCTTTTTCCTCTGGCCCTAATCACTCCTCCTGACATCGCCTATAAAACTCAGGAGCCTGATGGGCTTCAATAAAAGGGTCCGTGTGGATTCTGTAATTGGGGCAAGGCCGGAGCACCCAGGGTGCTGTGTAGGTAGATCACCATTTTGTGTGCAGTGTAGCTTAGCTCTTCATTTGCCTTCCTCATGGGGCCGCTAACCTCATGTGGAAGGCCAGGATAGGAAAGAAAGAAGCAAAATTCCTGGACTTATGCCCACTTAAATTAACTCAGTATATCCCTGGTTTATTTCAGCCTATCTTCAGGACAAATTAGAAAGCAAAAGTCCCAAGGGAAGTCTTAGCATCAATTATCTGACACCCAAGCATTGACTAGCTATGTTCAATGCATCACGCTACAAATAATAATATAATTAATTAGTTAACTAATCACTTACTGTAACTTGAGGGCCCTCCTGGGCCTGCAGAATTAAGCCATTGGCCAATGTCTTTCTCATACATGGAAGCAGACAATTTCTTATCATTCCTCTCCTCTGACCCACCCCAAGGTCAACGATGTCCTACGCTCATGTTTCAGAAAGCAATGTTGTCAGCAAAGCAGAAACCACTCTAGGTATTTCAACAAAGGAATTGGTTATAAAGGTTTGGAGATGGATGAAAGAGCAATTTGAAAAGGGTGGAAGTGTCTGGGGAGCAAAAAGAAGAGGTGATAACCACAGATCAAAAGATGCTAATGCCCCTAGGCTGTGAGCCTCCACCTAAGGTTGTACTGTTTAAAATGCTGCTGCTGCATCAGCTCTGGATTTATCAAAGAGGGGCAACCTCCACCAGGACTAGCATTGCATAAAAGGTGCTCCCTCTGCCTGGGATACTGGAATCTGGCATCACCCCTCCTCTGTTCCTTCTACAACTACAGACGTTTCCTTCAAACATCCAGAAAGGGCCGGGGCTGGGATGGCAAGCCTGGTGCTCTGGTTCTAGAATTCACTCTCCTAATCACTATGATGGTGCAAACAAAAGACTTTAATGTAAGTATGACTGATGGCCTCAAAGAGCTGAGACGATATCATATTCTGTAAATAAGAACAGTCTGACATGGAGAAGAACCATACCTCGTTGCAACATGGTGAAATTCCAGAAGACTGAGAACAAAGAGAGGATTCCAAAAAGTTCCCAGGAGAACAAAGAAGATAGTAAAGAATGGATACCCGATTGGCGTCATGGTTCTCACTGGCGGTACTGGATGCTAGGAGGCAACGCAGATGTCTTCCACTCTCAGACCCTTTCCGAAAGAGTACTCTGGGAAAAAAGCAGGTTAAAATGTTTTTTCCTTTCTCAATAATATTCTGAAATGGAAGTTCCAGACCATCTCAATCTAGGAGGTAGCAGCAGATAGGTAAAACAGGGAAGTGATGCTGCTTTTTCTCTTGCTCTGGGTGAAGATCCTAATTAACTCTGTACTTCGAAAGAATAACATGTTCAATAATTGTGGTTAAAATTTCAAAGATAATCACCAAAGGAATAGAACTAGCATGCCTTACTTCCAAACCACTGAAGAAAGGAAAAAAGAATGTAACAAAAAAATCTTAACCCATCTAACAGGAAAAAAAAGGAAAGGGACACAACAAATAAGGCAACATGGCAAATAGACATTTCTCAAAGGAAGACACACAAATGGCGACAGGCACGTGAAAAAATGCTCAACATCACTAATCACCAGGGAAATGCAAATCAAAACCACAATGAGATATCATCTCACCCCAGTTAAAATGGCTTTTATCCAAAAGACAAAAAATAACAGATGCTGGCGAAGATGCAGAGAAAGAACACTGGTGCATTGCTGGTGGGAATGTAAATTAGTACAACCACTAGGGAAAACAGTATGGAGGTGCCTCAAAAACCTAAAAACAGATCTACCCTACGATCCAGCAGTCTCTCACTGCTCCATATATATCCAAAAGAAAGGAACTCAATATGCCAAAGAGATGTCTGCGCCTCCATGTTTATTGCAGCACTACTGACAATAGCCAAGCTGTAGAATCAACCTAAATGTCCACCAACAGATGAATAAATAAAGAGAATGTGGTATATATACACCACAGAACACTATTCAGGCCTAAAAAAGAATAAAATCCTGTCATTTGCAGGAACTCCAATTCCAACTCCAGATGGAACTGGAGGTCATTATATTAAGTGAAATAAGCCAGGCACAGAAAGACAATCATTGCATGTTCTCCCATATGTGGGGGCTAAAAAAGTTGACCTCATAGAGGTGGAGAGTAGAATGATGGTTACCAGGAGCTGGGAAGGGTACGGGTGGGGGGATGAAGAGAGGTTGGTTAATGGGTACAAACATACAGTTACTTCCAGTTTAATAGTGAGTACATGTGGTGTTTGTTTTTCCACTCTTGAGATACTTCACTTGGGAGAATGATCTCCAGTTCCATCCAGATTGTTGCAAAACGGTATTAATTCATCTTTTTTATGACTAAGTAGTACCCATGGTATACATATACCACATTTTATTAATTCACTCATGAACTGATGGGCACTTGGGTTGATTCCACATCTTTGCAATTGTGAATTGTGCTGTACTCATTATTAAATTGGAACTAACCAACTCACTATTAAATTGGAACTAACCAACGATCACAAATGTGCACAGAGGGAAGTAAAACTCAGTGGAAATCAAGCAGTAGGGAGAGGGGAAGAGGAGAGGGGTAAAAACCTACCTAATGGGTACAATGAACACTATTTGGGTGATGGGCACACTTACTGCCATGACTCAAGCACTACAAAAGGAATCCATATAACCTAAAACATTTGTACCCCCCTTAATATTTTGAAATAAAAAAAAACCAGACAATCCAAAGAAATAAGTTCTAGTGTTTGATAGCACAATAGAGTAACTATAGTTAATAATAATTTATTGCATATTTCAAAATAGCTAAAAGAGAAGATTTGAAATGTTCCCAACACAAAAAAAAAGGTAAATGTTTGAGATGATGGATATCCTAATTACCCTAATTTGATCAATACACATTGTATGCATGTATCAAAATATCACATGTAACCCATAAAAATGTACAATTATTATATACCAATTTTAAAAAGAAAACATGGTAAATTGGAATTTTAAATAACATATCAGGGGTAAATACAAACTTATCAATAAGCACAACAGACATAAATGGGCTAAATTTCCCCAATGAAAGATAATGTCTTCCAATTTGGGGTGCTTTTTTTTTCTTAATCCAATTAAATGCTGTCAATAAAACAATGCAATACAATAAACTATAAATAAATAAAACAAGGCAATACAGAAATGTTGAAAACAAAAGAGTGTATATCACATAAATTCTAACAAAAAGAAAGGAGCAGGTACAAAGGAAAAGTAAAAAGAAATTGCCCTGTAATCATTACCTGGTTGTCACTCCAGAAAGAGAAAGTTGGTTTGTGGGAAGAGGCAGGATAAGGCACTAAAGCATTTAAGAGACTGATTTTTAAATTTCATGTGGTGGTGGTGGTGGTGTTGTTTTCATGAGTGGTGAAACACCTCCCTGACCAGACCGAGAGAGGAGCAATGGCCATCAACTTCCACTATTAATCCCTGGGGGTTTTAGACCTAACATAAAAGATTGCATGTGCTTCATTCTGCAGGGACCACCAGAAGTAAAAATCTGAGGCTTCTGACCCTGAGAGTGGATTCATCCATGTATTCTGAGAAAGGTAGGTCATAGGACATGAGCCATAGTTAGAACTCTGCATAAAATCTCCATGCCTTTGCTTATGACATTTTCTCTGCTTAGATAACTTCCCATTGCACTTATTTCTACTTGACAAAACCCCCCTTATCCTTCAAGACCACCTTGTCCATGAAGCTGAACCTAACCCCCATCACTAGAGAGGTTCCCCATGGCACTCGTTTTCTCTCTCTCTCCAGACATTCACTGTACTCTATATTATAGATTGCTTATATATCTGTCTCTATAAGCTCTTTAAAGATGCATTAGTCAGCTACTGCTGCATAACAGGCAACCTTAACATTTCAGTTGCTTACAATAACATTTTTGCAGATTCTCATGGGTCTGTAGGCTGACTTCAATTTAACTGACATAGGCTGGCACCAGATGGGCAGCTCTGCTTCACACTGCAGGAGACCTGCACTTAGCTTTAGGCTCGAAGTTGGATTCAGATCAGCCTCACATATCTTTGCTCTGATTCTCAGGCTGAAGGAGCAGCAGATAATTCAGGGTCTGCTTGTAGTGGATCAGGAAAACACAAAGAAGGTGAACAAAAGAACAAAAGCACATTTAGGCATGTGTTTACATCATATCTGCTTAGTATTCCATTAGCCACAGCTAGTCACACAGGCAAGCCTGGCACCATGGGATGGGGTAATATATTCTGCTCATCTGGTACACTGCAAGGTCATATGGCAGAAAAATGGTGATTGATAATCCAATCTACCACAGATGACAGAATACAAACCATATCTCTTTCATCTCTCTATTCCTACCATTTAGTACCAGGACCAGCACAGAATTAACATCAAGCAATGATTATTTAAATTAATTGGTTATTTATTCATGGTATGGAGTAATGTGAGGCATACACATAATGCAGTGGTTAAGAACAAG
Source organism: Daubentonia madagascariensis (assembly GCA_023783475.1). Classification (NCBI taxonomy): domain Eukaryota; kingdom Metazoa; phylum Chordata; class Mammalia; order Primates; family Daubentoniidae; genus Daubentonia; species Daubentonia madagascariensis. Next base: position 1,517,846 of record JAKFHU010002505.1, on the reverse strand, counting down.
GACCTGAGTTCAATATAAAATCATACAGCCGCTTTGAAAACAATTCAGCAGTTTCTTATGAAGTTTAACATAAACTTACCATAAAACCCAGCAATTCCACCCCTAGGAATCTACCCAAAAGAAATGAGAACATATGTCCACACAAAAATCTGCACATGAATGTTCATAGCAGACTTACTCATAACAGCCAAGAAGTGGAAATAATCCAAATGTCCACCAACAGGTAAATGAATAAATAAAATACCCATATGATGGAATACTATTCAGGGATAAAAAGGAATGAACTGCTAATATGCACAACAACATAAAGTTACCTCTCCATAAGTAAATGAAACCAGCTGAAAAGACCACCTATTGTATGATTCAATTTATAGGAAATGTCCAGAACAGGTAAATGCATAGAGACAGACGATGCTAGGCACAGTTGTTGCCTAGGGACACAGGCTGGAGGCAACAAGCGAGACTGATTGTAAACACGCACCAGGGGTCACTTTGGGGGCTGTGGAAAGCTTCTAAGACTGTATGGCAGTGACGGTTGCATAGCTTTTAATTTTTCTAAAAATCACTGAAGTGTACATTAAAATGGGTGAATTTTAATAAAATTAAAGGAAAATCTGGGTTCAAACTTGTCTCTATCCCTTACCATCCATGCAACCTGGAGTAAGTCATACAGTGGCATAACCTCCATGAGCCTCCATTTCCCCATCTGTAAAATAGAGATGAAACAGGGGACTGTTGAGGGGTGGGTGAGATTGTGCATGTTGTGCCCCCAGCAGAAGGCCTGCAGGTGTCTGAGGAGCTCTTAGGAACTCTCCAGCACCCTGTGCTTTTAGGGAAATCATTCCCACCCAAGTCCATCCCAAGTCCAAGGTCCACCTCCTGCTTTTGTTTGAGCTGCTGGTTCCATATACTCTTAGCAATATGTCAATCTCTGCCTTGTCCCCAAATCCCCGGTGCAAGAATTACTCAGAATATTTCTAGGCCAGAATACGAGTATTTCAACTTCACCCAATCCATAGCTCCAGAAATTGAGGCATTTCCAGAATGCTGTACTGAGAGGGAAGAGTCCCTGACCAAACACAGGCATTCTCTCTCCACTTTGTATTTTACTTTCTTTAAAATGGAAAAAAAAATCCTTGGCGTAGCAGGTCTGGGCTGCCTAGAGCTGACAGATTCTATAAGTAAGTTGCAGGAAACATCACAGTATTTGCAATGAAGCTTCGGGGAACGAGGTCCCAGTGAGATGGTGATTCACTTTGATGAGAGCTTCCTGATGAGGGCTCAAACCAGCTGGAGAATTGGGCAATTTTTAAGTTCACAGAAGACTCAATAAAAGTCATAAATAAAAGGGCACGTGGGTGTGAGCACACTGCATAGCGTCAGGAGGTCTCAGACAACAGAACATAAGGCCAATAATTCTGATGTGGCTCAAGGTTTATCACCCATGCAGTGAAAGGTACAGACACCATATGCCAGGGATGCTTGTCGTCCAACGGAAACGGATTGTGCCTGCAGACGATGGGAGCCATTTCTCAGATTCCTCAGGCCTGGGATCTGTAGACAGTGCCAGGTGAGCAAAGACTGCCTTCTTTAATAAAATAAATCCTGGTGCCTCCAAGGTTGAGCCTGGATAAGGACTCTTCTGGGAGTTTGCAGCTGGTTCTTCACCTTCCAAACTACCTGACTCTCCACCATTCAATCCACTTTTGAAACTGAATACTTCAAAGTCTTCTAATAAAATATGAAATAGCTTTAGAACAGGCCTCATATTGTACCTTCATTCATCCATCTAATAACACTACTATTATTACCAATATGAAGAAAATTGACTCTGAGGTCACTTCCTCTCCTAAAATAATAGAAACGTCAAGGCATTCTGTAATGGTGAGGGTCGAGTGAGATCAGAGTTAAAAAAAACAACTTAGCGCACACCAGGCACGTGGGTATGCTCCCCAAACTGTAGCTGTGTAATCTCTACCGTCAAAACCTTTTCTCATGAAAGGATTTTCACGGCAGAAATTACCATGAAGTGATATTTCTATTATAAACAGTAGTGTTTGTTATAATAAAATTAATAGTAACAATAATTACTGTCATTAACTTGTTTTGTGCCACACACTGCTCTAGGTGCTCTGGGGCCTTTTCTTTCATTTGGAGAATGTATAATAAATGCTAAACATACATATATGGCCAGATAGTATACAATACGGTAAGGGGACAGAAGTGATGGGAGGTGTTATTTTTGGTAGGATGGTTAGGAAAGTCCGCCCTGGACTTGTAAACTGAAAAGCCATGATTAATAGAAGATGGTATTATTCATATAGAGATGTAAATGACAGATAAGGTTTTAAGTGTGACCCTGACTCTTAATATCTGACATTTTACCATCCCCCAAGTGTTTCTCCTTATCTTTGCTGCTCAGTTAATGGGGCCATCCTCCCCTCAGGGTGCCCACCAAAGAGCTAGGGGTCACCACTGTTCCTCCTTCCCTTCCTCCCACCCCACACTTCCATCACATGCAACAGAACAGAGTCCTGAAATGACGTGAGGGAGTGGGCCATGTGGATGTCTTGGGGGAAAGACATTCCAGATAAAGGGAACAGCACGTGCAAAGGCCCTGAGGCAGGATCAAGCATAATATATCTGAGAGCTGAACAGTTACCAGTGTGCAGGAGTAGAGTGATCAGAGTATGTCAGTGGAGTAATGCCAGATAAAGACAGATGTCAGGAGCCAGCTGCTCCCAGGCCATAGTAAGAAGTGTGGATTTTACCTTGAATGTTTTGGAAAATCAATGGAGGGTTTTCGGCTAAGTAACATGATCAGATTTACTCCCTTCAGAGATGACTCTGGCTACTATGTGTACAGTGGATTACAGAGAGGTGAGGGAGGAAGCAGAGGAACAGTTAAGGGGCCACTGTAGTCATTTAGACAGGCAAGAGAGGGGGCCTGGACTAGGGAGGTGGTGGGAGTCAGAGAAAAGTGGATAGATCTGGGCCATGCTTTGGAGGCAGGACCAAGAGAGGCAGCTGGAGCATTGCATGTGATGGAAGTGTGGGGTGGGAGCAAGGGAAGGAGGAACAGTGGTGACCCCTAGCTCTTTGGTGGGCACCCTGAGGGGAGGATGGCCCCATTAACTGAGCAGCAAAGATAAGGAGAAACACTTGGGGGATGGTAAAATGTCAGATATTAAGAGTCAGGGTCACACTTAAAACCTGATCTGTCATTTACATCTCTATATGAATAATACCATCTTCTATTAATCATGGCTTTTCAGTTTACAAGAATCTTTCCTCTCTACTGTATTATATATGGTGCATTACATAGTATATAGTATATGATATATAGTATAGATGAAAGTTGCTTCTATATATAGTATATATTACCATATTACATATAGTTTATATAGAATCTATATTATAGTGTGTATTATATGGTATATGTTATATATACTACAGGATACTATATCATGTATAGTATATGTCATATACACTATAAAAAATGAACACGGTACAGTATGTATTTGTGCTATTATGTTATATAGTATATATGATACAGCATATATCGTATGTACTATATAATGTTTATATGCTATATTATATACTATATATACTATAAAATGTATCATACCTAGTACACTATAGCATATTCAATATATACAATATGTCATATATACCATAGACTGTGTATATACAATATAATATGCTATGTGTAATTTGGTATAGATGAGTTTCTTGTATACTAGTATATATTACATATTATATAGTACATATAAAATATATAAAATTGTATATATTACATACTATATTATACATATAGCATATTACATATAGGATATTATTTATTATCTCTTTGGGCCTTAAAAATCCCCCAACCTTCCCCCAGCTCCTCTCCCATGCCAAAGCAAGAGAAAACAAGAGTCTCAGAGAAGGAGTTAAACTTTTCTAAAGTCCCACAGGTGACAAAACAAGGAGCTGAAGCCAGGTCTGCAAAACCCCCCTTCCCCTACACTGCTATGTGAGCTTCAGACCCTTTCACCAGAAAGTTTTGATGGTAAGAAATTTTTGCTCCCCATAGCTCTGTAAAAAAAAAAAAAAAGAAGAAAGAAAGAAAGAAAATAAAGAAATTTTTGATCCCATTTATAAAACACAAATATGCTCCAAATACCACACTAAGAATTTCTAAGTTGTATCTAATTTAATCCTCTCCAACAAAACCAACTCATAGTATATATTTTTTCATGGCCACCTTTCCACAGATAAAGAAATTGAACCTCTGATAGGTTAGGGACTTTGCCCAAGGTCACAAGATTGATGAGGAACAACACCTAAGCTCTTAATCCATCAGAATGAAGTATCTGGATACAGAAGTCTGAATACCAATTATTAAATACATCAGCTACCCTACTGAAATCCAGGTGTTGCTTCTGCTAAGTATATGGACAGAAAGGCACAATTTTCCTGCGACATTTCCCTTCTGAACTGTCTCGTTTGTAGTGAAAGAGATTTCCAATTTGGGCTTCAGTGCATTGATTATGTTGCAGAGTTAAACCCTCTTCCTGGGAGGAAAAAAAAGGAAATTATTAAAACTGAGCCTGAAAAAGAAATAACTAGCACACCGACAGCAAAGATGGAGTTGAAGCCTTCAGAGATGGAAATTATATAAATAGCAGCCTAGATTCCAAAAATGTAGATTTCTCTTATCCAGGTTCTTCAAAAGCTCCAGATGCTTGAAGGAAAATACCCTTAAGTAGACATTGGTTAGTTGTTTTTCCCTCATTGCCTATGCAAACTCATCCTTCCAAGCTGCACATTTCTCTTATCTTCTCCTATTCTCCATCACACGAGTTGCCTGGAGCCCATATTTCTCCATTTTCCAGCTCTCAAAATTGCACAAAGAGTTTCCTAACACATTGCCGGGTGCCTTTGGTTTGTCGAGATGGTGTATATTCTGAGGCACTGGCTAGAACAGGGAGGGAGAGGAGAGAGTGAGGAGACAAAGGATGCATGAGCCTAAGTCTTGTCCACAGAGACCAGGAAAATTAGCATTTTCTCAGATGAGTTAACAGAGTGGGGGTTGCACAAATTTTAGGGATGGTGTAATGCCTCTTTCTGGAAGAATATAGTCTCTTAGAATTGGCTCCAACCATTCTCCATCACCTATGTGGACAGAGAGTTACCAGCTCTTGGGGGTAAAGGGTATTAGGAGCCAACACGTATTGGGCACCTACTGTGTACCAAGCACAAAACTTATTGAGTACCTACTGTATACTAAGCACATATTTTCCTAATCCTTACAGCAACCCTGAGAGAGGGATAGTATTGTTTCCTTTTACAGGTAAAAGTAATAGACTATAAACATCATCGTAGCAGGGATTTTGCCCATCTTATTAGCCCACATCATCAGCAGAATGCCCAGCACCTAGTAGGTGCTCAGTAAATATTTGGTGAATGCATGAATGAGGAAACTAAGAATCACAGAAATATGGTGTATAGTATTAGTAAAGAACAAGACATTGGAGTTGGAGTGAACTGGGTTTGAGCCCCAGTTTTGCTAATTACTAGCTATGTAATCTCTAAACTTCATCCACAAAATAGATCTAACAATGATACTTATCTCCTGGGATGAGAGAGTGCTGGCCAAAGTACTTGGTAACCAAGCCCTCAATAAATGGTAGTTATCTTTATTATGGTATCAGGACATGGTCAAGTCTACATTTGAATTAACTTAATATTTGATGATGATGACGGAGAAGGAGGAGGTAAAGGAAGACAAAGGGAAGATCAGGACGATCTCAGGAGTATCAGTGGGGAAAAAAGAGCCTGGCTTGAAAGCATGTGGAAGATTTGTGTGTAGAAGAAAACATCCCAGTGGGTGCCCAATGTATCTTATTGAATTGTATCAGTCTCTGTAAGGGCCGCCATCTGCCTTGAACATTCTAGGGACCTGAATTCAGGCTTCTCCTTTCCCTACTCCAGCTAAGTAGAGTTAGCTGTGACATTCTTTCCTGTGCTATCCACTTTGGGAATGGCTCTTCAAGTTTTGCATTTAGTCCCTTTGAGGACATTCAACATAGATCACATCCAAAATGTCTGGATTGAATGTTTCTCAGATACAGTGGTTCTCAAAGTGTAGTTCCCAGAGCAGCAGCCAGGAACTTGTTAGAAATGCAAATCTTTAGACCCCCACCTTAGAACTCCTAAACAAGAAACTCTGGGGGGTGAGGGAGGCAGCAATCTGTGTTTTAACAGCCCTCCACGTGGTTCTGAGGCATGGGTAAGTTTTGAGAATTGCAGTTCTAACGAAAGGCAAACAGGGAAGCCAAAAACTGTCCTCTCTGTTTAGTCCTTGAGAGGTTTCCTGGTTTCTAAGCGAGAAAAGTGAGATGTAAGCAGTACTCCCTGGAGAATGAATGGCTTCTCCAGCAAATTGTAAAAGAATTTGACATCGGAGGAGCCAAAAAAAATTGTTGCTTTAATTAACCAAAAAATATTGAGTATCTACCATGTTTCAGGTGCTGTGCTAAGTGCTGGGGAAACCATAGTGAACAAGACATACGATTCCAGCTCTCCAGGATGGAACACTGGGTGCCAACAACCTGCATTTCACACACATCGAACTGGCAAAGATGAAAAATCTGACAAAACCAAATGTCGGAGAAACAGGAATTTTCATGTACTGCTGGTAAGAGTGTAAATTGGTACAACTGCTCTGCAGAGCAATTTGGTGAAATTGAGTCTAGTTGAAGATGTGTAGCTCCTGTAGCCCAGCAATTCCACTCCTAGGTACATACCCTAGACCTGGAGAAGCTCCATCAGTTTGCACAAGCAGAAATGTACAGGAGTATTTATTACAGCACTGTTTGTAATAGCAGAGAAATAGAAACAACCTAAATGTCCATCTACAGGGGAATGTATAAATGAATCATGGCAGAGTTGTACAGTGGAATGCTAACAGTAACAAATTAACACTAACAGTAGTATAAACACAACTTGTATCAATGTTGATAAATTGCAAAATCATAATAATGTGCAAAAAGCAAGTCATGAAAATAATATGCACAGTGAGATTCTACTTTGAGTTTTAAAATATGCAACACAATATTATATGTTATAATGGATAATAGATAGTCGATAAAAATATAAAAATAGGCATGAAATAAAAAACACAACTGCAGGATAGAGGTGCCCACTGGGAAGGGAGGGGTGAGGAAGGGGTACAGGATTGAAAGGGCCCACGGGGGGATTAGATTGTATTTGTTCTGTTACATTTCTTAAATTGAATGATGGGTAAATGGTTGTTCACTTTATTAGTCTTTATAGTTTTTTGTGTGTCTGAAATAGTTAATAATAAAATTATTTTAAATAAACCATTCCAAGTAATTTATTAATAATTATAAATGTACACAGCACTGCAAAGAAGGACTACAGGGTGTCACAAGAGGAGATCTGATGAATTATTGTTCCTTTATCTCAACCCTGCTTTTAATCTGACTTCTTAAAAGTCTTACTGTTAACCCCAGCCAGTCATAAATGTTATTGCATTTTTGCTTGTCAATATTTTTTAATTTCTCTACCAAGAAAATATACCACTTGTATTTCAAAATATCTAATTGATAATTTTGAATGAGGCAGCCAACATCAGCTTATAAACGTTTGCATAGAATATCCCAATGTCCTATATGTCTAATATTAATATATGTTCATAAGTATAGATATATAAGGGGAAGGGAATTCTGGAAGGATTTACATTAAGAAGTCAACAGACATTATTTCCAGGTGGTGGAAGTATTGGAAATTTGTTATTTGCTTCTTACATAGTAATACCTATTGTCTTCAATTCATCCCGTTCTCCTGTTTCTTCTGGAACAGAATCCCTCCTTCCTCTGGGAAACCTATTTTCCGTGGAATGTTCCTTGAGTCCACCTCCCCTGGCCAATGGCTCACTAACCTGACCAATCAGAGCACCTCATTCCTAGCCAATCCACAGGGATTGGCTCAAGGATGCACATGTGATACACATCCAGCCAATCAAGTGCCTCCCTGAGACCTTTCTACCTGAGCACTTAGAATAGACGTTTCCTTTCTGCAACGTTGTTTAGCTGATAGTGATTAGACTGGGGTTGATAGTGTCTGCTTTTTCCCCCCGTCTGGAGAAGGCCCATTTAAGAAGTGGACAGAGAGTGCAAGACGCATTCTGCCAATACTGCTTGAGCCCTGGATACCGCCACGCCTGATCCACCCCTGGAACATCCTTGTTATTGGACCAATACATTCTCTTGAATCACCTAAAACCAGCTTGCAATTGATTTCTGACACTTCCAGCTGAATGAGTTCTGACTTTATAGATGTTTTTTCTTTCTTTTGGCTCAACTATATTCATCACTTATGAGTTCTGACTTTTACACTTCCATTTTGTTCCCCTCTATTTTCTACATTTTCCACAATGAGCATCCATCACATGTAGAACATGGCCCAGATTTTTTAAAAATTAAAAAAAAAAAAGACATAAAGAACATGGCAGATCAGCATTTGTCTGCAGAGGGCTGGCTCTCTGACACTTTTCATCTGAGGTGTGGGCTGAGCCTGCATGATTTCGGGGAGGCCATGGGTTGCCTCTGGCTCCTCTGAGGTCTCCAGGCCTGACTCACTGCTTCCAGACTGAAGACTTTACTCCCCCAAATCAAGAGTGCTGCCAAATCCACCTTTCCCAGCACCCCCCCCCCATTGGTCCCTGCTTTACAGTGATAATTAGCATAGAGGTGAGTGTCTTTTTCCCCTGGGAGAAAAATTCTTTAACAGCATGAAGTGGAACAGAGTGTGGGTGGCCTTAACAAGGAGGTGAGGAAGCTTATGTAAGTGGCATTATTATATATGATTATATCACCGGGGTAAAAGAAACTCATTCCTGTTTGGGTGCTATATCAATCATTAAGTTTTAGGCTTATGTAAAATAAAATAATGAAGAAAAACCAAGAGGGTTTCATATGGTTCTAGCATAAAGAAAAGACAAATAGCTAAGGTGATGGATATCCCAAGTACACTGATTTGATCTTTACAAATTATGTGAATGTATTAAATTATCTCATGTACCTTGAAACTGTGTACATCTATGATGCATTGACTTAAAAAAATTTTTTAATCAATCAATCAATAAATAAAAAATTTTAAAAAAGAAAAGCCAGGAAGGGCTTCAGCAGCCCAAATTTCTTCTCTCTCCCTCTGTCAACCCTAGAATAATATCAACACTTATTCGACATTACCATGTTCCAGGCACTGTTCTAAGCTGCTTCCATGTATTAAATCCTCATAGCAACTCCATGAAGGGAGTTTCATTATTATCCCCATTTTACAGATGGGGAAACTGAGTTACAGAAACATTTCATAACTTGCCCAAGATCTTATAGCTGATAAGTGGGTGAGCCAAAATCCCAACCCATGCTGTCCAACTCTGCACATCCACATTCGAAACCCCTCAGAAAAGCCAACACCAAAGCTGTGTACAAAACCAAACTCAACCAGTAAGATCTCTCCATTTGGTCAAAAACACCACAAATGTGTCAATGAAGGGGGAAATCAACCCAATTATTTTTGTTTTGCTTTGTTTTATTTTTAATTAAATTGACTTTCTGGCTTGCTCGAATCCAGACTATCAGGAATTACTATAAGCAACATCATGCATGCAAGGCAGGGGTTTCACACTGCAGGGCCATAGACCCAATTCAGCCCACAAATGTGTTTGCTTTGGGTGGAGCAGGTTTTTCTTTTTCAAAACATTTTAGATGGTCCAAGATTAATGCACCAGCAGAAAAAAAAAAAAAAAAAATTTTAGATGGGGCATGTGCTTTCTAGTTTACCATAGTTCCCACCACTCCCTAATGCCTTCCACTTGGCCCGCTTCGCTCATTTACAGGGGATCTGAATCAGCAGCCTCTGATAGAAGGAATGGTTGGTAACAAAAGGAGAAGGGAATTTTCTTGCTGGCTTCAGAAGAGTTTTTGGGTAATCATAATAGTTAAAATGTGTTCAGTACTTACACTGTGCCAGATCTTGTACAAACTGCTTTACTCTCCTTGTCTCATTTGATTGTAGTAACAGTCCCACGAGAGGTTAAGTGTTGCAGCAGCCATGAGAGTGCACCTGGCAGAGCTCCTGCCATAAGGAGCACAGCTGAGCAAGAACCCCAGCTAGATTTAAAATCCATCACACCCCATCAGTAGTGGAGTGCATCAGGGAAACTAAGGCAGGCTCACTCCTAGAAAGCACAGGGCCCCTCTGAAAGCTGACTTTGGACACCCCAACCTTCTTTTGACTGCACAGCACGGACGCTTCCACCCAAGCTTCTCTACTCTCTCTCTCAGACTCAGGCTTGCATCACCCTGTGACTCCTTTCACACAGGTGTTGCCACTAACGAAATCCTCGCACACTGAGTCTCAGAGCAATGGCTGCTTCTCAGAGGACCCAGATGACACAAGGGGCTTTCTTAAGGTCACACAACTAGCAAGTGACAGAACCAGGATTTGAACCAAGTCCACAAGCCAGAACTCTGAACCACTACCTCAGACCATTCTTGTCCACGGGCTCTTAATTTCTCAAACCTCTTGGTCCAGAGCAGCTGGAAATTGCCATCTGGATCCAAGAGTGAGCCAAGGGCAAGAGGGAGAGTTTCATTTCAGGTGCCCAAAGCCAGACATGATGCTCGTGCCTGCATTCCAAATAGTCCCCGTGGTGACAAGGAAAGAGCATCAGCTGCCCAGAGCCCAAGGAAGGAAACACAGGGGACTGGCAAGGGGGTGTATGTCCATGATGCCCTTTTCCCCATAGCCCTGCAGGAGAGACAGCCCCTCCCCCAGGGCTGTGGGGAAGCACAAGGCCGTGAGCAATGAGAGAGAGCACTTGACTGGGAGCCTGGGGGTGCACCCAGCCTACCCCACAGAGATGCAGTAGCGAGCAGGATGAGTAACCCACGAAGTATTTGCATGTCTACCATCATCCCATTTAATCTTTTTTTCCTTACTTAAGAGATGGGATCTCACTCTGTCACCCAGGCTGAAGTACAGTGGCGCGATCACACCTCACTGCAACCTTGAACCCCTGGCCTCAAGCGATCCTCCTGCCTTGGTCTCCCAAAGTACTGAGATTATAGGTGTGAGCCACTGCACCCGGTCAGGTTTTCACTTTTTAAAAGTATTTGCATGTTCAATTTTACCCTTGTGAATTGAGGGAAATTCACCATATTAATTGTTGCTACGGAAATCTCTGCAGCAACTCCTTCAAGCACAGGTTATATAGAGTTGCCCTTGTGTGAAACAGCTCCACGGTACATCAACTAGGTGGGAGCGTCCCTGCCACTTTTGTCGTGGGGCCATATTTAACGCCATTCTTTGGCTCTTCTGGCCAGAGTAAATCTCTCTTTACAAGCAATCACGCCATCCTCTCCATTCTCCTTGGGTTCAGCGCTCCGGGGAGTGACTCCTTCTCCCCTCAAGTGCCTCCTAAGGCCCTGCAAATTACTGCCCTGTTTGCCACAGAGAGTAGGTCCGACCATATGTAGGCGCATTCACCATATTTGGTGAAAATCCATTCAGCTATGTTCCTGTGATGTGGCACGATTTTATTTTATGAACTCTTGTAATATACCAGAGTTCATAAAATATTATTTACCCTCTTGAACGAGTAGAGCTATTTAGGCCCAAAAACTTTACACAGCTTGCCAAAAATATTTCCTAACCACCCTCCCAGCCCATTCTGCCAGCTGCCAGAATACAGATTCTAACATCCAAACCTGAACTTACAGTCTCCTATTTAAAATCTTCTGGAGATGCCCCGTAACCCATACCAGTTCTCAACCTTTGTGTTCCCCAGTAGGAAGCACGTGGCAGGAAAGACTCACCCGAGCAATACCTTCTTTGGGTGTACCAAGGGTGGGAGGGGAGTAATTCCCAGCATCCCAACCCCAACTCTTTCTTTCTCTCCTGCTCAAGGAAGCACATTCACAAGCAAGTACAAGAGAGGGACATTGTCGTGGACATCTGTATGTATTTATTCTTGATTTTTGCTTAGTAAGTTGTTGGAAGCTTCTTTCCAAGAACCATTATCACTTATAAAAATCTTCCCCAGGGCCGGGCACGGTGGCTCACACATGTAATCCTAGCACTCTGGGAGACCGAGGCAGGAAGATCACTTGAGGTCAGGAGTTCGAGACCAACCTGTGCAAGAGCGAGACCCCCCCCATTTCTACTAAAATAGAAAAAATTAGCTGGGCAAGGTAGTGCACACCTGTAGTCCCAGCTACTTGGGAGGCTGGGGCAGGAGGATCTCTTGAGCCCAGGAGTTTGAGGTTGCAGTAAGCTACAATGACACCAGTACACTCTAGCCTGAGCAACAGAGCAAGACCCCATCTCAAAAAAAAAAATCTTCCCCAGGTCATGCTGTGAACTGAGGTTGAAACTTTGACCCAGAACCTAGTAGGTGCTCAGTGAATTTGGGTTGAATAAATAAAGGCATGAACATCAGAAGAAGGGAGATGATGGAATATAGTGGGCTACTAGACTGTGGCCTAGAGACGATGGGGGCCTCCTGGGTTTATGAGGGATCCAATGATGTCAAGTGCTGAGCTCAAAGGACCCAAGGAAGTCAAAGCTTAGGACGGCATCTCCCAAACGGCAACCACTTGAGGACCAAGTTGTGCCTTATCTGAGTTTCACTTGTACTATTATTTACTTCATAGATTTATTTGAAAGCAACTCACTTTTTAAAAATTAAATGCACTTATTGAAAATGGAAGCTTTCTAACACTTCTGTAAATGGAAAACCAATATCATTTGTCATAAATTGTAGGCAACCACAAAAAATAAATACAATGAAGACCTCCCAAAAAATTAAATTGTAGCTAGAGTTCTCTGCTGAATACTCTATTCCTTAAGGCCTGCTCTCTGTTTGCTAAAATAAAGGTGACTGGAAGAGGGGAGAAAAGTGTTAGAGGCATACTGGTACCAAATTGAGATCTTCTCCTTCACATCAAAGTGCATCCCCAACACTTAAGAGATGGGGTCTCACTCTGTCTTAACTTCAGCACTGATACCACCCCAGTGCGAGTCACCATCATCTCTCTGGCAGCTCTTCGCTACTCAAAAGTGTGGACCAGGATGCAGCAGCATCAGCATCACCTGGGAGCTTGTTAGAAATGCAAACTCCAGGGGCAGGGCCAGGAGGCCGTTTAACAAACCCTGCAGGGGGTTCTGATGCATGCTTGAATTTAAGAACCACCACCCTAGATTACAACAGCCTCTTGACAAGTCTGATTCCTGATTCCATTCTGCCCCCTACCCTGCAGCCACCAACATTCCCTTCTCTACACAACAGCCAGAGTGGTCTTTCTAAAAGCATAAACTGTATCACGTTGCTTCCCTGCTTAATCCTCCATAGGCTTCCGCGGGGTTTAGAATAAAATCCAAACTTCTTCCTTTTCCTACAAGCGTTAGGAGCTAAGCCCTACCTCCCCCTCTGAAACCTACATCTTACTACGATCCTCCTTGGTGCTGTGAGCCAGATCCTCTGCCTTCTTTAAGTCCCTCAAATTGCCCTAAGAACACTCCTGCCTCAGGGCCTTTGCAAGTACTAGTCTCCCTGCCCGGAAAGCTACTCTGCGAGCATTCCCATAGTTCACTCCCTCATTTCATTCAGTCCATAATCAAATGCCACCTCCTCAGAGAGGCCATCTCTGACCACCCCCATCAAAAGTCTGCCCCTCTTAGTGTGACCAACTCATCCCAGTTTGCCCAGTACTGCCCCAGCTTTAAAACTGAAAGTCTCCAGCAAACTGGGACAGTTGTTCACCACTCTCTAACACATCACCCTGCTTGGTCCTTGTTCATCATATTACATCTTCATATCTTTGCTTATCTGTTCTCTTTCTCCCTCGCTACAGTGGGAGCCCCACGAGGGCATGGAGTTTGGGATATTCTGTTCACAGCTGTACTCCTGGCACCTAGAACAGCGCCTGGCATGTAACTGGCACTTAATTCATATTATTGACAAAGATATCAAAAGAATGGGCCCCATAGCCTATTTAACCTCTTGTTTACAGTTTAGTTATTTCTACTGTTTGGCTGCAATGCATAAAGCTCTTTCCAGATTTAGAATTATTTCCTTGGGCTAGATAACCAAAAATGGATTTATTGGGCCAAGGAAGATGCCCATGTTTCAGGTTTTGATCCCTAGTGTCAAACGGTTTCCCAAAAGGGTCAGGCCTCCAATTCCCACTGCCAGGGCTCTCGGGCCACCTCACTCTGCCCTGGCCAAAGCCAGGATTCTCATTTTCTAAATCTTTACTAGGTGAAAATGTAGCTGTTTGTTGTTTTAATTTGCATTTCTTTGATTACTAGCAAGGCTGAACACTTTCCCATGTACTTACCTAATTGCATTTCCTCTTTAGTGAGTTGACGGTTCACACCCCTTTGCTTGTTTTTCTACCCAGATTCAACCCAGATTTCTACTCAGACGGGTCTTAGTGATTCGTTTGAGTTCTTTGTAAAATAAAGACATTAGCTCTTTTCCTTCGTACATTAAAGGCTTAATTCTTGGCTTTTTCTGATCCCTCCATTCAATTGTGTCCCTTCCATATTTCCTCATTCCCTTTTTACATGTTTATACTCCATTTTATACTCTTTTCACTTGTTACTGTTAGATTTTTTCATAGTCAGTCAGTGAACATACGCTTAGAGAAACCTCCAACCGTTTCCCATCTCACTCAGAGGAAAACATTTTTCTTTTTTTAAAATTTATTTATTTACTTATTTTTTAATTCCAGGATATCATGAGGTACAAATGTTGAGGTTACATACACTGCCTGTGTGCCAACCGAGTCATAGCTACAAACGTGCTCATCCCCCACCAGTGCGTACCGCACCCATTAGGGGTGAATTTACCTTCCCTTCCTCCCCCCTCCCTCCTGCCTGACACCCAGTGATTGCTACTTGCATATGTTTGTGGGTATCTACCCAAAGGAAAAAAAGTCATCCTATAATAAAGACATCTGCTCTCGAACGTTTATAGCAGCACAATTCACAATTGCAGAGATGTGGAAACATTCCAAGTGCGCAATACATGAGTGGACATTTTTCTTAAAATCATCTACAACGCCCTCCATGGCCTGTCCCTCACCTCCACCCACATGACCTCTCTGACCTCAGATCCGACTATTCTGCCTCTGGACCTCTCTGCTGCAGCCATTGTGGCTTCCCCACTGATCCTCGAACATACCAGCCACACTCTCACCTCGGGGCCTTTGCACGTGCTGTTTCTTCTGCCTGGAAGGCTCTTTCCCCAGGTATCTGCATGATTCCCTCCCTCTTCCCTCAGGTCTTTACTCAAATATCATATCAATAAGTTCAAGTTCAATAAAATGTAAGATTCACTCCCTTTTCACACTTGGCACATTTTGAGTGCTCAGTAGCCACAAGTGGCTAAGAGCCACCATATCAGACAGTGCAGCTTCACAGTGCAAACAACTGTAGGCTATGTGACCGTGTGTACATAATTTCAGTTCAGTGAATTCCTTCCATTGTCTACAAAACCAGCTGTGATGATCGTAGCTATTTTTGTGGATTAAATGAAGTCATGGGTGAAAAGTAACTGGTACACAGAAAATGCTTCAAAAATTGTAGCTAGTGTTACCATAGGGCAATTTATTCTCTTTCCAAGGGAGGAACCCGTGGTTAGAAAGAAGAGAACTGAACTGACACTTATTGAATACCTACTGTGTGCCAGCCCTGAACTTCAGGTATTCGATCTCATTGGAACTTTGCAACTAGCCTCCGAGATGAGTGTCCTCACCGCCACCTGGCCTGTCCTGAACCGCCCTCCCAGCTGAGGGAAGAAGCCGGTTTCCCTGCTGAGGGTGAGAGGATGGCGTCTAACAGAAACCCTTTGGGAAAATCCAGCTGCACATTACAGTTACCTTCCAGGACATCCGCCTGGGAGGCTGTGTACTGGCTCTTCCCCCCCACCCCCACTTTGTTCCTTCTCCCTCCCTCTCTGTGCCCCTCTCTCCTGCCTGCCCTCTCTACCCCTTCCCCTTTTCTAGAAGATCCAGGAGCCATTTCTCCAGTCTGTTTAGACTCTTGCCAAAGCCTTGTCTCGGAGATGTTTCGATACGGTGTTTTCCCCCCACGGGGAATGGAAGATGGCAGGTGGTGTCACAGACCCGCTCTGAAAAGCAGACGGCCACCTCCCATGGGCCCCCCCACATCTAGACTGGAGCTTCCTGAGACATAAATAATCAGAGACACCCAGCAATGGGACTCCTAGAAGAATCCAGCTGATTTCGTCCGCATCCAAGTCTGCTCTTACAGAAGGTGAGGACAGAGCTCCTGCCTCACCCAGTGATCATGGCAGAAAGAGTTTGGATGTTGGGGTCTAAAAGACTGGGTTCACATCCTGAACCAGCTCTTAACTTCAGGACTTTGGGCAAGCTGCTTAATTGCTCTAAGTCGAGCTTCTTCATCTGTAAAATGAATATAATGATTGCCTCTTGAGAGGTCCCTGTAAGGATTAACGAAAACACCACCCGCGCCATGTCTGGCGTACAGTAAGTGCTTGGTATCAGTGGTCTGTCAACGTCTTGGGGGCAAGGACCATGGCTGGGAACGTCTGATTGCCAGCTCTATCCCCAGCGTCCAGAGCTTAGGTTCTGCGCAAGTATGTCGTAATATATGCATCTCCATCTTTTAAAATATAAATATGTAATGATGCTGAGCTCCCTCCAGACCAATAAGAACTGGACTGTTGCTTCCCAGGTGCCAGGGCCAGGATAAGAGTGAGGCAAGGGACGCATTCCCCTTGCGAGCAAAATTTAAGTGGGCACCAAAATCCCAATCATCAAGATAAATAATATTTTGATGGGCACCAGCCTGTGCCTGTGTATGATATAGCTCTGTCCACGGGGTCTTGTATCTTTGCATCATAGGCTCTGACCAAAGTTTTGGTGTTTGAGCAGGACGCTCATCCTTCCATTCAAATTACAGACATTCAAGGGCCCCCTGCCATGCTCCAGCCCCCGGGCTGGACTCTGCAGACAGAGAAATAACTTGCAAAATTGCACCTGTCCTTATAAGCACCAGTTCTCACATCACAAGTGCAGGGCCTGTGCCAACTGCTCTCAGAGACCCGGACAGGGGCCGTGTGAGGTTAGAGGAGAGCATGACTAATTCACCTTCAGCCAGGAAGTCGCTTGAAATGCAGAGGAGCTTTCCTGCCTCCCATCCTGTGACAACTGACACACCTTTGACAGATGAGTAAGAGGTTGTCAGCCAGAGAAGACAAACCCAGCACTGTCCCCATTTGACATACAAAGAAACTCAGCTCAAAGGCACACAGTGTAAGTGGTAACACCCCTCATTGTTCACTTCCTGTTCTTTATGGGTGACCAAATGGCCCTAAACTCTTCTATCGAGATCCCAAATGAGCAGCAGCATGAAATGACGGCTAAGAGCATTGAGTCAGACAGCTCTGGGCCCAAATCCCCACTCAGCACCTTCTAAACTGGGACCCCTTAGGCAAACCACATCGTCTCTCTGAGCCTCAGTTTCTTCATCAATAAAATGGGGATGGGGTGCCACCCCCACGAGCATTGTGGGGATTAAACAAAGTACCAAATATGGTGCCAGAGAGATGGACAGCACTCAGGAAGTGGAAACTACTGTCATTATTTTCAAAAATGGGTTGCAATGTCCACTGCCAAATATAACCTATGCTTACAAAACAATCCAGCAACTCAGTCCCTTGATGAGAAACTAAGAGTGAAACGGCCTGTCGGATGCAATGAGCGGTGAGTTCATTGAGAAAGTCAAGTGCAAAGACGTCATCACCTGAAAAGCCAGGAAAGCTCATTGGTTCTCAACTGAGACTGCACGTTAGAATCACCTGGGCCCACTCCCCGGGCTTCTGTTTTCATTGGTGAAAGGGTGATTTAAGGGTGGGAAGCTTATGAGGGGCTCATGGCACAGGTAGAGCAAGATTTCTCACAAAAGAAGTAGGATATAATGAAGAAAAAGTTTATTTTACTGTCTCAGAGAGAAAAAGGGCAGGGGGGAGAGAGAGAGAGATGGTGTGGCACCCAAAAGGAAGAAGAGGGGAATGCCGGCCCCAAGCCAAAGAGGCTGGGGGCTTTTATAGGGAATTATAAAGGGTAAACAAAGGGTTAATGCTGCACGTTGATAACAGAAGCAGCTGCGAAGCTGTGTGTCTGTTTTTCCATTTTTTTTCTCTTCTCTGTCAGTCTGTCTTATCAGAGTCTTTGGAATCTGCTCTGGCAGGAACTTGGGGTAGGGGGGCTCACACCCCTGCTGTACATTTAGGACTCTTCAAGGCTCAAGAAAAGGTTGGTCTTATCTGATTTCTTAGAATGTGGTCAGGCAGATGCTGAAGGGAGGTCTAACAGATGCTGAGGGGCTCCATGACCTCTTCTGTTTGTTCTGTATTTTTCCAGTTCTGCAAAACAAGCTCATAAAACAAGTTAACCCTCCCCTCCCCCCAGGTAGTCAAGAAAGAAGCAAACGCTGGAGCCAGCAGACCGTTGTATTCAGGAATGCTTTTGTGTTAGATGATTTACAATACTAGCAATGCCGTCCTTTCAACTGGGCTGGAGGGGAATCCGCATCATTATTTTGTAAAGTTTTCCTAGGTGGCCCATGAGCAGCCAGGGGTGAGAACAGCCCAGAGGGTGGAAGGAGAAGGGGTCCTAGCAGAAGGCAGGGACTGGTAATGACCTGGGAACAGATCCATGGATGTCCACTTGAAAGATTATTCTTTCACAGCAACTTCATGTTTTATGCATTTTTCTATATGAATATTATATATCATAGTCTTGACTTTTTATGATGGAGAATTTAAAACATATTCTACGTAAACAAACCAGTATAGTGCATCTCCATGAGCCATGACCCAGTTCCCCAAACAATCAACGCCCAGCTAGCCCTGCCTCTCCACATCCCCTGGCTCTAGCTCCACCAGTGTTTTGAAACAAAGGCCAGCCATGAAATCATTTCATCTGTAAGTATTTCCATGTGTAACTCTAAAAGATCAGGGCTCTTTTTTAGTAAAACCACCCTACCACCTAGGAAATGAATCATTCCTTGATGTCAGCAAATATCCAGTAGATGTTCACATTTCTAGTTGTCTCATAAATAGACTTTTTGTTACTTTTCTTCAGGATTTAAATAAGATCTGCACATTAGCAACTGGCTGCTTTGTCTCCTAAGTCGCATATGTATGTTCTATTTCAGTGCTTCTGACACATTAGTGTGCATATGAGTTTCCTGGGGATCTAGTTAAAATGCAGATTCTAACAGAGTAGGTCTGGGGCGGGGCCTGAGGTTCTGCATTTCTGACATGCTCCCAGCAGATGCTGAAGCTGCTGGTGCGTGGACCACACCTTAAGTAGCAGAGCTCTATTTCATAGTTTTTTAAAGGGATGTAGACATCTTGGGAGGGCACAGACTGGTATAAAATCCTGGGAGCTAAACCACTGCTGCAAGGGTCCCCAACCTATGGTGAGTTGTATTACAATGTAATAATAATAGAAATACAAGTGCACAATAAATGTAACGTGCTTGAATCATCCCGAAACCATCCCCTCTCCCCGCCCTGGTCCGTGAAAATGGTCCCTGGTGCCAAAAAGGTTGGGGACGGCTGCCCTGCTGGCTGGGAAGGGCCCTCACCTTCTCTTGAGCTGCTGTTGATAATCACACCTGCTGTGAGTGTTGAAATGTCAAAGGCAACACCTGGCCCTCCAGAATTGGCACCTGACACCCTCCAAGAGTTCGTCCCAGCAGGGTCTGGCCATCCCAAAGCCAGAGGCCACCTCGTCAAGAACCTGGAAACCTCTGGAAGTGCATTGATTTGTTCAGTTTCTGGCAGACAGATGGAAACGCAAGCTGCCCGAAATAAGGCAGTTACCTTTTCTCGCAGTTATAGGTTTAATTAAAAAGCCCCGTGCTGCCAGATTCCAAGCACCCTCCACTGATCTGTGAGACCTATTGATTGCTTAGCTCTCCCCTCAAGACACAGCAGAGTAGAAGACTTTATCTTCCTTTAATCAGACCGGCTGCCCTCAGATCCGGCTCTGACAGGGCTGCCAAGTTCTGCTACCCAGCTTCTATTGCCCAACCCTTGGCCAGCCCCGAATACGGTAGGCAGAGTCACACAGCCATCACCGGCCACAGTGAGCTGCGCTCTGTGCCCCCACGAGACTGCCAGGCTAATGAGAAAGGCAGCGACACCGTCATCACCACAGCCAAGACGAACTGAACACACACCACGTGCCAGGCAGGGCGCCAATACTTCAAATGCATTCTCTCATCTTTTTCATTAGCATAGTTAACTTATCTCTGTATCATTCCCCAATTACCCAATCTAATGTTACCTGCACCAGGCATTTGCTCTTTCATATCAGCTGTTTTATTTTCTTCATAGCCCTTATTACTACCTGAAACCACGTTCATTTACTCGCCTCCTTTCATCGTCTCAGCCCTTGCATTATAAACACCCTGAAGGCAAGGATTTTGCCTTTCTCATTTGGTTCAGTGTCCCGGCACCTAAAATAGCCCCCCACACATAGAAAGTTCTCGATAAACGTGTGCTGAACGTGATTGATCACATTTACTCTTCCCAGCAACCTAGGAGCTCATTTAGTTTTATGCCCATTTTACAGATGAGGAAACTGAGGCTCAGAGACGAAAAGCAATTTACCCAAATGTACCCACATAGGAAGTTGTATAGCCGAGGTTGAACCCCGAGTCTAACTCTAGCAAGGATTCATAACCTGGGGTCAGGGAACTGGATGGAAAAAAAATACCTCTGAGAAAAAATGTTGCTAACATCTAATTGGAATGTAGCAATTCTCTCCCTTGAGCGTAGGCAACAAACTGCAGTAGTGTCAGCAGAACCTGTGACTTTGTCACCAATAGGAATCATAGATATTTTCATGTCCCGTTACACGTGCTGCAGAGATGTTGGAATATCATTTACACTCATCACTGCTTTGAAATTATAATCGTAATGATGTTGCTGATCCACCACCCAATCTTGTTATTTAGTGTGTTAATAAAGAAGCATGGGTATTGCTATATCACAATTTGGCTTTGTAATATTTTGATAACTGTATTTCCATATAGTTGCTTGCCTTTGTAATCCTATGGATTTTATATTTAAAAACATTATTGTAAGAAGGGCTCATAGGCTTCCCCAGATAGCAAAGGGGCCCCACAGTGCAGAAGAGATTCAGAACTGGGCTCTAGAGTCCACATTCTGACCACCTGCCTACGAATAACTCACGGCTCAGACTGAAGGTGGGCATTAAAAAGAACCCTGGGCAGGATTCCAACTCTCCTCCCTCCAAGGGTGGGGACACTGAGGTCCAGCGTGGGGACGTGACCTGGAAGAACACACAGCAAGGTAGCACCTGCGTCTGAACTACAATCCAGGTTGTCTCACTCGTAGCCCAGCACCTTTCCAGCTGTACCATGCTGCCACCTAAGGACACCAAGCATTCTAAGCCCAGAAGTTTGTGGACTGTGGCCCTCAGTGGTGGGCCACTTGGAGGCAGTTTGTGCAGTGGGCAAGGCTCTGGTTCACTGGCCTGCAGTGACTCATATTCACTTGATCACATAAAGCAGTCACTATTCTCTCACACACTGCCAGCGGGGATGCAAATAAGTTCAGCCACCTTGCAAAGCAATTGAGCAGGACCTCGTAAAAATGGGGTTGGCCGTTTTTACTTTGGCCCAGTAATTCCACCACCAACACCCCCAAAGTATACCCCAGAGCAGTGGGTCTCAACCCTGAATGCATATTTGAACCACCTGAGGAGCTTCTAAAACAACTAATGCTTACCCCAGACCACTCAATTAAGAATTTGGGGGGTGGGACATTGGTGTGATCGTGAAAGCTTCCAGGTGATTCTACCTGCAGCCAAGTTGAGAACAACTGGCATCGGGAAATACTCCACGTAGGCATAAGAAGGCTAGTGCAGTACACTCACTGAAGTGCTATTCACAATGGCAAGGCAGCAGACACAACATAAATGCCCATCAACACAGGAATAGCTTGAGAAAACAAAGGCAGTTACTAACATAGTGAAATGCTATACAGAAGTTAAGAGAAATTAACTAGCTCTTTGTGTATCAGCAAGGATTGGTCTCAGAAACACAATGATGAGTAAAAAAAAAATCAAGTTGCAAAATATACATATAGCGTGCTACATCTTTGGGTTTTTAGAGCAATACTAAAGGTGCATACAGATGTGCATGGAAGTATTGGAAGGTCCTTAAGGCTACATACCCATGTTCATAAGAGCAATGAGGGGCAGGAATTGGGTATGCTGGCTAAAGAGACTTTAGTTTTGCATTTTTTTAAAAAGGAGAATATATTTATATTTTATACAAGCAATCAAAATTGATTCAAAAATCAGCATATTTTAAAATATTACAGTGATTCTATGTATTGTACTAGGCTCAGGAAAAATGAACCTGAATAGGAGACCTCATGAAAGATACAGCCCAGAGGAGGAGAAGACAGTGCAACCAGAATACAGCGTTTTCAGTCTGTGACGGGGGAGAGCTATGGAAGATCCAGAGAGAAGCTCCTAACTGTGCTTGTTAGCAACTGCTGCATAACAAGCCATCCCAACACTCAGCAGCACAAAACCACTTTATTATACTCGTGGACTCTTTGGGTCAGGAATTTGGATAGGGCACAGTGGGGATGTTCCATGATGTCTGGGGCTTCAGCTGAGAAGTCCAAAGTGCTGGGGATAACTAGACAGCAATCTGGAATCATCTGGTGACACGCTAACTCACATCGGTGGTTGTTGCTGGCTGTTATCCAGAACACCTGCAGGGGGCCTCTCCACAATGTCTCTCTATGTGGGTTAATTTGGGCTTCCTCACAGCATGGGATTGGGTCGCATGAGTGAGTATCCCCACAAAGCAAGGTGGAAGTGCATGTTATTTTATATTCTAATCTTGGGGTCACATAGCATCACTTCTGCTGTACTCTTTGGATGGAGGCAACCACAAAGCTATGCCCAAATTCCAGGCGACAGGACATGGGTCCCATCCCTCAACGGGAAGAGTATCAAGGTCACCTTGTAAGAAGAGCATGTGGGATAGAAACTATTGTTGCTGCCATCTTTGGAAAATGCAGTCTGCCACTCTGACCCATCTCCCGGGGGACAGCTGAGACTTACAGGATAACTAGGAGTTAGCCTGGAAAGGGGCAAGCAAGAGTGCTCCATGCAAAGGAAATAACAAGGTCAAAGTCCTAGAGTGAAAATGAGGGTGTGCCCCAAGGCATACTTAGGAAACCGGTCATCGCCTTGTGCTGGAGGAAAGGGTGGAAGGTGCAGTTGAGAAGCAGGCAGGGGCCAGGTGGCTTGTGGGGCCTCCTGAGCCACGTTAAGGACTTTGGTCTCCATCCTCACAACAGGAGCCACTGACGCATGTTAGGCAGGGGGCTGTCGCCATCACGTGTCTCCTCTTGGGCGGAGGACGAAGGAAAGGGAATAGGACAGGAAACAGAGAGGCTGGCTGAGCAGCACTGTGGTCGCCAGGTGAAAGTGGAAGGTAGCAGTGGGGTGGAGAGAAGTGGACAGAGCTGAGAGATGCTTTGGAGGCAAAATTGAGGGACTTGGTGACAGATTCAACATGAGGAGTAAGGAGTCCAAGAAGATGCCCCTTCAGCTAGGCACTTCTGGTCCTCAGGGATCCAACCAGATCCCTAAGTAGCCTAAGCCCAGGCACGTATCCCTTTAGATTTTCTCTGGCCAAGAACCCTCTGGATCAATAAAACTCTGGCTAAAGAAGGAGCCTTCCAGCAAGGAGGGTCACCCTAAGATTCAAGAGATCTCAGATCAAAAGTCAACATGCTGATATGGCATGCTCTGGCCTCAGGGCCTTTGCACCAGCTGTTCCCTGTGCCTGGAACGGTCTTCTCCCAGATATCTCCACAGCTTGTTGCCTAATTCCTTCCGATCTCTACTCAACAGCTTCTCAATGAGCCCTCCCCAGGCCACCTTACCTGAAATATTAACCTCACCACCCCAACACTGAATATTATGTCTTTCCTACTTAATTATTTTCTACGTCTCTCCATGTCTGTCTTTTCTGCCAGAACGTGAGCTCCTCAAGACCAAGGGCTGTGGTTGGTTTGGTGCCAGCTGTATCATGCCTGGCACAGACTTAGGACTCCATAAATATTTGTTGAATTTAGCCATCCATCCATCCATCCATTCATTTATTGAACACCTACTCTGGGCTGGGCACACCACAAGTAATTTTACAACAACCCCGCACGGGAGGTATTAGCATCTCTAGTTCAGACGAGGAAACTAAGGCTCAGAGAGAAGGGTGTTGCCCCAGGTTATCCACACAGAAATTGGCAGAGCCAAGTGGGGCACCTAGGTCTGTGTGGCTCCAAAACCCTCCCTCTTTCTGCACAGCCCCAGGAGGCAGGACCTTCGAGACCTGATGTGAGAGGGGAACCTGCTGCCACTGACTGGATATGAGGCCCTGGCTGTCGCTCACACCCTCGGTTCTGTAGGAAACAGGACACAGTGGCCAAAGCACTGCCACGTCCCCCTTTCTCCATGTTGTGACAACATGGTGCGATCCTGTGACTGCTCAGCAGCTCAATTCGAAGTGCTCTGACCTACTCCAAATGAACGTAAGACCTTCTTGTAGGGAATAGCACCGTATTTGGTGACTTCCAGCCCCGCTCTTCGTATTGCTGCTTATTTTTCAAATTCTGCAAGTCTCTATTTTAAAATGAAAAAAACCTGACCTCCTTCTGGTTTTTAGTTGAAAGATGAATCTCTGGTATTTTCCATCTACTAACCAGAACCTGGACCTTCCTGTGGTCCCAAATGAGTGTCACTTCCCTTCTCCCACCTCCCCCACCTTCCTCTTTGTACGGGCTGCTAGGTGGGCACCCTGACCAGGGCCCCCTCGTTAGCGTCTCCACTGCCAGCCTTGGGCCCTCATCTCAGTTTGGGGGTAGCCTCTGCCACCTCCTCACCCCAAGGCCCCGTGGGACCCCAGCACCAGCTTGCAGTCCCATCCAGCGAGCTCCTCTCCCTGGGGCACAGCCCCTCCACTACCTCCTTTCTTCTAGAAGAGTTGTCGGGGGCTGGATGACTCTCATACTGAAAAGAGGCCAGCACCAGGTCAGACACACCTGCTTCAAATCTCAGCTCTGACCCTATGAGCTGTGTGGCCTCAGTCAAGTCTCTTGACCTCTCTGAGCTGCCTTTTCAAACCACTGCTCCACATTCACAGCTGGGTCTCATCTTTGACAGTCCAGTAGGCTAGAAGAGACCCCCTTGTTGCCCCAAGTCAGACCACAGAATTCCTAGACTTCCTAGATTTTACCTGGCAGATAAGAAGAGATAAATAGTCTTCACCTGTCCCCTCTGCCTGTTGAAAGAGGGTCGCTAACAGGCTCTAGTGCCTGCGGGGCAGGTCGTTTATCACCTGAGCTAGGATAATTAGCTAAGAAGAGAGAAGCAAAGGGATTATGTCTTTCTGATGAACCAGCCTCAAGCCAGCCTGCACATTCACCTGAGGTCTTAGACCTCTTGTGTGTCAACAAAGGCACCTAACCCAGCCCAGGGGGATGCAGAAAGCCTTCCAAGGGAGGCCTAGGGGCTCAAAGCAAAGGGAGCTGCAGACAGCCAGGACCCGGAGGTCAGAGGGCACTCACTTCCTAAGAGATGGATCCGTTCCCAAGGCTGCAGAAACCCCCTGATCATGGTGATGGATTCCTGAGTCTGTGTCCTCTGCCCCGGCCTCTTCCCTGAATGTCTGACCGAGGTCCGTGGACAGCTAACTTGACATCACAAACTCAATGTGGCCAAAGCCAACTCTTGATATTTTTCCTTCCCCAAGCGGTTCTTTCTCCCCCATTTTCCCACTTTCTTAGGTCAAACATGTGACTTCAGAGCCTATGTGTTTAATCACCCCACATGAGTTTTTAGGGGACTTACTGACAGCTGGCCCCCCAGCTTCAAAGAATCCCCAGTGCCCCAGGGATGGGGCTGGAATAACAGGGAGAAACACATGGTGTGCCTGGGGGGGAGGTGAGAGATGGGTGGCAAAGAGGTGAAGGAATCAAGTGTCTGAAATGTGACCTTCCTACAAAGCCTCCCAAAAACCTTCTTAGAGTCTGCTGAACTCATATAGGTCTAGTGTTAATACTGTGAATGATTTTTTTTGTAGTTGTTATTGTGCAAAAAAATTTTTAATTTAAATTAAAAAAAGATGTGATATGCTGCAGGTCAGAGGCATCCCACTGGGAGCCAGAGCCCTAGAGGCAGAAAAAGCCAGGAGTCAGCAGAAATCCTAGCAAGGGTGTGGGACCTCCTGGGGAGTGGAGCAGAGGTGGGGGAGGAAGAACAGACATTCGGGGAAATTTTACTGAGATCACAAGGGGCAAAAATGCCCCCAGATGACATCTGGTTTACATTAAGAAGTGAAGGAGCAAAGAATAATAATACTAGAAATGGGATGCTAGTCATGGGCGCTACAGGCAAGTCCAGCAGTCTCTAAAACCAGCTAGAGAGATAAAAGCAAACTTGACTCAATAAAAGGTAGTACCAGTTATTCTGTGTGTGTGTATGATATATATCAGTGTGTATACATGGATGGGAGGATGGGAGGATGGGAGGATGGGAGGATGGGAGGATGGGAGAATGGGCGGGTGGATGGGAGGGTGGATGGGTGGATGGGCAGGTGGATGGGCGGGTGGATGGGGGGTGGATGGGTGGGTGGGGGGCGGAGGGGGGTGCGTGAGGGGGGATGGGGGGGGGGGGGGGGGGGGGGTGGGGGGGGGGGGGGGGGGGGGGGGGGTGGGGAGCGGGATGGAGGTGGGGGGATGGGGGGGGGGGGATGGGGGGGTGGGTGGAGTGGAGGTGTGGATGGGAGGGATGGGGTGGAGCGGTGGAGGGTGGATGGTGGATGGGGGGGATGGGAGGATGGGTGGATGGGGAGGGGGATGGGGGGAGGGTGGGGGATGGAGGGGGTGGGGGAGGGGGGGGGGGGCGGGGTGGAGGATGGGAGTGGATGGGAGGTGGTGGGAGGAGGATGGTGAGAGTGGATGGCGGGTGTATGGGAGGATGGGAGGGTGGATGGGAGGGATGGGGGTGGATGAGGGTGGGTGGATGGGCGGGTGGATGGGAGGATGGGAGGGTGGATGGGAGGATGGGTGGGTGGATGGGTGGGTGGGCGGGTGGATGGGAGGATGGGAGGATGGGTGGGTGGATGGGCAGGTGGATGGGTGGACGGGACGATGGGTGGGTGGATGGGCAGGTGGATGGGCGGGTGGGCAGGTGGATGGATGGGTGGATGATGTATGATGGGTGTGATGAGTGTGTGGACGGGTGGATGGGCGGGTGGATGGGGTGCACAAACGACTCCTGTCCTCCAGCCCTCAAACCAACTCTCTTCTGCCTCAAGGCCAGTGACACTCCCACTGTCCTTCCTCCTCCCTCCTGCATCCTGCTCTCCCCCGTGGCTAGCGAACGCTCCACGCCCGCACCTCACAAGCCCTCGCTCCAGTCCTGCATTGAGCGCGGGGCCCACACGGCAGGACATTCGCGGTCCTGCGCTGCCACCTACAGGCAGTCCCGCGCTCCTGCCGAGAGGAGCGGCCGGCGGCTTTAGACCCCCAGGGCGCGGTCACATTTCCTCGCCTTGTTCGCAAAGGGAAACTGCAGCGCTTGGAGGCGCTTGGCAAAGACTTGGCAGAGCCCGGGGGAGGAGTGGGGGCTGGTTTCGGCTCAGAATCTTCTTTCAGTGGTGAAAGCACTGGGCTAATTCAGGTGCACAGAGCCCAGAGAGGTAGGTAAAGCAGAGCAGGGAGAAAGAGGGAGGCAGCGGCCCCACTCCCCTGCCCTCTGCACCCTCTGCGGGACTGGAACGCGTCACCCCCTCTCTCCTCCGCAGGCCTTACCTTGTTCAACGGCGACACAGGCTAGAAGAGCCCTTTAAATCATATGCCAAGATTTTCCACACACATGCTGGCTCATTTCACTTCACAACAGCCCTGTGAGGTGTGGATCCGGTTAGAGTTATCACTTAAGAAAAAGAGACCCATAGAAGGGCCGCGGTCGGCCCTCCGTGTCCGTGGGGTCCACATCCATGGATGCAACCAACTGCGGATCACAAACACTTGGGGAAAAAATTGCCTCTGTGCTGAACATGTACAGACTTTTTCCTTGTCGTTATTCCCAAACAATACAGTATGACAACTATTTACGCAGCGTTTATGTTGTATTAGGTATTGTAAGTACTCTAGAGATGATTTAAAGTATACAGGAAGATGTGATAGGTTATATGTAAATACTAAGCCATTTTATATGAGGAATTTAAGTATCCTCGGATTTTCTTCCCTGCAGGGGGGTGCCGGAACCAATCCCGCATGGATACCAGAGGACAATTCCATTAGGAAACTCCCAGAAAGAAAGACGAGCTGGATAAACTGGCCTGGGAAAACACAGGAACCAGGACAGCTCAGAAAATCCCAGGAGGAGGAAACTGGGGACTCTCAAGGTTTCCAACTTCCTTCCCTAAAGGTAAATTCGTGCAATAGAGGGTCTGGCGGGCCCAGCCTAAATTATGTGGCCACCTTAGAGGTGAAGTCCCATGACTGGCAGGTGTCAGAGACTGGTGTCCCCAAGGAAGGGATGCTGAGCATCCCAAAGCAACAGCTGTTCCCCTTTCACAGGCAGGAAAACTGAGTCTCAGAGGAGTTTTGATGTGGCTGGTATGTCATTCAGGTTCTTGCAGGTTGTAAGGAAAAGAAACATTCTCAGGTTCCATTATGAGATCGGGAAGGCCAAAGTCGTACTGCCCAACCAGGGCTGCCAGCGGCTGGAACAGCTTCAGGTCACACGACAGCAGCTCTGTAACTCAGGGGGCCATCCTAGCTCTGGACCCTGGGCGCCACCATGACGCTGGGTCAGCACGGCTGGGTCTTGGCTTATTCCTCTGCTATCTCCACTCCACTCTCGAGCTCCCAGTTCCTGCTGACTTGTGGCTGCTGCTGACTCAGGTTTCTGCTGACTCACGATTCTTGTCAACTCATGGCTCCCCTCACCCACAGCTTTTGCTGACTCAAGGCTCCCTCTTACAACTCTCCTTCTGCCCCCAGTACTAACAACTAATACTTCTTCTGTGTCTCATTTCACATTCTCCGAAAGAAAGGATCCGAATTGTTCGGTTGGTCCCTAATATCCCTGTTGGTTGGATTTCCCACACTTGGGTGTCCACTCCTGCCCAATCTGCTGTATCCCGGGTCATGAGGTGCAAAGTGGGGTAACTCAGTGTAAAGAAGCCCTCAGAAGGGGCGGTGGGTGTGGCAGGGATGCAGATGTAATGGGCTTCTCTATGACCAAGCAGGACCAGGGTTAGAGTCCAGGTGTTTTCCCACCTGAGCATCCAGGCTGCCCTATCCCACAGGATCAAAAAATAAGAATAACTAGCACTGACTGCTCACTGTGGGCCAAGCACCAGTCTAGCCTCACACGGATTATCTTAATCCTGACCACAGTCCCAGGAGGTGGCCTCTTTAATTGTGCCCATTTCACAGAAATGAAAGCTTATGAAGAAAGGATAAATAACAGGCTCAAAGTTATACCCCTAGTAAGTGGCAGAATGAGATCTAAATAGTAAGTCCTTACCTATCAATAATTACTTTAAAGATAAATGGGTTAAACTCCCTAATAAAAAGACATAGAGTGGCTAAATGGATTGAAAAAAACAAAATCTGACTATACGCTGTCTACAAAAGACTCACTTTACTTTTTTTTCCTTGACAAATAAAAATTGTATATATTTATGGTGTATACCTTGATGTTTTGATATATGTATACATTGTGGAATGGCTAAATCAGTCTAATTAACATATACATTACCTAGTGTACTTATTTTTTGTGGTTAGAATACTCTCTTATCAATTTGCAGGTATTAACTATAGTCACCATGATGTACAATAGATCTCTTGAACTTGTCCCTCCTGTCTAACTGCATCTGGCACCCTTTCACCCCACACACCCTCCCCCGCCTCTGGTGACCCCCATTCTACTCTCCACTTCTGTTAGCTCAAGTTTTTCACTTCCTTGGTTAAATTTATTCCTAAGTTTGTTTGTTGTTTTGTTTTGTTTTTTGTAGCTCTTATAAATGGGATTGTTTTCTTGATATCTTTTTTGAATAGTTACAACAAAAGCAAAAACCTACAGCAAAGGAAACAATCAACAGAGCAAGAAGCAACCAGTGGAATGGGAGAAAACATTTGCAAACCGTATATCCGATAAGGGGTTAACATCCAAACTATGTGAGGAACTTAACTCAAGAATGTACACTGTTGGTGGCAATGTTAATTAGTAGAGCTATTACGGAAAACAAAAAACTAGAACGTTAGGGTGGCTATTATCAAAAAACAAAAGATAACAAATGTTATCTCACTCTGGTTCTGAAAAAACAGGGTTTGTTTGGGGTTTTTTCCCCCATCAGCCGAGGCAGAGCACACTGGGCCCTGCACACTATTCTGTTCCCTTCACGTGTTGTCCCCACTGACCACAGGCCCAAGCCCTGCTAAAGCTGTGGCTTGTGACCGTGCCCCAAGCTGATGGATAGACGAGCAGGGAGGGGAGCAAATCCTTACCCTACACCTAGTAGAACATGAAGAATTCACCTCTGGCTTGCGAAGCCAAAGTCAGTCTCCCAAACTGTCATTGAGAAGCTCCTAATGCATGAATGAGGGGGTTGACTTCCTTCCCAGACAGACAAGGACAGAGGAAACGGACGCCATGAGAGGGATCAGCTACTCAGAGAATCCAGACACCCTCTGCCAAGGAAATCCCACTTGTAAAAATAAGAGGATTATTTGGCTGTGAAATTTGCTTAATAATTGAGTAGGAAACTTATTTTGATTCCCGAGAAAAAAGCCAGACATTGAGCAATGTAAATTCCTGTTTAGCCAGGAGCCAAATAAGCGGACAATATGAATTACTAGATTCTTCCCCGCAAACCAGACCCGCATTCTATTTCACAGGAAAGAAACAAGAAAATAAAAGCCTCTGACATCTGGATTTTTCTCTAACCAGCAAAGTGCCAGAATGGGTTGGGGAGGGAACTGCAGGCATTTTCCCATCCTCCTTCTCTCTCTCTACACTGGAGCCCCTCAGAGTCACCCAGAGAGCACCAACCCTATCCCCCTGGTGTTCTTTTGTGAACCACGCAGATCCTCTGAGGGCTAGCAGAGAGAGTGGCTCATGACCAGGCAATGACACGAATGAGTCAATGCCCCAGTGGGCAGAAGCCACCAAGAAACAGAGAGCAGGGTCAGCTCACCCAGCCAAATGGGGCGGGATGAGGGAAGGCTTGAGCGAATTTCACCTTTCACATAGCTCGAGAGTGTTTGTATTTGTTCTAAGTAAATATCTAACAGTTGACCAGATAGTTGCAAAACATGACATTCCCCACTCCCCTTTAAAAGTGGCTGATGATACAAGAACATGTCACATTAGAGAGTGGGAAAAAGCCTCACTTGTATTTTTGGGTTCTGATACGGGTAACAACAGCTGTTATGATTTTCTGAACATTGATCCCATGCCAGACACCGGCCTAAGCACTTAGCGTGTTCACTCATTGAATCCTCATGACAAGCCCATGAAGCCAGTACAGTGGTTAAGACAGAGGCCAGGGTTTGAATCTGCCTCCTCCAAACACTGGCTGTATGACCAAGTGACTTCTCTATGCCTCAGTTTCCTCACCTGTAAAATAGGTATAATAATAGTTCTCACCTCGTAACACTGATGTGAAAATTGGATATTATATGACAAGCATCTGGAATAGTATGCACCACACAAGTGTGGCATCATCACCACTATCATCATCAACATCATCATCATCATCGTCGTCGTCATCACAGATGAGATAACTAAAGCTCAGAGGGAAGAATTCTAAACCCACAGCCCTGGTTTACTCTCAGGCTCATTATCAAGCCCCTGCCCTCCCCATGCTCCCGCCCACACAGTGGCTAGGTTGCATTCTTCAAGCCCCTGTCCTTTGGACACCTCAAGAAGCGGAGACATCGCATCTCTCTCTTTGGGAGCAGTCGTGCTGGAAGTCTAGCTGGATGTGGACCTGCCCACCCGCCCACAACAAATCTCCTTCCCTGGCACACCATGTTCCCTGGCTTCACTTGCCATACTGTGTGCTTTTCTAAAAGGATGCAGACATGTAACTCCGTCCCACACCAGCCGGTGTTGTTACTTTAACAACAAGAGAGAATATATCAAACAATGGATCCTCAGTGTCTTTCTCGCCATACCTGGGTGCATTTATTCTAAACACATGCCCATCCTCTCAGCCCCAAAGACAAGAAAGTAAAGAAAGGAGACAGGAGAAAGATGCCTGTCTAACTAACTCAAGACTATTTTGGTTTGCTTTTCCTTTATGCCATTCTTCCCCACAAAGGAGAAAAAAGAAAAGAATTAAAAGTTTCACTGCTAGAAAGACTTTACCCAATGTAATAGCATTGTGGATGCATTCATTTATTCAAAAACTATTTCCTGAGGAGCTAATATGTGCCAGACACTGTGCCAAGTTCAGGACTCCACCTCTGCTGATAGAACCATTGTGATACTTAAACGAAGACTTCTTGGTATCTGAGGGTTTGCTATTCATGTAATTTGAATTAACTTTAATGGTAATAACCCTACACTTCACTGGCCTACTTCCCTGCTGGCTCCCAGGGGTCTACATCTTCTGCAAAGTGCTCTTTCTTTAGTTCCTTGTCTATGGTTTCCCTTGGCTTTATGAGCATGTTTAAGACAGTTGATTTAAAGTCATTGTCTAGTAAGTCCAATACCTGGACTACTTCAGGGATAGTTTCTATTAATTCCTTTTCTTTCTGTAAGTGAGCAATACTTTGTTTCTTTGCATGCCTTGTGAATTTTTGTTGAATATATGGCAACACTGGAAATCAGATTCTCCTCCCTTCCCAGGGTCTCTTGTTGCTGCCTGTCGTGGGTTGCCGTTGTTTTCTTGTTTGGTGAATTTTCAAAACTATTTTTGTAAAGTCTGTAAAATTAAAAATTAAAAAAAAATTAGCCAGGCACGGTGGCATATGCCTGTAGTCCCGGCTACTCATGAGGCTGAAGTGGAAGGATCACCTGAGTCCAGGATTTTGAGACCAGCCTGGGCAGCATAGTGAGACCCTGTCTCAAAGATAAATTAATTAATTAAATAAAATGCCTGGAGCCAATAAAAAGGAAAAAAGACAAAAAGGAAGGAAGGGAGGGGGGAAGGAAGGAAAGAAATACTATCCTAATCTTTGCAAATTGGAGCAGTATGGCTGCTTGGTGCAACTGAGGAACATATGGCAATTTAAACAATTCGTATCACTAATTTGTATATATGAGATCTAGACACAAAATGTGTGACGTGATACCAATCCTTTAGATTAGCAATTTGATTGACATTGAACACTAGAACTGGAAAAAGTTACTTAATAAAAATATTTAATAAGATCTAAGTTTTCAAAAATTTTAAAAGATTTCAGCTTTAAGTAATTTTTATTTAAAACTTTGATAATCACTATTCATATTATTTGTATTTTGCCCTGTAAATCTAATGAATACTTTTGAATGTTAGAAGGCAACTTTATTGATTTAAGTTTTGAAATTTTTTTATTTTTACATTTACTTTCAGTTGTATTTTTATGAAAATATATTCAAATTTTTATATTTTGAAATTAATTACAATTTATTTTTCCTTTGGATCATTACTACCAGAACATAAATTATGCAAACTTTTATTAAAACATTTAATGATTTTACAGAAATGAAAGCAAAAGAAATACATCTTATGGAATAAATGTATAATAGTTTACAAAGTATGAATGTCTTTATTTCTCATCCAAATATTGTTGGCCCATCAACTGGCCCAGACATGTACAATAATTAAATTCAGTTTTCTTTGCTACTTTGCCAACTTCCAGTCATATAAAGCCAGATTTGTTTGGGTTTTGTTGTTGTTGTTGTTATGACGGTTAAGATGGAGGGATAGAACAAACTTTATTAAACAGCTTGGTAGCTTGATTTATAATTTTTAAACATATAGACATGGTACATGGGTCTCCTTTTGAACTCTTGCCCTGGATACCGTCTGCTTGCAGTTAGGGTGTGTTCTAACGGAGCAGTGGTTCTCAATCGGCAGTTATTTTGATCCCCTCCAGGGGATATTTGGCACCATCTGGAAACATTTTTAGTTGTCTTGACTGGCATCTAATGGGTGGGGAGGCCAGGGATGCTGCTAAATATCCTACCACATACAAGACACGCCCCACACAACAAAGAATTATCCAGCCCAAAATGTCAATAGCGCCGAGGTTGAGACGCCCTGCATTAGGGGGTAACATGAAGAAAGGCTCAGTGTGGAAGTGATTCTAGTGAGTGCAGTGGAGAAACCTCAAGCTTTCAGGAACAACCGGGGCAAAGAACTCATGAGCATGTTAGGGATATAGCTTGCAGAGGGAGGTGTAGGGTCTGGACCTATCTGTAGTGAAGTTCTCCAGTGGAATGGGCCAGATATACAATACAGACACCATTCCTAGCCCTTGCAGAGATTCTGTGAGTTACCTTGTATCCTTCAATAAATTAAACAAGCAAAAGTGGTTTCTATTGTTTGCAACACAGAACACTCACTGATACAGGCAGGTAGACCAATATCCTGGCTCACATTTGACAGATGAGGAGATTGAACCCCAAGAAGTCCCAGAGCAGGTTAGTAAAAAATTTGGAGGTAGAACTGTGTTACTTTGCTTGCAAGTGACTAGAATTTTGCTCAAACCACTTAAAGTGAAAAAGGAGAATGCTATTCCTTGCACACAGAATACAAATGTGGAAAGGGTGGAGGTGCGGCTGTATCTCAGGAACTGGAAGCCACGGCTCAAACACCATGAGGACCTGATGCATCTTGTCTTGCTGCTCATAGAGGGTTCTTTGTTAGGGCTCCCTGCAAAACGGCATTTTCCACATGGCAGACATTATGAGGATCAGTAGCACCCAAGGTTTTTATCCCACAATTTCTACCATTTTAAAGAGACAAACCTCACATCTCCCAGGTTCAGATATCCTAAGGAATCTTCAAGCTGAGTTGAGTCAGGTGCCCCATGTGGGGCCGAACATGTGTGTCAGCAGGTGGGGATCTGGGGGGAAGTATCTAAGAACCACAAGGATGGAGGGGAACGGAGATGGGTCATGGAAGAAGCCCTGTTGAGAGCAGAGGGTGCTACAGACACTCTCCTGACATGCACTCAGAGGAGGCTAATCCCTTTTATTATTCTATAGCGCATGCTCTTCCTTAAGTTCAGAGGTTGCTCTAAGTACTTGGACTAGCCAAGATAGGCTAAATTAGTAACCAACCCAAGTCTGTGGCTTAATGCAGTCATTTCTTGCTTTGCTACACACCTGCTGTTGGATGGCTGGATCTCTGCAATGTCACCCTCACTCTCGGGCCAGGCTAATGCAGCAGCCACTCTTGGGCATAATCACCCATCACCATGGCAGAAAGAAAAGAGGGGCACTGGAGGTCTCACACCAGCCAGTAAAGGCTCCTGCCTGGAAATCTGGCACAGCAGTTCTGCTCGCAGCTCCTTGGCCATGATTAGTCACATGGAAAGTGCATGCCTACCATGCGCCTGGCAGGGGGAGAACCTGAATATTTGGTGAACAGCTCTAATTACCACCCCAGCACATTACAAACATTACGTACAATCTTCACAACCACCACAGAAGTATTACTACTGTCCCTATATTAAAGAGGAGGCAACTGGCCCAAGGTCACACAGCAAGCAAGTAATGAAGCCATTTGATTCCAAAGCCTGTTCTCTTATTTTTTTTTATTGCTGCCCTTGGCTTATTTTCTGTGTGGTCTTCAGCATTTCCATTGTCCATTAGATTGAAAACACATGAAAAGGGGGGAATCTGGGTGTCAGGACAGTGACCTTGATCTAGAACTCTGCCTACATCCAACTCTACCCTCCCAGGCTGCTGAGACCGATTTTGGGGTCCATGGAATTCTGCGGGCTCAACACTGCAGCAGAGGCAGTAAACAGGCTTAGACTTTAGAAAGCAATGCTTCCCCACGGCTATGAGAGTCAGAGATGATTTTTTTTAAAGCATGGTGACATCCCCTTTGAGATGCTGGATGCTGGGGATACGCAGATGAATAGTTTGTGCTGTGAAGAGTTCGGTCTACTAGGGATTAACAGGCTCCAACCCTGACTGTGTGTCTGCACCCTGGTATCCCAAGTGCCACCTAATGCACACCCAGAAAGACCAGGAGAGCCTATGACAGA
Organism: Daubentonia madagascariensis; assembly: GCA_023783475.1. NCBI lineage: Eukaryota > Metazoa > Chordata > Mammalia > Primates > Daubentoniidae > Daubentonia > Daubentonia madagascariensis. The sequence continues at coordinate 1,481,428 of JAKFHU010002505.1, read as the reverse complement.
GTATGCAGCCAGGAGAGTAGGCTGTGGTTTAAGCATTTAAATCCCAACTTTGACCACTTCCTAGCATCTTGTACAAATGGCTTCTCAGCTGTGCCTCACTTTTTTCACCTGAAAAACTGGAGCTGAAAACAGTACCCATGATGTAGAACTGTTAAGATTAAATGATATATGTAATGCTCTTAGCTCCATGCCTGGCATAAACATTTAACAAGCACTAGAAACTATTATTAGTCTTATTACGGCATTCATATTTCAAGCATATGTTCCTTTTGGAGGAAGGTAAAATTTGTAGTCAAAGTGACATTTAAGCTCGCTCTCAGGAAGAAAAGGCAAGGGGTCAGAGGTGGAGTATGGACAGGGTCAATCTGGGATTCAGGAACGGCAAACGTTTTGGGAAACAGTGGATTAGACTGAAGAGCCTAGTGAGATTCAAGTTTAGTCTCCCAGAACTAACTTTCTCCCAGGCCAGGAGCTGAAAGTGAACTTCCCAGCCTGGGGCAGAGGTCATCCCTCAGGCATTGGCCTATGCTCTTCTACCTGGTGCTCTGCACCGAGGCAAGGCAAACAGCCTCTACTTTAGCCCTGGTCTAGACATGCTAAAATGGAGAGGTCCTTAGCAGTGGTTCTTTGGCCTCTTGAACAACATATTTCTTTTTGGCCTCTAGTCAAAGACTAAGGAATGTCTCTCCAGAAAAATGCACAGCTAAGTTTTACATTACATTTTCTTTCAGAAAGTGCATCATATCCCTGGCACCTACCTGTGGATCCCAGGCTGAGAACTGGGTAGGTGCTGAGGTCCCCTTTAATACAATGACTCAAAAGTGCCCTGGTGGGCCTGGATGACCCAGATGCTGTTACCCCTCCTCCCACCCCCCAACCCCAAGCCTCTTGCCTCACAGCATGCACCAAGATGGGACACTGGGCTCACCCCACAAGGGAATGAACGGAGCCAAGCCATCCTGCCAAGAACCTAAACTGTCTCCAGGCCCTCAAACCCTGGGGTCTAGCAGCAGACCAACTAGCCCCAGGTCATGCTAAACCTACCTACAGGATCTCAGAAACATGGGCTAAGGCCATCTTTCTTCCTTGCTAGCATAAAGAAATGTTATTAAATCCACCAGCCGGGTCGCTCAATTTTTCCCTACCCAGATTTTTTCCTACTCCTCACCACTTCAAAGAGCACAGGATCCCCACAAAATAGTGATAGCAAATGGAGCCATTTTCATGTTCTATTATTGAAGTCTGTGCCCAGAAAGAAAATGATGATTTATTCAATCAACATGTATTTATTGAGGCATCCCTCTGTCAGGAACCAGAGATACAAAAGGCAACAAAGCAAACATGGGCTGTCATCCTAGAGCTTACAAGCTTTTGGCATTAAGAGAATGAGCTCTTTGAAGATTCTTCTGGACTCACTTCACCTCTGTGCCTGACAAATACAACTACATAATATCATGACTGTCAGGTGCTTAGTGTGTACTTTACATACTTATTTTTCTCTCAATGACTCTGAGGTAGGTTTTGCATTATTCCCATTACACATAAGGAAATCGAGGATACCAAGGAGCAGACCTCAATCTGGTCTGCTGGATCCCCCCCAAAACCCATGTTCTTAATTACTCAGTCTCCCCAACAGAAGCCCCAAAACCCAGACATGCCTCAAATCACTTTCTTCTAACAAATGGGGACTATCTCCTCAGTGATCAACAGTTCCCACCTCTCTAGCAGGCACCTGTTAGCGCCACTAGACCCTCTTAGAACAATTCCCAGCAAGTGTCTATTATAACGGTCAGTGATAAAACCAGCGGGATCTAAAATCCTACCTCCAGAATCACAGCCAGGCAAAATAAACACACCAAAACTGTCAAACAGCTGGTTGTCATGGAGAGCAGGAGTGATTATTTTCTTATGCATATTACTTTCAGAAGAACTTTTACCTTTTACAAAATATACCCCCCCGGGCTCTCCTCTGTAAAGCAGTCACACAGCAGTTTCCCAAACCTGGAACCCAACTTGGATTCAACCGCCCCGGGCAGACACACCAATCTCTGGTGAGCCATGAGCATGATGGTTAGACATCACAAAGCTGTCTTGTCTTGTTCACTTCAGGGAACAGCATTCACCAATTAACACAATGGCTGTACATCCCCAGACGCTCTCGCTACACTGCTGTAAAGGCTCAAAACGACCGAGTAGAAGCACCAGAGTCCACTGAGGCATTTTATTTGTAAGTATGTATTACATCCCTAGAAAAAGAATCCCAGGATTTTCCCTCCTGTGTGTTTTCTTCTTGCTTCTTCATGGTCCATGATGCCAGCTGAAGTTGTCAGTACAATGAAACTACGGAGTGGAAAAAAAAATGCTGGTGAGTTTAACAGTTCAACACAGAGCTGCTTTCTGGTGCAGAAAAACACCAATACTCATCAGTGGTTAAAGGACGCCTCCTATAAGGCACACAGGAACTGATACTGCCTACATGAGCTGGTGACTACCTGTGCTGGCAGCACAAAATGTGGCTCCCTCCTAGAACCAAAGCCAAATCAGAGACCCCAACTACACACACCCACACAGCCCTGACCTCTGCTAACACTGGGAAACAATTAAGCTTAACTGAAAACAAAGGCGGTTTTAACTTTAACTTCAAAATGTCACCTTCTGCTCTCAGAAAGTAGACACAGAGGACACAGAGTTTAAAGCCTGAAAGTATTCAGATACATCTGAGTCTGAATTGTGTTTCTGCCACTTTCTGTATGTACAACAGGTAAGCTATTATACAGAAAGACATTCATGTGCACAGTATCTGGCCACCTCATAGGTAATAAGCATAAAAGTCAACTGTGAAGCATTAGAATCAGTATCTCGGCAATGCAGTGGCTCATGCCTATAATCCCAGCACTTTGGGAGGCCCAGGCAGTAGGATCACTTGAGCCCAGGAGTTCAAGACCAGCCTGGGCAACATAGTGAGACCCTCTCTCTACAAAAAAATTAAAAATTAGCCAGGCATGGTGGTGTGTGCCTGTAGTCCCAGCTACGCAAGAGGCTGAGGTGGGAGAACTGCTTGAGCCCAGGAATTCAAGGTTACTGTGAGCTATAACTGCACCACCTGGGTGACAGAGTGAGATCATCTCTTAAAAAAAAAAAAAAAAAAAAAGATTCTCACAAGAGAACACTGTACCTGTAATACAGTAACTATGAAGTGAGAGCATATTCAACCACATCACCAAACACATAACTGGAGGGCATTAAGTTAACCACACACAGATAAGCATTTACTGTGTCAGATACTAAAGCACTTTAACAAAATTAAATCAGATGATAATCTAAAGAAAAACTATTACTACTTTTACAGATGAAGAAATCAAGGCTATGACTTGCCCAAGGTGTCATAATTTTAAAGCAGAAAGAAAGATTTAAACTCAGGTTCTTAAGTAGGATGAAGATTCTCAAACCAAGTGCCCCCGCCCCCCCACAAGGCGTAGGGTTCAGAAGTGACTCTGGCAAGGATTCTGGGATCATAGGTAACACTCACAACATGAACTATGCAGTGAATCAAAGAGCAGACATGAAAGTGGACAAAATTCTGTTCTGTCAGTCTAAGCTCTCATGTGCCTCCCAGAACCTGAAGCCTAACACATGAAACGTGGCAGGTGGACAGTGGCACACACCTGTAGTGCCAGCTACTCGGGAGGCTGAGTTGGGAGGATCAATTGAGCCCAGGAGTTTGAGGCCACAGTGTGTTATGATCACGCCTGTGAATAGCCACTGCACTCCCACGTAAGCAACATAGCAAAATCTCATCTCTAAAGAACATGAAAAGAAAAAGAAAAAGGAGATGTGGCAAACAAAAGCTAATTCTTTGGTCAAGCTGGTTGAGAAAGATGATTACTACCGCTTTAAAAAGAAAAAAATCTCAACTCAGGCCAGACTGCATCACAGCAATTCTTAGCATTTAACTTCTTTTAATTGAAGAAAGCCAACTCACCCAAATTGGCGGGATGGGAGCAGATTATTCTGCCATTTTTCTAGATCTTTGAGTTGCACATCAAATCTGGGGCTGATTACTCCACACTGTAAAAGAGTAACAAAAAATAGTTCACACTTTACCAGTAACAGAAAAACTGAATAGCACAAGATGGCGTTCATAATTGAATAGTCACACAAACCAACAAACTCAGCATTTAAATTGGCACCTATTCTGTACACAACCTTTGATATAAATGCCATTCAAAAAACATCAAAGTAAGACTGCCTGCCTACAAGGCCAACTACCTGCCCAGGAGAAAAATCAAAGACCATGAAAAGGCCAATGAAAGAGGTGGAACACAAGGCAATACATGAGTGTCAGGTCACTGATATGCATCCCTGTGGGCTGCAAGAGCTGTCCCAGAACAAATGACTGGATTTGAAAAAGCTAAGAGACCAAGTCTTAGACAAGGAAGATTACAGTCAAAACTTTTTTACATAGTAAGGCTGAAATAAAATTGGTAGTGTCTCAAATCCTTAAGCCCATAAACTAAAAACTGCAAAGTATTAGATATCAAAGAACATGCTGCATAGGCACTGAACTAAAATCTAAGAACTGCTGCTCCCACCAATGAGATGCCATTATACATTTCCGAGGGATAATGTCCTACAACCCCAGGCAAATCTTCCCAAACTAATCTGGCAGAATGATGGAAGGCAGAACGAGCAAAGAGTTCTTACAATTACCTCATCTCTTTGCTACCGGGACACAGCCAACAACTACCCTCCAAACTGAGAGCTCTCCAAGATCACTATAATCACTCAATTATATGCCAATCTTAAAACACAATGTTTAAACAAAATCCACTAACTTAAGGACCCCTGCTCACAAGATCTGCTCTGCAAATCACTGGTACACTTAAAAATATCACTGCAGAAAGGCTCCCACTATTTACATGCAAGAACTGACCACGTAAGAACGCTGAGAAAAAGAACAAACACGCCCACTTCAAAAACACATTGTGAGGGTCAGAGTGTCAAAAAATGGTAAATCTAAATCCTACTTTGGGGTTGGGTCCTAATGGCTACAACTAGAACACGACAGACTCAAAATGAGCCGGGCAAGTTCTTCAAGTCTTTTCACAAAGACTTCAGATCCTATAGTTTTTACTTAACGTTAATTACCTCTATCCACACATGAAGCAAGTTCATTATATAGGGAAGTATCTTTTTAAAATAGAAACTGTTGGACCAAGAAATAATGTTACCAATCCAGCAACTGTCACTAACCACTGACTTTAACCACTGTTTTCCCGTGTTGGACTGGACTTGAGGATCTCACCAGACTCCCTGCAAATCTGAAAGCTGCAACTTGAACACAGAGAAAGCAGAGTAGCAGGCTCAGTGACCAACTAGCTTACAGACACCTGCCCCCCAAACACATGCAATTAGTTAAACCACAAAGTCAAACAGATCTACTTGGTTCTATTGTTGACAAGTCAAAATGAACAGTAGCATAGACCTCAAAGACCTATGCTATCAAAACAGAAAAAGTACTAATATCAGTATTTAGAGAGCCCCACTTACTCAAAGATAATAAGATTCTGTTCCAAAAAAATCCAACTCATCACCAAAAGAGGAAAGACAAGTTATTTATACTGGGGCTTAGAGGCCTTGAGTCACCCAAGTTCAAACCAGTGAGGTGAGTAGTATAATATATAAGACCCAAATACCAGTACCAGTGTTAATTTCACCCCACCTCCCCTGAGATAGCTCATACCCCACAAATGCTAGGTCAAATGACATAAATCTAGAGCAAACAACCCTGAAGAGGAAATGAAGTTATATGTGACACAAAAGAAATGAACAATTTTAGCCAATTCCTACACTTATGGCACCACTATTCAGTATTTACAAAAGCAATTACAACAGACATCACCGTATTGAACAATCCTTAAGGCTTTTAAATGTGTAAAATCTACCCTTACCTTGTTTAACCTGCCTGTGAGGTTCACAACAATTTTCCCAGCTCTGTGATCATCAATGATTTCAAATTCGCCAATGTAACCTACAAAACACAACTGACTGGATTAAATGACAGACATCAATTTCAGACCTAAATCCCCTCTAGCCTGCTAGATTCTTTGCCCTCACATCATCCCAGTGACTGCTTCTCCAAGAAGCCTGGGTAGAGAAAGACAGTTGCTCTATATCAAAACTAATTTTTACAACCTACCTAATATATAAAATTTTTGAGGCAACACCCAATACAATACATCTTGCAATTCTAAAAGAGATTATCTTCCCCTGCCCCTTCATTGCTTCCCACTCCCAAAGGCTAGTTTGTGCCAACGACATGTAACAATCCTTCCTGTCCACCCCAAGGAGCTCTATCTCAGGAGCCCCATCAACGACTTGTATCATTTAGGTCCCAAACACCTAACAGTCACAACACAAAGCTTCCTCCTTTTTCCAACAGTTCCACCCTAAGTGACTCTTTTAGTGGTTTCACTTGTACACAATGTCTCCTCCTCCATAGCCCCACAAGTCAACTGCATTAGTTCAACACACTCTGTCCCCCATAATTAATTTCTACAAGACTGATTCCTTAAATAGTCTGACATCAAAACATAAAACACAGCGCACTTACCATGCTTCATCATCACAGTTAGAAACCGGACGATGACTTTGGAGCACGGCCTTATAAGAACCTGGCGTTTGCCTCTCTTTTCAGCATTGTTGATGCTCTTAAGAGCATCAGCCAGGACATTCATGCGCACCATTATGGCTGTTTGGGAAAGACAAAATAGAGGTTTTGTTGGCACTGACAACATCAACAGACACCCAATCATTCCACTGCAAAAGTATCCTTTTCTTTCTGTTCCCAGTGTAGTGAAGTTTTCCCAAGCCTAAGCACGTGGGTTCTCCAGAATTCCCAACACCCACAAAATCCTTGATTACTATCTTCTATGGCTATTAAAAGTTAAGATGTTAGCCTGCACGTTTTGAACCTGACTCATTCACTAACCATAACTCTTCTACGAAGCACAGCTGGAGATAAAATAATGTGGGACCAAATCCACTTGATACCACAAGAAAACCTCAGAATTGGCGGGAATCAACAGCTACCCAAACGAAAACATCAGGTATAGTGGGTCAGTTATTCAGAACAGAAGCTGAGAATCACCGGTAATGTTTTCCCAATTTCTGAAACTCAGGAGAAACTGCGCTATTAACCTTGTCCTTTACATCAATTCATTTTCTAACAGACCTAATTAACTAATTAATTAACACACCTAGTTAACTAACACACTTCATTATTAAACTAAAGCATCCGTCTTTGTGCCATTTAAAATCGTGTCCAACAGCAAATATACCACAGTGGCAAACATCCATTTTGCAAGCCACCAGACTCGAGACTCTTCCAATGGGCACGAACTGCACGATATACTCTAACAGAAAGTTTTGAAAGCTCCTACGTATGCAGACCAAAATGCCAACAGGAGAGATCCAACCCACTCCCTTTAAGTACAGCAAAGTATCTAAACAGTAACTCCGCAGCCCAGAAGATCCAAGGTAGTACCTAGCAAACTGCCAACCCCGACAAGATGCCGTTTTACCTGCTGGGTGGCCTCAGCCTCCCAAGCTCCCACCGCGGCCGCAGCAATGAGAAGCTGCACTGCCCATCCGGCCACCATCCCTGATGCTTCCCGCCGCCCGGAGCCAAGGCGCTGCCTCAGCCACTATGGCGAGGTCCAGGCGCCGCGGCCCGAACCAGGGCTAGGCGGTCGAAAGCTCCGGCGCCCGCCAGCACTTCGGCCTGCACCCCACGGATCCGGGTCCCCGGGGTACAGAGCGTGGGGAGCCCGGGCATGGCCCGCCTTTATACCTGTCCAGGCCCCTCGCAAGGCCAGGACCCCCGGCCCAGGAGGGGCCCAGCGCCCCCTCAGGACACCGAAGGTGAGCCTTAGATCGCGGGATGGCGCCGATAGCCCACGGATGATGTTGGAGCCCTCGGACAGAGTTACTCACCGGCACGGAAAGATGGCGGAAAGAGGACGGGAGGGGAGAGCGCACGGAGTTATGGGAAGCGGGCGGGCTATCGCGAGACTTTCAAAAGCAAGCCAAAAAAATGGACCGCCTAGTACAAGGAGGCGGGGAAAAAGGCGGAGCCTCCCCAGGGGTTGGCAGTTGAGAGTCGATGGAATCGACCTCCCCAGGTGAGGCCTAGGGGAGAGGTTAGACTACTTTTTAGCACTTAGTCTGTAAAAATAAAACACCGACAACAGGGCCTAGATATTTGCTAATTTTTATTGCAATAACAGTTCACCATTTAGAATAAATTTGGATGCGTGTGTTTATGGTATCTTTGGAGAGGCCCACGAGAAGTCGGTCATTGCCTCTGGGGAGGGCGTTAGGAACTGGGAAGGAAAATTTGCTTTTCTTTGTACACATTTTTTGTTTTGTCTTTTGAGACGTCTGCACTATTATGAAGCAGTCAAAAATATTTTTTTAAAGCAATGGTTCCTTTTTGACTCTCCCTAAATCGTAGGAATTATGTATTGGGGCTCTAGACGTATTTTGGTCTGCCCCCCACCCCACCCCACCCCCAGTTCTGGGATACACGGTTTGGAAGAAAGCCACGAATATGTGGAAACAAACACTCGAGATTCTGAGTGTCAGCCAACCTGCACCTGTCCCTAACATGGGCCAGTGGCTTTTATCTGCTCTTCTGCATCCGGACAAGAACCGATTTAGGTTAGTCTCTTACGCTCTCTGAACCTTCCCCAGAAGTAAGCGGGGGATAATAGTAATAATAATATCTGCCTCCTAAAGGTTATTGCGAGGGTCAGATGAGATAATGGCGGCAAAGGGCGCACAACGGCCTGGCACACAGTCGGTGCTCACTGTATGTTGGCCATGGAAGGAGCATGGACTTGTGGGTACATCCTGGGGCCCGGGTCCGATCACCTGGGAAGGGCTGGATTCTGGCTCCGCCCTTTGTGGAGCTGAGTGTCCACAGGCTAGTTACCTAACCTCGGAAATATTTGCAAGAGCCTTCTTCCCTCCCTGCTTCCGCTCTCAGCCTCCCCTCCACCCACCCGTGTCTGTCCCACACGGCAGCCAGAATGACTTTTTTAAAACTTAAGTCCGATCATGCACCCTCCAAGGGCTCCCATCACCCTGCATAAAATCCAAATTCCTTACAAAAGCTTACAAGGGCCCGCCTGACGGGCACACCAGCCCTCATCCCCCACCGTTCTCCCCTGGCTAGTTTTTCTTCAAATACTCCAAGCGTGCTCTACCTCAGGGCCTTTGCGTTGGCTTTTCCCTCCCCCAGTTAGCCAGGAGGCTTGGTCCTTGGCTTGCCTCAGCTCTCTATTTAGCCACACACACCCACACGTACGGCCCCCTCCCCGCCCTCCTAGCCCTGTTTGATTTTTCTCCACAGCACTTACCACTTGCAATATACTGGGAGCGTATTTATTGTGTCTCCCAGCCCTGGGCCATTAAGTTCCAAGTAAGCAGGGATTTGCTCGGTTTTATTCACTGCTGCACCCACAGCTTCTCGAGAAGTATCTGGCACTTAGCAGGCCCTCAGTACATATTTGATGAATAAAAGAATGGGCAAATCAGTTTCCCCATCTGTCAAATGGGGATGTTACTACCATGAAGTTGCTGTGAGTATAAGTGAGAGATTCCATATAAAAGAAATGAACACAAAACCTGGCAGAGTGAGTGCTCCATCAGTGGCCGTTACTAGCATATTCTCAGCCCACCTTCCTCCCACCCTACCACTTCTCAAATCATAGGTGAACCTTGAAGAAAGCACAGCTTGCACTTGGGACATCTCAGGGATATAGCATTTGCTTTTTTAATGAAAATTCTCTTGAAGAACTGACTCCCTGTACACTTGCAACATGTTCTGTTTACTAAAAATGTGGAGTTTACCTTAACTGAGGGCCTTAGCAACAGTGGAGAGTTAAGTGAACAACATTCAAGTTTGTGATTTATGCTGTAGGCAAACTGGAACCTGCTGAGGTCTTCAAACAGGATCCATCATGATCTGAGTTAAAATAAATGGTCACATATGGAAGATATACTGCTGGCATTAAATTGCCTCTTAGAAACTCCCAAATCCTTTCACTCTTCTTGGCACAACTCATTCCAAATGATCTCCTCCCCTGTGAGCTCTGGGAGGATAGGACCTCCGCTGGAGGTCGTGTCAGGGTAAGGTGTTGGAAAGGGATTTCTGCTGTAGCCAGAGCTGGCACAGGGGTATATCTGAAGGAGTCCAGCTTTGAAGGAGCCAAGCTGGCCTAGGAAGGAAGCCAGCCAGATAAGACTGACCTGAGAGGTAATTGCAGCTGCATGGTGAAAGACCAGCATTTCAAACACCAGGCAACCATGAGGACACCTTGGGTTGAGACTTCCCTTTCCGGACATCACCAAACCCCCAGGAGGCTCCAAAGAAGGATCCATACTCTTTGGAGTATAGGGGCTCAGGATTTAATTTGCTACTGAATCTGTTCCCAAAACCCACTAACAAGCACAGACAGTGAGGAAGCTCAAAGTCAAAAAATCCAATTTGAGAGCCGGACGTGGCAGTGCACCTGTAATCCCAGCTACTCGGGAGGATCACCTGAGCCTGGGAGTTCTAGGACAGCCTGGGCAATATAGCTAGACCCCTAATCTCTAAAAAAAATTTTTTAAATTCATTTTGAGCTCTAATTTTGAAGTGTTTAAAGTACAGACAAAAGTCACCCAACAATTACTTGCCAAGCACCCATCATGTACCAAACACTGGGCAAGACCCTGGGGTAGAGGTGCCCACACAGGCACCCTGTTCTGCCTGCTCTGTTCCCTGCCCATTCTTCCAGCGTGGCCCTCTCACACACCATTGTTGGCCCCCTCTCATTGTGCTTCCTCTTCCATCTAGCATGGTGCCTGGATGATTGCTGAATGAATGAATTTAAGCCTTTTATTTTGTTCTTAAAAGAGTACCTTATAGGCATGTAATGTCACACATGGTAGTTCATTAATCAGATCCATAAATCCAATCTGTAAACATTACATTGGCTAAGTTATAAAGAAAGTGGGACACAAAAATTCCAGCTTTTTTTATTTTCCCCTTTTACACAAAACAAAGTAGAAGAAATAATACAGGATTAAAACTGCAAAAGTGGTAGAATTCAGTAAAACATGTATACACAAAAAAATCTGGGTAGAAAGATGGGCTTATTTACAATGAGGAAACAAATGTAAAATTAAGGTAGTTTTCACATGAAACATTAAAAAAAATCAAACATATGCTACAATGGGCACCACCGTTTACAGCAATATTAAACGGGGAGAAAATAACACTTAATAGGGGCAGATATACCACAAGGTACAGGTTTTACAGCATCAGTGCAATAAATTCACAAAACTATATTACAGCTAGTTAATCAGTTTAAGAATTGTTCCCAAATATGTCACATTTTTGGCCCTCAGAGGTTCATTCCTACAGATTTCAACTACTCTAAACTTCTAGCTACTGAGAAGGAAAGAATGATTATAAGAAGCTTGGAGTTACAAAATCTAAGTAGACCAGAGGCCAACTATCATCACCTCAAGTCTGCTCTCACCAACAGCCCTTGCATTTTTTCAGAGAAACATCTAGGAAAAAAGTCAGACACCAGTGTAGTCACTATCTCCTATGCCAAGCCTATGGGGACTGAAACGGCCAGGTAAATACCATAAAATGAGAATTTTGAGGATTACCTTTAGAGGCTTATTCTCATCTCAAAAATTAGTCAGATAAGATTATTTTTCACTGAAATGAATCTTGACTAAACATAGAAGACTTTTGGCCTTTACTGGCTGGTCTTGGAGTAAAGGTCATATGAGTCTTAACCTGTATATTATAGCTAAAGTCAGCTGAAAATGTGAAATTAAAAGTATGCTAAAAATCCTAAATATAATCTTTTGGAAGTCTGCTATTAAAAAGCCTTTACAGATTTACTAACTTGAAGTCTCCATGCAAGGGGACAAGAGCTCTAAGCCTGTCAGATTTTCCTCATTTGGGAGGAAGGACCAATGTTTCCTACAAATTGCTAAGTTTTACACAAGGGAGAAACCTACACACACTAGGGCATGGAATTTGTTTCATTTTATTCCATGGGGATTCCTCTCCCACAGCAAAGAAACAGAATAAGGAATGAATCTTAACTGGTCTCTTCATCAGAAGTGGTAAACTTGGTCTCTACATTCCTGAAATCAGACAGTTTGTTAAGCAGACTGTGAAAGCAGACAGTAGAACCAGCTTCCTGTAGCCACAGACCACTACCTTCTATATAGCTAAAGCAAGGATCAACTCCAGCAATTATCCAAAGTCACTTTAACCACTATATTATTTCAAAGGAAGTTGTCTAGAAGTAAGAATTCAATTAACGCTGGGTGAGAAAAATCAAAATAAGTCATACTTACTAATGAGTTGTCCATATAAAGCCAACTGATGAGACTGTACCCAACTACACTTGACATGAAGACACTATGCACAAAGCCATACTTGGTGAGTGTGAATTTCTATTAACTATGGGCAGAGTGAGGGAGCAAAGAGCTACTTCTGTAACATTTTAGTATCCGGACAGTATAGTAGAAACTGTTCCCAAGGACAATGTACACTCCATTAATCACATTGAATAAAGCAGATGAATTATTCATTTTTCTTTTCTTTTTGTTTGAGAAGCTTGTTTATTTCCCTTTTGGCCATTCCAATGTACTTCGAAATGATTCCATGTTGGTTAAGTCCAGGAAGCAACAGTAAGAAAGTCACTTAAAATAAACAAACAAAATAAATTAAGGAGGCAGCAATTTACTTCTTAAAGGTTATTACGTTTTAAAGAAGGTAGATTCTCAGACTATTAGACACTCTACTGGGAGCAAGCAATATGAAATCCACTACTTCTATTGGTATTTAGCCCCAGAAACTTCTGCTATCCACCCTCTTCAGATAATAATCACTGCTTATTTTTACCTCTTGCACATTACTTTCTACCTCAGTTATTACATTTGTTGTCTCCACTTCCTGTAAGACCACAAACTCCCTGAAAATAAGAAGCTGGATCTTAATCATCTTTCTATATTCCCACAGTTCCTTGATCAGTGCCTTAAACTTGGTAAATACTCACATATTTGCTTATTGACTAAGTTACAGTTAGACTTCGCCAGCCAGGATGTGCCTGTAGTTTTTCCTCAAAGACTTACCTATCAGGTAGGTGAGAAGCAGGTTGTGGACTTGTTGTCCCACCCAAGCAACCGCAGCAAGAGAAATGATCATGGTCATGAAGTACTAACAAGGAAGACAATAAGAACTGATCAACTCCTAGAAACAGACTAAGCAGCATGACTTTAAGAATTTGTTTCACCATTCCACAATGTACATATATCAAAACATCAGGTTGGATACCATAAATATATACAAATATATATAATTTCTGTCAACCAAAATGAGTTTATTTCAAAAGTTGGAAATTAATTTAGCTTTTATTACCACTTTTCTTTAAAGATACTTAGATTTAAAAACCTATATATCCTATAAAACTCACAGAAAATTGCACTAGATATACTTTATAGAATTTGGATACATTTCCTCCTAGAATAATGATTCTATATATAAATACTTTATTATAGAAATTAAACTACTTTTTCAATTAATAATTTCACATAGTAACCTCACGTGAAACTGAAAGAGACAGGAGAACAAATGTTTTCTAAACACATGCCTTTTTTTTCTTTTTTTTTTTTTTTTTTTGAGACAGGGTCTCACTCTGTTGCCCAGGCTGGACTGCTGTGGTGCGATCATATCACAGCTCACTGCAGCCTCTAACTCCCAGGAGAATCAAGAGATTCTCCTGCCTCAGCCTCCCAAATAGCTGGGACTGCAGGTACACACCACCACGCCCAGCTAACTTTTCTTATTTATTTTTGTAGAGACAGGGTCTTGCTATGCTGGTCAGGCTGGTCTTGAACTCCTGGACTCAAAAATGATTCTCCCACCTCAGCCTCCCAGAGCGCTAGGATTACAGGCATGAGCCACCATGCCCAGCTAAGTATGTGTCCTTTACTTCTATTTCAGGAAGAAAAAAGAAACAGAAAAATTTTGCTCTACTAGAACAAAACATAATGCAATTTTTAACTTCCAATGATTCAGTCTAACTAATACAGATAAATATTTATGAACATATTTAGGGGTACACCAACGGATAACAACAAATATCAGACTATAACTATTAAAAAAAAAAGGCTATCATGAGATTACAATGAAGTTAAGATTGACTCAGTCTTAAAATTTTGCTTTTCTTAAATAAGTCAAAGCAAAAAAATACCATTTTAGGCTTTTCTTCCTTTAGTGTGAAGAGGCGTTTCCACCAGCCCACAGCTCTGCGTCGAGTTTTTACTAGATTGCTGCAAATTTCATGGAATCTTTGCTGTTGTTCGGTGGTCCTAGAAAAAGAAATTTTCCCTTTGCTATAAGCAAGTCTCTATAGCAGACAGAAATATACTATCCTCTTATATTTAAAGAGCTATCTTCTAAAGAAAAATCAGAAAAAAACAATGATTCACCATTATCTTATGCAGGTGAAAAAATTCTTGCACCATTAAGATACCTTTTATAGTACAGGACTAAGTTTTTGCTTAAAGAAGTGTGTATGTATACATATTTTTATTACGTTAAAGAATTGGTAATCTATGTCTCTGAAGTCATATTTGGTTAAGGACAGTAACAAAAGACTCATGATTTCTATAGGCCATGCAGAAATAAGTATAAATTTGATTTTGTCATTCCTATATTATTTTTCAGATTCAATGAATCGTGCACTGCAGCCCATCAGAGTCCCACCAAACAGTTTCCACCAAACAGTTGTATTTGAGTACTCTTCAGTAGGATAATAACTACTAGCATTCAAAGCATAATACTCCAAACTGGGCTTCATACATTTGATGCCAAGGTAGCAATAAACAGTTCAAATACAAATTCTTTATAAATTTAATCCCAGTGAGGGAAAATATAATCAACAAACAAGACAGCAGTAAATATCCAACAAGACCCTTCAAGAAAACCCTTTATATCTATGATGTTTTTCTTGGTTCTGATAAAAAAAAAAAACTGCCTTTGTACTGTCTTTGCTACACAAATATAATGGCTGCTGTTATGAAGTAGGCCCTATGCTGAGGGATGTGTTGTTGCCGTCTATCCTCTAGTCCTCATCTCTGTAAAACTGTAGTGATAAAGTAGGAGCATTTCTGCTGAGCCCTGGAACTCCCTGTAAACAATTAGACCTGATATGTTGCCCATGGTCAAGGCTAGATTGTGGCTATGCAACACAGTGTTCTTTCGTCCCCGTGAGATCAAAAAATAAAATTTACTCTATGGATAACTGAGTCACATACCATGAAACTATCAGGGGTTATTTCTGAAAACTTTCCTCCAGGAATTATGAATCTGCAGATTAGAATGTCATCTGGCTAACAAAGTCAAGGTCAGTGGTTGATTCCCTTTGTTAAATTTGTTACATCACATGGTCACAAACTTGCCCAAAAAACAACAGCATAAATTCATTACTGCAAGTGAAAAACGATTCAAAAGACAGTTCCTAACATTAATCCCTTCTGCTATGAAGGAAACATCCAGAACAAATATGGTTAATTATTCTGTAATTTAAGTAATCTCCCCCAAATATGTGAATTTGTTCTTAAAGATACATAGGGTACACCTTTAAAATTCATATTTTTATAGAATTGTTTTATAATTTGCTATCATGTGGAAGACAAAAAACTAAAGGCACAAGTAGAATACTAATCAAATTAAAATAAACAACCAAAGTGGAATAGCAGCTGGGAGGAAAAAACCTATTCCAACATTTGGCTCATTATTTGGATCAAAGGTGAGAAATTCAACATATCAGAGGGAAGTTAAAATACTTTTAATAGGATCCTTGGCTACTTACTAAACCTTAGGAACTCGTAAACAACCATTCAAAGAATGGTATAAACGAAATCAATAAGGATCATGTATATACAGTTCAAACCTATTCTGAAGCACTTGGTTAACTACCATTACACTGCCTCAATGTCTCAATACCTCAGCCTTAAACACAAGATCTCTTTTTTTTTTTTAAAGAGACAGGGTCTTGCTCTGTCACCCAAGGTGATCCTACCTGCCTCAGTCTCCCAAGTAGCTGGGACTACAGGCACACACCACCATGCTCGGCTAATTTTTTTTTAATTTTAATTTTTTGTAGAGATGATGTCTATCTTGCCCAAGCTAAAAACACATCTTAAAAGTCAATATATTTCACATTACCTAGAACAGTGCTTGACATAGTAGACATTTAATAATTGCTAAATGAATGTGGATAAAACCCTAACAGTTACTGTCTTTACATTCATTCAAAAATAATTTTTGAAATTAATGTTATGCCATCTTAAGTATCAATGGAAATGTAAAACTGTAAATGTACTTCTTATAGAAAGCTCATTATGGGTTCTGTAACCCTTGCTAAAACACTACCTTTAAACGATCTCACTTCAATAAAAAAGTCTAGAAAGAAAAATAAAGGTCAAAATAAATGGTTGACCATGAAAGAACTATGGAGATATAAACACTAGAAATTCATGATTTATATCTCACTCAGCTATGAAATTCTTCACATAAAAACCATAAATCTAACCCCTACATGTCTGATGGTTACAATTATCTGCACTTAACTGCAGCATACTAATCACAGCCACCAGGTCTAGTAACTACTCAGAATTTAGACTGCCAAACCATTATGCCACTTACCATTTATTGGAGCCAAAAATTCTAGGCGCTAGAATGGGAACAAGGTAGTCAGCCAAGCACAAAAACATAACAAAACAGGAAACACCGGACAGAACAGATGGATCTAGATAGTAGATAATCCTGTTAAAGAAATTATAAAGATTAGAAAAACAAAGTCATCATTATTCCTAGTTAAAGATGTTTAACTATTCACTTAGTCCCCTGGTTCTTAAATGTTTGCCATTTTCTTTCTACTTTTCTAACAAGTGGTTTTCCAGAGGCTTCATAACATGCTGATACCACAGCTGCAATGGCTAATGTAAATATTAATCGACAAAAGCTCTTTGAGGTCCTTAATAGTTTTTAAGAGTGCGGTCTCAAGGCCAAAAAGTTTGAGAGTCACTGATTTATTCCACTGTATTAGGTTACCAAGTTTACATAAGTACTATAAATCCTAGAAACTAGGAGAACTGCCTGTAAGAAAATGCATTCTTTGTGGATTATGTATTACAAAAGACTCAAAGTGCTTCCATAAATGGAGGCTCTGTCTCACCTGAGCCTTTATCAATAACAAGCACAAAACAAAAACAAACAAAAAAATCTCTGGTAGAACAAAAATAAAAAAATAACAAGCACAACCCATAGTAATCCAATAGCTCACTTACAGAAACACCAAAGAAACCACACCCATGATGGCAGGTGGAAACCAGGCTCTTTCCCATCGGAGGACCTTATCGGTCATCAGCATCACTTCTCCCCATCCCTGCAGCTGCTCTTCCAGACTTGCAGTCTCTGCAGCCTGCATACGGTCAACATTTAATGTGATCATTTTACCACTCTCAACATTTTTGTGGTTCATACAGAGTTAAACTCTTCTAAGGCACCAAATATGTAAAATACCTCTTAACAAGTTAGTTTCTGAAAAACTCTGCCATTTTAGTATCAAAGACAGAAACCAATGGGGGGAAAAAACTACCCTTTAATGGTCACCTTCCAAGTCCAAGCTCTGGGCTATTCTTTACATACATGATGTAACATAATCCTTATTTTTACAATTAAAGAAAATGAGCTCTAAATAGTTTACTAACTTTCCCAAAATCATGCATAGAGTTATGTGGCAGCACCCAGAGTATTAATAAAATTAGATCACTTTAAGTTTGTTTATTTCAGGTGGTTAGCACTGATCTGTTGTTTTTGCCATTTCATTGATCTAAACCCTTACTTCTAAATCCATTAGGAAAGTCTTTCCCTGAAGAGCATTCAATTTCTAAAATAGCTCTTTGTGTAATGGAATCAAGTAGATGCTGGCATTCATTGCACAATTAAGGAAAACTACTTTCACCAAATTATATGTGGCATTTTAAGCTCAATATATCTCCTCAACACAGTGCTTCTTACCACTTTAGAGGACATTTTGATTAGACTTCAAATTTCTCCGCAAATGTGACAGTCAGCTGAAAGTGGACACTAGGATGAACTAATGTGGCAAAAACCCTTAAGCTGACTTTGGTAGAAGAAGAAAAAAATTGGAATAAGAGACTCAAGTGTCTCTATAAATGTTATCACTGGGAAATATACAAATGACAGGACAAGGCAGGTTAATCTTTTTTTATTTTTTAAAGAACCAAGAGAAAAAAGCAAGGAGGACAGGTTAATCTTACCAAAGATGTTACCTGTGCCACACTAGTCACTCGGGTGACCTCATTATTTCTGACTTTATATCCCAAGCCTAAGACTAGTTAAATAAGAAATTACTATATGCTGGGAACTCCGCTGAACATTTTATATGCTTCTATTTCAATTAACCCTCCCAACAACCCTAAAAGGAAGGTGGTGTTACTACTTCCATTTTAAAGATGAGGAAACTGAGACACATGGAAGTTAACAGATTTGAATCCAAGAAATCCAAGACCAAAGGCCTTGCTCTCCTTAAGGTTATACTGCTCTGCTGGGAAGAGTAGGTGAGTTGGGATCAGGAGCTCCCAGCCCAGATCTGTCATTTCAACAGGGCTTGGGCTGCTTCTTTGTGCCTCAATCCTCTCAAAAGGAACAATGCTGAGGGCTGACTGTGCTAACTATAGAGAGTGTCTGTGCGCGCGCGTGCGTGAGCGTGCGTGTGCGTGTGCGTGTGTGTGTCTGTGTGTGAGGGGAGAAGCCATGCATTTTTAAAAACAAATGCAAGTGAAAATCAGACACAATCCACACTGCCCTGCAAACTCTCTTAATTTGTCAGCATCCGGGCTCTTGGAAATTCAAAAGCTAAAAATTATATTCGTTGGTTCTTCTTTTCATTGCTAGTGTGTGGCCTGTCTTTCCCTGGGGAAGAGTGATGGAGAAAAATATAAGGATGTCTGTTTTTGCCGAGATGGTGCACTTAAATTTGTAGTGAATAAAATTTGTCCGACTACGACACCACCTCACTGCGGTTCCTTCGGATCCTTGCTTGTTAATCTAAAGTTGTTTCCAGTCGTCCTGTGACCCCCTCCCCCCAGACTTCCAAATTCCAGACAAATGCCAGGACCTTCCATTGTCCTTCCAGCTGGACCCCACTCCCAGTCCCCTGCGGTGAGCTCGCAGCCTCCCTGCCGTTTTAAGTTGTGCCAAATCTAATAGAAATTCTCGCCAGCAGCCCTTTGACCCTCCACCCTTGGCCGCACCCCAAGCTTGTTACAGCCCCCCCCACTTCCTCCTCAAACCCTATTCGCGGTGACTAATCACGCACCCTCCTCTGCCCGGTTGCACATCACCCCCAGGGTATGGTTAGGGGTCGACGCGACTAGTGACCGCCACCCAGAAGCTACCCAAAAAGCCCGAGGTGGCAGGCTTGCGCCAGGAACCGAGAGAGGAGGGCCGGGCCCGCCGCAGGTGATAGGAACGAGGCGGCGGTGGCTGCCCCGCGGCGCCCACCGAAGTCCGGAAGACCCCCGCCCGGTTCCCCCGCAACAGGCCCCCAGGACTCACCAGCAAGTTGGTGCTACGATTATCTCCCTCCGCCATCGTCCCTGAGATGCTGTCTCAGCGAGCGTAAGCCACCCTCTAGTCGAACCCACCTACCGAGAACCGCACGACGAGCCCAGCGCGAGGGAACGCCCCGCAGGCCGCTTATATAGGCTGGCCGCCTTTCCCGACAGCCCGCGCGAAGCTCGCTCCTCATTGGGCAGACCGCGCTCACCCTTGAGGGA
Organism: Daubentonia madagascariensis; assembly: GCA_023783475.1. Lineage (NCBI taxonomy): Eukaryota > Metazoa > Chordata > Mammalia > Primates > Daubentoniidae > Daubentonia > Daubentonia madagascariensis. The sequence goes on along the minus strand of JAKFHU010002505.1, from coordinate 1,461,475 downwards.
AGCCGGGCCAACCGATGCTCAGCGCATGGCTTGAAATAGAGGTCAAAGGAGAGAGAGGCCCAGCCGGGCGCGGGGGCGGTGACAATCCGAGCCGCGCGGGATGTGCGACGCCCCGCCCAGGACTTTCGGAAGCGGTTCAACGGCCGCTGCCGGGGCTCGGTCTGGCTGCAGCCTACCCGGGCTCGGCCGCCGCTCTGGCTCTCAGACCGTCTCCGGCTGGATCTTAGAGCAGCTGAGAAGCCTCTCTGGAAAATTGAGTACTCGAAGAAACACGCTACGCACTATCAGGCGGAGGGCGGAGAGGGGCATGTGACGCTGAGCGCCGCTGCGTCCGGGGAGGCCGGCCAGGACCCTCTGCCCCACCAGCACGCGGCCCCGGCCGCCATGGCCAGGCCCCCGAGCGGTTTGGCCCAGACTTGTCCCTCGTGCCCAGCTCAGGAGGTTTAGAGGACAAGTGAAAAGAGCGCTTCGTGTAGATCTTACTGCAGGGTTTCGTCTACCCAGTAGGAATGAGGCCTTACCACGCATAGTTTGTGAACGTGTGAAAAATGCACCGACTTGTAAAAGTGACTGACGTGGGGGTCTTTAGGGAAACTTTGTGCACACTTCAGTTACTTAAACCGTACAGCTGACGGATTGGCTTTGACATGACCTTTCTTACGTTAGAGGTTGTGAAGGATGTAAACTCCCTCATAAGCAGTGGAATTCATAAGCAATTAAGGAACTATGTTGAGACACTTTTTTTCTTTTCTATCCAGGATTTCAAAAATACATTAACAGGTGCTTTGATTTTCATTATTCAATACAAACAAAATCATGCCAAATGTTGGCCTGATCAGATGTTTGTTTCCGGTAAATTAGTTTTTAACTTACAACCTTTTATCCTTTTATTATATAATATATAGTTTTTAACGTCCAATCTTTCATCCTTTTATAGTCACCTGTATTATGGCATTGAAGTTAAATTTATTTTTAAAACACTCCTTAAGTAACTACCAGGTTCTCAAAAGTTTAGGGAAGTCACAAAGAAATGCGAGAGAACACAGCTACAGACCACATGCTGCCCCCAAGAAAACTGGACAAGGGCAGGAACATTGTGAATTTCATGAAAGGGTGTCAAATTTGCCATGGATCTTTGGGGGGGAAAAAAAAGGCATCTGGACCAGGTACAAACACGTGAGAAAAAAAACAATGCCTTTTCAAGGGAAAGTGACTCTTCAGTATAGTGCCACTTTTGGGAATGTTGGGGGGAAAAAATAGGTTGTATAGGTAAGATGCGGCCAGTTGATACACAGACCCCATTTGGGGAAAACGGGAGATTTTTAAACTATGGAGTTTGAAGGGCAGGCCTTCGTCCACCTCCTTCAAAATAAAATTAAAAGGACAAAAGTATCCAAACAGCAGCCACGTATTTAGCGAATATGTTGAACATCGGGTGCACAATCTTGCTAGAGGCACAGTAATATCTACTTCCCAAAGACAGGCCATGGAGTTTCTTATCAGGCTCTAAAAACTGACATTTCTACTTTGGGATATCAACTTTTGCTACAGAATATGCTTCTGGTTTTCACCCAAGTTCCCTATGTATAGAAGGAAGACTTTTTAACACCAGCTTGTGAAACTGAGGTAGGTGAAAAATTAACTCAACTGGCAATTTCTTCATGGAGTATTTCTGTTACTCAAGGAATGTGCTCCCAGATCTAGGAGCACGGCTATAGGGCCTTTCGCTAGATTTCCAATTGGCCTAATTATTTAAAACACCTACCCATAATGTGGCTGTCTTCAGAGCTTTGTTTTTGTCCTGCAAACACAGGATGTGATCTTTTGAAATGTGCCACATGACTAAGCAGTTAACATATCCTCCTAATGTAATCTAGCAGCAACGAATGCAATCTTCAAGACATTAAACCAAGCTGGACATTTTCTACTTTCCATCAGAGCTTTTGCATCCCAGGGAATGCACGTATCTGTTGATAATGGTCTGCAGTTTGTTTTTTTTTTAATATTGCCAAAATTAAGCTTAATAAATTGAGCCTTAGGCCGTGTGCGGTGGCTCACGCCTGTAATCCTAGCACTCTGGAAGACAGAGGCAGGAGGACAGCTTGAGCTCAGGAGTTTGAGACCAGCCTCAGCAAGAGCGAGACCCCGTCTCTCCTAAAAATAGAAAAAATTAGCCAGGCATGGTGGTGTGTGCCTGTAGTCCCAGCTACTTGGGAGGTTGAAGCAGAAGGATCACTTGAGTCCAGGAGTTTGAGGTTGTTGGGAGCTATGACGATGCCACTCACTGTACTCCATCCAGGGTGACAGAGTGAGACTCTGCCTCAAAATAGATAAATAAATAACAAATTAAGCCTTAATACTAAGAACTTTCCCATTGAAGTAAAATTTCCACTGCTGTACAAAAATACAACAGAACTTTTTTGAGAATTAAGGTTTTTTAACAAAATCTTTAAGGTATTAGTGCTTTAAAGAAAAAAATAAGGCTACCCAGGTTCCAAAATTCAGTTTTCTGTAATCTACTTTGACCAATAAGTTCAGAGCTTAAATGCTACATATTTTGAGACTGAACCTTTATTTTTTGAAAAACAGTTACTTCATACAATCTTTGCCACGTTAATGCAAATATGCACAAAGTAGGCATGTATTTTTGTTTTCCAAAAGATGCATTATGAACATTTTCAGGAAGCTGGTGTGATTTATTCAACTTTTAATCTTAAATACAATCACAAAAATTATATCCATCAGGAGGCATTACAACCTTTTGTACAGAGAAGCCATTATTTATACAATGTTACTAGGACAAGGAAGATTCAGTTCAACACAACTTGCTCTTATATAATAAGGGTAAAAAGTAAATTAACAAGTAAGTGAAGTATGATATCGTTGCCACTGACATTACAGCTGGAAATAGGGAAATTTAAACCAGAAAAATAACTGGCACAATAAATTTAAAGAGGAGCTGAAACTTCGTCTGTTAGGAAAAGAAAAGAAAAACTATATGTAATCAGCCTGTTTTGAAAGAAAAACATTCTGAAAGTCTGCATTTCAGAACAACACGAAATTTTTAAGTTTACCATCTTCAAAAATTGAGCTAACTGTATGACATCTTTACATTAGCACAACAAACAGCTTTTTCCTGGTAAGCCCAGCCAAATTCCCATGGAAAGCAAGGGACCTAAGTGGTTCATGTTCTACAACCTGTAAACTTACAAAGCTTCTCTCAGTCAGAGTCAGTTTGCCCTTGTTAACTAAGGTTGCTGATGTTGTTATCCAGGCCTAAAAAGTAGGAAAAGTACAACAAACCCTTAGGGTTTTGTAATACAATGAATTTCCCCCTCCCCAACTTTTGGAAAAATTTGGTTTACTTGCTAGTTTTTCCCCATACAAGGAATCTTTCTAATACTACCCAAATATTGAAAACAAAATCTACCACCTTTAAGTAACCCCTGCCTCTAATAATAATTTTACCTCCTTGGTTTAAGGGGGGAAAAGTCTTAGTTCTAAATTACTATCATTTTACAAGCTTACCAAGATGTAAAATGGAACACTGGTTTTCATACTCATCTAATTTTATGTAAAACAAAGATGTTTAAATGTGCTAATAGTAAAGCATTCATTGATATTTGATGTATATGAATATGACTAACAGGCTAATTGTAAGTGGTTTCTTTAATATGAAAAGAATTGGGAGAAAAGAAGAACCAGCTCCTTTGATTTTAGTACGGCCAAAACAAGCCCCCCAGAATAATTACAAAAATGTGGAGGAAAATAGGCCAGGAAGACTTTTCAATTTAAAGTTACTGCCTATAATACCCCAGATTAAAAAGGACCCAAGATTGCACATCAACTCTAATATTTGGCTGTACTTGCATTGCCCTGTTCGGCATTTTTTAAATGGCTCTTTCCTTAGGTTTCACACATCAGAACAACCACAATTAAAAAACAAAATGAAAAACAATGCAGATAACACCAAACATTGGACAATATTAAGAAAACTACTAAGTTTAGATAATAGAGGCAAGCGTTAAGGGCAGAAGTGATGGAAGTTTTTCTTTGTATTACAAACCCTCACCCTGAACCTGGGGTTTGGGCTCTAAAAAAAAACAATTTCCAGACACAGATCAAGAGCCTGATTATCAGTTCTCACACAGAAATCTCACATATCTCATGAACAACTCACCACAAGTGTCAGACACAAAAGAATCTTAATAATCACCCAGCAAACTATGTTAAGAACTCATGTCCAAAACTAATGAGAAACTTCAAGATACATCAAAGAAACAGTAAAAGAGAATTAGCTCCATAAACTACTAAGCCTCCACAGCTTTGCAGAGAAATTAACTAAAAATTAGGCAATTCTAGCAAATTAAAAACAACAAAACACTTAAAATTAACTTCAATTTCCAAGAGTACTTTGAATAGAAGAGGTTGTTTGTAGGTTACTCTGTACCCCTTGAATCTTAGAAGAGAGAGAGAGAGGAGACAGGGAGGGTGAGAGAGAAATAGGAGATGATCCCTGGTTTTCCACAGGTATTTTGTGTCATCAAAAATGTATGACTTGTTAACTACAGCACTCTTAACTTCACATTATTTTACAAGATAATCCCTAAAGTATAGCCCAGTCTTCTCAATCTAACCGATGAGATCTCTTAAAAATGTTCAAAACGGCTGCTTATACAATGACTTCCCAAAGGAAGCCACACGGTACAGACGAGGATCTCGTCCAGAGTGTAGTAAAGAACGAGCTTTTGAAGCCATCAGTTACTCCTATCTGCCTTACAACCAAACATCCATTGCATATGCCACATTATTCTCTGAGGGACCATTTTAAAGTAAAAGTGATGGATAATTTACCAGAGGCACATGTTTTTGAAATAAAGCTGGTTTGTCTATGCTTAGACAAGGTGCCAGGTACCTCTGATGCCTGAAAACACGGCAATAAAATTCACCTATTTCATTTACCTTCTTAACCAAAGAGGAAGCAATTTCTGAATACTATCAGTTGTGGCAAACTAGTGTGAACTGGTTTTACCATTGTGAAAAAGTTTTTCCTTGTGACAACAATAAAGAATGTTGCTGAAGAGACTTTAACCTTGAGAGAGCAGAGGTAATCGAGTGATGAATGTAATAGCTCCCAGAGCCTCCAGGAAATAAAGCAGTGTGCAAAATACAATATGGCATTATTATTCCAGCTAGGTTGTTTTGATTGTGAAAAAATGAATGGAGAAAATAAACTTTGATGCGCTAGGTTCCTTAACTTGCTGTTGGACACATGGGTATTCAAAAATACCACCTTTCTTGCAATACTTGTTAAAGTATTAAGAAGCATTGATACTGAAATGCATTCTCTCACAGGTACTTAAAGATTATAAATTAATATGGCAATTTGGAATACAGAAAAGGCCCAGAGCTATGTGGAATTTTTCCTTAAAACCTTTCAAGTTTGTCTGTAAAGACTGGCAACTAGAAAGTGACCACTATCCTAATCTCTAAAATGCAGGGAAAATGTACTCAAGCAATTAAGATTTCAATTGTGTTCTATTTTGAGCTGATACTTGATTTTAAGAATACTATCTAGTCTGGATTTTTACTTTGGATCAACAATTTAGCTTACACAGTCAGTACTGAATTGCAACGCTAAATTTAAGGAAACCTTGATCATGAATTCACTATAATGTATTACTAAACAACAAGCTATTTAAATTGTGCAAAAAGTAAAGCACTTCACAGACTACTTTAATAACTGAACTTAATAAAAGATATTGGTGGATCTCACTTTTGTTGATGTTTCATGTACATGTCCTAAAATACCAGGAAAACTAAAGCACTTTTAATTTACACTTTGTAAATTAAAAGTATCAAATAAGAAAACTGAATTAAAAAAACATTTCACTCTACCTCCACCAGAACATCAATTTATTGTTAATCTGTCATCAACAATGTAAAACTCTAATAGGTACTCTATCCTGGTTCTTAAAAAGGTAAAAGATTACATTAGATTAGCTACTTTCTATGAAAGAAACTATAGCAATCACAGAAGAGGGAAAATCTGACTGACCTCCAAAAAAATGCACACTATAAGCAAAGGGGAGTGTACATTAAATCAAATGTCTGTTAGATTCATTACTTTTGAATGCACAGTGACAATTCTGGAAACTGTACATGATAGAATCACAGAAATGACTTAAATAACCAGAATTACATTTTGTATGTGATCACCAGACCTTTAAACAATCCTTGAATTTTCCACGTTATCAGTGGTTTTGGAGAAATTTCTTTTTATCACTCCAAATATAAGTTGTTAACAGCATTGAGATGGAAGCATATGAAATATAAGGATTGAAATAAAAGTGAATTTGAAATATGGCTAATCTACTAGATTAGGTAAAAGGGGAATGGGTAAGTGGTGGGGAGGAGGAGGGAACGATGGGGTGGTTTTTTCCCTTCATTTCAGAAGTTCTTCCAATGTAGTGTATCTGTTACATAGCTCTCCATTTTCAGTCCATTTCTGAAATTCATATCGCATAGCCTTTTTGTACTTACTGGTCAACCCAACCAGTACTGTTGCCAAGCAACAAGTGTTACACGAGAATCTGAATGCATCAAATCTTCCTTGGCTGTGATTTTCTTCTCGGCCCCAGTTTTCTCTGTTTCTGAGCGGGATTTGTTTTTCCTGGATTGTACACACAGGGTCAGGTGGAATGGAGTTCCAAATCACTCTGTGCTCCGCGGCATCCCGATTTCTTTCTGCAGCTAACCTCCTGACACATTTGCTGCTGTTCTGTGGCAGAAAGACAATCTCCGTGTTCAGGCGGTGAGCTTTCTTTCTTTCACCCTTGACCCTGGGGTTGCAGGCCATGGTGTTGGGCGTATCCCTGAGTGCAGCTGTCCTGCAGGATTCACTTCCTAGTGCACCGAGATTTCCTAGGTTTCCTCAGAGTAAGCCCCCAGTTGCATCACCACCGACTGTGGTGTGGCTTTGGATGCCTGAGGCTGAGTTGATTCTGGTGGATGTCTGACCTCATTTAACCAGACTCATCTACTGTCTTGCCATTCATACCCAGGCTGTCCAACCTTCATACAGCTGAGCCAAGTTATCTAGATTAGTTGCTTCCTTAATGACATAGTCAACCTGTAAAAATAGGCAGGATAGTATTTAAAGAAGCCACTTAAAACTTTTAAGGACATGGGTCATATGAGTTATATGAATTGTTTAATTAAAAGTAAGTTTCTAATCACCCAAATTAATTACCCAAAGGATGTACAGTTGCTAAGGTTAAGTAAGCTGGGCTTCTCCCATAACCCCACAGCTTATGAGAGGCGTCTTGAGAAAGTTACAACCCCTTTGAGCCTTTATGGCTCCTTAGATGAAGAGAGAGCTCTACTGACCCAACATGTACTCCTGGAGTTAAACACGTGAAGTCACGGGATAAATGCTTAGGTGGTGTATAAACAAGGGCCTAGCACAATGGGTGCTTAACAAATGTCCACTGATTCTGACTCAGCTAAATTTTCTTTTACGGCAAAACATATAATCAATTCTGCATCCAGAGCATTCATCAGGGTCCAGTTATATGGTAAATGTTCAATATATGTCTGCTGAATTATAATCTATGCCAAAAATTATATGCAAAGGACTCTACACTTACCCCACTCTTGGGAGCCCCTTAACTGTCATAGAAAACTTAATAACTATCAGAATAAAAAGCACAATAGCCAAGTAGCCTTTAAAAACATAGACAATTACAAAGATATGAAAAGCACACAATCCATTAACCTATCAGGAAATTTCTGAAGACATCCCTGACTCAGAACATCTTTCACGTTTTTTGGACAACCTTGACAAAACTGTTTCTAAAAAAATTTTTTTTAAATTCTTGCCCAAGAAGAGTTTAAGTCCAGGCCCTATACAACAATGCAATAGTGTTTAAAAGGAAAACAAAATTCCTTGCTAATGATAAAACTGAATTGTGTGTTGGGCACAGTGGCCCATGCCTGTAATCCCAGCACTTTGGGAGCTGGCTAAAAATTAGCCAGATGTGGTGGCTCACACCTGTAGTCCCAGCTACTCAGAAGACATTGTCAGGAAGATCGCTTGAGCCCAGGGGTTTGAGGTTACATTGAGCTATGATGACACCACTACACTTTAGCCCAGTCAGCAAAGACAGACCCTGTCTCAAAAAATAAAATGTAATAAATTTGAATTGTGGATGCCAAAGCATTGAAAAACAGGATATTCACAGTCTCAAACTTTTATTCCACAGGAGAAAATAAGTATATTTGTAATGTTGAAATCAGGAGAATACCACCCTTGACCAAATGATCTAACTTAACATCACCAAAGATGGCACAAACTGACCTGTGTCCCTTGATATAAAATACTGAGAAAGAAACATCCCTGATGTAGTATTCCTGCCAAAAAATGTTAAATCTGAATTGAATTATAAGGAAAATATCAGACAAATACAAACTGAGGCACATTCTACAAACCAACTGGTCTGGACACATCAAAAACGTCAAAGGAAGGGAAGAGGGAACAAAAATGTTAACAACTGGTGAGTCTAGGTAAAAAGTATATGGGCATTCCTACAGCTTTTCTGTAGGTTTAATTTTTTTTCAATAAATAGCTAGGGAGGAGAAATTCTCAAATTTATGTATTCAATATTAATAAAAAAATGAAAAAATTTCAGAATAACAACTTCAGACAAATGTCCACCGATTCCCAAGGATGCTTTACAGATGCAGGTTGTGTATCCCTTATCCAAAATACTTGGGACCAGAAGTGTTTTGGATTTTGGATTCTGGTTAAGAGAGAGGTGGAGGAGGGAAAGCAAAGTGCTAATAGGTAATGGTTAGAGTAAAATGGTGAATACTTGACAACTCCAGAGCTATGTTACTCACAATCTTCTGAATCCTGAAAACAGATTTAAGTTCCTTATTCCTTGATGAACCACCAAGGAAATGGGTGACAGGCATCTTTGAACCTATACTTTTACAACAGCATTAAAATACATAGCTCAAGTTTCAAAAATGGTCACCTGTTCAGCAACTGACATCCTCCTATTCGGATCAACATCTCGGCCCTCTAACTTGGCTTTCACTCTCTTCCACACACTCACTGCATATGAGTTTCTCTCCTGCACAGCTATGAAGCAATAAAAACATATGTAAGTCAAACTACCATTCTATATACAAATTTAAGGTATCTTTATTCTAACTAAGTACCTTTCCCAGTTTTAGGGTCTCTGACAGCCTTTTTAGGACTACAAGCAACACTCTTGCCAGTTCCTGGAATGGTGCTTGGTGGAGTATCTGCTGACGTAGCAAGATTTTTCTGAATCAGCTTTCTAGCATTCTGTGACATGACATCAGGCTGAGTCTTCTGGCCAGTGTTACTCCGGACTGCTATAGAGAAAGAGTTGGTGGTTCAATTTACATGTAAACAGAAAATGGAGGGGGGTAAAGCAGACAGCAGGGGATAGGTGGTGGTGGTAGTGGTGGTGGTGGTAAATACCCCATATTAAATAATCAATTACAAAACCTTATCCTTTGACATAGTAATTGTCTTCCTGAAAATATAGCCTAAACAATCAGACATTCAGATACGAATTTGTACAATGATATTCATAGCTTGTGGCATCAAAAAAACATGTCTTAATTGTTCAACAATGGAAGGCTAATATGATGCAGTCAGAGAATTGCATATTAAATTTGGCCATTAAGTCATTTCTAAAAAGATTATTTAATAACAAGAAAACTATTAATTTAATATTAAGGCAAAAAAATTGCTTTCACAGAATGGTCCCAATGTGTTTGTGTATGTGTAGCCATGCACACAGAAAAGTAAATCAACAAATACACAGTGGTTTTTACCTCTATTTGGGATGGAACTACAAATTTTCTAAACTTCTCGAATATGAAGCAATAAAAAACACATGTAAGTCAAACTACCATTTTATATACAAATTTAAGGTATCTTTATTCTAACTAAGTACCTTTCCCAGTTTTAGGGTCTCTGGCGGCCTGTTTAGGACTACAAGCAACACTCTTGCCAAGCAACACATTGGGACCATTCTGTGAAAGCAATTTTTGTTGCCTTTTCCAACTTAATATAAAATTAATAGTTTACTTGTCATTAAAGAATCTTTTAAAAAATGACTTAATGGCCAAATTTGATATGCAATTCATCATATTAGCCTTCCATTGTTGGACAATTAAGACATATTTTTTTGATGTCACAAGCTAGTGAATATCATTGTATTTTAAAATCACAAATATTTAAAACAGTATTTGAATGCAAGGCATTTTAAGTTTTTCACACAAATATTTCTAAAAATAAGCTAAAATCTGTTCAGTCTGAGACTCTAGTATGACAGGGCTTAACACTTAGGTATAATTAAACATCTTAGCTTCTATGTGTAGATTATTAAAAGATCAAGACTCAGGTCTCTTCTCATACCTGCAGCAAAGGATGGCTGATAAGTAGCAGATGACGTTGGACTCGAACATTCATTTGTTGCATCAGTGACTAAGGGTGATGCAAAACTCACTAAATTATTATAGATACTGAAATACAAAACAAAATGGCTTATTTATGAAATGCTTTACCAGATAACAACTTATAAAAATATGAACAAAACTGAAAAAATTAAATCAAGAAAGACAAACTTATTATACCAGATATTTTACTCACATTTTATAAATTTTGGCCGGAAGGCTTTCTTACCTCTGACTTTGTGTTTTCAGTTCTTTCAAGGTGGGAGTGATTTCCTGGAGCATTTCAACATGTTCTTGACTTCGAACCTGACCCATAGCCTGGACTAATGTAAACAGAACTGTCTGAATGTTGTCTTGCCATGATTTATATTCACCCAAAAACTGCCTAACACTGTTCTCATAGGGAACATCTTCACCATCTGCCAAAGCAGCTTCTTCATCCTAGAATCAATATTGATGATTAAGAAAAATGGTTTTTGTATCAGCAATTATACTTCAGTTACCTGCTGATTAAGAGGTAATAAATGTTTCAAATATCAGTGTGTTTAATCTACTTATTACAGTTCAACTTCTTTTCTACAAGTACTTTGTTTCCACCACCAAATAAAAACTCAAAGTAGGCTGGGTGTGGTGGCTCACGCCTGTAATCCCAGCACTTTGAGAGGTCAAGGTGGGCCAAGAGTTCACGACCAGCCTGGGCAACATAGCGAGACCCCATCTCTAAAAAAAATTCAAAAATTAGCTGGGTATGGTGGCATGCGCCTGTAGTCCCAGCTGCTTGGGAGGCTGAGGTGGGAGGAATGCTTGAGCCCAGGAGTTTGAGGCTACAGTGAGTTATGATCGCGCCACTGCACTCCAGCCTGGGCAGCAGAGCAAGACCCTGTCTCAAAAAAACAAAAGGCAAAACATAAAAATCCTCAAAGTAAAAATAAATCCTAAAATTAAATTATTTACTGTTTTGTAATGATGAAGTAACTTAGCCTTCTCTGGAGCCTCAGTTTCCATACTAACTAGATGATGTAGGATACTGGAGGGAAGAGACAGTATTTCATTCATTTTGGAAGCAAACTATACGGGTTTGGAGGTGCAAATGGGAGGAGAAAGAGAGGATGGAGATCTAAACATTCAGACTAGGTTCAAATCTCAGTTCTATTACAAGTTATATGACATTGAGTGAATCAATTTCTTTAAGCCTCAATTTCTTTGTCTATGAAATTCAGAATAGTACTGCCTACATAAAAAAATAGTTGATGAAACCAAATCAGCTCAGTTACAAACTGGAAGATATGATGAGAGAAGTTGTTTTTGTTTATAAAATGTCACTATTTTTCCATAAATAAAACTATTTGTAATTTTATAAAAAAGGGGGAGTAAATGTTATGTCAATAGTATTAGTCTTACCTTAGCCATTGCTTTTAGGAGATGTTTGACATCTCCAAGCTGTCGGTTATGACCAGTGAGCACAGTCTTTATATTATCAACCAGATTCTGAATTGTTTCACAGACCGTTTCAATCTGTTGCTCTTTCTCTGTCTGAACTGCCCTCTGAGTAGACATATCCTGGGTCAACTGTTTGTGTGCTGACAAAAGCCATTCAGAGCTGCCAATAGGATGTTCAAGACCAGTGTCCTAAACAGAACAATGATTTGTTTGATTTTAAGCATCAGCTGAAATAATATGAGTCCTTTCTTCATCATCATTATTAAAAGGTAGTAGTAACTCAAGCTGACACAAAGAGAACTTCAGTTATTGAGTCATGAATTAATTACCTACAAAATAGTACTAAATAATTTCAAGAATCTATGAAATATGGATTAAGATTTTCAACTTTTCTGCACAATTATATAGGATATAATGCTTAAAGTTTAAGACTCAAGAAATATATTTGGAATGATGAAGATGATCGGCATCCAGGTCCCCAAACCCACTCTAAATAACTCTTAGAAATGAAACCAGAGCTTTCTAATACACAGCCTAACGCCTTTCCACAAAATATGAAGGCCATACTTACCAACTAGCTATTTCTGAACTTCACTGACCTTTCCAGCGTTCATCTTCCACTAGCTCTTTCTACTACTCTGTTTTCAGTGCATCTGAATATACTGTCTTTCTCCTCCCTCTTAACTTCCATAGTACTTTGGTTGTGACTGAGAATCCTTTTCACTATTTCATTTGTTATATTATTAAATAAATAATAAGTTCCTTGAAGGCTAAGAGCAGGATTTAATCACTATTGTGCCCCTCATAACAACCTCTTACATACAGTACACGACCAATAACTGTAAACTGAGTGAATACATTAAACTGATTTGACAGTATAACATTGGCCTTATTTTAATCACAGTCTCTCTACTCCCACCAAAACTCAAGACTCACCACTCTCTGTAATAAACGAAGCTCTAACTCAGACACTGAACTGTTAAACTGTGACGCAAATGAACACATTTGCTGACATCGTTTGATTAGTTCAAATAATGCAGCATCCAGGTTTAAGGCTTCTGCCGTTCTTGTTCGTAAACTTTCAAAATGAATGATATTGCTGCAGAGAAAAGTGACCTGTGAAGAGAGAAAGAACAACCAGAATGAGGGGAGAAAAGCAATTAATGACATGAAAAAATACTGTCTTCTCACTTCCAGAACTGAGGACCAGAATTGGTCCTGAAAACGTATGACTCTTTTGGGAAATAAACCCCCCTCATAAAGGCTGTTAGAAGTAAATGTACATCTTCATTTATGCTTATACTGTTAGGTCTGAAATGGCTAAAAGCACCTAAGAACAACTAGGTAAGTGTATCTTCTATGTCTACAGTCCCCAACCCCCGGTCCAAGGCCTGTTAGGGACCAGGCCACAGAGCTCTAATGTACCACACCCCCAACACCACCCCCACCACCATTTTCTTTCAGGAAATTTGGGGGGAGCGGGGACACAGCAGGAGGTGAGTGGCAGCTTCATCTGTATTTACAGCCACTCCCAACTGCTCACATCAAGCCTGAGTGCCAGCCCCACCCGCCCCACCATCTGGGAAACTGTCTTCCATGAAACCGGTCCCTGGTGCCAAAAAGGATGGCAACCACTGTTCTACGTGACTGTTTTTACATAGAAAATTTACTCCACGATAAGATGGCTGTCATATTCAGCTGCAATTTCTGTTACATCCAAATTTCAGGGAACATTTCTGCCAGAGTATTCCCCTTCTCCTTCTATTCCTAATTAACTTCATAAGAAAGACCACAAAATAGTAACTGGATATTTGCCAATATTGAGCATTTTTAAAGGTATAATTAATAATATTGTGGTTATGTTCTTAAATAGTTCTTATCCTATTTGGCACATACTGAAATATTTCCATTAAGTGTGGGATGGAAAGGAGGAGTAGGGAGTATGGATAAAATAATACAGGACTTAAGTTAATCCACAACCTCTGATAGAGCACAAGGTCGTAAGACATTTAATTGTCATGTGAAAAGAATTATCAAGAGGCAGGAACCAATGGCGACTGAACTGGCTGTGAACCTGGCCTAAGGGATGCCCTCAAAGTCCCACCAGCCCCTCCTCCCAGGCTGTTAACTGGAGCACGGGCTCTCAAGCTCCCCTAGTAATCCCACACATAACTTTCAGTAAGTTATATGACCCTGTAACTGAATACAAAGATGGTGCACCTGAGTCACAATACCTGACTTGCTCTTTGGCTCTCTTTAAGGACAAGATTTCTTCTTTCAGCTATTGTTGCTTCAAAATCTTGTAGTACAGGTGCCAATGCAGGGTTAGCACCACCTGCCCACTTGAGTCGCTGCTCAATACTTGCTTCAAGGGCTGCTAGTTTCTCCTATAAAAGCCAGCAGAATCTTGGTAAATGTTTATATCCACTTCCTATCTGTCAAGTATTTTATATGATACAAGAGATGTAAAAGAAGTGGAGCAGGTATACATAATTTAAAAAACACCTTTAACAGTCACCTTTTGGAATTAACCTTGATTTCGCTTTGAATATTTCAGCCCAAACATGTCTGCGGAGGTAAGAACTGGCTTTCAGTTTATTGTCTTAAAATTTGCAGAAGGAAGTTTCATTTTCATTTTTAAATAAAATGGTCTTTAAAAAAAAAAAACAAAACAGCTGCTACACCAAATTCTTACTGAGCTATGTGTGCTATCTACAAGAAAACCCATTTATACTTTTGATTGTGAAAGATAAAAATCATATTTCCACAAATTCCTAAATTTACAAATAATGGTAAAAATCTATCCGGACTATGACAAGCAAAGTTTTATACAACCAAACTATTTCATTATTTATTCAAAATTCAAGTGGAGGCATTCACATTTTCTCTACACCCCCCCTTCTTTCTCTCACATGCACATACCTCTAAAATCACAAAGAAAGGGCAAGAGTTCATTCTTTCATTCGTATAAATTATGAACATGTCTTTTCTATGACTAATGCACTATACAGAAAGCTTATTTCAATCTTCAAAGAACTGAGCTCCAGAAAAGTTACATTACAAAATTTTAAAATATTACCGACATAACTACACTTAATTTTACTTGACTATTAACCCAGTCAGCAATAATAGTTTGGAAAAATATTCTGCTGCCTTAGACATCACAAAATTCCATTATCTACACAACAGAAGTAAGAAATGCCCATGCTTCTTAGATATTAATAATTAACCAGATATAATTGCTTGTATACATTTCCGAAAACAAATTAAGTGTTCAAAGTTTTTTTCAATTACCAAGCTTTCCTTAATGTATTAACACATAATGTAATTATCAAATTCTTTTAAAACCTGAAATAATTAGTATGTTTCTACTCCTGGTTCCAAATATAACTGTTACTATAAGATTCAGTTACATTGGAGGGCAAGATACAAAAACCATCAATTAAAAATAAATGAAAAAGGATTATGCTCCTCTGGCTTAGAAGCCAAGGACAAACATATAAACATGCTGAACAACAGAGCACTAATAATCATAGTGTAAGTTATTTCTAAAAGTAAGAGTGCTAGGAGGAAGATCTGACAAAACACACCTGAACTGTTGCAATCGAAGTTTCAATTTGGCTCAGGGTATGTAGTTTCTTTTTCATGCTGGTTAGGATAGCAGACCGAGGGGGAGGTGTTACTGACATGGCTTGTGGTCTGTTGATAAGCAGATCTTCATGTTGCCACTGTTCAAAGAAAAGGAAATGTAATAAAGTCAGCAGGAAAAAGCCTTTAGATGAATAAGGGAAAAAAGGTGCAAGTCAGGACTAGGGGAGGTGCAAGGCAGCTACAGCCAACGGGGAGGTGAGCTGGGAGCCGTAACAGAAGAAACTACAAAAGAATCACATCCAGGTGAAAACATTCCTGAGGTAGAGAATGGCTGACCAATTTCTTGGATCACTAGTATGCAACATTTAAGTAGTTAATTCTGAAGATGTTCAGTACTCTATGTAAAAGGCTAGTACACAATCCCTCAAAGACAATCTCTAGTTAGGAGGATAAAGCGGGCTTGGGCGGGCAGCTGTCCAGCAGGGAGGCTGAGCAAGAGACTGAAAAAAACAATGGCAGCAGTCACAGAAGAAAGAACTCTCCAAACACAGAACCTGAAAGTGACAAAAGGGGGCAGGCAACTGTTGAGAGGATCAAGCCAGCTTGTATGTTGTAAAACTGACCCCAGAAAGTTCCAAGGGACATTTGGGCTACAATTTAAAAGTTATACATTGTGCTTAGAGCTTAAAATGTGTTCAAACAGAAAAAACTGAAAGGGACTTTACCATGTTTTCCATAAGACTGTGAACTTTTAAGGTAATGAACTGAAAAATGCATAAAACTTGACAGCATTGAACATTTTTAGAAACAGTAAATATACCCACACCCACATATGTGCTATAAACAGGACTATTAATATATAATGAATGCAATTTTAGAAGTCTGTTTAAATTACTTTTCTAAACTTATGGGGTAAGAAAACAGCTAATTATAAAACTGCAAAGAGAAGGAAATACACTGATTCCATGCTGAGCTGAAACCAACACTTCCACTATTGGGAAGCAGCTTCAATATAAATGACACACAGTAACCACTGTTTGTGCCAAAGCAGGTTCCAGAAAATGCAGTTCCCCAATTATTCCATGTATTACAGCTTCCTTGATGCTACTGACAATAGTGAAGCCTATATTAGAAAAAGAAGAAATAAGAAAAATAGCTACAATGATGTATACTGTGCTTTGCCTCTTACATAGATCATCATATTCGACCCTCACAGTTGTAATCCTATGAGGGAGGTATTGTCCCCATTCTATAGTTTAAAAAAAATCAGAGCGTAGGGAAGTTAAGTGCAAATTTATACACCTAAGTCTGATTTGAATTCAAATCCCTCTGACCCCAAAGCCTGTGCTGTCACACTGCCCCTAAATAATCAAGGACAAAAACAGGCTTCTAGAAACAGTTCCCAAAATGAAGGCAGATTTATGCCCAAATCTGTTTATCACATCAGTAGGGCATCAGAGAAACAGAAATCACTTTAGAAATAATCTTAATTTAATGTTCAAATACACAGGAAGTTTATCTGCATAACAAATTCAACCATTCAAAATTATATTTACAGGCCGGGTGCGGCGGCTCACTCCTGTAATCCCAGCACTTTGGGAGGCTGCGGCGGGAGGATCACTTGAGGCCAGGAGTTCGAGACCAGCCTGCACAAGACTGAGACCTCGTCGCTACAAAAAACAGAAAATTAGTCAGGCGTGGTGGTGGGTGCCTGTAGTCCCAGCTACTCGGGAGGCTGAGGCAGGAGGATTGCTTGAGCTCAGGAGTTCAAGGTTGCAGTGAGCTATGATGAGACCACTGCATTCCAGCCTGGGCAACAGAGTGAGACTCTGTCTCAAAAAACAAAATAAAACAAAAAATGTTTATATTTATAAACAACAATCCTTACCTGAAACATGGCAATATGCAACTGAACCCGCTGCAGGCTTGTCTTACAAGAAGAAATGCTGGTTTCTAGCCTTCGCACCAGGTCGTGCTTCTTCCAGGCAGTGTCGTAAGAACTCGCTAATACCGTTGCCCTGTTCATGACCAACTGGGAGAACTTCCCCACCTGGATGTTGTGCTCCACCGCTTTCTTACACAGATCATCGACAGAAACTTTGCTTTCCGCACCAAAGTCCTTTGCCTCCACTTGAGCAATGATGTCTACACCCAGAGCACTGATAAAACTGCATAGTGTGAGTCCGAGGGCCTGGTTCGGTAGTCCTATCAAGAGCTGCCTCACAAAATCAGCTGTGAATGCCTTGATAGGTTTGGCCATTTGGTCTTCACTGAAACAAGAGTTTCTAAAAAGGGTTTTCACATTGACAATCTGTACAGGCCCATTCACAGAATTCTGATCTTCAAGTGAACTTGATCCTTAAAAAAAAAGAAAATTTCCTTAAAGTATTTCATACAAAAATAATGTACTACTTAAAGTACTTAAGATTACGAATATACAATTAAATTTAGCCTACTCTACCCTGCCCCCTTCCATAGCACTACATAAACCCACCATGTTTAAAGGTAGAATATTACCTGACAATGTTTTAGAAAAGGTACCACAGAGCCTGAAGAACTCCTTAATTGTCTGTAGTCTTTTTAGAAAGAAAATCTCTTCCAGCACCTGTCGGTGATTATCATCATCAAAAAAATTAACTTGGGTACTCCTGGCCTCCCTGATGATGTCAATCTTTCGCCAAGCTACAGGAATTTCCATTTTGTTTAACTATGTAAATGAAAGAAAAGAAAGTTCATTTCTCTACTTTTCACACACTGAACAACTACCTTACTGCACTTGCATTATTCTTAAATCAAGTCAATATTTACCTTTTCAACTAATAAGCCAAAAGCAGTTTCAACTTGGGCAAACATGCCATCAAATGCTACCAAAAGCATCTGGCCAGCTGACATTTTTGGTGTTTCATCAACTGAACCATTTCTTGGTTGGATTAATTCACCATATTGAGCATGCAGTATTCTATGGGAAAACAAAAGGGAGTTAAAACCCTCACTAAAGAGTAATGCATTTTGGGTCAGTAAATCTCACAGCTAGTATACAAAGTCTAGAAAATGCCATAGTCTAGTCTTTTGGCATTAAGGAAGATGTGTTAAGATGAAATGGTACTCAATGTCAATCATAATATGAAGTCAATGGTTCCAATTTAGTATTAGCAACTGTCCATGTGATTGGGTTTTACGTAAAACTTGAATTATGACAATTTTTAAAAATTACATTAAATATTAGTCTCACTTTACACACAGAATATGAAATAAGATAAATCCCATACTGAAAAATGTCAGGAAACACACAATTCTAAAGCTAGTGGACCTAGCAAATTGTAAGCTATGTTCACACTACTGACACATGGTAGAGCCTACTACAGACAGTAAACTGAAATACCTGCTATTTTTGGCATGCTCAGTTTTAGTTTATGCACATTTTGAACTTAAGGTCTTCAGAAATTCACTCCTCTACATTAACATTAAGACTTATATAGTGTTTATGTATCCAGGCACTATTTCTAAACATTTTCTATCAAAAGCCAAAATATAATTCCCAGTACTTCCATTTACTATCAGTAAAACTAAGGTTAACTGGGATTTCAACTTTATCACACACACATACAGAAATCATTCCAAATGGCTGGACCTATTAAGAGTTTTTAAAATAATTAAAAATGTTAAGCTACCAGAGAAATGTCTAATGAACAAAGAGCTGTAACGATGGTACGGAAATTTTTTTTGAGAGTATCAAAAAAAGTTTCCCTGAAACAGGGCACAGATGGGCTGCCATAGAACCAGGCACCAAGCTTGTCACCCAAAGCACACATTAAACATTCTTCCCTATGAGGGTAAAAGGAGCCTGGATAAGATATTAAGAGAAGATAAAATGAGGTTTGAAATTTAGTGTGAAAGAAAGGTATTAAGACCTAGCATTTAACTTGTTAAATACTGCTAGAAATTATAGGATAAAGCTGTTATGTGAATAATCTAACACTGTTTAGCTGATTTTTGTTTATGCTATTAATTATACCTTTTCCTATTATATGAATATAACAACTACAAAGAAACCTGTAAAAATAGGAAATTTCTGAATGCAGGATAATTAACATTAAGGAATTATTTATTGATGCCTTTTCAGGTGTAATAATGGTACCAAAGTCAAGACAGATATATACTTCCTGTATTATTTAAGAATAAAATATATTTGTTCCAAAATAACTGGGATAGTACAACTTAAGCCAGGTGGACCAGGTGTAGACAATTGCTGAAGGCAGTAAAATCAGGGTTCATTATACTATACCACTTTCTTAGATACTAACATTGGATGAAGGGTGTATAATACCCTCCTGTGCTTTTTTTTTTAACATCATCTATGACTCTGTAGTTATTTCAAAATTAAACAATCTTTTTAAAAGATACATGTTATAAGTAATCATACCTGCTCTAAAAATTAAAAGTAAACTTACAGTAAAGTTAGAGCTCAGAATCCCTTTATCTGGCCACCCCATCTCTTTACAAGGAAACAGGGCACAGCTAGCCTTCACTTGCCTGGCAACATCGATGTAATGAGCATGTGTTTCTTCTTCGAGTCCCATGGCTGCATTTCTTAAATAGGCTTGAAGAGATTCAACTAGAGTCTGCAGGGGAATGCCATCAGTCGTCTGCTCAATAAGACTGTCCAGTTCATGAAGCATACTTTCTAATGTGTATTCCCCTTTCATTAAACATCTAAGTGCTTCTGGAAATATGATTTGCCGGAAATTTGAATTCAATTCCTATAAGTATGTGAAAAACATATTTTAATGTTTCTGAATTTAGCTGAGTTACACATTTGGAGACTTACAGCCAATAAGAACAAACTTACACAACTGTAACCAAGTGATGGTTACAAACCTCACACTGATCTTTATTTTAAATGATTGCTTAAGCAGCATCCAAAGGGGAAAGTCAAATTGCTTTTCTGGATTAATGAGATGAGAAAGACAATATTCAGTATCTAAAACAAACTTATAAAATTTAGGATAAATTAGAAGTGTTCACCTGAAGTGAGGTATACACTCCATTCGCTAAGTGAACTGCCTCAGATGCTTCCACGGGGTTGGGGATGTCCAAATCCTGTGGCACCAGGTGGCACTGCTTCAGTAACTGAACCAAGCAGGTGACATTTCCACTCATACTGCACAGCTCTTCCAAGAACCAGGCTCCATCTCGAGAAGTCAGATCCACCAGCTGCTCTCCAGCACTCGAGGCCGCACCTTCCATCATCAAGTTACGCCTACACGAGATAAGCATTTCTACAGTGAAACTTAGTTAAATGCACACATAAAAGAGGATACTTCAAAATCTGAAAAGCAAGCAAGCAGCTGTAACACTGTACAAGACTAAGGAAAGTAAAAGAGTATCTTAAGTTTAGGATTAAAAATAAGATTTTTATTTTTCATAAAAAATTATGAAATTTCAATAAGCACCAATGTTCATAAGACAATGAACTGGTCCAATATAAGTTTAGCTAACTCACCTTGTAAGAGTACAAAGGGCAGAAATAATAACACTTGCTAGACTCAAAGATCCTTCTTCTCCATTCTCATGAAGGAAAACTTTAATGCAACGTTCAATTTCTTTCAACTGATCTTCACAAACAGGCACAGTGACTGCTTCTTGTTTCAAGCGTTCCACTTGTCTAATAAGTCTGCTGTTTATGTCTGCTGCATAACGCTGTAGGGTCATTTCAGTGGCAGTGATGAACTGACACACTGTTGGGGGTGGTTGGGGAGCATACTGCATTTCATATCTATAAAAGTAAGAGAGAGATACTTGTTTATAACTGTATCTCTCCCTGCTTGTAAATCAAGTTCACACTTTACAAAATACAAAAGAATATTGCATTTGATCCTCAGACAAACCTTGAAAAGTAGGAATCATTATTTCCATTTCATAGATAAGAAAACATCAAGAGCTTAAATAACTTCTTAAGATGACTAGTTGGCAAATGACACAATCAATGTTTGAGCCTAGCTCTCTTTAAACCAATCCCACCACTGTTACACTAGGATATACTTTAATTAATTAGGGAAAATATACTGTCTTCTGGGGGAAACATGAGCTCAAATCCTCTTAAAAGCATGACCAAAGTGACTCCATTCAAATTCCATCAACCATTTCTTTTACAAAAAGAAAATACAAACGCAATTAAAAATCGAACACAATGTTGCTTCCACGATCAATGAGAAATAAATAAAATTGGCCGGGTGTGGTGGATCACGTCTGCAATCCTAGCACTTGGGGAGGCCAAGGCAGAAAGATGGCTTGAGGCTAGGAGTTCAAGACCAGCCTGAGCAACTTAGTGAGGCCCCCCCCCCCATCTCTACAAAAAATAGAAAAATTAGCTGGATGTGGTGGCGCACCCCCCAGTCCCAGCTACTGGGGAGGCTGAGGCAGGAGGATCACTTAAGCCCAGGTGTTTGAGGTTATAGTCAGCTATGATGATGCCACTGCACTCCAGCTGGGGCAACACAGTGAGACCCTATCTCCCACCCCCCCCCAAAAAGGAAAGAAAGAAAGAAAGAAAAGTAAGTGCTATCAACTTACTTCCTGTAGAGTTCTTGACAGCGCTCTACAGTGGTGTTACAGATGAGCTCTTCCATCCATGTCTTCCACTGTTCAATTCGATGTTTCTGAAATATGGCCTTCGGATACTGCAGAGCTACAGTGGCATAGTGATGGAGCTGTTCCAGACAGCCACGGAGCACGGAGCGCCTCTGCTGCAGGAGAGCGCCAACCTCCCCCTCCAGCTGCTCACACTGGCTAATCAAGTGGGCCTGGCCAGCATTCTGCAGAAAGGCTGTCGCTGGTACATAACTTGGGGGCCCTTTTGGTAAAAGACAATATTAATCACAGTTAAACCATTTCAAGTCAGCAGTCATTGAAAGGAAGCACAAACCAGAACACCACACAAAAACACACAACTACAAAACACATGCTCACATATGTATCTAAAATAAGGCAACCCATACCAAGGTCCATTTGTGTGCTTATCTCCTGAAGCAAGCTTGCAAGCTGTGTTGCTTCTAAATTGTTAAATGCAGCCTGATAATGTGTTATCCACTGTTCAAATTCATTCAGCTTCACCTGGATTGCTTCCTGAACCGCTCTTTGCTGAGTCTGTAGTTGGGTGTGTTCAGAATACCTAACACGGGAAACAAACAAACTCGAAAAATCACTTACTGTTCTTTTTTCTACATACTTTCATAACCTGGACTTTGCTCATACTTAGACTACCTGGTAAGCTCCTTTTCAATCTGGAGGGTTCTGCTCTAATGTCCCTTACTTCTCTGGATTTTCCTGACTTTGTAATTCCCTCAACTATGCTCACAACATTTAAACTAAAACTACCACAATTGCCAAGTTTTAGTTCATTGAAGGTTAACAACTGATGCTTGATCTTTGTACTCTGAGAGCCTCATGAAATGCTTGACACTTTCATATTCAACCACCCTTTACCAGCCACCTGGCTCTGTATAAGGTTCATTCACTTAGATCACCCTATTTAATTTAATGTGTAAAAAAACTCAGCAAAGTAGATGAAATAACTGCCACAGTACAAATGAATAAATACTCATATAACAACTGTAGTGAGAAAACCAAACCTGGGTTTTCTGATTCCAAGTTCAATGTTCTAACCACTATACCCACCTATCTCCCATAATTAGTCATTCAAACATTTAAGTTAAATATAATAAAGCAGAAAATTTAAATGAATTGTTATTTAGTAACAATTTGAAACTGTAATCACTGAGAGCTTTTATCATTTACATGAGATGCTGCAATAATTCTAATCTACATTGACAATGTTTACACAAATATGAAAATTCTCCTTAATGGAATGTATTTAGAAATAAGAATTCATCACTGTTTTAAACCTGTGTTGCAGAGTGTGAGAAGGATGATCCACTCCTTCAGCTCCTTCTAGAAACTCTATTTCCTCCAGCAGTTTGCCCTGCAGTTTTTCCACATCTGTCAGTTGCTCTTGCAAGCTTAGGTATTCATCTAAGCTGCTGTCCAGCTTGGGAAGCACAACCAGCATCTCATCCCTATTCTTAAACCAGTTCACCTGTAAAAAGGTGTTACAATTAGGAAGATTATTACAGGGTCAACTGTGAGACACGACGATGTCTGTCAAAAGAACATTTTGCACATTCTATTTAAATCTCAACAAACCCCTGAAGGTATGATGGTATTACCTCCACTGTACAAAAACAACTAATACATTCAAATTCACAGACATACACTGACAGACTCAATTCCATTAACAGTACGCAGTTACCAACACGCCACCCAGAACAAGATTAGCATTACTGACCACCTGAGGGCGAGGGGAGGCTATCCAATTAAAGAATATTTACAACCATTAGTAAACACATTTCAACATTTTTGAAAATTATAATTTTTTAAAATCATTAACCCACCTCCTAGGAGTCTGGAATGTAAATGTGTGTTTGTGTGGGAGAACTGCCTTACAAAAAGATGGCATCAAATTACCATACATTTAAGTGCCATTTCAACATCATATATTACAGTCTTGCCCAAAAAAAAGTAGAGAAACAGTTTTACTCAACTTTTTAATGAACATGTTTACTCTATTAACAAAAAGATGACGATGACTTATTACATCATTGGGCTTCACCTTAATTTCAGCTACTCTGGAAGAAAAGAGGCTGCGGGTGATCTCACGCTCCATCTCTCTCTTGCTCTGCTTGCTCTCGGCCTGCTGGCCGCCCCCGCCATAGACAGCGCCAGCAAAGCCAGCCTCGCCTCCTGCCGTCCAGTCCACCAGAGGGTCGTACACAAAGGCCTCCAGCAGTGTTAGCAGAGTCTCTCTGCCACGCCGCATAATGTGTAAAACCTGTTTTCACAAAAGTTTTAAATAAGTTTTCCCACAAATTTCCTCAATAACGTGTGATTTTTTTAATTTCACAGATTTTGTTCATTTAACACGTATACTAAAAGAGGTATGAGGCAGAAAAGAAGATGGCATACCTGCTCACAGGAAAGCCTAAAAACACCTTCTACTCCAGTTACACCCAGTGCTGTTTCAATGTTTTGTGTCATTCGAAAAGGTACTTTCTCAGGAACTCTAAGGCTTTTACCTTGAAAAGACAAATAGTTACATATTTTTGCCCTTTCACTAAAAAACATTTGACCCTCATATAAATGTAAAAGTCCACTTTCATTTTACCTTTTTCAAAGCAAACATTGTAGTCTATGTGAACAACTTCTCCAGTTGTCATATCTATGAGAACATTATCCAGATGTCTATCTCCAAGGCCAATTATGTATCCAACCATAGACATGACTGCAGTAGATCTTGCATAAGACTAAAGAAAAGCGGGTGAGGGGAGCAAGTAAAACACCATTAGGAAATTTCCCTCCAACATGGACTTGATACTCTAAAATTTACAAAACACCATAATCCTACTCCCTTATTTTAAAATAAATCAACCAATAAAAAGCACTCTTCAGGGTGCTGCATGTGATTACGCAGGCTCTGCACGGGGCAGCCACATACAACATCATGGTTCTGGCTGGCTCTAGTTAATCATCATCAGAATGCTAGATTTTAAAAAAACAAACAAACTTTTCTTCAGTCTCCCTAGTTTTTCCTTTCTAAATTTTTTATTCTCCTTTCCATTTCATCCACAACCACTTCCCCACCCTGCCCTCAGACAAAGTCAGGGCCAGACCACTATGACTCTAATATCAGACTCCAATACAGGTCTCAAACTATCAAGTCTGGAGGGACAGAAGAAGGAAGAGAAGGAAGACAAACAAGATAGACAAGGAGGAAGCAGGCAAAAGAAATAATAATGTTGATTACAGTCCAAAACAAGGTACCTACCTGCGTAACTCTCCACCATTCATCAGGCGTTGTGCAAGACGACCAAAGCTCTTTGGCAAGAAGGTTTGGGGGCGTGGCCTCCATCAACTCTTCTAATACTGCCTTCATTACATGAAGAGGCCAATCCCGACGGGACACATCCAGGCTAAGCCCAACTGCTTTCAAAGCAGGGCCAATTTTACTATAATAAAGTTCACTAGGACGGGGTACCATTCCAGGATTCTGAGGAGTCTGGTAGGAATCTTGGGCCTTCAAAAGAAAGGATCAAATTTATTTAAATAAGTAGAAAGATTATGCTGAATGCAAAGTAGTACTTTAAAAACTGATTTTTCAGTAGCATATTCTACCTACCCAGCTAAATTTCATTTACCAACAGCCAATTTTGCTGGACTATGTATCTTTCTTATAATCTACATCTTTCTTTTAATTAGGTACTATTATTTATTGAAAAATTGGTCTGGTGTTAAATTTTCTTGAGGTTTAATTCAAAACTCAACACTCAAAAGTTACATTCTTCTTTGTAACATATAATTAAGCTTAAAATTTATAATTCCTAACTCATTTATGCACATATTTTCACTAGAAAATTAACAATGGAAAAATTCAGAAACACATTACATAAAAATTTAGATAGGCCATCTCCAATTCTTATCTCTAATTTACTCTTCAATAATTTCCCTATAGTCTCCTGTGCCTACATTTAAAGCTTGACTCCTCTCAACCTCTTGCTCTTGCCCATACCTACCCTAATTAGAAGCATTTTGTTTAGCTAGATGTGGGATCCTGAGATTGAGACTATATAAAATTTATCTTAATATCCGCAGAGCTTAGTACCATTCCTGGCATATATTAAGTACTCAAACATTTGGCTAAAATGAATTCTAAGTTAAACTCCTCGTCTAAGCCAAAGTATAAAATCCATAGGTACAAAACAGGATGCCATTGTGGTTAACTCTAAATTTAAGTTAAAGTTGCTTCTTATTTACATATTTAAAAGAACCTGGGTTTCAAAGATATTATTTATAAATTTAAAGGACTGTGGTAAGTCCAATAAAAGCATTAAGATGTGAAATATCAAATCCACACACCCCCTCCAATTTGTCGAGAATAAGATTAACCCAATGCCATCATTTCTGCCTCCTAAAACTTTATTTTTATAAAATATACCTCAAAAATACTGTCCTAAGGACCTTAAGTCTTTTCCTTCTTTAACCCCTATAAACATGCAAAAATGCTCAAGTATAGTAAGCCTAGAAATATTTCACATAACAAAGAATGGGCTAATATATACATTTGTTTTTAAACATTAAAATTTTATCTGAATTTTTAATCTACCTTTTGTGCTTGTAAGGCAGCTTCCCGTTGTTGCCATCGTTTGTAAAGACCAAATAAGGGTGTGGCTCCATCCACCCACTGGATTAGTCCTGATCTGGTTCCCAGCGGTGTTACAGAATAGTGTCGAGCATGGAAACGGGGTGTTTCCTGGCGGTTAATTGTAGCAAACATGGTATTCACAATAGATAGGAATTGCATTATTCTTTCATCCAGATGTAAATCCTCCAGTCCTATGAAAACAAAATTAAAGTAGCTATGGTAGGTGACCAAACAGTGTTGGGAGCACACCACTCCTTTTTGTCTTTATCAACTAGCAACGGCAGTCAAGAACTGACAGCCCATGAGGAACACTGAAAGCATTAGAGAATTCTATTCAGTGACAAGACAGTAGTAGTAGTTATTAGCATTAGTAGCTGTACCTCAGTTGTTCTGCTTATACAAGTTCATATACAAGGGGGCTGAGGGGTATGGAAAATCTTTCTGCACAGTACGCAAACACTGCCTTTCAAAACTGCACAGGATACAGGACACTCCAGGCTAATAATGACATACAGAAATTCACCTCAAATAATCTCCTAACACACACACACAGAGCATTAATAATAAGACTAATACTCATCTTAAAAATAGAAGAAGTTTTAAATCCTACCTTTGAAAAGGTAAGGATAACTCTTCCCATCTGACCCCAGAAAGAGAAGTTTCTTTGGCTTGGTTTTAGTTGGTAAGATTGTGATGGTTCCACCCACACTGTGGATTGTGACAGTGTCTCTGGCTGAGACTTCCCCAGGAAGAGCAATTTCAGTGTTAGTCATGGCAGCCAACCATGGACTGATTTCTTCAAGACGTAAGATATAACTCGCACGTTTCTGTGCTCTCTGTTGCAAACTCAGCATTATCTATATTCATAAGATGGGAAAAACAAGTTTATATTATGATTTAAAACACTTATTTTCTTTCATGTTCAGTTTGGTATAAAAGTAAATTTAAAAACCCATAGAAATACCAGTTCTCCTATTTCCTACACTTAATTCAATGTTAAGTATTTAGGCCATTCTGGGAAAAGCACTGTTGTGCTGATATACTCTAGATCAGTGGTCCCCAACCTTTTTGGCACCAGGGACCAGTTTCATGGAAGACAACTTTTCCACAGATGGGGAGAAGCAGAGCTCAGGCAGTGATACAAGCGATGGGGAGCAGCTGTAAATACAGATGAAGCTTTGCTCCTTCGACAATCACCTCCTGCTGTGCACCTGGTTCCTAAATTTCATGGAAGACAACTTTTCCACAGGAAGGGGCATGGGGGGGTTGGACAGAGCTTGGGCGGTGATTGGTGCTAGACCGCAGCTCTAGGTGATTTCTACTTTGTTAAGATCCCTCCTTCTTCTCTGTCCAAACAAGCAATGAAATCACAGGAAACAGAAGGAAACAACTGCTGTGATCACCCAACTTGGGGCTTTTAGTTGAGACATAGCTCTGTTGAGTTATGTCTGAACAATGCCAAAACAAATCAATTCAGTCCTTCCACTAGAGCAAAAGATATAGCTAGTAAAATTTGTCAGGTAGACAAATTCTTAGGAAGCTACATGCAAAGTTATTTACATTAAATTATAAGAAAAAATGAGGCTCAATCTATTCATATTGCACAAGAGGAGAGGAAATTAAGTTGATTTCTAAGAGATTTAACAAAACTAAGAAAAGACAAAAACAGGCAGGAACATTTTTAACAGAAAAGTAACAATTTAGAGCTCTGACCACTTGACATATGCAGGAAAACCCTACAATCCCTTCTAATAATCATGGGGAATGGATGGTATGTACAGTGGTGTCCCTACTTGTAGCTAACTCAATAATATACACCTGAATTAACAAAATCTAGGCTCTACTTTCATGTGAAAAATTTTAAAGCAATCTTCCACAAGCTTTGTTCATAAAAAGGAAAAAAAATCAATTGGAAACATCCCAAGTATCCAATGACAGAAGAATGGATAAACTGTGGTGTTTTCACATAACAGATCACTGTTTGGCTACACACAAAAACATGGATGAATCATTTAAAAACCTAACGCTGATCCAAAAAATGTGGTAGTAGTAAAAAATAAAAAAATAAATTTAAGAAAACCCAGACATGTAGATACAATATGGTCACATTCGTATGAAGTTCAGAAATAGGCAGAAACTAAACAATATCATTTAGAATGTGTCTATAAACAAAAACTAATTTATAAAAAGTAGGTGATTACTAATTCAAAATTCAGAAAACTGGTTGTGGGGAGAGAGACATAATTAGGGAGGGAAAAGTGGGACTTCTATTATGTTTTATTTCTTTAGCTAATCATATGTTTTTAGCTACAATATAGCTAAAAGGGAAGGGAGACATAGTTTTTGTTGTTGTTTTTGGTTTTTGGTTTTTTGAGACAGAGTCTCACTCTGTCACCCCAGGTAGAGTGCAGT
Source organism: Daubentonia madagascariensis (assembly GCA_023783475.1). Lineage (NCBI taxonomy): Eukaryota > Metazoa > Chordata > Mammalia > Primates > Daubentoniidae > Daubentonia > Daubentonia madagascariensis. The sequence goes on along the minus strand of JAKFHU010002505.1, from coordinate 1,432,281 downwards.
GGCATCCTCGTAACTCACTGCAACCTCAAACTCCTGGGCTCAAGCAATCCTCCTGCCTCAGCCTCCCAAGTAGCTGCAGGCGTGTGCCACCATGCCCATCTATTTTTTTCTATTTTTGGTAGATACAGGGTCTCCATCTTGCTCAGGCTGGTCCCAAACTCCTGACCTCAAGTGATCCTCCCACCTTGGCCTCCCAGAGTGCTACGATTACAGGCGTTAGCCATCTTGCTGGGCCGACATAGGTATTTTAAGTTTTTTAAATTATTCTTTAAAATATACACAATCACTATAAAAATTTTTCTCTATGATTTATTTCATACACATGCACAGGTTTTTAAAAGTATTCATCCTCTCTCTTCTGGGCTTCTCGATTTACTGAGAGAGAGAGAAGGAAGCAAGAAACTGGTCTTGGAACACAAGGAAACTAGAGTTCTGGCCAGGCAACACCTAATACACTTCATCCTTTGTGTTAGTTTTCCTGTCTTGTACTTCTAGCTATTTCCTCTGAATTTAGCAGTTTGCTTTTACTAGTTAAAGTAGGCTGTACTTTTTGTTTCTACATTTGTTTCTACACATTTCTTTTTAATAGCTTTCTCACTACTAAAGCTCAACAAGGAAATCAGTTAGCAATAAAAGAAAGAAAGAAAGAAAAGAAGGGATAAGGAAAAGCAAGAATGAGCTACAAAGTAATGAAGAGGGTCTCCCACCTAATGGTGCTGTTGCTATAAAAGATAAAGACCAAAGAGAATATAGAATTAAGGAAACCAAAACATAAAAGATAAAGGTTTTCAAATACCTAAATATACTAATTATTCTAAGAAACATATGCAGAATTGATTTTAGAACAATTACTTATAAAAATTAATGCTGTTATATGTGACTATTCTGTCTTCTTAGACATAATGAATGCTCCCTTCAAGAAAAACTACATCGGTACAAAATTAAGTTTTTTTATCTTTTTTTTTTTTTTTTGAGATGGTGTCTTGCTACATTGCCCAGGCCGCTCTCAAACTCCTGAGCTCAAGTGATTCTCCCACCTCAGCCTCCTGAGTAGGCTGGAATTACAGGCACACACCACTGAGCCTGGCAAATTTATTTATCTTTTATGAGTAGAATATAGCAGGCAACCAACATTTGGCTCAAGGCCAGTACCACTCTCCTGGCAAATTTCTTACAGTATATTGTCTACTGGTGTGAATCCTCCATATGTGAAAGAGTAGGCACCTTTGCCACTCCCTCTGCCCACGGGTTTCCAAACTCTCAAACAAAACACTTTCCTCTATAGTCCTTATAAGCAACTGGTCCTAGGCTGCCTTCCATAGGCTTATAAAATCTTCACTTATGTTCCAAGTAAGGAGAGCCCACTTATTTAGATTCTGTGTCTCACAGGGAATTTTCCACTTTAGTAGCATTGTTGAGATTGTTCTGTACCTCTTTAAATGGAATCCAGCTGCTTCCAGGCTTTGCAGGGTTTGATGGGGTCTTCAGTTTTTCTAGAGCATTTTCAATTGCATCACCATAGTTATCCTGAAACCATTTTTCATGAGGTGTTTCTGCAGGGGCTGCCGTGATGCTCCTAACATGCTCCAAAGCAAATACGATAGGCTTCATCAGAGCCGTGTGCTTCTCCCGCATGATGGCAACTTTCTCTTCTCTGACCAGGAAGACATTTTTATTCAAAAACTCATTGTACATGAAAGTTTTACACAAACATGGAATAGTTCAAATGTATCAAGTAAAGAGTATCAAAGAATAAGTCTAAAAACTAATAAAATATTAGCAAACTAACATAGAATTATTTTTTTAAAAACCCAGCACATAAGAGGCAGCTTCTCTTTTCAACAAATGGTTCTCAGAAAACGGGATATCCAAACACAAAAGAATTATGTCAGACCCATACCTTACACCAAACGCAAAATATAACTCAAAATGGATCAAAGACCTAAACTTCAGAGCTAAGACTATAAAACTCTTGGAAGAAAACATAGGGGAAAAGTTTCATGACACAAGATTTGGCAATGATTCTTTGGATATGGCACCAACAGCACAAACATTTAATTAGATTACATCAAAATTAAAACTTTTGTATATCAAAAGATATTATCAAGAAAGTGAAAAGACAACCCACAAATGGTAGAAAGTACTTATAAATCATGTATCTCATAAGGGGTTAAAATCTAGAATGTACGAAGAATTCCTCAACAACAACAAAACCACAAACAACCCAATTCAAAAATGCACAAAGGACTTAATTGACATTTCTCCAAAGAAGATATACAAATGCCCAATAAACACATGAAAAGATGCTGAACATCACTAGTCATTAGGGAAAAGCAAATCAGAATGAGATACCACTTCATATCCAGTAGGATGGCAATTATTTTAAAAAAAAAACAGAAAAAAGTGTTGGCAAGGATGAGGAGAAACTGGAACCCTCATGCATTGCTGGTGGGAATGTAAAATAGTGCAACCACTGTAGAAAAGTTTGTCAGTTCCTCAACAAGTTAGAAACAGAACTGCCATATAGTCCAGAAAATCCACTGGATCATACACAAAATATACAGAAAATTCACACAAAATAACGGAAAGCAGGGGACTCAAACAGATACTTGTTCAACAATGTTCAGAGCAGCATTATTCACACAGCCAAAATGTAGAAGCAATCTAACTGTCTATAAACAGATGAATGGATAAACAAAATGTGGTATATCCATACAACGGAATATTATTTGGCCATTAAAAAGAATGAAATTCTAATACATGCTGCAACATGGATGAACCTTAAGGACATTATGCCACGTGAAAAAAGCCAGACATGAAAGGACAAATACTGTATGATTCCACTTATATGAGGCAGCTAAAATAGGCAAATTCAGAGACAGAAAGTAGAATAGAGGTAACCAGGCCCAAGGTTAGGAGGAAATGAAGAGTTACTGTTTAATTAGTACAGAGCTTCCGTGGGGGATAAGTTCTGAAAACAGGCAGTGGTGATAGTTGTACAACACTGTAAACGTACTTAACTCCACTGAACTGTACACTTAAAAATGGTTAAAACAGTAAATTTTGTTATACATATTTTAACATATTAAAAAAAAGAGGCAGCTTCATTTTCTGAGTAAAAGTGTATGGAAACATACTTGCGTAAGGTGTTATTGTTCTGGACTCTCTTCACCTCATCTTCCAGCTGCTGAATTCGTCTCAGGACGTACATGTGTTGTTGTAACAAAACTCCCAGCCACAGCTCATCCCAGAGCACAGTGACCCTGCGCAGCTCAGCCACCAGCATCTGAACCTGCATGTAGAGCACATCCAAACAGCTTATCTCCAAGTCTACACACAGCACAGTTCTTCAAACACTGGGTATTACAAGTTAAATGGGGGCAATTTTTCTTCATTATACAATTAGAGAACCTGATTAGTGATTCTATCAATACCGACTGATAAAACCAATTTTGACTATTCTAAAAGCATTGCTCAAATTATTTCCATGACAGTTTTTATGGGTTTTGTTTTAAGGTTTTTTGGGGGAGGCGAGGTTGTGATAAAAACTGTTTTAAAACATACGAGTTGGAGCTCCAGTGGCACAATCAGTTAGTGACATATATGAGTTGAGGCTGGGCCTGGCGGCTCATGCCTATAATCCTAGCACTTCGGGAGGCTGAGGCAGGGAGGATCCCTTGAGGCCAGGAGCAACCTGAGCAACATAGTGAGACTCCCCGTCTCTACAAAAAACAGAAAAAATTAGCAAGGCATAATAGCATGTGCCTGTAGTCCCAGCTACTAAGGAGGCTGAGGCAGAAGGATCGCTTGAGCCCAGGAGTTTGAGGTTGCAGTAAGCTATGATGATGCCACTGCACTCTAGCCCCAGCGACAGAGCAAGACCCTGTCTCAAGAAAGAAAAAAAGAAACGTATGAAGTGGGTTTCTTTGTACCTGTAACACCATAGTTGGGTTTGCTGAAGACAATTTATCTACAATTTTGCTGTAGCAATCCTGCATCATAGCTTGGTCTTCATTTAATCCACTTTTAGGTTCATCCTTATTGCTATCCTGAGAAGCAGGTGAACTTCCTCCCTCACATTCAGAAACCAGCAATTCTTCTCCTTGTATATTGCCAAGTAAAGTTGGAATTGCAGAGGAAAACTTATTTCCTATAATGAAATGGGAGAATAGAGATACTTTGAATGTTTCTCCAATGTGCACATAACTAAGTTACTGAAAACATCTATCATCTATTTGACTCCAGAGCACTCATTTAGCTAATCTGCCGTCTGTACATTAAAATGACTAAAGATTGTGGATATTCTGCCTCTTTACAAGTTGAGCTTTCATACTTATTAATATTATAAGCTAATGGAAGATACATTGGGGGATGGGGGAAGATAATAAATGAGTCTCTAACAAATAATGTGTTCTCTCTCAGAGTCCAAAACTTGGTTTAATGCTTACCTACCAGCTATACCTTAGTGAACCTGAGAGAGTTACTCCATTTCTCCACGCCTTGGTGAGTGGGTTACTGTAAAGACTGAAGATAATGTGCAAAGCACATGGTGTAGTGCCAGAACACATTAGTTACTCCCTCAATAATAACAATTATTACCAATGAAAAAACTATAAATTCTACCAACTCTGGACTAAAAGCTCAGAAAAACTGACCTAATAAATATTATTGGCAAAATAATTTATATGTAAATTAGCAGTATTTTAATATTCCATACCTGAAGCCTGGGATTCACTACTAAGCGATATGGTACCCACTATTGCAGGATACAATATGAGATGTGGGGAATCTTGAGCCACGCGGCAGAGAAGGTTACAAATACTTTGGCGCACGTACACTTCAGGGTGGTTTAAGCGTGAGAAAAGCTGCGGAATAATTCCTTCAAGATAAGAAGAAACATAGATACTTCAAAGTTATTAAAAACTACCAACACAGTAGATGTGAAAGAATAAAACCTGATGTGTGTAAGCATCAGCACAAATTTTAAGGGTTCAAATTTCTCCCTGTGGTAACAAAGAACCATACACAATACGTCTTGATTTGCCAGTCTGGGTAAGGTACAGAACTATAATCAAAGTCCAGGGCAACTCAAAAATGTTCCACAGAAATGTATTTTCTGTGAGTGGTGACAAACAAGGCTGACTCAAGTAATTTTTACAAAGACTATAGAAAATCTTTTTGAAACTTATTTTACCACCCTCTCCAAAACTCATTTTGTATAATAAAAGCCTTTGAGCCTTCCATTTCTCTGAAAGGTGGGAGTGAAGGTCTTAGTGGTGTAACAAGCACTCCAGGGTGTCTTATGAACTAATGCAACTATTCTTTAACACATCCCAATGATAAATAAGAAAAAAGCACTATTTTTTTATTGTCTTATATAACCTACTCAGAAGTAATTTATCCTAAAACATGGCCATCACCTCTCCACGGAGCAGTAGGTGTTGTTTCCAAGCCGTGTTCCAAATACTGCCGAAGCTCGCCTGCATGTTTCACGAGCAACCTGAGCAGTCGCAGTGTGGCCATCACAATCACATCATCAGTGCTCTGTTCCACTCTATGACTTAAATGTAGCCTAGGGTCATCCTCATCTAAAGGAACCTAAGGGCGAATAATCAAGGGAAGAAATAAGAAAACGATTCAGAACACTGCTTCTGTTTAATACAAAATAAATTCTAAATAAATGTTTTAAAATCAGAACACCGTGCTACCTACTTGACCAGCATTGAGTTTAAGAAAAGTAAAATATGCACTGCAAGAGAGTTTGTACAGGCTGAAGATTCTATCTACAACTTTCCTCCACACTTTAATAACTCCTTCAGTTGCACTTTCGTCAAGTTCTGAGAGCCATGGGCAGCTTGATATTAACTGACGCCAGATAACGTCAACCATGTCATCTTCTTCATTATCTTCACTCTCTGTTATCTGAAGCGTTATATCTTCATCCTGAAGAAAAATTGGGCACAAAATGCTATTTTTTAATACAAATTGAAAAGAGAGAAAGATACATGATTTGACTGTCATGAAAACATTCTTTTCATTTATGAAAGACCAATTTATTGCACATTTAGTGTTATACACACTAAATCAATGTCAATATGCATCTCTATGTAGCCAGTGAAGAAGGATATAAGTATTTAGCGAGGATTAAAGACGTTTTTGGTTTTTTCTACTTTAAATGCTTTGACATTAGAATATAATATACTGCCTACAGAAAATTAAATGCAATCTGTTCAAAAGTTTGAGTCTGAATGTACACAGAATACATAAAATAGACCTTACTCTCTTTACAGTATTGTACATGTACCTAACACAAACTTTGGCATAGACCTGTAGAGCAAGAACTGAGTTCATACAGTTTAGCTTAGAGAGTAAAATCCGTGTCTTTTTTTTTTTTTTTGAGACAGAGTCTCACTCTGTTGCCCTGGGTAGAGGACAGTGGTGTCATCGTAGCTCACTGCAGCCTCCAACTCCTGGGCTCAAGCAATCCTCCTGCCTCAGCCTCTCGAGTAGCTGGGACTACAGGCATGTGCCACAACGCTCAGCTAATTTTTCTAATTTTAGTAGAGACAGGGTCTTGCTCTTGCTCAGGCTGGTCTCAAACTCCTGAACGCAAGCAATCCTCCCACCTTGGCCTCCCCAGAGTGCTAGGATTACAGGCACGAATCACTGCGCCCAGCCAATCCATGCCTTTTAAGACTATAAATATTCAATAGTTACTACATTCTAGAATTGACAGAACTTTGATGGAGTAGGGAGTGAATCCTACAGATCATCTAATCTATTATTTTTAACTCTGGCTATATTAGAATCACCCAGTAAGCTTACACACACACACACACACACACACACACACCCCTCCCATTCAGAATACCTGGGGGTAGGATTCAAGCACTGTCATGTTTTCTTAAAGCTCTCAACCTAAGGTAAAGAATCTAATTTCTGATCAGAAGAGCAATTAAGAGAAATTTAATTTACATAAAATGAACTCCATCTTTTTTTTTTTTTTTTTTTTTTTTTTTAAAGAGAGAGGGTCTTACTCTGTCGCCCAGGCTGGACTGGAATGCAGTTGAACTATCATAGCTCACTGCAGCCTCCAACTCCTGGGCTCAAATGATCCTCCTGTCTCAATCTCCCAAGTAGCTAGGACTATGGGAGTGTGTTGCCACACCTGGCTAGTTTTTCTATTTTATGTAGAGATAGGGTCACACTATGTTGCTCAAGCTGGTCTTGAACTCCTGGCCTCAAAGAATCCTCCCAAAGTACTGGGATTACAGGTGTGAGCCACCATACCCAGCCTCCACCTATTCTTAATAGGACCCTAAGGAAATATCTTGATTTCTCAAAAAATTATATTCATCTTAAAAGTCAAAGTTTTGTTTTGAGACAGGGTCTCACTTTACTGCCCAGGCTGGAGTGCAGTAGTACAATCATAGTTCACTGCAGCCTTGAACTCCTGTCCTCCCTCTTCAGCCAGTCAAGTAGCTAGGACTACAGGCGTGCCCCACCATGTCCAGCTAGTTTTTTGGGGTTTTTTTTTTTTTTTTTTTTTGTAGAGTTGTTGCCCAGGATAAAACTTAAAGTTTTTATTTGCAACAATAACTGCCTATATCCCATTCAATATTTAATCAAGCACATGTGATCAATTTTCTCAAAATCAGTGAGTTAGAACAGCGATCTTGACACTACCTCCCCCACACACTGTATCATGTTTTCCTTGCCTGAATTCCCGCTGGCCGACATACAGCTTGTCCAAGAATACCATATATTCTCTCCTTCTCTTCTTCAGTTACAGTATCTGGAAGCAGATTTTGAACTTCAGATTTTTCTCTAGGCAGCAGACGGACACCTTCTCCCTGACTATAAAAATAAACAAATCTTCAATATTTTAGCTACCAAAATTTTACCATATCAGCAGACATTTTGAATCTCTATTTTCCAATGTATTAAATAAATTACATATTTAAATGTACATACCTGGCATTGTCAACCACTTTTCTGCCCCACCTATAAGCCCAACTAGCCAATGCTGCCCAAGATTTGGCAACTTCAGGTGCCTGTACTGAAGACAGGTGATACAACTGTCCCAAAATGAAGTCAGGTTCTCCAACTCCAATATGCACTGCCATGATGGAGAAAAAATAATAAAAGAACCAGCAATGTTACATTCATAAATTTCTAATGGCATTCCCATTAGCATTTCAGGTTTTTATCTGCAAATAATAAGTTCCACAATATTATCATACATAATTTGATAAGGCACAAATTTGGATTATGCTTTCTAAAAGGTTGGCATATTGAAATGAATCAGATGGCTTCACAAGTAAGCTTAGATTATCATCTGTGGAACATATCAATGTCTTTCATGATGCTAAACTTTATGAACAGTTCAGGTGTCAGATGAGCTGTAGAATGTCTTACGTTCCGGATTTGCTTGGCTATTTCCTCACTATGAGCATACCATCTCATTCATAGAGACTCATGAAGCAAAAATCGTTATTCCCATGTTAGAGGTGAGGAAATTGCCTGCTATAGTGCATTTGCCAAGATGAAGATTTATAATGATCATAAGATATATCCCTTATGATTATCAAGATCCTGTAATACATATATTAGAATTACTTTACAAGACCAATGTAAGTAATTAAAACCCCAGGCTTCAGAACAACACAATGAAGGTACATTCTCATGTTTCAACTAAGAGGTTAATTATCTCCCAAACTGTAAAAATAGGACAATGGCACCTAGTACAACAGGCACTCAAACATTGATTGAATAAATCAACTACTCTATTTGTCAGGTAATTTTCTGTTACTAGCACAAGTGTCAGAATGGGAAACTTAAATCTTTCTATAGTTTTCATGCTCCACCAAATCAAAGGAAACACGGGCTACTATTTTATATCTCTTTTGCTCTTTCGAGTATGAGGTGGTATTTTAGGTATCGGGGCAGGAGGAGCTTAATGCCAGCAAAAACACCTAAGTCCATAAAAGCCACCATAATCTGGAAGGCTGGAAGTATGGCCTGGGGGCAGAGCTCAGTGACTTACCGAAGGGCATTAGATCCTAAATATGTTTTAGTTACTCTCAGGTAATGTAATACACTAAATTTCCATAGACACACTTTTTGTGGCAAATTATAGGCAGCATAACATTGTAAACTTTAAAATAGGGGTAAATATAATTTCTAGAATTATTAATTGAAAGCTAATAAAGGAACCTGACCTGTGGATTCACTCTCAAGCCGAGGGTGCTCCTCTTCTACGGCATTAGCAGACGGCAGCTCTATTAAAGTGAGTATGTGTTTAGACAAAGGAGAAAGACTCGTGACGCTCTGCTGTTGCTGGGCTCTGTAAACCTGTTTCAGCTGTCCTGAAATCTCTTTCCATTCTGCCTGAATCCATTTAGCCAGTGTCAGAATCGACTTAGCAACTGCATACTCAGCTTTGGCAGACTTGCAGAAAGATATGGCACATGAACTTAACATTTCCATTGCGTGTGTTGACTGGCCTATAGAAAACCAAAAAATCAGCGCTTAGAACCCGTAAAAGCAAACGACTGACATTATTTCAGGGTAAAATAATGAATTTTTAAACACATGTAAATTCAGTGATAATCAATGATCTCTGGAAACATTTCTTACTTTAATACATTGTAACAAAATTACTTCTTTTGAAAGCACTGAATCATAGAGGTAATTCTATCACAAACAACTTACTTTTCAGGACACAAATGTTTTGTAACCACTGGAAATACTCAACTTTTCTATTATTGCCTTACACCATACACAATGACATTTATACACATGATTTTTATTACACTCATGTATTAACTGTAATTCATTTTACTAACCTGCTGTATACAGCAATTTGGTTTTCTCAATATCAAGTTCAGGCCCCCATTTTTCATCCACTTGACCTTGACTTGATAGTTTTTTAAAATGCTGGACTAAATCCTGTGCAGTGGTGGTTTTTCCCAGCTGAACTTCACTGCACTGTGCCAGTAGTCTTGTTGCAAGTGACACATTCCCCCGTTTTCTAGCAAATTTGGCTGCTGTTAGACCTAATTCCATGAGATGGCTTCTAATTGGGACTGTTTGTTCTGAAGAGAAGAAAACATTTCATTAGTCCCTGATTTGTCTAAGCCCAGACTGCACGGAAACAAGGCCAAAAAATTCTTCCCCAACCATCCCCCTTCCTCACTACCTCCTGAAACAAAGAAAACTCACCCTTAAGTCCCTAGCAGCTAGCATAGTGCTTGGCACACAATAAACACTAGGTGTTTGCTGAATTAAATGTATACAGTGAAGTGGAGAAAAATGAAATCATTCACTATAAGAAATTATCTTTTTAGTTTCTGAAGCTTTAATAAAGAGCCGAGGCCAAAGGGTGGGTAAGGCCAAACCACCCCCTCTTCTTCTGTAAGCACCCTCTTCCCTCTGACCGCAGAATCCTCTCCTGGTTTTCCTCCTACCTTGCTGAAGAATCCTTCTTAGTCTCCTTCTCTTCCACTACCCATCCACTAAAACTGGTGGGGCTGGGCTCCTACTCCCCTCACTCCGCATACTCTCCCTGAACATTATCATCTGCTCATGTGGCTTCAATTACCATACAAATGCTGGTGACCCTTCAATCTTTACCTGACATCTGAGTTCCACCTGCCAACCAGTCACCCACATTCTAGGTTTTCAAGGGCACTCCAACTTATAATTCATTTTCTACCACCCTCCAAACCTTTTACTCCCTTCTCCTGTGTTCCCCTTCTCAAGGAAAGACACAAGAGCAATCCAGCTTCCTGAGCAGGTACCTGGCAATCACCTTAAACTTTACTTTCAGCTCTCACCTCCCATTTGCTCATTTCTGTCCCTACTGCCACCCCTAGTTACCTCCTTTAGCAGGGACTTCAGCCTAACCAGTCCCTTTGCCCCCACTCTTATCCTCTTCTAATCCATTCTCCAACTTGCAATTGAAATGACATTACATAAAGTTAAATCTGAACATTTAACTTCCCTGCTTAAAATCCTCTGATGGCTTCCCATTGCCATTCTGACAAAGGCCCAAATCCTGAGTTTGGCTTGCAAGGCAGGGAGGCCGTGCACTCCACTCCAGTCTCAATCTCACCCAGCTCCATCTCTTGCTACAATCCCTTAGGCAAACGGAGTCATCTAAGAATCTTTCACTCTCCTCTCTGGCCTTCACCCATGATGTCTTTTCTAACCAAATCAGCCTGCCTTCTTTCTCATCTCTATCCTCCTCAAGTTTCAGCTTAAATGTTACTTCCTTCCCAAGTCCTTTTCTGATTCCTAGGATTAAATCAGATGCCCTTGTTGTATGTTCTTTTAGCACCATGCATGTGTACTTCCATTCAACACACCATAGTGTTATTCCTTATTTGACGTCAGGTTTCCCTGCTAGAATCTAGAATCCCCTTGATCCTAGAAATGCAGAAAACAGGCTTGTCTTGTTCACCATTATATACCAACATCAAAGCACAGTACCTGACACAAAGCACACTTGATCAACACTTGTTGAATAAAAAAACAAAAATGAGGAGAAATGGAGTTCTGTCTCTGAATATAACTGGTGAGTTACTGACTTTTTCTTTCCAATTTTAAAACTTGTTTGATATGAGAAGGATTGGAAAGGAGATGATGGTACTTGCAAAAGCCCTATTATATGCCATGCTCTATGCTAGGGCTTTTATTGTACCTTGTCTCATCACATAAAATCCTTGCAAGAATCTCAAAAGTGGAGCAATCCCATATGACTGAAAAGGAAAGCAGTTCAGAAGTTTAATGACTTGCCCTAAGGTTTCTCAATGTGCAAATACCGGGCCAATGCTCCAAACCCAGGTCTGTTTGGCAGTGAGGGGACACTTGAGTCATAGTTGCAAGTCATCACCCTGAGGTACAAGTCCGTATCTTGGCAGTTGGCTTACTTGACATTTAATACTCAAATTTACTCAGTAACACCAGCTACCACATTTTCAACTAAAATTCCAGAGTATTCTGGCAACTTTTCTATTTTACAGCAATAAACTGCTAGCATCCTCTTAACATGGCAGACACTTCTTTCTTTAAAAAGACATATAAGGGGGCAGGAGGGGAGGGGCAAAAACCTAACAGGTACAATGAACACTATTCAGGTGATGGGCATACTTACAGCCCTGACTCAAGCATTACAAAAGCTATCCATGTGACAAAAACATTTGTACCCCCTTAATATTTTAAAATTTTTTAAATAATAATAAATTAAAAAAAATAAAAAGACAAATATTTATACAAATATTTATAGTAATTCTCTATTTATTTGGAGTGTTAAATATGTAGCATTCACAGTACATTTTATGTGACAAAGAACTTATGTTCAGAACACAAAAACAAGTCTTATGACTTTATTATAAGTGAATGAAATATTTTTTCCTTTTTTTAATCCAGTGCTAAGAGTCACACAAAAAAGTGGGTGAAAGATTTGAACAGATATTTAAAAAATAAGATAAACAATGGCTACTATGCAAAAGGAAAGATGCTCAACACATCATCAATCATCAGGAAAATGTAAATAAAACCATATGCGATACTATTACACGCCTACTCCAGTGATTAAAATTAAAAAGACCAACAATACCAAGGAGGTAGAACAATTGGAACTTTCATAAGATGCCACAAGGAATTATAAATGTACAACTTGATAAGAAACTGCCTAACTATTTTGAAAGTTAAACTATGTGATCAAACAATTTTACTTTTAGGCATTTACTCAAGAGAAATACAAACGTATGTCCACTCTAAGACTTGTGCATGAATGTTCCCAGCAACTTTATACTTAACAGCCCAATTTGAGAAAAACCTAAATATCTATCAAAGGATGAAAAAAGAAACAAATTGTGGTATATGCATATAATGGAACACTACTCAACAATAAAAATGACTGTATTTCTGATACACCCAAGATGGGTGAACCTTAAAAATACCACACTGAGCAAGAGAAGCCAGATGCAGGAGAACTTACTACATAACTCCATTTATATGAAACTTCAGTGAACACAAGTCTAAGCTACAGTGATAGAACCCAAATCAGTAATTGCCTGGGACAGGGGCAAATGAGAAAGAGACACAAGGGAACATTCTAGGATGAGATAAATATTCTATATCTTCATTATATTGGCGGTTACATAAGTAAAGACATGTTAAAACTCACTGAACTGTGCCCTTGAAATGTGTAATTTATATCTCAATAAAGCTAATTTTAAAAAATAAAACTACTTACCTTTAATTTTCTCCAACAACTGATTCTGGTACATAGTATATCTTAATGCCTGCATCCATGGCCTCACATCATGCTGTTTACATGAACGTAAAGCTTCACTGAAGAGTGGAATAAGACAGTCCTGCCAGAGAAAAACCAAGATTACTTAATGTAAAACAGGCTGTTTGTGTTTGTAGATAGACTGCTACTAAGTAAGATCTTTGTCTGTAGTATAGTACTGATAACTCCAACACAGGCAGGCTACTTCAGATCTAGTCCAGTCTTATCTATTACACTATCTCCTTCCACCATTTAGCTTCTAATCACAAGACACAAGTACACTCTAAAAGAAAACTTTGTATGGGGGGAGAAACAAATTTTTCAGAATATTAAGCCCAAATTATCATCAATAAAGCACACCACCAAAAAAAATCGTATTTACTATAAAGCAGAGGCTAAATTGCATAAAAACGAAGATTATAATTCCTTTAGAAAGGTCCCATCTTTAGCTGAACTTTACCCTATTTGGGAGGAGGAAGGGGTGTCTATGTTTGAGTCAAATCTAAAATTTACATCATCTGCCTAAAGGAAATATCTTTATATACACTATGCTGTACTCCAAAAAAAAAAAAAAAAAATGGAGCAATTAGCCATCTTTGAGAGATTATTTTAGGTTCTTCCACGTACCCCACATACTTCTCTCAGATCAAAGTGTGCCTGAAAATGGCATTTTGGATTTCTGGGTTTACTAGCTTGTCCAACTACAAATGCTACTTTTAAAACTCGAAAAATAAGGTCTTTATTCTATAGTAATGACTATTAATATTCATACAAATATGCTCATAAAAATACACATACACACACCTCTGTTGAAAGTCTGTTAGAAACTGTGTTCTCTAAAGCAGATGAGCAATACAGCTGTAAGGTACTTAGAACTGGCAAGGACTGTGAAACTGTTAAAGTAGAAAGTCTCAGTGGTCCAATAGCTATGCGGGATGTTTGCTTCAAGTACTTTACCACGTTTCTGAAACAAAACATTCACTGTCAATTAGTTAATGAAATTTTTCAACTTGTAACCACTGAAGGAATAAAGCAGTGATAAGAAGCAATCATACTAGCACCCAAAGTTGGGGGAAGCAAGAGAAGCAGACAGCTCTGCAGTGAAATGATATTATTAGTCAAGACATTTGATTTCAGGGATTTTTACATTTTATTTTCAACTTCAACTATGTTGGTAAGTGGCATTCACATATCATATGGCTTCTACAACTAGAATGAAGCACTAGTATTTAACATAATCTAATAACTGTCTCTTTCCAGCCCTCTCCACCCCATGTCATTTATCATATGATATACATAATGTATATTTACCTCCTTAAGATTAAACTTACTCAGTTATAGACTGCCACTTCTGATCTTGATCTATGTGGTTTAAAGCAGTTGCCAAACAAACAGAACTTCTCAACAACTGAACTTCAATGGATTTCTGAAGTTCCCTTGGATCTGGACTTAACATATTAGGAAGCAGTTTTTTCATATCTACAGAAGTTAAATAAATTTCATTAAGTTAATTAGCTTTTACTGTATGAGAGTGATAATATATTTTGATAAATATTTGACAACGAATAACAATACGTCTTTTCATATTTAAGTTCAGGCAGCTAGACAATGTAATTAAGGATTTCTTATAGCTATGTAAGAATCATTACCTCATATAAAATTACTATACCTCAGACCCCTGAAAACCAGTTGCCTTCAAAGGCTCAAAAATCAATACATCAACCTATTATACAACAGTGCAAATCAAGACCTACAATAGCAAATCACACTGAATCACTGCTAGATCAATGCTAACACACAGAATGCTCACAAAACTTTATTATAACATTTTACAAAATGTTCCACTTGTGACAAAGAACTTCATGAGCCACATCAAGACGAAAATCAAAAAAAAATATTAAATTTTTTATAGAAAAATATTTAGCTTAAACATTATGCTTTTTCAAACAAAATGGCTAGAAAAAAGTATTAATGTAGCCTTTTTTTGAAGTTTGCTTAATCTTAAACTGTTTTCCACTTGCCAAATCAAATGTAAATAGAACAGCCCTACATTTGTTGTTTCTCATAGGACTCTGCCCCCCCAAATAAATGTAAAATATCTTCCTGATTTTCCAGTAAATTAGACTAAGCCAAACATGTTGAGCAACTTGTCCACAAAAATTATTAATTTTAAAATTATTTTCTCAAATACCTATTTTTTCTTTTGATCCTCCAGCAAGTAGATTGATATTTTCTCCTGGTAACAATTCTAACTGCTCAGTACATTCAATGAATTCTCCAGACTCAAAACTGCTTAGTGATCTGTAATTAAAATATTGGTTAGCTTATATGAAACCCTATCCAACCCGTGGAACCATTCAAAAAAACAGAACAAATTCCAGAAAGACAAGCACAGTACACAGCATTCTTCTCAAGAACTTCCTTCCACGAGCATGTCACCCTTTTTGCTTTCATGTTGAAGACGAGACTACCAACTTAATTAGCACTGAAACTGGACTGGCAAACAGGAAAGTCACAGCTATACACCTTCAGTTGTGCTCACTCAGCCCTCCATGTCTCCTTCCTCTTTTTGTGTGTTGCAGCCTATTGTCCCCAGGGCCTGGCCAACACACTGACAGCAGACCTCTGCAGGGCAACTTCAACACCCAGTTCTCTCCAAGCTGCCGCTGAACTCCCTGCACAATCCCTCTCCTGTGAGCATGAGTCCCTGCGGGGTCCCCTCCGATCTCAATCCTATATCTCAGTCCTGCCTACTTTCACATCTGATATCCCTCCCTGTCTTCCTTTTTCACCTGTTTTTCTCCTTTCAAAGAACTCTTCCCTTCCATCCTCTCACTTTACCTAAAAAATGACAACACCTCTGAAACTGTTTCCTGTTGTCCTGTGGCATCAATGCCAGGATGAGAGGCCTCATCCTCACAGCTCCATGTTGTACTTTCAGATCCCTCACTGTCCCCATTTCTATGACAACTACTCCCTAACTAGGGAGAAGACTTACAGTTTCTCACTTGCTTTTCGATCGCTGCCCATCCCTCTCACCTGCCACTTCCCTGGCGACCCAGCCTGAAGCCAGCATTGTACATCACTGACTTACTCTGTACCTGCTTCTATCTAGACAAATGCAACCACAGGCTCCTCAGAGGAGCTTTGATTACTGGGCACTGATGAACTCCTGAGTTTTAGTGACCAACACATTTATCATTTCTGCCACCACAGGGTCGTGAGTCCTCACCAGTGGCAGATTCCCTTGTCCCCATGCTATGCTCTACAATGCCCCACACTTTCAGCTAATGACTGCTCAGGGGGGAAAAAAAAAAACCCACAGGCTTTAATTTCCTCTACCCTTATCTCTAACCCACCATACACTCCCCAAACTCTGTCTACACCCAACTTTAACTGCTTCTTGAGGCACAGAAAAGGTGAGCTCTGATTAATCCTTTTATCAATGTTCTTCCTACTGTTTCTTCAACCTCTGCTTCCTAGTGGCTCCTTCTCCCTGGCCTAAAAGAACACTTAATCTCTCCAACACTTAAACACACACATAACATATTCTTCCTCTACTTCTCCTTGACTTTAAGAAAAACTCACTGACCAAATAACTCATCTCAAGCTCTTCATTTTCAAATTTCTCTACCATTCAATATTATTCAACCTGGCTTCATCTCCTTATCTCTCTACAAAACTCTTCTTCCTTATAGTCCCTGGAGCATCGGATGAGGCTGACTGCTCCCATCTGGATCACCTACATCTAAGACACTTCCTTCCTCCAGGTCCTTGTTTTCTTCAATGCCTTCCTCTGTCCCTCCACAAATACTATAAAAAGGATTCTGACCTCGGCCTCCCTTCTTTTCCACTCACTATCCTCCAGACACTGATCTCTGGTTTGGCAGCTTAGGAAGGCTCTAGAGTATAGAGAGGGAAAAGGAAAGAGGACTTTTACTTATCACTCGTACACTAATGATCCCCAAATGTCTCTGCGATAGACTTTCTTCTTAATTCCAAATCCAATTCTTAACTGCTTACCCAACAATCTCATCTGTACATTTCACCCGCATCTTAAACATGCCTTAGTATTCTCTGTGTGTTCTTACTTCAGTTAATGGGATCTTTTCTCACCTCTCTACCATTGCCCCCACAAATTAATGGTCTACATGTCTCCCACTTGCCCCCTACTTCCAGTCTCTTTAGCACACAGCAGAATGAACCACCAAGTCAGGTCACAACACATCTCTGTTCAAATCCCACCTAAGATTTTCTATCTTACTAGGAGTAAACAACGTCCTTTTCTTAATTCCCAGCTACTTTCTGCCCCTATCTCCTATTATTCAGGCTGCTCCAACCACGTTGGCCTCTCAGCCATTTCCGAACACTCCAAGCCCATCATTCTCACATCAGCTCTGTTCCCTCCAGTCTGCGCCCATACGGCATCCCTATGGGCATTCCCTGACCTTGTGTCTTCCCCCCACTAGAAGGTCAGCTTTAACTTTACCTGCTTTCTTTGAGGCACAGAAAAGGTGAGGTACAATTAACCTTTCTATCAATGTTCTATACCCTGCCTCTTCAACCTTTGCTTTAAAAGGCTAGACTAAATGTCTGTTTTATATACTGCTGTGTCCCACTGCCTGGCACGCAGCAGGTGGTCAATGAAGAAATCACACATTGACCCATTTGCCAGTAGAAGGCAAGGATATCACACAAAGTCTAATGACCTTTATTTTCCCAGCCAAGTGTCTGGGACATAGAGTGAGTACTCAACCTTGAATTACAGGATTAATAAATGCACAGAGGAAGGAGAAGAAACAAAACAAAAGAGTTTAATTCGCAGATGTTCACAAACTCTGTCCTCATTAAAACAAATGTTTTAAATATATTTAAACCTAATTTAGAAATAAAGCCATCAAATTAGATCCTTTATAAAGCAGTGGTAAGTTTCTCTTCATATTCTTTTTATTTTATTCTTTTGAGACAAAGTCATGCTCTGTTGACCCAGCTAGAGTGCAGTGGCATCACTGTAGCTCACAGCAACCTCAAATCCTGGGCTCAGGTGATCCTCCTGCCTCAGCTTCCCAAGTACCCGGACGACAGGTGCACACCACCACGCCTGGCTAATTTTTCTATTTTTAGTAGAGACGGGGTCTCACCCTTGCTCAGGCTGGTCTCAAACTCCTGGCCTCTAATGATCCTCCCACCTCGGCCTCCCAGAGTGCTAGGATTACAGGCGTGAGCCACTGTGCCCAGCCTCACTTTGGTGTAATCTTCAAGCTGTATTTAGGGTTTTTTTTCCACTCTGTCCACCTTGTAGGGTGATCGTGTAACTGGGTTTTAGAACAATAGGTTCTGAGAATCAATAGCAAGTGACTGTCTCAGCAGCTATGAGTCTGTTTTCCCATTACACAAATACCTCCTCACCTTTAATGCTGGTTTCTTGTTGTAGTCATTTTTACAATAGCAGTATTAGAAATACAACAATTTTGTATTAGTACATATGATCAATTTTAATATTTTTCTGCTACACAGGAAGACGTCATAGTTACTAAAAATCTGTTTGAACTGGGTTAAGCATCATAATTTATAATTAGAAAAAGAAAACCTTACTTTATATAGTTGAAATCAGCTTTTAGGTTGAGGGAAGTAGAACTGGTACTCTTTTTCAAGTCATGGATAGCATTCTGCCAATCCTGCACAGCAGCCCAATCAGCAATTGAGACGTAGCACTCACATGCTTTATTTCCTAAGTAATTTATAACCTCTGGGGAAGAGTCAGTTGGTTTGGACAACACAGTTTTTCTGGATTCACCTGAGTGAAAGTATTTTATGAAGTAAGAAGAGAGAGATTTAGAGCAATTGTAAATATTTCAAAGAGCATACAAACCTAAAAATATACACTAAGATCCTCACTACAAAATATTTGACTATAATTTCTGCTTTGATTCATTAAAATAATGAATGCTCACCATTCAGAGAATGCTTGGGGCTGGCACTATTACGCCCGGCATTGGCCAACGTGAGCACAGACTTGTCAAAGCTGGAGGTGCAGCAGTCAACACCTGTCATGGCACACAGGTGCTCCTGGTACTCCACAGAGGCCTTTTCAAACCTTAAATGCAAATTGAAGCACTTTTATTTTAAATAAACATATCTCATTTTCCAAAAAAATAATAGTGAAATAATGGATTACGCAATTAAGCTAAGACAATGAGATAACTATTCTGCACGGGGGTAAATTAGATCTCTTTCACACAACAAACGAAACTAAATTCAAAGATAGTGAAACATTAAAAAATACAAGACAGTATAAAATAACTAAAAGAAAATATTGATAAGTAACTGATGTCAACGTGTAGAAAAGCTATGTTGAAGGATAAATGCGAGAAAAGAATCCACAACGTAACAGACCTAACTGCACGATAAGGACACTCTGGGTGTCCAAAATACAACATAAACATTAAAAACAAACTACAAGAAATTAGATAACATCAATAATCTTAGTGTATAATAAAATCTCACAGACTAATAAAGGAAAAAAAGAGAGGCCATGAAGACTCTCAGAAATATATGGGAGAAAGTTCTACATCATTTATAAATAAAGAAATACAAACTACAGCTATTTTCACTGAAGATTGTGGCCGGGTTTTTGTTTCTCAGTGACCCAGAGTATTCACAAAGGTGAAGGGAAGCGGGTACTCTATCGTCAGGGGTATAAATTGCAGCCATCTTTTCTGTAGGGTAACTTAGCAATAAAATGTATCATTAAGTCTTATGGTCCACAGCCATTATTCTAGTAAATAGACTTGTAGGAATGGATTCCAAAAAGGTAATCCGAAATATGAGCAAAGGTTTTAAGTGCCATGTGCATTAAGATTAGTAAGGTGGGGCATGGTGGCTCATGTTTATGATCCTAGCACTTTGGGAGGCTGAGATGGGAGGATTGCTTGAGGCCAGGAGTTTGAGACAGGCCTGAGCTACACAGCAAGACCTTGTCTCTACAAAAAATAGAAAAATTTAAAAATTAGCTGGACGTGGCGGTGCACGTGCCTGTAGTCCCAGCTACTCGGGAGAAAGGTTGAGCCAGGAGGACCGCTTGAGCCCAGGAATTGGAGGTTGCAGTGAGCTGTGATGGCGACACTGCACACCAGCCTGGGCAACAAAGCAAAACCTTGTCTCAACAAAAAAGAGAAAGAAAAAAAAAGATTAGTAAAAAAATCTGAATTAACCTTAATGTCCAACAATAAGGAATATTAAATTATGGTACATTCACAAATACAACACTCCATTAAAAATCATGTCACAGAATATTTAACACGGCAAAGTATTGTTTTAAATAGTGTCGAGTGGAAAAAGCAAGTCATAAACCCATGTGCCTATGTACACTGCTGTTTTTGTAAAAAGAGGGGAAAAAACTATGTATGAAAGAAAACGAACTAGAAAAGCATATACACCAAAACTAACAGTTACCACAAGGAGGTGGAATTATAAAAAATTCTTTTATTTTCCTAAATTTTCAAGATTTGGTTAAACTACCATAAATGAGCACAGACTATTATGGTACATGCTCTTTTACCTAGAGGAATTAAGTGAGTATGGATGTAGAGTTCACAGGACTGAGGAGCAAATACTCTGGCAATAAAGGGTAATTTGTACCAGACACTGATATGGAAGGTTCTCAATTAAGGATCAAGCTCAAAAGTACACATAAAACAAGTAATTGATAGGTCTTGTTTTACAATATGATTTCCTACTAATTCTTAAATAACATAAGCACGTAAATATTGCTGCAATTTAAAGAACAGAGTAAAGAGGCTTCCTGGTAAAGTGATTTACCAATTCAGCAAGCTTCAATTGCTGAAATTGAACAAAGCTGTTTTAACATTTAATTACAATGTTAGCCAGTAATACAAAGGATTTAAATATAAAGTAATCCTATCACCCCTTTCATTCCTTCCAACTTACCTCCCTTCAGCCTGTTGGGCCACTGAGTTAATCCAGAGAAGATTTTTTCCAACAACAGAAGATGACCAGACAGCAATTCCCTGTATAGCTTCAGGACAGTGAAGTTCACACAATGCTTCTACAACCATCATAATGGTTACTTCCAATTCATTCCCCTGAAAATGGCATTCAGAAAAATTAATCACAGACCTCAATATTATTAAAATTCAAATCCCTACTAAATTTACAACTACTAATCACAGACTAAGCCTATTTAAAGTCAAATGTATTTAACAATTATTTTCACACTAGTTAGCTTAGAATTCTTAAAATGTTACATATGAAATAACATCACAAAAGGTAACAAATAGAACGTCAGCAGCATACGGGTGTTAATCTCTGCCCCCCACCAGAAGTTACCCAAACAGTTAACCCAGGGCCTCTGTAAGAATAACACATTGCTCCATGTATTATTAAAAGAATGCAAAAATTAAACAGAAATAAACATGAATTAAAGAATGATTAATTTCATGTCTTTAAATATTGCTTACTGGCACTACCTTAATCAGTAAACATTTTGTTACTTTTGGATTCCATTTATTTATTGTGAACCCACTTACAAACCAGGAATTATTCAAGCACTTTTCCATACATTTTAATAATTATTTTCCCCTTAAACAAATTCCTTAAAATTACCTTTAAAGTTCCAACCTTTAAGCATATTTTTTTAACATGTTCTATGTACAAAATATAAATAGGTGACTTTGGCAGTTGCTGCTTTTACAAAATGTAGGATCAAAAGCTGTGAAAATGAATCGAAGTTTTAACTTATTTCATCCCTAGATTAAATAATACCAAAAGACTTAAACCCACTTTTTTTTTGTTTTGTTTTGGAGATAGAGTCTTACTCTGTCACCCAGGCTACAGTGTGTGGCATCAGCCTAGCTCACAGCAACCTCAAACTCCTGGGCTCAAGCAATCCTCCTGCCTCAGCCTCCCGAGTAGCCAGGACTACAGGCTCCCGCCACCACACCTGGCTAAATTTTTTTCTATTTGTAGTAGAGATGGGGTCTCACTCTCACTCAGACTGGTCTCAAACTCCTGACCTAAAGCAATCCCTCCAGCCTCGGCCTCCCACAGTGCTAGGATTACAAGCATGAGCAACCACGCCAGGCCCCACGTTTTTTCTAATTAACAGATATTTTTAAAATTCCAAACACATCCACTTTACCTGAGATAGGTTAGTTGTCTTCATCTCTGTAAGCAAGTCAAAGCCATGTCTCACTGTCACTGCAGGCTGGCCTGCCAACAAGCCAACCCTCATGATGGAGAGTCGGATCCGGGTCAGCCAATCTTGACAAGTCTGGCGATTGGTATAAAAAAAAGTCCTGATGACCTTTAGAATAAAGAGAAAGAAGAGCCCAGGATTGGTTCAAATTGTAAGTATAGATGTCTCAAACACATATAAACCAAATACACAAGTCTACTGTGACTTTACCTCTGCACATACTGCCTGGTTTGATCATGAAACTGCAACAAAGCAACACTATCCCATTGAAACCAACCTTGGGAGGCGATGTTAATGCATTAGCACATCCCTCGTATGCATTATACATTAATTTCTCTAGATTTTCCAGATATTGCAGAAGAAGAACAAGTCTAAGCTGGTTGCTGCCATGGCCTTCATCATTGTCTGCAGTTGTCCACTGACTAACATCTTGATCAGGGTTTAATGTGTGAGCTGCAAGACTTCTAATGATACCTGAAAACAAAGACAGCATTCTAAATTTTTAAAAAACCTTTAAAGATTCTAGAATAAATGTGAATTTATTTCACATATTCACATTTATCAAGCATCCTTTCTCTGTCTATCCATCATTTAAAAATAAAAAATCCCAACACAAAAGATCTTTCATTTCAGGGGGAAAAAAATGTTTTCTGCACACAAATTTCCTGTTTTTGAGCAAAAACAACCAACCACATTGTCAATGCAATTATTCAATGAAAGTTTATTCTAACCCTCATATCTGAAAATCACTGATTCTTTTTTAAATCATTACATTCTCAAATCTTTGTTTTAACACAGATATGAAATCCATTATTTCTTAATAGGGCTTTGAAAGTATTTATATCACAAAGTTCGAAAAAGCACAAAGAGTCGTTTACCTTCAATTGTCTGGAAGGTGTCTTGAGCTCTGCCCAGTGGGGTTCTCAACTTAGAAAGGACAGTAAATTGTGCCGCTTCCCAAATAGCCCACTGCCAGAGGACAGCATCTGTCTTTAGGAGATTTCGGGGAATTGTTGACTGGTCACGCTTATCCAGTCTCTGGCAGCTATAGAACAATCTTTCTAACCAGTTGTCCTTCCTGGGAAAAGTAGTTTCATATTTAATAGAAAATGACAACAACTTTTAAAAAAAAAAAAAACTGCAAGGGAATGGGAGTAAGGCACTATAATTTTTCCTACTTCAAAAAGGCAAAACTTATGAAATTGAGAATCGTTATATCCCAACCTCTCATTCTGGGGTCTTTTATAGTTAAAAAAGAATGGGGTATGGTATGGATGGATTATTAGGGTAAATAGCTCGTGACAATTTAGCTGTCCGGATAAAACTCATTCAATGCAACTAAGCATCTCTACAATATCCACGCTCCAACCCCCTCCCCAAAGGTTAAAGACATCAGATCAGTTGACTGTCAACCACGTTTCATCACTCAATTTCAAAGCCCATTTTTTGTATCTACAGATGCTATCTTCAAAGCAATTTTCCTATTGAAGAAAACTGAAAATAACCCACTTGAGAAGAATGTTACTTTCTACTCTGCCACTCTGGACAAAATTTCTCAAAACTGGGTGTAAGATCAAGATACTCTTAAAATTACTTTTCCCAGATGAAATAGTCAAAGAAATGTCTTACCCTGTTCTATGAGAGTTCCCATACAAAATAAAACTAATAACATCAGAGAAATCTTGTGGGTGGAATGTGTTACTTGGTGCTTTACTCATGTGACTTCTTAATGCTAAAGAAATTTCTTGAATTTCTGTGTGATTATTATTGCTGTAGACAGAAAATAAAGCCATTGTTATGCAAAATGTTTTAGTTAAAAGGTTATCACATACTATAAATGGGTTATTTCCTTGTTAACTGGAAGTAAAAATATAACAAAATTGAGAGTTTAAAATGGATATAGACATGGCATTATAACTTCATAATTCTAGGCTCTTAAAGCTCCCAAATCAACTTAATCAAAAACAGTAAAATATTACAGTTTAGTTTTTCAAATATCTGAACTATTAAGAAACACATTTTGGTACTATATGAATTAATTTATACTAATTACTATGAACTTATAAGGCTCATCTAAAAAAATTTTTTTTTTGTTGTTATCTTCTTCTAGACCTGCAAAAGTTGATCCTTTGACACCTCCTCAATCACTGAAAAAGAAATGCCATACAAGACATGACATTAATACACTAATAGGTGATTTGTCTTTTCTTAAACTAGAAGAGGAAAAGGCAGTATAAACATAGCGGGATGTCTTTGCCCCAAGATAACTGCTATACCTTAGGACAACATCTAAAGGAATTGACTTCAATAGCTTTCCAAATGCTTGTCGAATACGAGTTCCACTATGGACTAGTTGAACACGGCAAACATCAACACACCTATGAAAAAATGAAACAGATAAAATAGGTGTAATAACGTTTCCACACTATTAGGGCCAGAATCAAAAGACATGATCTTTAGCCCATACCTCTGTAAAAGATCGTCTGGCAAGGAAGAAGACAGGGCATGGAGACTGCTGCATGCTTGCAAACAGATATTCACATCTTCAACAAGAGCTGTTAAAAATTAAAAGACAGTTACCTTCAGCTTGCAAGGAGAAATTATATGCCAATTTGCCATAATTGCCTGAACCCATTCATTCATTCAACACTGAGAGCCTACCATGGACTAAGAACTATTCTTGCCTGGAATCATCACTGAAAATAACATTTGGGGAAATGAAACATTCAACAAAACCCACTTAAACTAAGTGATTTGTCTTCACACAAACCTTTTCCTGAGAGAAAATTATAAGTATATGGAATGCACAAAACATTCACATAAGCTTAAAAATGTCACAATCATTTTTTTAAAACTTAATTTTCAAATACTAAGAGTGAAAAAACATCAAGACTGGTTGTATAAAAAAAAGACTGGTTGTATATCTGTCATTAAAATAGAGATTATACATCTTCAGTCAGGAAAAGCACTCAAGTGACTATTTTCTCCCACTACCAAAGATCCATTTAAGAGTTGATACACAAAATAAAAAAATCAGAGAGTCTTACTGTTGGCTAAAAGGCCTTTGCAAAATTTATGGAAAGATGGAAGAGAGAACAAAGGTGCGTATGTTTCAGACTTCTTCATTAAAACAGCCACTTCCAAAGCCCAAGTCATTAACAGTTTCCTAAAATACAACATATATAGTTGGTTACACATTTTTTAAAAATAACAAAACTTTAAAAAGCCTATTCTCTTCTTACACTGGTTTTCTTTTGGTTTTTCAAACATCTCAAGCATTAAGAAACAAAAATGGAAACTACAGAAATTACTTTGTCAAAATGGTTGCATGCCTAAAACCTTCCCAAAGTTATAAATTATAACAAAGAATATAAAAAAATCTCTATGGATACATTCTTCCACAAAATACTGGGGGTGAGGTTGAGATTTTTCATGTAATTCTTTTGGGAAAGAATAAGCAAGCCTGGATTAAATAACAAAACCAAATTATAAAGTGTTTTACAATGAAGAAGCTACTCTACCTGACTTCTATAATCCACATTTCTTATTCTCAAATTAGAAAGGCAAATTAATAAAGTTAGGAACCGTTAATATTATAAAATATCACTTAGTTACCTCGTATCCTGGTTAAGGTTATCTTTCTTAAGCAATATTCCCAGAAGATTTAATATAATTGAGAAATGTTTCTTTGTGGCTGTAGTTACAGTACTGATCACGGCTCCATCAAACAAAGAAGGAGAAGAAGAACTAAGACTACTAGATATAAAGTGGTCATGCCTGAAAGACAAAGTATGGGTCAATTTTTCATCTTTAATCAAAAAAAGAAAGCCAAGTCCAAACATAAATCAACACATATTTCCAATAAATCTGTACATTAAAGGGCTCTTCTTCCTCTTTAAAAATAAAACGCTTTGTGGTTTTTTTCTTAAGGATTTGTAAATACAGTACCTGGTACAATGAGAATACAATGTGTAGAGCACGGCGTATTGAATGGCAGGGAAGTGAACAGCCAGGTCACTGTGCACAATCATCAGATTCTTACTCAGAAGTGCAAAGACAGTTGGAGACAGTGCCCACATCTGATGGTATACGAAAGAAAGTAAATTTATGGCATCTCCAAGATATTACAAGCATACAAAGAGTTTATCCTTCAAAATAAGTTCAGACATTTTTAAAATTAAAATTACAGATTTAAATTTGGAAATAATCTAGTACACTAAACCGGGGTCATAGGCAAACGCCTTGAGTGGAGACATGTCAGCAAACATCTTAGACTTTGTGTGCCATATAGCATCTCTGTTGCAATACAGTCGCTCCTCAACTCTGCCACTGTGGTGGGAAAGCAGCCACAGACAAGACACAGGAATGAGAGCGGCTGTGTCTCACTCTTGGCAATGTGATGATTTCCCACACACTGCAGACGGTGAGCTGCGCTGTCCATAAGGGGAAAAGGCACATCCTGCCACTCTCATGCCTTTCCATCCTTCCCTTTTCCTTTCTGCTAAGACACTCCATTTCGCCTGACTGCCCCATCCCCACCCCCTCTCCTTGTTTCCAGAGCACAGAACATAAGCCTCCCCAAATCTGTATATAACATGAATTCTTCAAAAAATCAAACTTTAGTATATAAAGAAGGCAAGAATCTACCGCAGCCCTCCAACAAGCACCATAATTAGCAATGAGGGAAGCAGCAGCCATGGAACGATTACAAGGCAATCTGATCAAACAATGTGCAGTACATGCAGGCATAAACATCAAATTTTGACTTTTCCATCCTTCTCTCCTAGAAAACTTTATCCCCTAATTATATCACATTACTTTCTACTAAAAATATTGTTTTTCAACCCTACATGGTCCAATAAAAGGGAGAAATATACAAACCACGAGCAATAACTACAAATCAAACACAGGCCACTTCAAATTTCTTTACTGTTTTTCTAAAAGAAAGAATACAGATTGAGTATCCCTTTTATTCAAAATGCTTGAGACCAGAAGTGTCTCAGATTTCGTAAGGATTTTTGGATTTCAGAATACGTACATATACACAATGAGCTTATCTTAGGGACGGGACCCAAGTCAAAGCACAAAATTCACGTATGTTTCATATACACCTTATACACATAGTCTGAAGGCAATTTTATAAAATATTTTTAATAATTTTGTGCATAGAACAAAGTTTGAACTTCATTTTGACTGCAATCCATGGCATGAGGTGAGATGTGGAATTTGCCACTTGTGGCATCATGCTGAAGCTCGAAAAGTTTCAAATTACAGAGCATATTAGATTTCAGATTTTGCATTATAGATGCTCAACCAGTAAGTGTAATTTTTGCAAATATTCCCACAATCAAAAAAAAATCCTAAATCTGAAACAATTCCAGTCCCAAGCATTTCAGATAAGGGATTACTCAACCTGTATGAATGTTACTAGAGAAAAGTAGCCACTCAAAATATGTTAAGACCATATGTAAGCTCTAAATTTAGTGGAGAGAAGGCAAAAAGTACCAGGGGAAGAAGAAAGATTGCATATTATAAGAATCATACAAATCTGAGCTGTGGAAAATGTTGACAAATTTTTTTATAAGCATGCTAGAGTAAACAGAGGAAATTCATAAAAAGACATTTTCTAGAAATATAATGGCAAGAAAATATTCCTGCCAATTTCATTTATCCAGGCATGTTCTAAATATGGCCATCTGTTATACAGTGATTCTGCAGACACGATGACATGATAGTAAGTGAAATACATAAATATGCAATAAGAAAAGGCTTAACCGTGAATAAAATAATGTCATTACAATTAAAGACTCACCCCAATTAATGAGTTTTTGGCATTTCCGATCGTAGTCAGGGCACTGAGGTCAAATATAACTACAAATTTTGCATTGTCTACATTGAATACATGATTCTTAAAAGCCTCATGTTTTATTTCAGAACAGGCATCAGGAAGTTGTAGACTATGTAGCAGGTTGTTGAGGGCACAAGTCATTTCTCCCAAAATTAACTTATAGGCAGTCTCTAAAACAGGAATATTCTTCAAGCTGAGTACTGCTTGATAAACAGCATGGGCTACAGCAACAACCTGAAAAAGAGAAAATTCAGGCAAATGATAATTAAATAGAATATAGATCTTCTAAAATTATATGGGAAAACAAATCACTATCTGCATAGTGCTGGTGGCACAAATCAATTTAAGATTGATAAATTCACTAACCAGAACACCTAAGATTTAATTTTTAAAAAACCAACCTTAGGGAACCTATAAATTCAGTGAGCTTTTTTAGCTTTTATGAAGCTTTACTACAAATAAAGGGTACTCTAAATAAAACTGCCGGCTGGGCACAGTGGCTCACACCTGTAATCCTAGCACTTTAGGAGGCTGAGGCGGGAGGATCACTTGAGGCCAGGAGTTCAAAACTAGCCTGAACAACATAGCAAGAATTGGTCTCTACAACAAATAGAAAAATTAGCAGGGTGTGGTGGCACACACCTACAGTCCTAGCTACTCAGGAGGCTAAGGCAGGAAGATCACTTGAGTCCAGGGGTTTGAGGTTGCAGTGAGCTATGATCACACCACTGGACTCTAGGCTGGGTGACAAGGAGACACCCTGTCTCAAAAAAAAAAGAAAGAAAGAAAGAAAAGAAACTGCCAATATGAAATTTCTTACATGGCCATTTTCAAAAAAACAGTCAACATCAAAATACATATGCAAACAGCCGTTTCAGATTGGTTTTCCTACATCTGCTAATAAAGTCTCCAGTGGTTTGAGAAATATATCTGCTTGTTTTACCCTTATGAAAATTTAATACAACAAATTTAATAAAAACAAATAACGGACAGTCTGAAAGGAGTATCTGGCTCACCATTCATCAAGGCATATATTATGATAACCAACAAATACTACCTTAAAAGAATCATCATAATCACTATATTCTAAATCAAATACTTATCATTTCACTCAATTTCATTTATGTAGCCTACTAAACATTAAGTCCAACTCTTCAATGACCCAAGTTATCAAAAGTCATTGTCAATGTATCACTTACCTCTTTTTCTTTATGATAACGCAAAAATAGTAGTTTAGATGATGGTATAAACAGTTTTTCTACAAATGATGATGGCAGTTTTGTATTTATCTGCTCAACAATCTAAAAGAATAAGATTTTTAAAAATGAGCATCTCAAGTCACAAAAAGACATGAAGGTACTTAAATGCTTATTGCTAAGTGGGTCAGGGGTTGCCAGAGGTTTATGGGGAGGGAAGGGGGAGGAGTGAGTAAGTGGAACACGAGGGATTTTTAGTGCAGTGAAACTATCCTATACCATGCTGTAATAGTGAATACATGTCATTATATATTGGTCAAAATCCATAGAATGTACAACACAGAGTGAACCCTAAAGGAAACCATGAGCTTTAGTTAATAATAACATACCAATATTTGCTCATCAATTTTAACAAATGTACTACACTAACACCAGATATTAATGATGGGGGAAACTCTTGAGGGAAGTTTTTCAGTAAACCTAAAAACTGCTCTAAAAAAATTGTCTATTAATTTAGAAAAAAGTAGTATATTATGCTATATTTTAAGGCCTTAACACTGTGACATTAAAGTGTTTAGACACCTAAATAGAATACATGTATTTTACATTTAAACATGGGCTTTTTTTTTTACATTGACAAAGGGAGGTATAACTCTGGCAGAAATGCTCAACAGAATGTCATCTAGAATTTGCTTTAAAATAATTCAGTTGGAGATGAAGGGACAGCAAGAAGGAGGCAGAGTTGGCTGCCTAGATGAAACCAGATGGGCCATTTGTTTCTAATTATAGAAGCTGAGTATTGAGTATGCAGAGATCCATTATGTTATTCTATTTTTATGTGCTTCAGAATGTTCATAATAAAAGGAGGGGGGGTTATTTATGGTTAAGAAATTAAAGGAATAAAAACTATAAGAGAAGTTTCATATGGGAAAACAAAACATAACAGAGCCTTTCAAAATAGCTATCAAGTACCTTCTCTAATGTAGTTATTTATCAGGAGTACCAGAAACTCTAGGGTGAAGGATGATGTTTCATCAAAAAGCAAGTGAAGCTACACTGAGGCAAGCTATTGAACACTAAAAGTAAACAGATACTAGAACAAAAGCATGCTAGATTATATAAATAAGACTGGTTAATGTACTCTTAAAAAAAAGCAAAGCCCTTAATTTCTTCTACATCAATTTAAATGTAAAGGCCTAAACAAACCAGCACTTTAAAGAGCAATTAAAAAAAGAATAATCCACATACCAATGTGAGTAAATTCAAGACTGAGATGATATAATCGGTACCACAAGTCTGGCAATTCTCCAGTTGGTCTAATCCATATGTAATGACCATGTCACAATGAATAGTCATGCTAGGATCCAAGCTGCCGAGCAAAACACCAACACACTCATTAGCAGCTGTCAACACAGCCTCAGAAAAAAACACTTGGTTTGCAGCCGTCACACATCTCATTACTCTGTACAGAACCTGCAAATAGGGAAAACAAGCAGCTTTTTTAAAAAATTCACATGCTTCCACAGAGCAAGAAAATATTTTCTATTTAATGCAATTTCAGTTGAAAATTAACTGCCAGCCTTGCCAGTAGTCTCTTAATATTCTAGTTCTCAGTAGTTGAGTAATAGTATCTTTAGCACAATACACAAAAATGATCTTGGCTTTAAAACTCCAAAAGTACTGTTATGACAGGAAATGGAATTTGCCATCCTCTATTTCCCTTATACCCACTTCCTCTCTCCCCAAAGTCACTAAATGGCTGAAGCTCAGAATAAACCTTTATCATCATAAAATATGCCAGGACAATAACCATATTCACAGCATAGGAATAACCCTGCCCGTGCTTACTTCAATCTAGTTCTTGCACTTTTGGGAAATCAATGTTTTAAAACTAAACATCCAAGTCACTTTAAGCTTATTGAAGTTCATGTATTGATGGTCTCTTTTGAGATATAAGTGTACTAATGCTTACCACATAATACCTATTAAGGATTATGGAAATCGTATCATTTCCAACACACACATATACACCCCAAAAAACCCCACTAAACTACTATATAATGGTCAATGTTTATGTATTAAATTTCCAAAAAAAATAAGCTGGGGGGGAAAAAACAGAAGAAATAAATGCTGAAAAATATTTCTAGAATATAAAACCACCACTACATACAGGGTTTTCTTTAATCTATCCATAGGTTTTATTAAATTCATTCACAAAGCCCTAAAAGACCTTCATAAAACAATAAATTCAATATATAACTACCCTGGAAAATGATTATGTTCTTTACACTGCCTTTATTTCAACTCCAACACATCTTCAAACAGCCACCTTTTAAACAGTAAAAATGAAGCAAAAATATTAAACCATTTTGATCAGGCTTAAAATATCAACTTGCTGGTTTTAATTATCTTCAGGATCTGACATTTCTGCTCAAACACACAATTAATTAAGAATTACATATATATATTTTATCTAGCAATGTGTTCAACAAAAGTAAATGCTCCTAAAAAGGTATTTTTGTACTAACAGTAAAATTTTAATCATTTAGATTAAATCTTTTATGAGTGTTGTATCACACATGCTTCTCCCTTCTTACTCAAGCACAGTACAAGGTCTGGGGTACACTTCTCATGTCTATTACACGGAACCACTCACTAGTGGGACTATACCTTAGCGCAGCTAATGTTTGAGGCTGCTGAAGTGTGGCAACCTAGCTACATCGTATAACTGGCCTCAGACTGGTATATACTTTAAATTTGTATATCTTTATAGTCTTTGTCGTCAGGCTATCAAAGAACATAAAGACGTACAAATTCCGTAAGCATTTCACCCCGTCATGTGCAAAGAAAATGACTTCTTGGGGCTTTTCCTATAATGTGTTATTCTTAATATGTTGAAAAACTAAAAGGAGACCCAATAATATAAAAGTAAAATTATAATAATTATTATGAAACAAGAGAGTAAGATTTTAAAATTCAGAGTGGCCTTTTTTCTGTGGGGGTGGGGATGGGAAGAAGATGAAATATAGCAGGATTCCTTACTTTTCTGACTATTTAAGAAAGCAGCCAGACACATACATACATACATACAAACAAAATAAATAACATAGTTCACTAGGTAAGGAGAAGCATTTACAATACAAAACAACTTCATTTTTGAATGACACTTAAACTCCTAAAGACACTTACATCTGTTACATATGCCTCAGTAATTGGAGGACCCCGAATTGGGCTGAAGCGTTCCCCAATGCTCCTCACCACAGTACTAAATACCCGGAGAAGCGCTGCCAGCTTTGGTAATGACACTGATGGAGGAGGGATGTCTTCATCCACTGATTCCCCAGAGGCCACATGGCTGAGGTCCTAGATGTGAATTCACAGCATTCTTATTTAAAAGTAGTACATTGTTTAAAAAAAAGAGAGAGAGAACTCACAATTTTTAAATCATAATTTAAGAAGAGATTCTTTACAAATTAAGAGGAATTCTGGCCCACAAGAGAAGAAAACATATGACTCTAAATTATAAAAATGGGTTTTACCTATCTAATTATTTAAATAAGCCAACATTAAACCCAAGATAACAGATTAAGGAATTATCTCTTATACCAACTCAGAAAGGTACTGGGGAAAAATAAATTCTATTACATATGCTCTAGCTATATATAGGTCTAAACAAAACCAGAAACTTCTGCCATTCCTAAATTACTTTTCTGCTAAAATCTCCCTCTAGGTATTCTTTAAGCCACTCAACATTAAGTACTCCACACCAACATTATGCACACGAAGAGCAAAGAGGGGGAGGGTTAAAAAGCTATTAAGACCTGGCCTACAAACTTATAATCTAATTATGGAAGTAAGATATACTCAAAGGAAAAGATAAGCAAAAAAATGGGATACTAGAATCAATATATCTCTGCATATAAATAAACACCAAAATAACAGAACAGAACGCAATGTTATGGATACCAAGAGGAATCTCTACAAACTAAAATATGTGCCTTCTGAGAGGCAGATCAGCTGTTGGCTAGAAAAGAAAGACATTCTAGGTGTTGGGGCAAAGAAATAAACACAGAAGCAAAATATTTTCTCGCTTTTCTCTCAAAGAGAGCAAACGGATGCGAACAGTTTAAAGTAGGGAACTCTTGTTGGCTACAAGTAGGAAAAGTGTGTCTAAAAAAAAGAAAAAAAATGAGGCGGCCAAATCTTTATGGAAGCCCTGAACACTAAACAAGCATTACGGCAGATCTGAATAGGGGAGAAACACAAAAAGAGTCAAAGAGATGGCAGAGAGTTAAGCCATGACAGTGGGGCCAGAAAAGCCAAGCACCACTAACAGTCTTTAGCAGCACCCTTAAAGCTGCCACACTGTACTCATACAGCTGCAAAAGTTGGCTAAAGCCAAGACTTGTCCTCCAAAGCATGATTCCAGATTCCCTGATACATATAAGAGGAAAGTCTCTAGGGGCTTTTTTTGTTTTTTAAACAAACACAACCATCAATTCACCTTACTTTTAAGACTGTTGGTAACAAAAAATAAGCATGAACTATAGAAAATGTCTTCAGAAAAATACCAGCTACCAAGAGTATATCAAGCTTTTCCAAACATTAGGCTTGCAATTTTTCTTTTAGTCTTTTCAGTAATTGTGCTGGTAACTTAAAAACATAAGAAAAAAAATAAAATATGGCAATGGTCTTATGATTTCTGCTTAAATATCAGGTGATCTGAATTATTTTAAAATAAAGTCTAGCACAGTTTAAGATTTTTGGGGTTTTTTAAATCTCATTATTTTTTTTAGAGATGGGGTCTCACTATGTTGCCCAGACTAGAATACAGTGGTGCAATCACAGCTCACTGCAGCCTCCATCCTCTGGACTCAAGCAATCCTCCTACCTCAGCCTCCCAAGTAGCTGGGACTATAGGTGCATGCCTCTAGTCCTAATATAGTGTACCTATAGAGCTAATTTTTCTCTTTTTTTTGAGACAGGGTCTTGTTATTTTGCCCCGGCTGTTCTCAGAACACCTGGCCTCAAGCCACCCTCCTGCCTCAGCCTCTCAAGTAGCTGAGATTACAGGTGTGAGCTCCCGAGCCTGGCTCTTGTTTTTTTTGATAATTTTCTTTTTATTTCTTTCTTTCTTTCATTTTTTTTATTTCTTAGCTTCAAAAAGATATCTTAGCTTCAATGTTGTTTTTCTTAACTGAAATTTTAAGAAATAACTTAGCTTTCTATGTACTCACCTCAGCATATGCCTCCATGTCTTCCAGAAACTGACCGAGGAGAGTAGTAGAAAATGCAAGATCAGCTACCCAAAATGGCTCCAAACTCTGTAACCACCCTTGGAATCATAATAAATTTTGAAAAAGTAGGAAAAAAACCAAAAAATACAAATTAAAAAATATTCAAGAGCCTTGTTTTTTAAAGTATCTGGTTTATAATTTGCTTACCTTTAAAACATGCCCTGTATCATGAAATTATGACTGTTAAAACATGCTGATCATGACTAACCAATGCCTCTTTCAATGCTGCAGAAACTAAAATTCTCCAGAAATTAAGATGGAAATCTTATTTCCTTATTTTTTTTTGTTAGCAGATTTGACATCTTTATTATTCCTATACATGACTTAAGACTAAAATGCCATAATCTACCATCAGCCTGGCTTTCTAACCCGAGGCCACAACTAGTCATCAAAGGCATGCACTCGTCTCCCCAGTGAAATGAGACAGAACCACACTTGCCTGCATATCCTATTTTCAAAAGTTTATCACACCAAATAAGGTAAGAGAAACTACAGCACTTGGAACAAGCTGAAATGGGCAAATACATGTTGCTAGTCATTTATTTAACTCCCCCACCAAAAAAACAACCAAAAAACACTTCTTTATCATTTATGACAATTCTCCAAATTAATCTGGTTTTGTTTTTTCTTTAAATAACCAGAAAAACAACCCCCAAAAAATCACAAATAACTAGGATCTTCCATTCCATTCTACATTTCAGAGTATTGCCACCACCATATCTTTTCATAGCAGTACATACCACAAATAACTTAGAATAAGTCCTTTCAGTTTCTCACAGGGGCAACATTACAATCTGTGCTTACCCTCTCTACCTACTACTAATAATTTCCCTCTGAAAAGGTAAGTTTAGCTAACAAGTAATGCTCACTTATAATAACCAAATTATTTCTCTGAAGCAATTAGTTTTCTTAGATTATTAAATAGTATTAACAGTTGGTCTTTGGGGAACCATCACTCCTCCCACTGTATTTAAATGACTGGTATATGCTAAAAGACTTACCAGACACCTGCTGGGTGAGGGAAGGTTTCTGAGTATGATCAATATGCCATCCAACTAATATATCAACAGTATCCTTGATGGAGACAAAGAGAAAGGGGGCCAATCATTTCTAGGTCTTACTGCTATTCCACCTGTGGACCCTTTCACAGTAAAAGATCCTAGAAAGAGCATCTGTGTTCTACCTACTCGACATTATAGAAACTTAGAAAGGAGGACAGAAGGGGAGGAGAATAAAGGAACTGCATTTATGACACCAATGTAACAGTTTATTTTCTTTAAATATCTTAAGGTATGAATGTCAGGAAGGAAAATACAGATAACGTCTTTTATAAAAAAAGTATTATTGTACCATTCAACCCTGGACCCTCAAATATCACTGATTACATTCAAAGGAACAAAAGCATTGTTTTCTATTTGATTCCCCAGTTCCTCCCACATACAACCACCCCCTTGCCCCATCATCTGAAAACAGGAGTGAGGAACTCACCCTAAAATTAGTGCTGAAAATATGAGGGTAACATCGAGCCACCAAAAGAATGCACTTAACACATTTGCAAAGTAATTCTGGTGTATCCACATTTTCAAGAATGGACTGTAGGCTGGTCATTACAAGCTTAAACACAGAAGTTACAAACCATGAACATTCAACAACATAGAGAGAGAACAAGCAAATTAGGTTCATTATTTACTAGTAACTGTATTGAAAACCGATTATGATACCCAAAGAAAATTAATTCTATACTTTTCACTCAAAAAAAAGATTGAAAACCTTTCATTCCACTAAGATGTTAGGCCAAAAAATACTGTTTTCTTTAATGTCTGTTAACATCATTATTCCTAAGTGCTCCCTTTCTTTAAAGCCCTGGCTGTGATTAAGTTTCAAAAAGTACAAAAAGTAAGATGTGTTTGGGAAACTGCTTTCTTTAAAGTACCACAATTACTTTCTAATTCAAAATACAAAGAAAGTTTTATACAATTTATGCTTCAGTATATTGGTACTTGCTTCAAATTGGAATGAATTAACAAAGATTAGCATGGCACCACACTTGAATGACATGCAGACTCATGTTACCACTATATATAAATTCTTTTTTTTTTTTTTTTTTTTTTAAACACAGAGCCTTGCTCTGTTGCCCTGGGTAGAGTACAGTGGCATCTTTGTAGCTCACTACAACCTCCAACTCCTGGGCTCAAGTGATCCTACTGTCTCAGCCTCCTGAGTAGCTGGGACTACAGGTGCATGCAGGATGCCCAGCTAATTTTTCTATTTTTAGTAGAGACAGGGTCTCACTTGCTCAGGCTGGTCTCAAACTCCTGGCCTCAAGCAATCCTCCTGCCTCGGCCTCCCAGAGTGCTAGAATTACAGGCACGAGCCACCATGCCTGGCCTATATATAAGTTCTTAAATAAGTACATGGTATACCATTGCTAGAATATTGAAGCTATTAAAAACCATTTTTACCCCAAAAGGAAAAAAATCTCCTTTATAAAAGAATCTTATAAATATGGAAGAAAGGCTAGAATCAGAAAACCACCATTTTGTAACAGCCAATGTTATAACCTGTATAGGCACAGAATATCAATGCTAAAAGTATTTAGTGAAATATTAGTAAAGAATAGGATATTCAGAAGGTCTCAAGGTATCATGTCCAGATTGCTCACTAATTACAAAGGGGGAAAAATATGCCTTCACAATAGAAAGATCTGGTGGTCATCACCTCAACCAGATGATCAAACTCTGCATGTCAGAGAGTGAGACAACCTGACAATATGTGCCTGCTGGTATGATGCGACCTGTGAAGTACTTGTGCCCAAATGTTTAAATTGAATCTAATCAGGAAGGAACAATAAGACAAACCCAGAAAGTAGAGCATTCTACAAAATAAGGAGGACAAAAAAAGGTATGGAGAACCATTTTAAATTAAGAGATATTAAAAGAGACACACCACCAAAGACATTGCTTGAGTCTAGATGGGATCCTGGGTCAGGTAAGACATAAAGCTATAAAAGACATCTTAGGGATAACTGCAGAAATTTGAAGATGGATTGCATGTGTTATAAAATTCATTTTCTTAGGTAAGATTGTAATATTGTTGTTACATAGAAGAACAGCCTTAATCTTAGGAAATGCTTATTGAAATACCATGGTGTGAATTATCACAATGTCTGCAATTTATTTTCAAACGGTTTAACAAAAAAGTGTGCGAGAGTGTGTGCGTGAGTGTGTGAGAGAGAAAATAAAACCAAAAAGTGATAAATATAGGTAAAGGATATATTGGTATTTACTGCACTGGTCCACGTGTTTTCCCATGGATTTGAAATTTTCCAAAATAAATAACTGGGGAAATGTCAATATAAAAACTATATGCAGAATGAGCCTAATTTGGTGGTATGCTATTTAGTTTCACAAAATTTCCTGAATCTTTCCTCAAGTTTTTCTTATAAACTCTATAATTAAAGGAAAAAACACATTTTTAAAAGATAGAACTGTTTCTTATATCTTTTAAACCTACATACCCAAAATAAAGCAGATCAAGAATTGTCAAGAAGCCCCCCCATCAGATATTTCAAACACACCAATACTCTAATTTTTAAAAACATTAGCTTGACAAAAATTTAATTACTTAAAATCTTGCTCAAAACTACATCAAAAATCATCTTTTAATATATTCAGATACACAAAGTGAAATAAAACTAAGTAGAGCTGGTATTCATTTATACGTAATTGTCTTATACCACTTGGAATAAGAATTTTTGACATGTTATCAAACCTAAAAAGCCTTAGAAATTAGTTGTGATGTTTAGGTCTTATCTCCCTCAACAAATGTGAAGCACCCTCCTGTCCAGCTCTCCTGGTAGAGTTTCTATTTTCAAATCTGCAAATCATTCTGGTCCTAAGCAACTTCAAAGGAAAGCTTCTAAAAAGCAAAGAGACAAAATAGAAAAGTCTAACTTATTTTAAATCTACCTTTAATGTGTATCTTTTACTCAAACTCAGAAAGGGAAATTTTGTTTACATCATATTTACTATCAGTAGATAACCCCTATTCTAACTTTCCTTTCTCCAAGGACATGTGTTAAGGACAATTTTCTTCCCAAGTACATCATCAATCTTCTTCCCTTCAGTCTTACCTGCATTACAGATGAAAAGGCTTTCTTTTCTCCTACAGTCTCTAGTGCTTTGTAGGTGGCACATAAGTAGAGGAGTTTAACTTCATCTTTTGCAGATGAGCTAAATTTGCTAAAAATCCATTTGAAGATCTTCTCAGCCTCATAGCTCAGAGAAGCACAAAGAAG
Organism: Daubentonia madagascariensis; assembly: GCA_023783475.1. Lineage (NCBI taxonomy): Eukaryota > Metazoa > Chordata > Mammalia > Primates > Daubentoniidae > Daubentonia > Daubentonia madagascariensis. The sequence goes on along the minus strand of JAKFHU010002505.1, from coordinate 1,393,123 downwards.
GCCAAGACAGCAAGCTCCTTCCTGTCTCAACTCCTGAAGCAATTTGCTACTGTGTTTATTTTAATGCAAACAAAACAAAACACAAAGACTTCAGCTTTCAACAAAGACAAGAATGACACATCTTACAAAACAACGTCTTAAATGATTTTTAAAAATTTCTACTCAAACTACATAAAAGGTTGAGATTTTATCCACTCTAAATACTGTATTCTCTCTATCCTGCGGTGCCCAAAAGTTATCCTTGTCAGATATTTTATTTTCTTTTCCAAAATCAATTAATTAACACAGAGGAAAGGCCCAGAAATGCTAAAATTTAGGCTTCAAATTCCACCTCAAACTACATTAAATGATTCTCAGAAAAGGGCAGCAACGAAGTATTAGATAAAACACCCTATGAATGACTACATCCTATATAATATTCAACATGTAAGGTATGTAAAATAGGAAATGGTAATAGTTACATATATAAACTTAAAAGAATAACCACCTCGATTTGAGTATAATATCATCAACTAACTATATAAAATACAACTATCGAAAGGCAGTAAGGTTTGTGACCTGCTGAGATGGGTTTTGGGAGCTTTCCAACACTGCAGTCCTTTGGCAATCACCATGTGGAGCAATGACTGCACACCTCTGCAGAACCCCAGTAGCCACAGAGAATAGATGGTTTGAATCCACTCTTGCCCAAAGAAGGAAGAAGCTCCTTTTTACCTCTATGCTCTTAAGCAGTTTCAAAATTCTCATAAACTAACTGCATTCATTCATGCCTGCATCAAAGAGTTTATGGCATTCCACAAGTCAATGCTCAGTTATTCAGTCAGATTGGCAAATTAAAAAAAAAAAAAGGTATTCCTTTTCCAGTAGATTCCATTTGCATTCAATGGTAATTAACGTGTAAATAATATAGATCAAAATGACGAGGACCCAGTGAAATGTCAAATTGATATTCATAAATGAAGCCAATGGATTTATCTTCTTGTATATTTGTAAATAATTTCTAAAAGTATATTTTAAAGTCATTTAAATTTAACGATTATTAGTTACTTACCTTTCATTAAGCACATCATGCACAGCAGCCAAGATATTATCCAACTGTTTAACTAGTACCTTTAAAAAAACACATAAAAACTTCAAATTCCTATACTTTTAAGAAAAACATTGTGCACTTTTTTTACTTTTTACTTGTCTTCCCCCCCAAATTATAATTTGACAGCACTTTAGTTTCCTTATTATTCCCAGTCCCCAATTAGCATGTATCAGGAATGTCGTAAGTTTCCTTTCAGGCTATGAAAGAAATTCATCCACAGGAAACAGAGCCATGATTAACGAAAACCATAAACTTCAAAAAGCTTGTTTTATTTACTCTGAAAATGGATTGACAGATGGGAGATACGTGACAAAGCAATATGATAAAATGTTAATGACAAAATTTAGATAGTAGACATAAGAGATTCACTGTAAAATTCTTCCAACTTGCCCTATATGTGAAACTTCTCATAATAAAATTTCAGGGGAGAAGTTTTCCTTTGAACTAAATGTTATTTGCCTTACCACACCATTCTCACTAGTTTTCTCCTGCTCCATATCAAGTTCTTAATTTAACATCAGAATTACTTGCACTGGAGAAACTGCTCCTGAACTTTGTTTTTTAAAGCGCTTTTCCATTTACTCATCCCTGGCCACCAGACCAAACTCACATATGAACAAAATATGTACCCCATTTCACATATGAAAAACAAACAGATATTCTGTCCTGGAATACAGGAAGAAAAATTCTGAGGAAAACAGAATTTACCCACAGGATAAAATGTGTTTAAAATTAGGCTCATGCCTGTAATCCCAGCACTTTGGAAGGCCGAAGGGGAAAGACTGTTTGAGGCCAGGAGTTTAAGACCAGCCTGGGCAACGTAGTGAGACCTCATCTCTACAAAAAATTTAAAAATTAGCCTGGCATTGTGGTGCACGCCTGTGGTCCCAGCCACTCAGGAGGCTGAGACAAGAGGATTGCTTGAGCCCAGGAGTTTGAGGTTGCAGTGAGCTGTGACTGTGCCACTGCAATACAGCCTGAGTGACAGGGCAAGACCCTGTCTCTAAAAAAATAAAAATTTAAAAAGCATTAAAAATGTATTGAAGAAGCACCAATGTGTATCCAACAATGGACAGAAGTAGATAAATGACACACTAGGGAGCATTAAGTTCTAGCTCATCATAATACAAGCCAAATAAATATGGAATAAGGAATCCATGTTATTTTTCCTTAAAAGATCTTTTCCCCTTCTTAAACCACTCCAGATAGCATTACCTAGTTTACTATGGAAACACAAAAATTATCAACATTCCCAAATATACTGTACTCACCAGCTTATTTTCTGGTTGCTGAATAAATTCTTTCAACTGCTTTACGGTAGCCAGTCTTCTGTCTCTGTCGTCTTCCCGGGTGACCCTCCGAAGAAGATTCGACAGTCGAGACTCATCAGAATAAGACATCGATCGCTCTGTGAATATAAACATTCTGTTGCCCATCAAGTATAAATAAGCATAAAAACTTTATAGCCCAAATATTTCAAAGTACATCAAAAATCAATGTCCATTGGGCAATAGAAGCTCAGCAAACGCAGGTCCCGTCACTCTTTTGTCCCTCTCTATATAACAAGCCCCAGCAGAGCGCCTGGCACATAGCAGGCCCACAGAAAATATTTGCTGAAGTGAAGAATAAGTCACCATAGTGTCTGTGGAAAAAACGAAAAATAAAGAGGAAAAAAAAGAATGAATGAATAACCCTAAGCAAACTGAACACCTCACTCCAGGACCAACTGAGAGAGAAAAAAGAAAGCCCTAGAAACTGTTTTCTTCAGGTCCATTCCAAACTGTTTTCAACATCGAGGTGAAGAGTGTGGGTGGAGGTAAATGACTTCTACAGGTTAGAGATTAAAGCCTCAATCTGTTCACCTGTTTTATAGATAAAAACAGACTATAAACTTGTATTTCACATCTAGGTATCACACCAAAGGGGAGCCTCTTGTTCACATTATCATCATTCCCCTAGGACAAATTTTTGGCGAACCCGCAATCACACATCCAGTTCAACAGATGTCTAATTACCACCCACGTGCAAGGTATGCCTCCACTAAATAAGCAGCAAACCAGAACCTTTCTCCCCTTTATTTTTTAATCCCAAGAACAAGTACAAATGCTCAAACAATACTGGACATTATTAGTATAATAAAGGGGCATTTAAGAACTAAATGTTTAAGAATTTTTTTCATCTATGCTATTTACCATAATTACCCAATATGCACATATATAAACCACATCAAAGGGTCTGACAGTTACATTTCTCTCTAAGGCATGAAAAAAACTGATAATAAAAGAAACTACAACATCAGAGAGAAGAATAGGATTTTTACAAATCCCTAGACCACAGAGTAGTTCAATAAGGACAGATACCAAAAATGTCATTAGTTACCAGGTGGGAAATCTAGGCTCTATTTACAATTCTGCCACTAGCAAAGTACATTAACTCTGAGCCTGTGAGGAAGAAGAATTGGACTAAATTAGCTTTAAAGTCAGTTTTTAGCTTCTATAAAACTCTAAGGCTTCAAACACTCTACTAAGAAACAGCACAGCCTTTGACTTAGTCATTCCACTTCTGAAAACTTCTACAAAATAAATCAGTTTTTTAAAAGTTACATGTAAAAAAAAGCTACAGGCACAAAGATTTTCACCAAGATACACACAACACACACACACAATTTTTAAAAATGGTCATAAACTAAATGTCCAAGGAGTAATTATATTCGACAAAGCATATAAATCAGCAATCTGAATTTCATGCTCACTTTTACCAATAAATAAATTTCCCTTTAAGGAAAAAAATTATCATTACCTCTAGTCCTCTGAATTTTCAAGACACGTTACCTATATACCGTGAGAGTTGCGTTATGAGGCAGAAAGTGGTACCAATATATTTAACTTTAGAAAGGGCCCACTCTATCTATATATACCTATATCCTCCACAAGCCCAAGAGTTCAAGGACTTACTGCAGTAAAAGCCCACTATCACTGTTACATTCAGTATCCATGATAATCGGGAAAGTCCTTCCTTTAAGATATCCAGTCTTCTTATTTTAAGAAAACTCTCTTCTAAAAAGTATTATAACCTTTCTTGTGGGAAATTAGCAGTTAATAGGAAAATAATGCAAACAATTATCACCTGCACATGTTTTTCAACTCACAATAGACTAATCAATTCACACCTGTGCAAGGCATTACTAAGAAATAAAGCATCCAGGCTAAGAGAAGACAAAAGTCTTGGTGGAGGAATGTGTGATTGGTCCCAGTTTCGTCAGCCTTACCCTGTGATTTCCTCATGTCTTTGGTGGCTAATGCACGACTGCCATGGTGAACACTGCTAAACTCAGGGCTGGTCACATTGTTAACCCTCAGCTCTTGCCCCAACGACTTCCGACCATAAGTATTTTCCCCAGATCCTCCATTGACGCTGTAGCCACCTAAAAACAGCAATGTTTACATTATTTTAATAGGGTTATTTGTTTCTCTCAATCAACTCTTGATAGTTCAGGATCTTACATCCCAATCTACACCTCAACCAGCCTTTGCTTCTCCTACCTTTTCCCTGTGCTGCCTGCCGTGAAATCATTTCGATTCCTTCATTGGAAGATAAGCAGACAAATGAAAACTAAATTAAGTCAGATTTTGCATTTTGTTTAAAAACTTTTTTAGAAGTCTAGACAGGGTAGGTTGGGAGGAACTTCAGCCTTAGCAATAATATTGTATTTTATTGGCAAGACACTGCCAATAAATTATGTGTACTGGGAAAAAAAAAAAACACTTAAATTAAGTGGGTAAACTTACTATGAAAGCTTTCAGAAATGACACTGTATTTGTTAACTGTATTTTAAATATACTAGAAGAAAGAGAGAAAGCTGGGTGTGATAAGTTAAAACAAACAAAAAACATGCCTCTAGCAATAATATATATACCCTTTTCGTCATTCTGTATGTCAGCGTGGACTCTGGTATCATCGTGCCTTTGCCGAGACACCACAGCAGAATTGGAAGGTTGCAGTCCATAAGAGGAAGAACCACCCCTATCTCTGGATGAAGAATATTTTAAATTATCTGGGTCGGCTGATGCACTATCAGTTCTGTAAAGAGAGAAAAGTGTAAGATTAGAATTTTAAACAAATTATAAATCTTCCTTTTATACAAGCCTCTTTCTTTTGCCTACCTTTTATATTTAACCATTTATACATAATCACTCGACTGTCTAATAACAAGTCTTTCAACTAGGAAGAGATTAATTGTCAATGGATGAAATGCCAGCTTTTTAGTCTTTTCTACTATTCTAAAGACCCATTCAGAAATACCAACAACTATTGGGATTAGGATGACCAAATCATCCTGGTTTGCTGGAGTCTTCATTGGTTTTAGCACTGAAAGTCTCATGTTCCAGGCACAACGGGACAATTGGTCATTCTGGTCCAGAATTCTCCTCACTTGATTTGATAAATAGAGTAATTCTTCCTAAACTCTCCCCATAGGAGAGGGTTAATCAGTCAAAAAATTTCAGTCTCCCCAGTCATAAAAATAAAAAACACTGGCAGCATGTCAGGCAGGGGCAATGTGTTACCAAATTATTTTAAAAGTACTGCCTCAGGGCAATGTAAACTCTCAGCTGAATCCTTAACTTAATTATTTACTGGGAAAATACAGAATGAAATTTGAAAGCAAGTTCAACAGGATATACGGAAAGAGCACATTAGCTACAAAGTAAGATTACGTTTATGTACTGCAATAATGCAGACCTCAATGAAGATGCCTTAACTGTAAAGAACATCAATTAAAATCACAAAAAGTTTTTAAGAAACCATAGGAATGTAAGGATAAAACAATAATAGCTGTGTTGCAGAAGTTATGAGCTCAATCCTATGTTAAAAGACTTTATTACGTTTAAATAAGACCATATGAAAAATGCATAATAGGTTTTCTCTACCCACTCTATGCTAACTCCTCAAATAAAAGGAAAGAGAAGACTTCCAGAGTTATCCACCTAACAAAGAGAAGACCCATCTTTTACTAAAAATGAAATAGCCAGGCGCATGTGGCCACACCTGTATCCAGCACTCGGGAGGCCAGGCAGGAGGAACTTGAGCCAGGAGTTCGAGGACAGTGGCAAGATGAGCACCACTTGAATCAGCCTGGGAACACGAGCAGCTCTCGGTCCCGAGACAAAACATGACAGTTCGGTTCTGCTAGATAACACTGCACTCTAGCTGGGACGAGCAAGACTCTGTCTCCAAAAAAGTCACTCTTAGATATTTCTAAGAACACTTACTGAAAACTCCTATGATATTTAAACTAAGAAGTTGAACATAACATTTGAAAGTAAGAGTGTCAAAAATACAACTACGTGTTATCGTATATATATATTTCATTTAGAGTTGATCAGCCTTTCCTTGCTCCCACCCACAAAAATACTAAACATAAAACTTTGCATAGGCTCAATCAGTTGGACACCTTGGTCTGTATTTATTGCAATCACTGTTAATACAGAATACAGGCAACAGGTCCATTTAAACTTGGATACCTAACTGGCACAAGTCATTTACTTCTAACGGCTCTCATGAAACTTTATAAAATTCGATAACCCAGCTTACTAAATAACTAAGGCTCCATAATGGAGTATCTTCTTCAAATATTCAGAGTTTACTTGTCCATAGACAAAGCTAAGTACTTCTAACATGGGAAAATAAAATCTATGGAATTTCAAGGAAAAAAGTATGAGGATGTTTTCTAAGTATACTAAGTCTATAAGCACTAAAATACTAACAACACTCAATGGAGCATGAGAACTTTTTTAAACTAATGGAAAGACATTCCCTGTGTATTTAAAAACAGCACATTTAGTGTGCACCTATAATAAGCCATAATATACTATTATTTTCTGAAAGGGGACTGAAAAATAAGAGAGCTTATGAGCTTTTCCGACAGGTTTTGAACCTAATATGCGTGGCACCTAATACAAAAAAGTGGGCTGTAAAAGATGAGTGAATCAAATAAACACAGGACTAACTCTGAAACACAAAGACGACTGAAGTCTACCAATATTTCAACACGCCTTCATTTCCTGTTTTCATTATGTTTACACATCAGGTATTCTACCCTCACTACTAAGAGTTAAATATTTGTATCGTTTTCTGGTGACATAATAGTAACATAAGGCAGCAGAGAATACAGGTTAAAAAAAGATCTGGGCTCACATCCCAGCTCCAGCACTGAAAAAGTATGTGCGCCTTTGCAAAGATTACTTAATCTCCAAGCCTCAGCTCTCTCTCGCACAAAATGGGGATGATAACTATCTAACATATAAAGTTGTTAAGAGGCTTGAATAAGATAATGAATTCTTAAATACTTATCTTGCAGAGTACATCAAATGTTATTATGACCATAATACAAAATAAACTCAAGGTTTCCAGTCAAATAGACAATTAATGGCACAAGCAGTTCATGAGTATATGAATATAAGTAAAACAAGTTTTTATACTCAATATATAGCAACTTATTTTAAGTTCTTCACTGAAGAAATTAAGCAATCTTCTGCTACCAACAAATCCATTTCTAACTAGGAAGCGTCTGATTGCAAACTAAACTGTAAAAACCAGAAGCGACTTCGCAATTTGTTAGAAATACAGGTTTTCAAATCTCATGAATTACGAACAGATTCTTTTCCCCAAAAAATTTGGGTTTTCAAAAATATAACAAAAAATTCACTATGGTAGAAACACTGTCTCAGAACTGCCTAAAAACTACCTTGTTGCCAAGTTCTTTTAATACAAACTGATCAAAACATTCCCTATAGGTTATAAGTATTCTGAACCCAACAGCACAGAATGGTTCAGCATTTACATGAAATTTCTATTTTTACAATATCTAGACTGCTTAGGTCTCAAAAAAGGTCAATGTCAGGCTGTCAGCACCAACAAGATCATCCCATTCCAATAAATAGAAAACTGTTAAAAAACGGAAATGAGCACGTAAAATGAGGCAATCAAAGGCACAAAATAGAAAATGCAGATTTGAACTCCAAGAAGCGAGTATAAATGTTAAGCCAGTTAGTTAGAAGGGCTGAAAAAGATATCATCTGCCAGAATTAGTGTCTCAATTTAGTGAAAAAAGAAAATGTATCTGTTAAGGCTAAAAATCCTAGCAAGGATCCAAAAATACCTCCACAGCCCCTTTAATACTCTAAAAATATTATGGAGAGAAAAAAAAGAAATGCATAAATTTCCCCAAAATGATCAAACTGAAGTTAAAGCCTGATGTACATGCCACATGAGAGGTAAGTTTCTAAAGCTCATACCTCAAAAATCGCATACTGTATAATATGGAGCCTTTGTGATGTTTTGCATCAAGTCAATCTGTAAGACAGTAGTTACAATATTAGTGAAGACAGTGGGTTAAAACATTGTTGTTCAAACATGAAGCAAATATCATTCATGAGTTAGGTGCTTTTAGTTGAACTATGGTCCCCTTAGGGTTCATATGTTAAAGCAAAAATTGATATGGAAAGCCACCCTGTGCCTTAGAGGATAAAGAGGCTTATGTGGCAACCAAAAAAATTTTAGTACATAAGAGAAATTTAAATGTTAACTACAACATACAAATCACATGCAAATACAGTTACCACTCACTATAGTTACCTACTTTCAATATATAGAAAATGTAATAAATCTAGCAGGCCATTCATTTTGAACAACCCAAATCCTTAGACCTCACATCAACAATCCACCATGTATTAGGGGATAGTATCTCCCGGCTAAATGTGGTCCGGTTCTTGTAAACATTATAAAGAGGCGGGGGAAAGAGCCATCTCTGCAAAGTGTGAAGTCAGGGAATTCCCTATCAGGAAGCATTTCCGTGAAGCACCCCAAAATGACTTGATGCAAACACCACACCTAGTGGTGCCACCAGAATAAGTGTCATATTGCTTCAAGTTGCTTTTTACCTAGGCTTATTAAGGGATTTCACTCTCATGGTGAGATCTAATGTGTAATGGATATAAACCAGGAAATGAGATTTGTACCAAAGCCAGTGAGGTAGGAATGCGTTTATTCTCTAAAGCAACAATACTCAAAGATAGCATCACTATCACAGAGCAGTTGTAGGATATGCTGTGAGTTTCTCATACTAACAGTTAATACCACTTGAAATGCTTTACCCTTTAAAAATAAAATCACGGTTATCCCTGTAATGTCTTTTACCTGGACTCAGACATGTTTTCATGAGGAATAAGAGAAAAAGCGAAACTATGCACAACCCTGGGCCTTCTGTCTATCACTTTTACATTAGAAACACTGTTCTAAATGAGACTTATAGCTAAGAAATTAATTTGGGACGCTCAGGAACTTTATTACACAAAACTCTTCTTACAGAAAATTTTAAGTTCAAATTTAATAAAACAAAACTGAAACATCCCATGTCAAAATTATGAGTCTGAGTCAGTTTTGCAATATTGAAATATTAATATAATTTCTTGGTGAAACTTCCTTAGCTACCTAAGTATTAAGTGTCTATAATAACCAAATCTCAATTAACCATTTATGGGTGTTTTGCTACCAATTTTAATCGTAAGTCAAACTGTCAGATAAAGAGCCACTGTAGAATGAAATATGAAAATATATTTAACTATTGTAAAATTGTAAAGAATTTTACCTTGCCCAAAGAGAGGTCTGGCCTTTACCTGTAGCTTCTAGAAGGTAGTATCTAAACCCTTGGAATCTCATGCCTAAATAAGAGTATCCTTCTTCACCTGGAGGCTTTGGGCCACACCAGGGTCCAACAATGTGACTTATGGTGGGGGCTCTGAGTCACATGGATCAGCTTGACCTCCAGAGGGGCTGGAGACTAAGGTCAGCCATGTAAGCAGTCAACTACGGAGTCCCAATAAAAACCCTGGACATGAAAGTTAGAGTGAGCTTCCCTGGTTAGCAATACTCCATGAGTATTGTCACACATCAATACCACCAAGAAAGTAACACTTCACCATTGTATGGGAAGAGGACAATTGGAAGCTCCATATTTGGAATTTTCCCAGAGTCTGCACTATGAGCCTTTACCCTTGGCTGATTTTAATCTGAATCCTTTAACTGCAATAAACTGTAACCATTAGTATACAGTTTTTCAATGAGTAGTTCTGGTGAGTCCTGGTGAATTATTCAACCTAAAAGTGGTCTTGGGAACCCTCAAACTTGGAGCTAGTGTCAGAAGCAAGGGTGGTCTTTTGGAGTATACCCCCTCTAATTCTGCACCTATATTTAAAATCATCAAATATATTCTAACCCAAAATGTAAAATATATCTATTGTTTTTTAATAACATCTTTAACAAACATAATAAAGATGGCTTCTTAATCGTTTACTTCCCTCCCAAGGAACCTCAAATACTCTCTATTAACAGACCTCTAATGAAATTAACCAGAAGGAGCAAACAAAGTCAATAACTCTAGGAGAGTAGTCTATCAGATTTTATCCATGGCTTCATGTGCACAGCCGTCTTCAGAAAAAAGGTTGGTGAATGTTCTCCTCCCCCATGCTCCTTCTCCTTTTCACTGACTACAACTGGGCCTTCAATGCTGCCCAGGTTTCCCTAGCCAGGGTTCTTTCCTTTCCAAAACACCTGTCTAACTTTGTGTGCACCCTCCTCCTTCCCCCACCACTACCAGTAGACCCTACAAATCCCTGCTTCATGAGAAAGAGAAGCCGTTCGACAGCACTCTCAGTAAGAGCTAACATTTTTGAGCTCCTCCCAAATGCTAGATATTCCCCCTATTTTCCAAGGTATGCCATGTCTCTCTTCTGGATGTTGCAAAATCTCCCATTTTACTACTACTCATCACATCATCAACATGAGCACTCTCAAGTCTCACCTTAACAAAAACAAAAAACAAAAAAACCTCCCTTTCTCCTTCGATAAATCTAATTGTCTAGACTCTTCACAGACAAACCTCTTGAAAAATTTATCTTCCTAGGCCAGGTGTACTGGCTCACGCCTGTAATTCCAGCACTTTGGGAGAACGAGGTGAGAGGATTATTTGAGGCCAGGAGTTCAAGACCAGCCTGAATAACACAGCGAGACCAGGAGTTTGAAGTTATAGTGAGCTATGATGACGTCACTGCACTGTAGACCGGGCAACAGAGTGAGATCCTGTCTCTCCAAAAAAATAAAAAGAAAGAAAAGAAAATTTATCTCCCTTGCCTTCACTCCTTCACTCACTTTTCAACCCACTGTAATCTGGGTTCACTCTCAACACACCACCAAACTGTACCTGCCAAGGCAGGAACTGCCACTCATGACCTTCTTGTCTCTAAAACCCCATTGGCCTTTCCAGCTCATCTTGCACTCTTTCACTACCATTCTAAAGGTGTTTTTTTTTAAAGTAACTTTAATTCCAGTAACTCACTCTACTTCTTCCCAATCCAAGCACTCTCTTCCTTCTTCACCATTTTCTTTAACCAGCTTAGATTTCATGGGCTATCGTTTCAATAACACTCTTGCCAATATCCTTAACCTCCCTTAAGATTTTCCTCACACCAATCTGGTGAAACCCTAACCCTGGATAAACCCAATTGTCAATTACCCATCGCTAAGCACTGTAGCCCCACATCCTCCAGTGTTAATCTCCTACTCTTTACATGCATAACCCAGACCTTCACCATTCTCTTCAAATTCCAAAACATCCTACCACCCCCCACACACACACAAGCTCTCTCACGTTCTCTCTACTTCAACAAGAAAAAAAAAGATACCATAATATATCCGCACCCAATTTCAGGCCTCGATTAGGATTCCACCTACTTCCAGCTTGTCTTAACTTTTCAAATACCTTTCCCACAGAACTAAATCCTCCACTAAACATGGAAAAGTTTCTAATGTCCCCCATTTAAAAATACAAAAACATATACAAAGCAAAAACAAGCAGAAAAAAAATCCATCAATCCCACATGCTCCTCCACGAGACAATCTGCTGGTGCTCTTTGTAGCCAAATAAAGTTGTCTATACTCCCCAGTCCCATGGTGGCAAAACCCACTATGACCTCCACGTTGCTAAATCCAATATATATTTCAGGCCTCAACCTGCTCATCCTCTCAGCAGCTTTCACGGGTCTGCTGAGTAGGGTTGGGCAGTTTTGCCCTGCACAGAGATGCCCTGGAGAGGAACGAAGTGGGGTGAATGAAAATCCCTCTTTTTAAAATTCTTACAATAACCCCTCATGCTCAGATCCTGAGAATTCTAAGTAATTGGATTCCTGCCCTTAATTTCTCAGGCTCCTTTACCAAACCACTAAACCTTGTAGTCCTCAAAGCCTGGTCTTAGGCCCTCTACTCATCTTCCTTGCATTCTCTCCCTCAGTGCATTCTCATGGCAGTAATACCACCCATGACATCAGCTCCCATATGGAGGCCTCCAACACAGATGTCCACTCTGAGGTCCAGATCTATATACCCAACTGTTTAAAAAATGATCTCAATGTTCTAATGCTTCAACCACAACAACTAGCTCCTTCCTCCCAGTCTCCCCATTTTAATAAATGGTATCATCAGCTATTTTCTAATAAATGGTACTATTTGATCAGTCAGACATAGTTTGTCTCCTGCCTCCAATTTTCTTCTCTATCGCATCTCTACTCCACATTGCAACAAAAGTAATACTTATAAGACAGAAATCTGATGTCCCTCCCACTGTCCCTATCATCCTATATACCTTGTTTCCCTTTTCAGCTAAATCTCTACCAATCACCCCTTTTACACTCCATGCCCTATACATTCCAACCTTTCAGTGCCTAGACAGAATCACCCTGCTCAGCCCCTGCATGCCTGGAACAGCCATGTCCTGGTTCCTCAGTCCTCATCAACCCTAGCTTTCTCTTTATCCTTCAAGCTTCAGCTTTCCTTTGTGTCTGATTCCCTGAGGCTGGCTAGGAGTCCCTGCTATATATATGCTATGGAGAACCTATTAGTTTCCCTTAGCTCTTATACCACTTGAAATGCTTATTTTACTGTCTTCTGCCAAGAGACCGAAAATACTAAAAGGGCAGGGGCCTGCCAGTTTTGCTTACCTGTGTAGCCCACTGCCTAGATGGCATATAAAATTACTTGATTGCCTATTATCATTGGGGCCTTTCTCTTGACGATGGAATGCAGTCCCCTAACCTAACCCAACGTTAACTTTTCTGCAAGATTCATCTTACAGCCCACACTTCTCTCCAAAACGTTCTACTGAAATCAACTACATTTTTTTGACCATCTACTACAACAAGAGCATTGACCAAGCGCTAAAGACCCCCAAAGGTGAACTAACATGGTTCTAATCCTCTAAGAACCTAAAATCTAGAAAAGAACCATAAGTTAGATCTTAAAAGTTCTGAGTTCCAATAATGCTCTGATTACAGAAGAAATCCCATCATTGAGCTCCTCCTTCAAACTCTGATAGTACTCAAAGTGTGTCCCACACTACTTCACACTTTCGTAGTTACTAGCTTCAATTTGCTCACTCGTTTGAAATGATAAGTATTGAAGGCAGGGGGCACTATCTTATACCAAACACATTTCAGCAGGGAAGAAAGAACATGGTGGTTGCTGCTTGGAGAGGGGACGTGAGGAGACGGGACAGACTACAAAATGGTGGTGGTTCAAAATCCATTATGATTGTTTAAATTAAGTAAAAATTTTGTCTAAGATAAAATTTCTGTAAGCAAACTTTAGTCTACTTATAAAATCTTAAGCGTTACTTTTCTAAACACAAAAGAGGCCAAAAGTAGTAAGAGCCAGCCTCATCAATATATTTCAATGCATTTTGAATTTTATCTATTTAATATGTATTTTTAATATCTTATTTATTTTTGTGTAAAGGATACTATCAAGAGAGTGAAAAGACAACTCACAAAATCAAAGAATATATCTGCAAATTAAGTATCTCCTAAGGCTCTAGCATCCAAAACATATGAAGAACTCCTACAACTCAACAAAAAGACAACCAAATTTTAAAATGGGCAAAAGATTTGAATTAATGTTTCTCTAAAGATGTACAAATGGCCAATAAGCACATAAAAGATGCTCAACATAATTAGTGATCAGGGAAATGCAAATCAAAACCACAAAGAGAAACCCACTTCACATCCACTAGGATAGTTATAATTAAAAAACAACAACAACAGGTGTTGTGAGGATGTGGAGAAATAAGAGCCCTCAAATATTGCTGGTGGGAATGTAAAATGGAACAGCCACTTTATTAATCGGTTTGGCAGTCCCTCAAAGAGTTAAACACAGAATTATCATATAACCCAACAAATCCATTCCTAGGTATACGCCCAGGTGTTCAAACAAAAACTTGTACACAAGTGTTCATCACACTATCTATTCACATTAGCCAAGAGGCAGAAATCCAAATATCCATCAAAGAATGAATGGATTTTTAAAACGTGATATATCTATACAATGGAGTATTATTCAGCCATAAAAAGGAATAAGCCAGGTGCAGTGGCATATGCCTATAGTCCCAACTACTTGGAACGCTGAGTTGAGAGGATCGCTTGAACCTAGGAGTCTGAGGTTGCTGTGAGCTATGACGATGCCACTGTACTCTAATCCGGGCAAAAGAGTGAAACCTCGTCTCAAACAAACAAACAGAAAAAAATGAAATGCTTATACACGCTACAACACAGATGAACCTGGAAAACATTATACTAAGTGAAATAAGCTAGACACAAAAGGACACATATTGTAGGATTCTATTTACACAGTATGTCCAAAATAGGCAAATCCATACAGAAAGTAGCATTGTGGCTGCCAGGAATGGGGAAGGAATGGGGAGTGACTGCTTAATGGGTACAAGGTTTCCACTTGGGGTGATGAAAAAGTTCTGGAACTAGACAGTGGTGATGGTTGCACAACATAGTGAATGTACTTAATAACACTGGATTGTAAAACGGTGAATTTTACGTGCATTTCACCACAATAGTTAAAAAAAACTTATTTATGACATTCTTGAAAAGACAAAAGCACAGGGGAAAAAAACAGTGGTTACCAAGGTCTAGGGATAGAAACTGACTACAAAAGGGCAAAAGGAATTTGGGAGGGATGATTCTGTAACTGCTTGTGGTGGTATTGGTTACACTACCAATTTGCATTTGTCAAAACTGAAAGAACAGCATGTAACTAAGTTATACCTCATAAGGCTGAGTTTAAAGGAAACCCATTTCTTTACAGGAACGGTATAAAATATAAATAAAAGACTGAATTATTTTTAATAATTCAGTACTTCATGTCTTCTATTACCTACCATATTTAGCCATTCTAAATGAAAAAGCAAAAATGTAGCACTAGCTTGAAGTCACTGTGCTTTCCAATGAAACCAAAGACTGTTGAGGTCTAAATTAATCAGGCATAAGAAGAGCTGGAACTTAAAAGCTGGAAAAGAATGAACCTAGCCAAGGTACAGAAAGAAACTTATACCAGTAAAAGACAACCATCACCTATACTAGTAGTAAAAAGGTTCTAAATTTCTAGCACAATAGCAATTTTACTTTTTGTCAATGCGTGAGAAATGCCTCAGATAGTCCATATAACACTTTATTTTTTAAAAAATAAATACACTAGGCTGGGCGAAATGGTTCACGCCTATAATCCTAGCACTCTGAGAGGCTGAGGCAGGAGGATTGCTTGAGCTCAGGAGTTCAAGACCAGCCTGAGCAAGAGGGAGACCCAGTCTCTACTAAAAATAGAAAAATTAGCCAGGCATCATGGCGCGCACTTGTAGTCCCAGCTACTCAGGAGGCTGAGGCAAGAGCATCACTTGAGCCCAGGAGTTTGAGTGAGCTACAATGACACCACTGCACTCTACCCAGGGCGACAAAGCCAGATTCTATCTCAATAAAAAAGAAAAAAGAAAAATACACTAGAAGTTCTTAATATTTTATTGCCTATCCATTTTGATGGCTTCCAAAATTCTGGCTAAATTCTCATTAACTGACCACTGAGACAACGCAAAAAAATGTAAACAGAGCCAAAGCACTAGGCTGGTAAAATCAGAAGAGCATCAGCTGAGACAAACACATGAAATCCACTGCAAATTTAAGTATTCTGAGATTCTGTACCTCAACTGCATAAATTCATATCTTTCTAGGTATTGAGAATACTGGTACTTATAAAATCTAGTATGATTTTAATCTCCAATACAAATGTGAATTCAGTGTTCCATTAAACAAAAATAATTTTGTTTATGCCAACTAATTGTTCACCTAAAGGCACCACATTAATTTGACTTTCTCCTTGCCTTTATTTTTATTTTCTTAATTTTTGTTTCCCCCAGAGACAGGGTCTCACTCTGTCACCTAGGCTAGAGTGCAGGGGCACAATCATAGCTCACTGCAGCCTCCAACTCCGGGGTTCAAGGGATCCTCCCACCTCAGTCTCCTCAGTAGCTGGGACTACAGGTGCTAGGCACAATGCCTGGCTCCTTGCCTTTATTTTTGACTCAGGCTAGCTCACAACATTAAAGAGACCCTGCTTCAGCTCCCATCTGCACTGCTTATCATCCTCTTTTGTCAGCAAGTCCTGGAAGTACTCTAGAAACATCCCATTCCACCTGGGAAATTGCCAAGATTGAAAGGAAATATCTTACTCCATGACCTCCTTAGTAGAGGAAGGACAAAAAAGACTGAAAGTCTACAAAGAAATGCGCCCCTCCCTCCCCCACTTAAATGCCAAACATAGGCCATTAGGACACAGAAGATTAAGAATCACTATGAGTTACACCCTGCAGGAATCCTAAGAGTCTCAAAAGCAGACTGGGACTCTACAGTAAAGGAAAAGGCAGAGCAATGTTTTATCAGTATAAGAAATATGTACAACCATCTTTAAAAAGTCCTAAAAAATAGGAAAATAATAACTGTAGAGTTGTTTGGATAAAGTTCCTCTAGTCAACAGACTCAAGCACATCCCCAAAGAACTGACATGTTTATAAGATTTTCTATTTTCAATTGCATATTTTAAATCTTCCCTTTAAAAATAATCCTAAAAAGGGAACACACCCACTTTGTTGGTGTGCCTTTAGCTTGACCTCACATTTGACTTCCAATAAACCTACATCAGATTTAAAAATACATAATTTTAAAAATCCTAAAAAGCACTGTGGTCTCTTTTAAAAATAAATGTACTGTGTAACAGATAACATTATTACAACTTTTTTTTTTTTACTGACCAAGAAAAATGATGGTCACCAAAAAAAACACATTAAGAAAAACTAATATTATGAAATTTGGACATAGGTACTTTTAAAGAAAACTATTATCAATGTATATATTACTGCCACAATATGGGATGGTATACCCTACAAATGTTGGGCACAGCTATGGTTTTTGGCACCAAAAGAGCAATATTCTACCAAGCAGCTACCCTTGCATCCCTTATCATGCAACACATCTTAAATGTAATGGCAAACATGAAAAGGCACTTACTGTCCACACCAGTGATTCTTGACCATGAGGAACATATTACCAGAAACATCGAGGTGGCGTTTTCAAATTATACACATGACCCCAACTCTCTTAACAAATAAATGCACCCTATAGAGGAACCTAAAACACCATGGTTCTACTTCTAACTTGGCCAACATATGTATACTAAGACAGCAAGAGGATTTTTAAATGACTGATTACTTTCAACATTCCCAATAACTCCTGCAAGACACATCTCCTTATATATACTGGAAGCAGGGAACAAGTTTAGAACCACTGTTAATTATCAAATTGGTAAGGAAACATGCCACCTGCAATAAGAAGTAAAATATGTATAGTAAACCCTCCTGCTTAAGCATAGGGACCTTTACCAGGAGTGATCCTTTTTTTTTTTTTTTTAACCCGAATAGATTAACAGTATAACAGGGTGATCCTTAAACAGGCATTTCCCACTGCTTAAAGATAAGAATACCTGTACTGGACAGGCTCAGTGGCTCATGCCTGTAATCCTAGCACTCTGGGACACAGAGGCAGGAGGACTGCTTGAGCTCAGGAGTTCGAAACCAGCCTGAGCAAGAGCAAGACCCCATCTCTACTACAAATAGAAAAATTAGCCGGGCGTCATGGCATGTGCCTGTAGTCCCAGCTACTCGGGAGGCTGAGGAAGGAGGATCGATTGAGCCCAGGAGTCTGAAGTTGCAGTGAGCTACAATGACTCCACTGCACTTTAGCCCCAGCAACAGAGTGAGATCCTGTCTCAAAAAAACAAACAAGTAAAAATTAAATAAATAAATCAATTTTTTTAAGCCAGGTACAGTGATGCACATCTGTAGTCCCAGCCACTTGGGAGGCTAAGGCAGGAGGATCACTTGAGCCCGGGAGTTCAAGGCCAGCCTGGGCAATATAGTGAACCTCCATATCTAAAAAATAAAATAAAATATTTTTTTAAGTTTAAAAATCAAATAATTAAAAGGTCTCTGATAAATCTCAAAAATATAGTCTCATAAAGCAAACAGCTGGGAAAGGAAGATGTCTTCTAGAATAATCACACTATTCTTTTAACTGTAGGAAAATTTATTAAATGAAGACAGTTTTGGGTAGCTACTGAAACATACTAGCAAGCAGCAATCAAGAGCCGGGAAACAGTGCTCCCACTGTGTTCAGCAGTGGCTAGAAATTTACTGAGGTTTTTATATTTAGCCTGAAGTTTAAGAAAGCTATGAAATAGCTGAAAATCATCACTTAAGCCACTTTAAACCCACAAGGTCTAAACAAACCCTATCTTTTTCTTTTGTTACATTTTATACTAAGTATACTTTAATCAGATTGATTTAAATGGTTTAAAATAACTTTTATAATTCCCTTTTACAACAATAGAGAAAAATCAGTGTTTCTAGATAAGTTCCTTAGGAGAAAGCAATCATTTATTCATTTTGAGTAAATTTATAGTACTACAATTTCAAATAATACCAAAATCTTGTGATTGCTTAATACTGTATATGCATTCTTATTATCACGTGACATTTCATTAATTCCTATCTTTGTTTGGAAGATGCATGTGATTCTTTTTTTATTCCCCAAGTACTTAAAACAGAGTATAACCTTCCCATGATTCTGGCATTCTCCCTACTTCCATAAAAAAATCAAAATAAAATAAAAATATGTATATACACACTAGACTAGAGGGCAGAAAAGCAATTCAACATTCAACTGGTGTTCTTATAAGAATTAGTTCTTAAATTTCAACCGTATGATAAAAGTTAAGCAAGGTACAAGCTACCTTTTGACTTATCCTTTCTCCATATAAATTCCATTTATATTGTACCTGCCCTCCCATATATGCAAATAGTCACAAAGATTAGATTATTTTTGCTAGCTTATAATTTCAACTGGTAGCAGTTCTTAAAGTAAATAATAAGATATACACCAAAAAAAAATAAAGAATGATGCAGATCTACGCTGAAATTCCTCATTAACAAACTTGATATAAACTTATGGTCTAATGGAAGCACACTAGAAAATGTAGAAAGAGACCCACTATATTGGAGAGCAATTAATTCTATTCCCACCTACATTTTTTATAGTGTACATATAAACAATATCATGAACATCACATGCCATACTTAACAGAAATTTAACAATTATATGAGCTTCTAATCCATATATTCTCTAAAAGATTTGACACAAAATTTATGGAACTTTTGTAAGTTATTATACCCACACACTTGTACTCTGAGAGGGAAAAAAAAGAAATTTGAACTAGAGTACATGTATACGGTGTGTGTGTGTGTGGTAACTTCCAAAACTTTTTGAGAAAAAACATAAAAGTTTATTTAAAATTTCAAATTTGACTCAGAGCAACACAAATAGCATTTATGTAGCTCTTTAACAGTTTTGAAAATAATTTCTCAAACTTTATCTTTAACCCCCATAGTCCTACATCTTTAGAAGGCAAGAATTACCTGCTCAGAGGGATAACTGGTAGTGCCAGGACAAAAGACCTTTGTCTTCCCATTCTTAGTTCATTGCTATTTTCACCACACCAGCCTCTCCACAATAAATATTTGTGAAGGAAGAATACAAAAAAAAAAAAAAGCACACATTCTTAAAAATAAATACACCTAAGAGAGGAATCTAAAACACCTTGGTTCTATTTCTAAATATACCAATGCTAAGACAGCAAGTGGATTTTTAAATGGACTAAAAGAGTAGGGAGGAAGGTGGGGTTGTTGGTCAAAAGGTACAAAAGCTTCAGACAGGAGAAATAAGTTGTGAAATCTACTGCACAGTAGGGTGACTACAGTAAATAATAATGTATATTTCAAAATAAGAGTAAATTTCAAACGTCTGACTACAAAAAATGATAAGTAATCAGTGACTAATATGTTAATTAGCTTGAGTTCATCATTTGACATTGCATACATATATGGAGACACCACATTGTACCCTACAAATGTGTACAGTTATGATATGTCAATTAAAAATAATATTAATAAATTAGCCAGGTATGGTGGCACACACCTGTAGTCCTAGCTACTCAGGAGGATCACTAGAGTCCAGGAGTTCCAGGCCACAGTGATCTATGATCACAACACTGCACTCCAGCCTGGCTAATAGAGCTGAGACCCTGTCTCTAAAAATATATATAATAATAATATTAATTTTAAAAAGGAGAGAAGAGTAACAATGATGTAATTTTTACACTCTCAATAAGATTGCAATAAAAATGTGGAGAATGTTAGCATTATAGTAACTATACAAAATAGGCCTTTAAATAAAAGACTTCTTTTACAAAATTTTTACAGTCAGTGGATTGATTATCCCATACATACAACCTTTACTATTAAGCATTAAGTTCATTTATAATTTTAGTATTTCCAAAAAATGAGAAAGATACCACATTAAAATGCTATCCATATTTCAAATAATGATAGAATTAGTCATTTTTAACAGTCAGAATCCTATCTCAGGTCTTTCAAAAACAATACAAACTGTGACTTAAGGTAAATTCCTTTAAATCTGACTAATGAATAAACACTAAATCTCAAATTTTATAGTCCTGCTGCATTTTTATTTTTCTTCACGTTTATACAAAGAACATAAGGACAGGCAAGAAATGTGATCAATCTTTTTAGGAAAGAAATCCCAGGATGTGTTTTCTTTTCAATTACATATACATATTAATTCTGTGTGATATGGTGATCACCTTTGGATAGTCTCCTTCTACAAAGATGACAAAAAGTTTAACGTGTTTCTAACATTAGTAGGTTTTTCTGTCTAGATCTAGCAAATCTCAAGAAGCCAACATAGAATCTGTCTTTAGGGCAATGAATCTCAATTTCCAGTGTTAAAATCAAATCAGGGTCTGGAAATAGAGTATTACATTTTAGACAAGAAATTCCAAGGGTCATATTGTCAGGAATATAAACTAGGGAGATCTCAAGAGGCTGAAGGACAAGAGTCACAGGTTGCTTCAAAGAATTAAATACTCCCAAGATGAAAGTTAAATTTTCAGACACATACACACATTTTTTTAATCAGAAGATTAAAAAGCTAAAGGGGACAGAATAAAGATAAGTTTTCAATTAACAAACTTAAATAAGAGGCAAAACTTTAAATTCAACGAGCTTCACTAAAAAATAAAAGAAAACGTTACCAATGCTATCAAATACCAAGGAAAAACTAATATATGTCACCTTATAATTCAAGACATATTCATTAGTGGAGCCTTTTCCCTAGGGTATTAACTTAATGGATGCCACCCAAAAATAACATAAACACTAAGTTTAATAATTTTTTAAAAATCTGTAGGTTCCCAAAGACATATACATGCATGTATGTAGTGAGGCCACTGAAGAGTCACTAATAATTTTCCTGTGGACACATAAGAGCACTACTGGGGTTCTTTATGATGATAAAAAGGGTAATGGAAAAAAGTAGTGTCTTCCTTTATAAACAAAGAAAGAGCATAACTTAGGACATCCCATAACAAAAAACAAAATATAATTCTGACACCAGAAACCCCTCTGAAAAAGGTTTTTTAATAAACACAGAATGTCTATAAAGGGTCTTTAAATAAATACACAATCCCAGACATACCATGAATAATATGAATAGCAACATTAACCTCCAAAGGAATAATTTCTAACAGGAATCCAATTTCCTTTTTTGAAAGGGTATGGAGATTGATATGACAGAAGTAACTCGCTGTGTTTAGAAATCTGTTGATTCCCCCAACCTGAGTAACACAGCTACACCTCATCTCTACAAATTCTTTTAAAAACTTAGCCCGGCGTGATAGCACACCCCTGCAGTCCCAGCCACTCTGGAGGATAAGTCAGGAGGATCACCTCAGCCCAGAGTTTAAAGCTGCAGTAAGCTAGGACAGGGGTGGGGACCTGGGCCTTAAGGACACATGTGGCCTTCTAGGTCCTTAAGTGCAGCCTTTTGACTGAATCCAAATTTTACAGAACAAATCCTTTTATTTTCATTAATACATTTTTTTCTTTTATATTTTTATTTTATTTTTAAAGTGAATGTATTTAAAATACCAAAGAATAAAGTAAGTTTCAATGAAATAATCCTCCCTGATTGACCAGCACAATTACATTAGTAAGCCGTAAGGGCTAAATTGACGGCTGCTACGCTCATGATTTCCATGATTTTGTTCTAACTTCCCCCGCCTGACTGGCACCACTACCGCATGAGGCTGGTTGGCTTGGTGAGAGCTCATGGGGGTCAAGTACGCCAATCTGTTATCAGCTTTTGACAATGGTGCACTGCATTTCTGTCTAAAGTGAAATTTGTGAATAGTTGCACAGCTCGACAGTATTTTTAAATTCTGTCTGCTTAACAGCCCATCATGTCAAAGAAGACCAAGAGAACGCTGAAGAAAGAAAACAGATTTTTTTAATGGGGACTGGGAATTGCAATATTATCTTGTTTCTGCTAAAGAAAAGATGATTTGCTTGCTTTGTGATACTGCAATATCAACATTAAAGAAATTCAGTGCTCATCAGCATTGTAACACTCATAGGGACCACAAATATTTTAAATTAGAGGGAGAGGCACAAAAGGTTGTATTGCGGAAATAAAAAGACGAAAAGCAAAAGCTGCCTCTTTCAAGCAGCAATAAGATCTGGAAATAATGCCACTGAAGCAACTTATAAAGTAGCTTACATACTTGGTAAAAAAGGGAAGCCATTCAGTGATGTAGAAATTGTGAAAGAATGCATTATCGGAGTTGTAGGATGCTTGGACCCCGATAATGTTTCAAAGTATAAACTGTCTCTTTCAAGAAGAACCATAACTGATCAGCAGCATGAATTAGCCTGCAACTTAACAGAACTTCATGCAATACTTCAAAAGGAAAATATACATCATTCAATTGCTTTGGATGAATCAACTGATACTATTGACTCGGCATAGGTTTTATACTTTAGTAGGGTCATAACAGAAGATTTTCTTTGCTATGAAGACTTACTCACTTTGGGCACTCTTGCAGAACACGGAGAATAGATATCTTCAACAACTTTCAAGATAAATGTCATAAAGTTGGACTGAATTTGGTTAATTTAGTGAGTGTATGTACAGACAGTACACTTTCCATGACAGGAAAACATGAAGGGTTTATTGCCCAGATAAAAAAAGAATTAACATATCCAGATGCTCTAATTTTTTTTCATTGTATCTTGCATCAGCAAAATCTCTGTGCTAAAGCTACTGTTTTAAGTGACATTTTGCAACAAGTTATAAGCATTGTTAACTATATTCATTCAAATGCAACACGGCATCATCAGTTTCGTTACAAGCTAATGTTGAACGATGGAGGTATTCAGTGTGAATCTGCCATCATTCTACAGTGCGTTGGCTATCACAGGGACAAGTGTTAGCCAAAATTTTATCTCTGCAAGAACAGATACTTAAATTTTATGAAGAACAGAATCAGCAATGTGAATTATTGAAAGAAGATTTCTATAGGAATACAGCATTTCTGTGTGGTATCATGTCAAATCAAAATGATTTGAATATTTCTTTGAAAGGTAAAACTAAGTCTATATATGATATGGAGCAAAAAATCCAAGCATTTTGAAAAAAGCTATCTTTTTTCCTTTCTTCAAAAGGAAATTTCAGATGAACATTTTCCTCAGTTAGCAAAGGTCACTGGTGAGCAGGATGATATATACAAATCATTTGAAGAATATGCAGCTGTTTTAGACCTATTAATTGGAGAATACAAGGAAAGGTTCAGTGACTTTGAGACTCATGACATCACACTCAAATTAGCATTTCAGCCTCACCTAGTTGGTATCACCCAGGCACCTAAAG
The DNA here is from genome assembly GCA_023783475.1 of Daubentonia madagascariensis. NCBI lineage: Eukaryota > Metazoa > Chordata > Mammalia > Primates > Daubentoniidae > Daubentonia > Daubentonia madagascariensis. Next base: position 1,368,757 of record JAKFHU010002505.1, on the reverse strand, counting down.
AACTACAGATGGAATTGATTGAGCTCTCAGTAGATGACATTTTAAAGTCACTGTTTGATGCTAAGAAAGATCCAATTGAAATATGGAAAAATGCAGAATACCCACACCTTCAGCAACATGCCCGAAAAATGCTTTCTTGCTTTTCAACCACTTACTGCTGCGAATCTACATTCTCCTACCTAACCCAAATCAAGACACCTTTAAGGATCAACTGCAACTGTGCACCTCTACGCTGCAACCAAATATTCAAATGCTTTCCAACAAAAAGCAGACATAACAAAGTCATTAAAAGGTTAGTTAACTTTAAAATTAACAAATAGTTTTCATTTTTTAAAATTAGTAAGTACATAGTAGTTAGATTTTTACAAAATAATGTACATTTTAAAGTATATCTAATTGAAGTTTCTTGAATGCAGCCTTATTTGATTACAGCTAAAGTAATGCAGCCTTCCAATACGAAATGGTTCCCCACCCCTGAGCTAGGATGATGCTACTGCACTCTAGCCTGATCAACAGAGCAAGACCCTGTCTCCAAGGGAAAAATAAGGAAGGTGAGGAGGGAAAAAAAAAGGAGGTAAGGAGAGAAAAAATCTTTTGATTCTGGAAAACTTGGGTTTCATTCCCCAATCTGCAGGCATACAACTGGCAAAAGGTTTGTTTCTCCAGGCATTCTAATGGAATGCCAGAAGGCTCAACCCAGTGCTTGACTTTTTAGTGATTTGTTTAAATAAATAACAGATATGGGATAAGAGGTCAACGTGTAAAAGAACCTTAAATATGTGAGTGAGGTATTTTCCAAGATGGATAAAAACCTATGAATCTTAAATTACCATATTCCTTCTGACCACTGCAGTCCATTAGAACATTGTCCCTTTGAACCTGTTCCTTAACCAGCTTAAGTTACTTCCTCAGGCTAACAGGGCTGCAATAAGAGGAACAGTTCCCCTCAAAGTGCATCCTACAGTAACAGTGTTGTTAACTCTGGAGTTAACTCTAAATACAGAAATAAATTTGAAGAATCCCATTTTCACATATTTACTTGAGGAAGGAAATTCAAATATAGAGTGTATACTATTTATTGATGAAGCAGTAGGAAAGAAGGGGATAATGGAAGCAAAACAATTATACAAGATCCATGCACATATGTTGTTTTATTGGAGAAGATACGCATGAAAATTTCAGACAGTGGTAAGTACTACAAAGAAATGGAGAGGGAGGATATGATCCAGCTAAAAAAATCACTGTGTGTCTCTGTATCTTGATTGGGGTCATGGTTACACAGGCATATACATTTGTCAAAATTCACTGAATTTAAGACCTATACATAAATTTATCTCCAAGAAATATCACAATGGAGTTCAAAAGAGAATTCAACTTAGAAAAAGTACACTCAATCAACTAATACCAGATGGAACAGGATTAATATTAGCAAACCAAACATCTCTGCATGAGCAAACTGTAAGAGTTTAATAGGTTGCACTCTACACTTTAAAAGAAAATGAGCCAAAATGTAATGAGTTGGAGCATTTCATATAGAAATTAAACCACAAAATTTCTGCACTCTTTACTGTTAGGCCTCAATACAAGAGGAGAAATGTTTTATTTTGTAGTTCCAAAAATAAAACGGGCTCTGAAAAACTTTAAGACAGCCAAAGACAAGTGACCAAAATGATAACAATACGAAAAGACACCAAACAATAGTTTGTGTGAATCCATAAAGGGTAGTACAATGAATGGAACCTCAGGGATTTATTTCAGGTGATTAGAATAAGGAAAGGAAAGGAAGCAAGTGCCAACTATATGCCAGGCAGTGAAGGCAGGAAATCCTAAAGAGTTATGAGAATTCAATGTTCCCAAAAGACACAATGGACCACACTCCATTTTACATATGTGACATTTCGTATGCGTGTCCTAACTTGAAGAGTGAGCAAATTAAAAATATTACTTTAGTGACCATCCTCAATCAACACCAGCAAACAAATGAGGGGCTTTTGCTTATAGAAATTCCCACGTATTGGGCTGAATCCTTTTGTTTGAATTTAAATCATGAATTATCAACAGAATACTCAGGTCCTTCACAGCCTCCTCTCTAGACTGTTCCAATTGCTTCCTACTGTGGTCGGTCTCTCTCTCTCTCTCTCTCTCTCTCTCTCTCTCTCTCACACACACACACACACACACACACACGCGTGCGCCCTTCAAGAAACTAGATTTAATCTCCCTAAATTATGCCACTTTCCTGCTGGTAAAATTTCAGCGGTTCCCTAAAGTCATTCAAAATACACTTAAACTATGATTCAAGGACTACAGTACAGTCCCCAATCCAGCTCTTCAGCTTCACCTCTTATTTGTATTACTCCTCACAAGTACCCATCCCTCTAACCAAGGACAACCTACATTTTGCCAAATCCTTACTGTTTTCAATTTTTTGCGAGATCCCACCCCCCTAAAATTTACTGCCAAAATTGTTACAACTCTAGCCTGGACAACATAGTGATACCCTGTTTCCTAATTTAAAAAAAAAAAAATCGTACAGAACAATTTCATCATCCCATTGCCCCCTACTCAACCCTATGGCTTTCCCTCCTCTTACTCTCCAGGTTTTAAACTCCATTAATCACATGTAAAAATAAGTACACCGAGAACTATATCACAAAATTCACATGCTTTACCACTTACAAAGCCCTTTTCTTTCTCTCTTTCGTTTAGTTAGTTAGTTAGTTAGCGACACAGTCTTGTTGCGTTGCCCCAGGTGGAGTGCAGTGGCACCATCCTAGCTCACTAAAACCTCAAACTCCTGGGCTCCAACAATCCTCCTGCCTCAGCCTCCTGAGTAGACGGACGCCACGATGCCCAGCTAATTTTTTGTATTTTTAGTAGAAACGGGGTCTCGCTCTTGCTCAGGCCAGTCTCGAACTCCAGAGCTCAAGCAATCCTCCCACCTCGGCCTCCCATCGTGCTAGGATTACAGGCATGAGCCAACGCGCCCAGCCTCACAAAACCCTTTTCTTATCTCCCACACTAACCTATAACCTCCTTTGAGACAGTAGTTCTATAAATAACAAAAATTCGTAAAGCATCGATATTTACTGAATTAAAATACTTCCGCTGAGTATTTCATAATGTTTTTTTAAAAGCCTTGTTATACTTCCAATTTATAAAGGAACCAAAACAGAAGGGGAAAAAAGGTTCAACTTAAAGATATAATTGCCAAATGTTTCATAAGTAATGTTTTATTTCATAATGGAAAAAACAAACTTTCCTCCCCCAAATTAAACACCCATACACAATTGGCTGAAAAACCTCCTCAGTTTACCTGGAAATCTGTGGCACAGAAGTGGTAATCATTAAAGTCTATTTAACTAAAAGTCCATTTATAGCTACAAGACATGTAACTCCACTTGATTTTGTCCTTTATGTATTTCACTATATTATGTACCTATAGACATCAGACTTAGTACAGACTCATAAAAGGCTGAATAGACAACTCTGGTTCCAAAAAATCAGCTTCTCACAACATCAGACATACAACAGTTATCTGGCTTTTCTAATTCCACAAAACTCTTCCTTCCATCTTTTGTTCCATCACAAAAGAGAATAAAGATATTTGTACTTTTGAGAACTTCAATCTGTCTACATTCTACCAAAAATGGAAGGTATTTTTAATATACAGTTTCATCCTCTTAGAAGTATATAGAAAGATCACAAGTTTGGGCACAGTAAGACACCCAACATACATCTGTTAAACAAATAAAGTCCTAAGACTCCAAGTGTAGAAGTAAAAATCTACTTGTTTTCTGTTGACCTGAATGTTTTCATTTCTTTGTTGAATTAATTTAATTAATCTATATTTGACTCCAATATCAAATTAATCATTTTGGAATATTAAAATGTACAATTATTAATTACACATTTAATTTTAAAACACATCATTCTAATCTCTACCTTGACTGGTACTAGAAGATTATTTCCCAAAATAAAGTCAGGAAAATGACAAACTTTGGCTATTGGCAATGATAGATCTTATTGCAGGGGAGGGGGGAAAGAGGGCAAACCATCTTCATAGGTCAGGCATCCCTTTTTGTTCGAAGAAGCCACCACTCCTGTCTCTCCATATGAAAAAATGGAGACATTCAAAGACTCCCAAAACCTTCTCCACTTTTGAGGGATCCACAGATTTCAAGTAATAAAACTGACCTAAAACCACTCATTTACCTAACCATTCTTAAATGTTAATTTAGAGTATAGCGAATGAAAAGGAAGACTATATAAGCCATGCTATATAAATGCTTACTGTTAAATGTACGCTTCTAGCAAAGGTGAGCTTGCTCTGTTGCCATATGACATTAGTCTATTCAGCCACCTGGAACACTTCCTGTCAAAATGTGTGAAGTATCATGTGTGGCCATAATTGACTCAACAGTTAGTTTCCAGACTAAGTGGCAAACTAACACTAAAAGAAACCAACAAGAATTGCTTTTTCAAATCCTACTTTTTCAAAAGCCTAAATCAAGGGAAAGACAACACCCCCCCCCCAAAAAAATCAGGGACGAAATGGTACATAAAAGGCAAAGAATTTTTTTTTTAATCAAAATGACTCAGATGAACCATAAAGAGTCTGACTGCATTTGAAGATGTCTTAAAACTTCATTTAAGCAAGAGGGAAAATCAAGCTTCATTCTGTCAGTTACCCAGAGTCTGTCATCTTTCTGAAGAGGGGACAAAGTAAAGCCCCAAATTTAACTTATGAAAATTTATCACTCTGCAAACATCTGAAGTTTTTTATTGGCTGTTAACAATCAACTACGGCAATCTTGCAAAGAAATCAAATTATGCTATGGAGTACGTCCATACTTCTCTGTCCCTCTACATCAGGAGAAAATCTAGTTATTTCCAACGTGTTACTCCATGTAACGAAGTGCATCCCACAGTATCCTCTACCTAAGCATTAGGTTCTGCAACTTTGTTGCAGAGCACAGCTTCAAAGAGCGCTTACACTCTCCTCCCCCGCCACACTCCCCCCAAAGCCAAGAAATAAAGCACTTGAAAAAAACATGGAAAATATTTATTAATAGCTCATGTATATATTCCATAACTATATAAGCCATGTGACTTCATACCTGTCAGCAATGAAGTCAGGTGACCCCAGCACGTGGCTGCAACAACTCTACTCTATTTATTTAGAACCACAAGCTACAATTTATTCTTTTCCAAAAGCTCTGGACTATTTAAGAAGGGCATTTTAGTCCTCTAAAAGGCTACTAAATTCTCTTATATACTTACACCGATCACAATACAGAAAAATAATGGAAAATCTATTGTTAAAGAAAAGTTCTAAAATGTCAAATTCAAGTTCATTTACCACCTAATTTGTTAGATGTCAAAAAAATAAAATCTAATTTCATACATTTCAATAAAAGGGCAAAACAACTAAGCATGTCATTACAGAAAAAAAATACACAAAGTAGTCAACTAATTTTATTTAAAACATTCAAACTCTAACTCACAAACAGTAAGTGGTACAGAGCAAGTCAAAGCTATGTTTTTCAAACAATTTCTTTTTACTACTTAACATCTCAATTATAGACTCGGGCATTAATTTTTAAAGTCACCTAGTTATATACATCAGTTCTCAACAGACACAGTATTTGGGAAGGCATATTAAACAGACAAAGAGGTGTACCACATTAGCCAAAGATTATTTTCTTCATTTTTCTATCACGTCTTAATAAAATGTTACATTCTAACCTCTTACCAAATTCTTAATTTCCAAACACTGCTGAAATTACATGTAACTATCAGAAAGCAAAAAGGCATCCCAACAACGTGTGCATTTTACATTTATGTGGCCAATTTCTGGACAATTATACTGCAGGCATGCTCTGAAGTATGAAAGCTCAGTGACTCAATCCACGCTAAAATATATTTACATACATACATTTAGGGAGTTATGCTAGGCACTGCGTTAAATTCCAAATAGTCTCTCAATACTACAAGCAGTTACTTAGTAAGAGAATAATAAATCAGTCCTAAATTAGGAACTATCCCATAATTAATCAGAAAGATACGAAAACCGAATTTATTAGGAGCAAAGTTAATGTTCCTAATATATTCAAATCCAACTAGGCCCCAAATCGTTCTGAGATCAAATACCCCATACAAGAGGAAATTCTCTACTCTTCTAAGTGAAAGCCCAAGGAGTTCACTCTCAAGTGTCCAGGTATGAATTGCTGTTCACCAGAGTAACTGCCCCGCACCTGGGGAAAACTTCATTTCCCAAGATCAGAGTGGGTCGATCCCATTAACAGTCACACAATCCCATCTCACGTTCTACTAATGTCCTGCCTAAAGTCAGAGTAAGGCCTTAGTTGGAGGGTTTGGGGTTTTTTGGGGTTTTTTAATATTAACACGTGGGGGTCACACAAGGAAACATAGTTAAAGAGGTCTTTCACGTGGCGGCTGAAAGAGTGAGGAACAGAGAAAGTGAATGGGTAACAGGGAGGGTCCTGGACTCTCAGGGTCCCCCAGTTCATATCTCAACTTGGGAAGAGGTGGTAACTTGAATGCCCCCACCCCCACCCCCCTTCTTCACCCTCCTTGACCCAACCCCCAGGCCAGTAGCTCCGCCGGGCGCCCTGGGTCTCGGCTCCAGCCCCGGGGCTGAAATGCAGGGAGGGGGAGGCACTTAGGCCTCGCCTCCCAGCGGCCTTCCTCCCCTAGCCCGGGCGGGCGGGAGGAGACCCAGGAAGCCGCGCCCGGTTCCCGAGGGGTGGAGGGCCTAGGCCGCGCCTCCCAGCCCGGAGGCCCTAGGCCTTGGCTCGCCCGAGGCGGGGCCCGGGAGGTCGGGGCGGCGGGCTCGGCGCCGGTCACCCACCTGGGTTGCCAGTCATTCCAGCTCCGCGGGTACTTGGTGCCGCCGCCGCCGCCGCTGCTCAGCCGAGACCCCGGGGCTCTGCGGCTCATTACCTTCCCCGACACGACATGGCCAAGCGCCGCCGCCCGAAGAAGCGCGAGTCGCCGCCCGAACCGGCCGCCGCCGACACCCCGCTCCGGCCCGGGGCTGAGGAGGAAGCCGAGGAGGAGGAGGAGGAGGAGGAGGAGGAGGAGAAGGAGGAGGAGGAGGCGGCGGCGGAGGGCGGGGGAGGCGGACGGCCGTTCCGGGTTCCGCCTGAGCCCGCAGCGCAGGACGAGGAGGCGGGAGCGGCGCGGCGAAAAGGAGGCGGAGGAAGGGGAGGCGACGTCTCTCCCAGGGCCGTACGCGGCCCGCGACGCCGGGGCCCAGGAGGACGAGGACGGCGAAGAGGAGGCGGTGGCGACGGCTCCTCAAGCTCACACGGCCACGGCTTCCCCGCCTCCCGGCTCCGCCCGCCGCGCCGCCGCTGCCGCACGGCATGCTGGGAGCGAGGGGACGTGCCGGCGCCCGCCGAGCCTGGGGAGAGGGGCGGGGCCGGCGAGAGGGGCGGGGCCACGGGGGCCGCCTTCCCGCGCCCCGGGGCTCGCAGCCACCCCCCGCGGACTGCGCGGGGCCCGGGCAGAGCCACGGAGAATCCTGGGAGAGGGGATCTCAACCACCGTCCCCACACACGCCCCTCCCACACCCCCAGGAAAGCACCTGACCTCCGAGGGCCGGGCAGTCAGGTGTGAACAGGCGTCCAATCAAGGACCTGGGTGAGGAGGGGCGGGTGCCCTGGAGTGCGCGCGCACACAGGCGTGCCCTTGGCGCTCACGTGCGCCCACCTTGTCCCGTCTACGGTAGAAAGTGAAAATAGTGAGATGGAGGGAGGGTGGAGATGCACCTTCCCAGCCCCCACCTGCAATGTGCCCGTGGAGTTCTGACACCGTGACCATTTCTTCACATTGTGAAAAACTAAATAGTGGGAGGAAGGGGCGTACCCACGACTACCACCCCCTGTCCCCTGCTACTACGTGAAATGTGCTTTGAAGTCCTCTCACCCGAACACTTGCCTACCTTCTGTAGCAGAAAGCTGACTACAGGAAGCAAGCCTGAGCACTATTTGCACCCTGACACTCCCCACCCAAAAAAATTCACTAAAGTATCTGATACATAACATGGATACAGATACATTTGTTAAAGGTGGGCAAGACGCACATCAAACAAGGGACTTAACCTTATCTGCACAAGGGGTCTTAACCTATCATTTTACTTTGCAAGGAGAAAGTATATGTCGCTTGTGTAATTAAAAATTGTTACCAAAAGTACTTTAAGATTGTGAGGAGTTGATATCTCCGCACACATATATACTCCTTCAACCTTGGGCTCCTTGGTTATGCCCACCAATCCCTCACTAAGGGAGGATGCTGCTAGTTCTAGAGGATGGAAAGTCAGAAATTCAAATGAACTTTCTTCATCCGCCACTCTGAGATCCGCCACTTCTTCCTCCCACCACTCCATTCACAGGAAAAGAAACTCCCTCTCTGAATTGGTGCTGATATTTGACACAACACTGAAATTCTCACAAAGAGTTGGTCAGACCCCAGCATGGTCAGCCACCTGTGTAAAATAGAAATTCAATAAAGCTGAATGAATTTATTGAGAGAAGAGGGATATATCTCACGCACACCCACTCCATCCTGAAATTTGCACTAGGTACCCTCACACTTGCCCACCTCCCTGTTTGTAAGGGGAAGATAGAAGAAAGGGCACAACCAGTTGTCAAAGAGGACCTGCAAGAATTGTCCTTTCCTCCCTGTTTATAGTTCTCTCTTCCCTGTTCTCTTATGAAGAGAAAAAGTCCTTGAGTTGAGTCCCAAGATTAGGGTCCCCTCACCCAGTATGGTCCTTTCTGAGAGACTGTTATTCCCACAAAGTATTTTTTGGTTTTGTTTGTAATTAATGTTTAATTGCATAAGCAATAGGAATACATTGTCCTCATGCGTGTTTTTAACATACAGCCTAATCATGATTTATTCTTTCATTCAACATTTAGCAAAATTTACTGAGCACCTACCAACTAAGCACCTAGGGACAGGTCAGTCATCAATACCCAATTCCTGCCCTCAAGGAACCCAGGAAGTAGGAGTGAGAGAGCCTGATCTATTACAAGAAATGACTGAAATATTTGTTTGTTCAATCTCCCCCCTCACCACCTTGCAAGCTTGTCTTTCAATCTGACTAGAAATGCCCCCTCTCCCACAGCTTTTTCTTGATTGTAAGTTCTGAGCTTCCTTGGATCTGTTTTCCTCAGACTCTTTACTTTGTTGTTGTTGTTGTTGTTAGAGACAGGGTCTCGCTCTGTCACCGGGACTGGAGTGCAGTAGCACGATCATAGCTCACTGTAACCTCGAACTCCTGGGCTCAAGATATCCTCCTGCCTCAGCCTCCCAAAGCTCTGGGATTATTGGCATGAGCCACTGAGCCCAGCCAGATTCTTTACTTTTTATGTCCCAGGTGAGTTGACATCCCTTCACTTTAGGATCCTCAGCCCCACAAGCAAATGGCTGATGTAACCAATTAGTCATTTTGACTTCCTTAAATCATTGATTGCAGTAATGGTGCAGTGATCAAATTATGACAGTTATTCAGATTCCAAAATGAATCACCAGAACCTTAGATCTCTGAAAAAAATTTCAAGAGTCCTTTTAACCTCTTCAAATTACAAAACAACAGCAGAGCAAATCAAAAAAGTCCAATTCTGACTCTCCCTCTTACAAGAGGAGGAAGTGTTGGCAAACTCCTGACTCTCACAGTAAAATGGAGATGATAATAATAGTACTAAGTTCTTAAGGATATTGAGAGGATTAATAGAAATATTGCCTGTAAAGTGCTTTGCACAGTGCCTGCCACACAGTAAGCAAGCCAGAAATATTAACTAAAAATCAGCTCTACAATTTTCTGAAGGATATGGCTATTTGGATAATATTTTGACCAATAAAGATGAAAAAAATAGTAATGACAGAGGTTATGCCCAGTTGCCCAAACAATTTATTTGTCTTTTTTTTCCCCCACTTCTTCCGTAGAAATAATTAACTCTCAAAAACAGTGTTGGCAAAGGGGTAACGTGAGGACACAGAAGGTGAGAGAGTGGTATTTGGCAGAAACTTCCTGCAAAGTAATAGTGTGTATGCAAACACTTAAAATCATTAATACCCTTTCTCCCAGTAATTCCACTTCTGGGAACCTATCCTAAGGAAATCTGCCACACCACAGCCAGAGTGATTTTCTTAAAATAAAAATCAGATCACGCCACCATCCTACTTACAACCCATCAATGGCTTCCCATTCTTAGAATAAAATCCAGACTCATCATTACTTAAAAGCCTACAAAGGGCTGTAAAATCTGGTTTCTGCTACATGGCAAACCACAGCAGCTGATATCCAGAACAGGATCCTAATGGTGGTTGTCAATTTCATCTTCACAGTAGAGTCCCCCACACCAAGGCTGCATCCCAGACCGATTCCATCAGAATCCCTCCATGTAGGCCCAGGCATCGGTATTTTTTAGATCTCTTCAGGGGATCTTGGTGTGTAACCAAGAAAACCCCAACTTCAGAGCCTCTAAGCACTGAAAGTTATCAATGGTCCCCCAACCCTACCTCCCAACCCTACCTCCCAACATGCGTGTATTATCAAGACAATGCTAAACCACTGGAGGAAAAAAATTGAAGCCCAATTTTTCCCACTATTTGAATACATTAAAAAAAAATCAACTATGAGCAACTCCGAAAAATTTTTGATTTTTTTCTCATTTCATTTGGTGGTTCTGCCTCTCTGGTTCCATTAGCATTTCCCCCACTCCATTGCAGTCATAGGGACCAGGTTTCTGTTCCTGGAACACCCCAAGCCTCCCCAGCCTCCTGGCTTTTGTACTTGCTGTTCCCTCTACCTGGAATGCCTTGCTTACATTTGTTCCCATCAGGATTGGGACTAGCCTAGTGAGGTGACTGAGGTGCCTAGGGTACAAAATTTAAGGAGGCACTCACTCTCAGGGTCATGCAAATGCCAGCCTTGCACTTGCACAAGCCTGTGAGTCCCTCCTTAAATTTTGGGTCCTAGGCACTGCATATGCCACACCCTGGCCTCTGCCCTGTTTTCCATGGCCCATGTCAGCTCTTCAGAGAGGTTTGCCTTGACCTCCCCGCCCAACAAAGCTGGCTAGTGCCCTTTCCAGTTACTCTCTGTCACATACTTTGTTTCTTTCCTTGGTAGTATTTGTCACCATCTGCAAGTATTGGGTTTCTTTGCACATTTATCATCTGCCTGACCCTTAGGATATGAGCTTTGTGAGAGCAAAGGTCACACCTGTCCCAGCCCCACCTCCTCTATCCCAGGCACACAGCACAGCACCTGACCCTGACTCATAGGAGGCACTCAGGAAATGGGAGGAATGAAATGGAAATTATCTAAAATTGATACAAATGTATTCATCTCAGTTTTACTTGTTAATAGCAAAAAAAAAAATTAGAAATGTTCCTTCAGAGTAGAGCAGGGTAAAAAAAAAATTAGAAATGATCCCAATGCCCAACACTAGGAAACTGATTAAGAGAAAGTATATTTAGAGTTGAAATCTTCTGCAACCATTAGAAATTATATTTATGAAGATTTTTAACGAAATCAGCAAAGTATTATGTAAACATGTTAAACAAAAAAAGCATGAGATTCAAAAATGAACATGTGCTATGACCTCAACTTGGTTAAAAAAAAAAAAAGGAGTAGGATTCATAGAGGAAAAAAAGAAGATTCATTACATTTATCTAATATTAAAGGCCTGTGATAAGTGGGGCCATGGGCGATTTTTTGCCCTGCTCTTGCTAGTCTACTTATGAGAACACAGAAGTGGTATTTGTAAAACAAAATTTTTTTTAAAAGTAAAAGTAAGCACTCCATAAATATGTGTTGAATGAACAAAGAATGAACACTCTTAGTGTGTGGCAGTGACTCACAGAGCTTTGAGTAAACTTTGGCCAAAGCATTGAGTCTTAGCTCTAATAATAGTGACCAACTCTAGCTAATATTTATTGAGCATTTACTAATGCCAAGCACTGAGCCAAATGGGCAATATGGGTTACTTCATGAAATTCTCCAAAACCACATTATAAGCAGGTACCAATGTGGCATTTTACAAATTGGAAGTGTGATGCCAAGAGATGCTAAGCAGCCTGCTCAAGGTCACTCAGCTGGTAGCAGGCAGGGCCAGGAAGGGAATGTCACAGGCAGGGACAGAAGGGACATTTGGCCCCAACCTCACATTCATCAAAGGCCTCAGATTTAGACCTTTGACGTTATTGCCTAATGAGGTTATACACAGAGTCCCAGAGACACACTGACAGGAGGGAAGTCTAAATTTTAAAATTGTGCCCTGTTACCAGCCCACACCCCTATTGGGGCTATGCGTTAATACTTCAAAATAAATTATATTATTACCTGGCAAATAGGTAATTATATTGCATTACAGTTTGTTTCCTCTTGTGTTAAAAGTATCCAACTGTAAAAAGGAAACAAAATACATCACAAATTTTGTACCGAGGGAGCTCAGGAAATTTCACCCCCAAAATACGACTCCTTGGTATAAACAGTATTTAGAATTAAAGGCCCTTAGAGATCAACAGGCATTGGAAGGGGCTTTCCTTCTTTCTTCACAAGAAACCAGACCCATCAAAAATAACAATCAACTTCCCTTCCCCTCCCTGTTTTGTCAATACAAAAGAAGATCAAGGATGCAACCAGACCTGACCCAAATCATTGTAAATATAATGCCTGCCTCTCAGGTTGATTTAATGTCCAAAGAGAATCATTTACAAGTTAATCTGTTTTCCCTCCCAATCCATTCATTCTCCCAAGTATCTATTCATTCTCCCCGTAACCATTTATTGCCCCTAAACAGAATTACCTATATTTCTCATCTCCTCCCTTCTAAAATGGGGGTATATAAACTTCTGGACCCCCACTGGGATGTTGGGTAATCACTCTGTGATTCTCCCCAAGTACCCGGTAAATAGGGGCAAAGGGGAAGTTTCCCCTCACCCAGACAGTACCCTGTTTGCTATTTCTTACATTTTTAATACACTCAGAGCCTCAAAAACTGTGACATGATTCTTTCTTAACTCCTGAAAGACCTAGGAGTCAGGGTTTGAACACAGACCAACCCCAAAGTCCTTAACCACCAGGATTTTCCTAGAGATCTTCCAAATTTCCTAGATAGATTGTACTCACATTTACTCCCTGAGTAAACAAAAGATAAGGCTCTCTCTTTTGTTTTCTTTAAACCCTATATCTGACCCAGGATTAACCCAATTAGACATCAAGAATTGAGGAAATTCATTCTCAAACAGAAGACTCAAGTACAGGTGTGACTTTTTTCTTGTTTTTTTTTTTATGAAGTCACTGGACAAGGGTGATTTTTAAAACACAATCTTAAAAGCAAATCCACATCATAGAGACATTAAAGCAGATTTTAAAAAGTGAAAAACGGCAGCCTTCTTCTTCCTGCTCCCAGCTAGGAAATCTTTGTCACTGGTCAGGCTCCCTCCGTAAGGGCTATTTTTAAAGTGCGTTTTCAAGTTGGTGCAGGAGGAATTTGGCTGGGAAACCTCATGACACATTTGAAATCTCCACTCAGGCTGCCTCAGCTTGAGGTAGGGGCCAAAATTCTATGAATCAGGGCACAAGATGTGCTCCCAGTGGCTCATGCACACTCTAAACAATAAAATAGGAGGACAATGAAGCTTATCTGAAGCTATTTGTAACTTATAAAATAGAGAAAACGGGAGGGTGACATTTCCCCATGTTTGGCCTTGAGCTGCCCAAGGATTTGCAGGGTGATTCTAATGGAGGGAGCTCTTTTGCTTCTCATGATTAAACCATTTTCAGGGATATATGCAAATAAAATGTAAGTTATGTAAATACCAATAAAAATCTCCAGCTGCAAGTCACTGCCTTCTATTGTTTATATGGTTATCTCTTAAGATTTTTAAAAGATATCCTGTGTGTATCTCTTCCCTGTACCTAATAATGTATTTCTGAAGAATTGGATTGTACAGAGGTGAAACTTTTTTTACTTTTTCTTTTTTTTTTTTTGAGACAGGGTCTTGCTGTGTTGCCCAGGCTAGAGTGCAGTGGCACAATCATAACTCACTGCAACTTCAAACTCCTGGGTTCAAGAAATCCTCCTGCCTCAGCCTCCTGAGTAACTAGGACTACAAGAGCACCACTACAACCAGCTTATAATTTTAATTTTTTTTAGAGATGGGGTTTTGCTATGTTGCCCAGTCTGGTCTCAAACTCCTAGCCTCAAGGATTCTCTCACCTCAGCCTCCCAAAGTGCTAGGATTACTAGCCTGAGTCACTGCCCCCAGCATAAACTTTTTACTTTGAATGCTAATGGACAATCATTGTTTGGCCAGAGGTATTTCATCTTTCTACCTGCTTTTAGTAGGTGTTCCTAGCATTGTGGCCTCCTGCTTAATCCATGGCTTCTGATGTCTTTCCCCTGGTTCTTCCCCAACTCCATCCAGCCTTCTTAAACATCTTGCTTAAAGTCAGCACCCATCAGGATTGGGTTGAAGAGAAAAGACCTTAGTGTGTGGTGGAGGTGGGAAGAGAGCATGCGCAGATGGAAGTTAAAGCTGGGGTAAAGGACAGTGCTGCCTTCCATGTTTACTGTCACTGCTTGGAAGTCACCTAAATCTGATGAGGATGATAATAATAATAATAGAATCTGTAATAATAGTAGTTAACATTTATCCATTTATCAGGCTCTTACTACTTGCCAGGCAAGGTGCTAAGTGCTTTACATAACTATAATAGCTACTGCTTATTGAACCCTCAAGATGACCACATAAAGTCGGTTGCTCTTCTTATTCCCAGATGATGAAGCAGACATTTACAAAGGACATGACTTGCCCAAGGTGACAGCTAGTAAACAGTAGAGTGGTTGCCTGTCTCTGTGCTACCCCTATAATTTATTTTAACCAACAATCAACCTAATTTGTTTAAGTAACCTGTTTCTTATAAGCAGTCAGGTGTTACAAGTTCAACTCTTTATTAATAAAGAGTTAAAGAACCTACCAAATAAGGAAGGGATAAATATTTCACTTCAGAGCTTCTTGCTGAAATAGGACCATTTAGCTTCTTCAGTGGACTGCTATATATGTCATAACTGAAATCATTCCTTCATCCTATGACAGGGAGGCAAATGCAGGCTTATTCTATAAGGTCTGTTCTGCTAAAATGATTTGAAGGTCACACTGCTTGGCATGGTGTTTGGACCGTCCCTCAGGCATGCTACCTCTCAGGGGACCCTCCCTGCTGGGCCCTGGAAGAGGCTACTTAGAAAAAGCATGACTTGAGGTGGCTTTTAGATGAGGAAGAAGCAGATGGCCAAGTATTACATCACCTCGGGTGAGGAAAACAGGAATATGAAAATAATAGGATTGTAGAAAAATAATAGCCTAATCTCCAAATCATCAGTAAGCATCTGGGAGGTGTTTATTCCCAGCGAACACCAGGGAGGGAAGAGGGCTAATAAAAGTCTGGCCCAGTTCTACCCAATTCAAAAGCAGATATCACATTTTTCATCATTTTGTTAAAATACTAATGGCCATTTACCAAGAATTTTAATTATTAATATATTTATTTCTAACCATTACCACTCCTCAAACTCTGGGAGGTAAATATTATAAAATTCCCACCTTTACATAGGAAGAAATTGCATTCAGAAAGGTTAGTAACTTGCCCCAAGCCACACAGCTGGTAAGTGGCAGAACCTGGAATTGAATCCTGGGTTATCCGATACCAAAGATATCCTCTACCTAAAAAACACCTGAAGGCCATAAAAGAGGAAACATTTTTTGACCGTCCTATAATTTACCAATATGATGCATGAAATTCCAAATACCTAGTCATTCTTAGCAGTTGGATCTTTTTATTTTCCTTTGAGACAGAGTCTTACTCTGTTGCCTGGTCTAGAGTGCAGTGGCATCATCATAGCCTCAAACTCCTGGGCTCAAGCAATCCTCCCACCTCAGCCTCCCAAGTGGCTAGGGCTACCAGAGCATACCACCACACCCAGCTAATCCAGCTAATTTTTCTATGTTTTGTAGAGACAAAAGGGAGGGGTCCTTACTATGTTGCCAAGACTGGTCTCCAACTCCTGGGCGCAAGTGATCCTCCCGCTTTGGCCTCCCACAGTGCTGGGATTATAGGCTTCAGCCACCGTACCTGGCCTGAATTCTCATTCTTATTAGTGCTCTGGTCATGGAACATAGCTATTGAGTGGTCAGCCCTGACCCTTGTTCCTCCATCAGCCCTGTGATTTTTAGCACGTGTGACTTTGCAGAACAAAAGGTTGTTGGGGAACTCATATATCATCCTACAGCAGACAATCCTATACTTAACTCTGGGGAATTAAATTTTTGGAGTGCTGAAAGTTTCACTTTGTAGCTTATTGCCTTTTGTATTGTCAAGGTGATACTAGGACCTAATCTCAAACCTGCAATGTAGTATCAAAAGGCTCTAACTCAGTGTTTGCCAAACTTACGTGAGGATATTATAAAAAACAATTATAACATATTAACACAACTCTGAGGGAAACCAGGGGATATATTGTACACCTGGATTACAGTAGATGGCAAAGATAAAACTGTCTCAAAGATGAAAGAATTACTGTTGCAAGAAATTGTCACAGTTTTACTCATGTCATAGTCATTTACTGAAACATAAGGCAAGGTACAAACAAGCCTGGTGCCATGGCTCATGCCTGTAATCCCACACCCTGGGAGGATGAGGTGGGTGGATTGCTTGAGGCCAGGAGTTTGAGACCAGCCTGAGCAACATATAGAGACCCTGTCTCTACTAAAAAAAAAAAGTAAAGAAAATTAGCCAGGTGTAGTGGTGCGTGCCTATAGTCCCAGCTACTCAGGAGGCTGAATCAGGAGGATCTCTTGATCCCAGTTCAAGGCTGCAGTAAGCTATGGTTGCATCTCTGCACTCCAGCCTGAGCAACAGAGCGAAACTCCTTCTGTTAAAAAAAAAAGACAAGGTACATAATATAGACTAGCAGTCATCAGACTGAAGACACACAGAAGCACACCAATTAATTAATAATCTGCTGCCCACACATGCCATATCCAAAGCATATTTTCTATGTTCAGGTACCATGTAATCTCTCAGGGGGCTTTCTGGCATCATGTGTTCTGTGCAGCTTGGCTCCGTGCTTAGAAGGTTTTTAAGTTTGGTTTAATGCTTTGCTGCTGCCATCTTGAAATGTTTATTGAAATTTGAACAAGGAGTGCTGTATTTTTCATTTTCTTTTTTTTTTTTTGAGACAGGTTCTCACTCTTTCGCCCCAGCTAGAGCACAGTGGCGTCATCATAGCTCACCGCAACCTCAAAGTCCTGGTCAAGTGATCCTCCTGCCTCAGCCTCCTGAGTAGCTGGGACTGCAGGCATGTGCCACCACGCCTGGATAATTTTTTCTATTTTTAGTAGAGATGGGGTCTAACTCTTGCTCAGGCTGGTCTCAAACTCCTGACCTCAGGCGATCCTCCCACCTAGCTTGTCTTCCCACCCAAGTTTTTAAAAAAGGGCAAAGGACTTGAATAAACTTTTTTGCACAGAAAATATGCAAATGGTCAATACGCAAATGAAAAGATGCTTAACTTCACTAATCATTAGGGAAATGCAAATCAAAACCACAACGAGATGCCATTTCATACTCAGTAGGATAGCTACTATAAACAAAAACAAAAACAGGAAATCACAAGTGCTGGCTAGAGTGTGGAGAAATTGAAACCCTTGTGTATTGCTGGTGGGAATGTAAAATGATGCAACTGCTAAGGAAAATAGTATGGAAGTTCCCCCCTTCCCCAAAATAGAATTACCGTATAATCCAGCAATTCTAATTCTGGGTATATACCCAAAAGAATTGAAAGCAGGGAGTCAAACAGATGTTTGTACACCCATGTTCATAGCAGCATTATTCACAATAGCGAAAAGGTAGAAGCAACCCAAGTATCCACGAGTAGGTGAATGGCTCAACAAAATGTGGTGTGTACATGCAGTAGAATATTATTTAGTCTCAAAAAGGAAGGAAATTCTGACACATGCTAGAACAGGGATATACCTTAGAGACATTATGCTAAGTGAAATAGGCTAGTCACAAAAGGACAAATACTGTATGATTCCACTTATATGAGGTCCCTAGAGTATTTAAATTCATTAGAGACAGAAAGTAGAATGGTGGTTGCTAGGAGCTGGGGGGAGGGGAACATGGGAGTTAGTGTCTAATAGAGACAGAGTTTTAGTTTGAGATGATGAAATGTTCTGGAGATGGGTGGTGGTGATGGTAGCACAACAATGTGAATGTACTTAATGCCACTGAACTACACACTTAAAAATGTTTAAATGGTACATTTTATGTTATGTATATTTTACCACAATAAACAAAAGTCTAAAAAAAGTTAGAAGGGCAGAGAGAGAGAGAGAGAAAGCCATAGGAACCATTATTGCTCTGTACTTTATAACTCTCCCTTCCTACTGTTAATATAAAATAAAAATAACAACCTCTGACTTTAAAAAAAAGGACTCAGTTTTTCAAAAATTTATGACTGTTTTTTAAAAAATTAATAAATTAATGAAATTTTCCTATGAGGTATTTATAGAAATAATTTTTAGCCTAAAAAATATAGCTATAGCACCATTTGTGTCCATCAGAATAGAATTTGGGGAAACTTCTGAAACCTAATTAACTATATTCAAACTTTTTGGGAGAAAGAACATATTAACAAGAGTAGTAATTTAGACTGATACTGTCCAGTGTGGTCACCACTAACCACTTGTGGCTACAGAGCATTTGAAATGTGGTTAGTTTGCATTGAGATATGCTGTAAGTAAAATACATGCTGGCTTTCAGAGACTTATGGTCAAAAACAGAGTGTAAAATATCTCATTAATAATTTTATATTGATACATGATGTGATAATATTTTAGATATATTGGGATAAACAAAATATATTGTTAAAATTAATTTCACCTGTTCCTCTTTATTTTCTTAAATGTGACCACTAGATAGTTTAAAATATTTTAAACTGGCTCGAATTATATTTCTATTGGACAACACTGTGCTAGACAAAGGATATGAACGCATGAGCACTGTCTAAGGGATGCAGACACTGTATCTGGGCAGCTCTAGAGACGCAAGCTGTCCTGAGGCATTGGCAGTTCACCAGCAGTCTCTGCTGAGAATTATCTCCCGAGGCCTCCTAACCTCATTCTTCAAGGTCCAACTCAATTCTTACCTGCAGTTTGTCTTTACCTTCTGACCTGAAAGTACTCTCCTTTCCCGGACCCTATAAAATTATCTTAACCACTCATTTTGGAAATTCAATGTATTAAGTCTTAATTCCCCCACCAAACCAAGGTGGGTAGTTTGTAAGAAGCCTCTGATTTCCATGAGGAAATACACAACAAGCATTCTGTGTTGTGTTGTGTATTATTCCATTAGTCTGCATCCAGAACAGACATCAATGATCAATCACAGAACTACACCCACGATAGACATTAAAAATCAATCACAGCATATTTTCCCACCAAGCCTATTAAAGGTCTTACAGTCATTTTCAACACGGTGTTCCAGGCAGCTACTACTCATTGATCAAAGTTGTCATGAGAGAAGAAACCTATTTGCCATCCCTGTAACTGAGGCACTTAGTGAATGGGATTGATAGAGTAAATTCAGCAAAGAGACACAAGTTTAAATGTCTCTCTTTTTGCATCAAAGGCCACATGACTACAAAATGAGGCTGATAAATAGATTTTTAGTTATAGTGTGCCAAGGATGTTATTGTTGCCTGATATCAGGTATACTGGTAAATCCCATGTTTCTTTCGAAGGCCAGGGATGTTGTGAAGTATGTCTGTCTCCTTTGGGATTCTTTTTACCAGGTGCCATAATTCCTTTTCCAAGTAGGTACAGAGCAAAGGTGATGTCATTACATAACAAGGCAGCATCTCCAAAAGTGAATTTCAAGGTATACTAGTTCTGTAGGAGGTTAATAAATATCCAATGAAAAACAGATTCTCTGGTCAAACAAGTGAGAAACGTTGGCTTTATAAAAAGTTAAAATGGTTTACCATTACTCTCCAAGAAGGGAATCTGGTATGCTTCCCAATGTTTTTGACATAGGGTCCCATTTTTATATCATCATGGGCTATGATCTAAGAAACATATTTTGGGAAATACTGTTCCAAAGATTTTTTTTTCTCCTCTCTTCTCTCTGTTCCAAAGTTTATTGCTGATGTTTCATTTTCAACAATGGCAGGGGATGTGTCATCGATCATAGGAATCAGGTAATCTTTCCTTTATTTTTAAATATATTTCTTCAAAGCCAGGTGTTTGTTGCCTTGCCATCAGCTATCTGATGGTAGCACGTGATAGATAAATCATCATAAAGGTTATTTAGAGCTGGTAGACCACTAAGCCATGGCCTGAGCCAATCCCTTGAGTTTGCAGATGAGGAAACTAAGGTTCAGGGAGATTAAGTGTCCTGCTCATGGTCACTGAGGGCATCAGCGTCTAATAAATAGGAAAACTGGAAAAAAAAAAAAAGATTAAAACATAAAGTGGCCCAGAAACAATCACCTCTATAATCTCCTGTCCCTTAGACTTCCCTCATCCATCATTTGTTTACATGTAAGAGAAAATTACAGGCTGGTCCGAGTGCAGTGGTGTTTACAACTAATTGATCACAACCAGTTACAGATAACTTTGTGCTTTCTCCAATTCCACAGCTTCACTTGACTAGCCTAAGAAAAAACAAAAAAAAGAGAGGGAGAGAGAAAATTACATTTTTCCAGGAGGGCCATGAATGTAGATACACTCCTTTCATCCAAACAGAAAGAGAAGAAATTTATTATGACAGTGAGCAGTAGACCCTCAGAACACTCTCAGCCTTCCAGATGAAAATGGGCAAAGTGAAAATTTCATACTGGAGTAATTATGATCCATTCAAAGAGCTTCCTTGGCCTGGTTTCTGGAGTTCTGGGTGTGATTTTACCTGTTCTGAGTTCACATTATCCTCAAAATGTGAGCCTACTAACAAGTAAATAAGGTTGATGGTTAGGGTTGGCCTCTCAATGAAGAGCTTTGAAGAATTTGACAACTCAGCCGACCTCTACTTGGGACTTAATCCCACAGTCTCACTCATAACAGCAAAGAGGCTACTTGACATGTGTCCTCCACATTCCATGGCTTCTACTTTTGTGCAGCCCAAACAACTTCCTCCCTAGCAAATCTAATTGGCTATGTCAGGGTTTCTCAGAGGCCTTGACACTACTGGCATTTGGGACCAGATAATTCTCTGTTGCCGTGACTGTCCTGTGCATTGTAAGATGCTTAGCAGCATCCCTGGCCTCTACCCACTAGATGACAGTAGCATCCTCTCACTTGTAACAATCAAAAATATTTCCAGACATTGACAAATATCCCCTGGGGGGCAAATTTGCCCCCAGTTGAGAACCACTGTTCTAGATGAATCCTGTAGGGATGACTACCACTTCAAACTAGACAGTCAGTTCCCAATAGACAGTGAACTTCCCAGGCAAGAGACTCAGGACACATGTATTAATTTCTTTGTATCTTCCCTCCTTGGCACATAGTAGATGTTCATTCACCAATTCATTCCACAAATATTTGATAAACAGCTATTATATGCTAGGCACTCTTCTGCAGGTGGGGATACAGCAGTGAACATAATAGATAATCTCTGGCCTCAAGGAGTTTACAGTCCACAGGGGGGAAGACAGATAATAAAAACACATATAAAAACACAAAGAAATATATAGGGAAATTTCAGGTACTGATAAGTGCTTTAAAGAAAAAAAATACAGATAAATATGAAAGAGGCTGCCTTAACCAGAGTATTCTATGAGTTGGGATTAAACTGGTAATAGGACCCAAAATAACAGTGGTTTAAACAATAAAAAATTTGGCTGGGCACAGTGTGGTTCACATCTGTAATCCCATCACTTTGGGAGGCTGGGAGGATCACTTGAGGCCAGGAGTTTGAAACCAGTCTGGGCAACATAGCAAGACCCTGTCACTACAAAAAATTTAAAAATTTGGCTGGGTGTGGTGGTGTGCCCCTGCAGTCCTAGCTATTTAGGAGGCTGAGGCAGGAGGATCCCTTGAGCCCAGGATTTCAAGGCTGCAATGAGCTATGATTGCACCTCTACACTCCAGCCTGGGTAATAGAGCAAGACCGTCTCTTAAAAAAATTTTTTTTTTTTGTTTCTCTCTTAAGTAATAATCCAAAAGCAAGTAGTCCAGAGCTGTTATGGTGGTTCTGCTCCACGAAGTCTTTAGTGACCCAGGCTCCTTCCATTTAGTTGCTCTGCTATGCACAGCCTCCATTTCCAAGGGTACCTCATGGTCTGAGATGGCTGCTCCAGCTCCAGCCATCATGTCACATTCCAGACAGCAAAATTAATAAAACATTAAAAAAAAGGCAAAGGATATGTGCTAATGATCTTTTAAGGATAGCTCCTGGCAATTGCTTACATTTCTTACTTATATTTCTGCTTATATTGCGTTAGCCAGAACTTAGTCATATGGTCATAACCAGCTTAAGGGAGGCTAGACGATTATAGATTCAGCCAAAAATAGGAGACTTCATTTCCATGGGAAAAGGGAAGAGTGGCTATTGGGGAACAACTAGAAGTCCCTGCCCGAGATGGTCAAGGAAGGCCTTTCTAAGGAAGAGACAAGGGATGTAAGGCATAAGTGACAAGAAGATAGATGTCACAGGGAGAACTCCCAAGCAAGGGGATGGACAAGTGCAAGGGCCCTGGGTTGCAACCAGCCTGGCATGTTTGATGTATAGAAGCAATGCTAGTCTGGGGGAAGACAGGCAGAGGCAAGACAGCAAAGAACCTTGCAGGGCATGGTAACAAGTCTGGGTTTTATTTTACTTGGAATGAAAAGCCTTTGGAAGGTTTTGATCAGGGTAGAGACATCATTTATGCTTTCAGAAGATCACCTTTGCTGATGTGTAAGCGGGAAAGGCAGAGAAATCAGTTAGCAGGCTATTGGAGATGATGGGGCTTGAATCGATACTATACCGTGCAGATGGATGACATTTTGCATATAATGCTAGGGCACATTGGAGCCAAGTACACAGGGCTACTTGAGGGATTCTATGTGGGGTGTAATGGAAATAAGAAAAAATAAGGCTATTTCCCAGATTGTGATGTGAGCAAATGGTGTGTTGATGCCATTTATTGAGATGGGAAGGGCTTGGGAGGAGGCAAATTTGGGTCAAGAGTTCTGTTCTAATCATGTTAAATCTGAGATGTGCATGAGATGTCCAAGTGGAGATGTCAAGTCAAGCCAGGAGTTGGATACATACGAATGTGGCCTAAAGATGCACATTTGAGAGTCATCGCCTGAAGACGGTACTTTAAGGGTAAGTGAGAAAACAATGTTAGAGATAATTGGCTCAAGGAAAAGGAAAGTTATACATTTTTAAGTGCAGTTAAACAAATTAAAAAACCAAGAATCAGCCATCTTAAAGGCCCTTCAACATCCCTGCAAGCCCCCTTCAGAATCTTCAAGTGTGAATTCTTGTTCTTGGCCTTCTAATTAATCCTGCCTTAAAGTCTCAAGGGCCATTCACAACAAGCAAAAAGCCTTTTGTCATCATTTGTGAAAAAGAACCCTAAAGAGCTGCTTCTTTTGCTGTATTTGATGTATCACATCAGTGCTGTTTCCTGAGGTTTTGTTTTTTTTTAAATTGCAATTGTGCAATATGTAGGCCACCCTATAGTTTAAATAAGCATTTCCAAATTTGCCTTGGGGAAGTAACCAATTGATGCTTGTCTCCATGGGAAAACAAGCTCTGAGCTATACACTTTTGGAACACAACCTGCTGCTAACAAGTTAGGAATTGCCACCGCATGGTTTCAATCAGACCCAGCCCCTAATTCCATGGGACTTATTATGTAATAACAAAAATGGTAATGCTAGATAGCATTTATTGAGCATGACGATGATCTGAATGTGTCTCCCCAAATTCTTATGTTGAAATCCTAACCCCCAAGGTGATAGTTTTAGGAGGTGGGGCCTTTGGGAGGAGATTAGGTCATGAGGATTAGCACCCTTGTAAAAGAGACCCCAGGAAGCTGCCTTGTACCTACTATGGCCCTCCCCAGACACCTAATCTGCTAGGGCCTTGATTTTGGACTTCCCAGACTCTAGAACTATGAGAAATAAATTCCTATTGTTTATAACCCACCTGTTTATGATATTTTGTTATAGCAGCCCACATGGACTTACACAAGCATCTACCCTGTGCCAGGTAGTATGCTTCTCTGCATTTTACAGAGAGAACTCTAATCTTTACACAGGCCTCATGGGGAAATATTATTATCCCCATCTTACAGACAAAAATACCAAGCCTTAGAATGATTATGTGTCTTGCTAAAGAACCAGACCTGCTTTTCCTTAGACTTTGTGGCAAGCCCAGTTGTTCAGTAAGCTTTATTATTTATTGTGGCATCTGACCGAGCTCTCTCATTTGCTCACCTAAAGCTACAAACACCATCTTGTTCTTTTTTCTATTAACTACAGTGTCCACCTTATAATGGGTACTCAAATATTTACTGAAGGAATGAAGTAGAGTCGCAGATATAACTACACACAAAAAATAACTGATGCATCAAAGGGGTAGAATTGGATCCTAAAAGAGTCCTGGGATGTTATTTAATCTACAGCTCATCACCTGACTAGCCCCAAGTGGACTATGGCCTCGGGAGTATTTTGTGTGGTTTCCAAATTCTACAAAGAAAAAAAAAGGTGTATTAGTTCTCAATGTTTATAAATTGGGAAATTGCAAATGAAAATACAGATTTAAAAAATTTTTGCTTTTCTTGAAATCTGGCAACACTAGACCCACATCCCCCCAAGTTAACAAGGGGAGAAGGGTTGAGTAGGGGGCAGCCTTAGCCCCATATAGGCTACTACATCGTCTCCTGTAGGTATTCGAACTTGCACCTCCAACTATAAAATTCCCTTATTTTAGAAGTGAGAAAGCAGAGACCTAGCATAGCAAAATGACTTGCTCTGAGAGATTCAGTTGTAGCCGCTGCCCAGGATACACAGGTGTCCTAAAAATCCTTATTTGTCATGACTACACATAAACACACATGTATGAAATGAGTGTGGGTATAAAGACTGAACAGAAATGTACAGGCCATGTATCATTTTCAAGCTAAGGAAAAAGACTAAATATATGGATTGGATTAATACAGAAGGATCCTGTCAGTTAAAAGATTCCAAAGCAATACAATTTCTCTTGCCCTTGGTCACAAGTTTGGACCATTGTAATCCGGGGCTCTTTCCACTTGTTTAAGGAAATAGCTAGGTCCAGGTTAATGTTTATTTCATTTCTGAGCCAGCCTTGGTTTCACTTTCTAAATTGTTTGGTAATGATCTGATAAGATGTTGCGAAATGAGTAAAAAGGAAAAATTGGAGGGCATAGGGTGGAATGAGTAAAAAATAGCTGGTTTAGGGGAGGCCTCCGGGGAGTAACTATGTGGTAATTAGTAATATGGAGGACAGAATAGGTCCAAATGTTAATTAAAGTGTTTCCTCCTCCTGTACTCTCTAGGGCCCCCTTAAATTTAATTACTCTCCCCAGGCCATTCTCCCCTCCTCCTGGCAGATCATCCACTGATGGGGGCAAGAAGGATGCCAATGTCCCCAGAGAATCAGAAAAACAAAAGCAACCACGTTAGGACCTGGTTCGGTCAATCGTTGATCTGAAAGTCAGAAAGTTTCAGACACACATCTCTGAGTCAGTTTTTCATATGCCAGACCAGGACTTCTCACATTTTAATGTGCTTAGGAGAGTCACTTAGGGATTTTGTCAAAGTGCAGCCTCTGATCCAGCAGGTCTGGGGCAGGGCCTGAGATTCTGCATTTCTACCCAGCCCACTCGGGATGCAGATGCTGCAGGTCTGAGACTGCGCTCTGAGTAGAGAGCCCTGGGGTGGACCACTGGTTCCCAAACTTGTCTGCTCATGTGAATCAAGGGGGGGGGTTGTTAGGTGTGGGTGAAATCTGAGCATTAGGAGTTTTTTTCAAGGCTTCTAAGGACATTCTAGAATGAAGTAAAGTTTGACACGTACTGCCTTAGACTAGAGCAGTAGCTCTCAAACTTTAGGGTACACAGGTGACCCGGAGAGTTTGTTAAAAAAAGATTGCTGGGCCCCACCCTCCTTAGTTCCTAATTCCGCAGGTCTGGGTGCGGCCTGAGAATTTGCATTTCTAAAAAAGTGTTGCTGGATCTGCTAGTCTGGGGAATGGCACTTTGAGAACCACTTCCTGTGGGCTGTGGAAGAGGTGAGGGACCATGCAGACAACAGGTATGTCACCAAGGGGAGGCCACTGATCTTCACTTAAGCAAGCACTTAAGCAAGTATAAATTGCCAATGTCCAGGAACTATGTTGGCTGTCCTTCTCTTGCTACCTGGGGAGGACTGTCCATCAACTGTAGCCAGCCTATGGAACCCCATTTATGCCACAAGACTTGCCAGCTCTCCAATCTACCCACTCCATGTGGACAACCCCCTTTGCCATGGTTCAGCACAATTGTGACCCCTCTAGAGCAAAGGGTGGGGGGCTTGTTCCCAGGGGGTAGTGCTGATAAACTCCTACACCCAGGCATGTTGGAGATCTCCCACCAAGTCAGGATGGTGGTAGAACATCCACCTTTGCTTCAGTAAAATCCCATGATTCCATTCCAAAGACATGGCTTAGCCACCTTAGTTCTTATGCCAAGGGTGGAAGAGGTCAGCTGTAACCACAGGGACATTGAGATATGGTTGAAGAAGTAAGAATTCTCTTATGGGGACCAGATGGAACAATGTTCAATGTAGGGAGTGTCCCTGATAAGACCAAGCTTGTTATTCCAAAGTTATTTTCTGAATCAGTACAATGTTTTCTCCAGTTTTTAATTAATTAATTAATTAATTTTTTAGAGACAGGGTCTCACTCTGTCATCTAGGCTGGAGTGCAGCGGTGCAATCATAGCTCACGGTAACCTCCAATCTGCCTCAGCCTCCTGAGTAGCTGGGACTACAGGTACATGCTGCCATGCCCAGCTAATTAAAAAAAAAAATTTTTTTTGCAGATACGGTGTCTGGCTATGTTGTCCAGGCTGGTCTTAAACTCCGGGCCTCAAGCAATCCTCCCACCATAGCCTCCCAAAGTGCTGGGATTACAGGTGTGAGCTCCTGGCTCTTCAGCTTTTACTTTCGGCTTTACATTCAAAAATGAAGAAGAAAAGAAAAAAGCATGCTGTAGATTTACAATTAAGCTTCAAAGTGAAGCAGAGATGAGGCTTAGAAGTTCTTTTTAAATATCTGTTTTTATTTTCCTCCAAGAAATTTCTGTTACTTACCTATTTAATTTCTTTCAGGGGCATTTTCATAACCAGTAGCCTGAGTTAGAGAGCACTTTTCTTTCTTTCTTTCTTTATTTACTTACTTACTTTAAGGCTAGTCAAGTGAAGCAGTGGGGAGGTAGAACCTTTAAATCTTAGAATAGCCCTAGAGATGTGGGAAGTCAACTACCATTTATTAAGCACCTACTATGTGTCAGGCATTCCACAAGCCTCTTCGTGGTCATTAGCTCATGTATTGCAGTAGAAAGTTTTGTTATCACTGGGATTATGACTGCCTGGAATATTTTCCTAGAAAATTTGCAAAAATATTTTTTAAACCAAAATGGTCTATTCAGAAAAAGCATTCCCCCACAGAGAAAATGACACAGATATTAAAGAATCCCGTAGGGCTGAGAACCTGTGTGGGCCATTATGCCATTGAAACTTTCTGGACCTCTTAGGCTGACTATAAAAACTCCTGGGGAGAGCTGGTTATTTAATTACACCACAAAGTTTTAGCAATTGCTTCTAAATGGTTTTTCCAGGCCTATAGGGCACCCAGGCTGGGTTGGTGTGTAGTAAGGCTAATTTTTGCCTGCTGGCAGAGACTTTTAAGTATTACTTTGTTATTGTTGTTGTTGTTACATGCAGACCATAAATTATATAGCAAAACAAAGCCATGTATTAGGCAAAGGACCAATATTTTTTTCTCTCTAAAATACTATATTGAACATTGGCCTTGAAAATGACTATGCTTGTTCATTTAACAAACATGTTTTTAGGCACCTACTACATGCCAGGCACTGGGTTTATGATGGTGAACAAAATAGACATAATCCTTGCCCTCAAAGAGCTGCACAGGTGGCACAAGAAAGTGATAATGCAAGTAAATCAATGTACAACCTGAAGCTGTATAATGAGACTTGGCTCTGTGTTGTATATATACAACCCCAAGTTGTATACATGAGAGGATAATATCAGGGGTATCATTTATAGTGGAAGTCCAGGGAAAATGACCTTAGCTGGGCCTTAGGCGATGAGGAAAAAGGGTTTAGGTAGGGAGCTGGGGAGGGGAACAGAGTATCTGCTAGAAGTAAAAGGTCCCTGCGATGGGAAGGAACTTGGCGACATCTGGGAACTGAATGAAGAGCAAGGTAGGAGAGAACAATAGGATTCTCCAGAGAACCTTACTATACACACCCTTGAACAACACGGGTCCCCTTCTACGTGGATTTTCTTCCACATCTGCCACACCTGGACAGCAAGACCAACCCCTCCTCTTCCTGTTCCTCCTCCGCCCACTCAGCGTGAAGACGATGAGGATGAAGACCTTTATGATGATCCACTTCCACTTAATGAGTAGTAAATGTATTTTCTCTTTCTTATGATTTTCTTAATAATATTTTTTCTCTATCTTACTTTATTATAAGAATATTGTATATAATATGTATAACATACAAAATATGTTAATTGACACATATGTATCCGTAAGGTTTCCAGTCAACAGCAGGCTATTAGTAGTTAAGTTTTGGGGGAGTCAAAAGTTATAAGTGGAGTTTTAACGGTGCAAGAGGTTGACACCCCTAAGCTCCACTCTGTTCAAGGGTCAACTATACATATATACACATACATATATACACACACACACATATACATCCACATCTGTATACACACATATATAATACATACACACACACATACACACACATACACACATATACACGTATATATGGAGAGAGGGACACAGAGATGTATTATAAGGAATTGACTTCCACTGTGTGCTGTAAGCTCAGGAAAGCCAGTGGTATAGTTCTAGTCCGAGGCTAAAGGCCTGAGAACCATGGGAGCCAGTGGTGTAAGTCTTAGCTCAAGAGCAGAAGATTGATGTCCCAGCTCAAGCATCCAGGCAGAGAGAGTGAATTTGCCCTTCATACCATCACCTTTGTTTCTTTTTTGAGACAGGGTCTCGCTCTGTCACCCAGGCTGGTGTGTAGTGGCCTTATAATAGCTCACCGTAGCCTCGAACGCCTAGGCTTAAGTGATCTTCCTGCTTCAGTCTCCCGAGTAGCTGGGACTACAGGCTTACACCCACACCTGGCTAATTTTTAAATTTTCTGTAGAGATGGGGTATTGCTGTGTTGCTCAGGCTGGTCTCAAACTCTTGGCCTCAATTGATCCTCCTGCTTCCCCCTCCCAAATGCTGGGATTACAGATGTGAGCCACCAGGCCTGGCCAGCTCATAGTATTTCTGCATTGAACCCTGAGTGCTATAATGAATCAGGCCACACAGGCCATGATGAAGGCCAAGGGAAACTTTCAAAGGCCTCTGAGCCAGGCAGGTGGCCTATACCTGTGGCTGGGACTCCCTTGACTACAGCCAGGTTCAAGGTTCCCAAGGTTCTAAACAGAACAGGTGCTAAACAGAAAAAATTGCTGTTGGACCTTTCCCTAAATCCCCACAGTGGGCTCCCTGGGTATTCCTACCTCACTGGCAAGTGGTCATGATTTTCCTCCTCAGTCCTGACAAGAGGAAGTATTGTTTGTATCCGACATGTAGAAGGATTAATAAGCAAGAGAAAAGACTCCAGTCTTTTGTGCAGTATTAATATTCAACAGCTTTGGGGCAGGCACAGGAACAGATTAAATGAATTGACTTTGAGACTTTGAGACTTTGAGAGCAGCTCAAAGTCTTCCCTCCTTCAAAAAGTATGTGCAGTGGTCCAGGGGTGAGTCCATGTAATTCACCAAAGGAGGAAGTAGTAGCTACACTCAGAATCAACTGGGGGGCTTTTAAAAATATATAGATGCCTGAGCCACACTGCAACCCATTTAAATTCGGGTTTCTGGGGGTGAGACCTAGACATGTTACCGAACCAAATTGGGGTCTGCTCACCCAGTGCAGCAAAGCCAGACACTGACACTGAGGTTTGCAGTGAGAGAAAGAAAGACATTTATTGCAGGGCACCAAGCAAGAAGAACAGGCAGCTAAGGCTTAAGACCCAAACTCCCCAATGACTTACAAGCAAGGGTTTTTATAGGCAGAGGTATGTTTCAGGAAAGCAGAAGTTACAGGCAAAATAAAAAATCAATACATGGAGGTTATACATGGGTTTGGTCCAAAAAGGCAGGATATCTTGAAGCGGGGGCTTACTGGTCATATCATAGGTAGATTCAGAGATTCTTTGATTAGCAATTGCTAAGGAAGCAAGGCCTTGTCTAAAAACTTGGGGTTAATGGAAAGGAATGTTAGGGTTTGACCTGTGGGTGTGACTCTCTCCAGGGCCCTTGGGAAGAAATTTAGAACAAAGACCAGCAGTCAGAGTTCAGTCCTCAGTTCTCCTGTGTCTGAGTCTATGTGATAGTGGTCAGCATTTTCAGTCTGGTTGGAGTCTGGGTTTCTGACAAACAACTCAAGAACATATGTTAAGATGTTATCTTTTAGTTTCTATAGGGAACCAGAACACCTTGTGACTCTGGCTTATTTGGGAGACTATTGTTGCTATCTTCTTGTTTATTAGGTTGCTGGTTTACTTTTCAAGGCTAGCTAGGTACCTGGAATTGCCCTGGAAGGGACTCAAGATTTTTTCTTTATTTCATGCTTGGGGGTGGGGGACCCTCCCAGCAGGCCCCTAAGAGGGGACACTGCTCCATTTCAGACATCTTTAATTTTTTGAGTCCAATTTAATCTATTTTTTCTTTTGTTGTTTGTGTTTTGGTCTTATCTAAGAAGACTTTGCCTCACCCAAAGTTACAAAGATTTGTTCCTATATTGTCTTCTAAGAGTCACATTTTAGCTCTTACATTACTGTGCAGTTTTTGAGGCATATGTCCAAAAATATTCATATAAAAATTGTACCTACAAAGTGTCATGCTCCTTCTGTCCAAAGTACGCATCTAGTTGGAGGGTCAAAACACAAGTGTGTTTATCGTCACTGCTAGTCTAGTGCCCAGGAGGTAGTCTTGGGTAGTGGTTAAGGGAGCAGATTCCAAAGTCAGACAACCTAGCTCAGGGGTTTGGCAAACTTTTTGTAAAGGTCCAAATGTCTTCGTAGTTCACGTGGATTCTGTCACAACTACTCACATCCGCCAATTGTTGTGGGAATGCGGCTATAGAAAATATATAAATAAATGAGCATGTTTGTTAAAAATGTATAGGGAGTGGGGCTGAAAGTCCCAAACCTCTAGTTATGCCTTGGTCTTTCTGGTGACCAGCCCCCATCCTGAAGCTGTGGGAGGCCATCAACCACCAGTTGTCTCATTGGCATATAAAAGACGCTCATCACTCTGAGAGTCCTAGGGTTTGAGGAACTGTTTGTCAGGAAAGGGGATGAAGACCAAGTAGTTTACTTTTTTTTCAAAGACACTAGCACTGTATGAAAGAATCTCAGGTAATACACTTGTTTGCTTGCCTAATTAATGCCTGTCTTGCTTCTTTGAATGCAAGCCCCACCAGGGCCAGGACCTGTGGGGTCCTCTGAATAGAACCCTCACCCACAATCTGAGGACGGCACATGAATTTAACCCATCGATTATAGTAACCAGCCCAGGAAGCCAGACTGCTGACCCTAGCAACTTAACTTGTAGGAAATCAGATCACTATCCCTAGCAACCAGTTCAGGAAGGCAAAACAATAATCTCTGTGAGGACTGGCCTCAAATGGCCAGGACTTGATTAATAACTGACGGCTTCCCTAATTTTTGCCCCCACTTTTAACTTAAGACCAACCAGAGAAAGCCAAATATGCATGCCCTAAGCACTCACATAGGACACCCCACTTCTAGTTAACCCACCTACAGCTTCCCCTGGTCAAACAGTCTCCAATCAGGACACACCAAAGGCTTCTTTTCCACCGCAAAGCTTTCCCACTTCTCTGCCTGCCTTGGCACCTTGGCCAAAACTCAAGTGAAGGTGGCTGAGCACCCTGTTATAGAAAACTCTAAATAAATAGTTTCTGTTTGTTCTATTTGGTTGGTCTTCATTTATTTCTACAACCGCCATCCTCGGTCAGAGCCTGGCACACAGGGAGTGTCTGGACAGGAGCTGTTGATGGCGTGGATGAACATTGCTGAAGAGGGGCCGGTGTGGTCCTTCCATTGTCTCCTTCCTGGACACTCAAGGCCACAGCACACTCGCTGGTCTCAGCCCAGCCCACCCTCTCTCTAGAACTCCAGACCCACCCGCACAGTGGCTGACTTCCCATCTTACCTGGACATCCACAGGCCCCTGGGACTCAATGTGTCCCAGACCCACTGGTCACCTCCTCCCTCCCTCTCTTGGTTTCCTGGCCCAGGATCCCCCCAGCGCCAGCTGGAACTTGGGAATCAGCCTGCCTCCTCCTCCCATGTTCCCCGACCTACGGTCAGTAAGTCCTGTCTGTTCTTCCTCCAGATTGTCTGGCAAGTCCACGCCCTCCTCCGCTCCTTTCCTGAGCCAGGCGTCCATTGCCCCAACAGCCCTGGACCTGTTCCAGCTGCCTGCAGTCTGGCCTGCTCCAAAGCAGCGGGGGCCATTTCATTTCCCTAAACAACCCACTTCAGACCAGGAGATGCTCCTGCTTAACAGCCTCTTGGTCACCCTTAGATGGAGTCTAAACTTAGGAGGCTTTCCAGAGCCCCCCCGACCTGGTCCCTGCCCACCTTTCCAGCTTTAACACCAGATCCAGCCTCCACTGTATCCACTTGGGGTAAAATCTGGCTCCCAGAACTCTGCAACACTCCCTGCCCGTCCCAGCTGTTCTCTGCCAGGCACACCTACCCTCCTTCCCTCGCCTACTTGGCAGGCTGCTCTTCAAGTCCCAGCAAGTCCCTGCCCCTTGGGTGAAGCCACCTCCTCGCTGAGCCACAATCCTCTAGATACCGATGGCTCTGGGCTCATTTTACTAGAATTAGATTTGTTTTTCAAATATATAAATTCCTATACATTTCTTGAGGGCAGGGATTTCATTTTTTTTAACCTTTGCCTTCTTAGAACCAAATACAACACCTGGCACTTGGCAAGTATCACAATGTAAATATTTGTTGAGCAAATAAATGTTTGCTAAAGAAATGAGCTGTATCAGGGCTGGGTTACCTAATAGAGCTTAGGACCAGTATCAAAACAGGGGTGCCCCCCGATTGTTTGGAAAGAATTTGCTATTTTATAGTTGGCTAAAAGCATTGAAGTGTCATTATGAGAAAATGAGGACATGAGAACTTTGGAGGACTTCTTTACATTCCTCTTACTGTTTAGTGTTTTTTGTATTACTATGTTCTCAACAATTACAGAAATTTTTATTAGCTTTTTAAAATTAGCATCCATGGGAGAGATTTCTTTCATATTTCCACCCCCCCCAAAATCTCAACCTCTATTGAGTAAATGTGTGTTTTAAATCTTATGTCTTCTTCGTTGCTTAGTTTCCGTGAAGCTCAGAGCTGAATTTGTGGCCCACACTTTGTAATTATGCAGTACCCTAGCACAGGGATTTCTGTCAACTACTTCCCAATTATTTAACCCTTATGTTCCTTCTTGATTTTTTTTTTTTTAATTAAAAAATTTTTTTTGAGACAGGATCTTGCTCTGTCACCCAGGCTGGAGTGCAGTGTGTGATCATAGCTCACTGCAACCTCAGACTCCTGGGCTCAAGGGATCTTCCCACCATAGCCTCCTGAGTAGCTGGGACTACAGGTGCGCTCCACCATGCCAGGCTAATTTAAAAAAAAAAAATTTCTGTAGATACAAGGTGTCACTATGTCGCCCAGGCTGGTCTTGAACTCCTGGGATCAAGCAATCCTCCTGCCTCAGCCTCCCAAAATGCTGGGATTACAGGTGTGAGCCGCTGTGCACAGCCTATACTATGTTTTTTTAAAAAAAAATGAACAGACTTTTTAAAGAGCAATTTTACAGAAACAGCAAGTTTACAGAAAAATTGAGCAGAAAGTACAGGGAGTTCCCATATACTCCCTTCTCTTTGTTTCCCCCATAAGTAATGTCTTGCGTTGGTGTGGCACATTTGTTACAATGGATGAAGCAATACTGATACATTATTATCAACTATAGTTCATAATTTACAATAGGGTTCACTCTTGGTGTTTCACATTTTATGGGTTTTAACAAATGCATAATGTCTCATGGATCCACCATTGTATTTTCATACAGAATAGTTTCACTGCCCTAAAAAAGTCTCCTGTGCTTCACTCATTCATCCCTCCCTGCCACCTTGCTGTTTAGTTTTACTTCTATTTTGAGTTACCTAAGAAAAAAGACAGGGAGGGATCATAATCATTTTATCTACCCTACTACCTTATAAAAACTTTCAAACATCCATAAAGTTTGAAAAAAGTGATACAACAAATACCAGTATACCCTCCACTTAAATTCAACAATTGTTAACATTTTGTTCTTTTTGCTCTCTATTATTTATTTATTTTGCCTTATGTTACTTATTTTATTTTATTTTATTTCATTCTTTGGAACCATTTGAAAGTAAGTTGCAGACATCGCGGACACTTGAGCACGCCTCGTGTGGGAATACTGACGTTCTCTGGCATCATCTCAAGGCCATCATCATACCTAAGGAGATGAAAAATAATTCACTACTGTCATCTAATATGCAGTCCACGTTCAAATCTCCCCAATTGTCTCAAGAACCCCTTTTATGACCACATTGTTTTCTCAGATCAGGATGTCATCAAAATTCATCTTTGGCGTGTATTTTTGTCTCTTTATTATCTTTATTCAGAACAGTCCTTCCACCTCTTTTTTGACGTTGACTTCTTAAGATATGGTGTAAAATATATAACATAAAATTTACCATTTTAACTATTTTAAAGCGTACAGTTCAGGGGCATTAGGTCCACACGCATTGTTGAGCAACTATCACCATCACCCATCTCAGGAACTTTTTTCATGGTGCAGAACTGAGACTCTGAAGCCATTAAACAAGAACTCCCCCATTTCTCCTCCCTCCCGTCCCCTGGAAACCACCATTCTACTTTCTGAATGACATTGACTTTTAAAAGAATCAGACTTTGTTTTTGCCTGAAAAATATCTCATCTTCTGAACTGTCTGATCACTTCCTCTTGGTGTTAACTCTCTCCCCTGTCTTTCCTGCAAACTAAAAGTTGGTTAGAGCCTTGATTACATTCAGGCTGTTTTAGGGCAAGGACTCCTCCTCATAGGTGATATTGTGTCCCTAACAGCCCATAATATCGGGAGACACACAGCCATTATATGCCACAATATTTGGGGTGGGTGTGGGGTTAAGGCTCGTGAAGGTTTTAATCCAGTCTTGAGTTGAATGAAATCTCTAGTCTTCTAGTCCTACCCCAACGGGTCTCTAAGATGATGTGTCCACAGTTATTGTAGTTGTCTGCAGGAAACTTCTTGCTGGCTTTTCTCCCAGCCCATGTCGTCTGCCTTTAGATTAATCTTTAGCAGTCAAGGATGGGAAGGACAGAGTCAATTAAATCAGCTGTAAATATCCCCTCATATTCAGAAGGCTACTTTAATCTTAAAATGTGTTTTTATCCTTTACTTTTTGATCACTAAGTGGGTATATGAATATCTTTGCTTTAATTTTATCTTCCTGGTATGTTTTCTTTCCAAAGGTGCTGGAGGAGATGATTTCAGAAAAGTTCAAAGAGTTGTCTTAAGATCTGGTCTCAATTTTAGTCTTCATCCCTAGTTCATGAATCAGAAATAGAGATGTCTAAATTGGCTTAAATTCTGTGCAGAAGGCAGGCAAATAAAAGACACTCAGATATCTCTGTGGAAGTTTGCAAAGTTGGAGTGGGTGGCTGGTTATAATGATTATGAAAATAGCTACTATTTACTGGATGCCTATGTATGGCTGGTCCAGTTCTCTGATTCTTGGATGCCTACTGTTGCACAATAATTCAATTCAATTCTGACGCCATCTACCTGGAGTTTGAGTCAGATCCCACAAGATAAAGGGCTCAGTTTCACAAGACTGCCCTAATTCAAGTGCCATTCACAAATCCTGGGCCACCCATACTTCTGAAGGACTGGCTATACATTTGGGGGTTCATGTGACCCCCTCTGCAGGTTTGATAATTTGCTAGAATGCCTCACAGAACCCAGGAAAATACATTACTCGCGTTTACCAGTCTATTATAAAGGATACAACTCAGGAACTGCCAAATGGAAGAGATGAAGAAGGCAAAGTATGGCGGGCGGTGTGTGTAGCTTCCATATCCTCACTGGGCACACTACCCTCCCAGTACCTTGATGTGTTCTCCAACTGAGAAATTCCCCTGTTTCTGTTGTTCAAGAGTTTTTTAAAAATTAAAAAAATTTTAAATTTAGAGTAGGGGCCTTGCAATGTTGCCCAGGCTGGAGTGCAGTGGCTATTCACAGGGACAATCATAGCAGTGCACTGCAGCCTCCTGGGCTCAAGGGATTTCCTGAATAGCTGGGACTACAGGTGCACACCAGCACGCCCTGCCAAGAGTTTTTATGGAGCTTGGTCTCCAGCCCGGAGGTCAGAGGGTGACCCTGAAGGTTCCCACCCTCTAACTACATGTTTGTTCTGCCTGGTGATCAGCCTCATCCTGAGGTCATCCAGAGCCCTGCCTTAGGTTGCCTCATTAGCATAAAATGATGTGTGATCAAAAGGTCTTGTTATGAATAAGAAAAGATACTCCTATCCTCAGTAAATTTCAAGGGTTTTAAGGATCCTGTGTTTAGGAACTGGGGACAGAGACCAAATATATTTCTTATTATCCTATACACTGTACCCTATGCCAGAGTCTGTGCCAATTGCAGGAGATCCAGTGGGGGTTGAGGGAACAAGAAAGACACGGCTTCTATTCTCACTGAGCTTGGAGTTTAGTGGGGCAGACAGAGCAGTAACTAGGGAATTGCAGGTGTGAAAGAGATATACAAAGAGTGGTGGGAGGCCCAGTGCAGTGGCTCACACATGTAATCTCAGCACTTTGGGAGACTGAGGCAGGAGGATCACTTGAGTTCAAGATCAGCCTGGGCAACATAGTGAGACCCCATCTCTACAAGCCAGGCATGGTGGTGCATACCTGTAGTCGCAGCTACTCAGGAGGCTGAGGCAGGAGGATGGCTTGAGCCCAGGAGTTTGAGGTTGCAGTGAGCTATGATGACACCACTGCACTATAGCCTGGGCAACAGAGTGAGACCCTGTCTCAAAAAAAAAAAAAGCGTGGTGACACAGGGTAGGGGTAAGTGCAGGGATCGGGTTTGACTCTCAGACAAGGTGCTGCTACCTGGGAGTGGGACAACATGAACAGCTATATATTGTATCGGTTAGGAATGCTTTCAGGTGCAAGTAAGCTAAATACCCACTGACTATGGCTTGAAAAACAAGAATCAGAGGTGGATTTACTGAGAAGCTAAGGAGGCTGAAACTTCAGGCCCCCCACTGGCTTGCATGGGTGACCACCAAACCCTAGAAAAGGCCCTAGCAATGTGTTCACATGGGCATCTGTTTTTGCAAAATTTGCAGGATACTTGAATCCCAGTTGGTTAAAACCACTATCTCTTTTCACTCTGAGGTCCCTCATCAGCTTCCCTTGTGTATGATGGTGCCGGAGGGCCACAGGCATTTATAGACTCCATCTATGGGGAAGCTGAATTGGGGATACATTTAGCGTGGATATATTTAGGTACTTCACAGTCACTCCTGTGAATGGTTATGCTGTTGCCTGGAGTCCAGTACAGAAATGGCTCCCAGAAATACTCCTACTGCACATACTGGGCCGACTCACCAGGGCGAGTGGCACTCATCATGGTGCCAAGGTGTGAGGGGACAGTGTCACAATATGTGGGGAGTGGAGGAGAAACAAGGTTTGAAATATTTACAGCCAGAAGTTTTTCCTATTAAAAAGGAATGCAGAGGTATATGGGGCAGCTAATTAATTATGCTTTTATGATATTTTCTGGGATCTTGTGATATCTGTGGTCCTTGCCAGCTTTTAAAATTTGTAAGGATGTTGTGATTTCTTACGACATTCTAAATAAATAATCACACATGCACCAATTTTACGTTCGTGGTTTTGTACTCTTTTTCTTAAACAAGGCCCCTCTGAATTGCTTAATTGTCCCCAGGCTTATTTTGCCCACATAAGAAGAAGGCTGCAGAGGACAAGGAGCCATCCAAGCAAAGAAGAGGGATCTGGATGATGTGTTGGAGAACGCCAAGAAGGCCAATGTTGTGGCCCTTGTGGCAGTTGCTGAACATTCAGGAGAATTTGTAAAGATTATGCAACTTTCAGAAAGGTATAGTGGGTTTGTCCTGCCATGCTTGGGTGTTCACCCAGTTCAAGGACTTTTACTAGAAGACCAAAGAAGTGTCACATTAAAGGATTTGGAGGTAGCTTTGCCTATTATTGAGAATTACAAAGACCGGCTGTTGGCAATTGGAGAGGTTGGACTAGATTTCTCCCCTAGATTTGCTGGCACAGATGAACAGAAGGAGGAGCAAAGACAAATCCTAATCAGACAGGTCCAATTAGCCAAAAGACTAAATTTGCCTTTAAATGTTCACTCACGCTCTGCTGGAAGACCTACCATCAACCTCTTCCATGAGCAAGGTGCTGACAAGGTACTGCTGCATGCACTTGGTGCTCAGCCACCTGTAGCGATGGAAGGAGTAAGAGCTGGGTACTTTTTCTCAACTCCCCCTTCTACCATAAGAAGTAAACAGAAGCAGAGAAACTTGTGCAACAGTTGACTTTAATTTCTACATGCTTAGAAACAGATTCACCTACACTAGGACCAGAAAAACAGGAACGGAATGAGCCCTGGAACATTTCCATTTCAGCAGAATATACTGCCCAGGTGAAAGGGATCTCAGTGAAGAAGTCATGGAAGTGACAACACAGAATGCATTAAAACTGTTTCCCAAGCTTCAACACCTGCTCCAGAAATAACTTCAAGACCATCTATTGCAAACCCAATCAACTGCAGGGGTCACCCTTTGAAAAAACGAAATGTTCTGATTAAGAATCTGAACTGAGGAAGCTGTTTTCTAGGGATATAGAAGATTATAATTTTAGAGAAATAGTTGCTTTAGAAATAAAACTGGACTTAGATGCTGAAACCCTGGGTTCTGATTCTAGCCTTATGCTGCATTTCAATTAGCTGAGTCCTGGCAGGATATTGGGAAAATATTGCTACTTCTTACATTGTCCCATTAAATAGAACCACTAT
This sequence comes from Daubentonia madagascariensis, assembly GCA_023783475.1. Taxonomy (NCBI): domain Eukaryota; kingdom Metazoa; phylum Chordata; class Mammalia; order Primates; family Daubentoniidae; genus Daubentonia; species Daubentonia madagascariensis. The sequence continues at coordinate 1,329,184 of JAKFHU010002505.1, read as the reverse complement.
CCGAACTGAAACCATTGCTTCTGGGAAGGGTGGCTCCCACAGGTAAGACTAAGCGCTACTGTGATGAGGATGAAGTAGGCTAAAGTTTGATCCTTCACCACCTGGTTTACTTGTCATAGGATATAACTAGCGAAGGGAGAGCGTCTGGCTTCTTATACTATCAGAAATCTTCTCTTTTCTAGATTTGTAAAATTGAACATTTAGTACTTCTAATTATTTCCCTTTAAGAGAAAAATGCATATAAGGTTTTCACACTGATCTTAGATGTTGACTTGTAAGGCCAACGGTGTGAATAACCACTATTAAACAACCAGTCCAAAAGTTTAGTTAATAAACTGGTTTTAAGTTCCGGTCTGAATTTTGTTGCTTATTTAAAACGGAAGTAGCTTTATTAAAAAGGTATCTGACAGAAAAACAAAAAGAAGGCGGCTGCAGTAGGTGGTCCTGAGGTTGGTTCAGTGGTTCAGTTATGTCTGGTACTACATGGACATTCCTGGGATTCTTCTGAGCCTCCCATCAAGTTGGAAGTGGGCTGCCACAGTGTGTAAGGACCACTTCCTTCTGTGACAGTGTCCAAAGCAGGAAGCCAGAGGTCAGCAGGAAAAATGACTTCTTCTGCCAAGAGAAAAAAAATGCTTTCCCCAAAGTCTCCTGGGCAGACTTTCCGATAGTGCTCTTTGGCCCCTAACCTAGACCAGGGGTTGGCAAAGTTTTCCTCATAAAAGGTCACTTAGTAAATATTTAGGTTTTGTGGGCCATTACAATTGACCCTTGAACAATGCCAGGGTTATGGGCAAAAAATTGGCATTTAACTTTTGACTCTGTAAAAACTTAACTACTAATAGGCTACTGTTGACTGGAAGTCTTACTGATAACCTAAACAATTGATTAACATATATTTTGTATGGTATATGTAGTATATATGGTATTCTCACAATAAAATAAACTAGAGAAAAGAAAATGTTAAGAAAATCATAAGGAAGAGAAAATATATTTACTATTCATTAAGTGGAAGTGGATCATCATAAAGGTCTTCATCCTCTTCATCTTTGGAGGGGGAGGAAGAGGAAGGGTTGGTCTTGCTCTCTCAGGGTGGCAGAGGTGGAAGAAAATCCACGTAGAAGTGGCCCCGTGCCATTCAAATCCGTGTTGTTCAAGGATCAATTGTACTCAATTCTGCTGTTGTAGTGCAAAGGCAGCCATAGATGATACATAAACAAACGGGCATGGCTGTGTTCCAATAAAACTTTCTTTACAAAAACAAGCCGCAGGCCAGATTTGGCCTTGCAGGGCCAGAGTTTGCTGACTTCTCTTCTAGACTCATCATGGGAGAAGTTATTTGCCATCCTTGAAACCAATCTAAGATTAGAATCTAGAATAAAACCCAATTAAAGGTCAGGCATGGTGGCTCACACCTGTAATCCTAGCACTTTGGGAGGCTGAGGTGGAAGGACTGCTTGAGGCCAGGAGTTTGAGACCAGCCTGAGCAACATAGTGAGACCCCCCCCAACTACAAAAAATAGAAAAATTAGCCAGGCGTGGTGGTTTGTGCTTGTGGCCCCAGCTACTCAGGAGGCTGAGGCAGGAAGATCGCTCAAGCCCATGAGTTTGAAGTTGCAGTGAGCTATGATGACGCCACTGCACTTTAGCTCGGGTGACAGGGTGTTTTGTCTCAAGAACAAAACAAAACAAAACAATAAAACCAATTAAAAAGTGGACTAAGGACATGCACAGGCAATTTGCAGGAGAAGCTGAATGTCTAAAAAAAAAAACAGGATAATTATTCAAAAGTGACATACATACGCTTCGGGGTGGTGAATGTGTAAGAGTTTGGAAACGCTAAAATTGGGGAGGATGTGAGGAAGCAAGAACTCCCTCACATTCTCGATGGAAAAACAAATTGGCATGACAATTTTGGAGAATAATCTGGCAATATCTAATAAACTGGAAGATTTGCGACAACCTTTGTCCTTGCAATGTAGCTTCTACTTTTCTATCTAGAAAGATACTTATGTGTGCAAAAAGGAGATGTGTACAAAAAAGCGCACTGCAATATTTTTAGTAATTGTGCAAAGTCAGATACAACCAAAAGTCTAAGTCTGTGCTCTCCCAGAGGCAGATCCCAGAAGATTTGAGAGTAAGTAGTTTATTTGAGAAATGACCCAGAAAGCATGGTAAGGGAGTGAAATTAAGTATATTTGAGATGGGAAAGGGAGGAGAGTCAACAAAGGTTATGTTTGTGAACAAGGTTATCATTGTGGGCAATTAAAGCTTCATCTCTCTGGGGATATAGAACATACCCTGGGTTGTCCCACTGAAGGGTGTGGAAACTAAGGTATTTATCCACCAAATCCCATCCACTTGCTTTTTTTTTTTTTTTTTTTTTAGAGACAGGGTCTCACTCTATCACCCAGGCTGGAGCGCAGTGGCACAATCATAGCTCACTGCAACCTCGAATTCCTGGGCCCAAGCAATCCTATTGCCTCAGCCTCCCAAGTAGCTAGGACTGCAGGCACGCACCACCATGCCCAGCTAATTACAAACATTTTTTTTTGGTAGAGACAGGGTCTTGCTATGTTGCCTAGGCTGGTCTTGAGCTCCTGGCCTCAAGTGATCCTCCTGCCTTGGCCTCGAAAAGTGCTAGGATTACAGGCTTGAGCCACCACGCCCAGACCCAAATCCCATCCCTTATTGATTGAGATCCCTCCTGGGAGCAATGATTCCCTAACACTTCCAGCCTGCCTCATGCACACTGAGCCATGTTCTAGCAGCCAGAGAACAACCCTGGATAGTGTATTAGTCTGCTTGGGCTGCCATAAGAATATATCATAGACTGGGTAGCTTAAACAACAGAAATTCATTTTCTCACAGTTCTGGAGACTCGAAGTCCAACAGCAAGGTACCAGCAGGGTTGGTGTCTGGTGAGGGCTCTCCCTTCGAGTTGCAGATGGCTGCCTTCTCCCTGTGTCCTCAACTGGCCTTTCCTCAGTGAGTGTGTGCACGGAGAGAGAAAGCACGAGCTCTCTGGTGTCTCTTCTTATAAGGACCCTAAACTTATTGGATCGGGGCTCCACTCTCACAATCTTATTTAACCTTAATTACTTCCTTAGGGGTCCCATCTCCAAATACAGCCATACTCGTGATTATGGCTTCAACAAATAAATTTTAGAAGAACATAAACTCTTAGTCCATAACAGATAGAGGTAGGTAACTGCTGGTGTGTTTAGATAGGTGGCCTCTGGATAGGCCAAAGGAATACAGGTGGGATACTTAAAGCATCTGCTATAATGTCGAACAATAGGGGAATAGATAACTCAGTTGTGCTAGAGTCACAGGCTGGAATGCTCTACAGCAACTAAATTGAATGAGTGAGAACTCCATAGGTCAACAAAGATAAATCTCAAAACTATTACACTGGAAAAAAAATTACTTTGAAGAAAGCATCTTGCAGAATCATATGTTCAGTATAATACAGTTTATTTAAAAGTTAAAATTCACCAAGCAATAATATGATCATGGCCGCACACATATGGAGTAGAAGTTTAAAAACATGCACGGGAATAACACAAACCAATTCTGGGATAGTAGTTACCTTTAGGAAGAGTGGGAGGAAAAAACGGGAAAATATCTGGCTTCACATTGTAACTACAAAGTTTGGTTCTTTTAAAAAAAAAATGAAGCGTGTATGGCAAAATTATAAGAGGTATTAAAGCTGGGTAGAGTGTGCTTATGTGTTTATAATAATGCTATTCTTATACTTATCAATGTTTGAAATATTTCCTTATCAAAAATGCTTTCTAAACAAGAAAAAAGCCTACTCATGCAGAGTTAAAATGGAAGGCAGAAGGTTAAGTACGGAAATCTGGAGAGGCTGTGCTATTACACTCACAAAACCTCTAATGATTCAGACACAATTGCGCTTTCTTTTAAGGATAGTCTTTGACACTGATTTTTCTCTGGCAGAAATCCCAATCTGCTGACTTGCTGGCCAGATACAACCATAAACATGCTTCATTTGGCCTTCACAGTATTACAATTAATTCTTTTAAAAAATGACCTATCATCACTTAAAAATCAGGAAGTTGTATATACAAGTTCAGATTTCTTGCATCTCTTGAAAAAATGGAAACATCTGATAACATTGAGCCTGACTTCCTAAGTGAAACCATAAGTTGGAGTTGAGGAGAAGCTGCCCCTTTAGATGGGTCACAGCTTGTGCCTCCAGTTTGTCATAATCCCCACTACTCCCTGTTGTCCCTGACAAATAGCTTGAGAGCTTGCTGACGTTGATTATCATGCTTTTGCTGTTGTTTTTCTTACGCTGGAGTTAAGAAGAATGTGAACTATTTCTTGCATCTCTATATCATAAAAAATAAGAGGGCTGGGTTGCATTGTGAGGGGTTTTCTCGCTCTTGGAAGATAACTCAACCAATCGCTATGTCAACTGACATAGATGTTTCTCTTTCTTCATATGATGAAGACCAGGGATCCAAACATCTGAAAAGCTCAGGAGGCACCATTTGCACCCATTGGAATGGCAGGTTTTGCAGTAATTGTTGCATACAGATTGTACAAATTGAAGTGCAGGGGAAATACTAAAATGTCCATTCACCTGATCCACATGAGCGTGGCAGCCCAAGGCTTTGTTGTGGGAGCAATGACTCTTGATATGGGCTATTCCACGTACCGGGAATTCTGGGCAAAACCCAAACCTTAGAAGAAGGGATGTTGCCTTGGTGTTGTTGGAGGACCTTGCTTTAGTTAGACATCTCATTATCGAGGTTACATATTTATGTTGAAAATAAATTATTAGAGTGGGTTCAGACAATAACACAGTATTTTGAATATTGGCTTCCTGTCTCGCAGGCTTGATTTGCTTGGCAACCAAATTACTAGTGACTAGCTCGCTATTTATAGGTCATTCAGGGGAATCAAGTTAACACAAAAGAAACATGTCACCTAAATGCACTTGATGGTGTTAAAATGTCCACCTTCTTAAACTGGTATGATGAAATCAGTTCTGAAGAAGACAGTAGGTCAACCCTGAAGGGACTATGTCAGCTCACATAATTGTGAAACCCAGGCAGTAAAATGATTTCAGCCATGGCTGGATCCAGGGCCTCGAATAATGTTAGTAGGAGCCAGTCTCTCCATTTCGTAGCCCTGCTTTCTTTTGCAGATAAGCTCCCTGATACGATAGGAACGTGAAGTTGACCTCCAAGAGCTACAGACTCCCAACCACCTTCATCCAACTCCGTGAAAAGAGACACTCATCCTTCCTATCTCTGGCAGCAAAATCTCAAAGCAGACTCTGATTGGCTTGAGTTGGGTCACATGTTCCATCCTAGAACCAACCACTGATTAGCCAGCCTGGGTCACATGTCCACTCCTTTGCCAGGGGAGGGCAGACACTATGAATTGATAGCCCCCATGGGACAAGTGGAATAGGGGTTGGCTGATTTCCTAAAGGAAGCGATCCTGGATAAACAGATCTCCCCATACTTTGCTTAATCCCAAACCAAGAGTATGCTGGCCCTGCCCACACTGACTCATGAGAGCCAATCACGTGCATCTTTATCCAGCTCCACATTCTTTTTTTTTTTTGAGACAGGGTCTGGCTCTGTTGCCCAGGCTGGAGTGCAGTGGTGTCATCATAGCTCACTGTAACTTCAGACTTCTGGGCTCAAGCGATTCTCCTGCCTCAGCCTCCTGAGTAGCTGGGACTACAGGTGCGCACCACCACGCCCAGCTGACTTTTAGTAGAGACGGGGTCTTACTCTTGCTTAGGCTGGTCTCGAACTCCTGAGCTCCAGACATCCTCCTGCCTTGGCCTCCCAGAGTGCTAGGATTACAGGTGTGAGCCACCATGCCCGGCCCCAGCTCCACATTCTATAACATCATATAGGTAGCTTGAAATCAGCCATGATGGAAGTATTTACACCACAGAAATTGGCAAATTCTGCACATCAGAGTTTTTCTTTCTGGAGCTGGCTGACAAACACTTGCCAGCCCCCCACTTTGCCCAATTGTATGCTCCTTTTCTTTCTTTTACCATTATACTAATGTCTTTCAAGGAATATTGGTCCGGAATTTTGTGAAATGTCCTTCAATTTGGATATGTCTGATGTTTTTCTCTAACATGCCTTCTTTTCTCAATTTTTTTTATTGTGGTAAAATACACATAAAATTTAACCATTTTTAAAGTGTACAGTTCAGTGACATTAAGTACATTCACATTGTGCAATCATCACCATCATCTACCTCCAGAACTTTTTCATCATCCCAAACTGAAACTCTGTCCCCATTAAATAATAACTCCCCATCTCTCCTTCCCCCTAGTCCCTGGTAATCACCATTCTACTTTCTATTTCTATGAGTTTTATACTCTAGGTACCTTACATAAGTGGAAGCATACAATATTTGTCCTTTGTGTCTGGCTTATTTCACTTAGCATAATGCTTTCAAGGTTAATCCATGTTGTAGCATGTGTTAGAATGTCCTTCCTTTTTAAACCTGAATAATATTCCATTGTATGGACAGACCACATTTTATTTGTCTATATTCTTGTGTCAACTACTTATTTTCCAGCCTGAGTCACATGCCCACTACCTTTTGGCTATTGTGACTAATGCTGCTATTAATATGGGTGTATAATATCTGCTCACCTTACTGCTTTCACTTCGTCTGGGTATACACCCAGAATTGAAATTGCTGGATAACATGTCATTTCTAGGTTTAATTTTTGAGGAATTGCCATATTGTTTTCCACAGCAGCATTTCCAACCCACTCCCAGGTGATGTTGAAACTGCTGGTCCTTGGATCACACTGAGTGACAAGTCTAGGCTATAGCCTGCTTGTGGTTGAGTAGGTCAGCTTATGCTAACACAACAACTCTATTCCATGAGCTTCTGAAAGGCCAGTTGCTCCAGGACAGGCCCCTGAAGTCCACTGCACTCCAGCCCCTTCACTATTTAGTGTAATACACACAGTCATTGTAATTGAACAGTGTCACGAGATCAATGCCTTCTGCTATGAAAACAATTTTTGTAGCTTGGCCTGAGCATTTACTAGCAGTAAGAGACTGTTACACAGCAGACACCTTATATTATCGTCTCAGTGCACATGTAAAAGGTACACATAAAATAAAATAAAAATAAATAAAAGGGAAAGTTCATGGGCTGATTTAAGTTATGGCTTCTTATGACTGAGTAAAGTCAGTATTTTGATGCTTTCCATAAATCTTTTGTTTACAATTATTAATCCCATGCCAGAAATATCACTTCTCAGAATTTTAACTTCATAGCCCATGTTGCTGAGGGTTTATTCTAATTTGTTTCTTAGAGTCTGGAATAATGTTATATTGGAAAAACAGACACAATAGGAATTATTGAATCCCAGGTGAAAACCCATTGAAAGAGCCACAGACCAAAACCGAAGGCCAACTAATACTCAAAGAAATGTCTTCCTTTTCCAGAACTGATAGTATGTGGAAGAGGGAAAAGAAAGCAACTGATACTAAACACTTAACAGGTATTGTCTTAGTCCATTTTGTGCTGCTATAACAGAATACCTGAGACTGGGTAATCTATAATGAATGGAAATTTATTTGGCTCATGGTTCTGGAGGCTGGGAAGTCCAAGATCAAGGGGTTGCACCCAGTGAGGGCATTTGTTACCCCACAGCCAAAGGTGGAAGGGCAAGAGAGCAGGAAGGAGTAAGAGCAAGAGAGGGCCAAGTTCGATTTTATAACAAAGCGACTCTTGAGATAACAACTTTAATCCATTTATGACCTAATCACTTTGTAAAGGTCCCATCTCTCAATACCATTGCATTGGGGATTAAGTTTCCAACACATGGACTTTGAGGGACACATTCAAACTGTAGCAGATACCAAGTACTCTTCTTCATGTGTTACCTTATTTAAATTTGTTAAGAATGATTTCAGAGGCCAGGCATGGTGGCTCATGCCTGTAATCCCGCCACTTTGGGAGGACTAGACAAGAGGCCCACTTGAGGCCAGGAGTTTGAGACCAGCCTGGGCACCAGTGAGATTCCATCTCTACAAAAAATACAAAAAAATTAGCCAGGCATGGTGGCACGTGCCTGTAGTCCCAGCTACTTGGGAGGCTGAGGCAGGAGGATCGATTGAACCCAGGAATTCAAAGTTATAGTGACCTATGATCATGCCAGTGCACTCTAGCTATCCTGGCAACAGAGTGAGACCCTGTCTCAGAACAACAACAACAACAAGAATGATTTTGGGTGCAAGCAACAGATTACTTGACTACAGTGGATGTATTTGTCAGCTATTGCTGGATAACAAACAATCCCTAAATCTCAGAGGCACATGATAGCAAACTTTTTCCTCACTCATACATATGTGGGTTGGCTGGGAATGGTTGCTCTAGATTGGGTTTAGCATCCGCCCATGGGTTTGGTTAAGTCCTTCTTCCCCCATCTCTTCTAAGACCAATGGGTTTCTTAAGGCATGTTCTTCTTATGGAAGTAGTGCTAGGCACAAAAGGGCAAGCTCAGCTGCACAAGCATATTGTAAGACTCTGCTTACATTTCATCCTTCAACATCCCATTAGCCAATTCAAGTCACATGGCCAAGTCCAAAATCAAGTATACTATGCCCTCCCTGAGGCCATGAATAGGTGAATAATTCTACTACAGGGCAGGAAATAATTGGGACCAACTTTCCAACATACTTTTGTGGCTTAGCCAAATAGGCATTTATTTTTTTCTCTCATAATAGGAAGTTCTGAAGTGTGAATTTGTTGCTGAGAGGCAGTCAATTGATTCTGGCATACATGTTTTAGTATGAACTCCATATAAATGGTATCATACTAAACCTATCTTTTTTACATTTGTGTTTTATACTCAACAGTATGTTTTTGAGATTTACCCATGATGATTCATATAGCTCTAAATAATTCACTTTAATGATTATACAATATTCAACTGTATAAATATACCACTATTTATTTATCTGTTCTCTGTGGATGACATTTAGGTTACCACTTTTTGTTGTTGTTTTTTTTTTTTTTTTGAGATAGTGTCTCACCCTGTTGCCCAGGCTAGAGTGCAGTGGCGTCATCACAGCTCACTGCAGCCTCCAACTCCTGGGCTCAAGTGATCCTCCTGCCTCAGCCTCCCGAGTAGCTGGGCCTACAGGCACATGCTACCATGTCCAGCTAATGTTTCTATTTTTTGTAGAGACGGGGTCTCGCTCTTGCTCAGGCTGGTCTCGAACTCCTGACCTTAAGCAATCTTCCCGCCTGGGCCTCCCAGAGTGCTGGGGCTGCAGGCGTGTCACCATGCCCAGCCCCTCTGTGTATTGTCTTCAGAGCACTTCACATAAGCAGTAATTTCATTCTTCTTCATTTGGGGGAGCGCCTGTGGTTCCCACTAGATTGAATCCTTCATGTTGCAGGAACCATATTAGTCTGGTTCACCCAGCTCTCAGAACAGGGGCCTGCACCTAGTAGGGTTCAAGCAAGGTTTGGGGAATGAATGAACGAATGAAGGACTCCAGGTGTGCAGGGCAGTTTGAGGCTCTGAGGACGGCTTAAATCTCCCCATATAGGTGACCCCTGCTCTGGTGGGCAGAAGGGAACCTGGGAGCTTGGGTGTAAGAATCTAAACAGAAGGCGGAAAACTCAAGAGGTTTCTTTCTGTGACATACCAGGGCTGTGCTTGGCTGCAAGGACAGCTCTTCCCAGCAGGAACACCGGGGGAGGGGGGCGGCTAGATGGTTCTAGCCCATCTGGCTCTGCCACTTGGGGGTTGACAGAGAGGTGGGTTGGTGAAGGCCATGGTTCCTGGCTTTGCCCCACTTTGTGTCAGCTGAGCAGAAGGTGGCAGAGTTCGGGGTCAGGTCTCATGTTCCCTGCAGACAAACAGCTATACTCAGACTAGTCCCAGGGCACAGGACAAAGGAGACTGACTTGGGCCTCTCCCCATTGGTAGCAGGAGCTCTTATTGTCCACCAAATATCCGTTCTTTTCCCTCTTTTCCTTTGCAGCAGATCCCACCTCCCCCTGTGGAAGTTAAAAATGCCAGCTGCTTGCTGCAATAGCTGGAGGTAGGCCAAGTTGGTGGAACAAAGAGACTCCAAATACAGTGGCTTAAACAAGATAGAGGTTTATCCCACATACCAGTGCAGAGCTGGCTGACAGCACTGCCACATTCCACATGAGTCTGCCATCTGTGGGTTCCAGGCTGCTGCTCCAGGTCTCACCACAGGGCCAGGGAGCTGCAAGACTTGGAAATGACAGGCATCATTTCTTCTTGCATCCCCACTGGCCAGAACTTAGTCACACGGTCATGCCTGGCTGCAAAGGAGACTGGGAAATGTAGTCCTTAACTGGGCAGCCACATACATAGCTAAAACTCTATGGCTTTCATCTAGAACAGGACTTGGCAATCTTTTCATGTGAAGGGCAGATAGTAAATATTTTAGGCTTTGTGGGCCATATGGTCTCTGTCCCAGCTACTCAACTCTGTTGTTCAAGCACAAAAGCAGCCATAGATAATATGTAAATGAATGGGCATGGCTGTGTTTCAATGAAATTCTACTTGTAAAAACAGGCAGCAGGCTGGATTTGGCCCATAGGCCATAGTTGGTCCCAGACCTGGAGATTGGACACTGGAGGACAACTAGCAGTTAGTAATAATCTTTTGTTTTCAATCCAGCTAGAGCATGGGGTATGGCCATGTGACCCAATCCCACCCAATGACATATAAGGAAAGGTTAGCTGGAAAGATTTTCTTCCCTAATGAAAATAGAGCCACGTGAGGAAAAGAAGGTCCCCCCCTCCCTGCCACCCCAATCTGCTTTGGATGCAGTCAGGTGAGGCCCCAGGGTTTGGAGCTGTGGCAGCCATTATATAACCAAGAGGCAAAGGCCGATCTGGAGCCTGACATTGCTGAGCTGCAGAATTAACCAGCCTTGGACCATTCTACCTCCTGACTTATTATGGGAGAAAAACAAACCCCTATTGTTTTAGCCACCTTACCTGTGGCCAAATGCCACCCAACCGACAGCCCATCTGTTAGGTCCTTTCCCTTTTTGCAAGCTCCCTCTCTGCCCTGGCCAGCCTGCTTTCCTTTCTTACTTCAAAGATCAAGTTATTTGCTCCCCTATTTAGGCCCACAAAGGCAAATAGCAATCATATCCTCCATGCAAAGAATGTTAACTGTTTATAAAGGCATTTTCCTACGTGCAGTCTCATTTAATCCTTACTCAGCCCTCTGAGTTAGAACCATTCATTCACTCATTCAGCAACTATCTCCTGAGTGCCAGGTGGGAAAATCCCTGTTTCACAGAGTACCTATATTTGCTTCCTAGGGCTGCCATCACAAAGTACCACAAACTTGGTGGCCTAAAAAACAGAAATATATTCTCCCATGATTCTGGAGGCCAGGAGTACAAGATCAAGGTGCTGGCAGGTGTGCACATCCTCCACAGGTGCTAGAAGACAATTCCTCTTCACCTGGTTCAGCATCTGGCAGCTCCAGGCATTCCTTAGCTTGTGGCCACATCATTCCAGTTTCTGTCTCCGTCCTCACATGGCCACCTTCTCTGTGTCTTCATTCTCCTCTTCTGTCTCTTAGGCACACTTGTCATTGGATTTAGGGCCTACCTGGATAATCCAGGATGATCTCATCTCAAGAGCTTTAACTTAATCACTTCTGCAAAGATCCTTTTTCCAGATAAGGTCACAGTCATAAGTCCCAGGGGTTCAGGACACGGACGTATCTTTTGGGAGACTACCATTCAACATACTACAGAGAGTCAAAGAAACTGGGTGACCTTCCGAGCAGATTGGACCCCAGACTCAGTGCTATGACTCCACTTTGAAGCACGATTCAGAGACAGAACCTGGCCCTGGAACTAGGATACTTGGGTTCTCAGCTCTGTCACGGGTTTACGGTGTGACCTTGGTCACAGCCTTCCCTTCTTTCTGGGCCTTACTTTTATCATATGTGCAAACCAGGTAGCTTATGGCCCATTTAGGCCTGCACATGTGTTTTGTTTGGTCGGCATAGTGTTTTTTGGTTTTTAAAAATTGAACCAGTTGCCAGCATTTACAAACTCTGGAAATTTCATAAGAAAGGCTGGATTTCCAACATTTTGTGAAAAATCAGTCCAGCCACCCTGAACCTACATTCCTGGCAGCCAGAGTGGAGGAACCCTTGTTCCATCTGGATCAGGCACAACAGTCATGGTCCCTGCAGTGCCCTCCTGGTCTACTGAATTCAATTTATGGTTCCTGATTGGCCCAAGGGCATTTGAGTTCTCAAATTGTGGCCTGAATGATCTCAAAGGACTCAAGTGAAAACCAATGGAAGTTTGGAATGTTATTCCCGGTATCTTAAAAGAAGGTTCTAGAAGAAAAGAAAAAAGCAGCAGTTATCAATAATATTGGAATGAGGTGGAGCAGAGAATGAGGTTCTAATGGCAGAGGAACAGACAATGGACCATTAATTTTTTTTTTTTGGGTGATAAAACTCCCATAACATGACCTTTACCATTTTAACATTTTAAAGTGCACAGTTCGGTAGGATTTAGTACTTTCAGAATGTTGTGCAACCACACCACTACCTAGTTCCAGAACTTTTTCATCACCACAAAAAGAAACCTAATACCTATCAAGTAGTTGCTCCCTGTCCCCTCTTCCCCCATCCCTGGCCACCACTCGTCTGCTCTCTGTCTCTGTGGATTTGAGTGGACTGTTATTTTGCAGGTGTCCTGTCCAGAGTGGGACCCCTCAGATCACAGACACTCTTATAAACGCAGTATTAAGAGTTTCCCTGCCAAGTATTCCAAGCTGTTTTCCCCTAAATCCTACCCTTTGTACCTAGGACAAATACAAACATCCCTGTTGTATGCTGAGAAGGAACTATTCTCAAAATGGAAAAGATTCTTGAACTGAAATCAGGATAATTCTAATTCTCATAAGTAGGAGGTTTTATACTGTCTTCCAATTGCAAGCAGGGGCCATGGAGACAAGTGGATAGGGATTCAAATCCTGGTTCCATCACTCACCAGCAATGTGACCTTGGATGAGTTATTTAACTCCCCTAAACCTCAATTTTCCCACTTGTAAAATGGAGATAAGAATATGCCTACTCAAAAGGGTGTTGAGAACATTATAAAAGAAAACACATGTGATGCACTTAACATAGTGTCCGGTTGATACTCAGCACTCTGTAAATGCAGCTGTTATAAGGACTACCCCTCATTTAGTCTCTGAAAACAGTTTTCAAATGCCTGAAGAAAGAAAAGCTCTGATTTTGTTTTAAAGAAGATTGTGATCCAAGTTGATAAATTAGACTTGCCAAGAGAAACCCAATCTGGTATTTAAACTGGATTTTGTGAAATGCTTTTGGTTAACCTCATCCTCAACAAATGCTACTCTGCTTTCACCTCTCCGTTTATTATTTTATTTATTTTTTTGTAGACATGGGGTCTCACTATGTTGCCCAGGCTAGTCTCGAAATCCTGGGCTCAAGTGATCCTCCCACCTCAGCCTCCCAAAGTGTTGGGATTACAGATGTGAGCCACCGCGCCTGGCCATTCAAATTTCCACCACCTCATACCTCGAGATGGTGCTCTCATTCATTCATTGGTTCATTCAGTCATTCATTCTTCACTGAAATGAGAAAAGTGACAATCTGGATTTGCCTGGGCCTGTATCTCCCACCACGTCCTGCACCCACCCCAGGCCCTGACGCAGGATTCCAGCTCTCCCTGGGCAAGCTGAAAGGGAAGTGCAGAATTCAGGCAGGCTCTGCCACAAACTCATCATGTGACCTTGAGCAAGTCCTTTCTCCTCTCTGCCCAGGAGCCTATCTACAAAGCAAGGATGTTGCACCCTGTACTGGACCTGAGATTTTTCTTGCTTCCCTGGGAACCACCCAACAGCTTATGTCCCCAACAGCTATAAAGTTTCCACAGGAGCAGCTACTGTTTACCATGTCATCCTGATCCCCATTTTCCCAGGGGTGAACATCTGCAGGTAGACTTGGGTTAGCACACCTGCAATGCCAATAAAGAGTGGCCAGGTTCTTCATTGACTTCCGAGTATTGGCTGTGGCCTGAGATTCAGAGTCTGGTCATTCAGACCAATGCCCCAAAGTCCCATAAAGAAGCAAAAACCAGGACAGTGAGAATTCTCAGGGTAGAATCCAAGGGCTCTAGCCTGTGAGACGCCTTTCTGTTTTCTCTCTTCCCATCCTGCAGATTAAAAAGGCCCTACTGCTTCTCGTAAACCCCAGCATACTCTGAGTCCCAAAGTAACATCACTCAACACAGTTGTCAAATTGTGACTGGCTGAAACAGGGACAAGATTGAAGACTTTGAAAATGGACAGAGAAGACAGACACATCCAGAAAGAACAGAATGACCCAGCAGCATCCAGCATCTCTGTAGACTGAACATGTCTCATATGTATAAATTAATAAGGATATAGGACTTGCCCACACAGCCAGGGCTGGGATTCAACCCCTGGGCACCTGGAAACTTCTGCAGTACAATATTGCCACCTGGAATTTCTTCTTTACCTTGGCATGTGTCTGCCAGGGCATTTTCCACACTTTGTTTATTTGTCTGTCCACAATTTTTCTGTCTCCTCCCCTCACCCTATTAGGATACCAACTCCATAAGGGCAGGGCTTTTTTCTTTCCTTTTTAACTGAAGTGAAATTCATGTAACATAAAGTTGACCATTTTAAAGCGTACAATTCAGTGGCATTTAGGACATTCACAGGGTGGTATAAACACCACCTCTATCTAGTTTCCAACCATTTTCATCACTCCAAAGGAGACCCCAACCCCATGAAGCAGTCTCTCCCCATTATCCTCTCTACCTGCATTGGCAACTGCAATCTGACTGTATGGATTTGCCTATTCTGGACATTTCATGTCAATGAAGTCATACAATATGTGACCTTTTGTGTCTGGCTTCTTGCACTCAGCAGAATGTTCTTCGAGGGGTATCCACATCGTAGCATGGATCACTACTTCATTTCTTTATGTGGCTGACTAATATTCCACTGCATGGATAGACCACATTTTGTTTATCCATTCATTCTTTGATGGATATTTGGGTCGATTCTACCTTTTGGTGATTGTGGATGAGGTGGGGCTTCCCTTGTCTGCTCCTTTTTTCCCCAGTGCCTAGAATGTTGCTGACCTGAAGAACGAGGGTGGGCCAGGTGTTAATCCTCCGCAGTAGGTAACAGTCAGTACCCAAAGGCTTAGAGATCTGAGAGCAACAGCAGAAGAAGCCATTATGGGGGAGGAAGGGAGGAGGGCCCGAGTGAGAGAAAACCTTTCTATTTTCTACCTTTGGTGCTTGAAAAACTGAATCATGGTGGTCACAGGAGAGAAATATCTTTGTGCCCAGTTCTGAGGAAGGAGGTTATTTATCATCGGATAATAAAGGCAAAATGATGCATTAAGGATGTTGGGAGATTCACAGTAAATAAAACTAGGCGGAGAAGGCAGATCCTACCCGTCCGGGCGAGCTCCAGGGAGAAAGTCATTGAAATCCAACTGCTTCCCCACAAAGGACTTCATTAAATTGTCGAAATTACCAGGAGTCTACTGCAAAAAAAAAAAAAAGAAAAGAAAAGAAAAGAAAGAAAGGACAAGGGGAGTAATTTCTCTTTGACTGTGGATGCAATTTGGAAGAAATTAAATTGCAATTAAGTTCGTTTACTTACGAGCACACAGAGCGGGAACACCCTGTGGGGACCCCTATCAGCCTTTTGAAAGCAAGACGGCTGTTCGCTCGGGAAGCCTCCCGGGGGACCGCCGGCTCCTTAGCGAGTTTGGCGGCCTCGGCGCGCCCTCTGCTGGCCGCGTGTGCAAGGGTTGGCACCTGCCCTCCGCTCCCGCTCCCAGGGGCGGGACAGGCGTGATTTCTGCCCCACGAGGGATCCGCAATTTAACTCACATGGACGCTGGAAAGTCCGTCTCAGCAGGTGCCCCTCAGGGGTGCAGGAAGGGCTATCTAGGTCAACTGCTTTTAAAAATTGTAATTATAATATGAATTATGATTATGATCATAATTTCAAATAGTTTTGAGATCATAAAAGGAAGAGTCGGTTTCCTGGACCAGTTTTCTCACACCCAGATGGAATTATTTGTGTATTTCAGAAAATTCCAGGATTTTCCTATGCATATGCTAGCATATCCTCACCGCCCCGCCTCCCCACACCATAAATTTTAATACCATAAATTTACTGTTTGACACTTTTCCTCCTTGACCCCTTCTCTTTACGAGTGTATGTTGGGCAGATGCCCACCTGAGCACATGCAGATCTACCCCACGTTTTCCAATGGCTGTATCCATCTTACATTTCATGGATATACCATAATTTATTTACCAGTCCCCTATTGATGGACACTAGATTGCTTCCTCTTTTTTAAAATTGTTAACAGTGCAGCAGTGAGCACCCTCATACTTGTATCTTTGCATACCGGTGTGCGTATTCCTGGCAGTGGGAAGGGCACATTACTGCCGAAATTATAAAGCTGAAAAAACTGTGGAGGACAAGGTTAGTGCCTTTCTGCGCCCTTCATCTCACAAACATTCCCTGAGCACCTCCTGGTTGTCGGGTGGGGAGCTGAGGACACAGAGATCTGTAAGTTGTGGCCCCCAACCTGAGGCATTCAGGGTGTATTTGGATAGATGAACTCTTCAGCAAATTGACACCTGTGAGTGTCTATATAAGGGGCAGAATGGACTGTATGTAATGTGGGGACACAAAAAAAGTTATGATCAAGCCTGGGAGAAATCAGGAAGGCATCTCAGTGAAGGCAGCAAGACTTGGGTGTCAGAAGAACTTCCTAGCATGGGACAGGTAACATTGTTTGCACGTGCCCAGAAGTGGGAAGCACCTGACAGTCCTTAACCCAATGTGGCAAAGCGATGGGAAGGGTTAATCAGAAAAGGGGTGGGGCCAGGTAACTGGGAGCCTTGGGAATCATTCCAGGGAACTTGGGTCTCATCTTGTATGACAAGGTTTCTCAGAGTGGGATCTGGGGACCACCTATTTCGGAACCTTCTGGGGAAGGAGGAGGATATCTTTATTTAAAAATGAGGAACCCCAGGGCCCACCCAGATCTACTGAAGAACAGGATCTGGAGACAAATCCTTGGAATCTGCATTTTTAAAAATCAAGCTCCCTGGGCCGTTTTCAGATTCACTCTGAGTCTGTGAACGCTGTTGTTGGCAATTGTAAATCCACAATTTGCAAACAAATGATTTGTTACCAGGTGCCAAAGTTCATTTTAGTCATTAGTGAGGGAACCTTTCAGAAGCAAAAAAGCTGGTTTGACGCACATTTGAGGGACAATTAGGAAAAGAATGCAAAAGTAAGATTGTTACATTAGATGTGAGACTGGTTAATTTCCTGCAAGGCAAAACCCAAAAATCATGTTTGGGGTTAACTTTATTGCTGGGCTGTAAAATCATAATTTACCACAATCTTACAGAACAGTAAAGAGACTGTGATTTATTGTAAACTGTCCAAAATCCTGTGACAAAAAAGCTATATTCTCCCAGAGTAGAGGTGTGCCAAGCAGGATAATTAGTAAATGCTCTAACCCAGGGATCAACAAACCTTTTCCATGAAGGACCAGATAGTAAATAATTTAAGCTTTGTGGGTCCAACGTCTGTGTTGTGATTACTCGACTCTGGTTTGCACAGAGGCAGTCATAGACAATATTTAAATGAATGCATGTGACAGTGTTCCAACAAAACTTTATTTACAAAAATAGGCAGCAGGTTAAATTTGTCCTGTAGCCATAGTTTGTTAACTCCTGCTAGGATTTAAATTCCAGACTGTGCCCTGAACCATTAGGTGCACTGCCTCGGGAGCCCTGCCCCAGGTGCACTGTCCCAGGTACACTGCCACAGGTACACTGTCTCAGGTACACTGTCACAGGTGCTCTGCTTCAGGTGTGCTGCTTCTCTCTTTAGCCATCTACTTCTCTATTAAAGCACAGACACCAGCCAATGGTGGGTCCTAAACCTCTTGGGGCGTGCCAAGGTTGAGAAGTTGTGCTGGGCTCAAATGCCATGAGTTGTTTTTTGTTCTGAGGAGCCTGATTCATCTCTAATTCCTCCCCCCCATCCCCCCACAAAGCCAGGGACAGTCATTTCACAGAGTAGTGAAATCCAGTGCTTGAACGCCTTTACACACTAACCTGGCTGTTGACTCTGAAGCAATTATGGAAATTCCAAGTGAGAGCTCCATTTTTAAGGGCAAGCATCAAGCCCTTGTTGCCACTGGCAAACCGTCTGTTCTTATCAGAAAATGCCAAACTGTGGGACTATGGAATATTTTTGTTCTCTTTGTAGTAGATGATCTCAAATTACACAGGATAATTCATGACCACTTTGGGTTGCATTATACAATCAGAAAATCACCAGGTCAACTGGGGCTTTGGGTATTTTCATTAAAAAAGTCAAAAGCCCTTGCTAATGAGAGTTGTACCAACTGAATTTGCCATGACTGGTGATTTTTGCCCCCTGCATCCTAGCCATAGTGCAAGTGAAGCAGAAATACACAAACAAGGACATTGGCCAATAGCCTAGCGCTTAAGGAGACATGTCCAAGGCTGTCCTGTGGATGTGCAGAGTCAGGCTTCCAAGGAGGCTCACTCACATGGGTGTTGGCTGGTGGCCTCAGTTTCTCACCACATGGACAGAACCACAGGGTTACTGCAGTGTCCTCACAACGTCATGGCTGACTTTTCCCCAAGTGAGTGATTCAAGAGAGAGCAAGGAGAAAGCCACAATGTCTTTAATGACCTCGACTTGGAAGTCCCACGCTGCCATTTCTGCAAGATCCTCTTGGTCCCATAGCCCTATTCAACATGGAAAGGGACCACACGGTGGCATGAATACCAGACGACAATCACTGGCAGTCATTTTGGAGGCTGGCCACCCCAGTTACATTCTAGGGGACAAAGTGAGTATGTCAGGAGTGTAGTCCATCTGGGGGCAGATGCGGCAAGAATTAAGGATGGAAAAGCAGTTAAGGCTGAGAAGGTCTATGTAAGCCAAGGTGAGAGTTTTAACTGGGAACCAACAAACATTATCAAGACAGGAGTGTGACATGATCAGTTGGCATTTTAGAATGCTTGTTCTGCTGGTGATATCTCCAGAAGATGGAGAGAGAGATGAGGGACTGGAGGCAGGAGACCCACTTAGAGACTGTCGTAGTGGTCCTGAGTCTACACCCAAAATAAGTGACTTAGGCAAAGATCTCAATCAATGGAGGTTTACTAAGCTGAAGTTTGAGGACACATCCGAGAAAAACACAAGCCACAGACACATCTGTGACTGTTTTTTTTTTCTTTTCCAGAAAAGGATTTGGGAACTTCAGTATTTAAGGAAAAAGAGCATACAGAAAGAAAACAGGAGGAGGGGGTGTGGGCATTTTGGCAGACAGTTACATTCTTGTGAGGCCCAGGAGATCTGCATTTCACATAAGATAAGGTGAGTGTTAGGAGAGAAGAAGGGAGTGGAGGAAGCATCAATTATGCAGATGTCCCTGGGTAGGTGGAAGAACAATTGATCTGGTCTTGTCTCTGTTCTGCACCTGGGAAGATAAACTTGTAATTAACATTTTATTAGTGTGGAATGGAATGGACTTTCGTTTTAGGAGCTAGACAGCCTGTAGACCTAAAGTTGCAATTTGCGTGTCCTTATTTATGGGAGGCCAGCAAGGAATTTCATTATGAATGATCTCTGGGGGCCAGTCCCTGTAGATACCTGAGGTCTTTTACCTTTCTGTGGGGATCTGGCTAATGCATAATATTAGTAATAGCTATTCATTAGGAAGGGGTGTCGCACGATAGCTTCCAGGCTTGACCTTCCATTTTGCATAAGGAGTTGGGGTGGGGTGGTCCTGAGATTTTTGTTTCCTTTTACAGTCCAGATGGAGAGAGAGAATGAAATGCTTAGGAGACAGGTAGGCTGCTGTACCAAAGAGACCTCAGAATAGGGTATTTATTTCTCTCTCTTGTAACAGTCCGCATTGGAAGGGCTGGAATTGTGGCATGAAAGGGTTGGGGACCCAGGCTGCTCTGGCTCCTGCCAGCACATCTGCATTCCAGCCAGAGAGGAGAGGAAGGTGTCAGTGAAGGGCATGCTCCTCTTCTTTAAGGGCACACCCTGGGAACTGTATGCTCGCTTCTGCTCACATCCCATTGGTCAGAACTCAGTCACGTGACCACACTAGCTGCCAAGGAGGCTGGGAATGGTAGTCTTTATTCTGGATGGCCATGCGCCCACCTAAGATTCAGAAAGGAAGAAAGTGAGGTTAGTTATTAGGGACAACTAGCCCTCTGCGTCCAGCAGCGGCAATGTGGAGTCAGATGAGATGCCAGAATCAAGTGCTCATTCTGAGGGAGATATAACAGGATTTGGTGATGGAACAAATGAGGGGGATGAGGGAAAGGAGAACATGACAGTGAGGTTTCTAACGTGTTATGGTTTCAGAAGACGCCCTCGTCCCCCTCGGTTACTGAGAGGCGCCTCTCCTTCCCCAGCAAATGTGAAACCCCCATGGTCCTTCTTTGCTACCCAGCTCATTTGGGCTGCTCTCCAACCTTAAATATATTGCCAGCTGCTGTTTACTTAGGAAACGAAAACTAATTTTAGTGTTAGCTTTAGCAAAACCTAATCTTGAAACAAATCAGCAGCTTCTGCTGCTGCACAAGAGCAAGGGCTTCAGAGTCAGACAGAAATGCCTTTTGACTTATTCGCTCTACAAAGTTATCTCTGTATGCTGTGGCCCAACTCTACTATGGAATTAAAAATAACTATTTTTCCCCCTTAAGTTTTGAAAATATCATGTTCATTGTATTTGCTCTTTCCTTCGCCTGGGATGCTTTTTCTTCATATCTCTGCTCAATTGTCACCTCATCAGTGACAGATGGTGATCTCCCTCTGTAAACTAGCAGCCCATTCAACTCTGCTTGGGTGAAAAATCAACCAGTTTGATTTTCTTCATAGCACCTATGATCATCTGGCAAATGATATATTTTACTTGTCAAGTAGTTTATTATATCTCCTCTCCCCTTTGACAGAGTACAAGACCCATGAGGTCAGTGACTTGTGCATTTTGGTCACTGCTTTATCTCCAGGGCCTAGAAGAGTGGAACACCCGACATCTATTTGTATAGTGGTTGTCAGCCAGGGTGGCCAAGGTGGAAGGTCTGGGAAATGGACCCTTCAGAACCAACTTTCTGAAAAGTAATTTGGCTTGATTCTTTCTTTCTTAAAATTAAAACAAAATTTTCTTTCTTTTTTTCTTTTTTTAGAGATGGGGGAGGGGGGTCTTGCTATGTTGCCCAGGTTGGATTCGAACTCCTGGGCTCAAGCAATCCCCCCCACCTTAGCCTCCCAAGTACCTGGGATTACAGGCACAAGCCACTGTGCCTGGCTGAGTCCCTTTCTATATGTTTATCCTAAGCATAGAATCAGGAATGTAGACAAATATTTAGAATAGAAGTTGGCACACCTTTTCTGTAAAGAGCCAGATTGTAAATATTTGAGGCTTTGTGGGACATAAGGTCTCTGTCGCAACTACTCAGCTCTGCCTTGAAAGCAGCCGTAGACAATATGTAAATGAATGCTTGTGGCTGTGTTCCAATAAAATTTTATTTAAAAAAAACCAGGCAGTGAGCTGCATCTGGCCTACAAGCTGTAGTTTGCTGACTTAGATTTAGAACAAAATGCCAATTATAATGGCAAATATTGTGAATATTCCAAATATCCAACAACTGGGAATTACTGAAACTGTAGGGCATCCATAAGATGAAAAATGATGCAGCCATCAAAAAATGAAGTTTTTAAAAAAAAAGTCAATGAACTCAGAGCATAATCTAGTGAATGAAAGTCAGTTTAGCTGTTAATTAAGACCCTGAACTCTGGAGTGAGAGAAATGTAAGCTTGAATCCAAACTTGGGCATTTCCTGGCTGTTTGACCTTGAGCAAATTGTCAAGGTCTTTTCTCATTTGAAAGAGGGAAACAGAAATATTATGTATCTTATAAGGTTGTTGAAAGATAATGCATGTAGCACATCACTTAGTGTATAATAAGTACTTAACAAATAATTGCTCTTAAGTGAGGAATTCAAAATGGATTTAATTTTATAGGTTCATGGATTACCAATGCTGGAAGGAAACTTTCAATGGCAAGTCCCTCAAAGTGGATGCTCAGTAAATGTCTTCCTCAGTTTCCAAAAAGCTAGGGAAGGACTGTGATTGGGTCATGTTGAATCTCATGACCACATTTTGGACCAATCATTGTGTCAGAAAGTTGAAGTGCTATAGTTTGGCTCAGACTTGCTCTTGTGCCTGCACCTGCAACAGGCAGGACAGCAGTACAAACTGGCCAAGAAGCACATTACTGTAAGTTCAGCAGCCATTCAATGGGTCTTTTCTATAAGCACCCACATGTGGCAGACTGATGAAAATGGCAGGTGGGTCCCTGCCCTGGTGGAGCTTACAGTCTAGTGGTCTCTGGGGAACTTGCCAGACTTTGGCACATAGTATAGCAGAAAAATTTCTAAAATATGTATCCTGGAGGTCACTTTGTATCACCCACCGTGTTCCAGGGAGGCTGAGTTTCACGGTTACTGTTTTGATTCTTTTGAGCCCTTACGTTATAGTACTGTCATGCTTTGCTTAGTGACGGGGAGACTTTCTGAGAAATGCATCCTTGGGTGATTTAGTTATGGTGTGAATATTACAGAATGCACTTACACAAACCTAGGTGGTATAGTCTACAATGCACCTAGGCTATATGGTATAGCCAATTGCTCCTAGGCTACAAACCTGTACAGCATGTTCCTGTACTGAATACTGTAGGCAACTGTAACACGGTGATGAGTATTTGTGTATCTAACCATATTTAAACACATAAAAGGTACAGTAAAACTAGAGCATAATCTTTCGGGACCAGCATTGTATACGCGGTCTGCTGTTGACAGAAACATTGTTATGTGGTGTGTCACTGTGTATATAATGCAGTAATTTACAGTGGTAGGGGCTGAGTATTCTGGTGTAAGGGACTGTGCTTTTAATGATCTGATTTTTCTTTCTTGCTGTTTCCCTTCCTCCTCAGCCCCTACATAAAACTCAACTCTCTGCCTTAGGCTCTCTGTCTGTTTTTCCCTCTCTCCCTCCCTCAGAATACTCTATAACTTTCTCCAGTTATAACTGCCCTGCTGTGCTGATGATTGCCACTCACTGGCTCATGGTGACCTGGCATCTTTGCTTTACTCACATTTTTACTCTTAGTGCATTTAAAATCTAATTCAACTTTCAAAGATCCCTGTACATCTCACCCTTCCAAAACCAATCTACTGCGTCCACATTTGTCTGTGCATCAACATCTTGTTGGATGTTGAAAGAAAATACAGATTTCCTGGGTCCCGTCATAGTCTTATGGACACAAATCTCTGGAAGTGGGGTTTTTGGTAAAGATTATTCCAACAAAATTCTTACAGGGGATCTGATAAACAGGCAGGTTGGGGAATCACTTGTCACTGTTGAATTTATTACACTTGTAATTTTACATGTGAATGAATGTCTGTATCTTCTACCGGATCCTGAGCTCTATGGACATGAGACTGTTTCCAGCACATATTATGCGTTCAATTATGTATTTATTGAAGACAGGAACAAATATCTAAAACGGGCATCATATGGTGATGAGGTTCCCATAACCAACCAGCAGGTGGAGCCAGAGGCCAGGCCACTGTCTAGACCTAAACCTGTGTTATTCTCTGTAAGACCCAGATCACCGGGCGGGGCTCGGGGATTTACATTTTTAAAAATTGGTTTTATGAATAATCCTACAAATTTATGAAAGGATTTCTGCTTACAGCACATTAAAAAACCTTTTGGATCAAGCTGTATGAGAACTTGAAAAAAATAAAAAACCTTTTGGAGATCAAAATGGAAACATTAAATGGATTTCCCTAGAAGAAGAAGAATTTTTCCTTCCTCCAAGAATCTTATCTATTATTTTTGAAGAGCACTTGGTATTTGAAACGTACATATTTTAAAAATAAATATATGGTGTTACTGCCTGCACCTTCCTGGGCCTTGGTTCTTACTTCTGCAAATGGAGGAGTTCAAACAGATGATTTCTAAAGTCCCCTTCCAGGCCCGGGGGGTGGCTCACGCCTGTAATCCCAGCACTCTGGGAGGCTGAGGCGGGAGGATCACTTGAGCTCAGAAGTTTGAGACCAGCCTTGGCAAGAGCGAGACCCCATCTCTACTAAAAATAGAAAAATTAGCTGGGCATGATGGCGCACGCCTGTAGTCCCAGCTACTTGGGAGGCTGAGGCAGGAGGATCACTTGAGCCCAGGAGTTGGAGGTTGCAGTGAGCTATGACAATGCCCCTGCATTCCAGCCTGGGTGACAGAGTGAGACTCTGTATAAAAAAGAAAAAAAAGTTCCTCTCCAGTCATAGGGGGCCCTAGGGGGAGGTCTCATAAAGTTCTGTTTCTTGATCTGGGTGCTGGTTATACAGGTGTGTTCAGATTGTAAAAATTTATCAAGCTGTATGCTTATAGGTGCACTTTTATATGTGTATGTTATACTTCAAAAAGGTAAAAACAAAAGGCAAAATCAATAAAGGCCCAATATTAGTTTCCTATCGCCACCATAACAAATTATCACCAATTTAGAGGTTTAAAACAATGTAATTTATGGTGCAGCCACCATGGAAAACAGTACAGAAGTTCTTCAAAAAATTAAAAATTAAAAAAGGAATTACTATACGACCCAGCAATCCCCCTCCTGGGTATATATCTAAAATAATTGAAAATAGAATCTTGACGAGATATCTGCACTCCTGTGTTCATTGCAGCATGATTCACAATAGCCAGAAGTAGAAACAACCTAAATGTCTGTCGATAGATGAATGGGCAGACATAACGTGGTATATACATACAATGAAATATTATTCAGCCTTACAAGAGGAAATCCTAGTCCTGTCATATGCTTCAACAAGGATGAACTTTGAGGACAATATGCTAGGTGAAATAAACCAGCCATAGAAGCACAAATACTGCGTGATTGCACTTATATGAGGTATATAAGGTAGTTAAACTCTTGTAAACAAAAGTAGAATAGTGAATGCAGGAGGGGAAAATGGGGTGGTATTGTTGAATGGGTATGGAGTTTCAGTTTTGCAAGATGAAAAAGTTCAGAGATTTGTTGCCCAACAACATGGCTATAGTTAACACTACTGTACTGTATGCTTAAAAGTGATTAAGATGGTAAATTTTATGTGTTTTTTACCATAATTTAAAAAACCTCACAAAATTATTATTCTACAGACGTGTAGGTCAGAAGTCCAACATGGGTCACACTGGGCTAAAATCTAGGTGTCAGCAGGGCTGCATTCCTTTCTAGAAGTTCCAGGAGAGAGTCCCTTTACTGCTTATTTGCATTATTGGCAGAAGTTAGTTCTTTGCAATTGTAGTGCCAGAGCCTGAGTTTTCTTCCTGGCTGTCAGCTGAGGGCTGTTCTCAGCTCCTGTAAGCTGCCACATACATACCTTGGTCTTTCCCTCCAGCTTCTGAGCCTGCGGTGGCCGGTGGAGTTTTTCTCTCATGGCATCTCTCTCTAACCCACTTTCCTACCTCCTTCTTCCATTTGTAAGAACTTGTGTGATTAGACTGGGTCCATTTGGATAATCCAGGCTAATCTCCCCATTTCAAGATCCATAATTTAATCAAACCTGCAAAGTCTCTTTTGCCACATAAAGTAACATACTCCTAACAAGTTCAGGGGAAGTAGGACATGGACATCTTTGGGGTGGCCATTATTCTGCCCAAAGTGGTAGTGTTGGGAGGTGGAGCCTAATGGGAGGTGTTTGGGTCATGGGGGCATCTCCCTCACAAATGGATTAATGCCATTATCACAGGAGTGGGAGCCTTATGAAAGGACGAGTTCAGCTCTCTTTTGCCCTCTGTCTCACCCTCTCTTTGCCAGGGGATGATGTGGCAAGGAGATCCTTGCCAGATGCCAGCTTCTTGATCTTGGACTTCCCAGCCTCCAGAACCATGAGCCAATAAATTTCCATTCATTATAAATCACCCAGTCTGTGGTCTTCTCTTACAGCAGCACAAAACGGAATAAGACCTCTTGTCAACCTTTCTTTTTTCTATGCCACACTGTCCTGCAGATGCCACACAATGGCTGTGCCATCAGCTTGGTGCCTGGAGCAAGGATGACCTGGGATAGAATCCCAGCTGACCAACAATGGAAACATATCATGAGCAAGAAAAACCTTTCTTGTTTTTAGGTACCAAGATTTGACATATTCATTACAGCAGCCTCACCTAGCCCATTCTGACTGATAGAGTTTGTAACTGTGAAAAATGGAAGTAAATGCAAATATCTATCAATAGGGGACTAAGTTAATAAATTATAGTACATTTCAACAATGATCTAGTGCGGCCTTTGCAAAAAAAGTCAATCTCTATTACTAACATGGAAAACCATCCATACTGTTAAGAAGAAAGAAAAAAAGCAAGTTAAGGAACAGTTTATTCAGTATGATCACATTGTTGTAAAACAAATAATTTATGTACATCTGTTAGTATACGCATGGAAAAATAACCACTGGAAGAATATATACCAAATTGTCAACAGTAGCTATCTCTACATTTTAGATTTTTATATTGTTTGCATTTTTACAAGTTCTGGAGTCTAGATTCTCTCTGCTCTGGGCTGGATCTGTTTCATCTGCCAGTTGGCAGCTAGACTGGATTATGCAAATTGGCTTTCCCCTTGGATGGATTTGATAATCTACAAGGTTAAGTCTGGAGGCAAACACGTGGACATGTCAAGTGGGGACAGGCTAATAAATAAGGCAATTCGAGCAGCATTCTTGGAATTTTTCCCAAGCCCATCAAAAGCACAGAATGTAATCGGTACTCATCTTTATTCCCAGTGTAAACAGTGGTGATTACAAACTGATGAAGACTTATACGGTTTCTGTGCCTCCATTTGTCCCTTATGACTCTTGAATAATTATTCTTACAGAGCAGTTTTAGCAAAAATGTGGATCAGGTTGGGGGTGGGGGCTCTGTCTCATTCATCTCTGAATCCCTGGTACCTGGCTCTGGCTTGGCAAAGAGTAGGAATTCAGGTAATATGATTCAGAAAACATCTGCTTTCAATAATCATTATTTTCAAAAATGTTTTATTTTTTAAATGATCATACAGCAAAACTGACCTTTGTGGTGTGCAGATCTATGAATTTTAACACATGTATAGATTTCTGTCACGACCAGCACAAGCAGAATAAAAGAATAGTTCTATCACCCCAAAAGATTCCATAGTGCTTTCCCTTTACAATTACATTCTCCCCCCAGCCCTAACTCCTGGCAAACACTCATACGCTCTGTGTCACCATGGCTTTGTCTTTACAAGAATGTCATATAGGTGCGATCATATAGCGGATGATATTTTGAGAGTGGCTTCTGTCACTCAGTTAGTTTCTTTTTGTTGCTGAGTAGAATTCCTCAATAACATTTTTTTTGAGCATCTATTATGTGCCAGGCACTGTACTAGGTACTGGGGACATAACAAAAGACAGGGCAGATGTGATCCCTATTGGCTTGGAGCTTATAGACATTGATGGTAGATTCATAGAACATCAGGGTCCCAAGGGGGCCTGAATAATCTAATCATTAGTTTCTCAAAATGTGGACCAGGAGCATCAGCATTCCCTGAGAGCTTCTTAGAAATGCAGAATGTTAGGTCTCACCCCAGACCTACTGAATCACGGTCTGCATGTGAATAAGATTCCCAGGTGATTCCTGTGCACATTCAACTCTGAGAAGTGCTGGTCTCACCTTGTCCTCCACAGCGTGCAGACATTCCTACTTCCTTGCCAATACCACTCAGCCTTTGCAAGAATGCCTTCAGGGATGGAGGTCTCATCCTGTGCCTTGGCAGCCACCCTTTGGGCAGCTCAAATTGTTTGCAGTTTTTCTTAGTCTAAATGAAAATTTGCTTTTGCATAAATTCCACCGACGGTTCTAGTTCTGTCTTTTGGGTCAATCCAAAGTACACCTACTTCTTCTTTCACCTAATATTTCTTTGGTTATTTACAGACATAGTGCCCTTTTCTCTGGACTGAACACCCTCCCCCCACCCCCGCCCTGCCATGCTACGATCATTCTTTATATTCATTTATTCACCCACTTAGTGTATTTTTATTGGTATCTACTACATCCAGACACTGAACTTGACCAATCTCAAAAAAAAAAATTGATAGAGTTAAAGTGGCTTAACAGATGTTATAATTCTGAGTATTTCTGATAAGATATAAGCAATGGGAAGAAATCTTTCACAGGAAATATTTCATGTGGATATTGAGGCATAATAAGAAACATATATTTGGTTTTTGTCCCTGGCTCCTGGCACACAGCTCATAAAACATGTGGGATCTCTGGAGGGATTAGGGTGTCTTTTGTATGTCAATGAGATGGCTAGTGGTTGGGGTTCCCTAGATAGCTCCAGGATGGGGCTGGTCACTGGAAAGACCCAGCTATGATTGGAGGGATGGAACTTTCAGCCCCACCCTCCAATCTCCAAGGGGAAAGGAGAGGGGGGCTGGAGACTGAGCCAATCACCAATGGCCAATGATTTCATCAGCCATGGCTTCGTAATGAAACCCCCTAAACAGCAGGGTTCAGAGAGCTTCCTGGTTGGTGAATATATTGAAGTGCTGGGAGAGGGTGGCGCAGTCTAAGAGGGCACAGAAGCTCTGCACCAACCAACCCCACATACCATGTCCTAGGAATCTCTAACATTTGGCTGTTCCTGAGTTCTGTGAGCTGTTCTAGCAAATTATCGAAACTGCAAGGGGGGAAGTTATGGGAACCCCTGACTTTGTAGCCAAGTTGGACAGAGTGTGGGTACCCAATACTTGCGATGGGCTCTGAAGTGAGGGCAGTCTTGTGGGACTGAGCCCTTAAAGCTGTGGATTCTGGTGCTTACTCCAGGTTGTTAGTGTCAGAATTGAATTGTAGCACACCCAGTTAGTGCCTGGAGAGTTGGAAAAGTGGTTGTTGGTATGGAAAAACCCCACACATTTGGTGTGAGAAGTGTGAGTAAAAACCATTCATAGGTAACTAGGACTAGAAGACACAAGCCCAAATACCAGGTAGGCAACAAAAATATACCATTTAAACGGGGATAGTTGCTGTTACTCGATGCCAGCCTACTGTTTCTGCAAGGGAATTAAGGCTCAATGTTGCACAATCTTTTGATTTTTCAAGACAAGTCAGAAATGTGGAATTTGATATGAATTTTCTGATTTTTAGATGTGACCAATTATACCAGTCAGGGTTATCGACTGCTAACAAAATCCTCTCTGTTTGATTTAAACACAAGAAAGGTTTATGGGAAAGGCATATCAAGTAGCTAAGGAAATTGATTGCAAGGTGGATACATGGACACAGGAAATGGGCAAGACCCAGGAGAGGCCCAGCAGCTGGGGACATAGCAGATCATGCCAAAGGAGCAGGTGGTAAAAAGCTAACATAGGCACAACTGTCATAGCACTTTGAGCAACAACCTCCTGGGCCACCAGTCCCACTGCCTTTGATACCTTCCAACTGCCCCTTACGTTCAAAATACTGGGTATGTGCTTCAGTTGGCAGCACCTGGGTTGCATGTCCTAGTGACCTGACTTCCAGGAACTGGGAAAAAAAAAGGAACATGTCCTTTTTGACCTGTGAAATGGGAAGAAGGACATATTTTGGGATTCCCTCAACACAAGAAGTTTGGATGCTTGGGAGGTTAAGGAAAAAAAAAACCAGCCAAGCACAGCAACCATATTAGGAATACTTCCAGCTGCAAGGTATGAAGAACACCTTACAACACAAGGACACAAGAAATCAGAGTGTGGCAGCCACAGAGGTGGCCCAGTAATTCCACAATGTCATCAAGGATAAGGATCTTTCTCTCTGCACTCTCATCCTTCACATATTGGCTTTTTTGGCTCTTAGTCTTATTGCCTCATGATCATAAAATGGCTGCCACAGCTCCAGCATCACAACTGTATTCCAGTTGTGAAGAAGAGGATGGGGTGGCATTCTTGAGTGCTCCTCATAGAACTATCCCTTTTATCAAGGTAAGCAAAAGCCCAGCATGCCTTGTCTTATAGCTTATGGACCAAACTTAGGTCACATGACCACCTTTAGCTTTAAGGTAGGCTAGGAGAGTGGCTAATGGAAATGGCCTTTTTCTTTTTCTTCTTCTTTTAAAAAATTTTCCTCATTTTAATTATTTTTTGGTAACTCTATTTTGAAACAATTTCAAACTTACAACAAAGTTGCAAGAATAATATTGAAAACTTCCATATGTCCTTGATCCATGTTCCCCAATTAATGTTTTGCCATGTTAATTTTTCTATTTTCCTACATAGAAAAGTATATAGTATTTTCTATTTTTTTCATATTATTTTTTTCTGAATTATTTAAAACTAAGTTGCAAACAGAATGCTCTCTACCTCTATACTTTTCAGAGTTTATTTCCCAAGTATGTGTAAATTCTTTTTTTTTTTTTTTGAGACAGAGTCTCGCTCTGTTGCCCTGGGAACAGTGCAGTGGTGCCATCATAGCTCACTGCAACCTCCAACTCCTGGGCTCAAGCGATCCTCCTGCCTCAGCCTCCCGAGTAGCTGGGACTATGGGGACGCGCCACCACGCCCGGCTAATTTTTATATTTTTAGTAGAGATGGGGTCTCGCTCTTGCTCAGGCTGGTCTTGAACTCCTGAGCTCAAGCAATCCTCCCGCCTCGGCCTCCCAGAGTGCTAGGATTGCAGGCATGAGTCCGGCTTCTAAGGATGTGTAAATTCTTACATATAACCACATACAATGATCAAAATCAGAAAACAATGTATTAATACAAGTATCTGACTTTTCATTCTCTATTAGTGGATGACCCACAAGAGAGAAGGGAGTTGGGACTAGCCATTGTGATAGTCAAACACAGCAACTAATGTTTCAAAAGTCCCATCATACAGAGCAAACAACTGTCTATGGGCCAGACCCAGCCTGAACGCAATCAACTTACCTTACCTGCTTTAAACTTTTTGTTGGAATGTCTTGTTTTGATTAAAATAGTGAGAATATTTGTGTGGCGTACATTTCTACTTTTCATATTGACGTCACTTACTCTCCACACAGCGTTGAAAAGAATCTACCAGAAATAACAGGCATGCATGGATGGGTCTAGAGTATTATTCTAACCAAATTCTCACTAAATGGATAAAAAGCAAACAGGATTTTTTCCCCTTCAAATCCCTTTTAATGTCAATTTCCTGAAAACCTTCCCTAAATGATATAATTATATTGCTTTAATTCTCACAATTTCTAATGAAATCAGAGGACAAATGGGGAATATTGAGAGTTCTTCCTTGTCTTTTAACAAAATTAAATTCAAATTGTGTTGGAAAGATAGGAGACAGTATGCAGAAAGTAATATTTTTATATTATCCTTTTTAATGAAATGGAGGATAGGAAGTTGTCTTTAAAAATTGGGTGCCACAGGGGCCTGGCCTCTGGTCTTTTGGGGGAGTGTGGGGTGGTTATATATGTAACTGGCTAACGGGAGAGTCAGGGATGGATGGGCAGTTAGGAAGGAAGGCAGGCAGTAACTTTTCAAATGATGAAGAGGGAGAGACATTGTGGATATATCTAGCTCCCTGTTGACCCAAAACTCTACTCCCTCCCACCATCTTTCATAGCTGTGCCAAAGATTCCGAGCTCTAGGCTAAAGGTTTAAGCACAGAATGTGAACAAATGCTTCTCTACGCTGACAGGGAGGGAGGAAGTCTTATTAGAGGTATGGTCTCAGCTGGGCGTGGTGGCTCACACCTGTAATCCTAGCACTTTGGGATGCTGAGGCAAAAGGATCACTTGAAGCCAGGAGTTCGAGACCAGCCTGAGCAAGAGCAAGACCCCGTCTCTACCAAAAATAGAAAAAATTAGCTGGGCGTGGTGGCAGGTGGCTGTAGTCCCAGTTACTCGGGAGGCTGAGGCAGGAGGATCACTTGAGCCTGGGAGTTTGAGGTTGCTGTGAGCTATGATGACACCACTGCACTCTACCCAGGCAACAGAGTGAGACTCTGTCTCAAAAGAGAAAAAAATGGGCAGTCTCAGGACTTTGGCGGACCTGAGCAGGCTCTTTGCCCACGGAGGCGTGGACAACACAACTAGGTTACCAGAGTGCTAGACCGGTCAAAAGAGTACCAAGGATTAGGTTCAAGGAGTGATGTGTGCTGGAAAAAATAAAAATTAGTCTCAAAGTTGAAGGTCAGTAAGGTCCAGAATTTATCAGCTGTGAGTAAAAAGCAAGTTGGGACACACAGTACAGGTTGAAAGTGGGGTGGCCTAGTGAGGCCTAAAATCTATGTCCCAGGGAGAATCTGGAAGGAATCTGGCTGCATCCCCTACAGAATTAAGAAAGTACTTTTACTGCCACATATTTCTGAGACCGGCTTTCTAGTCTTCCAGGAGAAAGACTGGAATTTACTGAGTTTACTGATGACAATTAGACAAAGAGGATGCAATCCAGAAGCAAGATAAAGATCAAAAAGAACTCAGCTGGGATTTGGCCTTCTCCAGGTGGAAGGAATAAAATCTGCAATTGGCTCTGAAAATGAAACCAAACAAAATCTCAGGCGATCACAGACATAGTTCTTTGCTATTTGTGATTTAAAAAAAAAATTTAAACAAATGTTATGAGATTCCTATGGGGACCTGAGACTCCAGATTTCACACTGAAACCCAACATCAGTGTCAAAGCGACCTGCAAGCCATATGTGCCCCAGCAAGGGCTTTGGGAATGTCAGGTGGTGCCGGTGGGCACACTTGGTAGCCACCTGCTACCGCATGAATGCCCCAGGCCCGACGGAATGCCAGTGCCCCTCTGAGCAGTCATTTGGAAGCCTTGCCAAAATATAATGATGTAAGATGAATAGAGAGCACTTAGCTTTTCCCTTTTGCAGCCACCTTTCAGACACCTGAGGCTTGGGGTCCTTAGTTCCAAAAGCTACACGGCAGCTCTTAGCCTGAAGAGAAGGCACTTGGGGCAAGTTGTGTTCTTCCAAAACTTTTCACATTGATCTTGTTTTGGATACTGAGTTTTAAATTGCTGGCCACTGTCATGTCTTTTCCAGGCTGACATTTTTGGAAGGAGGAGTGTCTAACTTTATTATTTTCAAAAAATTTTAAATTTTATTTTAAATTTAATTTTATTTGTGGCAGGAACATTTAACATGAGATCTGGCCTCTTCTCAACATTTCAAGTGTACAGTACATTACTGTTGTCTATAGTTAACTTTACAGATTTAGTATGTGTCATGAATTATGGAGAAATCATTTAAAAAATGGATCTAAGTGGCTTGTAAAGGGCTGCTCCCATGGCTGCCAACACAGGTCTTTGATGGTGCTTGGGGCAGGGGCTATAAACAGTCATGCCCTGTGTGACTGGCCCTGGATCTGAACAGAGCTGAGCTCTCACCGGCTGAGTGTCCTTATGGTTCCACCACTGGATGTTCACAAGATTGCAGGCTGTGAAAACTGCTCTCATAACAGAGGAAACAGTTCCGCTTATTTGAATATCACTGTATGGCCAGCCATATTCTTTGAATAAAATAATAATATTAAGCCCCCATATCACTGAACATCTGTCCAAAATAGTCTAGATCTCTAGGATAAACAAATGAAGGAGTAGAATACTTTTTAAAAAATTGTGGTAAAATACACATAACATAAAATTTAACGTGTTATACTAAATGCCACTGAATTAATTTTATGTTATGTGAATTTTGTCTCAGTATAAAGAAAAAGAACCTTAACAAGTCACCATTTTAACCATTTTACAGTGGGCCATTCAGTGGCATTTAGGACATTCACAATGTCGTGCAACCACCATCTCTGTCTAGTTCCTGAACATTTTCATTGTACCCATTAAGCAGCCACTCCCCTGTCCCCCATCCCAGCCCCTGACAACCACTAATTGGCCTTCTGTCTCTGTGGATTTGCTTATTTTGGATAGTTTGTAGAAACAGAATCACACAATATGTAGCCTTTTGTGACTGACTCTTTTTGTTTAGCATATTTTCAAGGTCCATCCAATGTTGCAGCATGTACTTTATTCTTTTGTATGGCTGCATAATATTCCATTGCATGGCTATACCTTATTTTGATTATCCATTCATCAGATGATGGATATTTGGATTGTTTCCACCTTTTGGTTATGAATACTTACGTATAATTTTTTGTTTAAACCCCCGTTTTCAACTCTTTTGGGTATATCTGGTAATTCTATGTTTAATTTATTGAGGAACTGCCACACAGTGATGGCTCCACACCATCTCCACCATTTTGCATTCCTACCAGCAACGTATGGGGGTTCCAAATCCACATTCTTGCCAATACTTTTTGTTTTCCTTTAAAAAAAATTATAGCCATCCTAGTGGGTAAAACACTTTCTATCTAAACCCCTTCTCCCTCTCTCTCCTTCTCTCTCTCTTGATTTCTCAGAGAAGTAATAGAATTTGGCATGATAATTTCTTGAGTTACCTGTGGTTTAATCTATCAATTAGGATTTTTTTGGTTGCACTTAACAGAAAACCAAGTCAAACCAGGTTAAACAGTAAAAGCCACTTGGGAGGGACTCCGGGTGCGGTTTGATCAGGATTCCAGCTCTGTTTCTCTGCAATATTGCCTTTCTCCATGAGTTGGATTCACCCTCAAGCTGGCTTTCCTCAGAGTTTTAAGACAGCTGTTGACAACAAACAGGGTTAAAAGCTTCCTTACTCACATCTAAGGAGAGTGAGTCACTGCCCCTAATTGATGAATAAAAATCCTGACTCTGCTAATTGGACCAGTCGTGAACCAATTTCTCTGATCATAGATCATTTTGTTGATTAGTTTAGGCTATGCCTGGGTTACTTGAACCAGTTAAGGACGAGTTTGATGGAAATACCCTTGGAGTTGAGATTTAGGTAAATTATACCCATCACATGGTTTCTAGACAACGGGGTAAGGGGAAATGAATGTGGGGGGGGCAATCACAATACCCACTCTAGTACTACTTGCTTTGTTGTTATAGGATTTGGTGAAAAGGAGTTTACTTGGCAGAATGTTAATGTCCATCTGCTAGAGCTAAAGTCAAGTCGAAGTGGACATGCAGCCTTTCTGTTAAATGATTCGAAATAACATTATGAACATTTGGTATGCCCCGATGTCCTGAAACTTTATATATTTTAACTAATTTAAATGTGGGTATTATTAGTATCCCCACTTTACAGATGAGGACTCTAAGTTTAACTAACAAATCTGAAAGACTATATAGCCTTGAACCAAGACAGGATATATATAATATACAATATATACACCCCCCCATACATATATAATCTCCCCCTTTCTAGGACAATTCTGATGGCTCAGCAGGGTTGAAACAAGATGTGTGGGCACCTAGACAGGCTAACGATGCAGTGTCCTATTGAGTCTGTTGAGTCTGGGTTAAAAATCTGGCCTCATCACCGACTGGGTTGTGACCCTGAGCAAGTTACTGGAGCGCTCTCATCTGTAAAATGGTAATAATAAATAGTACCTACCTTGTAGCATTGTTAACAAAGATTAAATCATTTTCATATGTGGTAAGAGCCCTGTAAGTCTTTGTAAAAAATAATGGCAATTTTCTCTATCTGGTTACATTTCCAGGGATGCTTTAGCACCATCCTTGTGGTTTGGCACCTGCTGTTCCATCCCTTAATCCAGTTCAGGCTGCAGCCCGGACCTTCTCTAAGCCCCAGCCACTTTGCTAATCAGTATCGTATCACATCTCAGTCTGGGCTCTCCCAGACCAGGCAGGGAGACCCTGGGTCCTGCCAGCCCACTGCCACTGTCTGCATGGCTCTGAGCTGGGGAGACAGAAACCAAATCCTTCCCAACGATGCGGGGAAATTAGTTTAGCACTGTCTGCTGGTGTGCGGTGACTCAGAGGCAGCCAGCCTAGCGGGGCTCGTGGGCTCTGGGGTTTGAACGAGATCGATGTTGTGAATGCAAAGCAGGGCAAGACAGCCGAGGGAGGAGGCTGGGAGGCAGGGCAGGTAAGGGCCTTCTGTTTGCTTCCAGTTCCCCTTCTAGGTGAGTTGAGGTTTTGTGCAGCAGGGCTGCCTCGGCTGCTTACCGTGATGGCAGAGAAGCCAGGGGGCTCTGAGGAGGGGCAGTGGGGTACAGGGGAAAGCCAGTGGTTGGTTGGACTAATGTGAGTGGGCATCTCATCCTGGTCACTTACTGTGTGACCTCGGGTAAGTAGCTTAACCTCTCTGAGCTTCCATCTCCTTGTCAGTCAAATGGTTTACAATAACAGCAGCTGGGGTTTGGGATGGCTATGAGGATGAGCAGGACGATGCATATAACATGCTAAGCTTAGCCGGCACCTGGAACATCACACACACTCAGCAAACGTGAGCAATCAATAAGATTGGGCTTTATAAGGTCCTTTTCCTTTTCTTTCCTCAAATATCTTCACCCCTCAAACTCCTCAAAACTACTGTCTAAAAGCAAATACTCACCAAAAGTTCAGAGGAGGAAAGAATTGGCAGGCAGGAGGGGGAGGGTGTTGTGTGTGTGTAAGAAAAAGAGACGGAGGGTGAAAGAGAGAGAGAGACTTCTGGACACACACGTAGACACGCACATACATACAGAGAGACACAGCACAAAGGGACGCACATATGAGAGAGAGAGAGAGAGAGAGAGAGAGAGATACACACAGAAGGAGAGAGAGAAATAGGGAGAGGCAGACACAGGGGTCTAACCCCCAGATCTGCCACTCACCAGCTGTGGGACCACAGTCCTTTAACCTCTTGGTATCTTGGCTTGCTCATCTGTGCAATGGGGATGGCAGTAGCCTCTCCTCTGTAGGGTTGATGTGAGGATTAAATGAGTACATGTACAGCACTTAGTAGAGTGCCTGGTACACCGTAAATGCTCAGTGCATGGTGGTAGGCAGAATTCTGAGATGGCCCCAAAACTAGTGCCCCATGGTGTACACACCCTGTACCATCCCCTCCTCTTGAGTATGATGCCAATGGTGAATATGACGGGACATCAATCTGCTGATCAGGTTACAGGATATGGCAAAGGTGAAAGGGTATTGCAGATGTAATTAAGGTCCCTAATCAGTTGACTTTAAGTTAATAAAAAGGAAGGTTATCCTCTATGGTCCTAACTTAATCACACAAACTGTTAATCTGGGTCTAGAAGTCAGAGACAGAGGGAGTCAAGAAATTCAAAGCATCTGTGATGCTCTCAAGTTGGCCTTGAAGAAGCAAACTGCCATGTGGGGGGAGGCATGAGGCAGGGAGCAGTGGGTTGCCACCAGCAGCGAGGGCCTGCATTCTACAGCGACAAGGAACTCTGTGAAAAACCGATAAAGCTTGGAAGACGACCCTAAGCCTCAGATGAGACCACAGCTCCAGCTGACCCCTAGATTTCAGCCGTGTGAGACCCTGAGCTGATGACCTGGCTGAGCTGTGTCTGGACTTCTGACCTACAAAAACCGTGAGATGACAAATTTGTGTTGGTTTAGGTCACTTAAGTTTACAGTAATTTGTCATGCAGCATAGAAAATTAATATATAATTAATATATATTATTAATTATATATTGCAAGTGTCATCGCAACAGCAGAATGTTGGGAAAGCTAGACCAACATTAAAATAAACCCTCTGCAGCGTATTATCAAAAGCAGATGTATCTGATGTGATCTGCTGAGAAGGGCACTTCTCCTCTGTGGTGTTGTTCTCCAAACGCATGACTTCAATCTAATCATGAAAAATCATCAGAAGAAACCAAGTTCAGGGACATTCTATAAAATAATCAACCATTATTTTAAAATGTAGGTTTTGGCCAGGCAAGGTGACACATGCCTGTAATCCCAGCACTTTGGAAGGCCAAGGTAGGAGGATCACTTGGGGCCAGGAGTTTGAGACCAGTCTGGGCAACATAGCAAGATCCCGTCCCTGCAAAAAACAGAAAAATTAGCTGGGCATGGTGGTGTGTACCTGTAGTCCCAGCTACTCAGAGGCTAACAGAGGATCGCTTGAGCTCAGGAGTTTGAGGCTACAGTGAGCTATGATCACACCAATGCACTCCAGCCTGGGCAAAGAGCGAGACTCTGTCTCTTAAAAAAAACATGCAGGTTGTATTATTATTCTGGTATGGTAAGGCCAACAGATGAGGAGACAATTGCCATTGAAACGATGGTTAACTACTCACAGTTTCCAGGAGGAGGAAGCACAGTGCACAGGGCCGCACGGAGAAGCACCAGGGTGCAGAGGAGGCAGAGGAAGTGATGGGGAAATGTCGGCAGAGCCTTTAGTGTGGTTTCTGTTGCTAAAGAAAGACAAAGCAGGGTAAGCTGTTTAGGATTATCTAGTTTGAGTGATTTCAGCAGGCTCTGGGGCATAGGAGTTGTCCCTAGTTGTCTGATACCTTATTCTGGGGTGATAGTGGCCTAGAATGTAAGAGCCCTACAGGTAGAGGAGATAGTTGGGGCTCGGGGCTCTGGATTGGCTCATTTGCATGTGAAAGGCATGCTCCCAGGCCAGCTGCCCACTGTCTCTAGGAATTGTCTAGCCCTGGGAGTGGCAGTCCCCAGGGTCAGCAAGGCCCCAGGTATCAGAGCATCTGCAGTACAGAAAATAAAAAGGCATGATTAATGCAACCAGTACTTCTCAACACTGTCACAGTCATGAAAAACAAGGAAAGACTGAGAAATTGTCACAGACCAGAGGACAGTTAAGGAGACATGATGATTAAGTATAATCTGGGACCCTGGATAGCATTCTGGAACAGGAAAAGTGGGTGAACTCCAAAGAAAGTCTATAATTTTGTCATCTCACTGTACTGATGTTAATTTCTTAGTTTTGATAATTGTACTGTGGTTATGTAAGATAGTGACTTTAGGGGAAGCTGGGTGAAGGGTATATGGGAATTCTCTGCACTATTTTTGCAACACTTCTGGAATCTAAAATTATTTAAAAATTAAAAATTAAAGACCAAACAAACAAAACCAGGAACTTCCATTTATTTAGTGTTTGCTTTTGTTTGGCCTATGCAAGGCACTTTATATGCCTTACCTTATTTAATTCTCTCAACAATCCTATGAGGTCTGTGGGTGAGATTATTTCTCCCGTATTATGCTTGAGGAAACTGAGGCTCAGAGAGTTCAAGGTATGCCCCCAAGTTTACACAGCCAGTAAACAGCAGAGGCTCGATTTGAATGCAGGACTATTTGCCTGTAGAGCCCATTGATTCAATACTTGAATCAATACTGTAACCACACCCACCTGTAGACTTGGGTTGTTTTTGTCTGCCCAACGCACTTCCCCTTATTCTGATGAGAGTACCTCACTTTGGCTTTGAACAACTACCCAGACTCCATTGCGTGTGTTCTTGGTGACAATGGTTCCTGCCCCACATAGCCAAGGCATGGGCATGTGTCCATAGCCAGACAAACTCATTTCTCTGTCCTAAGAATTTGAATCTTGAGGGAAAGAAGCAAGAACGGAAAACAGCTGAAGCATGGCTATGCCAATAAAACTTATTTACAAACTCTGGCTGGTGGGCCAGATTTTTCCTGTGGTTCATAATTTGCAGATCCCTGACAGTAATCTCAAGGCAGGGAATGGAGTAAATGACATTTTAAAGCCTATTCTGCCCTAAGACGCCCTTATGTGAAATAATGATGGTCATGTTATTGGGATTTTCAAGAGCTCCCCAGTGATTCCAATGGGTAGGCAGGGTTGAGAAACATCGGTCTCAATGTTGCTTTTTTTTTTTTTTTTAAGACAGGGTCTTGCTCTGTTATCCAGGCTGGAGTACAGTGGCACGATCGTAGCTCACCATAACCTTAAATCCCTGGGCTCAAGTGATCCTCCCAGGTAGCTAGGACTACAGGTGTGCAACACCATGCCCAGCTAATTTTTTTGTTTTTTGTATAGACAGGGTCTTGCTCTGTTGCCCAGGCTGGTCTCAAACTCCTGGCGTCAAGCGATCCTCCCTCCTCGGTCTCCCAAAGCACTGGGATTATAAATGTGAGCCACAGAGCTCAGCCCCAATGTTGTTTTTCAATATGCTATTTACAAAGCCAGTGGTTTCTCCAGATAAGGCATATGAAGTCTCCAAAAATGCTTTGATTGAGTGTTTACATTTTTGGGTAGCCATCTATGTAAAGATTTGCCCAAAACTAACTTTCGGTGATTGCTTTTCTTGCTAGTATTGGAGAAAAGGCATACAAATTATTAAAGTGTACATGGGGAGAACCACAGAGTGATTACTCCTTGCTAGTGTGTTAATGGGCTCCTATAGAAGATGTTTTCCTGAGAATAGGTTTCTCAGTCTATTCATAGTGATTGTACTCATCATAATGCACACACAAAAGAGCTCCGGGGTCAAATAGATTTGGGAAACAGTAGGTTAGTGAAAATTTATCAAAGGTTCCTTATTGCAAGACTTCTCAGAGTCTTTAGCACATTCATGTGCACTCATTTATCCAACAAGTGTATATTCAATGTCTATATATTAAATATGTCAGACACTGTCATGGTAATGTGGACATGGTGGTGACCAAAATAAAGGCTGGGCCCTGCCCTCATGGAACTTACACTGTAATGGAGAGACCAACAAACAAACAAATAAATTTGTAAGTACAAATTATGGCAAGTGCTACAAAGAAAAAGAGGCTGCTGGGAGAGAGAACAACAGGTAGACGGATGTCCTCTAGATGGGGTGGGTAGCCAAGGAAGACCTCCTTGAAGAAGTGACGTTTAAGCTGAGCCCTGAAGTTTGCAAAGGAGCCAGGAATGAGAAGAAAAAGAGAAAGAGAACAGCACGTGAGAAGGTGCTGGAGGCAGGACCCGCAAAGCCTAAACTATTTATGAAGTATTATTTTGTAAATACTGCGAAGTATCCCAAGCAGTAGGAGTATAGGAAGAGCCAAAGGAAATACAGGGTGATGTCCATTATGAAGAATCTTAAATGTCAGGCTTGGGAGTCTGTGCTTAACTTGGTAAATAATAGGAGCCTTTGCATATCAAACCATCTCTCCTCAGTAAATTAGGGTATATTAGGTTTATCTAGAACCCAAGGTTTTTCTAAGAACATTTAACACATAAATACAGGAACGAAAGACTTACTGTATTATATAATCAGACTGAAATAATGTAAATTCAGTAACATACATAAACCGATATTGACCATAAAAAATTTTACTACCTGGCCCTTTACAAAAAATGATTTTGACCCCTGCTGTAAGGCAGTGCTACTCAAGGTTTGGTTAAACGAATATTGTAGTTTCATAAACTGTTTCTGGTTAAGCACAAGGAAAGTAGAGACATTCAGAGTAAGCATTTTCAAGCTCCTGTTACAGGTGGACTTTCCATGGCATTTAAGTGCGTGGTTGGTGGACTTGTCTTGTTAAACAGGATTGAGACCTGCCTGGGTGTTGTTGAACTCCTGCAGGGAATTGTACAGGCACAAACTGAAGATATGAACAAGAGGACTACATATTGGCCTGGGACAGATGAAGGAAGAAACAAAACTAGTCCTTTATCACAGTTTGAGAAGCCCTGTGCTGTATAGTATTCCACCGTGTGACTATGAAAACAATTGATTCGCCCATTCTACAGTGGATAGATGCTTTGATTGCTTTAAGTTCCACTTGAGACTTTCGACTTGCTCTGCAAGTTTTTTCAATATGGCAACTGTAAGACCAACTGCAAGAAATTCTGACACGTGCTATTCATGTTATGGTTTGGTTATACTTGGGTAGAAGATGCAATCTAAGAAAATCCTATTACGTTGAACATACATGGTAACTCCTACATGGAACATGAAGCTGGAAGGACAGATTGCCTAGACCGGCCTCATCATTCCTGGGGTGGGGGGGAAGTGACTTCTCCCAAATTAGAGAGTAAGTGAATGGTTGAGCTGGAACTAGATCCAGGTATCCCAGAGGGAGCATGAGCTTTGGAGTTGGGAGGACATTGGTTCCAGCCACTCACTAGCTGCATCATATGGGGAAAATTCTTAGAACCCTCTGAGCCTCAGTTTCCTCATCGGTAAACTGGTGGCTATAATAATGCCTTGTGGGAAGGATTAACAAGATAATGCTGGTAGGTACTTAGCGCAGGGCCAGGCCCCTGGCATGCACTCAGAGAAGGGGCTCTGATTCTCCTCCTACCCCAGTCTGGTTTGCTTGTCATGGCCTGCACTGTCTCTGCAGTGACATGGAAGGATTCAGCGGTCTTAAAAGCTTTCTGCAGAATGCCATGAGAGCCAGGCTCCTTTCAC
This sequence comes from Daubentonia madagascariensis, assembly GCA_023783475.1. NCBI lineage: Eukaryota > Metazoa > Chordata > Mammalia > Primates > Daubentoniidae > Daubentonia > Daubentonia madagascariensis. The sequence goes on along the minus strand of JAKFHU010002505.1, from coordinate 1,286,734 downwards.
ATGCACTACCCAGAAATAACTGTCGATACATCTGAAAAGGTCTATCTTGACTTATCTACAATGAGGACCATATTACAGTCCTTTAAAATTTGCTCTTGATGCAGTGTTAAGCAAGAGGTGATTTGTCAGAAAGTAGGAAGAGTGTCCCAGAGAAAGGAAAACCCAGTCTTCCTCCCCCTCACTCCTGCCCTGTCTGTCTCTCTTTTTTCCCTCTCTCTCTCTGCAGTCCCTGTTTTTATTAAATCTCCTTAGGCCAAATAATAATAATAATACTCTTAGCATCTTAGAATACTCTCAAATATTCAGATCCCTTCAACACATTTTGCCACCTTTTAACTTCATAGCAATTTAGCACTTGGCACAGGACTGTGCCCATGGTAATAAATGATAGGATAATGTAATATTTATAATCACTAATATCATTATATGGTAATATTAAAGGTAGCTAATATTTGTTCATCATTTATAGTATATGTTAGAACTGTTTTAAATTCTTTTGCTTGTGTTAACCTCTTTATTCTTTACAACAGTCTGAAGAGGTAGATACTAAAACTGTCACCAATTCCAGAGCCTGAACTCTCAGCCACCCCCTTACATTGCCTCAACTCAGAGAGGAAACCTTAGATCCCCCTTGGAGAGGGAAGTGAGAGAGCTTTAGTCTAACCTGATTTCACAGATGAGAACACTTTAGGAGGCTCAGGGTGGGGAAATGTCCTGCCTCTGCCTGTGACACATGCTGGTGTCGCCCTGTGCCCCTATCCCCTGGGTGCTCACCACTCCGTAGAGACCCACAGCTTCTTATTGCAAAGCGTTTGTAACTTTCTGCCTGGGGCGTTCTCTGGCCCCAGGAGCTGGCTCAATGAACGCTCAGAGTAGGTTAGAAATGCTTGTCTCAAGGGTCTGCTTCTAGGGAGCCCCAACTCAGGTAGTGATCATCTATGGTTTTCTTCTGTCTAACACCTCTGTTATCTTTGGGGAGGCAGCTTTCCCACACTCACCGTCCACACAGCTTGGGGGGGGGGGGCTGGTTAGATCCCATCCCAGGCTCCAGGGGTTGGCAAGTTTCCTATATGATCCAACTGGAGTACCCCATCTTTCTGGCCACAGTGGTTGGTTCGAGGATGGGTGTGTCAATCAAGCCAGGCCAGTAGAAATCAAGTTTAAGAATATTGTTGAAAAGAGAAGCCATCCTTCCATGGGGGTCACTAAACCCCATGAAGATGTGCAGCGGGGTTGTCAGCTGACCTCTGCCACCTCATAGGAAAGGCTGCTTTCTGATGTCACTGTCTGAGTCTCTGTTATAATAGGTTTTATTATTATTTAGGTGTGGCAAGGCCAACAGATGAAGAGACCACTGCCGTTGAAAGGCTACCTTGGTATACTCACAGATCCCAAGAAGGGTGTGCATGTCACACCACAGGGGGCCACATGGGAAGCACGGGGGTCCATCAGGAGGCAGAGAGAAAAGGGGAGCTGTGGGCAAGGGCCAGTATTGTGGTTTGTGCAGGAAGGAATGGATGAGGCAGGGTAAGCAGGTTTAGGATTGCCCAGTTTAAAATATTTCAGTGGACTCTAGGGTATAGAGGATGACCCTGGTTGTTTGGCACCTGGCCCTGGAATGATTGGGGCAGTTATAAAGCACCCAGTGCATGAGGACCTGGTAAGGGAGGTGGTTAGACTCTGGAATGGATGGTTTGTATTTGAAAAGTACATTCCTGGAGGAGTTCTCCTCCTGAGGAGGGATGGGGGGCAGGTGACAAAAAAGACCAAGGCAAGGTGATTCAGGCTTATTATCAGGTTGTCTAGAACGAGGAGTGTCCAGCACATGCGTGGCCGGTCAGACGTTAAAGCATCCAGTTTACAGAATCTAGGAACATGGTTAATCCGATCATACCTTGATTTTGGATGTTGTGTGTTACAGGAGCCAGTAAATTCTCTTCTCTTTTGCTAAAGCCAATTTAAATGTTGTCACTTGCAAACAAAAAGAATCACACAGCTAAGTAAAGGCAGGTTGGGGAGTAAGAAAATGGATATCTTAATATTCAGGCCAGTGTTTCTGCCACTGCACTTTTGAAAGTGCTCATCTGTGTCCCAAACATATGCCATGTATCCCCTGGACTGCAAGAAACAGTGTGGATGACTCAGTGGAGATCATAACGACATCTGGGTGATCAACCACAGCCTCCTATCACTGCTTGATGGGAAAACAAGGAAATCATGGCGTGCTCAGCTAGGGTTGCAAACCCATCAGCCGAGGCTGGGCACCTAGTGCTTCCTTCCGCTCTCCCCAGGATAATGGATTAAAATTCCAGAAGTGTGCACCTGTTCTGTATTCAGGAGATTATTTTTGTGCACGAAGAGACCACTTGGGGCCCTGTAAGCAAAGACTAATGGAGCTGAGTCAAATCTGGAAATTTGATGAACTAACATAGTCGGATGGAAATGACTCGTGGGCAAATGCGCATAAAGTAAATGCCTTGGGGGTTGTAAAGACATTGCAGTTAGAAAGTGCTTTCCTGTTCTTTAGGGTCTGCTGCCAAATCAAAGCCTTTCCAAGGGGTGTTTTTAAGAGGCCAGAAGTTCTCTGGTTGCAGGAGAAAGAGGAAGACAGCATCACATTGTGTTAGTTAGAACGAGGGTTTGACTGCTGAAAACAGGACTCAAAATAATAATGGGTCTAACAAGATGAAAAGTTGTTTCCCTCTCATGTGAAAGTCCCAGCCAGTGTGGCAGCTCATTCTGTGATGTCATCAGGGGCACAGACTTCTCCTGTCTTGCTGCTCTGCCATTCCCAGGGTGCTGGCCCCATCTGTACATTCCTAGATGGCACCCCACTATGTCTACATTCCGGACATCAGGAAGGCGGAAAAGAGGAAAGGAGGGCATACCTCTTTTAAGGGCATGATACAGAAGTTGCTCGTGTCTCATTGGCCAGCACTTAGTCACCTGGCCACACAGAGGTGTACCTGGTCTTTATTCTAGGCAGCTCTATGCCCAGCTAAAAATCGGGGCCCTGTTCCTGTAGAACAGGGTTTCTCAACCTTGGCACTCTTGACATTTTGGGTCAGATAATTCTTCGTTGTGCTGTGAGAGCTGCTCTGTCTTTGTAGGATATTTAGCAGCATCCCTGCCCTTTGTTATCCCCTCTTACCCCCTCAACAACATTTTGAGGTGTTATTATTGCAGCCATTTTACATATGAGCAAACTGAGTCTCAGAGAACTTAGAATAACTTGTCCAGGTCAGGTAGCCAGTCTAAATGAAAGAGCAGGGATGCAAACCCGGTTCGTCTGGCTCCAGGGTATGAACTCTCAATTATATTATTCTGCCAAAGATCCACCGTGGGGACTCACCCAGGAAGGCATTTAGCAGGGTCTCCACTAGCCCTTTTGGTGCCTTTATTTAAATCAGAAAAAGGCTCCCCTTCTTCAAGACACTTTACTGCCATCTGCTGAAAATTGTCAAAGTAAATACAGTACACAAATCTACAACATCTGTGATGTGAATGATCCCCCTTTAGATGGGCTGACCTAGTGCACTGCACAACCTGCCCAACTGTGAGTGTTAACTTTGATTCAGGAGGCAGAAACTGCAGCTATGGATTTATTGAATGGCAGGGACTAACACGGATTAACTGGGATTATGACTTCTGTGGCCTCTGGAATAGGGAGATGTTTTGGGATGTCTGGAGCTGACAGGTCTGGGTCGACAAGGACCAGGTTGATGGAGAGGCCAAGCATTTCTTTATTTTGTTTCTTCTCACTCCTATGCTGGGTCTTTCTCTTTTGGTTCTTGGCCACTGGAGTGGCTGGCTCCATGGGACGGCCCTTGGTTGGGTTCAGGCTCTTCTTGGACACATGTGACTGGTCCATCACCTTGACCTTGGCTGGGCAGTCCTCAGGGAGGTAGATGTCTGTGGCCTCGGGAATTGGTAAAGGTATCTGGGGCTCTGGGGCCTGTAGCTGCCCTGGTGGGAGTGGGCAGAAGTTGAGGCAGTAGGAAGGTCTAGGCTGAAAAGTTCTGGGCACGGAACTCTCTGGGGGCTGCTTGGCATTGCTAAGGGAGTTCTGGGTCTTGTGTAAAGGCACCTTGGGCTTTGGGGCCTTGGAAATGTTGAAATGCCTGAAGGAGAATTTTGAGTCTTTTATAGCAGGCTGGAACACTTTGTCTGGAGTATTAATGACGTAAGTTGTTGGTACTTTCCAACGGGGTGGAAAGTAATAGGAAACTGTCTTGAATGGCATTGTCTGGGATGCTTGGGGGAGTCTGTGACAGGCGGATGGCTTCGGTCCAGGTCAGGGCAGCACTGAGCAGTGCCCAGAGGCAGTGGGTTCAGGGGTGGCTGGAGCAGAACCAGAGGTCCTCTGGGCAGGAGTCACCATGGTAACCTCACAGGCTGTCCCGTTCCTACGGAGCAAGGGCAATTTGTGAGGCTGGGGCGGAAATTCTAGAGAAAATATCTTGGAAGGGAGGCCTTCTTTGATGTAATCATATTTTTCACTTAATCACTCATTTGCTTATTCTTGTGTTCATTTATTTGTTCATTTCATTCATTCACTCAGCCATCCACCCACTCATTCATTCACTCATACTATCATTTACTTGCATGCTAATTCACATATTCATTCACCCACTCTGCTTCACTTACTCACTCATACCCTATTCATTAATTCAACAAACACTTGCCCTGTTGGAATGGGAGACAACACGATGAAAAATATGGCAAACATCTACATAGTGTTAAGCACGTGCCAGGTGCTACTGCTGGTGCTTTAGACTCAACTTAAGCCTCCTAAAAACCTCATGAAGAAGGTGCTTGTTATGGACTGAATGTTTGTATTCCTCCCCTCAAGTTCATGTGTTGAAGCCCTAACCCCTAAGGTGATGAGATTTGGAGGTGGGGACTTTTGGAGGAAATTAGGTTTAGATGAGGTCATGAGGGTGGGGCCCCATAATGGGATTAATGTCCCCATAAGAAGGGAATGAGAGCCCAGAGCCCCACCTCCACCCTCTGCCATGTGAGGACACAGCAAGAACGCAGTCGTCTGTAAGCCAGAGCCAGGAAGAGAGGCCACACCAGGAACTGAATCTGCCAGAACCTTGATTTTTGACATCCCAGCCTCCAGAACTGTGAGAAACAAACATCTGTTGTTTAACCAGCTAGCCTATGGTATTCTGTTGTAGCCGCCCAAGTTGACTAAGATGGAGTTATTATTATCATCTTCTTGTTTTTATAGATAAGCTGTTCTCCAGGGAGGTTGAGTAGCTTGCCCAAGGCCACCGAGCTAGTCAATAGCAAAGCTGTGCTCTGAACCCAGTTGTCGGAGTCTGGCCTCTCAACTGCCGTGCTGGACTGCCTCTTGTTCATAAGTCAGCCCCTCTGTTCTCAGTTCACACTCGAGGTGGGTGGCCACTGTGTCAGGAGACATGACAAAGGAGTGTGATGAAATATGGGTCCACCTGGAGCGCTGCGGGAGCCCCTGGCAAGGTCACCTCACCCACCTGAGTGGGGGGATGGGGGTATGGAAGGTTCTTTTCCTGGTTGGCCAAACTTGCCTTCCTTACTGTGATATCAAGATCATCCCTGCGTGCTCTCTTCATCCATGTATGCAGTTACTCACTCGAGGCACTTACTGAGTGCTAACCACGGGCACTGGGGATTGAGAAGTGACAAGGATTAGCCCTGCCCTCGTGGAGCTCACGGTCTTGGGGGAGACACAAAGGGGGAAGAGCAAGGGTGGGCTGGCCGACTAAGAGGCCATTGAGCATGACTCCAGCCCCCTCCTCTGATTCCAGTCTTGGTCCTTGAGACTCATGTTCTCCAAAGCTGTGGGCTGCAAGGGACAGGGAGTGAGGACACCTCATTCTAACCCAGCTCTTCCCCTATTAAGCTGTGTACTCTTGAACAAGTGTCTTCATCTCTCTGGGCCTCAGTTTCCTCATCTTTAACATGGAAAGGTAATACCGAGTAGTCGCTAATAACATTAAACCATTAATTGTCCCCCAATACCCATTCTCCACTTTCTCCGTAATAGTGGAGTCTCACTGGGCACAGCGTTGCCCAGCTTGAGGCTGTATTTCCCAGTTTTCCTGGCAGTGGGACACGGCCATGTGACTAAGTTCTTGCCAATGGAATATGAGCAGAAGTAACGTGGGCAAACTTCTGCATCACTTGCTTCAGTGGAAATTTCTTGCCTTGCTACTTTTCCTTTTCTCTTTCCCATGGATGCATGGTGGGTGAGTGGGACAGTATCTATTCCACGGAACCAAAGGGAAGGAAATTCTACCCCTGAATGACTGTGTGGGTCAGAGTTGCCCCACCAGGCTGGACTGCTCGCCTCAGGATTCTTACAAAAGCAAGAAATAAACTAAAAAAAAAAAAAAAATTGAAACCCCTGTATTTGGAGATCTCTTTGTCACAACAGCTTAGCTTATACACTAACATAGAGTATAGCTCTCCTTTTTTTCTTCTTCCAATCCTGTCTTCCTTCCTGCTGCTTGTACCCTTTCTCAACCTAGCCCAAGGCAAAAGGAACACTAATTTGGGGTTTCTGCCCAGGTAGTATAAGCAGAAGTTACTTACCCAGCCCAGGGAGCTCCTCTAATGAGGGCTACCAGTGTGACATCAGAAACAGAGTGGTGGTGCCCCATCCTATTGGCCAAGAGGCGGCCACATCAGCCCCAGCTGGCGAGAGTGTCTGTCTTCTTCACAATCACCCTATTTCTGCAGTCAGAGGTGCAATGTTTTCACAGTAGTCACCATGGGAAGCTGTGCATTTCTTCCAGTGATGCTGTCTGCTCCATGAATTCTAGAATCCTCCTGGAATTCAGACATTTGTCAACAATAATAATAGTAACGGCAGTAATAATCATTCTAATAGCTACCATTAATCAAAGGCTACCTAAATGAGGACAACTTTACACATATTTCATTTCATCTTTGTAATATTCTTACGTGGTAGATATTGTTTTTATTACCATCTTACAAACAAGGACACTAAGCCTCAGTGAAACAACACAACTTGTTCAAGATCACACAGCCAGAAGGTGGCAGAACTGAGTGGTCTGATTTTCTACAGTTGAAAGAGTTTCACTGTTGTGAAAATCAGTCATTACCTTACTTACCAAATCCCTACAACGTTCCTAGCCCTGTGAGAAACCCAAAACAAAGATCAGGCCCCAAAGAACCCCTAGACACACTCACTCTCCCCAAGGTGGGAGGATCCACACTAGCAGTTAAATCATGGGCTTTGGTGTAAGGCAGAGGAGGGTTGAAATCTCTGCTCAGCCACTGTCTAGCTGGGTAGTGCTGGACCAAGTTCTTTACGTCTCAAACCGTTTCCTCATCTGTAGAATGGGAGTCAGTTGTCTGCCAGTTTGTTAGGAAGAGTCAGTGGAAGAAAGGAATTTGCAATAGCAGACATCAACAAAGGGCAGTCACAGTGATGGGAAGAGACGCATGTCCACATTGCCTGCCATGTTTGTACTTGTTTACACCTAGATTTTTTTTTCTACTGTAAGTGATGGAAACCCCAAAACAAACCAGCGACAGGAGGGTTTTTTGGTTTATGTAATTAGGAACCTCAGTGGTGGGCCCAGAGACTCAGTCACCCAATAATGTCAAGAATCTCTGTCTTTTGTCTCAGTTTTTCTCTGTGCTTTGGTCTCAGTGAAGCAGGAGGCCAAAATCATCTCAGCTTGGTATTCTAGAGTCAAGACAAAGCTACTCTCACATGGAAAAATCTCAGAGAACCAGGGGAGTCATGTGCTTTCCCTTCAAACAAACACAGTGGCCAGGAAGATGGCCTGAAGTGCTCCGGAGCTCAGTTTTCACATCTGTAAAATGGGGATAACACTTACCCCCGCTGATTTGTTGGGATAACACAAATGAGGTGCTCGGCACACAGCGGGCCCTGGATAAAGAATGGCTCCGGGTATTGTTTGCCCAGCACAGCACATGTTACACTCAACCTCAGGTCTGTTATTTGTATGTAAACATGTTTCTTCCCTGCTGGATTGTAAACTCTCAAGGATGGAGTCTGGATATAATCCAGAGTTTTTAGAGCCATACCAGCTTGGCAGGCACAAAAGTAGGATGATAAAACAGTCAGCAAACATTTCTTTAGATCTGTCCCATTCTCTATGGAGAACTGCTCACAGGCACCAATTCCTTCAAGACTTGCCATGGGGGTTCAAAGACACATGTGCTCAGAACACAGACCTCCCAATTCTATGTCAACTCCTCTATTTGCCTCTTTTTTTAGTGCTAGGCTCTTGGAAGTAAAATGGCTAGGTCAGAAGCCCTTGGACATGTCCAAACTCGTGATAAATTTGGCAACTGTCAAATTGCCTCTCAGGAAGCTTCACAAATCAGCTTTCTCAGTAACAGTGTGAGAGGGTGTCCTTTTCACCATAACATCTCCAACACCAAATGTTTTCTATCTTTCACCTTTCTGAAGAGTGAATAATGGCATTTTGCTGATGTTCTGGTTCCCTTTATCTTATTGTGGAGTCTGAGCATCATTTCCTATGGTTACCGGCCATAGGAAATGGGTTTTCTATGAGACATGTTTGAGCACTGAGGGGCACATAGCTCAGATGACGACCTTGGGGCCCCTAGTTCACGTTTTCAAATCTCTGTGCTCCCAATGCCTAGCCCAGGAAATGGAACAAGGTTGATGTTGTAACTGTTGAAGGGCACTGGGTCTCTTCACTATCAGCAATGGTCTTGCCAAGTCGTTCCCTGCAGTTGGAAACCCTCCAGCTTTAGAAATCATACAAAACAAATTGCAAAGAGTGAGTGGAATAAAAATTTGAGCATTTCAGGGCCACAGCGGCTTTGATTGTCAAGCTAAGTGTCTTGCTGAGGGGCAAGCATCTGAGATTGACAGATCACGGGCCGTGGAGGCCTTTGGTGGGTTGGACCCGCTGTGCTATTTGGCAAGTCTGCCCCCAAAGACTCATTTGGAAGCTACAGAGCGAATAGTCCAAGGCTACTGCAGAAAGTGCTGCCTCATGGGGTGTGTGTTGAATGTGACTTGCTGTGTGAGTCAGAGGCTTCTTGGCTGCAAGGAACCCAGAGGGCCCGGCATCAGCCTATCCTGACCTGCAGCTAGTCTGCTTCACACCATGCCCTCCATGACAGCTAAAGTACCCACAAGTCCCCCAGCCTGGCCCTGGAGACTGGCCCTGACCTGGCCCCACCTCCCTCCCAGCCTCATCTACTAGAGCTCTGCATTCAAGTAATGGCTTTGCTATCCCATTCTGAGTGCTAAGCATGGTGCCTGGTACATAGGAATGACTCAATAAATTGTTTTATTTTTTTATTAAAAAACACTTTTTTTAGAGATGGGGTCTCTCTATGTTGCCCAGGCTAGATTCAAACTCCTGAGTTAAAGGGATCCTCCTGCCTCAGCCTCCCGAATAGCTGGGATCTCAGGCCCTGCTGCAGACCTGCTGAACAAGGATCTGCAGCTTCACAAGATCCCCAGGTGATTCATATGCACATTAGAGCCTGAGGAACACCGGCCTAATTCATAGAATCGTTCTGAAAGTCAATGACGTCAAGTGTATAAATGCCTGGCAAAGAGCTTGGTATATTATAGACACGCAAATAATACGAGTCATCTCCTTCTCTGTCCTTGCCACGCTTCTGTCCTAGAATGTAAAATCTCTGAAGCAAGGGGCCGTGTCTCATTTCTCTTGAGATCATCAGTCAGATTTATACCTGGCTCATAGTAGGCGCTCAGTAAATTTTTAAGTGCTGAAGACTTGGCATAGCTTAGTGCACTGATTTTTCAAACTGCAGGTTGAAAACTATTAGTGGGTTGGGAGATAAAATTAGTGGGTTATAACCATTTAAAAAATAATTAGAGGACTGTGGGAAGATGGCAGAGTAGGAAGTGCTAAGAATCTGTCTCCCCACCTAGACAATAATTGCACTGGCAGAGTCTGTCTGATGTGACTATTTTGGAACTCTGATGTCTATCTGAAGGATTAGAAGGTTTGGATGGTAAATTGAGTTAATTCCAGTTAATTTCAGCTGGTAGCAAGGTAGCAGTTACCCAGCCCCCAGCCCCATGGCAGGCAACTGTGCACGTGCTCCTGTAGCAGCTTGCAGGTATCAACTAAAGAAAAATCAGGCTTTTAAAGAATTAAAGTTAGTTTTATTCAGAATCTTACTGAGGATTGCACCTCTAACAGAGAGTGTCTGTTAGACTGCTCCAAAGCAGTATTTCAGCCCACAGTCTATATACTGGTGGTGGTGGTTCTGCATGTGCTCAGAAGTTACATTAGAGCAAAATCTCATCAAAGTTTGGGTGCAAGAGTACATCTGGTTATAGATTACAAAGGCATCATCATTAATCCTATCAGACATTATCTTATGTACAGGAAGAGGCAAAGGCTAGGACCATTAGACTTATCTTTTCTAAAAATGCAGTGATTCAGGCAACAGATGTGGGAACCTGTGCTCCATCCTACTTGTCATCTTCAGGGTATTCTTCCGGAGGGTGCACTCAGTCACTGAGTCAGGGCCTTTGTGAAATTCTGCTGGGAAGCAGAATGAGCAAACATGGCTTCTTATATTTGCTACTTTGTCTTACACAGGCAGCGTATGAGAGCCAGGGTGGATAAAAAGGACCCGTGTTCTGGTTGATGATTGCTGCTCCTGATCATGGAGGTGCAGACACATGGGGGGCAGCCATTGTTGCCTCCCTCCCTACACTGTTGCAAGCCCCTCTCCCTTTGACTGAAGCAACTTCCAGGGAAAGTGCCCTTTTCTTTCTTTTGTTCTTTCCCCCTTGGGGGGAGGGTCCCACAATAAGAGAGAGAAAAAGGGCAGGGAAATTTTTATAAAAAGAAATAATGGCTGAAAATGTCCCAATATGATGAAAGACAAGAATATAAACACCTAGAAGCTCAACAAACTCCGATAAGAAGAACTCAAAAAGACTCATAACAAGACACATTATAATCAAACTCTCAAAAGCCAGAGACAAAGAGAAAATCTTGAAAGCAGCAAGAGAGAAGCAACTTGTCACATATAAGTGATCCTCAATGAAATTATCGGCAGAATTATCATTAGAAACTTTGGGGGCCAGAAGACAGCAGACTGATATATTCAAAGTGCTGAAAGAAAAATAAATGTCAATCAAGAATCTGATATCTGGCAAAACCTGTCCTTCAAAAGTGAAAGAGAATTTAAGACATTCCCAAATAAACAAAAGCTGAGGGAGTTCATTACCACTACAGCTGCCCTGCAAGAAATGCTAACAGGAGCCCTGCAGGTTGAAATGAAAGGATGTTAAACAGTTAACTCAAAGCTGTTTGAGGAAATAAAGATCTCTATAAAGGTAAATACATGGGCAATTATAAAAGCTGGTATTATTATAACTCTGGTTTGTAACTCCACATTTTGTTTTCTACATTATTTAAGAGATTAACGCATAAGAAATTATTAGTTTATGTTTTTGGACATGCAATGTATCAAGATGCAATTTTGTAACATCAGTAACTGAACAGGGTGAGGACAGAGCTGTATAGGAGCATAGTTTTTGTATGTTGTTGAAGTTAAGCTGGTATAAATTCAAATTGGAGTGTTATAACATTAAGATGTTAAATGTAATCCCCATGATAACCACAAGGAAAATAGCCATAGTGTCTACAGCTATACCCAAAAGGAAATGTGAAGGGAATTAAAACATTTCATTGCAAAAAAAAAAAATCAACTAAACACAAAAGAAGACAGTAATGCAGGAAATGAGGGACAAAAAAGCTATAAGGCATATAGAAAACATATAGCAAAATGACAAAAGTAAGTCCCTCCTTATCAATAATTACTTTAAATATAAATGGATTAAACTCTCTAATCAAAAGGCAGAGATTGGCAGAATGTATTAAAAAATGTGATCCAATTATATGCTATTACTCACTTTAAATCTAGAGACACAAATAGGTTGACATTGAAAGGATGGAAAAAGATATTCCCTGCAATTAGTAACCAGAAGACAGAGTGGTGACTATAAATGAGCCAGTCACAAAAAGGTGAATACTGTAGGTGGTTTCACTTATATTAGGTACCTAGAATAGTCAAATTCATAAAGACAGAAAGTAGAGGGGTGGTTGCTAGGGGTTGGGGAGACAGAGCTTCAATTTTGCAAGGTGAAAAGAGATCTGGGGTTGGATGATGGTAATGGCTGCAAAACAATATGAACGCACTTAAGTACCACTGAACTATATGCTTAAAAACAGTTAAGGTGGTAAATTTTATGTTATGTGCATTTTACTACAATAAAAATGTGTTATTAAAAATAATAATTAGAAGAGAATAGAAAGGGTAAGTGTTGTTTTGTGAATTTTTGTTTTTATTTTGTGTGTGCATTTGTGCACATGTGGGTGTGAACTTGGTCACTGTGTAAAATGTATATCTTCCTGAGAGTCACAGTCTAGACAGTATGAAAGCCAAGGCTTAGTGGTCTGTGCATAGGTTCTGGAGTCAGAGTTGGACCCAAATCCCAGTTCTTCTATTTGTTGACTGTGTGCCCTTGGGCAAGTTACTTGACTTCTCTGAACCTCAGTTTCCTCATTTGTTATTAGAGATAAGTATAGGGCCCATCTTACAGGATTGCTGTGAGGAATAAATGAGGGGTTAATGTAAATTGAGTGGCATCATGCCTGGCATACTGTAAGTGTTCCATGAATGACATTGTTACCATTAGAAGCAGAATTAGAATTTTCTGACTACATGGAGAATCAAGGAAACAATATGGCCAAATGGGAGGTATGTTTTGACTGCAGGAATTGGGAGAAATTTCCTTCAGCCCTTTGCAGACTCCAGGCTTGGGCAGTGGGAGAGACTTCTTGGAGGAGGCAAGATTGGGCTATTCTTTGAAGATGGATAAGATGTAGGCGGGTGGATGGGATTGTGCAGGCCCATTCTAGAAGCCAGCAGGGCTGCGAGCAAAGGACCACAGTGTGGGGGCTCAGATTCTCAAGCCCATTTTTGGCTTCCTGGAACTCATGGTAAGTATCACAATCAGTGGGGATCCCTCCCTATTTGTCTGGGAATAAACCTGCCCAGTGGAGAGGAAACTCTCTGGGCAAGGATATTTTTATCTGGTGAGAACTTTCTGTTGGTACCAGGGTAAAAATGGCCCTCCATCTGCCCAGCTGGGTTACTGGCACCTGCATGGAGGCGGCAGGGTTGGGAGATACAGCAGGGGCTCCCAGCAACTGATTCCTTTTCCTCTGTGCAAATCCTCTGGATTTGGGCCCTGGAAGTTCTTTTATTTTTAAAAATTTTTATTTATTTATTTTTGCTAAAAAAGACAAAGTCTCACTATGTTGCCTAGGCTGGAGTGCAGTGGCTATTCCCAGGTGTGATCATAGCATACTGCAGCCTTGAACCCTGGGCTCAAGAGTTCCTCTCATCTCTGCCTCCTGAGTAGCTGGGACTGCAGGCACAGGCCACTGCACTCGGCTTGGAAGTTCTTTTAAATCAGACGCCATGGGAGGGAATGGAGTTTTCCCAGGTGTATAGCAGGTACTCATTTATTTATTTTTTATTGTAATAAAATATACATAATATAAAATTTACCATTTTAGCCATTAAAAATTTTTAAATTATAAATTGACATTTAATAATTGTGCAAATGTATGGAGTACAAAGTGATGCTATGATTTATGAATAAATGTGGAATAATTAAATCAAGCTAGTTAACATCTCCATCACTTCAAATACTTAACTTTCTTTTGGGGTGAGAACATTTGAAATTTACTCTTTCAGCAATTTTGACATGTACAACACTCTATTATTAACTATATTCCCCATGCTGTGCAATAGAACTTAAAAAAAAGAAAAAATATATAACTAATCTAATTGAGACTTTGTACCCTTGACAATCTTCTCCCCGTTCCCCCTGCCCTCTAGCTTAGCCATTTTTTGAGTGTGCAATTCAGTGGCATTAAGTACATTCACAATGTTGTGCAACCATCACCACTATCCATTTCCAGAACTCTTTCATCCCTCCTAAACAGAAACTCTGCACCCGTTAAACAATAACTCCCCATCCCCACCTGCCGTTAACCGCTCTGACCTACTTTTGGTCGCTATGAATTTGCCTATTCTAGGTTCCTCATCTCAGTGGAATCATGCTCTATTTGTCTTTTTGTGTCTGGCTTGTGTTGCTTAGCACAACGCTTCCAAGGATGTCATTCCTTTTTATGGCTGAATAATAACCGCAATTATTTTTAATAGGAGAAATGCAAGGAAGGAAGGAGTAGGCCCTGGGTTTTCCAAAGTGCTTCAACAACTGCATGGGGAAAAATAAAAGTCACTTGTGTGTAATTTTAATGATGATAATATCACCTCCACCATACAAAGAGCTGTCCCTAACCAGGCTGTTTCATGGCCCTGTATGCTTCTGGTTAAATGAGCTCTGCAGGAATCAGCAGTTCCCCCCTTTCAATGGGCTGGTAATTTGGAGCTGACAAATTGTAGTGGATTTGTATTGCACCAACTTAGCTAAAATGGAACTGCATTTCCCTGAACTCCCTTCCTTGTGGAGTTCCGGGTTGGCATGAGCCACAGAGATGTTTTGTGCAAGATTTGCAAAGTGCACGTGGAGCAGCAGCCATGTTGCTCTCTGTGCCTGGGAGGCTGGAGTCCCCAGGGTGTTGTTGCAACTCAGGCACTTTGTTGCTTATCTGCTGGCTCACCTGGTTGGATGGGGCAGCAACCAAGCCCGCAGTTCCTGGATGTGGACTTTGTGTTCTATTCAGGCCTTCAACTGATTAGATGAGGCCCACCCACTTTAGGGAGAGCAATCTGCTTTACTCAGTCTGCAATTTAAATGTTAATCTCATCCAGAAACACCCTCACAGACACACACCCAGAATGATGTTTGGCCAAACATCTGGGCACCCTGTGGCCCAGTCAAGTAGACACACACATTTTTTTTTTCTTTAGAGACAGAGTCTTGCTCTGTCACCCAGGGTGGAGTGCAGTGGCATGATTGTAGCTCACTGCAGCTTTGAACTGCTGAACTTGAAATATCCTCTCACCTCAGCCTCCCAAGTAGCTGAGAATACAGGTGCACACCAGAATGCCTGGCTAATTTTTTTTTTTTAGAGACAGGGTCTCTCAATGTTGCCCAGGCTGGTCTTCAACTTTTGGCTTCAAGGGATCCTCCCAGCTTGGCCTCCCAAAGTGCTGGGATTACAGGCATGGGCCACCTCACCCAGCCCAAAAGTTTGGAATAAAGTAAAAATATTGCTGTGTAAGTTTTCAAAATCATATTAGAAAACTGTCTGCTTGAGGGTTATCTGATTCTCTAGGGGATGTAACTTTGACTTTATCATTATTGATTAAGCCCCAGATACTAATAAAATGAGATGTTAACTGGTAGAAAATTTAAAAGTTGCAAATGATTTTTGTCCTGTGGAGATGCAACTGACTTCTGTCCAGTAGAGAAGATAACCTCAAAGATTATTGACATGTTACTATCCTAGAACAGGGGTCAGCGAACTTTTTCTTTAAGGGGCTAGGTAATACATATTTTAGGCTTTGCGGGCCACATGGTTTCTGTTGCTACTATTCAACTCTGCTGTTGTAGCGTGAAAGCAGCCACAGACAAGATCTAAATGAATGAGTGTGGCTGTGTCCCAGTGAAACTTTATTTATGGATGTTGGAATTTGAATTTCATATCATTTTCACGTGCTGAAAAATTTTGTTTTCTTTTTTCAACTGTTTAAAAAAAATGTAAAAAACATTCTTAGCTCTCGGGCCATATAAAAACAGATAGTGGTCAAATTTGACTAGCCAGCCATCGTTTGCTGATTCCTGGCCTAAAAGGTTTCATTGTCCTGTAGGTCACTAACTAGTTTTGTATTTAATGTAGAAGTTTATTCCAGGATTCTTTGTCCCACTAAATGTATGTGCATGGGTGTGGATGTATGTGTGTAAATATGGTGGGTGGGTGTGTTAGTTTCTTCTATTCTTTTTTTTCTTTTTTTTGAGACAGGGTCTTGCTCTGTCGCCCGGGCTAGAGCACAGTGGCATCATCATGGCTCACTGCAACCTCAAACTCCTGGGCTTAAGCGATCCTCCTGCCTCAGCCTCCCAAGTAGCTTGGACTATAAGCGCCAACCACCACACTCAGCTAATTTTTCTATGTTTTTGTAGAGACGGGGTCTCAGTCTTGCTCAGGCTGGTCTTGAACTCCTGACCTCAAGCAATTCTCCCTCCTCAGCCTCCCAAAGTGCTGGGATTACAGGCGTGAGCCACCATGCCAGGCTATATTCTTTTTTTTACCATCCTGCTGGTTCCTTCATTAATGAGTTAAATAAATCTTTGACACCTGCTTATCATGTACTTGTATGACAGTTATGTGTTAACCTTCTGAAAGTTATACTTGGACATATCACAGAAATCCTTGTGAACTAGCTTCTCCCTTCAAATCCTTCCCAAATTCCAATTCATTTTGAATGTGGGATAGTCTGGGCCATCTGTTCTGTTACCTTGGCTTCCCCCCCGCCCCACCCCATCAGGTACTGTATCAGGGTGTTTTCCTAAAAAAAGGTAGGTTTGTCCCTAAGAGAAATTCTGGTGCCTGAAATTTTTCTCCTACTACTCTATTATCACTACAACAAATTTAATAGATTCCTGGACTCCTAAGAAAGTTTTTTTTTAGGAGCATTCTGGTACATCCCCTCCAAAGTAAAAGACAAATTATTGTGTCTTGTGATCTCCTATCAAAAGAAAGAAGTAGGCCTCTTTGGGTTCTGGAGGCAGCAAATTCTACACCTAGAGATTCTGCTCCAGCCTGTATTCTAGGAAGCATGAAGGATTGTCAGGCTTGAGTGGAGCCCAGAGCAGGAGAAGACCTTCCAGCAGGACCAGGTTGTGCTGTAACCTTTTTTGCAACACCCTCCTCCCTGAGACGGCCCGTGGGGGTGAGGGTGCAGACCAATGGCTGGGCAGGCTGTGGGCTGGTCTGCATGGATGAACGGTAATGAGTTAATGATACTGGTAGTGGATGGGGCACAGCAGCGCTTGTCAAGGAGGTGCCAGCACACATCAGGCTGCCAAGGCCTGCGTGGAAGAGAGCAGGGTGCGTGGAGTCTCTGAGGGCTCCTGCAGGGTTTCTCCCCATCTCTTCCTGGCATCCACACTTACAACGCAGCTGGGGACCTGCCCCTGTGGCTCTATGGTATCATTAATGCAGACCAATGCTCCCCAAAAGGCTTGGCTTTGACAGGACAAAGTGACTGGTGGATTCTTTCTATTGCAAAGCAAATAGCAATGACTCCAGTGGGCGTGGGGCAAAGTATAGGTTCCTTCGGAGGGGAGGTTCACTGGATGCCTGGTTGTTGTTTGGTCCCATGCAAGGCAGGTATTAATTAAATGGTCCCTAGGCTGTGGGAGGTGGGCATTTCCCAGCCTGAAAGCCAGTGGAAAAATTGGCACTCCCCTCCCTCACCAACTCAATAAGATTGCCAAGAATGCTATGGAAAAAAATGGCTCATCCTCAGTGGCAATCAAAGAATTATTAATTAAAACCAGTACCAGCAATGACTGTTATTATTTTTGTCATCTTTGCCTAGATGAGGGTGTAAATTGGCATTATCTTCTTGAAAGCGTTTTGGCGATGAATATATTAGACATGTCAGTGTTTTGTCCCAATCACTGCAGCTGATACTGGATCCTTGACCAAGTCAAACTGAGCCTTAAAGGTTATAAGAGAATTGGGCTGAAATTTGTTACATTTTTAAAGTAGCAATGTATTTTTAACTACACAAGTAATCCATGAACATATGATCATTGTAAAAAAATCAAACATTACAGATAAAACTAAAATTCCACCTTGGGACCATCACCCCCATCTCTGAAGTCCCCTCTGTTGTCAGTTTTGTGTGCATCTTTCCAGCCCTTTTATTTTATATTTGCAGATATATGTGTTTATAGAAATATACAGTGTAATTCCATGGGGAGTTTTTGAACATAAATGATATGATATAATAGTCCCTGTTATAGGCAGACTATGATGAGAGTATGATCCCCAGTGAAGAAGAGGGTACAGGTGTCCTTGACTATCCTGCGGTCTAAGGCAAGTTCAACGAGGACACTGGGGCATCCTTGAGCCAGAGTCCACCAACAAGAGAATCCTCTGTCTCCCAAGAACACATCTGCCTCAGTACCCCACACCACTCAGTCATTACCTGGAACTGCAGATGAAGTGATGGATTCCAAACACAAAAGCTGGGGCCCTGGCTCAATCATGCTCCCGGCTGTGGGAGGTCTGTGATGTGCATTCTCATGACAATTACAAAATCCATGTCCAAAAAACAGTCCACTATTAAAAGGTCAGTAGTGGTTAACTCCAGCTGGTGGGATTGTGGGAGACACACACACACACACACACACACACAAACACACACACACATCTATCATCTAACAATATCTCTCTATCATCTTCATCCACCCATCATTTATTTATCATTTGTCATTGGTCTATTGTTATCTATTCCCTCTGTCTGTCTGTCTCTCTCTTAGTCTGGGGTCTTCCCCAGGCTTGATTGCCTCCTTCCTTGTCCACAGCATCTCAGCAGCAACAATCTAGGAAAGGCCGGGAGTCCTGTGAGCTGTCAGAGACTGGCACATGGGCACCCAGATATGACAGGTAACAAAAATACCCGAAGTAGAGGCAGCCCATATCACCCTGAGTCATCAAGAAAAGGCGAGCCCTCTCAAGTATCTTCTGTTTAAGGAAGCAGAGAAGCATGTAAGCTGGTTTAGAAAGAGTTCCATCCACAATGGAAAAATAGAGATAGTTGTGACACTTGAGGAATACATTTTAGTTTTCTGGGAAGGTCACCAATGCAGAGCTCCTCATGTCCCAAAGGTGCCTGATAAATCACAATCAGAGCTGGAAGGGCTGTGTTTCCATTTTACAGAGAAAACTGAGACTCAGAGAGGTTAAGCCACTTCCATAAGGTCACAAAGTAAGTGGCCGTGGTGGGATTTGAACCCATGTCTTCTTGATTCCATATGTGGTCACATGGAGAGGCACCACCCAGATCCCCCTTCAAGGAGGAGGGCAGAGGGTCTCTAGCTGTCAGCTCGTTCAGGGTTGGCCTCAGCCACAGACGGCTGGCATCACTGAAGCCACATCCTTTCCAGGGAAGCCTGCTTCAGTGGCTGGTGAAGCACAGGTCTGAAGGCCTGGATATTTTAGCACCATGTGGGCCACTCTGATGGCCGATATTTGCCCCAGGTCCTCCATACCAGGTTGACTGAGAACCTGTCAGGCCACACCTCAGTTTTACTTCTCCTGCTTTTTGCCCCCACAAGTATTAACCCCTAATAAAGATCTTGTAGTCTAAACTCTGTTTCAGCAACTGCTTCCAGGGAACCCAACCTGCAACCACTGATGCCAGGAGCTGTCTGAGGACGCAGGCAATATGGCAGTGCTTGGAACCTGGATCACTTACTGCCCAGCTGGCAATGGGGACCCCGGCACTGCTGATAGGTGGAGTGTAGACAGTGCCCGGCACAAGGTAGTAGCCCCATTGTCAAAACCTCATGCGGTGGACGGGGGAGTGTACCGAAGAGAGTGAATGCTCTAGCAGGAGAAGTGTATTGAGTAGTTGCGATGAATAGAGAAAAGAGCTATAAGGACAGGTAGATTGGGTGGCCATTGCTAAAAGGCTTTCGTGATCGGCAGAAAAAGAATAAACAGCTGACGGCAAGTAACAGGCACTTGCTTCAGGAGTGAAAGCCAAAGAGCCTCTTTGGTTGCAGACAAAGAAGTTCTCATCTCCTGTGGCACGAGAGCAGACCAAGCCCGGAACTCAGAGTGACTGAACTTTTGTAGATGGTTGAAAAAAATCAAGAGAATAATATTTTCTGACGTGTGATAATGCTATGAAATTCAGATTTTAGAGTCCATAAATAGAGTTTATGGGAATACGTGGCCACACCCACATTGTCTATGGCTGCTTTTGCCCAACAGTGGCAGAGTTTAGCAGTTGCAGTGGAGACTGTATGGCCTGTGAAGCCCAAAATATTTGCTACCTGTCCCTTTATAGAAAAGGTTTGCTAACCTCTAGAACAGGAAATTGCATCTCTGAAGCCTCTTATATTTGCTAAGCGCAACCTGCTCTTCTGGCAAGGGAGTAAAACACTATTATTAATACTTCTACTAATAATAGTAACAGCCTTCACATACTCAGCTCCTACTATGTGCCAAGTCCTTTCCATTAACATCTCAAAATGTTTTTATTTTTTTATTTCAGAATATTACAGGAGTACAGATGTTTAGGTTACATGTATTGCCTTTGCTCTGCCCGAGTCAGAGCTACAAGCGTGCGCCTCCCCCAGACAGTGCGCACAGTCTGTGCCCTTAGGTGTGGATTTACCCATCCCTGCCTCCCCCCCACCTGCCCGGCACCTGATGAATGTTACTTCTATATGTGCGCGTAAGCGTTGATTAATTAGTATCAATTTGATGGTGAGTATATGTGGTGCTTGTTTTTTCACATAATGTTTACCTGATTGTTTTCTACCCATTACATAGATAAGGAGACCAAGGATCTCAGAAGTGAAGTGATTTGCCCGAGTTCACATAATCGGGGTATGGTAGAGTTTAGGATCGAATTCAATCTTTCTGACTCTACAGTCACTGCTTTTTTAATTAAACCTCACCCCTCACTGCACAGAACTATTCCAGACCTTTCCAAGTATTCTGTGTTGAGCTGCCTCAATCCAGTGGGTTATAAACAAGGGCTCCCACAAAAAGTCATTACTTTCAACCATGTCCAACCCATCTTTCTGTCCTGCAGTGACATCTTGAGATGATTTCACAGCTTTCTGGTGATGGTCAGTTGGCAAAAGGGCAAACCAGTCCTGGCTAAAGCTCCAAACTCAGGCTGATTTATATATTTCATGTTCTCTCTCTGACAGAGGCCAGGCTATGGCTCATGGGGTTCAGGGTAGATGGGGCATGGCTTTCTCTTCCTTCCCTTCTCCTCTCTGGCCCCTGTGAGTGGAGTGGGGAACATAGAATATGGTCTGGTTCTGGGACACATGCCCCCTCCATCTCTGTATCAAGGCTCAGCTCCTCTGGCTGTAAACTGGGAAGGGGAGTAAAGAAGGCAGATATCTTCTCACGGAGCTCATCTCCTGCGGGTGATGCCAAAATTCCTGGCCTCCCTCCAATTTCATCTGGATTTACTGGTGGCCTGACGATGGGTTGTTTCCAGCAGATGGTCTATGGGCTTTTCTCAGGCAGTGTTCAGTTTCACCCAGACCTCGTCCATCACTGAAGGCCCCCCTCGGAGAGGGGTGGTGTGGTCTCCCTGCGCCTCTGCTGGTAGTTGCTGCTCCAGTGCTGTTCTCGCCTTGATATCACTTGGCACAACAGCCATCTGAGCAGTGCTATGGCCCCTGCCTTTCTCTGACAATAATTGTGTAACACTGAATGATTGGCCTCGATTCTTCAACCCTCCCTGCATTCATACCCTTGCTGTGGCCTCAGTGAGGACAATTTTCATCCCCATTCTTGACTTTGGGCTTGGCCACATGACTAGTTTTGGCCAATGGCACATGGGCAAAGCTGACCACATGTCAGTTCTGAGCTTGGGCCTTAAGCAGCCTTGCCTGTTTCTGCCTGCCCTCCTGTGCCTCTGCCTTGAGGAGGACAAGCCCCAGCTAGCCCACCCACCCAAATAAAATGAAGCAGAGCCACTCTAGCTGTCCTGGAGATCTGCAGTGAGATGCACAGCTGCCCAGCAGAGCCCAGCGTAGATCAGCCAAACCCCAGCTGACCCACAAATGCATGTGTTATAATAAATGACGGTTGTTTTAAGCCACCAAGTTTTGGGTGGTTTGTTAACACGGCAATAGCCAACCAATACCATAATAATGCCCCTAACTAATGATACCTAACCTATTAATATATAGCTCTATGTGCAGGAGCTGCTTAAAACCTCTACATATATTATCTCATTGAATTCTGACTTCAATGAGGAACATCTCACTGTCCTTTGCCCTCCCCCACTCATGTGGTTGATGGTAGAAGCGCCAGTTCTGCAAACCGTTATATAAGCTCTGAGGGAAGTTGTGTGGCTCCATTTGTTCATTGCTCTCTTTAGAATGAGAGATAATTAGGGCCTGTCGTTTTCAACTGTAGCCCCAGGACCAATTCTGATGCAATAGGAAAGTCCCATTTTAACACGCTTTTCAGTAGAATATTCTTGCAAAATCTGAGAACCAGCATAGTTTACCAAATGTTAATTGATGTAGTTCTTTTGCATATATTTTTTTCTCCCTTCGCCTTCTTACTGGTACCTGAAGGCCCACATTTTTAGTCCCCCACCCCTACCCCACCCAGTCCACACCAAAGCAGAAATAAGGCTCAGAGAGTTGGAAATAGGACCCAGGCCTCCTGCCTCTCTGTTCAATGCTCTTTCTATTAATAAATGCCTCCTGTTTTTCCTGCCTGAATGCATTCTTTCTTCTGGTAGCTTTTTAAAAAAGTTGAGGTAAAATTCATATAATGTAAAATTCATCATTTTAACCACTTTATATTCTATAACTCAGTGTCTTATGGTGCATTCACAATGTTGTGCAACATTGTCACTATTTAATTGCAGAGAATTTTTATCATCCCCAAAAGAAACTCCATACCTATTAGTAGTCACTTCCTATTCCCCTCTCTGCCCATCTCCTGGCAACCACTAATCCACTTTCTGTGTCCATAGATTTGCCTATTCTGGACATTCCATATATATGGAATCATACAATATGTGGTCTTTTGTGTGTGGCAGCATAATGTTTTCCATGTTCATTCAGGTTGTAGCATATTACCAATATTTCATTCTTTATGCCTGAATAATATTCTGTTGTGTGGCTACACCACATTTTGTTTGTCCACTCATCTGTTGATGGACATTGGGTTGTTTCCATTTTGTTTTTTGCTATCATCAATAATGCTGCTATGACCACTCGTGTTTGAATACCTGTCTTCAATTCTCTTGGGTAGAGACCTAGGAGTGGAATGGCTGGGTCATATGGTAATTCCATGTTTAACTTTTTGAGGAACTGCCAAACTGTTTTCCACATTGGCTTCACCATTTTACATTCCCACCAGCAATTTATGACTTTGCTAATATTTTTGTTTTCCTTTGAGAACCAATCTCCTCTTTGAGCCCACGTGGCTCAGAATGCGTGTGCGTGTGTATGTATATGTATATATAAATTTTGTTTATTTATTTTATTGAGGTAAGATTGACAAACTGTATATATTTAAAATGTACAATGTGATGTTTTGATACACGTATACATTGTGAAATGGTTACCACGATCAAGCTAATTAACCTATCCATCACCTCATATATGTACCTTTTTCGTGTGTGTGTAAGAACACTTAAGATCTACTCTTAAGTGTAAAGGATACAATACATTATCATTAACCATAGTCACATGCTGTACATTAGGTCTCCAGAACTTACTCATCTTATCACTGAAAGTTTTTGCCCTTTGACCAACATCCCCCCGTTTTCCCACTCCCAACCCCTCAGATGAAATTGACTCCACCCCATTCTGCCCCAGTGACATGCATCCAAGCAGGGCCCAGTCAATAAGCACATGCCAAAGTGATTGCTTCAGGGATGGGCATGTGACCTGAGTCAGGCCAATGAGATTCAACTCTGAATCCAGAACAACCCCTGGATTTATGTGACTTGGGACAATTAATCCACCACCACTTTTCATTTATTAAGTCAGTTTGAGTTTGTTTTCCTGTCTCTTGGCCAAGTGACCACCTTGTATAATTAAGATTTACTTGTTTAAAACGTCTGTCTGAGAGATTAACCTCCCATGTGTGTTCTACATTTATTCAGTGTCAAGTCTACACCAGGCACAGCTACAAGATGATGCTGGAGTTGAGCTCACTCCAGGAGGGCAAGACTGGCTGGATCAATGAAAGGTCAGAGACGGGATCTTGCAGACAAAGGGGAACTTCCGGCTGCAGGTGTTATCATTCCACGACCTCAGAGCTGTGATAGAAAGAAGCAGAGAATCTGGGTGAAGATCCATCCACCACAATAAAAGTATCCCCACCACCCTACTGGAGTAAAAGCCCTCTCCAGTAGACCTCATGTCTGCACTGGCAGCCCTTTCTTGCTAATGCTTGACAAGCCTGCTCTCCAGTCTTAGGTTGGTCTTGACTTGTCACCATGGATGGGAGGATAAACTTCACCCAGAGGCTTGGCCCAGGGTGGCTACCAGGATCCAGGATGGCTTCCGGGATAATAAGCTGTTTCATACCTCCCTCCTCTAAGTAGGAAAATAAAAAGGAGCAAAGAGGGAATAGCAGTTAAGTGCTTGGGTCTGGAGTTCTGTAGATCTAGGTCTGAAAACCAGCTCCACTACTTGCTTGCTCTGTGACCTTGAACATGTTCCTCAACTTCTCTGAGCCTCAGGTTCCTCATCTGCAAAATGGGAATATTAATAGTTTTTATTTCTTAAGACTGGTGTGGGGAGTGATGATGCTGTTAATGATGATGATGGTAGTTGCTAATACTGAACACTAAGCGCGGCAGCCACTTTATGCACGTTATCTCCTGTTTTATTCACATCAACCATGTGAGTTAAGAATCATTAGCCTAATTTTGAAGATGAAGAATGTGAGGCACCAAGAGGTCAAGGCATTCACCTTGGACTACACAATTAAGAAGGGGTGGAGCTGAAGTTCAGACAAGGACAGTCAACTCCAGAGTCCATGCTCTTGCCACAGTGCTATCCCAACTGTACCTCCTTTAATCCTCAGAACAGTCCTGCAGGTAGGAATAATTATTAAGCCCATTTTATGGAAGAGGAAGCAGTATCTCAGAGAGGATAAGTAATTCCCTGCAAAAACACAAAGCTAGAAAGCAACAGGACCAAAATATGAACCCAGGTCTATACTCTTTTCATTACTTACACCTTCGCGCTACCCCAAGCGTGGACTTGTTCTAGTGTTCAGGAGCTGGAGCCTGGGGTGGGGACTTGCACTTTGATGCATTGGTAAGCTGACACAGAAGCCCTGCCCTTTGACTATGCTCTGTACAAGTCTTTTTTTTAAAAAAATGCTTCTATCTCTAATGTCTTTTCATCTAAATCAGAGTCTGCATGTCAACAAAGCACCATTAAATATTGTTTAAAACATACTGTGGCGAATGGCCACGCCCCTAACACCCCAACGACCTCTGATCGCTCTCCAAGGTGCTGAACCTTCTGCCACTCTCCCTGCCATCCTAGGCGTCTCCACTGCAAGAGCCCTGGTCTCAGGGATACCCACCGCTGGTAGGCCGGTACCATATCTGCACGCAGTCTTCCTCTTCTGGGTCTGCGTGGATGCCGTCATCTGGCTGGTTCCCATCCCAGTAGCTGTAGTCATAGGATGAGCCATCAGTCCATTCAAACTGCCCTTCCTTGGGGGGCAGGAGTGGATTTTCACCCAGAGGCAAGGAATCAAGCCAAGGAGAGGAAGATTAGGCATTTGATCCAGCTCCAGCTCAGGGATAACATTCTAGCACCTCCATACCTAACAACTCTGTGCAGAAGTCCCCACTGATATTACTGCTACTAATCTGATACTACTGCTATTACTACTACTATTACTAGCTGCCATTTGTTGAGGGCTTATTATGTGCCATGCCAGGCACTTTACTCAATTTATTCTCACCATCCTGCAAAGCAGGCATCATTCTCCTCATTTTACGGATGAGAAAACCGAGACTCAGATTGTTCTATGCAAATTCATACAGCTAATAAAGCATTAGCACTGGGACTCAAACCTAGGTCTACCTGACTCCAGTACCCAGGTCCTAACTTTGCCAGTGGATGGGAGTCACTCCTCGTCTCTTTTCTTTTTGTATAAATAGTTTGTTTTTCTTGCCTCATGTGGAACCACTCTGACCGATTACAAGAAAAGTCCCGTTGGGAATTTGATCGGTGTTGCGATAAATGTGCAAATTAACTGTGGGAAGCACTACATCTTTGCAACATCCAGGAACAAGAGTCGTTTCTCTGTTTATTTAAGTTTTTAGAAAAGTATCCCCCAAAGCCCTGAGGATTATGGAGCCCATGTCATATAATGGGAATAGAATGCTGCTTCTTACAGATGGGGAAACTGAGGCTCAGACAGGTTTTAAAAAATTGCCCAAAGTTGCCCACCAGCCAGTAAGGGGCAGAACAGGAACTGGAACTGGACCTCTGTTCTCTATAGTGCTCTGAGGCAGGGCAAGAATCACACATGCAAAACAGAGACTCAGGTTGCAGCTTGCCTGTGGCAGCCATAGAAGTGCACAGCTCAGATCACCTTCAGGAGGACCAGCTGCAGGGAGCAGAGTTGATTGGCAGCTCCGGCTCTCTTGCCATTTTGGATTCACCACCTTGTTTGTGCTGAGGACATGCTTCTTCTGCCCCTCTGGAGCCACCATTGCATTCACAGATATTTCCCCTCAAAAATCTCTTGCACAACTAATCATGTTTTGGGGCCTGTGTTTTAGAAAACTCAAGTCAAAACAGAGGCCTTTTCTGACCATACTATATGTTCCCATCATTTAGTGGGACATCATTAAATGTCTTTCACAAATGTGTCATATTCTAACTGTGGCATCTTGGTGTCTGCTTTCTCTCTGTATGCTGTGTGCA
The DNA here is from genome assembly GCA_023783475.1 of Daubentonia madagascariensis. Taxonomy (NCBI): domain Eukaryota; kingdom Metazoa; phylum Chordata; class Mammalia; order Primates; family Daubentoniidae; genus Daubentonia; species Daubentonia madagascariensis. The sequence continues at coordinate 1,260,036 of JAKFHU010002505.1, read as the reverse complement.
TAGCAGTGACCTGGCACATATATGAAAGGTTTGTTAAATCAACATGGAATCTTGGCTGGAGCTTCCAAGGGAGCCTGATGGTCATTGCTTCCTCACCTGTCTATGATCATGAAGGCCTGTCCAGATGTCATCTGGGATGCCAGGAACACAGCTGTTCACGAGGTCATACACAAAGACATTCTCCTCCCAGCTGCGAATGTAAGAAACACAGTAGAATGTTCCTCTTTGCCTCTTTTCATAGGCTAGAGTTGAAAATTGAAAGCGATCCTTGTTAACCTTCCTGGACCAAAGTAAATAGAGGATACAACGCAATTGTGCTTTCATTTTGATTAGGTCACCCATATATTGCTGTCCTCACATGGGCATCTCTGGATTTGACCCATGCCAGCTCAAAGAAGGACTCAGCACTACTCTTCCTCCTTAAAAATTTCAATCCATCTCAACAACCCTAGCAAATGAGGTGGATTATATTGAAGATATCAATGAAGAGACAGGAAAGGGGTTTACATTGCCTTGCACACATCAAATAACTTAATGAAAATCCCCACTAGCCATTTCTGTGCTCTCTCGATGGTCCTCCTTACATGGCCAGTTTTTATATATCTCCTTTTCTCCTAATCTTTTCCCATATATTGTCTCCAAAATTATTTTCTGTTTTCCTGGAAACTTCAGCTTTAGGCTTGAACTTGCATAGCCCTGAAGTTGACAGCCCACCCTCCTCAGAAGACACTGGTGTCTTCCTGGGTTATTCTCACTCCCTATTTCAAAGAGCTTATCAAATAATTCACCCAACAAAAGAAACCACTGGAGGACCCTGGCAACAGTTCACTGCCAAAAATAACAAAGAAGTAGAGATGTTCTGGAATGATGAATGAATGGAGGGATGAATGAGCGGGTGGATGGATGGATGGATGGATGGGTGGATAGATAGATAAACAGTCACATAGAGACTTTCATCATATCATTAAAATGTTTCTTGAGCACTGATTTCATGCCAGGTACTGTGCTTAGTGTTTTATATGCACGAACTCATTTCATTCTCACACCAAACAGGCACTGGGGCAGATACTCCTGGTTGTCTACCCCACAGCCATTCCTAATCCCTTATCCATTGCCTACATGATAACCTAGGAAAGCCACATTTTATTTTCCCAGCCCTCTTTGCATCTAACATTGGCCATATAACCAAGTTTGGCCAGTTAGATATAAGGGAAAGTCTGTAGGGAGCATCTTGGAAATATTTTCCTCCATGGTGGAAGGAGGGAGGTATGTGCAGAAGGCTCCAGTTTCCACCCCTGCCCTTTTTCACTGGATTATGGCCGTGTGTGAACATGAAACTTGCAGCTGTTGCATTGGAGACCCTAGAGGAAGGCCAAGATAACTACTCACCCAGGGCCTTGACATCAATGAGCCTGGAGAAGGTCATTTGTAAAGGTTCGAAGGGTGGGCAGGGGATGTGGGAGGAAATGGGCAAATGTCAGGCACGCTTCACTCAAGTCATTCACAGACCCAGATGGACAGATCCCACTGGACAAAAGAGTCCTATTATTGGCTTCCACATTTAGTAGAAAGGTGAACTTTTAGTACATCAAAGAAGCCATTATAAAATAATAATAATCATCCCCAGATCTAACACCTAACCAATAACTCACTTCAAAACAGGACTATGTTGAGATACCCTTCATGTTGCAACAAGGTATATCTGCTCCCAGTAGCTTCCAAATGACTGTTCTCTAAAGTCTGCTGCCTTGTGTAAAATGCCACCGTTAGATTTCCTTTTGCTTGAGGCATTGGTAGCAAATCAAAGCATATATATTTATACTCCTTAGTTTTGTGCTTGTGATGACATTACTAATCCATTCCAGATTAGCAGCACTTAGAATTCTGGCACCCAGAATCCTTAACACAGTGCTCCAAGGCAATCACATGCAAAGAGTTACTTGACAGATACTCTTGGAGGCAAGGCTGGCTTGCCCTCGGAAAGATGACCCCACATGAGAATGCTGAGAAAAAACTGACCTCCCTGGGGTAGAACTATAGAATTATAACTTATCATGATTAATAAAATAATAACCACTCCTACTATTGAGCACTGACTTATCCAAGAACTGTTGAAGAACTTTAGATGCATTATTGCCTTTAATGCCCCACAATTTTAAAAGGTCAGTGTGATTATTTCTGTTTCCCAGTTGAGGACTCTTTGGCTTGGAGAGTTTATGTGACTTGGTCAGGATCACACACATAGGAAGGGATGGGGCTGGGACTAGGGTCTAGGACTGCCTGGCTCGAATGCCCTTAATAAGTGCCCATGATGTCTTCCATGGCTTTCTCCATTTGGAACATCTGCTGCCCTCATCCCCTAAGCTTCCCAATCCTTCGAGATCCTGATACAGGACAAGTTCTTCCAGGAAACCTTCCATGAACATCTTTTATTGAATCCTTGACTGCCTGTAGCCCAAAGTACCTGTCCCCCCAGTGGCTGGCTGGTTGGTTTAGTCCTCCATTTTCAAGATCTGGTGTCCCCAAATGAGCTGCAAGGACACATGGACCGATGTCACATCTCAACTCTTTCTTTCTTTTTTTTTTTTTTTTTGAGACAGAGTCTTGCTCTATCACCCCAGCTAGAGTGCAGGGGCATCATCATAGCTCACTGCAACCTCACACTCCTGGGCTCAAGCGATCCTCCTGCCTCAGCCTCCTGAGTAGCTGGGACTACAGGTGTGCACCACCATGCCTGGCTAATTTTCTTCTATTTTTTGGTAAAGATGGGGTCTTGCTCTTGCTCAGGCTGGTCTCAAACTGCTGAGCTCAAGTGATCCTCCCGCCTCAGCCTCCCAGAGTGCTAGGATTACAGGCGTGAGCTACACATCTCATTTCTACTGGACATCTTCTCCCTTGCGCCATCACCAGGCCCTATTCAGTGTGGGTGCTCTGAGAGCCTGTGTTCTGTCCACAGAGTGATGAGATTTCTGGGGACAAAGCATTCCTCAGTCCAGTGGTCTTTGATCTTGGCCCTACCCTGCTGGGTAAGCAATGGCATCCACAAATGCCTCTCTTGTGCACTAGTCAGGCTGTCCTTTATCAACTGCTGAACACGCATTTTGAGCAGTCACCCGGTAGGACAGCAGCCTCGTCATTTTAGCATTATCACCATCCTTGTTCAACAGCACCTGCTTGGATCAACTACTTGAATATCTTATTGTGTTTCCCCCATATCTGATCAAAATAACTGAAAAATGGAAAGGCCCAAGGTGCTGTTGCAAGTAATAAGAAGCTGAGATGAAATGAACTTAATTCAATTCAACTGTCGCTTGAAACAAAAATGGAAATTATTAGGTAAACTGAATGTATGAAAATCTTAAACTGTAATCAGATGTTCTGTGCACATAAGCCGATTGTGTGTTTAATTATGAAGGAAAGAAATAAAATGAAAAGGCATGGAGAAAATGTGATATAGAATTGGATTGTGTCTCCAAGATGAGATGAAATCAGGAATTTTATGCTAGTACTTAGCTTTATGAGAACCGAACCCCATTTATAGCAGGTGAATGTGTTGTTCAAATTCGACTTTTCTACATGTTTTCAGGAAAGTGTTATATGCCAAAGTGGGGAACAACCTGCATAAGAGAGGAAAGGGAGAGGATGTTGGTATGAGAGAAAGAGGGATGCAGGAGCTGGGAAGAGAGGAAAGAGGTAAACTTATGGCAGAAAAGAACAGGAGTTGGGTCAAGGATTGCTGGAAAACCCTTGCATTTGCCTGGAATCCTTCTGATGCACAGTTCACCAAGGTCTAGGTTGCAAATACAATGAGGCAGGCTGAGCAGTCCTCCCCATGGGCTGGCTAAAGCAAAATCTTGATTTGGAATCACTTTTATATTTGCTTTTTATTACATATATTTTGTTTTCCTCCACAGGCTGGCACTTCCTTTGGGAACTTGTTTCACCCATCTTTCTAAGTGCCAGTCCTGTATACAGTGCTCTGCTCTGAAGAATGCCTGTCCCAGGTTTCTGTGTCAGCTGGTTTCCAGCAAGTGGGAGGCATTGATGAGCTATTGGAGGATGGGAAGGAGGGATAAACCAGGGTATTTCTTTCTCTCTCTGCTTGGGAGTCTCTACAGGGGCTGCCTCTCCTCGGTGGCTCCAGTTCCCACAGGACTGGCCTGCCCTCCAGCTCAGCTGTGGAATTGGCTTTCTGCCATGGTGCACCTCTAGCTCGCCTCGCTACTCCCCCATACATTCTGAGCTTCCATCCCTTGTGTATGTCTTAAATTCTGTTTTGAATACCTGTAGCGGTTCCTGTTTTCCTGGTTAAACTCTGACTGTCTCAGTACGTTCCTCAGCCTCACTGAGAATACAGGAGGTGTTCAACATATCTGTTGGAAGAACAGATGAGTGGATTCAAGACTCATTTGGAAACTAAGATAAAGGACCCCTTCTCTATTCTTAACAAAATGCAGTGATTCTACTCATAAAGAACCAACTTTCTTTCTAACTGGGTCTCTGAGATTCTTGAGGAACAGAGACAGGATTGTGACTTGTAGCTTGGGTACCAATGGGGTATATCACACCTGGCCTGAGGAACTCACCAATCAGCGGGGAAGTCAGATGTGAAAACAAGCAGTTAAACTGCAAGGAAGGAAGTGCTCTAGGAGAGATGGGTAAATGAGTGTAATTAGGCCGCTAGGGAGTCAGAGGGGACTTCAGTGAAGAGATGTTGTCAGAGCTGTCTTGAAGTTTGAGGAGGTATTTACTGGGACGAGGAGATGGGGATGGGAAATTTCCAGCACAGGGAACAGAATGTGCAAAGTTATGGAGAAGGAAAAAGGGCTGGATCAGATTGGAGAACTTTGAGACAGTCAGTGTGGCTGGGGCTTAGGAGACACAGAGGAGTGTGGAAGGAAGCCTTGGAGGGTGGTCTATGGAATCTGCCTATGCAGGTTCAAAATCCAGTTCTGCCACTTAATAGCTGATTTGAACTCCACCCCCTTTCCCAAAGGCGTGCTTAGTTGGGCTATGAGGACCAAGGATCCCACTCACCTGTGGATGGAGGCTAATTTGGCGGACTTCCTGCCCACGGAGAACTCAGAACAGTAGAGGTCAGCCTCAGCCCAGGTCTTATTGAGAGGGAAGAATCTATAGCAGTGGCCTTTGAACTCCATCCAGAACAGGGGGCACAGGGAGGCCTGGGGCAGCTCTGGCAGGGCTGGGGGCAGAGAGGAAACAGACTGGGAAGAAGGTTGGCAGTGCTGACATTGTTTCCACAGCTTAGTACATATTTTCAAGAATATGTTCAAGTGAAGAATATGTCCAAGTAAAACATATCCCATTATGATTAATGCAATTTTATGCTTGAGGTCCAAAAAACACATACATACCTAAATTTTACAAAATAATGAAAGTAACATATACTCATCATAGAACACTTGGAAAATGTTAATACTTTGGTACATTTTTCCTCATGTCACATTTGTATGCAATGATTTTTAAAAATGAAATTGTGATTATATTATACCCTGTATACCAGTCAGTACTCTGATTTCTAAAGATTAAAGACTACAAACATTTCTCCCATGTCATTATACATTTTTGTAAGCATTGTTTTAAATAGCTCTTGAATCCTCTACTGAGTGGCCCTCTTAGAGTTTATTTAATCATTCTCTTATTTTTGGATGATTAGATTGCTTCCCTATTTTTTAAAACTATTACAAATGATTCTGAGATGAACAGCTTTGTGCATAAAGCTTTTTCGGCATTTCTGATGATTTTCTAAGGAGAGATTTTTAAGGCTTTGATACAATTTGCCAAATTGCGCCCCAAAAGCAATTTATACTCCCACGGTAATGTCGGAGAGTGCTCGTCTCCCTCTGCCCTTGCCAGTGCTGACTGTTACCACTTTCACCACGATCTTTGCAAATTTTATAAGCAAAAAAATGGTATCTTGTTTTGATTTGCAATTCTGGGCTATCTGGCAAGGGTGAACATTTTTTCCATGTGTTTATTGACAAGCTATAGCCAAGGCTGTTTGTATCTTCTGCCCATTAAACTCCTGGGGTTCAGGATTTTTTCTGAATTCTGAAAAGGAATAAATAAAAAAACCCCTCATGGTTGAGATAATAAAGGTTTCTCAAGTCTCAGCCCCTCTGAAGGCTTCTTAGGAGATACTTTATTTGGAAACCACGACTCAGGATGACTGGCAGGGGGAGGGAGGCATGCTGACAAACTTCCTCATGCTAGGTTGGGTGGCTCACCTGTGAGGGCTCACCTGTGAAGGCAGGCAGTGGGCCACCGGGAACTTTGTTAGACTGGGGCTGGGAAGCCTGGGTCCTAGTCCTGGCTTTGTACCCATCCTGCTGTGGGACTCTAGCACATTCTTTCCCTTCTTGACCATCAAACTAGCTGATCTCTGGGGTCTCCTTTGTGGACACAACCCAAGGGCAGGTAAAAGCCACCCTTCTGTGGAATCTTGGCCTTCAAGCCACTATAGTGGTTGGCTGAGCTCATGGAATAATAAAGTAGTGGACAATATTCATTGAGCATTTATGATGTACCAAGCACTTTGAGGGGAACTGAGGCTTAGGCAGGTTAAGTGACTTGCCCAAGGTCATCCTGCAAGTAAGTGGCAGAGTAAGGATTTGAATCCAGGCCTCCCTAACTCCAAAGTCTGTATGATGTGTCATCATGGGAAATCAACAGGGCTAAGAATGGTTAATGGTCTTTACAGCTCCTACTTCACAGGATTGCTGGACCAATTAATTGGGCCAAATAAATTCACCAAGTACTTGGCATAGAAGGATTGCGTAATAGTATGATTATTAATGATCAGCCCAGGGTTTTATAACCAGGTTTGATAGGCTTCAGGGGTCTAGTGAATCCCCTGAAATAAAAATGCAAAGTTAAAAGTGTGTGTGTATGTGTGTGTACATGTGTGTTTCTGTGCATTTTTCTGGGGAAAGAAAGGGACAGTTGCTTTATTCAAGAGAGCTGTGCTGAACAGGCTGGTTCCAGGCCATGCTTCCCAGGGCTGGTCAGAGTCTTTGGGTTCTCCCATTTGATCAGAACCAGCCCCTCCCCCACCCCCAGTGGCGGTGCTGAAGGGTCCTGGTTAATCCCATTGTTCCTACTCAATCCTGGCCAACTGTCCTTCAGTGCACGCCAGCATCCAAACTGGAGCCAGTTGGTTCCGAATTTGATCTCTGAACCCTCTTCTACGTGGCAAAGGGAAAAAGCTCTGCTTGGGGAGGTGGGTGGGCGTAGTATCCTCGGCCTGTCCCTACTTCTCTCTGGGCCTCAGGCTCCTCCTTTCTTGATGGGGAGCATTGGTCTAGGAGGACATCGCCTCGATGCCTTAAAGTGGCATTGGCTGAGAGGGCTGAAGGACCCCTTGTAAGGCTGGGTATTGTTAAGCTCTTCATGGGGACGTTTTGCCACCGCCTACTACACAAAGAGGCTCAACTGAATCACTCCCTGGGGTCTACTTTTGCAGCAGTTTCTCCCTTAGCATGGATGAGAAGCAGCAAATCATTTTCATCTTCTTTCCACTTGTAACCAAGGACACTTGTCGGTGAGAACTTAGCTAAGTTTGTCCAGGAGTGGCTGGAATGATTCACCAGGAGTTCAGTTTTTGCTGAACCACTTTCCCCACTTTTACTCATCCCCAAATTACTTGGCATCCTAAATACTCATATTAGAGATGGAAGCAGGGTGACCAACCCATCCCAGTGTGCCCAGGACTATCCCAGTTTTAAAACCGAAAATCCCACATTCCAGGTACCCCTACATTTCCCAGAAAACTGGAATGGTTGGTTACCCTTGAGCAGTGAGGGGCAATTTTGTCCCCCAGGGGACATTGGACAAAATGCCTGGAGACATTTTCAGTTGTCACAACTGGGGTTGGGCCTGCTACTGGCATCTAGTGGGTAGAGGCCAGGGATGCTGCTAAACATCTTACAGGGCACATCTCCCCACAACAAAGAGTGATCCGATCCAAAACATCAGTGGTGCCAAGGTTGAGAAACCTCACCCTAGAGGGAAGGCAGGACTCCAAAAATGTAAAATAACCCCAAAGTGCAGCAACCCAAAACATCACAGCAAACACCCACATTTCTTAGCCTATCTGTATTTTCTTTAATAAAAATTAAGCCACAGACCACACAACTAATTAGAAGTGTAGTTTGGGTTATTTCTCTCATTTTAGAGTTAAAATGTATTGCTAGTATAAACCTGTGGCTTAAAAGCCTGGAGACCCTGCTTTAACATTGGGTTTAAATTTAACAGCACGGACCAAAGAACGTTGCAGAAGGGAAGTCTAGCACTTTCCTCCCTGAGTTTAGGGTGAAGCATGCTTCTTTGTCATCTCTCTCTGACAGTAGGAGGATCTTTTTCCTGGTCTTCCTTACATTGAAGGTGGAACTCTTCATGAGTCTCTGCTCTAAGAAAGGGTTTCAGTCTGAATTCCCTGCTTCAAATGGCTCTGACTTCACCTCCTACCTCCATGTGGGTGTTAAAACCCAAGTCCCTGCATTACCGAGGCTGATGTCCCTTGCAGAGCTCTGGAGTGACGTGCCCACTGCTTTGGTCTTCGCCTGTATCTTTGTTTCTGACCCCTGGGCACCCCCCTCATTTTCTTGGAAGTCCAGTTCAACAGGATGTTTGTAAAAGTCCGTGTGGCTTTTCTGCACGGCCATAGTAGGAAGGGTTCATTTTCAGTAACTCACTATATTCTCTGATCTGAAAGTTTCCACCTTCTTTTTCCTGTACCTCTTTTTCTCTTCCTTCACTTTTTAAAAAAAATAAACTTTATTTTGGAATAAATTTAGAGTTATAGAAAAGTTGCAAAGACAGCGTGGAGAGCTCCTGTGATACCTTCACCCAGTTTCCCCGGATGTTAACATCTTGCTGGACTAAGACATGAACATAGGTTCAATACTGTTAACTAAACTCCGGGCCTTAGTCAGTGTTTTCTTTTTTTGTTCCCAGATCCAACTTAGGATACCCATGTTTACTCTACCTCCGTGTTTCGTTTGACATCCAAGACTATAGCCTGGATTGGATGGAATTAGATGACGTCGACAAGAATTGGCTGGAATTGGTCAGAGTTCTGCAGCATTGTTGGATAATTTGCCAAAAATCACCTTTACCTCCCCTTTTTCCTCTCCTCACATCCAATCCCGTGCAAGTCTTATCTGTTCCGTCTTCTAACCACCTCTTATTTGTTCCTTCCTTTCTTTACCTTCCAAATTCTCCGTGCCCCACCACCTCTCATGAAGACCTTCTCAACTGCCTCGTAGCTGCTGTTCCTGCCGTGTCTCACCTCCCAGATCCAGAGGCGTCCTTCCTTTTCCGCCCTCCTCTTACTGAAACCCTCCAGGTGTTCCCACTGCCCTTGGGAACTGCTTGCCTTTGGTTTATCGACCATTCCTCGCCCCTCCTTACTCCAGATGTGCTCGAACCCTTGCCATTTCTCAAACACCTGTCCACACCTTTGCAGATACGTCCCCTCAGCCTGACTCCGGCCAATTCCTGTTTCTCCTTTGAGTCTCAGCTGCACGGTGACTTCTCAGGGAAGATGAGGTAGAATCCTCTGGCAAATGCTCCTAGAGTCCCCTGCACCCTGACTTTCAAACGTCCCCGTGCATTCCTGTGTTGCCCTCCCCCTGCACATCAGCATCCGTCATGATCATTCCTCTCCCCTAGAGCCTTGGCACATAGTAGGTGCACAATGACTAGTTTTGAATGAATAAATACATGTAGGGAATCAAACACCACTTCTTTGGGGCAGCCTTTTGGGAAAACGATGAGAAGAATTTGTGCGCCACCCGTGTGTCCTGATGCCTCTGAAACTGGGACTCCAGACGCTAGGGTGTCATTCCTAGAATTTTCTAAGCAATCTCTGAAGGCAGGTTGCCCAATCCCGGTTGTTCAGATTGTTCAGCACAACGACTGCTGTGGAGGGCAACCTCAGCATCCTCCGGGAGCTCGTTAGCAACGTGGTGATGCAGACTCCCAGGCCCCACCCCAGACCCACTGACCCTGAATCTGCATTTTAATAAGATCCCCTGGGTGATTCACGTGCATATGAAACCTGGGGAGCCCTGGTCTACAGGGTACCATACTGAAAGATGGAGTCTGTAGAATTACTTATAATTCATTCATTCATTCTCTCACTGACTAGGGCACAGCAAAAAAAAATTAATTAAGTGAAGGGGGTTTGCGGGGGAAGAGGAGGGAAGGGTCCTTGGTCCTGAAGCCTGGTGGATATTTCAAAAGGAAGCCCCCACCCCCAGTGTGGAAGTCAAGCTCCCTGAGCTGCTTGCACCCCTCCTCCCCACTTCTGGTGCCTTTGATTTTTGTCCACTGAACAAATAGTTGTTATGGATTCCTAGGGTGAAACATACCAGAAAATGGGGCTGTGACAGGTCACTGCTCAATTACTCCCCTTTCCACCTGGGCAGGCAAAGGCCTTTAATCGGGAGGACCTGGGAGGCAGAAGGGAGCGCTGGCTTGCGCTGGGATGATCATTAACTCCACCCTGCCTGGTATTCCCCCTCCTCCTTCACCTCTGGGATTTTAGAAACCGGGGAATAGAAGGTCTTTCATCAACCTGACCCCAAACCAGCCTTTGCTAATCTGTCCCTTGTGAAGGGATTTCTATAGCTTTATAGCTTGACAGTCAGGTAACCATGGCAACACAACAACCAGAGCCAACTCTTAGTTAACACTCACCGTGTGCCAGGCATTGTGTTAAGTGCTTTATACATATTGATTCATTCAATCTTCACACATCCTACGAGGTAGTTACCACTATCATCTCCGCTTTACAGATGAAGAAACCAAAGCTCAGAGAGGTTGACTAACTTGCCCAAGATCACACAGCTCCTAATGGGCAGATCTGGGATTTGAAGCCAGGCTGTCTGGCTCCAGACCTAGAGATTCCTACTGCGTTTAAGTCCATTTGCTTTTGCTCTAATCTTGATGGTCTGGTCCTTCATCAATGTTTTTCTTCATTCAACAAGTACTATTTGTGCACCTACTTGGTCTCAGGCAGTTGGCTACAAGATGAAGATGCTATGGCAAACCATACAGATGTGGCTTCTGATCTCGTGGGTCTTATAGTCTATAAAGACCAAAATTAAGAAAAATAAGCACAGAAATAAAGATGTCATTCACATGTAATTTGTGGATGTGTGTCATGGCGGCAAAAACTTGAGGATGCAGCCCCCAAATTATTTTGGAAACTGATTATTTATTTGCCCCTTTCTCTCCCTAGTTGATTTGGTGGCTGCCCCGTCCCTGTCTTCAAGGAGCCCACAGACAATTATGACAGAGCACCACTGAGTCCCCTTCCTGGATGGGGGGAAATACAGGGTCTTGCCACAGGAGCAACTAAAAGTGGCACATAACCCAGGCTTGGAGATCTGGGGGGCTTCCTAGAGGAGGTGATGTCTCAACTGAGACCTGAGGGATGAATGAGTCATAGAAAGAGTGTTCCAGGTGGAGGGCACAGCATGTGCAAAGGGCTAGAGGTGTGAGAGAGAACAGAGCATTCGGTGAGTTGGAAATGGTTTAGCGTGGCTGGGAATTTGCGGGGAAGCAAGAGATAGACTGGGGGTGGGCGAAGGGAAGTAGTTGGGGAAGGCCGCACAAGGGGCTTGTTGCTCTGGAAACCAGGAGGCCAAACTATAAACTACTTTTTACTTCAATTAGCAGTGCCAGAGGCCCCTGAGGTCTCCCGGTTGGGGTGGGAGACAAAGCCTTTGGGAGCTCTGAGCTTGATCAGGAAAGAAAACACACCAGTGGAATTCAGGGCTCTGTTTTTTCCCCTCGCTCTTTTTAAGAGAGTAAGTTGTCACCTTCCTACTCAATCTGGCTGTTCGCCCCCTGGCCCCCGTCCAGCCGCCCACGGATGCACTACACTGCTGCCTCCCGCCCAGATCAGCCTTGGGACCCAGCCAGGGGGGGAGGTGGGGAGGCGCTGGAGGCCACATTTGTCCGCCCAGTCCCCATACTGGGCCACGGACGCTCCCAGGGGGCCGGAAGGAAGTGTCTCGCAGGTTCCAGGAAGGCGGCTGCTGGGAGCCCGCACTTGCCAGACTGGCGTCCTTCACGGTTCCTGGCTCTGGAAGCAGAACTGGCAGTCCCAGGTCCCTCCTGCCTGAGCTTTGCTGTCCCTTCTTTGGGCCACTCTTGAGGCCACATGATACAGAGGAAGAAGCACTGGACAATTTCTTATATTGCTAATAATAGTGACCATTCATTGGGTGCTTAGTATGTGACTCCTGAGACCAACCCAGGAGGTTTCAGTATCATCCTCATTTTATAGATGATGAAACTGAGGCGCAGAGAGGTTAAGTCACTTGCTTCCTTGGCTAGCAAGTGGCAGTGCCATGATTGAGACTCAGGTCTGACAGACTTGGAAACTCCTAAACAGTCTAGCACCTCCAGAAAACATCTTTTTTCCTGATCTTAGTTTTCTCATTTGTAAAATATATATATTAAACACCAAATTTAACAATTAATTACTCAAGCAAATAAGTCAACATTTCCTGAGTGCCTATTTGGTGTAAGGTGTGTGTCCTCAGATTGCTCACAGTCTAGAAGGAGGAACACATGTGGCAAAGAGTCATCGTATACTAAGTGTCCTAGAAGTATGCACAGAGTGCTGTGACTACAGAGGACGAGTGTTCAAGGAACACTCTAGGATCAGGGCTACTCGAGGAGGTAGGGACACAGTTTCCTAGGACTCTGCTCCAGCTTCAGAGCTTGGACTCTGGAGTCAGATGGCCCTAGTGGGAAACTCAGCACTTTGTGCCTCTGTTTTCTCATCTGTATCATGGGCATGATCATAGTGCCTACTTCACAGGGAAGCCAGTACCTGGCTCCCAGGTTGGCATTCTAGTAAACACTAGACATAAATTGCAGCCGAAACAGCCTGGGACCCAGAACATTCTCAGAGCTGAGAGTGCAATGCCAGGTTCTCGGAGGGCAGGGGAAAAGGCTACAGAACTTGACTCATTTCTCATCTGCACCCCTGAAGCCCTGCAGAAGCACGTCCTGAGCTTCAAAACACTTTGGTATAATTTACTTTGTTACAGAAAGTTCTTGGACTCAGGAGCCAAGGACAGGAAACTTTTTGATAGTTTAAGAATAATAATATCAAATATTTATGTAGCTCTTACTAGATGCCAGGCACTGTTCTGAGCATGCAACATTCATTAATGCAGTTAAGCAATAGGTTCAAAGTCAGGTTCAGAGAAAAGGTTTTGGGGAAAGGATCTAGTCTGGTTAAATCCTCCCAAGTCTCTCGGAGGTGTCTAAAGGTTTTTTTCCCCTCACAAACAACCCTAGGTGGTGCAGTTGAGTTGCATTATTTGTATGTTCAGGGGGTGAGTAATGAAAGTTCCAAAGTAGTGGGATGAATGGCCTGTTTTGCTTTGCATTTAAAGGCTAGGGGTATTCAGAAGAAGAAGAAAAACTAGGCCTACCCTCAATACGGAGGACTTTTGGGGGTGCACCCACCCTCACGGTCTGCAAGGGCCTACGGAGACCCCTAAATCCTCCCTAGCACACATCAACATGCATGCTCCTGTTCACATTCACTCACACTTACACATTCTCTCTGGGCTGAAATCACTTTCCTCCGGAAAGATCTGTCTGCTCAGGCTAGACCTGGGCTTTCTGCTTGGCTGGGAGCCTGGGGAGCAGAACTACCACTCGGGCCAATGATAACCTTGGCCAGCTCAGTTGGCCTCTGCAGCCTCAGTTTCCACAGCTGTAAAACAGAAGGGTTGGGCTGAGTGGATTCCTAGGCTCCTCCCTTCCAACCCCAAAGTCTGGATTGACACAACCTCAGTCCCCTTATCCACAGAGTAGGGGTGAGGCTTGGGGACAGATGTCTGGAAGTTCCTTCCTATAATGAAGTCTTTTCATCACAACGGAAAACGGTGTCTCCTATTCAGTTCTAGCAGAACATCAACAACGGCAGTGACAGACGTGGTAACAGGAATAACCATCATTTTTCAAGTGCTTACTATGTGCTAAGCATCTCACCTGCATGAGCTCGTTGGAGAGCCCCCAAACCCTCATTATCCCCACTTTCTAGGTGAGTAAACTTGAGGTTCAGAGAGGCCCCATGGGCACAAACTAGTGAGGGAGAGGAAACTCCCCTAGTTGCTCCCATTCTCTGACTCAGTCTCGGCCCTTTTCCACTTTTGATGGGCAGAAAGGCAAGATCTTGGGATATACAAGGCAGTCCTCAAGGATTCTTTTTCCAACTTCTCTCCTTCTTGCCCACTGCATCAGTAAGGAAACTGAGGCCAAGAGCAAGGATGCAAAGACACTGTTAATAGACTGAATGTTTGTGTCCCTCATGACCAACTCATATGATGAAGCCAAAACTCCCAATGTGATGGTATTGATAGGTGGGACCTTTGGGAGGTTTAGATGAGGCTCCATCCTCATGATGGGATTAGTGCCCTTATAAAAGGAAGAAACCAGAGCACTCTTGTCTTCTTTCTCTCTCTCTCTCTCTCTCTCTCTGACACAGCAAGGAGGTGGCCATCTGCAAGCCAGAAAGTGAGCCCTCACCAGCACCTTGATCTTGGACTTCCCAGCCTCCAGAACTGTGGGAAATAAATGTCTGTTGTTTAAGCCACCCAGTCTGTGATATTCTGCTATGGCAGCCTCATAGAGTTTATGACAGAATGGAAACCCCTGCTACCTGCCCAAGTGAACTGAGACTACCCCTCCTCATCACTGCTACTAGGGTTGCCAGATTAAAAAAACAAACAAAAAGATACCTCGTTAAATTTGAATTTCAGATAAATAACAAATAATTTTTAGTATAAGTATGTGTCATGCAATATTTGGGATACATGTATACTTAAAAAGGATTTATTGGTATTTATTTACTGGTATTTTATCTGGCAACCCTATCACCCCACTGTTTAAATTCACCTCAGTGCTATCACAGCCCAGTCACTTGGTCTTAGGTATTCCATTTAGGTATTCCATTATTAGTTTTACTTTAATGAGGATTAAAAAAATAGTATCTCTGCCATAAGGTTATTGTGGGAATTAAATAAATCCATATAAAAAAAGTACTTAGAACCTTGCCTGGCACATAGGAAAGTCTCTGTAAGTCTTAATTGTTGTTATTGATATTATTAATATTATGTTTTTTAAACAATGTCTAGAAAGAAACTGATAGAGGTAACAGGCAAGAGCCTTAGCCACAAGGAGATTGCAGGATTCAGGACTCTTCCCTCCAGAGTCAGCACTCTGGTCTCCTGTGGCAAAATGGAAGAAATTGAGTTTGTTTGAAGTCCCTTGTCCTCCATATGGGACACTGGGAGGCCACAAGCCCAAGTCTGAGAGCTCTCAATCCCTGGGGACGCCCCACAAAACCCACAGGGCTGCGTGTTACACAGCCAGGCCTTGAGGCCACCAGAGGAACAACTTTTTCCTCCCTGCATGCCCAAACTCTGGTGGTACAGCAACAGGTCTGAAAGCTCCCTGGGAATGGCTGTCACATCCAAGGTGGGGGTGGGCTCCCAGATGCCAAACCCCTAACAAAAATGCCATTTTCAGACCTTCCCATGGTGCCAGGCACTGTGCTAAGCACTT
Source organism: Daubentonia madagascariensis (assembly GCA_023783475.1). Lineage (NCBI taxonomy): Eukaryota > Metazoa > Chordata > Mammalia > Primates > Daubentoniidae > Daubentonia > Daubentonia madagascariensis. Next base: position 1,244,415 of record JAKFHU010002505.1, on the reverse strand, counting down.
TCCCCATGTCACCTCATCTCCCTTGCACAGTGGCCCCAAGAAGGTGCCATTGTAACCCCCTGCTTTCTAGAAATAGCTGAGGCTCAGAGAGATTAAGAAAATTGTCAGAGTTCACACAGCTTGTAAACTGGAAAACTGGGATTTAAACCCAGGACTTTTCTGGTCAGGGCCTAGGAGAGTGCCCATGACAAATCAGTTTGGGGGGAAGCTAGCAGGAGGCTCAGGTTGGGCCCCAACCCCCCCAACTGAGGCAGCCAGGCCTCACTGATAGAACAAGTCCCTGGTTGTGTCCCCCTCCCCACCCACTCCCAGCCTGGCCCCTGTGCTCACCTGGGCTGATGCTGATGTCTGCTTGTGGATAGGCCCAGACAGAGAGGAGGGTCAGGGAGGCTGCGGCCCACAACCCCCACCTTTGCATCCTGAGTCCCCAGCAAGCAACCTCCTGGCCCGAGTGGAGGACAGAGGCTCTTTGGTGGGAGCTTGGGTCCAGGATTAACTGCTGATGTTCAGGCGGGGCCTGCCAGGAGCTGGGACAGGCTGGGTGGACACCAGTCCCCTCCTCCTCCCTCCCTTCTCTCCTCCCTCCTCTTCGAACTGCTGCAGACAGCTCAGAGTGACAGCTGAAAGCAAAGCAGCACTGGGCCAGCCCCCCTCGGAGACCAAGAGAAATTTTAGTTCCCAGCCCTGCCTCTGAGCTACAGTGTGACCCTGGGCATGTGCGTCTCTGAGATTCAGTTTCCTCCTCTATAAGACAGGATAATAACAACGTTTTCATTATTTATAGATGACACACATTTATCATATATTTATAAGTCAGGTGTGGGTACAATTCACCGTACTAATATATTATATCTATTATAAAGCACATCTCTCAAAATTGGCATTGTTAGAGGTTGGTACAAAGTATAAATAGAGAAGAAAGTTTGGATATTTTCTCTCTCTTCCCTATCTTTGTGTGAGCTGAACTTTGGAGGCCCCTGCTGCCATGTTCCTGGGGGCTGCCGGGAAATCAGACATGTCTGTCTTAGTCTGTTTTGTGCTGCTATGCCAGAATGCACAAGGCTGGATAATTTATAATGAACAGGATGTATTGGCTCACAGTTCTGGAGACTGGGAAGGCCAATATCAAGGTGCTGGCATCTGACATGGGCCTTCTTGTTAAGTCATCACATGGAGGAAAGTTAGAAGGAGAAAGAGAGAGACAGAGAGAGAGAGAGAGACAGAGAGAGAGGGAGAGAGAGAGAACATGAGAGCGCATGCAAGAGGGGATGAAGCTGCTCCCGTAGTAACTAACCCACTCTTGTGATAACAGCACTAATCCATTCATGAAGGCAGAGCTCTCATGACCTAAACACCTCGTAAAGTCCCACCTCCCAATACCATCACAATGACAATTAAATTTCAACATGAGTTTTGGAGGGGACAAATGTTCAAACTATAGCAATGCCCCTCTGAGTGTGGACATACTAGGTGGGGAGAAGGAGGGTCGTCCAAAGCAGGCCACTGGAAATCCTTTTGAAAACTGGAGAATCCTTTGACTTGGCAAATAAACCCCCTAAGTTATCTGCGTTCATATGCAATCTCTAAAGGTTTTTGTAAATTAGTTCATGTCCCCTCTCTGAATGGAAACACACAAGATATGTGTTGCTTGCTCAAACCCAGGTACAGTCTGTAGACTAGCAGCATCGGTATTTCCTGGGAGCTCATTAGAAATGCAAAATCTCAGGCCTCACCCCAGACCTGCTGAATCAGAATCTGTATTTTTACTAAATCTCCAGGAGGGTTGTGTGTACCTTAAAGTTTATGAAACTGCTCTAGATAGGGTAGGGAAGTGTTTTCTATAAAGACTCAGACAGTAAATATTTTAGGTTTTGCAGGCCATATAGTCTCTGTCACAACTATTCAACTCTGCCAGAAACACAGGAATGCACCTGGCAGTGTGCCAACAAAACTTTATTTACAAAAATAGGCAGGGGGCCAGATTTGGCCCATGGGCCATAGTTTGCCAACTTCTGCTCTAGACCTCAAGCTTACTGGCCAGAAAGTAGACAATTTATTTGCTTAACAAATACTCTCTTTGCTGTTGTTTGGAGGTTGTAGGGGTCTCTTTGAAACACAATATACATCTTCTGGCTTCTTAAAGTTGTATTTACTGAGTGATGGTGCATCTTTCCACCCACCCATACACACCCACTGTATTCATGGCAGGCTGGGGTTCAGAGAAGATATCTATCTATCTATCTGTCATCCATCTATCATCTGTCTATCTCTATCTATAATCTATATCTATCTCCCTTCATTTCTTAGCTTTTAAAAAATGTTTATTTACCAATTAAATGAAGTCCCCTCTCCCTACACCACAATTATAAAAGAAGGAGTAGATGTCAATTCACTTCATGGCTTTCAACTCAGATTGCATCTGTGTTCAGATTCCAGACCTGCCGCTGTGTGATCATATGCTGATTATTTAATCCCTCTAAGCCTCAGCTTTCTCAACAGCAAAATGGGAAAAATCAATACTTCTTTCATACAAGTGCTTAGGAAAATGCTTGACACATGATAAGCACTCAATATATGTTAGCTACCATTAGATCACTCTGGAACCTTTGAAAATACTGTATAGGAAGGTGTAAGATTGGTGTGATGGTTAATTTCAGGTGTCAATGTGACTGGGCTAAGGGATGCCTAGATGGCTGGGTGAAGCATTATTTCTGGGTGTGTCTGTGTGGGTATTTCCAGAGAAGACTGACCTGTGAGTCAGTGGACTGAGCGAAAAAGACTCGTCCTCAATGTGGACAGGCACCATCCAATTGGCTGGGGGCCCTGTGGGGACAAACAGGCAGAAGAGAGATTAGTCCTCTCTGCTCCTCTCTCTCTCTCCCTTCTAGAGCAGGACACTTTCTCCTCCTGCCTTTGGACATCATATTCCAAGTTCTTCAGCTTTCACACTCTGGGACTTGCACCAGCAGCCTTGCAGGGGCTCTTGGGCCTGACTGGGGGCTGCATTGTTGGCATCCCTGGTTCTGGCTTTGGACTTGGACTGAGCCACGCTACTGGCTTCTCTGGTTCTCCACGTTACAGTCAGTCTGTCGTGGGACATCTCTGCCTCTGTGACTGCATGAGCCAACTCCCCCTAAAAATCACCTTCCAAATTTCCTACCGGTTCTGTCTCTCTGGAGAACCCTGACTAATACAGATTTTGGTACCAGGAGTAGTTCTAGAGAAACAGAATTTTAAGGATGAATTCCCTTAGTTGGTTTTGGGGTTTCTGGAATTGGCTCTCTGATCTGATTAGAGACCTAAAAATGCTAAGGACTCCACGTCGAATAGTATGGAGAAGACTGGTAGTCTGGGGCATGAACTGTTAATTGAGGTATGTGACATAAGTGCATCGATACTCCTAATTCACCACTTATAAGAAGCAAGGAATTTGGTGACTCTGTACATGATACTTTCAAACATTTGTGGAAAACCAAGGAATAGAATGAAGTTGGTTGGTTGCTCCTAACCTTGCTGGACAAAGTTAATGAAAGAAAAGGATGAGCTCAGGGATTCAAATTCTCAGCTCCAGATGCACATACATAGCCTAAAAGCTTCTAAGCGTGCCCGGAAGGAGAATCTCTTCTCCTGTAGTCATAGGACTGAAAGTACTGAAAATCAAACACAAGCCCTCATCCTGCGAGGGGCTGATGCACAACGGAAAGGTGAACTGTCAGCCTTGCACGGTGTCTACTGTTAAACGGAAAGGATGGGACCCTGCGAGTTGGGATGGGGACATGTGGGAGGACCCTGATGAAGCTGGGACACTGAGCTCCTAGATTCTGATGAGCTTGTTTTCCAGGGGGAGTGGCCTCTCCACCTCCACCCCACCGTGATCTGGGTCTTTCCACCTCTGTCTGAAGGGATTAACCCTCAGCAGGCCCCTAAAGGTGAAGTACAAACTGTGGCCCATGAGAAGGTGTGCTACACCCCAAAAGAACTACTTGAATTTTCAAACTTATATAAGCAGAAATCCAGAGAACATGTGGGGGATGGATATTAAGGGGGTGGGTAGGATAATGGTGGAAGAACATAAAGTTGGATCAGGCTGAATTTATTGACATGGACAAACTAAGCAGAGATTCTGCATTATTACTGCAGTTTGGGGAGTTGAAAAGATCACTAATCATTTGTTTGCTTGGTGAGCAACATGTATCAAAGATGGCCCACCACGAGTGAGCTGGGGATGCCTGATCTCCCTTGGTTTAATGCAGAGGAAGGGATTCAAAGGCGTAGGGAGATGGGAAACATAGAGTGGATTTGTCACATAAAACCTACTCACCCACACTGGGGGGAACCAGAAGATTCTCACTAATACCTGCGAAATAGATTTGTGAGGGGAACCCCAGTATCCTTGAAGATTTCTGTGATCATTCTTCTCTGTATGCCAGACCTTGCAGTGGGAACTGCAGTCACTCAATTGGGAAACTTAAATGCAATGGGAATAATTGGATTCACTGGCAGCACTCAACCATCAAAGGCAAGGTGGGTGTGGTTACTGTGATGGACAGCAGAGGCAAAGCAAACATCAGAATAGTCCGCCTTGTGGCAACCTATGACATTGATTAATTAATCATGTTGTTCCTACGAGTGACATAGAGGGGAAGCCTACTACATTCTTACTTGATCTATATAAGCAGAAAACTTCCAGGTCAAGTGAACAAAAGTCTAACTCAAATGGTAAAACAGAGACTCCACAGATAACTACTTTCCTTTTTGAGAGACATCTCTTGGCCTGCTGAGCCTTAGCAGAAACTGAATGCTTGACCACGGGCCGCAAAGTTGCTATGTGACCTGAACTGCCCATCGTGAACTGGGTGTTATCTGACCCACCAAATCATAAAGCTGGGTGTGCACAGTAGCACTGCACCATCACATGGAAAGGTGTTCATGTGATTAAGCCCGAGCAGGGCCTGAAGGTACAAGTAAGTTACGTGAAGAAGTGGCCCAAGTGCCCATGGTCCCCAGCCCCCCATCTCCCCTGCCTTCTTTCTCCCAGCTGCACCTGTGGCCACATGGGGAGTACCCTGTGATCAGTTGCCGGAGGAAGAGAAGACTTGGGCCAGGTTTACAGATGGTTCTGCATGATATGTAGGCACCACAGCTGCAGCCCTACAGGCCCTTCCTGGGACACATCCCTGAAGGACAGTGGATAACTGAAATCCTCCCAGTGGACAGAACTTCAGGCAGTGCGCCTACTTGTGCACTTTGCTTGGAAGGAAAAGTGGCCAGACATGTGACTAAATACCAATTCATGGCTGCAGCCAGTGGTTTGGCTGGATGGGCAGGGACTTGGAAGGAACATGATTGGCAAATTGGTGACAGAGAAATTTGGCTGGGGTGATTGATCTGGACTACCAAGGACTACCAAGGGGATATTGGGCTACGACCCCACAATGGTGGTAGGAAAGAGTAAGTATGGAGTACGGGAGATCCCTTAGGCTGTCTCTTAGTATCACCACGCCCTGTGATTAAGGTCAATGGGAAACGACAACAACCCAATCCAGGCAGGACCACAAATGGCCCAGACCCTTCAGGAATGAAGCCTTGTGTCACCACACCAGGTAAAGAACCACAACCAGCAGAGGTGCTTACTGAAGACAAAGGGAATATAGAATGGGTAATAAAAGGTAGTTATAAATACCAGCTACTACCATGTGACCAGTTACAGAAACAAGGACTATAATTGTTATGAGTATTTCCTCCCTACTTTAAGAATACATTAGTGCATACATACACCTATATTAAGCCAATATTTTTGCATTCTTTCCTCTCTTATTCCTGTTATTTAACATAAGATTTATTGACTTTATACCAGTATTTGAGTATTATTAATTTTACATCATAGTATTTAAGTTATGGGATATCAGGAGAAGACTAAACATTACTCAAGAACTTTACCTTCTCTTGTGGGGATGGGATTACTGTGTTTTCAGCTGTACCCAGGATAGTTGTATCATGTTAGGCAGAATTATGACTTTGCTATTTTTATTTGGAGATTAAATATGGTTTAAGGAGATGCCGGACTCCAGGTTCTTTACCTTTTAGACCCTGGGACTTATACCAGCAGCCTTCCAGGGGGCTCTTGGGTCTGAGGGGGTGCTGCACTGTTGGCTTCCCTGGTTCTGAGGCTGCGGACTTGGACTGACCCATGCTACTGGCTCCTCTAGTTCTCTAGCTTGCAGTCAACCTATTTACCGTGGGACTTCTCCGCCTCTGTGATCGTGTGAGCCAATTCCCCCTAATAAATCCTCTACCATATTTCCCACTGGTCTGTCTCTCTGGAGAACCCTGACTAATATAGTTGGGTAGTAAAATAATGACCCAAAGGATAACCGCTGCTAACCGTTAGGGCATTGCTTTCCAGTCTTTTTTCTAGGCATAAATTTTTAGTTTTTACCTACTAATCATTCTGGAGTTATTTTTAAATGGTATTTTTGAGCATAAAAAAGAGCAGATATCTCCTTGGCAGTGGAAGACAGGCCACCCAGAAAGGAAAGGAATGCTTCTTGTTCCCAGCCTTCTGGAGTGAATTATCAGTGCCCCAAACAGCTGTTCCTGGCACCCTGGGACAGCAGGGATCAGTAGCTCCTGTCAAGTGCAGGGAGTCGGCCTTGAGTTCAGAGTCGCTGCCAAGGGGGGAAAGGGGTGATGTTTTTTCACTCAAGGATGGTTCTGGGAAAATAGAAGTAGCTTTAAAACTCCCCACCCCACTCCCAAACCATCTTTTTTCTTTGAACTTGAGCCCCTACACCCCAAAGAGAGTGTTTAGGTGGCCTGTATATCTCCTTTCCCACCTCCTACCTGAGGAGGAGGAGGATGCTAATTAAAACAAGCAGGTAGCCCACAACAGGGCACCTTGGGCCCAGGTTTCTATAGAAACTCAGTCCTTCCTTCACCTTTCAACACATCCCACTCCTGGAGGCGTGAATGGCTCCACTCTGTCCTACCACTGTTGCCTCTAGTCAAGCAGCGAACACCGCCTGATGTGTGCCTAGTAGTAACAAACATCACATAGTGTGCCAAGAGTTATGTTAAAACTTTGCGGGCATTAGTCCAGCTAATCAACCCTACGGGGTAAGAATTATCACCCTATTTTCAGGGAGAGAGCCCAACAGAGCATCATTTAGCCACGCTGGCTCTGACTTAGTTTGCTAGGGCTGCCTCAACAAAGCACCATACGCTGGGTAGCTTAAACAACACAAATTCATCGTCTTACAGTTCTGGGGGCTGGAAGTCTCCAATCAAGGTGCTGGCAGGGTTGGTTCCTTCTGAGGGCTGAGGGAAGGATCTGTTGCAGGCCTCTCTCCTCGGCTTGTGGACAGCCGTCTTCTCCCTGGGTCTTCACATCTTCTTCTATGTCTGTCTATCTGTGTCCAAATAGGACCCCAGTCATACTGGATTACGACCCCAGTCATACTGGATTAGGGCCCACCCTGATGGCCTCACTTCAACTGGATTACCTTTCTAAGGACCTCCATCCTCATTCTACCCGAACCCCCCCTTTCTGTCTCTCTCTCTCTCTCTCTCTCTCTCTCTCTCTGCCCAGGGAGTTCTCTGGTGCTGTGGGGGCTTGCTCAGCCTACATGACATTCCCAAAGTGCCAAACATTTAATGCCTCCAGGGGCAACCCTCAAGCCGTGAGCGACAAGGGTCAGCAGTTAAATACTCCAGCTTCCATATAATGATAATTCTTAAGTGTGGGCATGATGGAGCCCGAGATAGTAATTAGTGCAGCCTTTACCTACTTTTCTCCCTTCCCTGACTTAGTCTTCCCCTTCTGCTTCCTGGGGTCAGTTCCCAAGTAAACGATCTGCACCTGAGTCTTGCCTCAAGGTCTGCTTTTGAGATGCCCTAACTAAGACAATGAGGAAATAGAGGCTTAGAGGAGTTACGTGGCTTGTGCACCAGTACACAGTTAAGGAGTAGAGGGGCCCAGGATTTGAACTATGCCTTCTTTGGGCCTAATCACCAATTACCCTGTCTCTAGTCCTAAATGCCTATTATGCACCTGTCTTCCCGCATTTTGTTTGTTCTTTTATGCTGGTATCTTCTTCTGTACAGTCACAGTAAGGAAGCCACTTTGTAAAGGAAAATATCTCTTGCTTCTTTTCTCTCCTGAGAACTTTACCTAACCTAGCCTTCTTGCTTCTCTCCCTTGACGTCCACGACACCTCCACTGCCGGGTGGGAGACACCAGAAGGACCCATGAGGTTCTTCCCTGCAATACCCAATGGAGTCAGGAGGGCTGAAGCCATCTCGGCCCACTGGGCATTTACCTGCCTCAAGCCCTCAGCAGGGCACAGCCAATAAAAAGCTAAATGAGCCATGAATCTTGCCCCAAACAAGTGGATGGTTTTATAGAGAAGAGCGAAACTGGAATAACCATTGTTAGCACGCTGCTCGAGTCAGGGAAACATGTTGCAAATACTCGACATTCTTGGTCCCCAAAATCTGTAAGTATAATAAATATCACTGCTTTGAGTCATTGGCATGGTTGTTATGCAGCAGTAGTAGCCAGAACACCCACCCATCCTCTATGTCCCAGGTTCATAAAGAAAAAGGTAACTCGAATGCATGGCACAAATAAATAATCTTTAATTTCAATAAATAGCTCCCCATCACACCAGACAGTATGCTGTGGAAAAAGATACAGAAGCATCCAACAGAGAGAGAGAGAGAGAAAGAGAGAGAAAAAGAGAGAGAGATCTATTCTAACTACACTAATCCCTTAGCACGTGAGACATGACCTTGGTTCACACACAAACACAGAAAGATGGTCAGAGTATGATTAAGGAAGGAGATTGTTGTGGATGGGGTGTGGTGGCCATTTTATTCCATGTATCAGATCCTTTGAAGGTCTTTTGTGGGTCACAATCACTGTGATTCAGTCAAAAAACATTACTTTTGTTCTATCATATCCTATTTACTCGACATACACACACATTGCTGTTACCCAAGGTGGGGTCCTTGACAGACAGGAGGATACTGGGTGAAATCTCACCAGATGGGAGAGGCAGAGAGAAGGGAGTGCTCAGGGTTGAGGTCCCCGCCTGTCACCTTGCTGAGAGGACACGTAGGCACACACACGTGTTCCTCTGTGAGGGCACACGCACAAGAACATACACATACATACCCACAGGGTCCCCTGGAATAAGCTAACACAAGGACAATTCAGTTAAGCCAGGAGAGGCTTCTTACACTGGAATATTTTTTGTCACCATTTGGTTTCTCCAAATAGTCTAACCTAGTTATCACATTTACTAAGAAGACAAAGATACTTACACCTTTGGAGAAAGGTATCAGGTTTGAAGAACCCCAGGGAACAGCAGCCTGTTCAGAAGTTACCCAGTGGGCGCGTGTTTTGGGGGGGGGTCAGGTCTCCCACACACTGGCTAAACTCTTGGTATTTAGTCTTAACGGAGGTTGGCACCCTTTGGGAGGTCCCTTCTCTGGCCCGAGGGCTGAAAGTGCATTTTGGGGCAGGGGTCTCAACAAGAGGGGGCACTGCCAATAAGTCCCACGGCAGAGCCTACTCAGCCTGTGATCTATGGATAGGGCTTCTGGAAAGTTCTCAGGCCTTACTCCTTGAGGGTGGCCATTTTGTGATCAATAGTCAGCTTCCTCTCGGTTCTGAGAGGATTTAGGGTGTCGTGTGTGTGTGTGTGTGTGTGTGTTGTGTGTTTGCAGGTGTGGATGCAATGGTATGTGACACATTTTTTCTTTTTTTTTCTTTTTTTTTACAAATGAAAGCTGCCTTCCCAGCAGCCTTCAGGTCACCTCCAGGGAGGCGGGAGATACGCGGTCACACTCAGCTCGGGACCTCAGGCTGTGCCACTGCTCCACGGCTGTGCGGTGGGTGTTGAGCATACGCCGCCAATGGTTGGATTCGGAGGGGCCCGACGAGTACTGGCCGATGACGATCCTTCCGATGAAGTCGTTGCTGCTCTTCATATTGTGGCCAAACACTAGGGAGCCAGAGAGGCGAGGGCAGGTGGGGAGGAGGCAAGAGGAAGGCAGGTGGGGACAAGACAGAGGCCATTAGTCTACACCATCCTCAACTGCAAACTGGAGTCATTGCTTAGGGGACACTGGCTTTTTCTTCACATGGTGAGAAATCCTGATTCCCTCATCTCATCCTCCTTGGAGTCTCCACAACAGCCACATCAGGGGTCCTGCTGTTCCTCAACATGACAGCCTCATCCCCACCTCGCAGCCTTTGCACTGGCTGTTCCCTCTGCCAGACAGCTGCACCACCTGCAATATGCACCTTTAAACTTATGTCCTGCTGCCTCACCACACTGCCTGCAGCGCTCTATAAATGGCTAGTTCCAGTGGGACAGCAAGCCGTCACCATAGGCCAGTTGAGTGGTTAAACTGGGGTTTCTCAATCATGGCGCTGTTGACATTATGTCAGATAATCCTTTGCGTACAGAACTGTCCTGTGCGTTATAGGATGTTTAGCAGCATCCCTGGTCCCCACCTACTAGATGCCAGTAGCAGTCTCCTCTCCAGCTGTGACAATCCCAAATGTCTCCAGACATGGCCGAATGTCCCCTGGAGGAGGGGGAGGGCAATGCATCCAGGATGGGAACCACTAGGTTAAGCCAGAGGCCATGGGACCAGACATCCTGGGGTGAATCCTGGCTCTGTCATTTGACGAAGCTCTGGGACTTGGAGTCAAACGAGGTAACCTCTCTGAGCCTGTTTCCTTGTTAGTTAAATAAGAATCTTAGTACTTTATCTCACAAGTCAGTGTGCAGTTTCTATGAAATAATGTGTGTAAAGCTCTTAGCACACAGTGCCTAGTATGTGGTAAGAGCTCAATAAATGTTATACTGCTATTTCAATCCTGTATTCTGTCTACTGACCATTTATAAAGGAGACCTCACGTTTCCTCTGTTCCATGCAACGGTGGAAGTTTGCTGAGAGAAATGGCTATTATAATTTCTTCCACCCCTGGCCGTGCTGCATGTCTCTTTGCAAGCCTTCTCTGTTAATCCCAACTTAGGCTTAATTTGTGTCTCTCAAGCCTAATGAGATGGTTAACTTGATTTATCTTCCTGGCCAAGTTCCGCCTGATTCTTTATCTGCATGTGGGTAGCGCAGGCATGCCATCTCGCTAATGGGAAAGCAGGCTGCGTCTGTGTTATAGATGAAGGGCTACAGAATGGGAAACATCACAGATTCACCCAGCGTGAGCCGAGCAAAGGCGGGCTGGATCCCAGGAGGGACGCTGATTATCAAATAAACCAACTAAAATATGCAGCCAAAAACAGAGCTTGAATGCTAACGAGCCTCTGTTCTCCTCTGTGGGGTTCACACCAAGAATTCCAAATCATGAAAATGGGGGAAAAAAAGAAAAATGGAAAAACAAAACCAAAAACTCCATCCATCATCTAAAAGCCAAAAAGACTTAGGGCAAACCATGGTAAGTGAAATACTATGTCATCTCTATCAACAGTGACCAGTACTGTTAGCTCTGTGGAGAAAAATTGGACCATGTATATTTTTTGTACACTTGTTAATGTTCTCAGTATGCACAAGTGGACCTCATTTACATGCAAATCCCTTACAAAAAAGGGGAAATAATAGGAATGGAACTTTTGCTTAATAAAGAAAATTGCTAAGGAGCTCTCTGATGCATTTGAAAAAAAAGGGTTTTTTTTTTTGAATAGGTAATGCTCAAGACTTTTGGAACCACACCTAGTAGGCAGTTTAAGGTTTGATCTCACCAAAGAGAATAAGCTCCCCAAGTCCCCTTCCCTGTGTGCCTTGAATCTAAAACAAGATACTATTAAGCCATTTGAAGCCCCATTTGCTCTTCTATGGGGGCAAAATGTTCTATCTTCCTCGCCAAAACTCAAGAATGACAAGGCAGAAACATCCCTTGTAAATGGGTATAGGTTTTTACTTCTTTGGGAGAGGGGTTTAAGAAGGGAAATCTCATGCGCTGTTGGTAAAAGAGCAAGTTGGTTCAACTTTTGGGGTGGTTCACCGTATCTGTTCAAAATAAAAGTGTCTTAACTTATGACTCAGCAATTTCACTTCTAGGAATTTATCCTATAGAATTGTCTGCACAAATGGACAAAGATACACATATAAGGATATTTTATATAGTAAGGGTCAGCAAACTGGAGCCTCGAAGTCAAATCTGGACCACGAATGGTTTTTTAAAATAAAGTTTTTTTGGAACACAGTCAAATTCATTTGTTGACATAATGCTGCTTTTGTGCTAAAAGGGCAGAGGTAATGTCTTAGTCCATTCAGGCTGCTATACCAAAATGCCATAAACTGGGTAGCTTATAAACAAAAGAAATTTATTTTTCACAGTTCTGGAGTCTGGGAAGTCCAAGATCAAGGTACCAGCAAATTTGGTGTCTGGTGAGAGCCTGTCTCCTCACAGATGGCGTCCACATAGTGGAAGGGACAAGCTGGTTCTCTGGGGTATCTTTTATAAGGGCACTAATCTCAATCATGAGGGCTCCACCCTCATGACCTAACAACCTCCCAAAGGCCCCACCTCCTAATACCATCACACTGGAGATTAGGATTTCAACACATACATTTTGGGGGAGACATTCAGACCACAGCAGTTGAGTAATTTGGAAAGAGGCCATGTGTCCTTCAAAGCCTCCAATATTACTGTTTGTCTGGTTCATCCATGTTGTAGTGTAACTTTTTATGGCCAGAAAACATTCCATTGTATAAATATGCCATATTTTGTTTATTCATCGGTTGAGGGACATTTGGGTTGTTTCCATCTTTCGACTATTTTTATGAATAATGCTACAGTAAACATTTATGTACAAGTTTTTAAGGCCATATACTATGATTCCACTTATATGAATTATTCAGAATAGGAAAATCTTTAAAGACAGAAAGTATATTAGTGGTTACCAAGGACTAGGGTTAGGGGGAATGGGGAGTGATTGCTAATGGGCACAGGGTTCCTTTTGGGGGTGATAAAAATGCTCCAGAATTAGATAGTGATGATGGTTGTACAACCTTGCAAATATACTAAAAAGCACTTAATTGTATACCTTAAAAGGATGAATTTTATTATGTGAATTTTTAAAAAAGAATTTTTTAGAGGGAGGATCTCACTCTGTTGCCTAGGCTAGAGTGCAGTGGCACAATCATAGCTCACTGCAGCCTCGAACTTCTGGTCTCAAGTGATCCTCCCACCTCAGCCTTCCAAGTAGCTGGGACTACAGATGCACACCACTATGCCCTGCTAATTTTTAAATTTTCTGTAGAGACAGGGTCCCTCTGTGTTGCCCAGTCTGGTCTTGAACTCTTGGCCTTAAGCAATCCTCCTGCTTGGCCTGTTATGTGAATTTTATCTCAATTAAAAAAAAAAAGCCAGGGTTGGGTACAGTGGCTCACACCTGTAATCCTAGCACTTTGGGAGGCCCAGGCAGGAGGATTGTTGGGGCCAGGAGTTTGAGACCAGCCTGAGCAAGAGTGAGACCCCATCTCTACAAAAACCAGAAAACTTAGCTGGGCGTGGTGGCACATGCCTGTAGTCCCAGCTACTTGGGAGGCTGAGGTGGGAGGATGCCTTGAGCTCAGAAGTTGGAGGTTGCAGTGAGCTATGATGACACCACGGAACTCTAGTCCAGGAGACAGAGCGAGACCCTGTCTAAAAAAAAAAAGCCAAAAAGGAATAAAAAAAAATTTTTTTTTACTACCTGTCCCTTTGTAGAAAAGTTTGCTAACCCTGTTCTGGGGTATTGTTTATAAGAATTAAAAACTAGGCCATGCACCATGCATGGTTGCTTATGCCTGTAATCCCAGCAGGTTGGGAGGCCGAGGCAGGTGGATCGCTTGAGGCCAGAAGTTTGAGGCTGCAGGGAGCTATGATCGGGCCACTGCACTGCACTCCAGCTTGGGCGACAGAGCTAGACCCTGTCTCTAAAAAGACAAAAACAAAAACCAAAACTAAACCTAGAAATGACAAAAATGTCCAAATGTCCATGACGAAGTGTAGCTGAGGCTGTTGGTGCCCTGCCCAGCCTCCTCAGCCCACCTTGGAGGCTACTCCTGGCATCTGTGGATAGTGTCCTACCTCAAGCATCTGTGGCTTTCTCCCTGAGCCATGCCAGACTGTCTGTACTCACTGTGATTTGTGATGAGGGCCTTGGGCCACTCAGCATCAGGCTGGAGACCAGGGTTAGCCTCTCGCATGGTTAGCCACACCTATGTGACCAACTCCCGTCCGATTTCCCAGACCAAGGCTTGGGTAAGCTTCCCTGGGTGGCAGCACTCTGAGCATGTTGCCACACATCACTGCAGGGAGGATAAGCGTGTCCATCCAACTCCAGTGGGGGAGGACAACTGGAGGTTTGCAGCTGGTCTCTCTTGGACTCTGCCCTATAAGCCTGTCTTAGTCCATCTGGGCTGCTATAACTACCACAATGGATGGCTTATAAAGAACAGGAATTTATTTCTTACAGTTCTAGAAGCTAGGAAATCCAAGCTCAAGATGCCAGCAGGTTCGGTATCTGGTGAGGGCTCACTCTCTGCCACATAGATGGTGCCTCCTCGCTGAGTCCTCATGTGGTAGAAGGGGCGAGTCAGTTCTCTGGGGCCTCTCTTAAAGGGCACTGACCTCATCCATGAGGGAATCACCTCCCAAAGGCCCCACCTCTTAACACTACCACACTGGGGAGTAGGATTCAACATATGAATCTTGGTGGGAACACACACATTCAAACCACAGCAGTAACCTTCCACCTTGCTCACTTTAGTCCGCATCCTTTTACTGTAATAAACTGTAACAGTGAGAGTAACAGCTTTGCTGAATTCTGTGACTCCTTCTAGTGAATCACTGAACTTGTGCATGGTTTTGAGGACCACCTCAACTGCAGATACCCACTCATCAACTGTCCTTGAAGAGTCTGCCTCCCCTTCCCGTCACACCTCTCAGTGCTTCTGGGGAGCGCCTCCCTAGAAGGCTACTTGTGCTCAAGTCACTGTCTTAAGATCGGCTTTGAAGGGACCAGTTAAATAATTTCTGATGCAATAATACCATGGAAATCTATGTCACTGCTAAAAATTAGACAGATCTATATATATGAAATGGAAAAATCTCCAAGACATATTGCTAGGAGACAAAAGCACATTACGAAATGGTATGTGTAAACACAATCTCGTTTTGTTAAAAAGAACGTTAATATATGTAAAGAAAATAATATCTGGAGGGATGTTCACTGAACTGTTAAAAGTAGCTGTTTCTAGAGAGGGGAAACAGAGGGAAATTTCCACTTTCTGTATTACATAAGTATGGGCAGTAAGTGCATACATATTATTTTGGAAAGAAAAAAAGGAAAAATAAGCCGCTGTTAGAGAATCCACATCTAAATTACCAGAAGGGAAGAAAACTAAAAGGAAGTCTAATATCCTATGCTCCTTATCCCAATTTGCAAAGAAACTTGGCTGCTGAATCACTTGGCCCTGGGAAGGTGGGAAGTGATTCAGCCTTTCTGATGGGAAGTCATTCCCGCTATGGCCATCTGAGTTAACTGGCAGGCATGGGCACTTGCAAATCACTTGGTAAAGTTATGGCAATCTTAATAGCCTTTCAAAAAAACCCAAAATTTTAAAATGCAAATTATAATAAGCTGAAGCTGAATAAAACTAATGACTTCTATTATAAAAAGTTGCCTGGGAGAATATCAAGATTTGCCATCACTGTAAATTCCAAGGAGTGTGTTGTTGTAGAGAATAGGGAACTAAGTACTAGACATGGAGAATCCAGAAAGGGACTCAGAGGCAGTGGGTCAGATACCCCTGTCCCCTCCATTTTATAGAAAAGGAAACCAAGTCACAGCTAATTGGTGATAAAACTCACAGTATCTGAAGCAATAGCCTGTGAAGAAAGACAATTCCTTATAACTAGATTCCTAAATTCCTTCTCTTTAGAAACATTCACAACTAAATATGTATATACTTTAAGTGTACCCTAGGCGTCTGGAAGCAACTTCCCAATAATGTGTACAATCCAGAGAGTGGCAAAAAAAAGCATCTAAAGAGTCAGAATAGCTGCCACTAAGTCTATGCACAAAACCCATGAAGAAGGCTTTCTCTAACAGCCTATTTATTGTTCATGGATGTAGACACAATTGGAGTAAACTCAGTCACCTGGTTTCCCCATCTGGAGTAATTTAAACTAATACAGTGGGTTGTGATTACCAAATAGATACAAGAACTCAAGAAAGTACAGTAGAATGGGACCATTTGGTGAAGGAGCAAATACCCTTTACTCCTTCACAGAGTCGGGGGCTACTCACCATGTGGTCTTTTTTTTAAAAAAAATTGTGACTCTGAATCCCTAAGACTGCTCAATGTTCTTCTGTTTAATGGGTCAAAGGAAGTATGAAAATTTTTGTATCAAACACAGTTAAAATTTTTAAGACTGTTTTTCAAGCTTAAGGGAAAGTGATTAGTCATTGGGAACTTTACTCCTACAAAACACTTTTGATACCCCCTCCACAGGAACTTGCTCTATTACCTGGTCACACTACACTGTGTTCTCGCCCTGCCCTCTTTGGATCTCTAGCACCCTAAGGCTACAGTCTCAGAGGGTCACCCCTCTGAGGCAAGCACACCGAATTCCAGTTCCCTTCCTCAGACAGTGCATGGACACACCCTACCTATCCCACTTTTGGGAATTCAAGACCCAACTTACCTGCAAAGAATCGTCAACATATCTGTCTACTTCTACGGTGCCGTGGCAATTCAGGTTGGGGAAACACAACTGGGAAACAAAAATACGGGGCACCCACCAAGGCTCAAAGGTCAGGCTTTGAAGGCGCCCAGGAGTGACACTGCTTTATTAAGCACCTACTATGTGTTTGGCCCAGGGCTAAGTACGACAATGGATTAACACATTTAATCTTCACATCAACCCTCTAGAGCAGGGTTTCTCACCCTTGGCATTCATGACATTTTGGGCCAGATCATTCTGTGTTGTGGGGTGCTGTCCGGAGCACTGTAGGATATTTAGCAACACCTATGACCTCTGCCCATGAAATGCCAGTAGCAACCCTCCCACCCCTGTTGTAATGTCCAAAAGTGTCTCCAGATATTGTCAGACATACCCTGGGTACACAATCGCTACCCCTCTTTCCCCCATCCCCCCAAGTTTGAGGATCACTGCTCTAAGGCAGTTGCTATCACTGGCCCATTTTACAGCTGAGAAGACTGAGGTCCAGAGAGGTGAGGGGAGATCACTTACTGCTCCAGTCAAAATCTAAGTGCCCTGAATGAGTCAGGGACAAGTTGAGCCTTTCACATGTTGATATTTGCTGTAAAAACGAATTTGTTCTTCACCGTAGGTGCTAAACTCCTTTTTTTTTTTTTCTCGGTCGCTAATTTAGTTTGCCAAGGCAGACGGTTCTGGAAGGGAAGCTGGATGACTAGAACGTGGGTGTGATAAACACTGCAAATTAAAAGAAAAAAAAAATCCCCATCTTTACCAATGGGAGCAGACTTGACAGCTCCTCATTTTGCATGTTTGGTTCACAAGGTGATGACAGACTCTCATCTGTGCCCTAGGCTCCCTGTGCCCCCGTATACAACTTGGAGCCTGACAGCACAGTGCAGGGACACCCCCAGATCATGGCTGGAAGCCCAACACCTCATCACTGTACCCTGCAATCTATGTCCTGGGTGCTGGGGTAAGGCGCTCTCCCATTTCTGGGAAAAACACACTAAACCAGCAAGACCCACCTGGGCTGTATCACGATGCTTCCTCCCTGCGAAGGGGTCCCCGCTCTTCATCAGGATGTTCACAAATTATCTTAACTGTTGCAGGAGAACCAAGACAGTCCACACACGCTGCTCCCTCCCCTCCGCTCCTCCCGCAGGCCAGCCCCCACTCGCCCCAACACAGGGGTCCCCATTCTCCTCTCAGTTTTTGCAAAACTTCCTCAAACCACAGCACCCCTTCTTTCCGTCTTCCTAAAACCTAGAAGCTGTCTCAGGTTTTTCTTCAAAACAATGTCAATCATATCATCATTTCCCTTCCCTGGGCCTCAGTTTCCCCATGTATACAATGGGTGGTATATGTAGGTTTTGAGTCCTCATTCAGTGAGAGCATTTCTTTGGTTCTAAGGGTCTCATCCATGACCTAAGGGTGATGTTTTTCAAACTTTCTTGGCTCATTCTGTGATTCATAACAGCTCCTTGGACAGGACTTTTTTCTCTGTGTTTTTCCTTCCTGCAGTCATAATGACAATTTAGATAATGATATTATAATAATTAAAAATCAGCAATACCAAATCCTGACTTCTGTGTCCTAGGCACTGAGCAAAACACTTTATGTGTGTATTTTTTTAAAAACTTAAATCCATACCATAGCCCTATTAGGGAAAGTACTGTTTTATTTTTTAAACAGGCTCTCCAGAAAAGTATGGAAGGTACTATTTTCATCCCCATCTTGCAGATGGGGAATTTGAGGCTCAGAGAAGTCAAGAGGCTGAGTGCTCAAGGCCACCCAGCCAGCACATGGCACAGTAGGAACTGAAACTCAAAGCTCAGCATCATTTCTTTTCCAATCTCGATAAAGGACAAGTCTCACCTATTTCTCCATTCCCTTTGACCTTCAGATGTGACAAGGACAAGATCAAGAATAGAGATCTATCGTATGTGTGTGTTTGAAAGGGAGTTACATCCTCAATCAGCACATTAGGGAAAAGGTCCCACCAGTCAGAATGGCCCAGGAAAATGCCTGTGAAGGTGCCATGCTGGGGACCTTCACACCGTCTCTCCAGAGCCCAGCAGAGTCGGGTTTGCCTCCAATGTCTGAGTGCGTGCCTGCTTCTTTGGCTAAGCAGCAGATAAGGAAGGAAGTTGTCTTATGTTTAGGGACTACTGATATGAAAAATATAATAACAGCACCTAACACTTATATACAGTACTTACCACGTAGCAGTCCTCCTATGGGCTCCCAATACGCTAAATTCTTTAATCCACATGAAAACCCTATGAGGTAAGTACCATAATTATGTCCACTTTGTTATCTCCTTGGGCCTTGAGGGCGTGCGCTGGCATCACAGCCCACCTTCCTGAGGACCGACCTAGAAGAGCCCTGAGCAGGCCCTGGAAATAGGCTTGGGCCATTTAGGTGGGACATTCTGGGATCCCGGTATTCAGAGGTGATCTAGAAGGGCTGCGTGGGCACCTTGATGCCTGGTCTTCTCAGTCCGTGGAGAGAAGAATGTTTTTGGACCCCTCACCCCACTTAAAGCACAAGGCCCAAGGTAGAGGCCCCCTTTGCCCAGGTCTGCAGGCAATACTGGCTTAGAGTGAATTGTTGAATTCTGTAATGCAGGGGTTCTCAATGGGGTCCAGTTTTGCTCGCCCAAATTTGGCAACGTCTGGAGACATTTTTTTGTCATTACAACTTGGAGGGAGGGGTGCTAATGGCATCTAGTGGGTAGAGGCCAGGGACGCTGCTCAGCATCCTACAATGTACAGGACAGACCCCCGTCCCAAAATGTCATCAAGTGCAGAGGTTCAAATAAGGAAAAGCAGAAATGATAGGATTTCCCTTCATTAATACTGAATCTTCACCACCACCACCACCACCAAATGAAAGCCTCCGAGATTCAAGAAGCTATGCAGAGCCACAGGGGAAAGAAGATGAGCGATTGGGCGGGGGGGAGGGGAGTCACCTCCACTGAGCTAGAGAGGGCTTGAAAGCTCAGCATAGAAGACATTCCAGAGCAAATTCAGGCGGATAGAAAACGAGGGAATGGAGAAGCCACTTCTGAGAAATGTTGCAGTGGCTTATGAATTAGATCTCTTTCTCCTTCCTCAAGGGGTGGAAACCAAGATGGAAATTTCTTTTAAAATTCCTTTGGGGCTGCTGGACCACTTCTTTATGCCTGTGTGTGGAGACTGAGCCACGTGGAGCCTGCATTTAAGACGACATATGGGTTGAAGAATCACCTTCAGATCCACGTGTGAATCACACCATCCAGGAGGAAGCATTTAAAGGTGTGACTATAAAGCAATGTGCTTGTTTTTATATGAACAACCAAAATTGATATATTTGAATGAGGGTCGTCTTTGTACATTTCTTTTAGAGATGTTGGCATCGCTTTGGGTGAAATGTTCACTACAAACTGTCTTCAGAGCTAGTTATAAGACACCTTTTGAAGTTTTAGGGGATAAGAGATCAAATCTTCCCCCTCCAGTACCTGGCTTTAACCCCACGAGATTTTGTTGATCGGTTTGAGGATGGGGGACTCTCCAAATGCTCCCAGGTTAGATGCAGAATCAAACCATCAGTTGGACCAGTGGCTTAGCTGGGTTATAGAAAGAGGCCTGACCTTACTATGTGCTCTCCTCATATTAAACCTCTCTGACCACAGCTGTGCAGATTTTGTCCCTACAGGGTGAAGCCTCACCAGCAAGCTCACTGAGGGAGTTGCAGAGAATGGCACCTGTCATGGGCAGGCAGGTCCAGAGACAAGAGGAAGGCAAGGAGACCTTTACCACCTTAATCCCATCCAGCAGAGGACTGGGGACCTCTACATGCAAACTCACCATGATCCCAATCAGATAAGTCACTTTTCCCTTGGGAAAAGTAAATAAAGGATTAAAATAGAGTCCAGAGGTGTCACTCTACAATCCTGCTAGGATTTAGCTTTCAGGACATTTGGATACATCAGCAGAGATTAAGTGTGAGGATGTTCACTCTAACAATGTTTCTAACCACAAAGAAGTGGAATTAACCTCAATGTTTACCAACAGGGGACTCACTGAATAAATTATTCTTCAGCTCCTTGAACTAATGGAATATCACACAGCCATTAATAATAATCAGGGGGCTCTATATTCCACATGACCACACGATCTCTTTGCTGTTTCTCCTGTGTCAGGGCCTTTGCGCTTTCTGTTCCCCTTTGGCTGCAATGCTCTTCCCACAAACATCCACATAGCACACCCCCAATCTCCTTCAAGGCCTGGCTCAAAGGTCACCCTCTCCCTGGCCACCCTGTAAAAAACTGTCACCCCCACCCCATCCTTCACGATCCCCTTCCCCTGCTTCCGTTTTCTCCTTAGCACTTAACCCCATCTCTAAACTGCATAATGCAGTTACTTGTTTATTGCCTGTCTACCCATATTCAAGTATTGGCCTGATGAAACTGGGATTTTTGTCTGATTTGTTCACTCTCATGGCCACAGCGCCTGGCTCCTAAGAGGTGCTTATGAATATTTGTTAAATGAATAAATATATGCTCATATGGAAAAATATCCAAGATGTATTAAGTAAAAAGAGCAAGTTGCAGTAAAGGCACATATATTTTGAATGCTAACAAAAGAGGGTGGAGACAGATGCACACACAAACCTGCACCTATTTATGCACACACATACACACACATACATACATGTGAGTGCATACACACATACACACATTCCTGGCAAGAAGCTACAATAGATTGTTAAAAGTGGTCAACTCTGAGTAGGAGAAATGAAGGACTTTTACTTTTTATTCTACTCCTCCCCTTTTACTGTTGCACATTATATATATATATATGTGGTTTTTACATATTTTTATAATATATAAGTGATATTTAATTTTATATAAATATTCCTACACAAATATTAATGGATATCAATTCATTAATATTTATTCTTAATATATTGGTAGTTAATATATTTATAGAAATAGTACATAATATATACATATAAAATGTATAGATTATATTTTATAATATAATACTGTATATGTATGCATATGCATATATACACACACATACATGTAGTATGTATAAATATATATATCTTTTATAATAACCACATTAAATAGCCATCAGTACTCCCCTTCCATGGAACCCCTTCACGTCGCCACTTGCAGGTGACGTGTTCTGTTCATCTTCCAAAGAGGGCTCTCCATTCCCTCTCAGGCTGGGCGGAGTGGCAGTCCATCTGCCCATGCCATGCCATGCCATGGGCAGATGGGGATTATTTGCAGAGCAAGATATTTGTTTGCACAAGTTTTTATGGGCGGAGACAGGGAAGTCATTTGAAAAATCTGCACAGATGAGCATGATTCACTCAGCACACTCTGCTCCTGAGTTCTTCACGCTCAGGTAGCTAAAGAACCACTGGGAATGATGACTGGTTTAAAATGCCAGAAAGGCAGTAAATAAGCCTCAAACAGGTGCAGAACAGGAGCTGATTGGCTCTGAGCCCATGTCAACCTGCCCTTCTCAGCTCCTCAACTCCACCCCACAAGCCCCAGGACACCCACGGAATCCCACTGTCTGGGACCACAGACATTTAGGGATGGATTGTTTTCTGTTGTCAGGGGTTATGTGTTAATTATAGGATGTTTAGCAGCATCCCTGGCCTCTACCCAGCAGCATCCCCTGAGTTGTGATATCCAGACATTGTCAAATATCCCCTGGGCTGGGGGAAAAATCACCCCAGGTTAACAACTGGTTTAACTACTTTTGTAAGTCAGTGGTGCCTGGGACTATTGCCAGCCTGGAGTCTGGTGTGTGGGATTCCCTCACTGTTGACCCTGGTCATGAACTCAGAGGCAACAAGTGCCCAGGGGGCCAGTGGAGCACAGCAGGCTTGTACAGGGCACAGGCTGGCTCTTCTATTTGCCTGCTTGGGTAACTGGGGCAGAGATGGCCGTGTGGTCACCAAAATCTGTTCTTCCTTGACATACAGCTGGACTACACCTCCCAGCCTCCGTTGCAGGGAGTTCCAGCAAATAGAATATGAGTGGAATTGGAAGCGGTGTACATTACTTTCATGCCTGGCCCATAAACACTTCCCATGCAGTCCTCAGCTCTCTCTCTCCCCCAACCACCAGCTGGAGATGAAACCCTCCAAAGCCTGAGAAGACTGCAGAGCCACAAGATGGAAGGAGCCTGGGTCACCAAATCACTGCGTGGAAGGCCACCCATGAAAGGACCCACAAAGGACGAGTGTGCAAGCAAGAAATAAGCTTCTATGGTGTCAAACCACAAAACTTAGTGGCTGATCTGTTATAGCAGCTAACCCCATCTTAACTAATACAATGACTTTTAGCTTTTTAGCAAGTCACATGAGCTCTCCGAGCTTCAGTGGGATAATAATAGTATCTACCTCATTTGGTTGTTGTAAGATCAATTGTGACAGTGCTTGTAACGTACTTAGGACACAGTGTCTGGAGGACTGTAAGCCTTTAATAAACATTGGCTATTATTATTAGCGGAGCAAAGAGCTACCAGTAAATTCCTGCCCTCCCTCACCCCCAAGTTAGGAGCTTTCCCACGATCTCTTTTGTGTCTTCTTTTCCAAGCCATACTCCATAACTTGGAAAAGGACGATTTGCCCTGGTCCTCCAATGCCTTAGGGACTCATTGAGTTTTAGGGACACTTCTTGCAATGAGGCTGGGGGCCCTCATTTTATCACAAGGTTATCCAGACGTATCTAAAGTGCCCTGGCCTCCCCTTACCAAAGAGGCCACTGCGAGGGCAAGGGTGATCTTGAACAAGGATGGACGAGGAACCCACCACAAATCACCCACAGGCTGCCTCTCCTCTGCTTCTCTAGCCCCAGTACAATTAAGCAGAATAAAATTCCAAAGCTGATATATAATGGGAACTTTGGCAGCCAAGTCCGTGGATACTGGTCCCTGCTTCCTGGGCCCATTCTGTAGCTCGGGATCCTAAAAGGAGTGACCAACAGTTAAGCCCCAAAGCCCCTCCCCACCCTGGCTCAAGAAGACAGAGGGGAAGCCCTGATCTTTTGCCCACTGACTGCCCTACTGATTCTTCACCCACCTGTTTGCTTTGTTTTGCCTGGTAAATAATGCCCGTGCCTAAGGCTGTCTCTAAAAATGATTTCCATTATAAGCCAGCTACATTCTGTCCTGCTCCAATGCAGGGGGTGGGGGGAGGCAGAAACCCAGGGAAGCAGTTTTCATGTCAACTTACAAATAGGAAAAGGGAGAATATTACACCCACTGAGCATCTGCTATGTGCTCAGTCCCTGCATGCATGTCATCTCGCCCGGTTCTTCATGAAGCCAGAAACCATCTCTGTTTTGTTCAGTTCTGTTTCCCTGGTGCCTAACAGCCTTAGGCACATGTAGGTGTTCCATAAATACTTATCACCTAAGCCCCTGACCATGGCCTCTACTTATTGCTCTGACCTCACTGCATAATTCACTCCATTCATTACCTATGCTGTGCACACTACGGCTTTCTGTCTCTTCTTTGAACAAAACAAGCTCATTGCTGCCCCAGGACATTTGCACTTGCCATTTCCTCTGCCTAGAATGTTCCTTTCCCCCATCTTTCACAGCCGGCCCTTTCTCAGCTTATATTACCCAATTTAAAGCAATTCTCCAGGCACTGTCTGTCAGCACACTCTATTATTATTTAGGTGTTTATTTATGATTTGTTTCACCCTAGCTAGAATACCAGCACCAGAAAGGGATGGATTATATCTGTCTTTCTGCTGTTTCTTTGGCAACTAATGCTGCACCTCAACATGGTAGGGGCTAGATAAATATTTAACACAGTATAACCCAGTGATTGAGAGCTTGGATTCTGGTCCAGACAACCTGGTTTTGAATCCTGGCTCCAGGACCTTGGGTAAGCTACTTATCCTATGGTTGCCTCAGTTTCCTCACCTATAAAATGGTAATAATAAGGACTCCTATGTCAGAGTGTTGCTTTGAGGATTAAATGGGTTAATTCATGTGAAACACCTAGAGCAGCGCCTGGCACATAGGCAGCACTATATAAGTGTTTGTTATTATTGTCAAATACCACATGAACAACCCTGAGTTAGATTTTATAAGCATCTGATAGAAGAAAAACAGAGGCTCAAAGAAATTAAAAGGTTCTGCTAAAAATGACATAGTACTAAGCTCTGGGAGTCTGGTTTTCTCATTTCTAATCCAAAGCTAAAGCTAAACCTCCAGCGAAAGGTTTCCTCAAAATGTAGGTAGCCAGGTGACGCGACCACCTGTGCCCTCCAGGCCCTGGCATTTTAAAGGTTAAGCCTTCTCCCACTCACTGGCGGCTCTGGGTTGGGGAAGTCAGGCCGAGGCAATGGATAGAATGGATAGAAGGGATGAGGTGATGGATAGAAGGGACAAGGGACGTCTGGAAGCATACTCTCGGTTTCCAATTTGATTCCATGCACACATCTTCATCTTGATCCTAGCAGGTGCCGAACTCGGCCACTGATCTTGGGACTGCTTCTCGCCAGAACGGAGGCAGAAAGTATGCCCGAAACCTGGCTTCTGATGGCTCCTTTCTCCCACTTTGTCACTCTGTCTAGCTTGGGCCATGCAGGAACACGTGTGGTTGGATAAATCCTTAGCTCCCTGATGCTCTCCCCCATGGGGATCTGCATGGAACTAGCCTCCATCCAAAGGCACCAACATCATTAAACAGCCATTCAAATGGAATAAAACCCCTCAGGAGCTCTGGCAGCTGGCCCAGTCTTCAAAGGCTGCCATTGGAACCCAAAATGAATGTTTAAGATTCAGCCAAGTTTTACCACCTGGGTGGACTTTGGCAGCCTCCAGGAACTCTCAGGAGGAGAAGTTGAGGTCGGGGTGCTGCTGTGGGCTCTGTGCTCTGCCAGGAGAGCCCCAGGGTGACAGATGTACGCTTCCATCTGCTGACCACCTGGCTGGAGATCCGGCCTCTGTGCATATCCAGGTTCGAAGTCACAATCCATGAGCCCTCCCTAAATGCCAAATGCTGTGCTAAGCACGTTGCACATCATTTCCTTTTGTCCCCACAATAGCCTGTGAGGCAGGAGCTCAGATTTAGAGACTGGAAATCCTGATTTAGAAGAGTTAAGTAACTTGGCCAAGATAGGGCATGGTCCTTTACATCTAATCCATCTGCAAGTTCTGTTGACTCTACCTCCAATATTATATTCCGCTAGGCAACTTCTCTGAAACCTTTCTGCCACCTGCCTGGTCCAAGCCACCATTGCCTCTCTCCTGGACCGACACAGTGGCCTCTCAGAGGACTCCCATCTTGCTCTGCTACAATCCATTCCCCACTCAACAGCTGGAATGATATTTTTCAAACATTATCCAGGTCATATCACTTCCCTGGTCAAAACCCTCCTCGGGCTTCTCAATGCACTTAGAAAAAACCCACAAACTTCTTATCCTACAGGTGCTCCTTGATCTGCCCCCTGCTATTTCTGCAAACTCACATGGGCCCCCTGCTCTGGCCATGTTGGGGTAACGTGGGAGATCAGAGAATGAGTCTTCTAGCTATTCAAAGTGTGGGCCTCAGACCAGCACAGGTGTCACTGGAGCTCATTAGAAATACGGATGCTCCGGTGTCACCCCAGACGTACAGAATCAGAGAGTGCATTTTAACAAGCTCTCCAGGCGATTCACAGGAACATCAAGGTGTAGTGGTTAACAGCTTTAGTCAGAAGCTCGGCTCAACCACTCACCAGCTAGATGACATTGCACAACTTACTAGGTACTTCCTGCACAGTGAAGAATTAATCTTGCCCAAAAAGAGGTCTGGCCTTTGCCTTTGGCTCCTGGGAGGTGATCTTTAGGCCCCTGGAATGTCCTAAGAGGAGTGCCTTTGTTTGCCTGGGGTCTTTGGCCACTGGGCAGTCTAGCAATGTGATTTAAGATGGGGGTTTTAGGGCCACATAGTATTAGTTCAGACTCAATGACAAAAGGTATCTGCCAGACCTCTGGGAGGGGCTACAGACTGAAGATCAGACACCTGAGCAGCATGTGATCGAGCCCCAGTAAAAACTCTGGACACCAAAGACATGGTGAGCTTCCCTGGTTGGCTATGCTCTGTGTGTACTGTCACACACAGTGACCAGGAGGAGGTAGCAATGTCCATGACTCCATGGGGAGAGTATGACTGGAAGCGCAGAGCTTGGACCCCTCCTAGACTCTGCCCTACATATCTCCTTGCTTGGCTGATTTTAATTTGTATTCTTTCACTACGATAATACTGTGGTCACAAGTTGCACCTTCCTGCATTCTGGGACTCATTCTAGCAAATGATGGAACCTGAGGGTGGTCATGGGGACCCTGAATTTGTAGCCAGCTTGTCTGAAGGGAGGTGGTCCTCGGGACCCCCAAACTTGCGGCTGGTACTTGAAGTGAGGGCAGCCTCGCGTGGTCTGTTCTCAGACTCTGCAGTTGGCTAAACTCACTGCGCTTCCTTTCTCTGTGCTTCAGCTTTCCCCAACTGAAAAATGGCCATAAAACAGATCACACCTTATATTTTTGTTGAAAGATTAAAGGAGACAATGAACACATAGGAAGTTCATGATCAATGTAAGTATTACTATCCCCATTGTTCAGACAAGGAAACTGAGGCTCAGAGAGGTAAAGTAACTTGCCCATAGTCACACAGAAGCCAGCTCTGTGTCACAGTGCCACACAGCTTCCTCAGGAGTTGCTAGTGTTCTCTGGGAAGGGAAGAACAATAGTGGGTTGGTTGAGCTGGGAATGCAGCAACCTGGTAAGGAACTCAGGGGTCCTCTGGGGTGAGTCACCCACCCCCATACCAATGCTCCCCACTGTTTCTCTTCTCTCCTGGGATTCATGTGACATGAACATTAGACTTTGATATTTCTCCATAGATCTCTTTTTTTCCCTCTCTGTTCCTCTTTCCCCCGATCTTTGCATTCTCTGTTCAGACTGCGTAATTTCTCTTGATCTGTCTTCAAGCTAACACCTTCCTCTGTCACCTTCATTCTGCTATTGAACCCATCCAGTGAATATTTTATTTCAGTTATTGTACTTTTCAGTTCTAAAATTTCCATTTGGTTCTCTCTCTTTTTTTTTTTTTTTGAGACAGAATCTTGCTCTGTCACCCAGGCTTGAGTGCAGTGGCATCATCATAGCTCACTGCAACCTCCAACTCCTGGGTTCAAGCAACCCTCCTGCCTCAGCCTCCGGAGTAGCTGGGACTACAGGCATGTGCCACCACGCCCGGCTAATTTTTCTATTTTTTGTAGATATAGGGTCTCACTCTTGCTCAGGCTGGTCTTGAACTTCTGGCCTCAAGTGATTCTCTTGCCTCCGCCCCCCAGAGTGCTAGGATTACAGGCATGAGCCCATTTGGTTCTTTTTTTATATCTTCTATTTCTCTGTTGATCTGCTGATATTCTTTACCTTACCATTCTTTTCAAGACGGTTCACCCTTACTTCCTGGAGCATAGTTGTAGTTATAAAAGCTGCTTTCAAGTCTTCGTCTGATAATTCCAACATCTGCGCCATCTTGTGGCATCTGCTGATTATATTTTCTCTAAGAATTTGCCAGATTTTTCCGGTTCTGTATAAATCAAGTCATTTTGGATTTTATCCTGGACATTTTGAATATTATGAGACTCTAGGTCTTGTTTAAATCCTATTGAATATGTCGATTTTCTTTTTTTTTAAAGCAATTGATCAGGAAAGGTTCAGACCACAAGTTCTGACCTGCCTTCTGTTTGCTGTTATTTCAATGTCAGTTCAGTTTTCAAAGGCTTTGCAGTGCTACTCACATCTGCCCCCCAGATGTGTCCCCCAGGGACCTAGGTGGTGGGCTACCCTATAGTTCAGTTCTCAAAGTCTTTAGTAGACCGTTTAGGATGATATCCACTCATGTGCAGCTTGGAGGTGAGTCCGGGAGCTCATGCATAGGTTTATGGGATCCCTTCTTGAGCTCCTCCCCTCCATAACCCTCCCACATGCTGGCTCCCGGAGGCCCACTTTCATGGTCCTCTGGCTAGAAATCAGACGGGTTAGTGTCTTCACTCTGTAGCTCACCTCCCGTGACTGGGTCTGGATCTGGAGCCAGGTGTTCCTCTCCCACACTGCCAACCCCAGGGAGCTTCAGGGAGCACAAACTGGTCTGGTTTTGTGGCTGGGTGGGCACAGATTTAGTGCAAATCCTGGCTCCCAGACACTGTACCAGCTGGCAGCTTTGGGGTGATGTTGATTAGGTGAGAGCGATGCCAGAGAGACAACCACAGGCAGCTGGGCTGAGCTTGTCACCTCAAAAGTGCCAGCATTTCAACTCTCACACGCTGCAATGATCAAAACAGCAGATATGATTTTCCAAGTGGCCACTTCCGGATGGGTCCACATGCTGACTTGCCTGTAATTCCCATAATAGGAGTGATTGCTACATTTTACACAAGAGCAAGTGACTCAGAGAGGTGGAGTCACTTGCTTGAGGTCACATAGCTGGTTCATGGTGGGGCCAAGTTTCAAACCCAAATCTGTGTAATTCCAGGGTCTGTTCATCTATGGCAGGGTCCATCAGTCATCATCATCATCATCATATCTGGCATTTATTGAGCACTAACTATATACAAGGCACTGTCTAAAGATTTTTATATAAAATACTGAGATTGATAGCTCATAATAGAGGAGAAACCTAAGGTCCAGAAAGGGATATTGTTTGCCCAACGTCACACACTTGCTAGATGGCAAGGGTGAAATTTGAACCAAATTGTAGCCCACTCCAGTCCACTCTGAATGGCTGTGCAACACTCTCTCTAGGAGGCAGAGCTGGGCCTGGTGCCCATTAAGTCAGGCGAGAAGGGGAGAAGACGGGAGGCTGCTGGGCAGCTGTGGAAAGGTGTGGCATGGGGGTCTGGGGCCAGGGCAGGGCTGCAGGGAAGCATCTGTGCCCCAGAACAAACCCATGGCATCTCTCCATCTGAAGGGAGTTTTGGACTCTTCCAGAATGGCTCTGCCCCTCTCGGGTTGGCTGCTGCTTCTCTCTTGCCCTGGAGACCCTCAACTTCTCCCCTGTCTTGCTTCCCAAACCCCAACACTTTTTAGGCAGATCCTCCGATGCCCATGCTACCGGGGTCTTTCCAGGCAAGAGGGTGGCGCACTGCCCTGCAGAACTCCCGTCCATTTCCCACCGCACTTCCCCATGCATCTCATCTCACCAGCAGATTCAATTAGCCAATTTGATGCTACAGCTGCACAAAGCCAAGCAATTATGGAAAACAGACCAGGTGCCTTGGAACTTACTGTCACAGAGGGGCCTGGGAGGCCTCCAGACAGACAGTGGGGTGGACAGAGAAGCAGGACAGGAGAGATCAAGGCTGGCCAAGCAGCCTGTGCAAGAGAGTCACCTGGGGCCCTTTGAAGAACACAGATTCCCGCCCCGATGTGTGGCGTGGTTGTCACTTGCCCTGATGCACATCCTGGGTATTCTGTGTATTTGCTCCCCAGAGTGTGGTCTGCAGACTCACAGCGTAGGCATCACCTGGGAACTGTCAGAAATGCAGAGTCCTAGGCCCCAGCTCAGCCCTCCCTGAGTCAGACTCTGCATTTGAACAACTCCCTGAGAGACGCCATGTTCTCTAGGCCCAGCTAGAGACACCAAGGGTTGGCAAAAAGCGGGCAGTGTCAGTCATGCCTGGTTTCTCTTCTCTGGTGTTCCCTGGCTGCCCAGCACTGGTTATTACTGATGGGTCCCCCTCTAAGGCTATGCCCAGGTCAACTCCTGCAGCAGCTGCCTTGAGAAACTCTAACAGGACAGGTGGGCAGCAGGGCATGCGTCCTCCACCATGACCGTGGCAGCCTGTTAGCTCCCAGGGTGAAGTATGATGTTAGCCTCAATTTCTCTCCTAGGCCTGACCTTCCCTCCCCTGCCATGATCCTCTCTGCTGATTAACGCCTCCTGGTCCTTCAGCTCCCAGCTCATGTGTCACCTCTCACTCCCCAGACTGGGTCAGACACTCTGCACCATGCTCTGCAACTCTCCTTCATTATCGTTAGACCAAGTTATAATTTAGTCATTATTGGTGTGGCATTTAATTAATGTCTGCCTGTCCCCAGAGTAAGCTCCATGAGAACACAGGCCATGAATGTCTGGTTCTCTACTGAATACACAACATCTAGCACAGTGTCAAGTACATAGTAGGTGCTCCAAAAAATTCATCCATGGGGACTGACACCTGGTTAGCTCCTGCCCTTGGGTGT
Source organism: Daubentonia madagascariensis (assembly GCA_023783475.1). Classification (NCBI taxonomy): domain Eukaryota; kingdom Metazoa; phylum Chordata; class Mammalia; order Primates; family Daubentoniidae; genus Daubentonia; species Daubentonia madagascariensis. The sequence goes on along the minus strand of JAKFHU010002505.1, from coordinate 1,213,408 downwards.
GGGTCCCACCCCTTCCCACTTCTACCATGAGAGGCCACCTGAATGGTGCAATACCCCCACCCTGCCTTCCCCCAGGCACTGGGAACCATTCCTAAGCCAAGTGTCTCTTGACTAAGTTTGCCAAGGGAAGAAGAGTTTTAAGTGCCTTTCAGAAGGCCAAGAAGTCCAGGGCACTCAGGGGAAACTGAGGGAAGAAGAGGGCTAGAGGTGCAATACATGACATTTGGTTCCTTCTAACTTAGGGATTTCCACAAAACTTCACCTCCAAGAAGATAGATGGTCTTCCTCTAACATTGGGAGGGAAGATAATACCCCAGCCAGGTAAGTCTGCAAAATAATTGTTTCCTTCCCTTTTTGGGCTTTCCACAGAATCTCAGACTCTTAAGTTGACAAAGTGGGTGGAATGTATTATTTATTTATGTATACATACCTGGCCTTCTTTCAGACAAGCCTCAAGGTGGCATCTGGCTGCATAAATTTGGTGTCTTTCAAGTAACAATAACAATAGCTAATACTTAAGGAGTGCTTTCTCTGAGCCAAGCATTGTTCTAAGCCTTTACATATATTAACCCATTTGGACTTTACAACTCACTGAAGTAAATACCATTAACCCCATTTTACAGATGAGGAAGCTGAGGCACAGAGAGGCCAAGCAAAGTGCCAAGGTCCCACAGTAAGTAAATGACAAATGTGAACCCAAGCCAAGGTTGTCCCCTAGCCATCATGCCATTTCCTCTCAATGTGGCAATGAAAGAATGGTGCCTTTTCTCAGGGATGTCAGGCATTGCAAGGGTCCAGCATCAGCACGCAGGCACTTCTCTGAGTTGCTCGGGTTCTGTGGAGCTTAAGCTGCATTTATTTATTTTTCTTCTCATTACAGTAAAATCCATGTAACATAAAATTTACCATTTTAACCATTTTTCGGTACACAATTCAGCGGCATTGAGCACATCCACATTGTTGTACAACCATCACCACCATCCAACTCCAGACTTTTTTATCTTCCCAAACTGAAACTCTGTGCCCATTAAATAACAATTCCTCATTCTCTCCTTCCCCCAGCACCTGACAACATCTATTCTACTTTCTGTCTATGAATTTGACTATTCTAGTTATCTCACAGAAGTGGAATGATAACAGTATTTGCCCTTTCGTATCTGGTTCATTTCATTTCATAATGTCTTCCAGGTTCATCCATGTTGTAGCATGTGTCAGAATTTCCTTTCTTTCTAAGGCTGAGTAATATTCCATCATATATATATACACCCCACACATTTTGTTTATCCATTTACCTGTCGATGGATGCTTGCATTGCTTCTACCTTTTGGCTATTGTAAATAATGCTGCCCTGGACATGGATGTACAAATATCTGCATCTCTGTTTTCAATTCTTTTGCATATATACCCAGAAGTGGAATTGCTAGATCATACGGTAATTCTACTTTTAACTTCTTGAAGCATTGCCATCAAACTGCATTTCTTTTCTTTTTCTTGCTTTTTCCCTATATCCAATAACAGCCTAATCACCTCCATGGCCAACTCCACTTTACTTTGGTTCAGTAAACCTGCCTGAATTTCCCAGAAGGCCTCCGGACCGCATGTTGCTATCTCAGGAGCCAAAAAGCAATGTTACCCCTCTTTTCTTTTCTTTTGTTTTAACTTCAGCTGCAAAAATCACCTGATCGAAAATTGCAGGAGAAGAATCCTCATCCCACACAGGAAAGGAATTGTTCGGAAAGTCCAGCCCACCAGCTAATTACAGGCTTTTACCAGGGATTCTCAGCAAATGCTTAAATTGCAGATCAACCTTACTTTTGTTATGAAGTGTTGGGAAACACACTAATGGGCTGGGTTTCAGATCCTCAACCTGGAGGTGACAGCTCTTTCCCTCAGTGGATAAATAAAGCAGGTTAGAACCTTCTGGATTTGAGTCCAGGAGAATTGCAGCTTTGCTGAGATAGACATTGGCTTGATCCACATTTCTATTATTCCAGCCAGTACCCTTTATGTAAACTGACACTCCTGCTGGGATTTCCACTCACAGCTGTGGTTCTGAACCCTGACTGAGCATTAGAAATATTAGAAATATCTGGTGTGCTTTAAAAACAGCAAGACCAGAGCTTGAATCCTAATTCTACCAGCCTGAGACCTTAGGCAGGTTGTTTAGGTTTTAAGCCTTAGTCTCTAGACCTGTAGGTTGAGGATGATGATATCGACTTTACAGGGTGGGGGTTATAGTGAATATTAGCAATGACATAGAGAATACCTACTATATTTAGAACATGTGAAATAATAACCATTACTTCTATTAACTCTAACCCCATTGTGGTAGGCAGCTTCTAAGATGGCTCGCGGTGATCCCTGCCTCCCACTATTCATGCACTTGTGTAATCCCTTCCTCTTGAGTGTGGGCTGGGCCTAGTGAGTGAATAGAATGTCATTTCCAAGACTGGATTATGAAGAGACTCTTTATTTCCATCTCTTCCCCTTCACTTGACCACTCTGATGAAAACCATCTGCCATGGTGTGAACTGCCCTATGGAGAAGCCAATGTGACAAGGAATTGAGGAAGGTCACTGGTCAACAACCTGGAAGGAACTGAAGCCCCCAGTCCAACAGCCCACGGGGAACTAAATCCTGCCCACAACTACGGGAGTTAGTTTGAAAAGAGATCTTCCCAGGTTGAGCTTTCAGATGAGACCACAGCCCCAGCCAATATCTTGATTGCAGCCTTGTCAGAGATATTTGCCCAGAACGACACAGCAAAACTATGTCTGGATTCCTGACCCACAGGAACTATGAGATAATAAATGTTTGTTGCTTCAAGCTACTAAATTTTGGGGTGATTTATTATGCAGCAATAGATAACTAACATATCCTAGAAATAATCGATTAAATTACACTTTGGAAAAAAAGACTAAATTCTACCAGACAGTGGCACATGAAGCCTCTACTTAAATACTATATCCTCAGGGAAGCCTTTCAAAATCCCCCTTTCTGAGTTAGGTGACCACTCTTCCCTATTAGACTGTAAGCAACTTCAATGATCAGCATCATCATCAAAAGCAACATACAGTGAGTACTTATTATGTACCAGGTCCTATTTCAAAGTCATAAGTCATTTCCTCTTCACAAGAAACCTACACCACAAGTACTATTATTGTCCACATTTTATAGATGAGAAAACTGAGGCTCAGAGGAGTTAAGTAACTTGCCAAAGGGTTCAGTGATTATGTGGCAATGCCAGGAAATCTGGTTCCAGAATCCACATTAGTGACAATTATGTTACATGGCTCTTTGAGTCTCGCCCAAGTTCACAGATGGTAAGTGGATTCAAACCCAGATAGTTGAACACCAGACATGAAGTTCTTAAACATAACTCTTTCTAGATGCCTCTGTCTCTAAGACAGTAAGTTGAACATGCCTCACCTGGGGTTCATCAGGGTCTGGAATGCTACCTACCTGTAAACACTAGGCTGGCATTTTCCAGTTCTTCTTGGGGAACTTTGAAGCTGAAGGACTCATTGTAGAAAGGATCGATTGTGCCTCTTAAGAAGGACGTCTTCTTAGTTTTCACAAGCTTGAGTCCATGTACCAGCTGGATTTTCACAAAGGGGTCTGAAAATTTGACACAGCATCCCAGAACATTGGAGATCACGAAACTTAATCTGTCCAGCCACTCATCCATTCAACTTCCCATCCATCTTTTTATTCACCCATTCTTCTATCCATCCACCCATTCAACTTTCATCTCTCAGTCCATCCATCCATCTATCCACCCACCTACGCATCCATCCATCCTCCCAACCACCTGTCAGTTCACTGATCCATTCATCATTTCATTCTTTTATCTATCCAGTCTTCTATCCACCAATCCATCCATCCATCCAAGGTCCTATCTGACAGCACAACCATCCGCCCCTCCATCCTTTCATCTCTCTACTTTACCATCGATTCATCTACCCATTCATCCATCTAACAGTTCAGGCATCCACCCCTCCTTTAATTCATTCATTCTCCCGTCCATCCACCTATTATCCAGCCATCATTTTCCCATCCCTCTGCTTATGTGCTCATCCCTTTCTCTCTCCCTCCAGCCATCTAATATGGCTTGAGCTCCTCCCATGTGTCTGGCATTGTGTTCATTTTACAGATGAGAAAACTGAGGACTCAAAGTGAGTCCTTGATTTGTTGTGAGAAATGATTTGTTTAAGATCTGGCCGGTGGAGGCAGAACCAGGCTCAGAGCCTATCCTGGCTTTGGAAACCCACTGTCATGTTAGGGAACCCATAGCCTAAATACAGGAGAAGAGATATGACAGAATTAATAACTGTCATCCTTAGACCATTTTACAATTTACAAAGGGATTCATGTGCATTATCTAATTTCATATTTGTTTAAACGACCCAGTGACATGAATACCATTATTATGTCAATTTTTGAGATGGAGAAATTGAGGCATAGAGGGGTTAAGTAACTTCTCCAAGGCCACATCATTTGCAAGCAGTAAAACCGAGATTTGCTTATGGGCAGTCTGACTCCAGAACCGTTAATCATTTTATCATATCGACTCTCCCATGGTGTTGAGTCTGAAACTCTCCAGTCTTAATACCATTCTCTTTTCTGGCTTCTTCTAAACCTCTGTTTTCATAATGTGGCTTTTGAGAATGCAAGGTGTCTTCTAGCTGTCACCTTATAGCAACAGTAATTTATTTTAGCTACTGCACTTAGAGAAGACAGTAATTCCACCACTGAGCTGAAGAGATCCCTGTACCATGGCTGCCTTCACAATAATATCCTATGCTGTCATGGGAGAAGCTACAAATAGATGGAATAGAATCTGTTCCATTTGATTAAAAGACACGTTTGAACTGGTTTTGCTATAAACTAGACACGTGAAATACAACAGTCTTTTCAGGGCTGGACTTGATAAAGATTTATGGTACACACGAAATGAGCTGGGAAAAAACATCAAGGTGTGTCCACCACGCTCACTGATTAGAAACCATCGTCACTGCAAAGTATCGCCACCTGGAGCATGGTGTCTCCATTGCAGGCATAGTGTTTGGAAAGGCTAGTAACTTCCGTGGGGCTGCATGGGTTCAAAAAGGATCTAGATTTCCAGTAGTTATCACAATTGGTCTCAGTCGACTCCCCAATTCAAATAGGGTTGCTGAGATGGCATCATTTACCTGCCTCATCCTACGAGACATCTGATTATTTATTTTTCCTCTTGAACTAGCATCCTAGTGCTGGATGCTGCCTATAGGGTCTTATCAATAGTGTCTGGGATGCAGAAATAGACAAGTGGGTCCCCCAAACAAACACAGATGCCCCATTAAAGAAGTGGGGGAAGGAGGGGCTCACACTGTACCTGAACCTTGGCTCACATCTGTCTGAAGTAGTTGCTTCGCTCGAATGACATCAACATTCAGTCTCCCAGCACTTGGGAGATAATTCAGTGACAGAAGCAGCTCCCCCAGCTCCACTTCATTCTGTGGAGAAAGGAAACGGTCAGGAAGTTGCTATTTCCTTTTATTTCTTCTGCACCCACCATTCAGGAAATTGATTTCAGCAGCTCACTTTGTGGGTTGCTGTGCATGGGCCTGTTGACAGTAGGGGCCTCTTTGTTTGATTTCTTTTAGCCTTTGCCTCCAATTATTTTCTGCTCGTAGACCACTTAACAGCAACAACAATAACAACAACAAAAGCATCAATAATAATAAAAAATGAAAGTCACATTGCCATGTACTAAGCACTTTACATGTAATAATTCATTTAATCTTCATTATGAGTCTGTGAGGTATTAGTATTAACCCCATTTAATAGATGAGGAAACTGAGACTCAGAGGAGTTAAATAACATGTCCAAAGCCACACAGCAAGAAAGTGGAAGACTCGTCATCTAGATCCAGGGAGGCTGATTCTGGAGACTCTGATCACTATGTTATTCTGCCTCCCAATAAGATACCTGTGCAGTAACTACCCGGGTGAGAAATCTGTTCTTAACCTGTAGTCCACAATAGAGCCCACGCTTCTAGCCTCACCATGGTAACGCTTGGCACTGTGACATCCCTTGTTGAAGAGTACCCATTCCCTCAATGTCAATGCTATCACACTTCTGAAAAATTCACATGCGCGCCTAAGCGCATGACTCCCTACTGCCAAAAATACCTAGAAAACAGGAGGCCCCCCAAATTTTTTATCCCTTTAAAAAATGTTTATTGTAGCAAATTTCAATCATATACAAAATTAACACACTCAAAAGTCTCCATACATCCATCACCCAATTGTAACAATTATCAACATTTTACTGGATGATGCTCCCCCATACCCCTACTTGTAAAAAAATTTTAGCTGAATATTTTAACCTAAGTCCCAACATGATGTCATTATATCTGTATCTCCTTCCAGAATGCATCACTTACTGATAACATTAAAACAAACATTTTTAGTATGAGAAATTTCCACTCATAGTCAAAAGAAGGCAGAAGAATATAAGGAACCTCTGTAAACCTCACTCTCACTCAGCTTCAACAATTTTCATCTCGTGGTCAATCTTGAGTCACCAATACCTTCATTCAACTTCCCATATTATTCTGCAGTAACTACCAGACATCATATTATTTTATCTGCAATATTTCGATATGTATCTTTAAAAGGTGATATCTATCTACCTATCTCTATCATTTATCTATGTTTATCATCTATCATTTCTCTTTATCTATCTGGGTAACTACCATCTATCTATCACCTATTTATCTATTTATCTATCATCTCTATCTTTTTTGGTGTCAGTGATTTCAGCAAATTAATGCCAAATGGCGGCTCTAAAACAACGTTTGGTACGCAGAAGATACTCAATAAACGTTTGCTGAGAGGATGAAAGTTAAACCAAAAGACTCCTGCATTGAGCAAGTTAGTCCCCAGACAAATAAGAAACAACCTCGCACGTTAACTCAGGGGTTGTGAACAGGCAGCCTGCAGATGCATTTTATTTGGCCCACATCATGTTTAAACAGATAATTCCTTGCTAATTATTATAGAATTAAAGAATCAAGCTACTTCACAGTTTTAATAAAATCTGGATTTCTTGCCTTGCTTGGAAAAAAGGAAGGTTTGGCAAGACCGGGCCTGTGTTCCCACCTGGCAACTGACAGAGATTCTTTGCTTGACCAAATTTTAGTTGGGCTCCTGAACCTTCTCCAATGCCCATCTGTGCACTTCCTTGTAAAAGCCAGTTTTAGCAAAGAACTCTGCTAAGTCAGTTTAACAAGAACGCCCCATCCTCCATATCTGATCACCTTCAATATCTGATCACTGTCAATATCTGAGCGGGTTCCTCATCCTCCGCCATCCCCCAGATGATGTCTGATTACCTGGGCCCGTCTTCAGCAAGAATCTCATTAGATCAGTTTAGCCAGGATCCCTCTTACCCCTGATGTTTCCTCTTAGTAATTTTCCATCCACTGATCCCCACCTGGCTCCTTGGCTATAAATTCCCTCTTGTCCATGCTGCATTTGGGGCAGGGCTCAATTTCTCTCCCCCACTGCAAAATCCCATTGTCCTGAATAAAGTCTGCCTTACCGTGCTCTAACATGCATCATTGAATAATCTTCCTTTGACACAACATCTGGCCACAGTGCTCCTCTAGATGGGATCTGCCCCCTTCATGTCACTCCACCTCAGCTGTCCCCTTTTGCCCCTTTATGTTCCTGCTGCCCTTCCCTGGGCATCTGAGGTTGCAGATTTTCAAGACAGGAATGGTTAACTCAGCATCTGGAGTAATAAAGAAGTTCAGAGCCCTTTATGCAGTTGCTAGGGGTTTTCTGCTGGTTCTTCAGGGCCTGGAAGATGCAGTGTCTTCAGGGCATGACCATGCAGACACCTGTATCCTAGCGAGAACTGAGAATTCTGCAGGGGCCCAGGCCAGGGAGAAGCCATCTGCATCCTCCTGGACTTTGCCCCTCCTAGGCTTATAAATCAGAGTGACACCTCCTTCCTTTTAAAATCAACCAGCTTCTCATCTCATGATGCAGCCTTACAACTGGATGTTGGGGCTTGTAATTCAGTCAACTGTGCTGCATAAATGGGGTAAAAAAAATTGATTCTACACATCTAGTGTTATCAAGGGTATTTTATTTAGAGATGAGGCCAAGTGAGGAACAATTTAGTATGGCAAGAAATTTAGCCTACATATATAGACCAGAGGTTCTCAACTGGGAGTGATTTTGCCCCCCAGAGGACATTTGGCAACATCTGGAGACATTTTGGGTTGTCACAACTGGGAAGAGGGATGCAACTGGCATCTAGTGGGTAGAGGCCAGGGATGCTGTAAACATCCATGTGCAGGACAGCCCTACGGTAATTATCCTGCTCCAAAAGGTAATAGCGCTAAGGTTGAGAAACACTGGAATAGACTATTATAGGGCTGGAGAAGAGAAAGGGAGTTAGATGTTTCTTTTTAATAAAAAAATGGTAAATGTCCTTTAACCCAACAGTTGCATTTGCAGGAACTATACCACACAGATGTCCTCACACGAGTGTGCCAAGATGTGTGCACAAGGACAATGAATATAATATCATGCACTTGATAAACTTACTGTGGACCAACTATGTGCCAAGCCTGGAAATACCTCAGTGAGCGAGAGCGGTCCCTGTCTTTATGGAACATATGCTCCAACAGGGGAGACAGACAATACACAGATTTTTAAAATACATCAATGAGATGATGTTAAATATTAGGAAGAAAAATACAGCAGGGTGAGAGAGGTGAATGGAAATATTCTTTATCTTGAGTGTGGGGGCGGTTACGTGGGTGCATTTGCCAAAAATCAACACACTGTACACTTAACATGCATGTATTTATTATATGTAAGTTCTACCTCAATAAAGTTGATTAAAAGCGGAGGATTTGAAGGAAGCAAATGTGGCAAAATAATAACAACTTGTCAAATCTGGGAGATGGATCCATGAGTGTCTGTTTTATTATTTTATGTTGGAAATATGCCCATTAAAAACATAAAATAAATATTAAAAAGGAGAGCAAGACCAGTGAGGCATGGTAGGAGAACTGATGGGGTTCACGTGGGAGCTGCCATTGCAGCCTCTCCGACAGGTGGGGGTTGGGAAGGAGGGAGTCAAGGGAAGAGCTTCAGGAAGTGGGGGGCACTCGCCAGGCAGAGGGAACAGCAAGTGCAAGGGCCGGGACAGTGGGAGGGAGGAATGGACCTGGAGTGTTCATGGAATAAAGAGAAGGCCAGTGTGGTCAAGAGGTAGATTTTAGAGACGTCTGTGGGAGCCAAGGCCAGCTACCCAGTAGCTGCCCCCATGGGCATCTGCCCAGCCCTGGCCACCCTCACCAGAACTGGAAAAAGAAGTGAGGCCATCTCCTGCACCCTCCGTACCTAAGGACTCTCAAGCCCCTCCTGCAGCCCTCGAGAGTAGACAGAGTTGCTCCTTCCCTCCCCTGGGGCCACTGATTGGACCTTCAACAAGGCAGCTTCCTGGAGCCATCCTCTTTCTAGGAAGGCTCAGTGCCACTCTTGTTAAGAAAGCAGAGCTCCTTTATCCCTCCTTCCCTTTGTAGGACACTCACTGGCTGCGCTCTCCCCCCATCGCACCCCTAGCACATGCACACATCTTGGCTTTCATGTTGTATGTTCCCAGCGAAGCATTTCTATTGATTCGGCCACTCTTTCTGTCTGTCTCATCTGGGGAGTGATCAATTTGCAAGACTGTTGTCTGGAGTCAGAGCAACGGTTGGTAGAAAATAAAAAAGAGGGCCAATTATGCAATATCGAAGGATTCACTGATTCATTTAACAAATGCTTATTTAACAGTTACGGTATCTGAGGCGCTGGTGACACTGCAATCATGATTGTTTTAGCAAAACATTACGGAGAAATCGCCATAGGACAGGCACTGTCCCAGGCACACTAAAGCTGAATCTTGTTTCTTTCCCTCAACAACTCTAGAGGCTTCTATCTTACAGATGAAGGAATTCAGACTTAGAGAAGCTGTGTGACTTGATCACATCATAAATAAAAAGGACAGGATTCAGGCTGAGCTCATGCATTAACTCCTATACCACGTTTCTGGTGACTAAGCATCAATCTTAGACATCAAGCAATTCACAGTTTATTGCAAGAGAGCAAGGAAGATATAAAAACAAATAAAAATTCCAGGGGCTGCACACCCAATAGGATGGCTATAATAAACACACACATACACAAACAAAAAATAACAAGTGTTGGCCAGGATGTGGAGAATTAGAACCCTCTACACTGCTGGTGGGAATGGTAAATGGTGCAGTCGCTTTGGTAAACACGTTGGTGGTTCCCCAAAAGGTTAAATATAGAATTAGCATTTGATCCAGCAGTTCCACTCCTGGGTACATACCCAAGAGAATAGAAAACATATGTCCACACAAAAACTTGTACACAAATGTTCACAGCAGCACTATTCAAAACAGACAGAAGGTGGAAACTGTCTAAATGTCCACCAACAGATAAACAAAATATGGTCTATCTATACATTGGAATGTTACTCAGTCTTAAAAAGGAACAAAGCACTGATCTATGCTACCACGTAGGTGAACCTCGAAAACATGCTAAGTGACAAGAAGCCAGACACAAGAGATCACGTTTTATATGACTCCATTTGTAAGATATCCAGAATAGGTAGACCCATGGAGGCAGACAGCAGTAGTGGTTGCCAGGATCTGGGAGGAGGGGGGAATGTACAGTGACTGCTTAATGGATACCGGGTCTCTGTTGGGTTATGGAAATGTTCTGGAATTAGACAGAGGTGATGGTCGCACGCCATTGAGAATGGACTAGATGCCACTGAATTGTACATTTAAAATGACTAAGTGTACATTATGTGATTTCACCTCAATTAAAAAATAATTATAGGGCCTAAGTGCTAATGAGCCATATGAACCATACCCAAGACAGACTGAAGCACAACCCATTCTTGGGAGGGGTGTGGTCAGGGAAGGCTTAGGAAGAAAGAGGCATTTGGGTTAAGTCTTGAAAGAGAAGTAGGATTTGGTTCAGCAAATACTACAGGGAAGGGCACCCCATACAGATGGGACAGGAGAGAACCCTTCACTGTAGCCCCAATACCCTTTGTTGTTCTGGTCCTGAATTTCTCAATTTCATAATATAAAGGCCCAAGTAACTTGTTACTTTATTTATTTATGTATTTATTTATTTTTTGAGACAAGGTCACACTCTCTCACCCAGGCTAGAATGCAGTGGCGTCATCATAGCTCACTGCAACCTCAAATTCCTGGGCTCAAGCAATCCTCCTGCCTCAGCCTCCTGAATAGCTGGGACTACAGGCATGAGCCACCACTCTTGGCTAATTTTTCCTATTTTTTGTAGAGACGGGGTCTCACTCTTGCTCAGGCTGATCTCAAACTCCTGGCCTCAAGCAATCCTCCCCCCTCGGCCTCCCAGAGTGCTAGGATTATAGGTGTGAGCCACGGCACCCAGCCTAACTTGTTATTAATAATAAAGCAGCCAAAGATAGTTAATAATTTGTATTTTTAAAAATAAATTAGTGAGGATTCTCCTTACAAATAACATCACCCTCACCTGTTTACTCATTAAACAGAACAGGTGTGTGTGTGCACTAGGCCCCCTAAGAATGGGTGATACCTCCCACCTCTACTTCGAATAAAAAAGAAGAAAAATACATTCTTTGGCAAGAATTTGATATTTCAGAAATAACACTGAAGTAAGCATTGAGAAATCGAAACATTGCTGAGATTTGCAGTTGAGAAGTGATATTATCTCGAGTAACATATGGTAGGGACTTCATCATCTTCAGGGCTCGGGGCCTCAAAGTCTTATCTTAACCCAGCCCTGGAGAAAAAATAGAGTCCCCACTACACTCAGGGCCTCCGCCCCAAAATATGTGGCACATGTGAACAGCATCATTCACTTGGACATCAAAAATTGCAACCTGAGGGCAAAAATGTCCCTGGAGGGGTCCTGGAGCCAGTGTCTTCTTAGTCCCTCTTCCCTAGAAGCACCTGATGCTAGATTTAAAAGCTGACGAGCCGCCAGCTGGTAGAGAACTTGGAATGTGGGAACAGAAAGCCAGACCACCTAGTCCAGCAGCTCTCAATCTGCACCCCCCTTGGGAGGATCATGGACTTAACTGTGATCTTTGTGTGGAGTATCCGCACATTCAACTTGCATCCACCTGGGGCAATTTTGCCCTTTTGCCTCACCACCTCCAGGGACATTTGGCAATATCTAGAGCATTTTTCGTTGTCACAACTGGGTTGTGTGTGTGTGTGCTACTGGTGTCTAGTGGGTAGAGGCCAGGGATACTCCTAAAGATCCTACAAGGTAGAGGACAGCACCCCCCCCCCCCACAAACAAAGAATGATCTGGCCCCAAATATCAATAGTGCCAAAGTTAAGAAATCTTGAACTAAACTAATGAACCTTGGGCTGATGCAAATTTTTTTCTTATACATGATTCTAGCCTAAATAAATGGTTAATGGGAATCAAAGACTTTGGACTTTTCTCCAAGAGATGTAAGAAAAGTCCCTTCGCTGCCTCAGCTGAGCTTGTCTTGAGTCTCCTCTGGACATAAAGAGGCCAAACCACCAGCTATGAGGCGGAGCCAGGACAGATCAAGCTAAGATTTCCTCCCTTCCGCTTCTTCCTTGGGCTTTTCTTCTTAGCTGCAAAGCAGAAACCCAGGCACCAAATACAAAAACCCTCCCAGGAAGTGGGCTTAGCCTTCCCAAGGAAAATGGATTGCTCATTTTGGGAGGATCTCCAACTCATAGAGTCTCCAAATTTAGTGAGATAAGGTTGGAATGTCAGAGCTGAAATAATTTAGGTCAATATTCTAGGTTTACATTATAAAAGAAAACTGAACCACACCATTGTCTCACTTCTCTGTTTAAAACCTTCCATCACTCTTAGAATAAAATCTAAAGTCCTTAGCCTAGTCTACGACAGGATTTGTCCACCTCAGCACTATTGCCACTTTGGACTGGATCATTCTTTGTTGTGGGGGCCCGTTCTGTGCATTGCAGGTTGTTCAGCAGCATCCCTGGCCTCTACCCACTCGATGCTGGTAGCATTACTCCTCCCCCCAGTTGTGACAACCCAAAATGTCTCCAGATATGGCCAAATGTCCCCTGAGGGCAAACGCGCCTGGTTGAGAAGTACTGCTCTACAAGGATCCAAATGTCCTGACCCCTGCCTACCTCTGAGACTTCATATACCAACCACCGCTGCCTTCTTTCTATTCCTTGAAAATATAAGACCACCCCTGCCCCCAGAGCTGGACGACTCTGCCATTCCCTGGAAATCTCCACTCAACTGTCACCTTCTCATCTAAGCTTCCCATGGCCACCCAGTTGAAAACAGCCCTCTGCCCCCATTGCTTTCGATCACACCACTTTGTTTTATTTCCTTCACGGCACTTGTCCTTACCTGCCATTTTCTTGTTCTCCATAAAGGCAAGGACAGTGCCCACGTGTCCGCCACTATATGCACAGCTTCTGGAACAACTTCAACGCAGATGACCCCGAGAACAAGCAGCGCAGCCCTCAACGTGGAGGCCAAGCTGCTCACACCAGGGTCCGAGAGGAGTCACCAGTACAGCGCTCTGTCCCCTGCCCTACCCAAACTCAAAAGAATCGAAGCTGAGACGAGAGAAGGATCTGGGTGACCAAGACCTGCCTTGTCCCTTGTCGAGGGGATCTCACAAGCAAACAGCCCTCCTTTCCTTTATCATAAGAGCCCGAGGAGTTTAATTTGGTCGAACCACGTGGGGTGGGCTGGGGAGGACCAAAATAGACCATCTGTAAATGACTCAAATGAATCCAGAAGCCACCCAGCAAGCTCCCTGGCAGCCGGCTTGGGCAAATGCGGCACGGCTCTCTCCTCTCTCCCCAGACAGAAATTTTCTCTCCCTGCAGCCTTTGAACACGGTTAATTCCTAATCAATAAAAAGAAAATCAAAGAAAACCATTTGGGAACAAAAGACATTTTCTGGGGAAAACAAGAGCCGGTCTTTGCTCCTGACAGGCTTCCTTTCAAGTGCTTCCCCACGGTCCTCTTGCTGTCACCTGTAAGAGGGTTTCACACCCGTGCACACAACTTTTAACGAAGCCCAAACACAGCTGCTCTGTTCTCTCCTCTGCCTTTGTTCTCTCGAGTTGGAAGAAGGCTTTTGTCTCTTAATCCACTGCACAGACGTTAAGATAAGCATGAATTTTTTAAAAAGCGAAATCCAACTGCAATGCCAGCACTTTACACGGTTTGTCAAATACTTCCTTTTCTTCTTTCCCTCTTCAGGTATTTCCCTCCCAGGCCTTGTCAATACACCAACGCAGCATTTGCAGAGCCGCATTGACAACGCTGGCAAATTCTGAAATTCCCTCCTTTTAAAAACTTAAACACACACACACTTGTCATGTGACTACCCAGACATCATAAGTGTCATTTTTAATGTCCACATATAATATTCCACTGGGCTGAGATACTCTAACTTGTATTAACCATTTTCCTACTGCTAGATACTTAGGTTATTTATAATGATCTAAATTGGGCACTTAAGTATTTTTCTTCTTTTATGTTACACCCATCTAATAAAACCCAGGGGTGGGATCACCAGCTCATGGAATATCAAGATATTTTTCTGCCACTCGATATGAATTGCTGGACGGTTTGCTAAAAGGGCTGAACTAACTCCACAACCACCAGCAGAGGGGAGCACAGAAGTCTCCCCACAACATTACCAGGACTGCATATTAACCTTTTAACAAATGGGCAGTATGATTGCTAAAATATATATGCGTAAGATGGCACCATATTATTTGTTTGCATTTCTTTGATTGAATATCTAGTCATATATCTATTTAACTGCGTTTCCTTTTTTGTGCAGAAGCGTTGACTTTCTGACTCTTTGTGTGAATTCAGTGCTCTTCCTCTATAAGCCCACAGCATGGCTGACAATATACATTTCATGCTGAACTATATTTGTCTGTTATTGTCAGGTTTTTAAATTATTCCCATCTGATCGCTATCTTGAGGGTTCAGTCTGCATTTTCCTGACTGCTAAAGAGGGTGAGCACTTTTTCATGTTTATCAGCTATTTTCCTCCTGGGAAAACCCTGTTCAACTCTTTTTGCTCATTTTTCTATTGGGTATTTGTCTGTCTTTCTCTTATTAATTTCTAAAATGGCCTTTGAATATTATGGATCCTAATTATTCACCAGGCATGTGTTGTTATGGGTTGAATTATTAATATGTCCCTCCAAAATTCATGTTTAAGCTCCAAGCCTGAGTTTCTCAGAATGTGACCTTATTTGGAAATAGGGTCATTGTAGAGGTAATTAGTTAAGATGAGGCACACTGGAGTAGGGTAGGCCTCTAGTCCAATGACTGGTATCCTTATAAAAAGGGGAAATTTGGACACAGACATGTACCCGGGAAGAACACCACGTGAAGATTAAGACAGAGGTCTAGAAGCCAAGGAACGCCAAAGATTCCAGCAAACCACCAGAAGCCATGGGAGAAGCCTGGAACAGATTCTTCCCTAGTGCCTTTCGAGGGAGTGTGGCCTTGCTGTTACCCCTCCAGAATTATGAGAGACTGAATTCCTATTGTTTAAGCCACCAGTTTGTGGCACTTTGTTACGACAGCCCTAGCAAGCTATTAAATAATATGTGTGTACAACAAACATATCCTTCCAGTTTGTGGCTTGCCTCTTAATTCTTTTTACCGTGTTTACTGATGGGCAGAGGCTCATAACTTCAATGTGATACAATGTATCCATCTTTCCCCTCAGTGATTCACACTTTATTTCATGGCCTTTTAAAGAGATGCTTTGCTATGCTAAGGTCATAAAGATCTTCTTTATTTCCTTCTAAAACTTAAAGCCTGTCCTTTCCAATGTAAGTTCTTGGCCGTCTGGACTTGATTTTGGTGTGTGGTGTGAGGTAAGGCTCCGTTTTCATTTCTGAGGGAGTGACTACCTTTTCCCCATCTTTCTGCCCCACGAGGCTGTGAGCTCATTGAGGGTAGTGACCCCCCCAGTGCCTCTGGGCATAACAGACCCAGCGAGTGTTGGCTAAATGAAATGTTTGCTTCTACCCTGTGTGTGAGGCTAAATCTTCCAGAGAAGATGTGAGCGTTTACGTCTAGGACTCTGTGGCCATCCAGATTAGATCAACCTACTTCAGATGCCTTCAAGCATCTCCAAAGTGTGAGATATTGATTTTTATCCTAACTCGGGCTTCCAGTGAGTGTCTTGTTGCAGAGATGCCTGTTTAGCGGAGACTGCTCTAGAACATGCAACACTATCGGCCCAAACCCAAAATGATGGGCGTGAAGCCTTGCCTCCAGCTACCCAGGGCCCATAATGAAGACCCCGCTGTGGATACGATCATGGTTGGAGAGTTCCCCCTCCCAAGTAGAAGCAGCAACAGCCAGGATGGACCAGGACACTTACAGGGAGGGTCTTGGAGCCAGCAGACTCCATCCCCAGCCTCTCCGCCTTCTGCTTATCCCACTTCTGCAGAGAAAGCCTCCCCCTGCTCTCACCAACTCCTCCCCAACCTCTGATCCAGCCCTACCACCCAGGCAACGGATATTGACAGAGAATCAACCACATGTCAGGCACATGGCTAGCACCTAGTAGGCGCGCAATAATTATCCAACTGACTGGGCAATCGGTCTAGTACATAGGACACAGCAGTGACCAAGACAGGGAGGGTCCCTGTAATGGAGTTCCCAATAGTAGTAAGCAATTCTTTAGTTATTAATTATCATGTGTAATTAATTAATTATGCAATGACTTAATTAGCACCATGGTGAGTGCTGTGAAGAATAAGGGCGTGTTTTGGGAACTGGCCTTCCTAAGGCTCCCCCACAGAAGCGGTGCTGAGCCGGGAGGTGAAGGAGAGTAGGAGAGCAGGGGTTCGCGGGCCGAGGAGCAGGCCCAGGTACGACCAAAAAGACCGACGTGGGCCAGGGAAGATGGGGAGGTGGACAGGCCAGTGAAGGCCAGAGCTGAGAGGAAAGATAGGTCAGATCACACCTGGCTGCCAGGGAAGGAGTCTGCACTTCTGAGGAATGGGGAGCCACAGATGGCTCTAGGCAGAGAATCACCTAATTACACGTGCGTTTTTAAAAACCTCCTTCCTCTTGCAATGGTTCTGGCTGTCTCTCCTTCTGACTCCCTCTTCCACTCACATTGCAATTGTTTGCTTTTCTGCACTCTGGTAACAAACTTCTCCAACGTGGCTATTTTAA
Organism: Daubentonia madagascariensis; assembly: GCA_023783475.1. Lineage (NCBI taxonomy): Eukaryota > Metazoa > Chordata > Mammalia > Primates > Daubentoniidae > Daubentonia > Daubentonia madagascariensis. The sequence goes on along the minus strand of JAKFHU010002505.1, from coordinate 1,196,111 downwards.
CTTTTTACGTACTTTTTATTCCTCTGTAGGGAGGGACTGCATCTCGCCCACCTCTCTTTCCTGCCCTCGTATCTGGAGGAAGCCCGTGGTTGGCATGGGTTGAATTTGTGGTACTTTCAAAAACGATACGTTGAGTCCTAACCTCCCACACCTGTGAATGTGACCGTATTTGCAAATAGGGAGTTTGCAGGTGTAACTTAGTCAAGACGAGGTCACACTGGAGTCAGGTGGGCCCTAAATGCAACATGACTGGATTTATGAGAAGAGGACAAGAGACCTAGACTCAGACGCACAGGGGAGAACCACGGGCAGACAGACGCAGAGATCAGAGAGCTGCAGCCACATGCCAAGGAAGAGCCAGCACTGCCAGCCGCCACCAGAAGCCAGGGGAGAGGGAGAGGCCTGGGCTGGTTGCTCCCTCAGACCCTCCACAAGGAACCAACCCTGCTGGCACCTTGATTTTGGCCTTCAAGGCTCCAGAACTGGAAGAAAATACATTTCTGTTGTTTTAAGCCACCCAGCTGGTGGTAATTGGTTACAGCAGGGCCAGGAAACTCATACAGTGGTGGATTAAGATAAAGGGCTGAGTCACAGACCCCTGCTGCAACCCCAGACCTCCCGGGTCCCAACTGTGTGACCTCAGGCACGCTGCTGGACCTCCCTGAACCCCATTTTCTTCCCTCCTCGGGAAAAGAGGGAGTGTGTGATACCATATACCCCAGGGAATTGTAGCAGAGACTAGGTCTTTCTTACAATTCTGCTGAGGGTTCGCATGACACTCTTCTCTCCTGCTGTCTTTCTTATTGTCCAGCTTCTATTCCTTAGTCTTCCCAGTTCTTTATCCTTCTCCCCTGCCCTTACATGTAGTTTTCCCTAGAATTCAACTCCTGGCCACTTTTCTTTTCTTTATATAGTGTTTCTCAGTAATTTTCCTGACGCCTGTTGTTTCTACTATCCTACTGACTATGTAACCCAAACATGCTGATTTCCTTTGAGTTCTAGTCCTGTCTAAGCCTTACCATGCCTCTTTTCCCCTCTTTCCCTTTTCCTGTCTTCCCTTTCATAAATATTTATTGAACATCTATTATGTACCCAGGCACTGGGGGACCACTTGCAAACAAGAAAGACCAAAAATTCCCATCCTCCTGGAGCTCACATGGAAGCGGAAGAAACAGCTAATGAGGAACTCGATGTGTGATGTCTGAGAGCGGTAAGTGCTATGAAGAAAAATAAAGCCAGCTAAGGGGATAGAAAGTGATATGGGGCTGCCCTTAAGGAGGGAAGTCAAGGAAGGCCTCTCTGAGATGCTGACCTGAGTGAAGAAAGGAGGGGGAGCCGTGCAGGGGGAGAGCATTATAGGGGGAGATGCAGCAAGTGCAAAGGTCCTGAGGCAGGGCCATGCCAGGTGTGCTTGAGAAACCCAACAAAGTCAGTGTGGCTACAGCAGAGTGAGGGAGCCCACAGACCAGGGTGGCGAGGTTGGTGGGAGACACAGGGGCTGAGTCTTGTTTAGATTTTATGTCGAATGAGACAAGAAGCCACTGGAAGGTTAGAAGCAGGAGAAAGACATGAGCTGGTATTCATTTTACTGTATTCCCCTGGCTTCAGTGTTAAGAAATACAATGCAGGGGGCAGAGGCACGAAGCCTGGGGCCCCATGAGGAGAGTTAGAACAATCCAGGTGAGAAGGGATGGTGGCTTGGATCCAGCTATGGCAGTGGAGGGGATCTGCAGGGGTTAGTGGGCTGCCCTGATGTGCTGATGGGCATAGGATACGACTCCTAGGTTTGGGGGTAAATGGTGGTACCACTAATGGATATGGGGAACACTGGTGGAGTAGCAGTTGGGGTGAAATTAACAGTTCAGGTTAGGAGTGGGAGGTCAGCCAGACATTCTAGCAGGGGACAAACCTAAGCTTGGCAAGTTCAGTGTTTCCAAAGCTGCCCTTGATGTAAGAGCCACCTGGGGGTGCTTGTAAAACAGATTCCTGGGACCTCCCTGAACCCACTCAATCAGATTCTTCAGGGGAGGGGCCTGGGAGTTAGTATTTTTAACAAGCGCCTCAGAAATACTGATTAACACAGGTGTTTCAAGCCCCATGACATGACATAGGCATCTTAACCTTAGTTTGGTCCCCTGGAAACCTCCACAGGGGTGCTCTGCAGTCATTGCCAACACCCTGCACCCCAAACTGAACTAATCAGTGCCACCCCCACCCTGTCCCCACCTGCTCTTCCCACTTCACTGTCCAGCAAGCCCCTCCACCCGCAAACTGAGTGAGGTCCTGGTGGATCGACCCACCCTCTGCCCTCATGTCATTTCCAACTCCTAAAAATCCTCCAAGCCCGCCATGCCTTCCCTAAGTCACACTTGGACGCCTCCCCCACCATTTCACAGGCCACCTTGCTTTGCTCTAACACATCCCTAAAGCAGTGAGTCTCAACTGGTGATCACGCCCTCCAGGGCACATGCGGCAATGTCTGGAGACATTTTGAGTTGTGACAAGTCAGGGAGAGGGAGCTACTTGGCACCTAGTGAGTGGAGGCCAGGACACTGCTAAACATCCTACAACACAGAGGATGGCCTTCTGCAAGACAGAATGATCCAGCCCAAGGTGTCAAGAGTATCAAGGTCGAGAAACCCTGCTCTAAATCCATCTCATGCATTACTCCAGAAGGAGCAACCTAAAACTCAGACCTGACCAGGAGTCTCCCCTACTTTTTAAATTAAAAAAAAAATTTTATACATTTCTTTTTTTTTTTAGAGATGGGGGTCTCACTATGTTGCCTGGGCTGGGCTTGAACTCCTGGCCTCAAGTAATCCTCCCACCTCAGCTTCCCAAAGTGCTGGGATTACAGGCTTGTGCCACCATCTCAGCTTCTCCCCTAATTTTTATCTTTTAATGGCTCCTATGCCCCTCAGGATAAACACTAAATCCACAGCTGGTCTCTGAGGATCTTCATTTCCTGGCTTCTGCTTCCCTCAATCTCATGTGACATTCTCTGTAGGGCCAAATCACATGCCAGGCAAACGGAACATTCTGGGCCACCCAACCTCCCTCCCACTGCAGCCCACCCGCAGCGGGGCAGGCGCCCCTGCCATATGCTCCCACAGGCCTCAGACTTACCTCTTGGAGAGGATGCCTGTTGGCCACTCATTCCAGGAATAGAAGCTCCACCTTGAGCCAAGAACTGGGCACATACTGGGCACAGAGGGGCGAACGAGTCCCCTAGGAGTCCCATCCTGGGGAGGTGTTGGCAGAGGGCACAACTCTGGATTCTGGATTCCGACTGTCACTGTCAGCCTAGGCCGCGAGCCCTTCACTTACTGCTTTACCTGCAACACCCACGTGGGAGCTGACTCGTGGGAAACCCTCCTAACATGTTCACTAAATAAGCCAAAAACAACAGCTGGAAACGTGGACGGAGCACTTCGCACACACGCGGGGCTGAGCACGTTCCGTCCCCTCACATTCTCTCGTGCCGTTCTCGACAGAGCCCTTCGGCGAGGATGAGGATGGTGTATCGATGATAACCAACATCATGTGACAGCAACCACGTGCCAGGCAGTTTCAAGCGCTTTCCTTTATTTTCCCGTTTGATCTTCACAATGACCCTACGGGAGAGGTACTGTTCCTATCCTCATCGTGCACATGAGTAAATGGAGGCACCAGAAGGTTCAGGCACGTGTCTGACATCACGCAGTGAGCAGATGGCAGAGCCAGGGTGTGAATAAGGAATACACATTTGATCTTTGTCCCTGGTTCCTGGAACACAGCTTCTAAAGCCCCTGGCATCTCCAGAGTGATCAGGTGTCTTTTTGTGTGCTACTGAGATGGCTGACTGATGGCTGGGGGCCCTGGGTAGCTTCAGGGTGGGGCTGGTCACCAGAAAGACCAAGGCAGGATTGAAGGGTGGGAACTTCCAACCCCACTCCCAGACCCCCAGAGAGGGGAGGGGCTGGAGGCTGAGCTCAATCACCAATGGCCAGTGATTTAATCAATCACTCCTACACGATAGAGCCTCCGTAAAATCCCTAAAGGACAGTTCAGAAAGATTCTAGGTGAGTGACTATATCAAGGTGCTGGAGGGGGGTTTACCTGCAGGGGGATGGCATAGAAACGTCCCCTGCCCCACACCAGGCCCTACACATCCCTTCCATTTGGCTGTTCCTAAGTTGTACCCTTTATAACCAACTGGTGACAGTAAGTAAAGTGCCTCTCTAGCAAATTATTGAACTTGAGGAGAGGGTCATGGGAACTCCCAATTTAAAGCCAGGTCCATCAGAAGTACGGGTGGCGCCCTGGGACTTACAACTGATGTCTGAAGTGGGGGCAGTCCTGTGGGACTGAGCCCTGACCCTGTGGGGTGTGTGCTAACTCCAGGTAGTGCGTGTCAGAATCGAATTGAATTGTAGGACACCCAGTTGGTGTCAGAGAAAGGAAGAATTGGTTGGTATGAGAAAAAAACTCACACATTTGGTGTCAGAAATGTTGTGAGTAAAAATGGTTTATGAGGTATGACCGTCAAGAAACTGACTCCGGATCCTGCACTCTTGAAAACCATGCTTTTTGGCTTTGATCCCCATTTTTCCCACTGAAAACTGAGGCTCAGAGAAGTCAAGTAACTTTCCCAAGGTCACACAGTGAATGTCAATGCCTGGCCTAAGCAAGTGCTAAGTAAATATCTGTTGGATGGGTGAAGGTATAAGTGGCCAATTCAGGATCAGAACTTGGGCGGGTCAGACTTTAAAGCCCACTGTCTTCCCACTATGCTCTAGTGCCTAGTCCAGGCCTGGGCACTTGGTAAGAATCTAATACATCTTTTGATTACTTTTTTTAAAAAGCAAGGGCATCCCTTGGAGATACTTTCCTTTCTACACTTGATCTTAGCCAAAAGGCCGAGAAGCAATAGAGATACTTTCCTTTCTTATGTCTGCTGCCCTTAGAAGCTCTCACTGTTACAAAAAATGGTGCTTTCTCACAGTCTTTGGTTTTGGGGGGCCCTAGAGGAGTTAACTGTTGCTTCTGTCTATGTAGCACTCCTGCCCTCCCCCCTTCTGTGGCAGCAGAGGGGCTCACCCTGGCATCTGTACAGGAGGTGGCTGGCGGTCGTTGATTCTAACAGTCTACTGTGTAGAGAGTCTATCTTCCTGGTGACAAGGTTTAGAGCCCCTAAATTCAGCTGTGCCTGAAGCAGTGCAGCCTTTATTCCAGGGATGCTGACGAGCTGATCCAACCTTCAGCCTCCACACACCAACTCCTGTTCACCCAGTTTAATCCCCCAAGGCAGCCAGCAGGGTCGCCAGTGTAGACAGAAACTCCTTGGGGACTAAACCCTTAAGCTTACCTCTCCCTTCTCTTCTTTCAACACTGGGTTCACTGGGTCTCAAGGTCCACACCTGCTGGAGTCAATGTCCAGATCAAACAAGGCCACACCTTCTAGAAATGGATGATGACACCTGCCCTAGACACCCCACCGGAGGGGGAAACCCACTGAATTCTCTGTCTCCTGGGAATGAAACTTGAATGGAGACAGAGAAAGCAGCCGGAGTCCATGGAGCCAAGTCGATCAAGCTCATCCTTCTGGAGCTGCACTGTCAGGACAGTAACCGCTCGCCCCCCGTGGCTGCTGCACACGTGAAATATGGCTAGTGCAAACTGAGATGTGTCTTTTTCGTACACGGAAAAGAGACGATGGGTTCAATGATTTAGTGTGGAAAAAAAGAACGTAAAATTTCACACTCATAATTTTTTACATTGATGACATGTGGAAGACAACATTTTAGATGTATTGGATTACATAAAATAGTGTTAGAATAAATTTCAACAGTTTCTTTTTAGTTTTCTTAGTGTGACTACTAGGAAATTTAAAATTACATATGTGGGCCAGGCGCGGTGGCACAGGCCTGTAATCCTAGCACTCTGGGAGGCTGAGGCACGAGGATCGCTTGAGCCCAGGAGTTGGAGGTTGCAGTGAGCTGTGATGACGCCACTGCACTCTAGCCTGGGTGACACAGCGAGACCCTGTCTCTAAAAGAAAAATCACACATGTGGCTCATGCTGTATTTCTGTCGGACAGCACTGCTCTAGAGAGAAGTCCATGGAGACCTGCTCAAGAGAGTCCCAGGGCTGCCCTAGGGTGACACGAGTCCACGACCCTTTCAACACCACCCTCCTTTTCTCCCAGAGAGCCTGACATGAATCCTGCTCCACCATTTACTAACTGGGTGGCCATGGGCAAGTTTCCTACCTCCCTGGCCTCAGTTTTCTTATCTGTACAATAGGGATGGCAAGAACACCTATCATATAGTTGTGAGAATTAAATGGGTTAATACATGTAAAGGGCTTAGAGCCCAGCATTTAATAAGTGAATCTATTATCATCTTATGCATCATTTTCCAGAATCCGTTTTGCTGTTGCTTGAAATGAAAAGCCTTCCCCTACGGCCCCATTAATTTTCGCCTTCATGGATGTCAGTATCATAGATATTAATGGTCATGACTGTTTCTCAACGGCAACTCCAGGTAGTGAGGAAGTACCGAGCTCCGGAGTCACCCAGCCCAAGTTCAAGCCCCAGCTCCACCATTCATTCCCTGAATGACCTCAGGCAAGTCACTCATGGACCAGGACCTCAGTTTCCTCTTGTGTAAAATGGGGATGATCACATACCTTACACATGATTGTGTGAATCTGCAGGGGGGCCATGTAGACTCATATTCTTTGCACAGTGTCAGGAAACAGGAAGCACCCAACAAATGCTCGCTATGTCCTCACTCATGTTTGTAGCCCTGGAACCTGCCATACCTATGTGCTCAATCAATGTTGACAGCCCAAGGAAACCTCTGACTTCTCCCTCTCTGAACAGAGCCCCCTGCATTCTCTCTGGAGCCCAGGCACCTGGGCCACCCAACCTGCTGGCCACTCAGAGCTCAGAGCCTTATCTTCTCAACCCCAACTGGAGTTGATGAATTGCTTGACTGGCAAATGTTGCTTTATTCTCCCTGGTCAAACTGAGTCGCAATCTCTGGGCTAGGAAGATTTTAGTGTAATCATCATGGTAATGACCTGACAGTGACATTTACTTAGTGTTGTTACTAGTCGTAAGTTCTCATTGAGGCCTTGCTACATGCCACAGGCCTTATTGGATGACACCCTAACTACAACCCATGAGGGTGTTATTCTTGCCATTTTCCAACAAAGGAAGCTGAGCGTCAGCAAGACAGGATGAAGGTTAAGGGGCAGAGGCCAGGATTTAAAAGCAGCCTCTTCCATTCACTAACTTTATGACAAGTTACTCAAACTTTCTGTGCCTCAGTTTCTTTAATTGTAAAATGGGGACAATAATAGTCCTTGGATGGTTTTCAAACATAAATAGAAACCCCTTGGAACAGTTCCTGACCCATGGTAAGTACTAAGGGACAGCCAGCATTATTACTGATGACACTGCTGGAAGTGGTTGGGCTGGTTCTAACCTGAAGATTATGGGACTATAGGTCTGTGCTCTTGACCAAGATTGGCACCATGGTATACATGTACCAGGCTCTCTGTTCTTAGCATCTCACAAGAGTTAGGTCGGACTGCCTGCGACAACCCTCTGAAGTAAGTACTACTATGATCAGTGTTGTGGTGGTAAATGTTTAACTCTCCAGGGAGGGAAAAAGGCTCTGATTTGTGGCTTGGTCAAGTTCATACACAATGGCTGGTTTCAAGTACCAATGTAATACTCACCGGCTTGCAAAATTCCTAAAAACTGAACAATTGGCTCTGTGAGCCAGTGCAAGCTGGCACCAGCACACCACATGATCCCCATTTACAGACAAGGAAACTGAGGCTTACAGATGATAAGTAACTCACCCGAGCCTACACCTCTAGTGGGTGGCAAAGCTAAGACTTGAACCCAAGTCTGTATGACTCCAGGGCCTACGCTCTTAACTATCACTAAATCACTTTCTTTATGGGGTAAAGCAGTTGGCACAGTGGCAAGACCTCCAGCCTGAAAGCTGTGTGACTTTGGACAAGTCACTCAACCTCTCTGTGCTGCAGTTTTCTCATCTATGTATTATAATAGGGAAGTTGGTCCAAATCATCTCTGGGTCCTCTTCTAGTTCAAATGATAACAAGGAATCAAAAGTACATGTTGATGTCTGAAATGTAAAATCAATTTCTATTTAAGGAGGGAGAAAATAAGAAGGACCATGTGAAAAGAAACTTCTAGTTAATGTCTGCTTTGTAAAGTGCTGGCCTGGGTCCAGCTCTGGCTGCACAGTGTTGCCAAAACATTGCTGGTCATCAAAACCTGAGCAGGAAACAATTTTAACATGCATACAAAGGCCAGGATGCGACCGAGAGGGTCAAGGCTGATAGCAGCTTGGGGCGAGTTAAAGAGGGATTCTCGTTGAAAACCTGACATTTGCCTTGTCAAGAACCTTGGCTCTTAAGGTGTCAGGTGGTGAGTGATCTTGAAACACAAAATGCAGTTAGAAGTTACCGGGCTGTTTTTGGCAGCTGATAAGGCAGGCTGGGGGTGTTTATAACTCCAGGCAGTTTCCAGGTGCCAGGTCCAATGAGCACATAACTCCACACACCTCAAATTATTAACTATTTGTGCTTTTAAAAAAAGTCCAGGCAGACACAGGGGCTCATGCCTGTAATCCCAGAGCTTTGGGAGTCTGAGGCAAGGAGAATCGTTGGAGGCCAGGAGTTCAAGGTTACAATGAGCTATGATCTCGCCACTGTGCTCCAGTCTGGACAATAGAGTAAGACCCTGTCTCTTAAAAAAAAAAAATGTCCCAGTGAAACTACTCTGTGTGACACCATAATGGTGGATACATGTCATTATACGCTTGTCCAAACCCCCAGAATGTACAACACCAAGAGTGCATCCTAATGTAAACTATGGATTTGGGGTGATAACAATATGTCAATGTAGGTTCATCAATAGTAACCAATGTCCCCCTCCGGTGGGGATGTTGGTAATGGGGGAGGCTGTGCGTGTGTGGGGGCAGGAGTGTATGGGAAATCTCTGCACCTCCCTCCCAATTTTTCCGTGAACTTAAACTGCCCAAAACATAAAGTCTAAAAAAAATTCCTAAATTCCTTTATCTACCATCTGCGTGGGGCATCGTTGAGACCAAAGTAGCATATATTGAAACGCAGATCAGATTCTAAGGCCAATTCCTCCTGCCTTCAATCTCAGTTGCTCCCCAATGTCCCCTCCCCTTCCCCCCTGCAACATTCTGGTGCCTGGGTTCCCAATCACCATTTATTCAGTGTATATTATGTGCCAGGTACTTTGCCTGCCTGATCTTGGTTTATCAAGAGGCAGTGCTGTGGCATAGAGTGGCTAAGAGCACAGCCTCTGCTGCTGGATGGCCTGGGTTCAAGTCCCAGTTCCATGGCCTTGGGCATGTTGCTTAATGCATGCCTCACTCTTCTCATCCATAAAATGGGATGATGATAATAGTTAACATAATGAAAACATTCAGCAGTGTGCCTGGCACACAGTGAGAGCTATGTGAGGGCTTGCCATCAGCATCATCTTCACAATATTCCCCCAATTCCCTATGCAGTAAGCATTATTATCCCTAATTTACAGCTGAGGAATTGGACCCAAGTTCACACAGCTGGGCAATGGTGAAGCTGGGACTTACAACCAGGACAGTCTAACTCAAAAGCTAATGCTCTTTACACAAGGCTATTTATTCAATGAAAACCACATCTACTGAGTTCCTTTTAAGTGCTAAAGATACTGAGACTAAATAATAAAAACTTTCCTTTTTGGCAGGGGGAGCTACAGGTGTGCATCACCATGCCCAGCTCATTTTATTTTTATATTCTTACTTTTTGTAGAGATAGGGTCTCACTATGTGGCCCAGGCTGGTCTCAAACTCCCCAAGTGATCCTCTTGCCTCAGCCTCCCAAAATGCCGGGATTACAGGTGTGAGCCACCATGCCAGGCCCAAAACTGATTTCTATGGAGTAGTTACTCTGCCCCAGGGTCTGGCCGAGCCTTTCCCTGTGCATCGACAGGATGCAGAGTGGAGATGTTTCCTGTTGACCCCAGAACTGGCTGCTCTGGCCCAAAGCTGAGGGCCAGGGAGACGTACCAAGGGGCCAGCAACAACTGGGGCCCAACACCTCGCTCTGGGATTAGTAGGAGGCAGAGAAGTGGTTCTGTAGTAGTTACACCTTCCCTATTCCCAGTATCTATAAGTACAAGGGATGGGGGAGAGGGAGGCACTGGCCCAGTGGGGACAGCTGTGGATTTTTCTTGTCCCTTACCCTCCCAAAAGCCGAGAGAGAGATGGCTGCCAAGAGAGTCACTCGCAGAGACTGGGCACCTCTATAAGAAGGGGATGGTGGGCGCGGTGGTTCACCCCTGTAATCCCAGCACTCTGGGAGGCCGAGGCAGGAGGATCGCTTGAAGCCAGGAGTTTGAGACCAGCCTGAGCAAGAGTGAGACCCCGTCTCTACTAAAAACAGAAAAAATTACCCGGGCATGGTGGCACCTGTCTGTGGTCTCAGTTACTTGGGAGGCTGAGGCAAGAGGATCTCTGGGGCCCAGGAGTTGGAGGTTGCAGTGAGCTAAGATGATGCCACTGCACTCTACCCAGGGCAACAGAGCAACACTCTATCTCCAAAAAAAAAAAGAAGGGGAGACTGGCATTTTTTCTTTATGGGTTTCTGCTTGGCCAGGGGTCTTGTGCATCTGCTTTGCACATTCCTGATCAGAGGAAAGGAGAAATGGAGAGCTGGTGAGCAGCGAGAAGGAAGGGCAAGGCAGATCCCGCATTCTGAGCCGCCAAGGTGGCAAGAGTAAGTGTAGCGATGCTGAAGGTCCCACCACAGCACCGCCCTGACCAGACCACAGTCTGCTAAGCTTCCTGTGGTCAGCCCTACATCTCTCCACATAGGGTCTCTCTGGCCACCAGAGTCCTCCCTGTTCATGTCCATAAGGCATGCTGCAGGTGCCCTGGGAATTAAGGACTCCCGCGAGCATCCCAGAACCCATGCCTAACGGGAACTGGTGCATAAATACCCCAGCTCCCTCACCCCTGCCCCCGGGGTAGGCTGCACTGAGTTCTCCAGTAGGATTAAGTTCCAGATGCCCACAGCAGTTACTTGCTCATTATTGGTCTCACTTCCCTTCTGGTTTTCCCTGGTGTCACCTCCCACATAAAATACTTGCACTCAAATCTTTGTCCTGAGGTCTGTTTCTAGGGGAGCCCAACGTAGGATGACAGATGACTTTCCCTGGGGTCAGCCGACACCAAAGAAGACAGCTTTGTCAGAGCCAACATGCACAGACTCCACATCCTAAGCCACAGAGCCCCGAATTCTAGGCTTCAAAGGTTTAAAAGGTTTTCCTTTGGACAGAGCAAATCTCAGGTTAAAGCAGCATGCAGAAACATAAATATCCAACTTCCTGGTGTGCAAATATCACTTTTGACTAAACACATTTTCTTCTTCCGGGCCCAAATCAAACACTCCTCCTCAGTGGGCAATCTGGCTTCATAATATGAGATATTAATACTACACCCTGACATGACTCAGAACTATCCCCCGTGAACTTGCTCCTTGTAAGTAACCACAATGGCTGCTGTATGTTGGGTGTGCCCTGCACACTGGGCACTCGAAGCAGCTGGGCATGGTACTGCCAAGCCATCTCCTGAAACCAGCACAACATCCAACCAGCAAGTGGCAAAGCCAAGCTTCAGACCCAAGTCTGTCCAGCTGGAACAGCCAAACCCTTGCACCTTCTACCTTCCACCAGCCACCCAGTGTTTCTCAGAATGAGGTCCAGAGCTCACCTGCATTAGAATCTCCCAGCACATTCACTAAAATATAGATTCATGGGCTTCTCCCCCAAGACTTAGGAAATCAGAATCAGGAAGGATGAGGTCTGGGAGACTCCACAGTCACAGGTGGCAGGTGATTCTGACGCTTGTTAAAGTAAGAGAGCCACCGCATTAGCAGAAAGCCCCACTCTGCCTTATATTGCTTGCTTACAGTTCCCCTGAAACTGGAGTTGAATGTCTCAGGGCTGGTCCTGGGCATCAAAGACTCTGCCTTCAAATTGCACCTCAAATCTGACCACTTGTACCTCCACCTTACATGGGGTCCAAACCGCCACCACCTCCTGCCTAGGAGATCACAGCGATTATTCCTAACCGGTATCTTGGTTTCCTCTTGTCTTTTGCTCCCCAACATTTTCTTATGAATATTTTCAAATGCAGAAAAGCTAAAAGAATTGTAGAGTGCATAATTAGATACATCACCTAGATTCTACAATGAACAGTTATTAGTATTAATAATTCTACAATTATTTAAAAATATGCGATATTTGCTGTATTGCATATCCATCTGTCTATCCATCACTCTATCTTTTTTGAATGTATTTCAAAATAAGTTGCAGATATTAGCACACATCCCCCTGTCTTAGTCTATTTGGGCTGCTATGACAAAAATACTACGAACCGGGTGGCTTATAAATAACAGAAATTTATTGCTCACTGTTCTGGAGCCTGAGAAGTCCAAGATCAAGGTATGAGCTGATTTCGTGTCTGGTGAGGGCCTATTCCTCATAGATGGCAACTTCTTGCTTCGCCCTCACATAGAGGAAGAGACAAGGCAGCTCTTTGGGGCCTCTGTTATAAGGGCACTGGTCCCATTCGTGAAGGCTCTGCCCTCATGACCTTATCACCTCCCAAATGGCCCCACTTCTTAATACCATCACCTTGGGGGTTAGGATTTCAACGTATAAATTTTGGGGGGACATAAACATTCAGACCATAGTGCCTCTAAACATTTTAGCAGGCATATCATTAACCAGACTTCAATGTTTGTTTATGGTGCTTTTTTTAGATTAAATTTATATACAGTGAAATGCACAAATCTTAAGAGAACTTGACGAGTCTTGACAAATGGATACACCTGTGTATCCTTCCTGCTGCTCAGTGAGGTTCCGCGCGACCACGGGGCATCTCATCTCTCTGCTACCCTTGCCCTTCCTTCCCAAAGCCACATGATCGCAAGAGAAAATGAACTGCCTACATCCTGGATATTTTTATGGCTCAAAAAAAGAGTTGATAAAAGAAATATCTGCACACCCATGTTCGTAGCAGCATTATGATAGCCAAAAGGTGGAAGCAACCCAAGTGTCCACTGCCAGGTAAATGAATGGATAAAGAAAATGTGATACACAAACACACACACACACAATGGAATATTATTCAACCTTTAAAAGGAAGGAAATTCTGACACATGTTACGCGATGGACAAACCTTGAAGACATTATGCTAAGTGAAATAAGCCAGACATGAAAGGACAAATACTGTATTAATCCACTCATATGAGGTCCCTGGAGTCGTCAAAGTCCTAGAGATAGAAAGTAGAATGGTGGTTGCCAGGGGCTGGGGGAAGGAGGAAACGAGGAGTTATTGTTTATTGAGTACAGGGTTTCCCTTTTGCAAGAGCTCCAGAGATGGAAGGTGGTGAAGGCTGCACAACGATGCGAATGTGCTTAATGCCACTGAACTGTGCACTTAAAAATGGTTAAGATGGTAAATTTTATGTTACGTGTATTTTACCACAATTAAAACTAATAATTAACAAGAGTGGAGCCTACACAGATTCCGCCTCTAAATGGCTTTCAATCCACTCAGATGAGCAGCGTTTCTCTTAATAGCCAGTGCAATTTCCCGCCTACATCAATCTCCCCTCATGCTGTGTTCTTATTTCCATTATTTTTTGGGTAACCTTACCAATAAGACCAAAAATGCTGTAGCTCCACTGGCTGCCAATTTTCTGAATGCCAAGATCACAGATGCAATGCTCAAAGGCACGAGACAGATGGGACATTTCTGCCGAAAGTCAGAGGGTGCCTATATGCTGGCCCTACAAGCCACCCATTCATCCTCCGCAAGGGTTCTCCAAGGCAGAGAAAGTATTCATAGAACTAGACCCTCAGAGTTACTCTGATTCTGTACACCATTAGGACAGGCGGAAAACAAGGAATTGAATCATTTTGTCTTACACATCACTGCACAACTGCATCCTTCCCATTCCACTGACCAAAGAAAATCAGCAACTGCACTCACTTTAACAGCTTCAGTGCATTGTGTGAGGATTTTGTTTTCTGTCTCCAGTACAGGCCTATTTGGTTTGATGAGGGGTTTTGTTCATACCCTCCACTCCTTGGCTCTCCCCTCATCCCAGCAACTGTCTCTGGCTGAAACCCCCCTCACCCTTCAGGCACTGGCCCAGCTCTCAGCTTGCCTGTTAAGGCATGGCCTGTCACGTCCCCTCAACATGCACTCTCCCCTTCTTCCAGAACAGGGTTTCTCAACCTCAGCACTACTGACATTGGCTGGATAACTTTGTTTCAGGGGGGTGGGGGGAAGGAAGGGGACCATCCTGTGCATTGTAGGATATTTCGTAGCATCTCTGGTCTCTACCCAATAGATGCCAGTAGTGTTCTCCCATCTATGAAACCCAAAATGCTTCCAAGTTGTCCCTGCTGCAGAAGCACTGTCCTAGAGTAATAAGACCTTTGGCTAGGCCCATGGCCACTCAGCTGAAAATCAAATTTCCCAGTCTGGTTCACAGCCAATGACTAGCTGATATAGGGGTACAAAAGCCTGGCTCCCCTGCTCCGAGAAGGAACAGCTCTGCAGTGCAAACTTGTGATCCAAAGTCTCCTCCCCACCACAGGTCGGGCCGAAGCTGGGTTTAACTTGAGACCACATCCTTGCTTGGCTGTTACCCTTCCCCTATCCTGTTTTGTTCTCTCCCTTGCAGGTTCTTCTCATGCACCCTGTATGGTCCCTCAAAAAGATAGGCTGAAGTCCTAACCCCAAGTACCTCAGAATGTGACCTTATTTGGAAATATGGTCATTGCAAGTGTAACTATTTAAGTTAAGATGAGGTCACACTGGAGGAGGGTGGGTCGTAACCCAATATGACTGATGCCCTTAGAAGAAGAGAAGAGACACAGACACGTGCAGGGCAAAGATGGTCATGTGACGGCAGAGGCAGAGACTGGAGTGATCCAGCTGCAAGCCAAGGAATGCCGAGGATTGCCAGCACCCACCAGAACCCAGGAAAAGGGAAGGAAGGATTCCCCTACAGGTTTCAGAGGGAGTGTGGCCCTGCCCACACCTCGATCTTGGACTCCTAGCCTCCAGGACTGTGAGACAACAAATTTCTGTTGCCTTTAAGCCATCCAGTTTGTGCTACTTTGTTATGGCAGCCCTACCAAACTCATTCACACGCAAATCCCTGTCTCAGGCTCTGCTTCTAGGGAACCCAACCATAGACAACTGGCCTTTCCACTCAAAGAGCACCAATTCCAGAGTAAGCGTGAGACGGGTGAGTGCAGTCTTCCCTCAAAGTTTCCATGTGCCTTTCTTTGTGTGAGCTTCTTGCCTAAGTATGATTCCAGTATTCAAAGAGAAATATTCATATAACACGACACCCTCCCCAATAGATTTCATTGATATTTAAAACTCCTGCTTAAAATACATTTGCTCCCTAAACACAACTGAGTACATCCTGATCCATTCCAAGGGTGGAGGACGTACCGTGGTGGAATTACTGAGGGATGGTACCTTGGTCTCCAATATGGTGCCTTCCTATGGGATATTCAGTCAATCTTGAACATTCTTAATAAAATGAGTCTTGGTTGTACCTTTATTACTGCCGCACGCAGCACACTGTATTAAGGGTTTGCTGTTTACCCAACTGTCTTCCCCCCTAGACTGGGAGTTTCCTGCTGATGAGAATTGCATGATATTCATTTTATTAATCCAACTAGAGATCCCCGGCACATAATAGGACTTCCGGAAAAATAGAAAGAAAAAACGAGTGAACCAGAGAAGAAAGAACAAAGAGTAATAAAAAGAGGTGCAGAGAAAGAAAATAAATACCTTAAGGGTCGAGATGGCTGTTCCAGAAACTTCTTTGAGCAATATTAAGAAAACATTCGTCTTAATCAGGAGAGAAGGACATAAGGAATTCACAGCCAGGATTTAGAGTCAAACCCATAACGACAGGAATTAGCAGACACTGTCTACACGATAAAGGCACCAGCACAGGGTTGAAAGCCCCACTGTGACAGACCACATGAGTGATCAGAGCAGTTGACCTGCCTGAAATATTTCCATTTTATACCTACTTTTAATTCACAGAGGCACCCGAAGGTCCCCATGAAACTAAGGCACCAGCCCTCTGTCTGGGAGAAACCTGTGCCCAGTGACAGAAGACAGGCCCTGCTGTCTCCCTTCCGCAGTCCCCAGATTAGCTCAGCTCACGAAGCGCCAGTTCCTCTGCTTCAAGAAGGCACAGTGCCAGAAATGATCAGAAACACTGTCCACCTCCGGCCTGCCCAGTTAGATATTCACCAGGTGTGATTACTGCGTAGGACACAGGAAAATGATGTACCACAGGCTTGCTCTGAATAGGCCCAGAATAGAAGATGTCCTCTCCTGACGGCCAGGGCCAACGCTTGCGGAGGGCTCACCACCCACCAGCCCCCTGAGCAGGGCCAGCTCACAGACTCCTGACCTCACCCCTGCAAGGTGGTGTCAGAGCCCCCACTTCACCTGGGAGGAAGCAGAGGGACCCTGTGCGCAGTTAGGAAGCGGTGGGGAGGTTGGGTCCAAGGCCATTGTCTTTACACATCACCCCAGTGGCTCCCCATGGCAAGGCAACTCTTATGAACCTAATGGTGGCCAAGTTCCCCTCCCCAGTGCTTCTCTAGCTCCCACTCCTGTGTCTTCATCAGGCCATCCCACAGGACAGAAAAGGAAGAGAGAGAGACAGAGACAGAAGAGAGGGAGGGAGGGAGGGGGGGAACAAAACTACAGTGAGGTGCCAGGAAGGCTTTGCTGAAAAGGTGACATTTGAGCAAGGACCTAAAGGAGGGAAGGTGTGTGGATGTCTGGATTCTCTGTATCCCCAGGGTCTTCCACTGAGGTTAAGAAGGAAGCTTGGCAAGACAGAATTTATTGTGTCTAGTGGGTATCCCTCTTTAAACTGGAAGTTTCTAGAGGGTCGAGACAGGGTAATTCTTTGAAAACCCAGTGATATCAAATACCAAGGAAGATACACACAAAGCACCCACAGATCCTGACTGGGTGATGGGGAGGAAGACCACCAAGAGGAACGGCCTGAGATACTAGTTTGGGATCACAGCCGACGCTGCCAATACCCTGCCTGCCGCCTCCTCACCCACACACTTCAGCACACACGGGCCTGGTGTCCAGCTGCCATGCCAGCTCCTGCATTATTTTGCACTTGTGGACATCACAGGTCTCTCTACTTGCCAGTGCAACAGGCCAGAAGTGCCAGGGAATTAATGGACCTCCTATCTCCCAGCAGCCTCATTCAATGACTGACAGGTGTCGGGGTATAAACACGCCAGCTCCCTCACCCCCCAGCAGCACGTGCTGTACACAAGCTGCCGGTTTCCTCCACAGGTTGACGGTCCAGTCACCCCCAACGGTAGCCAGCTCCATAATGCATCCTTTATGTGACTGCCCTGCTCCCTCCTGGTGTCATCTCCCTAATAAATGCCCTCCCTTGCCTCAGGGTCTTCTTCTTGGGGAATCCAAACTAAGAGAAGAACAAGTCTCCTATCTTTGAAGATGCCTACACACAGGCACATGCACCTGTCACACGCTCTGACAGCGGAACTGTCCCTCTAGTTCTCATGTTTAAAACCTGTACCCCCAAATGTGACGCTGGGCCAGCAAATCCCTGGCCAACAGAGCCCAGTTTTGAGAAGCATCTCAGGGTGTTTGATGCAAAATAACCTGGCCTGTGTCACACAGGACTGTTGTCCCCAGTGTTCATGGCTAGATTGGCCTCCTACTGGCTGCGTCTTTTCCTTTCCTCGGGCTCCTCACATCCTTCCCCCTGCAACGGGTGGACAGTTGTCCTCTAACATGCAGGAATGTGCAAAGGTCTACTGGACACACAGCCTGGTCCGTGGGTGGCTTCCCTGGGCTGGCCAGGGGAAGGAAGCCAATAGAACAATTTGCTGAAAAACATCCATGCATCATCCTGTTCTGTAGTGCTCACTTTTTTCTTCCCCCAAATCAATTTCTGAAAGTCAAAATGACTGATGGCTTTATACCTGAGATAATCATTCTCCTTATTAAATAACTCAGCATCGATGACAAAAAAGCTCCCTGAGTGGTGGTGGGTATACGAATCTATACGTGTGAGAAAATTTCACAGAACTACACATACACGCGCGCGCACACACACACACACACACACACAAAGAACAGTGCATGTAAAAACCGGTGGAATCTGAGTAAGGTCTAGTGTAGCTACCAACGTCTATTTCCTAGGGTGGCTAACATGCTCCGGCTGTGTAAGTTACCATGGGGGATGCTGGGTGAAAAGGACACAGGAATTCTCTGTACTATTTTTACAACTTCTTATGAGTCGAAAATTATTTCAAAATAAAAAGTTTTAAAAATGCAAAAAAAAAAATTTGTTTAAACAGTAAAATAAAATTAAAATAATCATTTTTTTTAAAACTCCCAGGAAGAGACACCACAAACCCACCCTTACCTGAGTACTAGGGATCAGCGCCTTCCACCAGTGCCCGCCCTTGACCAGGTCGACTTCACACAAAGGCACGGAAACTTTCCCAATGACACAGTGGCGCGAGAACTTATCAAAATCCACCACGGTGAGGAGCAGGGTCCTCCTCTGGGCTTCTAGGAAGGGGATCTCGAAGGTGTAGCGCTCCTCGAACACGGGCTTCTGGGTCTTGCGTTTGACCCCGGTCTGCTTGGAGTTCTTCTGGTCGGGCAGGAGACAGATCTTGACATAGGGGTTTGAGTGCGCCATGTCCTGGCGAGAGCCGTCATGGGAGATGGGAGGGGGCAGGTCCCTGGCCTCGATCACCCTCACCGTGAGGTGGTTGTGCAGCAGGTCGTACTGGGTGCTGAAGTGCAGCATGCCCAGCTGGTACTTGGACAAGATCTCCTCGTCCGTCAGAGAGTCCACGTCATCGCTGCTCGAGTCGAGGGAGTACAGCCGGGGCTCGAACTTTCTAAAATAATCGTCGGGGGTATAGGTCCGTCTGAGCACCGAGGGCTGGATGGGCTCCTTCTTGGCGCTAAGAACGCCAAACTCGATGGGTTTAATATCGATGAGCGGGGAGCTGGGTCGTCTGGACTCGAGACCTAAACAGCCACCAGAAATAACAATGAAGACTGCCACATACACGGCAGCCCGGGCCGCTTTACGAGATCGGCAACAGTCACAGCTTTATTCTGCTTCCAAATGCTCTTCGCCACCTTCTGTCCACACTTTGAAATGCTCATGTTTATTCCGTGACAGCGGCACTATCATCACCACTGCCAGCATCACAGCAGCTCAGCGCCAGTCACTGTTCCAGACGGGCTGCATATATTAAGTCATCTAATATACACAACCATAATCTCCACATCCCCTTGAATTATTAGATAATTACTATTATGCCCACTTTATAGATGAAGAAACAGAAACTTTAAGTGACTTCCCAAAGGTCACACACTTGTAAGTGCAAGAGCCAGGGGTCAGCCTGGCTCATCTGGCCCCAGAGTCTGGTCTAACCATTACCCTACGCTGCCTCCACTTTAAGAGAGTGGAGTGGACTCGGGGGGCCAGAGTGCCTGGGTCAAATTCCAACTCAGCCACTTACTCACTACTCATTACTACTCACTTTCTCACTAGAAATGAGCTATGTGGCTCACTAGTGATGAGCCATGAGACTCTGGACACGTTATTTAGACTCTCTGGGACTCAGTTTTCCCATCTGTAAAATGGAGTCGATAGTAGCACCTACCTTAAAGACTGTGGTGAAGATTCACCGAGCCAAGCCATGGGAAGGGCTTGGCACAGACTGTGCCCATAGTAGGAGATCAACAAAGAGTAACTAGTGTACTTCTTCAAGGATCGTATTCAAACCTCATCACTTAGGGGCTGCCTCTCCCGCTTCCAACCAGCAGAGTTCATTGCTTCCAAGTCCATCATTCTAACCTTTGCATATCCCTCTGTTCCAGCAATGAGCTTGTAGCATCCTTGTTAATTGCCCAAACATCTCTCTCACCAGCTGAAATCGAGACTCTTGCCTCACGCATGGGAGGTGTTCTGACAAATGCGTGCCAGATGGTAATCACCTACATCTAGAGGTGGCACTTAGAAATCACATAGACCAGCGCTACCCACAGAAATATAAAGTGAGCCAGAAATGCAAGCCACACATGTAACTTAAAACGTTCTGGCAGCCATGACTTTTAAAATGTGCAAAGAAAGAGGCAAAATTCATTGTAATAATTTATTTTATTTAGCCACTATACCAAAATCCTATCGTTTCAACATGTAACCAATATAAAAACATTTTAGTGAGATACTTTAAATTCGCTTTTATTTTCATACTGTCTTCAAAGTCCAGCATGCATCTGGATTCCAGCATACATCTGGATTCGGCCTCCCACCACATAAGTGCTCAACAGCTACGTGTGGCTGGTGGCTGTTGTACTGGGCAGCGTAGGTCTAGCCCTCTCACTTTATAGATGGAAAGACTGAAGCCTAAAGAAGTCCAAGGTCCCCTCCCTTTCACAATTTCAAGAGCTTGAACTCTTTGTTTCTACTTCTTTTTAAATCTCTATACAACCTCTGCACTCAGCCACTGACACAACCTGCCTGGCCCCTAAAGTCACCTGAATTAGCAAACCCTGCTATATGACACGGTGACACTCAGATCTGAAATGATATACACTGACAATGTCAATCGGTTGAGCCAATTCAATCAAACTTGTAACTAATAGAAGCAAAAATCAATCAAAATGACCGCTACTGACTAAACTCAGCAGAAATCAGGAGCAATGCACTCCTCTGTCACACTGTCATTATCTCTCTCTCCCCTGTCTCCTGGACTGTCACCCCACTCCACCTCTACCCCAGCGAGAAGCCTGCCCTTCACTTCTCTCCTTTGGAAGGCTGCTGAGTGTCTGGGACAGTCACCCAGGGCCACCAGACAGTCACAGCAGGAACACTTACTCGAAATCCTCCGGGTCAGGCTGTACGTGGACTTGGACGTGTCTGAGGACGAGCGCCTCCCATCTGGGGAGTTGGTCCTTGGGGTCAGAGGGACTTCACTTGCCGTGTGGACGGAGTCACCATCCTTGTCACTGCTCCGGCTGGCCATCCTATAGGAGGGGACGAGGTCTCAATGGTTGTCCAGGAATCCCGGGGGACTGGCATGATGAACGATGGCTCTCAGACCCATTTTATGCAACTAGGAACCATGCAAATTTGAAATAGTGTGGTATCCTTAAACTCTCAACAACGTCTTGCTTTTTGCACAAAATGTGAAATGATATGAAGAAATAGTCCCCAATTTAGAACAATCTGTCAAGAACGTGCATAATTTCAAAGCTAGGGTTGGGTGGAGGGATGTGTAAACTCAGGCTATTGCCACATGGGGGCGCCACTTTGGCGAAGTGAAGCTGGAGACCCATCACGCTTCAGTCTGGAGTGAACCATGCGGGTTGTTTATATGCATCCAAACTTCTGCAAATGGCTTTTGGTGGCAAGTATCCTGCTATTTTAACAGTCACTGTGTCTATAATTTCACATCTTTTAAAAATATCCTATAACAATGTCACTCAAGGGTTCTTTGAGTGGCAGAGCTACAGCTACAAAACGGCCCTGAGAATCAACGATTTAAGAGCAGTAGTTGGATGTGAAGAAATAGCTATGAATTAGCAGAGGCACCCATGACTCCACGTGCTCCCAGTGAAGATCAGAAATGCCAAGACACTCAAGATAGGGAAATAAGAAGATGATACAGGCTAGTGATTATGAGCACAACCTCTGGGTTTGAACCCTGGCTGGGTGACCTCAGGCAAGCCCCTTCCCCTCTCTGTGCCTCTGTTTCCCCATCTGTAAAATGGGAATAATAATACCCACCTTATATGGTTGCTGTAAACACTGAACAAGTTAACACATACAAAATGCTTAGAACAATGCTTGGTATATAGTAGGTAGGTGCTCGATACATTCTATTTTATTTTTTATTTTTTCAATTTATTTTTAAATTATTTTTTAAGAGACAGAGTCTCACTATGTTGCCCAGGCTGGCCTCGAACTTCTGGGCTCAAGTGATCCCCTTCTGGCTCAGCCTCCTGAGTAGCTGGGAAGACAAGTGCACACCACTGTGCCCGGCTTAGCTCATATTACTATATCAAGGGTGGCTTTAAGATCCCCCAGTATTCTAGGTAAGAATGCAGGGGGAGGGGGAGGGAAAGGAGGTGGAAAAAGCTTGCGATGTGGCTTTGAGACTGATGCTGCTAGTAACACACGCCTAAGCCGCAATGGCTGTAGATTTATGCCTTCTGAGACCACATCCCCCCAACTTGACATTGAAGCCTGCAGGGAAACTCATCTTGAAAAATGCAAGTTTTGAATTCTATGAGGGCTTCAGATGCATCCTGTGCATGAAATGAGACTGATTGGATGTTCTTCAAAAGCGATATAAGGGTCACAGCCAAGGCAAGTCTGGGTATGTCGTAAAGGGAAAATGGAATATTTGCTTGCTTCTTGCTCTTGGTCTATAAGAGGTGAAGACAGTGGATGAAATGTGGGGGGCAGTGGGTGTGGGGGCAAAGCCAGGGGGTCATACTGTATCCGTCTTTCTTCCGTCTCTCCCGTAAATGAAAGCAACACCATCTTCCAAGGAAGGCAGGACCAAAACATTATGGCCACCAGGGCACCTGTCCACCCGCAAGTCCCCGCATCCCAGCAGCCACGCTGCACTGCAGCAGCCACCTCCACCTGTGAAGTCCCACCAGCCTTCAAGGATCAGCTTTAATGCCATTGCCCTCTGAAGCCCCTCAGACACGATTGCCTGTCTATGCCCTAAGCCACTCCCCTGCCACTAGGCCTCCTAACCCTTTGACATGCCCAGACACATTCCCTCTCCCCAGACTGCTCTTCCTGTCCCCTTTACCTGCCTGGTTCCTTCTCATCACTCAGGTCTCTGCTTCAGAGGCCCCCACCCTGTCCCTGTCCCTGTCCGCTCGTCCCACCCCATCCACCCTTATTGCGACACCTTTTTTCCCTCCCCAGTCCTGCACATAACTCATCTTTAGTTGCAGCTTGCTGATTTATCTTCTGTACCTAACACTAAGCCACAGCCCCAGGCGGGCAGGGATGGTGTCTGCTGTGTTTGCCTCACCTTAGCGTGGTGCCTGGCATGCTTGGGGTGTTCCACATTTCTTTCCTCAATGAATGAATGAGCGGCCGCACCATTTCTGTGGTTCTTATCTGATTTATTTTGTGGCACAATTATCCCAGTGCATGTCTGTCACCCCCTCCCATACCAGGACACCCTTCTGAATGGTGGCATCTGTATTTATCATGATCAAAAGTACCAGGTGCTAGCACCTACTATGTGCCAGGCACTGGGCTCAATGCTCCATATGAACCATCTCATTTCATCCTTAAAACAATCCAGGAGTGCCTGGGCACGGTGGCTCATGCCTGTAATCCCAGCACTTTGGGAGGCCGAGGTGGGAGGATCATTGGAGGCCAGGAGTTCGAGACCAGCCTGAGCAACATAGTGAGACCCCATCACTACAAAAAATTTTTAAAAAACTAGTTGGGTGTGGTGGCATGCACATATTCCCAGCTACTCGGGAGCCTGAGGCAGGAGGATCGTTTGAGCCTAGGAGTTTGAGGTTGAAGTGAGCTATGATGATGCCACTATACTCTAGCCAGGGTGACAGAGTTAGACCTTGTGTTAAAAAAAAAAAAAAAACCCAGGCGTTATTGTCATTAACTACACCTGCTCCTTTACAGATGGTAAGTGGAAGCCCCAGGTGGGGTAGGGAGAAGAATAGATAACTAATTTGCATCACTGTTGAGTGGCAGAACCCAAACTGAGCCCAGCAATTCTAAACTCTGGATGGCACACTCCCCACTGCTACCCAGTGCATCCTTGCAGGACCTGTAAGAGCTCTGCACACAGTAGGTGCCCAACACATGCTTTTTGGACAAACAAATAAACAACTTGACTTGAATTCACTCTTCAACAAGAGTTTTTATGGCATTGCCCCAAAAGGACCCAGTTAGAGTGTACAGTTTTCCTGACCTTCACCAGCGCAGCCCAGCCAAGGAAAGCTTGGGGCATATAGGACATGGTCATATGTGACAATTAATGGTGTGTCCCCCAAGATCACATGCAAAGCACACATAAAGGGGCCAGCTCATCTGCCACACGCCAGTCCACAGTCCACAGAGGCATGTCCTGTGGTTCTGGCTCAGATGACACTGTAGAAACAGCAATGAAAAGCCCATACACTTGACATTTTTACTCTCTGCCTGTTTGATAACATGCAACTGCCCACTTGGTAAATAAATCTGGGGAAAGCACAAGCTGTAAACTGCTTTTTGAATGATTTAACCCATCTCCCCTTTACAGATTTCTCTTACCATTTTGCATTATGTTGAGTGCCAAAAATGTGTTAAGCATTGCCCAGGGTTCAGGAGAGACCTGGTTCATCCTAGGAAGCACAAAGGTCATATACAGCTGTTCGGGCTGTAGACTGCACAACTCTAAACAATGCCATTCAAAATGGCCACCATGTAAATGGCTCCACCTGGAGTTGTGTGGTGTGTTGGCCCTGCTGGGAAAGTTCCAGCCCACTTCTCTACTTGAGGTAAAACCAAAAGTTAAGTATCTGCCAAGAGGGTACTAACCCTCTTACCCCCCCCCCACCAAAAAGGGTCCCCTGCTTGCACAAAGGGTCAGCAGCCACAGAAAAACACAACTGTCCTCCAACTCATTGTTAGAACTTAGTCTGTGCATCTGTAACACTCAACATCTGGGTATCTGGGGGCAAACAAGTATCTGACTGTAATTTTCAATATCTATGAGGAGTCTCCACTGGTACAGAAGAAAATGTAAATTCCTTAATCTGGCATTCAATACCCTACACAAGCTGAGCTCGCAGGCATGTTTTCCATGATTCCCCCAATTCTTTCTAGATGCAGCATCCCTTTGTGGTGTCTGTCCACCCGGGGTCCATTCCCTCCTCTCTGGTCACAACACCCAAATTGTCTACTACATGGGTCAGCAAACTTCAGAGCCAAGCTCGCTGCCTGATTTTGTAAATGAAGCTTTATGGGAACATAGCCATGCCCGTTCATTTGCATACTGTCTATGGGTGCTTTTGCACAATGACAGAAGTAAGTAGTTGCAATAGAGACCACATGGCCCATAAGGGTAAAACATTTGCTATTTGGTCCTTTCCAAGAAAAGCTGGCCAACCCCTGGTCTACTAGCTTAGTTCACGTGTTTCAGGTGGGAATGACCATTTCCCTGGTTCCAGGGTGGGCAGGCAACCCAGTATGACTCTAGCACTATTTCCTCCAAGTGAAAGTGATTGGGTCAAGTGATTGGTACATGACCCAAGCCAGGCCAATGAGAGTCTTTCCTGTTTTTTTCCCCTGTTCCATGCCATGGTGACAGAATGTAAGCCTAGCGCTGCCACGTGGAGAAAGCAAGCTTAAGAATGAGGTCAATACAGAAGAAACAGAGAGAGAGAGAGAGAGAGAGACTCTGATGACATCATTTGAGCCTCTGGATCCAGCTATGCCTGAAGCCATTATTCCTGGATTCTTTCACACTAAGACTTTATGCAGGACTGTCATATATAGTATGCAGGGTGTGAACGCACAGCTCTAGGGGGTGACTGGACTTACATACCTGCCATATCTCCTACACAAGAGTTAAAATCCCCTGAGCATGGTAATGGGACCCTAACTAGCCTTGTGCTTACCACGGTGCTTGGCACACTGTGTACTCGAAAAGTAAGTACCAAAGAAACTGAGATTAACTTTTAAACTGGATGATCAGCACTTTCAGGATTCAATTTCTTCCTGCAGGGTTAGTCAGTTGGTCAACGACAATTTTTTTTGAGTTAACAAGACAGATAAAAATCCCTGCCCTCAACAGGCATTCTTGTGAGCATGGCTTTAAAGACACCAGATGGGCTAAGCTAACCTCTGCCACACAGACCACTGGAAAATGGGAATTATCTCTTGATTAATGAGTTGTTTTTACCAAACATCTCAACTCTACACACACCTATAGGATTCAGGCTACAGCTTATGAATAATGGAAGAGTTCCTTAATATGGCCTTTACATCAGTTTAATGAATCTCTACCAATACCTAATAATGACAGAAATGAATACTTAAAGAGCTTTTACTACCGTGCTAAGCACGTTATATGCATATCTCATTAACTCTCCACAATAACTCTATAAGGTAAGTTCTTTATTATTCCCATTTTACAGATGAAAAAACTAAGACCAAAATAGGGTAAAAAGAATCACTTATATTTACGATTACCAACAAGGGGTCAAGCATTCTTAAGCACATTTTCATATACAAATTCGTTTAATCCCTGTAACAACTCTATGAGATAAATACTATTGTTTTTATCATCCTTGTTTTCCAGATGGGAAATCAAGGCACAGAGAGATCAAACAACTTGCCCAAGGTCACAGAACTAGAAAATAGTAGTAGAAATAGGATTGGAACTCACATTGTCTGATACAAAGCCACTTTGCTAGGGAAATATTTGATACTTGCTTCTAAGAAGAGAAAATGACAGGCCTGAGGCACTAGAGACTTCTGGAATCTCAGCCCAAGGATTTAGCTGAGACAGCACTACCCCACCCCCGCCAGGCTCCAGCTGTGGGCCCTGGTGCTGTCCCTCCCCCTCTCTGGGCCTGCACCTACAGGTCAGGAGAAGTTGCACTTGACGACTTCCAGGCCCTTCCCAGCCCTGATCTTCTTGGGTCTATCCAGACTCCCGGACCACATCCCTCTCCCAGCCACGGAGAGGTGGACCAGACACGTGGCTGAGAAGCTTCAAAACTGCGTTCCCAAAATATCTGAGCGACTGGCAGATGGAGATGTTGTATGCAGGCGCGGGAGGAGAGCAAATTGGAAATAAAATGAAAGATGCCAGAGAGAACATAAACAGCGTTGGAGGACAGGATGGAGGCTGGAGGTGCTTTTCTGCTTCCCTGTTTCTGAAGTTCTTGTTCAGACCCGCAAAAAGGCACTTGTTTGTTCATTCCATCTGCCCATCCATGCAACAAATATTTATTGAGCATCTACTATGGGCAGGCACTGGGCCGGGTGCTAAGACAACCTATCACACTGACTTGGATAGAAACCCTCACAATTTGGTCATCCCTGGAAGAATAGAGACGCTCACAGATCTCTTTTTTCGTTTGGAACGACACTCCACGTGACTAACAGTGCCCACACACTTAGCGTTACACGGTTCATATCTCAGAAGGCCCGATGGGAAAGCAGCTGAACTAAAACCCCACCACCAGCTGGTCTCACCGGCTTGCCAAACCACACGAGCAGCACAGAGCTCACCCCCATCCGCAGCAAAGATGTCAATGGACACTCAGCTTCCTCTCTTCCATACCCCCAAATCCTCCCTCCTGTGGCCCAGACCCTCCTGCCCCAACCCCCTCCAGAAAAAGAGAAAAGAAAATCTTCAGATTGATTTCAAGGAAGTTCAGAGCAGTTTTACTTACAGCCAGGGAGGAGTCTGGGCTGGGAAAGGTCCCAGAATTTCAACTTCATCCTCACTCGACTGGCAACAGCTGGACTCGTAGCACTTCTGACAGCAGTGCCGGCAGGTCCATCTGCACAGCAGCAGATCAGAGATTCTAGAAAGAAAACCCTGAGACCATTGGGGGGGCGGTGGACAGGGAGGAGGGGGAGAGGGGGAGGTGGGAAGAGTGGGGGAGGGGAAGAGGAGAAACAAGACCCAAAATTACAAGCAGCCGATCCCTGATGAGAAATAAAGACATTCCGGAGTTCTGGCTCTGCCACTGAGCACTTAGAACAAAATGTTTTCCATTTCTATTTACCAACTGCAGGCACTAAGATAGCAAACATCAACTCACTGGAGCCATCAGTAGCAAGCAAAACATTTGCAGGTATTTTCTTTTGTAGTTTATGTGAACGTCTTTCTTGACGTGTGGGTGGTTTGTACATCAGGAGGGCTATACAATATGTTCTTGAAACACAACGAATATTACTGTCTTCTTGAAAGCAAAGAAAAGATATTTAAAAAAAAATCATCTCAGTGACATGAAACAGAGATAACCAAACGGAATATGCAGGGGTGGGGAGGGAAACTTGTCTTGTCAACTAGTGTCTTTTTCACGGGGATCTCCTTTCGGGAGAAAGGGATGGCATCTATGCTGTTATCAACATCAGGTTATTGTTTAATACTCAATATCCACACAGCCCTACAAAAGACTCCAAAATGAAAGGCAAGCGTTTCTTGATTAAAAACCAGACCAAACAAATCATCGAATTAACCCACCTCGTTTAATGGTTCCAACTGCCCTTTTAGAGATCCACGATGAAGCCACGGGGCGTAAGGGGGTGAAAGGGTTACAAAAAGAGAGAGACAAGACCAGTTTAGCAATATTCCAGCAACTCAAAAAAAGAAAGGAAAAAAAAAGCCCTGCATCTTTCCACTTACCATCCTGGGAAGGGAGGTGACCTCCTAACAAGGTGTTGCTATTTTCGGGGCTGCTGGTAGCCTCCTGGTTAACCAACACCGAATAAATGGGAAACTTTAGCATTTCGATTTGATTTGCACCGTATGCTGTTATGAATCAGAGCGGGTGGATAGATAGTCATGCTATCCAATGCAGCCACACTTCAGGAGAATAGCAAACCTTCCTATACAGAAATAGCCATGAAGCCAACCCAAAGGACATGATTAGCTATCGTGCAGGCAAGCACAGAGTGGATGTTACTTGGCTCCCAAGCCCTCCTGGAGGCCCTACCTTCCAATTCTGCTCCAATGGTGATGGTGGGGAGTTGCATATGACCACCCACAATAGAGGGAACCTCTTGAGGAGGGAGGGCCTCCCTTTCTGTTGTGGCCCCACCCCCCTCCCCATCTTCTTCTCCCGGCTTCCTAAGGCACAGACTCCCTCCTCCTCTCCCAGATGGCTTTCCAAATGGGCCAAGTAAACCAGCAGGTTAGGAGGAGTCCTGCATCCCAGCCTAGGCGAATCCCAGAGGTGAACTGAGGTGGGTCCCAAACTCAGAACTTTGAATCAAGAAAGAGAAAGTGATTATCTTTTCCAATTCTCTCTCAAGGAGAAGGTCTCAATTCGGTACCATCGTATGTTAACATCTTTCTACCACTTACTAATTCCCCCCACCCTTGCTTTTAAACAAAGAAAGCAGACTCCCAGCTCAGAGCCTTGCAGATAGCCATATCCCACTGGAATTTAATAATGTGGCATTATTCCCATTGTGTTTATTATGCCAGTTGCCTTCTGCTTATGTCACGTGATCCTGGTTTTCTATTACGGCAGTGTCATGAAGTTTCCTTTTCATATGATTTTTAAAGTCAAAATAAAAGTCCATTTATAGCAAAAAAATTATGTTAATAATAGTACAGGTGTTACATGGCTCATGAGAAATTCAGAATCTTTGAGGTGGTAAGGGAATAAATGGCAGCTTGGGAAACGTTCAAAGGCACTAATCACAAACTCCTCCAAAACCAAAACTCAAACCATACACAGAACAAGACCTGAAGGTGCTGAGGGACCACATAACAAGCTGGGTAGAGAAATATTAGTCCTGGCCTCACCGACGACCAATCATGCTACTTGGGCAAGTCAGGGGGCCTCTCTGAGCCTCAGTTACCTCTTCTTTAGTGGAAGGGCTACTCCCTACCTCCGAGGGGTGCTGTTGGGATGAGATGGGACACTGTGCAAACGCTTTCATGCTGCCTGTCTGCAAAATAAAATGCACCCTTTCTGTGAGGAGAATAAGGTGGTTGTCAAAACCCAGTGGTACCCAGTAGACACCAGGTATTGTTCTGGCAGAGAACAAAGCTGCATAAAGCTATGCCCTCATGGGGCTTACACGAGAAAGTGTTTTAAAATGCTTAGGATAAAGGGCAAGGATAAAGTGATACTTTTTCACAACAATCCATAGTGATTCTCTTAATTTAGGGAAGCATTTCCTGGACATGTGGTGGTCAAAAAACACCACTTATAAAACCAAGGTGACCAGAGACAAGGGCACCTCATGCCCTTGCTGAGGAACAACCACCTAGATTTCTCAAGGCTCAGGTACAAAAGATGAGTGTTGGATAACAAAGAGAAACCAAGGAAGAGGAAAGAGAAAAGGGAAGGTAGTCTGCATTGGGTCCACTGGGTTCCTATGTTTAACACCAATGGAAGAGAACAGGTTAAGCCAGAAAGAGGGAGGAGAACCCACACATTCTAAACAGAGGTCCAGCCTCACACCCTGTTTTTGTACAGCCCTTGAGCTTAGAATAATTTGTACATTTGAAAAAAATCAAAAGAAGATTAATACTTCCTGGCTCGTGTAAAGTATATAAAATTCAAATTTCAGTGTCTACAAATAAAGTTTTATTGGAACAAAGCCACGCCCACCTGTTTACTACTGTTTGTGGCTGCTTTGGTGCTACAATCAGAGTTGAACAGTTGTCAAAGAGACCATGTGGGGCTAGAAGGAAAAAGATACTATCTGGCACTTTACAGAAAAAGTTTAACACCTTGTTCTAGAAGGAAAGCTAGTATCATTGGGCCATCCTCACAGGAAATGCTTAACATATCCCTCACCGGTCCCCACTATCTTGTATTTTATATCCCACCTTGACCCCTAAACAGCTGTGTGGCCTTGGGCAAGTCACTTAGTTTCTCTGTGCTGAAGGTGGTCACTAAGAACCATAAAAGCCTGTTACAATGCTCATTTCTCACTAATGCTGTTTTCACCACTGTATACTCAGTGCTGGCACATAGTAGGTGGTCACCCAAGTGTTTATTGAGTGACTATTGAACAACCCCTCAACAACATTCAGCGCACAGTGGGTGTATAGTAAATGTGACCTTCGTTGAACCTGAGAAGAGGAACTGGCGATTCCATGAAAGGGAAGCCAACCCAGGGAATCAAGCCAGGAGAGAAACGGGAGGGGCTCTGCCAGGTGACAGAGCGGAGTTCCTGGCAGACTGAAAAGTCTGAGGACAAGATGAAGGGATGTGTAAGCCAGAGGGGAACTGGGGGACCAGCAGCCCCCCCCGCTGCAGCCGAGGGGACAAGATGTGAGCCGAGATGCACCCTGGACGTGGGAGCCCGTGAGCTTCTCAGAGGAGCCAGCCCCAGAAGCAAGCAGCTCAACGGGTCTCACTGCGGGTCTGACTGCTTGACCTTGGTGCTGACCTGTGGCCACTTCCCTCCCTGCAGAGGAGAAAGGTTTCTTAACCGAGCAGCCCAGCCCAGCCTACCACCCCCTCCCTCCCCCCAAAAAGCTGCTTGGATATTATTTCAGCTCACAGATTCTTGGAGCTTGTTCAAGGTGATGGGGGTCCCCATCTCCCAGACCCCAAAGCAATGGACTAAAGTAGCCGATTCCCTTCCCCCACACCAGCGCGCCTTTGGCCTCTGAGTGTCCCCCACCCGCAGCACCCAGTGCCCGGGAGAGACGACGTCCTTGTCCCTCCTGGCCGGAACAGCTGCCTCAGGCTTGCTCCGCCGGCCAATTAGCCGGAGCCGTCACCACGGTAACGGCAGCTGGCGGGGCCGGGCGGCTGGCGCGCCCCGGGCCGCCCTCCCCGCGGCCCCTCCCCAGGGGTGGGGTGCCAGGGGTGGGGGGGGCAGGGGGGGAGAAAAGTCCGCCCCACCCCCCATTCCCTCCGCAGGAGGCGAGGGCGCCGAGCAGAGTCCACACAGGGCCCTCCATCCCGGGGTCTGGGGGTCCCCAGCCTCTGTTCCCGGGGCGCACCGCCGCCGCTGCACAGCTTGCCTGCGCTCGGGCACCGTTTTTCTCGAAGCAAGTTTGTGGGAGCCCAGGCGCGTGCCCTCCCTTCCGCGCGCTCCCAGCAGAAGGGGGCGCGGCAGCCCCCACCCGCAGCCCGGACCGTGCCCCCAGCCCCAGCCCTACCTGGATGTACGCCATTTTCGCCCGCGCGTACTCACTCCGGCCCGGGCATGGCGCCGCCACGGCCACTTTGCCCTC
Organism: Daubentonia madagascariensis; assembly: GCA_023783475.1. Classification (NCBI taxonomy): domain Eukaryota; kingdom Metazoa; phylum Chordata; class Mammalia; order Primates; family Daubentoniidae; genus Daubentonia; species Daubentonia madagascariensis. The sequence goes on along the minus strand of JAKFHU010002505.1, from coordinate 1,163,992 downwards.
GCCAAGCGGGGAGGGGGGAGAAAGCAAAGGGGGAGAGGAAGAAAAAGGCAGCCGAGTGGCCCCAGACGTGACTGGCGTGGCTGATGAGCGGCGCCCGCCCCTCTGCCGGCCGCCCCGTCCTTGCCTTTCCCTGCGTTCCGGCTCCCGGAGTCGGGGCCGCCTCCCCGGCTCGGGGAGATCGGGCGCCCAGGGCCCCCGCCTCGGCCTCTCTCGCTGTCCCGCGCTCCCCCCAGGCGCTCCCCAGGCTGGAATAAGGCCGGGGCGCCTGGGCAGGGAGCCCGGGGCAGCCGCGGGGACTGCAGCGACCCCGGCGCGGGCGGGGCGGAGACGCTGGGGCCCGGGCGCGCGGGAGGCGGGGGAGGGGAAGGGGATGGGGACAGGGTAGGAGGAGGTGGGAGGGGGCGGTGCACAGGTCAGCCCGTCCGGCCCCCCCGGGGGCTGGCACCTACCGAAAGCAGAGCCCCCCCGGGCGGCCGTGAAGCCGAGGGGACTCAGTCCAGCCCGCCATGGAGTCTGCAGTGGGGAGGGTCCTCCCCATCCAACCCTCTCCCCAAACCGGGTTGGAAAAAGTTTATTCCCGCCCCACCCGACGCGCCTAGGACGGTTGCGGTGAGGCACGCAGAGGCTGCAGGGACGGGAGCCCCGAGTTAAAGTGGGCGTGGGGCGCCGAGAGGTGGGTGCTGCGGCCGGGGGGCTGCAGGGGGCGCGCGGAGACAGCGGAGCGCCCCTTTACCCTAAACCTGCCCGAGTTGCGCCCTGGACGCAACAGGTCTAGCGCGGGGCGGCCCAGCAGCGCCACCCAGCGTCGTGCCCGGCCTCGTGCGCGCCTCTGCCCGCGGGCAGCCCCGAGCCAGCGAGTGTGCGCCCCGGGGTGTGTCCACCGCCCGCCTGCCGGCGTGGCTGGGGCGCCCTGGGCCCGAAGGCCTCCACCAAACCTCCCAGCCCAACGCCTCCCGTCCCCAGGCCACAGAGCTTGGTCTGGCTGTCCGCTGAGAGATTCGAGGTGGAACATTGCCCTCCGCTGGTTCTCTCTTTAAAATGCCCAGCCATCTCCTGCTGCTGGTCACCAGTTTATCAGCCTTTTAATTTCAACCTCCCAGCGCCTCTGTCTTTTTATCAGTGAAAATGGGATAAAATCTCTGCCCTGCCTATCCTCCAGGACTGTTTTGTGGGAATCAACGAGAAAACGAATATGGAAGTCATAAACAAAAAATGTAATATACATATGTGCATTTATTTTGTGTAAAAATCTAGCAGACGTACACATTTCTGAGCATGATGTATTGAATTTGTAGCGCATGGCATGCAACACAGATTGAGCTCAACGCTTCACAAGCTTTATTTCATTCCATGCTCCTGGACCTTGGTGATTCCTACACAGCCAGCGCAATGCCTGACCACAGTAGGCACTCAACTGTTTTCGTCCTTGCTGTTGGCTCCATTTCCTGAGGGAGGTGATGCAGTTATCCCCAATTTACAGATGAGAGGTAAAGCCACTCTACCAAGGCCTGACAGCTGGTAGCAGGAGGCACTGGCCTTTGAACCCACACGTCTGCACTCCCAGCCACTTTGTGGTATCTGTCCACAGCCTTTCTCCAGCACTGATGGGAAGGTGTGCTTGGTGAGGAGGGGGCTTTGCCCAGGAGGGCAGCCTACTGGGATGGCTGCTCCTTGGGGGAATATGAGGGCAGCAAAGGAGTTTGCTGGGTGTCCCCATGAATAATACTAACTAACTCTTTTTGAGGTCTGTGTGCCAGGTACTCTTTTCAGCCCCTTACACAAATTTGAGCTTTCAATTCTCTGATTTCCACGAGGCAGGCAGTATTACTATCCCGCTCTTTAGCTGAGAGAAAAAGAGGCATAAAGAGGTGAAGTCACTTCCCCTGGGTGTGTACGGCTTCCAGGAGCTGGGATTCAAACCTCATCTTGAATCCTTCACCTATCCCCTGTGTCGTGTTGCCTCATAATGCCTGATCTTGGGGGAAAAGGGAGGAATGACCCCGGATTTTTTGGTACCCTAATCTCCTAAAACCTGCAATTGTCTAAGAATACTAAGCATCCCTCCCCACAAGGGAAGAGGTTATTTAAAAGGAGGATAATAGAACCTACCTCTGGTATTATCAAATGCTTTAATTGTAGGCAAAGCACCTGGCACAATAGGTGCCTAATAAATGCTTGTTGCATGAGTAAATGGACAGTAATGACAGCTAACTGGATGGTTCCAGCACTCAAGTCAAGTGGTTATTATGACTGAGTGTTAAGCACCTCGAATTTGTTCTTGTTTAATCCCTACTAGAGCCCTACAAGGTGGGTTCTGCCATGGTCCCCATTTTATGGGTCCCCAGAAGCTGAAGTTCTGGGCTGAGAGGCAAAGTGAGTGCCCAGGGTAAACAGGTGGAAAGAGACAAGTACAAGGTACAAATGCAGATCTGGTTGGCCATAAAGGCCCAGCTCCACGGCCGCACCATCCTCAGGTGGAAGAAGGGACGAGAAGTAAATTTAAGTCTTTATCAAGAGAGTGTCAGATGTCACTCTGAGACTGGATTCCAGGGTCCCAGGGCTCTGAAAGCCTCTCAGGACCCAAAGTCCAGCTTTGAGGTGTAGCCTGGTCTCAGACCAAGGCCATGCCTGTTGACACGGCAGCTGGCACCTTTGCAGATCTCGGTGAAGAAACCCCCAGCCCAGGAGATAGACAAATACGTGGAATTATATGTGACCTGTGGTATGATAAAGGGAGACTCAGGGGACTTCAGGGATACAGAGGAAGGGCCCAACCTAGTGTGATGAGGGTCAGAGAAGGCTTCCTGTGGGGGCTGGCATTACACTGAGTCCCAACGAACTGAAGATGGTGAGATTATTCTAGAGCCCAGTGGTGCTTAATTGGGAGGTCCAGGAATAGATTCCTAGGAGGTCCATGAACTGAAGGAAAAAAGTTACATCTGCATTGTCACTAACCTCTTCCTGAAATTTAGTATTTCCTTCCGTTATAAATGCAGGCAACAAACCAACACAATATTAGCACCTTCTGTTGGGACTTTGTCACCAGCAGGAATCATGTATATTCATATCACGTTATAGTTGTTGCAAATGACTTGAAGTTTCATTTATACTCTTTACCAATTGAAAATTACAATAGTTATTAGGCCCACCGCTAGATCTTTCTATTTAATGGGTTAATAAAGAAGCACATACATTATCATACTTAAATTTGTTTAACTATTTTGATAACTGTATATCAAGGTAATTATAATTTCACTGTCGTCCTATGTATTCTATTCTATGATTTTAAAAACATTATTCCGAGATGGGATCTATAGGTTTCAACAGACTGCCCAGGATCCACGGCACAGAAACGAGTAAGAACCACTGAAAGTAGCAGGTGCATTGGCTTAGAGGTCAGAGGGGCAAGTGCAAGTGGTTCTCAGGCTGGCGTGTGGGGAGAGTAGGGTGCCAGGTGAGGGTCAACAGGTAGGAGGAGCCAGATGTCAGGCAGCCTCCTGAGTTACCCCATAAAAGAGCAGGGAGGGTCGTGATCAGAAAGATTTTTGGCAGGTGTATGTGTGTCTGTCTGTCTATCTGGCTGTCTTTGGGCAGGGAGTAGACAAGTGTGGAGGCAGGGAGGCCAGTAAGGAGGCTGTTGCAACAATCCAAGTAAGAAGTGATATGAGTCTGAACCAAGGTAACGGCTGTGAATCAAAGGTAGTATCTGAGTGAGCGGTGATGAGATCGTGGAAGGCAGGGAGGGCTGGAGGAGGGCAGGTGTGCTGGCAGGGGTCGGGGGTGGGAACAGAGAAGGGTTTTCTGTTTGGATATGTTGAGTCTCAGATATGTATTATCTAAAGTTCCTGAAAGAAGTCCGGTCCAATCCAGCTGGAGCAAAAAAGAATTTATGAGCTCATTAACTGGGAAGGCCAAGTACAAATCCTGTGGGCATGGCTGGAGTTAGGGATGCAACTGAAGTCATCAGGGATCTCTCTCTCTGTCTCATCTCTTCACAGCTTTTCTCTGAACATTAGATTTTTTTTCCTTGAAGTAGGTTTGCTTCACGTGGCAGAAAAATAGCCACTAGTGGTCTTAAGTTCATATTTTTACAGTTTGGGCTCCATAAGGAAGAGAGACTTTGTGTCAAATCCTATGCAAAACGTCTGGTCCTGCTTAGGTTGCATGCCTACTGTGTCCAGAGGACCCCGCACTCTGCTTGAGTCAGCCTGGACCAGGTGCCCAGAGGTGTGTGTGCGTCACGAGACATAATCCCACCAGGACCATGTAGAGAGGGGAGGAGCTTGTTGTCTAAGAAGATGGTGCTGGGAGATAAAAACAACACGCCCATGAGGAGGTGGCTGCAGAACATCCAGGCAGAGATGTCCAATGGGCGGATTAGATGGTTCTAGAATTCAGCCCCTCCTAAAATAATGACACTCAGAGCTGATGATCAGGGAATGAGGCTTCAGTCACTCCCTGAAGGCCCTTCTCAGCTCATGTCGATCTCTAGCTTCTGAAAGGAGCCAGGCCTATCCCTGTGTCCCCTCAAACACCCAGCCCTGCATGGCAGACATGGCACATACTCATAATAACAGTCTTCTCTTCACGCTCCTTAAGAAGGTAGTTAGAGGTGGCAGTGCAAACCACAGTCCTGAAATTACCTATTATAATTAAAAAGTGCCAGAACTGCAAAAGCAGTCACTGGCATCCACATGGGCAACACGGACTCTGTTTGGGTGTCTTTCTATTTCTGCCGTACGGGCTGATGGCACTTGTCTCCTAAGTCAGTTGTAATTATACAGTTTCCCGAGCATGCCATTCCGATCCTGTTTTAGCTGTACCTGTAACCCTGGGCAGTGTTTCTGAATGTCAGGGAAGTAAGAAGGCTCTGGGCTAATTAAATAGCTTAGTCTGAAATAGGAATGGCAGCCTTCTGTTAAGTGTGATTAACAGGCTGGCATAATCAAGTAACCCCAAGTGGGAGTCAGAACCCGTTCATCTCCATCCTCGCCAGGGGCAGTGTGGTTTGATAGCAAGAGATTTAGCTTTTAGTCCACCCTCACCTACAAAATAGCCGTGTGACCCCCGAGTAAGCCACTCGCCTCTGGGAACCTCAGTTTCCCTCACCTGCAGGATGGATGTAATACTTCCCTGCCAGGGTTGGTGTGAAATAAAGCAAATGAAAAAAAAATGCATTTGAAACACTGTGGCGCATAGTTCACCAATAGTGGTTCTCTGTTTTTTTCCCCAAGAGCATATATTTAATCTGTGGTCATGGTGTGTCTTGTTTTATTTTATAGTTGGAAGAGAAGAGCATGTCAAGGAGGAAGAAAGGATAACATGAAAGTTAAAAGCCTGGACTCTGGAGTCAGCCAGACCTGGGTCTGTGTCATGCCGCCTGCCACATGGTGGCTGTGTGACCTGGGTCATATTCCTCTGTGAGGCTCAGTGTCCCCTCAGTGAATGGGATACTGTCACTGTTTCCTGGAGGTAAGGATTCAATGGGCCAAACTATCCCTTAGTATAGCACCTGCCACCAAGGAGGTACTCCATAAATGCTAGCTATTGCTATTTTTTATTTTCAAAATATAAACACATCACACAGACAGGTTATATTATTACTAGTAGCTGTACTAGGTGATTTATTTACCCTGAGCAGTTTTCATTTTTCGTTCATGGCCAACACTGAGAAGAGAGAGCGCCACATCATACACTAGGACAGTTGTTTTCAAACTTGATTGTGCACAGAAGGTGCGGGGGACTGTCTTGTGAAACTCCCTTTTCCTCACACTCCTCATCCAGAGATCCCGATGCAGTAGGTTTAGAAGTGGGGTCTGGGGATATGCATTTCCTAACAAGTTTCCCTGGAGATGCTGATGCAGGTAGATCAAAGTTTGACCTTGACCTTAGCATGCTGGGACATCATCTTTGTGATGTTCACACACTTCCCACCTAAAAGGATGCTCGCCACCAGCCAGGCTGCCTCGTGAGTGATGTTCCATTGGCTAGAAAGGGCCAGGGTGGGAGATTACACAGGGGTGGGGGATGGCCCTAAGGGTGCCCACGAGCCCTGAAGATGTCTGACTCACCCATGAAGCTTGACCTCCAGCTGGTCCCTGCCTCCTGCCTCGTACCAGACATGTCTTCATCTTGCATGGTGTCTGCTGGCATGACTCCTAAGGATCTTGCTTAGATGAAGGAGTCTGACAGCCTAGCCTTTGCAACTTCCTGAAACCCCTCCCCATCCTACCTGTGGTCCTCACATTGGTTCAAGAATTTCCATCACAGATGTTCCTGGCTGAGGCTGGCAGCTACAATCAGCCAAACCGTCTCCACCCTGTGATTCAGAAAAGGGTAGCTAATTATTTAGTCTTCAAGAAGGAAAATCTGACTGCAATTTAATAATAGGCTGCAAACATATGAAGGGTTATTAGCAGGAAGCTGGTGACCACCTGTTTCCCCTCTCCACTACGGCTGGGAAGAACAGAGATGGGATTTAACAGCAGAAATAGAAGAGAGCGCCAGGGTAGGCACAAGCGTTGACAGCTCCAATGTGGTTACAAGGGGCGGCATTTGAAATGTGCTTTCGTGGGATTTATGACAAGGAAAGAAGCTTTGGATCTGATGTGTTGTCTCCTCCAGAGGCGGGGTGGAGGGCCTGATGCTGTTTGCAACTTTGAGATGGGGATTTTGTCTGAATCTGGAACCCCGGCAGCTGGTGCACTGTAGACCAGCTCTTCTCAATGCATGGTCCCTGGGCCAGTAGCGTCAGCATCACCTGGGACCTTGGCAGAAATGCAGAATCCCAGGCCCAGCCACAGCGACTGAATCAGAAACTCTGGAGGTCAACAAACCCTCAAGGAGATGCTGATGCTGGCTGAATTTACTGTGCATTCCACTCAGGGAATCTTGTTCAATGCAAGTTGCAGATTCAGTAAGTCTGGAGCATGGCCTGAAATCCTGCATTTCTAACAAGCTATTAGTGATGCAAATGCTGCTAGTCCATGTACCACAAAGTAGCAAGGATCTGGAAGAGATGCGTTTGCCCCTGCACACACTGGAGGGCTCAGCCCACTTCCATAGGAAGCATGAGAAGGACCAGACAGCAAAGGGACCCAGTCCCGAGGCAGGTGGGACACAGTAGAAAGAATGTGGAGTCCCAGAGACAGAGTTCAAATAGAGACTTTGCCGCTGACCAGTTTGGGAGCCTCAGTTTCTTCATCCGTAAGTGGGCATGTACGTGCCAGGTGGTTGGGGTGCAGATGGAATGAAGGAGTTGGAAACCCCTGGCATCATTTGGCATGTGATACCCACTCTGCCATGTAATATTTCATAATGATTAATGATCAATTTCCACGTGATGGTGCCAGTGCCTCTAATGATTGGAGCACCCACCAACCATGCATGGCAACGTGTTCTCTCTTTCCCTCTCTCTGCCTTGACCAACTGCCTGCCTTCTACAGTCTTGTGTGTAGCAGAAAATGCAAGGTACCCACCAGAATCCCTCTTCATTCTCCTGTTTCCTGTGGAAACAGAGCTGTGCCGGGCACGTGGCTGCCCAGCTAGAATCCACATGATTGATTGACTGATGTACCTGACTTTCAGACCCATCTGGATTCAGGAGCTCAAACCATGCTACTGGTCCTGCATGTCTCCACCTCTCGTTTCTTCCTCGATCTGTCTACACAAATCCCCAAAATGCATTCCCAGCCCAGGTACCGTCTCTGAACTCCAGGACACCATATGTAACATGCCTTTCCTTCTCCACCTGAATGTTTAAGAATGGGGGTTTTCAGACTATGGCTAAATCCAGCCTCCCACCTGTTTTTTGTAAATATAATTTTATTGGAACATGCATGTTCTATGGCAGCTTTCATGTGGCAATGGCAGGGTTGAATAGCTGTGACGGAGACTGTATGGCTTGCAATGCCTAAAATATCTACTATCTGACCCATTACAGAAAAAATTTTCTTATCCCGCATAAGAAGCATAACAAATTTTGTATTGCTAAACCAAATTCCTGACCTGCTCCCTAAGCCCCTAAACCTGCCTCTCCCACTGTCTTCCCTCTTCAAGTTGCTCAAGTCAGAACCCTTGGAGTCATCCTTGAAATAAAAAATATATATATATGTATATCATGTACCCTACATCCAATCACCAAAGCTCTGTTTAAACCTGTTCTCTTTACTTTCAAAATATACCAAGAATCTGACAATTTCTCATCACTTGCACCCTTGTTGAGGTCCCATCATCTCTCCCCTGGATTATTTTAGTTGCTTCCTAACTGGGCACCCTGTTTTCTCCATAAACCACCCCAACCTGATACTCTGTTTTCAACCAGCAGCCCAAGTGAGCTGTAAAAACATAATTAGGGCCGGGCACGGTGGCTCACGCCTGTAATTCCAGCACTTTAGGAGGATGAGGCAGGAGGATTGCTTGAGGCCAGGAATTCAAGACTAGCCTGGGCAACATAGCAAGACCCCCGTCTCCAAGAAAAATGTAAATATTGGCCGAGTATGGTGGCGTGCTCCTGGAGTCCAAGCTACTCAGGAGGCTGAGGTGGGTGGATCACTTGAGCCCAGGACTTTGAGGCTGCAGTGAGCCATGATGGTGCCACTGCACTCCAGCCTGGGTGACAGAGTGAGACCCTGTCTTAAAGGAAAAAAAAGTCAGATTATGTCACTTCTTTCCTCAAAACCCCTCCAGTAAATTTCCATCTCACTTAAAGTAAAAGTCAAAAAGGTCCCACATAACCTAGCCCCCCAGTATTCACCCCTTTGGCCTCATTTTTCCTACCCCTCCCCTCACGCCACTCCAGCCACACTGGCTTCTTTGCTGTTCTTGATGACCAGGCAAGCTCCCACCCCAGCGCCTCTGCACTTGTACCTTCTGCCTGCTACACTCCCCCTCTCCAATCCCCTATGTCTTACTTTTTCACCTCTATGACAGGCAGCTTTTAAGATGGCCCACAGTGACCTCCTGGTACTGACACACTTGTGTACTCTCCCACTGAGCATGGGCAGGACCTATCACAGGTGACAAGATGTCACTTCTGTGATTAGGTTACATATTTCTGTCTTGGTAGCAGACTCTCTCCCTGGCTGGCACATGGCAAGGAAACTAGGGTGCCTAGCTAGGAACTGAGACCCTCAATCCAGTAGCCCTAGAGAAACTGAAATTCTGCCAACAACCATGTGAGCTTAAAGGCTGATCCTTCCTCTGTTGGACAGTCAGATGAGACCTCAACCCCAGCCAACATTTTGATTAAAGACTTATGAGAGACCCTGAAGCAGAGGACACAGAAAAGCCACACCCAGGCTCCTGGCCCACAGAAACTGTATGATAATAAATATATGTTCTTTTAAGCAGCTTTTAAATATATGGTAATTTGTTAAACAGCATTAGATAATACTTCAACCTCTCAATCTGATCTTCCTTGGCTTTTCTTTTTAAAATAGCAAACTTTATGCTCTGCCAGAAACTCCCAGCTCCCCTTCCCTGCTTAATTTTTCTCCATAATGCATATCAGCATGTGATGTATGTCACACTTTTTATATTTTCTGTGGTCTGTCTCCCCAACCAGAAGTAAGCTCTATGAGCACAAGGGTTTTCTGTTTCTTCCACAGCTGTATCCCTAATACCCAGAATAGAGCCTAGCATGTAGAAAGCACTCAATAATATTGTTGAATAAATGAATGAATGAATTCTGCTGACAGTCTTCTTCCACATAAGCGGACAGGGCACTAGTGGATGCCAACTTTACATTTTCTCAGCACAGCAATCCCAATGAAAAAAGAGATTTTTCCAGACATCCATACATATCAATCCAGAGAAGGCCCAATTGGCCCTACTTGGGGTTTGTTCCTCTTTGTTAAGAGAAATGTAGGAAAATCTCCTAAATACAGCCTGAGAAGTTCTGACTTCCCTGTAACAATTTTGCTTTCTCAGGGGTAGCAGATGAATTTTAACACTATATCCATTGTTCTCAAGTAAGGTTCACCAAGGCCTATGGACTGTTCCAGGAAAGAGCTTGCTTCTCTGTGGTGAGGAAGAATTCAGCATTGTCTAAAGAGCCATTGCTCCACACAGACGTATATGTGAATGTTCACAGCAGCATTATCCATAATTGCCAACAAGTGGAAAGAATCCAAAAGTCTATCGATGGATGAATAGATAAACAAAATCTGGTATAGCCATACAATGAAATACTTTTCTGCAACAACAAGGAATGAACTATTGATACATGCTGCAACATGGATAACCTCAAACCCATTATACTAAGGGAAAGAAGCCAGGTGAATAAGATCACATATTGTATGACTCATTTATATGTAACATCCAGAAAGGGAAAATCTTTAGAGACGGAAAGTAGATTAGTGCTTTCCTGGGGCTGAGGGTGGGAATGGGGAATGAATGCAGATAGGCACAAAAGATTTTGGGAGGATGATGGAAATGTTCTAAAACTGTATTGTGGTGAGGGTTGCATGACTCTGTGAATCACTAGAAATCATTGAATTGTACACTTAAAATGGATGAATTTTAGGGTATGTAAATTATACATCAACAAAGCTGTTTTAAAGAAGAGAATAAAATGAAAATCTCTTGCTAAAAGTTTTTTTGGTTCTATGTCTAAAGGATCTTCTGTCAAATTGTCTTTGAGAATTATGCTTCCTCGCTTTTTCAGATGTGTTTCTATGAAAGATCAATGAAAAGCTTCCATCAGTGTCCCAAATAATATAAATGAAGTCTATAAATAAATTAATTAATACTTTAAAATGGCCTGATTTCTGCCCTGTGTAAAGCAGTAAAAGGGGTCATAATATTCCAACCTTTCGAAATGGTTTTCTGGTGATGTTTGCAGAACGTTTGTTGTCTGACCGCATCACTGAGTGAACTGCTCCAGGTCCATGGATCACTGCCCATCACAGCAATTGACAAACGCCCATTCACATAGGGAACAGCAACAGTGAGAGTAAATCTTGCACTGTGAGTACAGAGGATTGAGGAAGAGTGAAATACTCTGATTAGCCTGTCTCATGGTGACCTGCAATTTCCATTTCAATGCAATCAAAGGAGGACGGAGGTAGCCTCAACTTTGGTAGCCCCTAAAGCACCAGCCTGGACCAATGGCATGTGTGCAGGGGATGTAGCACTATGATTGGACCAGCCTGGGTCACATGCCTATGGGGGAGGGGAGCACACCATGATTGGCAGCCCCACTAGAAACATGTGGAAAAAGAGGATAGTTCCTACAAAGGAAATAAGATGATAAGAATACAGAAACACCAGGTAGCTTATATTATTTCCCCGTGCAGAAAAATCACAATGAGTCAAGATGCCCTGTGGTTAAGGGCAGTCAGTGTTGTAAGCGACGGTTTAACACGTGCTCAAGGGGAAATGCCTACATGGTTATATTCAGACCTCTTGTTAAAGCTAGCCCCACATACACCCGAGTCCTCTCTCTCCATTCGAGGGGACTTACAAGTGGTGAGGATTCTGGGATGACATGTGGTCCAAAGATGACGGTCACTGGGTGATCTACACAGCGGGCAGCTCAGCACTGAGTCCATTCCTCTTCTCACCCTTATGCTCATGCAGGACTGGCTACAGGAAATTAGCAGGGCTCAGTGCCAAATGAAAGTACGAGGCCCCTTATTCAAAATTATTAAGAATTGCAAGATGGCGACAGCAGTGCATCAAACCAATCACAGGGACCCTCCGAGCGCAGGACCTGTGCCGCTACCCAGGTCACATGCTCATGTCACCAGTCCTGTCCTCAATACATAAATTTTTTCTTCCTTTTCCCACCTAGCGGACTTTAGTACCTCCTCCCCTCTCCTCCGAGCCACCCTACACCCTCTCTTCCATTGCTCCCTCCTTATCTGGAATTGAAAACTAAAATAAGAAACAAAAAACCAAATGATCAAAAAACCCACCTTCCTCTGCAAGCTCAAACCCAAGTATCTCTGAGTCTGGAGAACTCTGTGAGGAGAAACAGATTCACACTCTTAAGAGTGTGTCTGGCGGTGTTTACCCTCATCCTTGCTCAGAAACAGCCCCAGAATTCTTTGCGGGGCTTGCGTTGAAGACAACGAAGAGAGTAGCTTCTGGGATGGAGCCCCCATCACCAGGGTTGTCACCACTTGATGGTGTTTAATAATAACTATTTCCATTTATTGAGGCCTTACTATTTGACAATCACTGCCCTAGAATCTTTATACACATGTGTGCCTTTCCATCTTCACACCAAGCCAGCAGAAAGACCTTCTGTCCCATTTCTCAAGAAAAAACAGATGCCAACAGATATTTAGTAAATCATTCAAAGTCAGACAGCTACTAAGTGGAAGAGCTAGAATTTGAATCCAGATCTGGTAGAGGGCAGAGTTCCTGCTTCTTCTGCTGCAGCAAACAACATGTGATCATTCCATTTCTAACCCCACAGAGTCCTAGAGACCCCTTACAGGACAAATGAAGGCATTATTATCATACGCTGCATTTTTATGCCTTTGCAATGCTCAGATTCTGTTAAAATTGATCAACCTTGAAGGTCATGATGGGAAGGAAAAAAAAAAAAAAACAAAGATAGGCCAACAAACGTACCTTTGGTGGGAGTTGATGCCAAACCCTACCTGACTACCCATTGTTCTAGATATCTGTCGGTTCTGAGTTCAGATCAATGAAGCTCGAGCCACTAATCTTACTGAGTAAACCACATGGGTGATCAGTAGAAATGAGTAAGTGCAAACCATGGGTTGGAGATTGTTTTAGAATGCTAGATAAGGGAATGCACTAAAACAGTGGAAACTTTCCCAGCTCTTCCTAAAACATTGCTTGGATCATTTATTCCACAAAGTGCATTGAGCATGAATTTCTATGAGCCAGCGCTGTCCTGGGTGTGGGGAATGGGGAATATAAGCCATGCCAGTGCTCAGCTCGGAAGCTTCTGTGCCCCCATTGCCCAGCACTCAAGACTTTTGCAGGCTTCACCCCTCTTGTAGAGGGAATGCATGGAAACTTGGAGAAGGGGAGGGATCATACTGGGGAGAGCTGACTTAAAAGAGCGGTGCCAGGCGTTGGGAAGGGGGAAGTGTCTCTTGACTGTCATACCTTGAGTTAACAGTGATTTCTCTTTGTGGCTGGGTAACTTCACTGGGGACCACACTTTGCCTCCCTGACCACCAGACCTCCCTGATGAGGGGGCAGGTCCCCCACCACCCCCACCACAGTCTCAGAGAAGATGGCATCCAATATCCAAGCATGCACCCCTCAATCCTCATTTTGGGGTAAGTTCAGCCAATAATTCTAGGACTTTCCCCTGGATCTGGGGTGACCCAGAGAGAGAGACTGTCCCTGCCCCTCAGCCCCCTCCTTCTCCAAAGAAAATGCTGCAGCGAGTAAGCATGTAATTACTGAGTGGGGCTGGTGTCGATTCCAAGTCTGCTCTCATGCTGTGGGTTCAGCCAGCTGCTCAGAAAGAGCCCCCTGTACCCACCACCCACATTCAAGTCTTGCATATGATCCTCATTAGGCACATCTGAGCCTCCTACCAAGGCCTCCCACCCAAACTTATAGGGCTCAGGCCCTTTCTTGTCTCAGACAGATCATCTTCACTTGTCAAGACCTTTTGATGTAACTATGTCAACTGTGAAACCATAGCAAACTTGTCACTTATATAGACGATGATTCGGTTGTGTAAGACAAACAAGGTTCTTTGTTTCATGATCCTTCTCATCTGCTCTGAAATGCCCTTCCTGGTTCAAGCAACTTGCCCGTTAAAGATAACTCAATCTCCTCTGATTTAAAAGTCTTTTTCCAGGAAGTAGAACTAACAGAACTCTCCCTCAGCTCAAGGAGTGTCCCCTTCCAGAGATGGATGAAGGGAACATGTAAGAATCCCTGGGGCATTCTGGGAAGACTGCTGAGTCCGTGAGACCTCAGTTGGCGGGGAGGGGTCTCATCCACCTGTCTTTGCACTGGGACTGGGACAAAAGCGGAGGCCGATCCTGCACTTGCACCAGCCCTAAATTTCGTGTCTTAGCCGCTTCCCGTGCCTGACCTTCTCCTGGCCCGGCTTTGATTTGCTGTCAGCTTCTGTTCTTGCTGCCTTCTATGGAGGAATTGTGTGTCTACACTGGTCTGTGCTGGGTAGGTTCCTGGATTTCATGCTGGAATCTGTGACCAGCGATAGTGGGTCCTGCTACCATCTCCACCCTCGTGACGCTGTGGTTGCTTCTTCCCAACCCCAGGCTCCTAAAGGTTCACGGTAACCTTTGCGCCCATGGGTGGGGCGGGGGGGGGCTGTAAACCCCTGGGGGTGTGGAAGTTCTGCACCTGTCCGGGCTCTGGGAGGCTGCCCTCAAGTTCACCTCCACTCCAAGGTCTTCCCTCAGTATTTGTTAGTCTACTATTCCCATGCCACCTTGGATGTGGTGCCATGCCAAAGCAGGTTTCTCCAAGAGACCTGCAGTCTCTCTAGGCTGTATTGCAGAAAGCTGGACACCACCCCTGATTCTCTCAGATCCCCCCAAACCTCTCTGGCGATTTCTACAATGCACTTGCCCTTGCTACTTCCTCCAGGAAGTAGGGAGTGAGGGCTCTTGAATCTACTCTCTTACCTCATGTCCTCTCTCCCTCTTCTCCTTCTCCTAGCCCAACAGATGTTTTACTTATGTCTTATAGAAACCCCCTTTCATCACTGCCTCATAACTGTTTTCTTCCTGCACAGTACTTCCCAAAGTGTGGTCTCCAGACCAGCAGCATCAGCATCAACTGGCATGCGTCATCAAAAATGCAAATCCTGGCCAGGTGTGGCGGCTCACACCTGTAATCCTAGCACTCTGGGAGGCCGAGACGGGAGGATCCCTTGAGGTCAGGAGTTCAAGACCAGCCTGAGCAAGAGCGAGACCCCGTCTCTATTAAAAATAGAAAAAATTAGCCAGGTGCGGTAGTGCGTGCCTGTAGTCCCAGCTACTTGGGAGGCTGAAGCAGGAGGATTGCTTGAGCCCAGGAGTTTGAAGTTGCTGTGAGCTTGGCTGACACCATGGCACTCTAGCCTGGGTGACAGAGCAATACTCTGTCCCCCCCCAAAAAATGCAAATTCTAAGCACCCAGCCCAAACCTTCTGAATCACAACCTCTGGGGGTGGAGCCCAGTAATCTATGTTTTAATAAGCCCTCCAGGGGATTCTGATGCATACCAAGTCTGAGAACCACTGCTTTAAGTTATGAACCAATAGTTCTCCATCCTGGCTGCCTTAGAATCACCTGGGGAGCTTTTTAATAATATCTGATTTCTAAGCCCCACCACAGACTAATTCAATCAGAGGCCCATGAAGTAGCCAGTCAAATATCAGCCCAGCCAGGTCTACATCAACAGAACTATCCAACTGGCCCATAGGCACATAAGCAATAATAAATTGTTGCTATTTTAGGCAACTAAGTTTTGGAGTAGTTTGTTATACAGCAGTAGCTGACACACAGCGTCTGTGTGGACTTCTGGTGGTACACTGATTGATCTTACTTCCTCAAACTCAGCCCCCAGTTCTGTTCCATGGATGCTCTGCCAGCTGTTCCAGCCACTGGGAGCATATCCTAGCATAGGTCCCAGGCCAGACTTTCCCACTGACCCTGCTGTAGAATGCCAGAGAATAGAATCAGTCAGGAGCAGAAAGAAGCTCCAAATCAGTGCTGGCCAATAGAAACGTAATGTGAGCCACGTATTTTATTTTAAATTTTCTAGTAGCCACATTTTTTTAAAGGGGTAAATAGAAACAGTGAAATTAATTTTAATAATATATCTTATTGCATTTTGTATTTTATATTTTCTTTAATCTAGTATATCCAAAATATTTTATTATTTCAACATGTGGCACTAGGCATGCTGCAAGTGTTGACTAGCCACCTGCGGCTACCATATTCGATAGAGCAGCTCCACACATGTCCCTTCTAGAGCAATGGTGACAGCAGGCATGAATAAGAAACAGAAGTAGCAAAAGGAGATGAGCCTCTGCCAACCCCATGTCACACCAAATCTTGACCCAAGAACAATTATACCCACCATGGTGCTAGTGGTAAGACATCTGCCCATGTTGTCCTCTTGCCTGATACTTCTTCCCATTCTGCCGGACTCATCCCAAATGTCACCACCTCTGTGAAGCCTTCCTTGAATGCCCATCACACTAACTTCAGAATTCTAAAACAGTTCTTTATAGCCTATCCCAGTAACAGCTACCATTTGTTGAGCACTTACTATGTGCCAAGCACTGGGCTGAGGACTTCACTTGAATTATACCATCTGATGCCTCATGCACAACACCATGAGATAGGAATTATTATCCCTATTATACAGAGGAGGAAACTGGAGCCTCAGAGAGGTAAAGGGGCTTCCCCAGGCTTACTCAGCTAGTAAGTAGAGGAGCCAGGACTGGAATCCAGGTTGTCGGGCTCCAGAACCTATGCTTTTAATGCCTGGCCCCTTGCCAATTGAAGTGTGGTCCTTGGGCCAGCAGCATCAACATTACCTGGTAGCTTAGGAGAAATGTAGAATCTCAGGCCCTATCCCAAATCTATGGAATCAGTATCTGCATTTTTACAAGATGCCAGGTGGTTCATGGGAATATTAAATTATGAGAGGGACTGGCCAAGGCTAGCCTGTGTTTTAGTTACTTGTCTATCTATGTATGTCTCACCTCTAGGCCACCAGCCCTTCAAGGGCAAGGAATGCATTTTTTCGCCTATTTCCTGAATACCTACTGCAGAGTTTGGCACAGTAGACTGCTGGGACCAGTTACGTAGTCGAGTTCTCCTTATCCCACCCATTCATCCTTTGGAGTTTCTATAAACTAGCCCACTTCCTATTTCTTTTTCTTTAAATCTTGCCTGGGGAAAAGAACAAGAATAGTGTATTCTTGCATGGCTGTGCATGGCTAATTTAAAAACATATACGTGTGTCCTCAACAATAGCCTGTTCCACTTAAAAGTGCGAGGCCTGACAATGCCCTGGAGTACCTGGTACCTAAGATGAACTGCACCCTCTGCAGAGCTAACCCCCAAAAGCTGTTGGAAGCCAGGGCCAGGATTCAGTGCCAGTCTGATGTTTGCTTTTCAGGAAAGCATTATTTCCAAATAGAATGCATTCTGCTATTTTAGAAAGTGTGAATCTTTGGGGGCTGTTCAGCAGAGGTAGTTCCAGAATTTTTACCTGAGGGGGAGCTTAGAGTTGGTTCTCCAGTAGGAAGGAGGACTTTAAGATGAGGACTTTTAGTACCACGTCAGGATAAGAAAATGCTAGGTGACCATATTAAAGAATAAGAGGGCTAATGGAAACTGAGGAATGGAGAAGGCTAAACCCCTAAGTGCTGTCCCCATGGAGCCACCACTGGTATTCAGGTCTCACCACAAACCACTGGGAGCATGGGAACTTGGGATTCAATGTTGGTCCCAACCAAGGTAGTAGAATTTTGCATCTCAGAACATCAGAGCTGGCTGTGACATGGCAAAAGATGGGTGTTTCAGAAATATTTGCTTAAAGTAAAGTAGGGGTTAGCTTGGGTTGCAATTTTGCTCATCTCTTTGACGCTGTTGAGACCAGGGATCCAGAAATATATGAATTTTGTCCCTGTCCATCTCCTAACACCTTCCCTTCCACTCCACCCCACTCCCAAAGTTCCTTAGGGTGCCATATGCGAGGCACAGCAGCTAAATTGGAATCAAAACACTTCTTTGTTAATAGTTGACCCTGGACCCAATAGTCACCAATGTAGAGCTCCCTTGTAAAACTCTGCCTACATAAATGAATAAATAAATGACCTCTCAGGCACCATCCAATCCCCACACTTTACAGATGAGAAAGCTGAGACTCCCCAGTGGGAAAGTGTCTAGTCTAGGGTCACACAACAAGACATCGGCATAGCTGGAGCGAGAACCTGCGTTTCTGATTTCCAGTTCAGAGCTTGGTATATTCTCTTGTCAGTTGGACCAGCCTTCGGGATCCAGCCAACTGTAGAAAAGAATGAAATGGATTTAAGTGTAACGGAATCTCCTGGAAATGAAAGTAACAGTCCCACTGGCCAAAACAGAATCACCTGGCCACCTCTAGCTGCAAAGGAGTCTGGGAAGCAGGGACTGGGATTGTGGGGTTGATCGGCTTAGTGATCGACCATGATCCCAAGTCCAAGGCAAGCCCCCTCCTACCCAGAACAAATTCAGAGAAGGCAAAGAAGCAGGGGAATGGATAACTTGTAGGTAACATTGTCCAACCTAGTGATGATATCATGTTCACATAACAAAGGAAGAGCCCGATATTAATGAGCTAAAGTAGTTTGCCTGAGGTCAAAGCTCATTAATGGTCAAATTGCATTTCTACTTGATTCCGGAGTCTGAGCTCTTAGCTACAGTGGAATACTGAATTTCAGAAAGAAAACAAAAATATGGAACTCGTCAAGAAATTGAGAATCACACTTTACAAACCTATGCTAATGTTTTCCAAAGCATCTCAGTTGAATGATACTTGAAATTTATATGTATTTTTCATTCAAAGTGACAAATCATTTCTTTTAGTGGAGTCGTTTGAGACCATTCCTTCTTTACAATGGAAGCATATAGGACCATCAGGTTGTAAAATTCCAGGAGGTGCCATTCATATGGCAGCCTGTGTTAATAACACCCGCCCCCCCAGTTGCACAGTGCACAACCTGCTCAGCCATGTATGTTAAATCATGCTAAAATTTAACCTGTCTGGTCCTTGATTTCTTTATCTGCAAAATGAGCTTGTTGTTCTAGAAAGATTTGGAGGTACCTTGTGAGACCCTGTATAATACTGTGACAAACCGTAAGTATTCACACAGAAGAATAATAAATGGACAAGAACATAAAAGGGTCTTATGTCTTCACAGCAGACATTTCTCTTGCTTTGCAAGGTGAAGAATAGAAATGGTATTGAAATATCCCCCATAATACAGCCTTTTTAAAATTTTTTTGGTTATAAAATACCCTTGTCAACAATCCAGAACACTCTGGAGCTTAATTTCCTCAGGAACAAAGTATGTCCTTACACTAACATAAAAGTGTTCCCTCCTCCTTGTCAATCTAACAGTGAATAGGGCAGTGATCCTTGAAGGACACTATTTATGGGCAGCGTGCCGGCTATGAATTGGCATGACCTTTTTTCCCCATATCTGTCTACTCCCCAGAGGGAATGGCCCTCTTATTACATTTTCCCAGCCTGGAGTTTAGCTCCACAGGCAACCTCCTGTCATTTGTTTGTCTGATGGGTATTATTTCTTCTAAGAATCTAATTAGGATCTTTTAAAGAGTTCAGCCTGGGAGCGAGGGAATTAAATATGACTCAGAGTGTGTGCTGCCCAAAGCCAGGCGAAAAGTGAGACAATTATTCATTGATTTATTCATATATTTATTCAGTCCACAAGCCCTGACAAGGTACCTTTTTTTGTGCCAACCTACGCTGGGAGTGGAGTCAAGAGGGTAGAAATAAAAGATCTCTTTCCATTTCTCAGAAGAGTTTAGCTACATGTAGCAGAGAGGCTCCACTTAAAAGGAAGTAATCAAACACGTGGTACACAATGCCATCTGTCCCCGAACTCCCCTTGTGTTTTCCTCTTTTTTGGATCAAAGGAAGACTACATTTCACAGCCCCCTTGCAGCTGGGTGAGGCTATGTAACCAGTTCTAACCAACAGGCTAAAGCAGAAGTGACCAATGTATTTAAGAACCAAGGTGTAGCCTTTAGCCCTCTTTTACCTTGCTTTGGGGACCAAGAATGCAAAGCGTGAGATGCATGAACACTGGTCAGCCTGAGTCTCTGAGTGACTGTGTGGAACAGAGCCCCTCCACCCCAGCTACCCTCATTTAGGTGCTCAAAAGAATGAGAAATTCACCTTTGTTTTCTTAAGCCACTGAGATTCAGGGATTAATTTATCACCACAGCATAATTTAGACTCACCTGACTAATTTAAAGTCTTAACTTTCAAACCAGTTAAATTGATGGTGGTAGACTCAGGGAGAAAAACTAGATACCTCATTTATTTGGTAAATGTTTGCAGAGCACAAATTGTGTGTGCTGGGAGTTTCACAAATGAGTATATTCTCTGCCCTCACAGGACTCGTGATCTGATAATAACACAAGGCTGGCATGTAGTAATTGCTCAATAAATACTACTACTATAATTGCAGCTCAGGTGCAAAAAGACATTCACACATGCAATGCACTCCCATCAACACACCCAGATTATAAGAAAACCAAAACCTGTGAGGAAATAGTCAATGCCTCGGATTGTATTCTTTTTCTTTTTGCTGTGGTTCTCCTATAAGCATTTTACTACCCTGTGACAACTTAAAATAGTCATTTACAAATCTCAGAAAGTTGCCTTAAAGAAGCACATTCAACCTCACTTCCCAAAAGATTAAACTTTAAAAGAAAATCAGAGTTATTGAATGCAGTGTGGAATCCCTGATGTGATCCTGGAACAGAAAAAAAGACATCAGTGGAAAACTTGATGAAATCCGAATAAAGTCTGGAGTTGAGTAAGTAGTATTGCACCAGTGTGAATTTCTTAGTTTTGACAAATTCACCACGGTTTTGTAAAATGTCCACATTAGGATAAGTGGGTGAAGAGCATTCTGGAACTTGCTGTACTGTCTTTGCAACTTTTCGGTAAACCTATAATTATTTCAAAATAAAAAGATGGCCAGGCATGGTGGCTCACGCCTGTTATCCCAGCACTTTGGGAGGCTAAGGCAAGAGGATCCCTTGACGCCAGGAGTTCAAGACCAGCCTGGGCAATACAGCAAGACCCTGTCTCTAAAAATTTTTTTTTTTAAATTAGCTGATGTGGTGGCGCGTACCTGTCGTCCTAGCTACTCAGGAAGATTGCTTGAGCCCATGAGTTCAAGGTTACAGTGAGCTATGATCAGGCCACTGCACTCCAGCCTGTGCAACACAGGGAGACCCTGTCTCTTTAAAAAAAAATGTTTAAAATTCAATGTTAATGTTTTCCAGGTTCCTACTCCACAGATAGTGTAAGTGAGGTGAACTGGTATGTTTGTCAGAAAAAATACAGCATCACCTCCAGACTAAGCCTGGGATAGACACAGAGGCTGCAGGCATGAATATGACGTGGGCTCTGATTTCTGGCATCTCTCAGTCCAGCATGAGAAACAGACTAGAGCCTGCAGGTACAGCCCAGCCCCTGGCACAGTGCCTGGCACTAGGCTCAGTTGCTGTTTGTTGGTTGGATGAGTAGGTGCATAACCTCATTCATTCAAGATACACTTACTGAGCACCTACTGTGAGCAAGGCCCAGTTCTAGGCACTGCAGATGCAGCAGTGAACAAAACAGACCAAAAAACTCTCTCCCCTCGTGGTGCTTATATACCAGTGGTGAGGGGAAGGGGGGCAGTAAACACATAAACCAGCAAGTATATGGGTTTTCAGACAGTGGTAAGTGCTACAGAGAAAAATGAAGCAGAGGCGGGAGCTTGGGGGAAGGAGGCAAGGGGCAGTGGGGCTGGAATCTTAGAGGGTGGCCAGAGATGCTCCACTGGGTGACAGTTAAGCAAAGACCTGCAGGAGGGGAGGTGTAAAAGTGTAACTGAAGGAGTGAGTTCTCTGGCTGCCATAACAAAATATCAGACTGGGTGGCAGAACCAACAGAAATTTATTTCTCATAGTTCTCGAGGCTGGAAGTCCAAGATCAAGGTGTCAGCAGTTTTGGTGTCTCCTGAGGCCTCGCTTGTTGGCTTGGAGATGGCCACCTTCTTGCTGTGTCCTCACCTGGTCTCCCCTCGCTCCTGTGTTGTCTGTGTCCTAATCTCTTCCTATGAGGATTAGGGCCCACCCACAGGACCCCATTTTACCTTAATTACCTCTTAAAGGCCCTATCTCCAAATACAGTCAGGTTCTGAGACATTGGGGATTAGGACCTTCAACACAGGCATTTGGGGAGGACACAATTGAGTCCATAACAGTGAGTGAACAAATGATGAATCAATGAACCAGTCTGCTGCTCTGCTTCTGGGTGAGAGAGGGAAGGCAGTCAGAGAAACACAAGGACTGGAGGAACGGGGAACGAGGGGTGAGCAGCCACATCAGGAGAAAAAGCCAGGGATTTGACATGTGTTGTTTTTCAATTCCCTCTTGGCCAATTCAAAATGTGTTTTTCCCAGCTCTGGCTCTTAACTATTTCCGGAAATGGTTTTATTAACTGCTCGCCTGCGGCAGGATGCAATAGAGAAAGGCCTGAACTTAGAGCCAGAAGACGTAAGTTCTGCTCTGCTGGGTGACCTTGAGGAAGTCACTTAACCTCTCTGAGCCTCCCTTTCTTATTCTAGAAAATGGGGGTGAGAATCTTGCCCCATCACAGAACTGCTGGAGAAGTTTGGTGAGGTAATGGCAGGCAGACAAGGGCTTTGTAAACAGGGAGATGTAATATAAATAAAAGCATAAGGTATTACTGTGCAGCTTGCTGTGAAAACCACGGCAGACAGCTGATGACTGGAGCCCTCGGGCCATTCACAGGGAGCTTATTTATTAAACTCCAGCCCTTGCCCTCTTTGGTTCCCTCCAGCCCTGCAGGATAATCAGAGAGCTGGGGAAGTCGGGGCTGGGGAGAAGAAAGGCTAAAAAAGATAGAGTCCACCCGAGGCACAGAGCTGGCAATTCCTGCCTCATCAAGGATTCTCTCTGACACTGGGCACCTGACACTGACACTGATGGGAGCTGACATTAGGGGCACCCGCCTCACCAGGCTCTGTGCTAAGCCTTCCCCAGGCATCAACTTGCTGAGGTTGAGGCTATGATGTACCCATTTTGCAGGTGAAGAAACTGAGGCTTAGAGGCGTTAAGTAGTTGCCAGGGTCCCATGGCTATTAAGAGGCAGAATTGAGCCCAAATCTGTCAGCTACTCTCTGAACCTTAACCTACACCCCCCCCATAATTCCTCAAAATGTCCTGCAGTGTGCCTGGCACTTGGTAGGTGCTAAACATATTTAAGGTCTCTCAATTTTCTAGTTTGAACCCCAGCTCTGGCACTTCCCAGCTGTGTGAACTTGGACAACTTAATTTACCCTCCCGGAGGACAGTAATCCCTCCCATGCCTACCTATCAACTCAGCTACTTGCCAAGTGTGAGTTGGGGGTTGTTACTTAACCTCTCTGAACCTCAGTTCCCTCGGCTGTAAAATGGGATAATAACAGTCCATATTCCAAATGTAAAGCACACAGCCTAGTACCGGGCACGTAGTAAGTGGTCAACCAGGTGGCTGGCATTTTATGATAACAACAACACAGCCTCTATACCCCATCCAGGACAAGCCAGAGGATCAGAGATAAAAACACAGACTGCAAGGATAAATTTAAAATGTTCACATCCTCCTGCTTTCAGAAGTTAGGATCAAGAAAATAATTATCTCAGCAAAAGACGTGTAGTTTTCCTTCGATTAGAAAACAAGAAATTGTGTGATGCATTGTGTTTCTCTTATTGCTCTGCCAGAAAGCTCAGAGCAAACTAATTCTTATTAATAGCAACTGCAGGAATCTGAGTTTAGCCTTCCTTGATGGGATATGTACTTTCAAATTTCTGTTCTATTGACTTTATTGTTCCTGTAACATTTAGAGTTAACTTTAAAGAAATTGTTAATCCAGATGCTTGAAAAACAGATGAGGTAAAAATGATCAATACATATTATGTAGTCATAGTTTAAAGTAGGGCATCTGACATCAAAGCATTACCGGTTACTTGAATTTTAGACAAAGATAAAAGGCACCCAGATGCCAGAGATTAATTTCAGATGAGATCGGACATGTTCAGGGTGGTATGGCCATAGACGGAGATTAATTTCCAGGTTGAATTAGTTCACATGAAACATTTAGGGGAAAAAATAAATTGTAAATCCTCCCCGGAGCTGCCCAGTCCTGTTTGCAGGCAAAAAGGAGTTCAGCGCTAGGTCCTCTGGGCCCCACCCAGGCTGACACTTAGCTTTTTTGAGCCCCAGCTGGCACAGGAACGGAGGCCTGCCCCATTTTCCCATGCGGGAGGGATTTCCTGTTTGTCTTTCCAGATCATGTGTCCACATGCACAAGACGTGAGTCTGGGGCAGAAGCCAAGATGACAGGGGCTATTTCTGTAAGCCGATTCCATGTTAAACATGCAGGGAGTGAAAGAAGTTTACATTTAAATTAAGTTTCAGTCATGTTCCCACTGTCTGGGGTCTCCAGAAAAAGTGTGTGTGTGTGTGTGTGTGTGTGTAGGAAAGTGTGTGTATGCGCTTATATCCATATGTGATATTCTCTCTAAATACTGTAGTGTTACAAGGGTTTTCATTTTGGTGCTGGTGCAATGGCCAAAAGATTGGAAACAATATAGTGAATCACTGGGAACTGGTAAAATGATACGTTCACGTGCTGGGGAAGAATGCAGACATTACCCAAGAAGGACACAACCACTTTGGAAAATAGTTTGGCAGTGTCCAGTAACGCTGAACACACATCTGGCATGCGGTTTCTCTGGCACTCTTACAATAAAACCCAAAGTTTTATAGTCTACAACAGGGTTTCTCAATCAGGCGCTGTTGACATTTGGGGACAGATCTGCTTTTGTTGTGAGGGACTGTCCTGTGCGTTGTAGGACGTTTGGCAGCATCCCTGGCCTCTACCACCTTGATGCCAGTAGCAGCCCCCTCTGCAAGTTGTGACAACCTGAAATGTATCTGGGTGTTGCCAAAATGTCATTACGTGCAACAACATGGATAATTATCACAAGCAATGTTTAGCCAAAGAAACCAGACACACACACACACGCACGCACACACACACACAAAGAGAACATATTTATAAATCCATTTTGGTTGGGGGAGAGAAGGAACGGGTAGGGGGCTTCCGGATTTAAGTAGTAAGTACTCAAGTGTTTTTCATACTATGAAAGTTCATTGTGCTGTTCACTTTTCTATAATTATATTATAATTCAATAAAATTTTTTAGAAAATGAAGCATATCTAGATGGCTTGCTATAGAAAGTTTTCCAATACATATGGTAAAAGAAGAAAAAGCAAGTTGAAAAATACATATGTCATGATCCCGTCTGTGTTTGTAAAGCATATACAGGAGCGTAGAGGATGCACACACACTGCTTGCTGATGGGAGTATTAATTGTTCAGCACCGCAGAGTGCCCCTGGCCCTCATAAGTAAACGCAGAAGTTTGCCCAGACCCTGCCACTCCGCTCGTCTGGCCCCCAGGGATGTACCCTAGAGAAGCTCCTGCCCGTTGCCCAGTGGGACATGTACAGGAGTGTTCACTGCAGTGCTGCCGGAATATCAAACTGAGGCTCAGAGAGGTTAAGTAACTTGCTGAAGATCACACAGCATGTGGATAGAAAAGCCAGGAGCTAATCCCAAGTTCATTTAAACTCAGAGTTTGAGCTCCTACCCACCTTACTATAGAACGGCTACCTCTGATCCCTGCTATAAGGACGGCTGGGAGGGGTGGTACAGCCAGAAACAACATGGCCAGCAAGCTCAGATTGCATCCCAAAGACTGTTCCATTGCTACTTCACTTCCCCAATGCAAAATCCTCAGGTGTTGGGGTAGGGGGCTTCCCTAGTCCACCCAGCTCATCCTGCTGGGTGTGGAACTCCCTCCTCAACCCTCACGGAGTGCTGGGGCACCCCCAGTCTCTTTCTTCTGCCGTCCCTTAGTCTTAACACCCCCTTGGACCCCAAGGGGTTGAGGATCTCACTTCTCTCCATCTGAGTTCACATCTGGATGGGGGAGGGGAGTTTTCCATGCTCAGGGTGGAAATGGGGAGGGGGTGGAAGCCTTTTCAGCGACCTCCAAAACCAGACTGCATGTACTGATGTAGTTTAGGCTCCCCCCCAAAAAACAGACCCTGAAGCAGGGGTTGGAGTGTGAGTAGTTTATTCCAGAGGCGATCCTAGGAAACACTGGGAGAAAGCAGGGAGGGAGACACAGGGAAAGGACAGCAGCCAAGAAAGGGTGTGTCACCAAGCAAGTTCCTACCGTGGGAACTCTGGGAGCCAGTGCAGAGCACGCATCCCGGAGCCATCCCACGGGAAAGCCAGGGAGCTGGGGCATTGATCCACCTGTCCCGTCTGTGGGTGTGCTTGGTGGAAGGCTGCTCCCCAGGGGCGCTAACACTCTAGCATTTCTGTCTCATCCTGCATGTGCGTGCAAAAGCCCTGGGGCCTGAGCTGCAGGTGTTCACAGGGGGCCACCCTCAGCGCAAGGAGTGAGCGCAGCATCGTTACATAGGCTGGGGGTGACCTCTGCTATCGTCTGCATCTGTCTCCTTCCCAGCCTTGAATTATACCACAAATTGTTCTCCTTTTCTTGCCTCCTCCTTAGCAGGTACCAGCCTTGGGAAATGAGGGGGCAAAGAACAAAACCCACCCTCCCATGACTGTGGGTTAACCTGGAATCCCCCCCTTTGCAGCAGGCCTGGAAGCCCCTTCCCTCAGCCCCAGCCCAGTGGGGGACTAACAGTGACAGCAGGCTCAGGCTTGACAGATCCAAGCTCTTGCATGAGGAAACCAAGGGTGCCTCTTGCCTTTGGGAAGGGAAAAGCCGGGAGTTGACTGAAGTGATCAAAGGCAGCTCTGTCCTTTAGAGATGCACTGAGCTGCTAACACTTTCCAAGAGAGAGAGATTAAATGAACATGGAAACTCTGTGCCTGGGCTGCAAAGAAAAGTCACCCACAGGGATGAACACGCCCTAGAAACTCTTGCTGGGGCCTGAGCTGTTCCCTGCTTTCTTGCCTCCTGATTTTGGATCATCCACAAAAAAAGGCAAATTCCTTCCCATAATGATGAAGGTGACGATAACATAATAATAATATGGTAAGGACTTTATATCTAGCAACTCATCTAAGCTTCCCAAAAAGCTTAAAAAGGAGGCTCTATGGTTTGCCCCATTTTTCCAGTGAGGAAACTGAGGCTCAGAGAAGATGGGTCAGGGGTGACAAACTCAAACGCCTGCAGGGGTGGCAGGCAGGCAATATAAACGGGTGAGGTGGGTGGATGTCACACATCGATTGTGTTGCGTGAGGACTGTGTGAACTGAGGATGGGGCGCTCATGCTCCATCTAAAGTGGGCAGCCCTTCCCTAGCCCCAGTCCCACTGTTGCCACATGGGAACCTGGGCCCAGTATGGCCGATCTTATTTTTCAAGTGAAGACAGAGATTTGGATTTGGATGTGACATTTTCCCATTTTTGTAAGCAGATGAATCAGTTAGGATTAAGTTCCCGTCCTAATAAAAAAAAACCTTACAACAAAATAACAGGGCTAAAATAAATGTTTATTTCTTTCACACACAAAAAAGGAGTTGGTGAATCATCAGTTCAGGGCTAGGATGAAGTCTCCATGGTGTTATCAGGAATCCAGCCTCTATCTTCCTCCTTGGCCATCCTTACCCATCATTTTCATCGTCAAGGTTACCTCATGGACCAAGATGGCTGCTGGTGCTCCGGTCATCTCTCCAAAGTGGAAAAACGAGCAACAGCCTGAGCAGATTACTTGATTTTTTTCCCTCTACACCTGGCTTCCTTAATTTACTTATATTGTCTACCAGCCTCTGTGGGCAATTGAATCTGCAGGCTTTGATGTAAAACTAGGGAGAGAAACAAAGCCAAACTCCATATTAACCTCTTGGTATGGGGTTCTGCCTCACTCACAGACTATCGACAGGAACTAATTGGATTCTTATATCCATGGACCTGGGATGAATCTTTCATTAGCAAAAAGTCAGGGATTAAATTTAAGAGCAACTTCTTTATGATACATTGAAAAACTTTGCCATGGTATTTTGCAGCTCCTCCGATCAAGAAATTGACTCCTTCTACCACTGGCTTGGCCACATGACTTTCTTTAACCAATAGAATGTGGCAGGAATGATGCGTGAGTTCTGGAGCCTCAAGCGGTCTTGCAGCTTCCACCCTTATCCTCTTAAAACCCAGAGATGGGCTGGGTGCAGTGGCTCACACCTGCAATCCCAGAACTTTGGGAGGCTAAGGCAGGAGGATCACTTGAGGCCAGGAGTTTGAGACCAGCCTGGGCAACATAGTGAGAACTTCTCTCTACCAAAAAAAAAAGCTGGGCATGGTGACACGTACTTGTAGTCCTAGCAACTCAGGAGGGTGAGGCGAGAGGACTGTTTGAGCCCAGGAGTTTGAGGTTGCAGTGAGCTATGATGACGCCACTGCACTCTAGCCCAGGAGACAGAGTGAGACCCAGTCTCAAAAACAAACAAACAAACAAATAAAAAACCCCAGAGATTTCCATGCTTCAAAGAAGCCCAGGATGAAAGACAATGTGAAGAGAGGCCCAGCCACCCCAGCTGTCCCAGACAAGCCCAAGCCCAGTGCACCTGCCAGCTGAAGGTGGCTGCATGAGTAAGCCCAGGTAAGAACAGCAGAAAAACTGCCTGGTCAATCCATGGGTTTGTGAAAAATAAAAAATGGTCATTGTTTTAAGTTACTACATTTTGGGCCGATTTGTCAGGCAGCAATAGCTAGCTGATACGCTCTTCATCTCTGTCTGCCTTCCTGTCCTAGATCCTTGTAGGGGTCTATAGCTTTGACCATGGCCCTGGGATGAGATATTTAATCCTCTGCCATCCCCCAGCTTGGAGCCTTGAACCTGGTTGCTTCCCACTGCCAGCCCTCCTCAGACCCTACCCTTTGACCACGGTCCCCTCCTCTGACCATTATTTGTATGGGTTTGCTAGGGCTGCCATAACAAAATACCACAGGCAGGGTGCTTAGACAACAGAAATTTATTTTCTGACAGTTCTGGAGCCTGGAAGTCCAAGATCAAGGTGCAGGCAGGTTGATTTCTCCTGAGGCCTCTCTCTTTGGTGTGCAGGTGGCCACCTTCTCTCTGTGTCGTCACTTGGCTTTTCCTCTGTGCGTGCCCTGTATCTGGTGTCTTTTCTTATAAGGACACCAATCACATTGGGCCCCACCCCAATGGCCTCGTTTTAATTTAATCACCTATTTAAAGACCTTATTTCCAAACACCCAAATGCGGTTACATTCTAAGGTTCTGAAGCTTAGGGCTTCAACATATTAACCAGGGGGAGAAGACACAATTCAGCCCATAATACTGTTCATCTCCACCACTCCCCTGCAGGCTCCTTAAGGGTGGAACTCATGTCTGGTCCAAGAAAGTATTGTGTTTTTTTATAGCTGAGCACATGTACCATTCATAGAACATGGGACATAGATGTTTTCTTTAATAGGTGTTTATTTTTAATGTATTAGAAAAATATATAAAACTTGCACATTAAACCAATAATTTCACAGATACTGTTTGAAATGAGGCTAGAGGGGGGAAAAGCAATTGTCTTAGTCCATTCGAGCTTCTGTAGCAAAATACCCTAAACTGGGTAGCTTATAAACACAGAAATTTATTTCTCATAGTTCTGAAGTCTGGGAAATCTAAGATCAAGCAAGGTGCCAGCAGATTTGGTGGGCTGAGGGCCACTTCTTGGTTCATAGATGGCCATCTTCTCACTGTGTCCTCACAGGGCAGAAGGGGCAAAGGAGCTCTCTAGGGCCTCTTTTAGAAGGGCACTAATCCCATTTATGAGTGCTCCTCCCTTGTGACATAATCACCTCCAAAGGCCCCACCGCCTAGTACCATGACCTTGGGGATTAGGTTTCAGCATATGAATTTTGGCGGGGGAGGGAACACAAACATTCTGTCTGTGGCAGCAGTGTTAAGATAAAAGATTAAACAAATTGTTTTGCAGGAGGTGCAGTGATGTAGCAAGACTATGAAAGTGGTACCTCAAGGGCTGGAGTTGGGGAAACCCAGTGCTAAGAGCCAGCTCTGAAGTCAGATGAACCTGAACTCCTTTCGTGGAGCTCCCGCTCATTAGCTGTATGACCTTGGGCAAGTGATTCAACCTTTCAGGGCTTCATTTCCTTAACTATAATGAGGATTCTAAATACACCAGCCCCATACAGTTGTTCCCAGCATCACGTCAGCTTTGTGATGAAGAGCACGTGGCTCTGGCATCAGAACACTCGGACACCAGTCCTGGCTCTGCTGCTCATTGGCTGTGTGACCTTGGGCAAGTTACTTTACCTCTCTGAGCCTTCTTCCTTTTCTGTAAGAAGAGCATAGTGGTGCCTAACTGCTAGGATGGTCACAAGGATACGATGAGTTAATTCACCTTTTGAGTGATGCCTGGGTGCATAGTGAATGTTCAATTAACATCATTATGACTAGTCACTCCGAGGACTCTGGACTCCGGCTGAAATGGTCCCCACCCCCCAGAGGCCTTGAGCAGGGGCAATACCAGCTCCAGGCTGAGCTCTTTCCAACTAGGCTGATGTCAGATTGCTAAATAGGAAGTCTACATCCTGCCATTGTCCCCTACACCACGGTCTCAAGGCAGGGAGATGATGTCATGGGAATTGATGTTTTTGTCCTGAGGGGATGGGCCATGGTGGGTGGAAGAGGGGCCTTTGTAGGGCAGCCCTTCTCTTCCACTTCAGCTTGCTAAATGGGAAAGCTTTGGCCTGAGAGTCTAGGGGTGTCCAAAGATCTTCACTTCTCTCCCAGACATTTCTGTATTATTTGAACTTTTCCCAGTGAGCAGATATCACTTCTATGATCAAAAACAAACAAGAAAGCTATTTTCATTTTGAAAAATGAGTTCAGGGCTGGCTCACACCCTTTTGGATTCCCAGGGTCACTTTCTGACCCATCTAGGTCACCTGCTTGTTGGCCTGGCTCTCTCTAAAAATAATCTAGTGGAGCCAGGAGCCGCTCCTGCAGTTCCTTTATCCGCAGACTACTCTGTCTCTAAAGTGGAAAAAAATAACACTAGCCACCTTCTAGGCCCCAACAAGCCAGAGACTGTGAAGTATTTCACACAGTGCTCAACACATAATGAGCCCTTAATAAATGCCACCTTTATTATTATTAATGAGTGTTATTACGTTATGTGCCAGATACCATGCATGTTTTATTCGATCCACACAACAACCCAAGAGGGAGTTTCTATTACCATTCCCATTTTACAGAGGAGGAAACTGAGGCTCAGAGAGGTAAAGGAACTTCCCCAAGGTTCTGAAGTCAAACCACATTGCATTCTTCTGCCTGGCATGTCCTTTCTCCCGACTTCCCCCAGTCTGATGTCACCTTGATGGGTGGCTTCACTCATCTGCTCCTTCCCTGAGCGGCTCCTCCTTGGGCTGATTCTCTCTCACCTGGCTGAGGGCTTCCCCTGGCCTCACAATGGAATCACCTGGGGAGCTTTGAAAACTCCTGGTGCCTCAGCTGCACCTCAATCAATTATATCAGACTCGGGGTATAATAGTAACTTGGGGTGTGACAAGGGTAATACTCCCCAGGTGATTCCAAGTGCAGCCAAGATTGTGAACAGAAGTTGTCGAGTTATTTGCAGGCCTGTCTTAACTTTCTTACAAGATGGGCCAAGGTAGAGTGACCAGCAGTCTGGTTTGCCCAGGACTAAGGAAGCTCTGAGAACCTGGGACTTTCAGTGCTAAACCTGAAAAGTGCTGGGCAAACTGAGGCATGTCAGTCACCTTGGCTGAAGCCAGGTCCCCCTGGAAGCAAAACCAAATGTCTCCAGGTGCCAGGTCAGTAACTAAATGTGGGGAGTAGCCAGTGGAAGGCACTAGGAGACAGCTTTTAAGAGCAGACAGTGAAAAGTCCATGTCCTGCCTAGGGCCTTCAAATATAATTTATTGTATATGTTCAAAAACCTAGAAGAAAGGATTTTGAATGTTCCCAACACAAAGAAATGCTAAATATTTGAGATGATGGATATCCTAATTTCCCTGATTTGATCATTACACATTGTATTCATGCATCAACATATCACTCTATACTCCACAATTATTGTCAACTAAAAATAAATAGGGAAAAGTTCTATTGAAATAAACATAATAGTGCTGTGCTATCAAAGCAGACCCACTCGTTTTGAACTTCCAGCAGACAACCTTCAACTTCTGCTGTACAGCCCCCAGAAGAGTCACCTTCCTACAGTAGGGTCTCCATGCACCAGTGGTTCCCAAGCCCAGTGGCACATTAGAATCACCTGGGAGTTTGAAAAATACTGATAAACAGGCCCCAGCCCAGACCAATTGAATCCCAGTTTCTGGGGCTGGGGCCCCGGCAGTGTTTTTTAAAATCTCCCCAGGTCACTGTAATGTCCACTAGGGCTGAAGACAGCTGTGATGGACAATCTCCAGATGGAGGAGGAGAGGTGGATGTGTCTTCTCTCCTTCTTGTGTGTCTCTTTCTGAGCCCCTGGTGTTGACTCATAAACTTTGGAGAACATTTCTGTTCTCCCTGCTTTGTGCAGCCTCTAATAAAATATGGCTGGGCACAGTGGCTCATGCCTGTAATCCCAGCACTTTGGGAGGCCGAGGCAGGAGGATTGCTTGAGGCCAGGAGTTCAAGACCAGCCTGGGCAAAATAGTGACACCTCATCTCTAAAAAAAAAAAATTTTTTTTTAAAGATTAGCCAGGCATGGTGATGCACGCCTGTAGTCCCAGCTACTCAGGAGGCTGAGGCAGGAGGGTTGCTTGAGGCAGGAGGGTTGCTTGAGCCAAGAAGTTCAAGGCTGCAGTGAGCTATGATCATGCCACTGCACTCCAGCCTGGACAACAAAGCAAGACCCCATCTCTAAAGAAAAAAAAAATCAATACTGAATAGGTGCTTCCAACACGTTCATTCATCAGGCACCACTGAGACTCTGAATGCTGGGAGGTCCACATGCACTCCCAGCTCAATGGCTGCTCTGCTGTGTGAGTCTGAGCAACATGCTTAACATTTCTGTGCCTCTATGATGTCCTCCACATCCAACATCAATAAGGAATCGAACACTGAGGCACCTGGGTCTCAAGTCCTATGGCCGTTCCAAGTGGGCTGGGGATCCAGGGTCCCACCCCAAAGGGCCTCGGCAGTGTAGAGAGATTTAGCACAAGGGTGGGAAAGCAGCAGGGGTTTCCAGCCTCAGGAGGGTGTCCTGTGCAAAAGGGAGTAGGAAAGGCTCGTCCAAGCCATTGGAGGACGTCGCTGTGGTCAGTGGAGAGGGAGGGACGGTGTGTGCACCTGTGCGAGTATGAACATGAGAGTGGGGGTGTCCGTGAGGGTGTGCATGCTGGTAGCCTGTGTGTACATGAAGTGGAGCATGATATGTGAATGTTTCTGTGCTAATATGAATTCGTGCGTATGTGAACTTGCATGAGAATTTGGTGCACATATGAGGATGTACACGTGACTATGTAAGTGCATGTATGTACGGGAATTATGGCTGTGTGTGTTGGATGTGTGCATAATGTGTGAATATGTATGCATGTGCATATTTGTGTGAGTGACTGTGTATGAGAGTGTGTGTGTTACTACTGGGTGTTGCTGGGCAAGATATTTAACCCTCAGTGCCCTAGTTTCTTCATCTCTAGAATGAAGGTAGCGCTTACTGTGGTGGATTAAAGGTGGCTGTAAATTCTGGCCACTCCGTGAAGTCAACGTCCCTCCCCTTGAACCCGGGCTGGACCTGTAATTTGTCCTGACTAATAGGATCTGGGCCTTAGGAGATCTGCAGTTCCTCATCTACACGCGAGAACATTTTTCTTGGAACCTAGTGGCCGTGCTGTGGAAGATAGAGTCAAATGGTGAGGTCATGTGGAAGAAACCGAGGCACGCGGTTTTTGGCCCTATCCCAGTTGAGCCTCAGATGACCGTAGTCTCAGCCACTATCACAAGGAACAGAACTGCCCCGCTGAACTCAGTCAACACCGAATTGTGGCAGATAATGATAGTGGGTGGCGGTTGTTTTTAAGACATTAAGTGTTAGAGTGGTTAGGTACGCAGCAATAGGTAACTGATACCTCGTAGAGTTTTTAAGCACTCAGAACGGGGGTCAGCAGACTTTCCCCGTAAAAGGCCAGATAGTAAATATTTTAGGTTTTGTCACAATTACTGAACTCTGCTGTTGCAGTACAAAAGCAGCCACATTTACTACTGTATTGTAATGAATGAGCAGAGCTGTGTTCCAATGAGACTTTACACAAACAGGTCACAGACAGGATTCTGCCCACAGCCCTCAGTTTGCCCTGACCTAGAATACTGCCTGGAACACAGTGTTAGCTGTGAGTGAATGTGTGTGAGGTCATGAGTGTGTATGTCTATGCGTGCATGTGTGCACGTGCATGTCTACATGTGAAGCATGCATCTGAATGACTGTTGATGTGTTGGGGCTGGGGTGGCGGGACAGCGGGGTGGGAGGGGGTGGGGGTCTCTTGTTTAGTCTTTCTATCAAAGCAAAGCAAAAAGCTTGTACCTGTCAACATTTTAATGAAGCTACCCCAGGACTTCCTGCTTCTATTCTGGGGAGAAAGGGAAGCATCAGAAAAAGCCAAAAGAAGAAAGGGCCAGTGTGTCTCTGTCATTTTCTTCTGGGTTAAGACTGGGGGTAAGCCACCACTAGTGGCTGGGCTACTGTAGAGCGGAACAGCCCACACCTTCCCATCTGGTGACAGGAGGATGAAGTCAGCCCTCTGGGGGAAAGGAGGCGGGGAGGGCACGCTGTAAAATTGAAAAAGGAAGCTTTTTAGGTCCTTGTAAAGAGGGGTTGGGGGTGGAGGGAGAAAGCTCTCCCCCGGCCTGCAGTGGGTGGCTTTTCCAAGCAACTTGTAAACATCTGCCTGCTTGTTTCATTTTGATCTCCTGCTGTGGGACTCCTGAGGGGCTACTTCCTGTATGACTAACTTCCTTGGCTGGGTTTGCAAGGGCCAGAAATGCAGGGAGCATTAGTTATGGAGTCAGCAGATGTGGGTTCAACTCCCTGTTTGTACTTCCTTACTAAATGGCCTTGGGGCATATGGCCTCATCCCATAGAGCCTCAATTTCTTCCTCTGTCAAATGGGGCTGTTATTAGCACTAGCTCCTAGAACTGTTGCAATGATCAAATGAGAATCATGTGTGTCCAGCATTTGGCACAGAGCTTTGCACTTGGTAAGTGCTCTACAAGGGGACACCCTGAAACAGACCTCCATGGGCTAGTGTGCTGGGCTTCAAGATTTCAGGGAAGCCTTCCCTAATCCCCCAGGCTGCACTAAGTCCCTTTGATTTATAGTGTCACAGAAACCGGTTTCTTTCCTTCAAAGCATTTACCTCTGTTGGTTATTTAGCACTTATTGGCATGCTTATTTGACAAGCGCTGTCTCCTCCAGCAGACCATAAGCTCCAGGCAAATGAGATGGTGTCTGTTTCGGCCTGGCACAGGGTTGGCCCTCAGTGATTATTTACTGGCGCCCAATGGGGTCTTCCAAAATAAAGTTATGGTAGGACCTCTCTTTAGCATTCTGGTGTATTAGTCAGGTTAGTCTATGCCACAGTAACAAAAAACCTCAACATTTTGTTTCAGAGGCCTAACATCACAAAAGTTCATTTCTGACTCATGCAAATTCCAGTATGAGTTGGATGACTCTTGAGGGCTAGTGTTCTCTTTGCAGTGACTCAGCTCCATCTTGTGATGCCACCATCTTAACATGTGGTCTTCTTGCCTCTGCAGGACTGTGCATACATCCGCTCCCTACCCGTTGGTCAGAACAAGCCCCTTGGCCCTGCCTAACTGCAGGGTGGCTGCGAGACAAGAGGTTACTCATGGATATGCAGCAGGCAGAAGTGTCTCTGCCACATGTGGAGAAGGCTCAGAATTCATGACCGGTCTTAGGGTCTGGGTTTAGTGGCAGGAAGTCCAAATGTACTTTCAAGATTTGGAAAGTGGGGATCCATACTAATTAGATTGCTTTTGAAAACCAGGTATTTATCAGAGGAAAAAAATAATCATCACAAATCCTTTGCTTAAAATATGGAGTAGTGTTTCCAGCCTGTAGTTTCTTGCCATGCAAGATCCGGAAGGCTTCCCATCTCCAAATGTCACAACCATTTGTCTCTGTGGTTGAAATATGTTTTAATGGTTTCATTTTGATAAGGATTGATAGTCGCCCATCAGAGGCATAGCTCCTAAATTCAAGGAGACCAATAATTGAAGAAACCATGAAGATAAAAATCTTTTTGGAGATAAGGTCCTTAAAAGCTTTTAGCCTGGGTCTGGCAGGCAGTGAGACTCCCAGGGTTTTTTTCCTGGCTTTATTGGAAGGTGCCTGGATGGACTTTAATTCTTTTTAAAGAGCCAGCTCAGAGTCACTACACCCAAAGACGAGTAAGAGAGACATGGAGACAATGTGGGCAAAACCATTGAATATTCATGGAAAGAGCCGGCATTCTGAGAAGACAGGCTGTATCTGACGTGCGTTCTCTCCAGGCTGCAAGACTAAAAGAACCAGGGCACTGTCCCTCTGAATATGGAGGCTGTTCTTTGCTATGAAGTTTCAGGATGACTCTGATGCCTTTTTTTTTTCTTTTTAAATAATTGTTTCCTTCTTCTTGGGATCGGAGAAAGGGGGAACTGCCAGTGGTATTAAACCCTATGCCTGCTTAGTAATGATATTTTGCCTCGTGTCTGTCAGCTGAAGAGCTCTATCCTAGGATTTTATTTCACCACCACCACCATCACTCCATCACCTGTCTGTCTCTGCCACGAAGCAAAACCTCACACACACCAGCTGGTGGTTCCACAACAGCAGTGGACAGATCACAAGCACTGTACTAAAAGTTTCCAGAAGGGCCATCTGACCTAAGTTAGTGGTTAACAACCCTGGCCGCATTCTAAAATCGTCCAGGGAGCTCTGCACCCTCAGAATTTCTGATCTCACCCATGTAGGATGGGGTCCCAAGCACGGATATTTTTACAAAGCCCCTTTTGTATCATTATACAACCAGAATTGAGAACCACCAGCCTAAGCTTTCCGCCCAGAACTCAAGCAATGAGAATCAAACTGGGGAGAAATCTCACAAGAAGATGACACACTTTAGAAGCAAGAACAAGATATGGGGGTGGTTGATCCTCATACTGGATCTTCTCCCTTCTGCGGACAAGTACAACAAACATTCACAACTGCAGACTCATGCACAGTGCTGTAGGGAAGGAAGTTGGGTGGTAGGGAGACACTGGCAGAGTGCCTAAGGGTGACCCCGTCTTAAGAAATGGATTCACCTTCCTGTGGTCCCAAAGATGCTGGTGCACAACTCCTAAGAGAACGCAGCTAACATTTGGATAACACTTCTCAATTTCACATGCATTACTCTTTGATGCTCCCAATGAGCCTATAAAAAGAGGGATTATCACCCTCATTTTGCAAATGAGGGTACTGATGCCCAGACAAGTTAACTGACTTGCCCAAAAGAATATACCCAGTGAATGGTGGAGCTGTGACTTCAATCCTTATTATGGAGCATTTACTATATCTTAAGACTTAGACAAATATAAATTATATAATTATGGAATGATAAGTTCCCTAATTACTTCTCACTTCTTTGACATAATCTTTGGCTATTTGTTTCTGGTATTTTTGTGGCAGACTCTTATTTACCCACGAATACCCAATGTTTCTTCATATTTTGCTCAGGGTTGCCATATGCCATGTGCCAGGCTCTCTTTCCCCGCCTCCCTTGCAGCTAAGAGTGGCCACGTGATATCACTCTGGCCAATGAGATGTGAGAGGAAGTCCACTGAGTTCCGTAATCCACTCTCTTTTCTCCCTTCTTTAAATAAAGTCACAGTGCCTGGAGCTATAGTAGCCTTTGTGGGATCTTGACGTGACAAACATGAAAATAAAAGCAAAAGTACCTGGAATGGCAGAGCAAAAAGATGCCTGGGCCCTGATTCATCCCCAGTCTGCTGGCTGCCTACCTCCAGGCTTCTGGCTGCATGAGAAAAACAAGCCCCTATTTGTTTAAGTCACTATAGGTTAGGTTTTCACAAAGTGTGGCCAAATGTATTCCTAACTAATACAATTTCCTACATGCTCTTCATTGCTCTTCTTTGCCTTTAAAATTGAACACACCGCCTACCTCCTTACCACCAGTAAGCATGAGACAGGCTGTGGCTTAGCCACACTGGGCACAACGAATCATCATCCCCCTTGTATAACCTTTGAGACCTGTGGTGACCTTGTCATCAAATCAGCACATTCATTTTCTCAGCTTCCATTTGTTTTTATAAGATAAGGCAAATACAGGAACATATTCAAACAGCTGTGTAAACATTCTGCACAGAGATGGCGACAGTGCCACAACTCCACCATTGAATGGGGGACCAAGCACCCCACAGTGCCTCAGTTGATGAGGGAAACCTGGATTCACTCTGGTGAAGGTGGTTTTGACTTTTATACAGCCAGGCACCTGAATAAAAGTCTGGCTGTTTGAAAGTCAAATGTACAGAAGTCAAGGACTGCCTGTATTTACTCCAGCGGCAGCCTTTGTATGCCAGATTTTCCTAAGCATCCAAGTCAGTTCATTATTGCTGAACAACAAGCTACCACTAACTCAGTGGCTTGAATCAGTGGTATCCATCTCTGTGGTGTTTTTTATTGCTTAGCATCTAGGCCCAGCAGGCTGGTTCTGCGGAACTGGGGCAGGATCGGCTAGTCTTGGCTGGGCTTGCTCAGGTGTTTCCACCAGTCAGTCGTCAGGTGGGTTGCGGGGGTGGGGAGAGGGTAGAGAGGCTGGCCTGGGATGGCCTCACTCACATGTCTCACAGTTGGCTGGCTGTCAGCTCTGGGGACAGGGTTGATTGAGCCATGTGACCGCTCATGCCCCAGCAGTCTACTTGTTCCCACGGCCTTGTTCCCTCAGCCTTCCAAGAGAACAATAAGGAACAGACAAGGATTCTTGAAGCCATGGAACTAGCACCATGTCCCTTCCACCGCGTTCTATTGACTAAAGAAAGTCAGAAAGCCATTCCAGATTCAAGGGGTAAACAAAAAGGCTCCCCTTCTTGATGAGGAAGACTGCAAAGTCACTTTGCAAAGGGCACAGGTATAGGAAGGGTTGGAGAAAAGGGACAATTTTTGTTAACCAGTCTACCATAGCACCCAGCGTGAAACCTTTTCATAGTGGGGAATGCCATGGGCATCAGGGAAAGAGAGGAGCAAAAGCTGGGTAGCACAGAGATGGTTACGAATGGGCAACAGGGAAGCAGACCCGCAGTGGAGAAAGAATGAGCTCGAGCAAAGCGAGCAGAGGAAGAGGTGGGAGACGCAGACCACATGAACATTCCATTCCCATAATTACTTCTACACTGACTCGTACTGGTGCTTAATATGTGCCAAGCACTCTGCATGCAAAATCTCACTTAATCCTCAGTCACTTCTATGAGCAAGGTTCCATTATTAATCCCATTTTACAGATGAAGGAATCCAGGTTCAGAGAGGATTAGGTAACCTGCAGAGAGACACACACATGGAAAGAAGTGCAGGTTGCAAGATTTGAAGACAGGTCTTGGCATGAAGGCATGCCACTGTTCTGTCTCTAACTTGTCTTGTGGCCTCTGTCACAATTACTCAACTCTGCCCCTGTAGTGTGGAAGCAGCTATAAACAGTACGTAAATGCATGGGTGGCCATGTACCAATAACACTTTATTTACAAAAATACTCAGGTGGTAGTTTGCCAACCCCTGCATAATCCATTCTCCATGTTGCAGCCAGAGTGAGTCAAACTCCACTGTGACGATGCCACTCCTTGTCTAAAGTGATTCGCTCCATGTAACCAAAACATTTGTACCCCCATAATACTCTGAAATTTAAAAAAAATAAAATAAAGTGATCTACCAGTTCCCTCGGGATCAGTCCAAACTCTAAGCATGGTCTGCAGAGGTGTGTGTGTGTGTGTTTGTGTGTGGCCCCTGAACCAGCAACATCACCGTTGCCTAGGAGCTTGATAGGCAGAATCTGAGGTCCTGCTGAATGCGAGCTTGCATTCTAACAAGACTCCCAAGTGACTTGCACACTTCAGCTTGAGAAGCTCTGGCTTCAAAACCCCTGGTGTCCCCATGCCTTCCTACCCCACCCTCCTCCCCACCACCTCTACTTTCCAGCCAAACTGGAATGTTCTCTTCACTTCTGCATTCAACATATTCTTCTCCTGCCTGACTCCCTTCACTTGGCTAATTCCAACCTATCTTTGGA
The DNA here is from genome assembly GCA_023783475.1 of Daubentonia madagascariensis. Lineage (NCBI taxonomy): Eukaryota > Metazoa > Chordata > Mammalia > Primates > Daubentoniidae > Daubentonia > Daubentonia madagascariensis. The sequence continues at coordinate 1,123,906 of JAKFHU010002505.1, read as the reverse complement.
GTCACTTCTTCCCAGTAGCCTTCCCTAAAACCCTCATGAGGTGCCCCTCTTTACAAATTTTCCCCTACCCAGCAGCCACCGCAATGTATGGAAATGGCTTCTTTACTCACCTGCCTCTCTGAGTTTGTGAGCTCATAAGAGAAAGGGCATGTCTGTCTTGCTCCCTCTGTGTGTATGTCTTCAATGCCCTGAGACAGTACTACTTGTTGAAAACTAAAGGAAACACCCCACCAACTTTCCCCTGGGCAAGTGTCCTACACAACTACTGTTTAACCAGCCTGTGGCTGCAGGTTTCCCTAAACTTCCACCTGGCCCTGAGGCTTTGAACAGCCCTACAGAGTCTCCAAGATTCCATCTCACGCTAAGCCTGGTGGTTTTTCATATTAGCAAATGTTTACCACTTCACGAGGACCCAAGGGCCTAAGAGATTTCTGGACAAAATTCTTGAGCCACAGGCCAAGACTTGAATTGTGTTTGAGCGTGGGGGAGTGAGGGGGGGAAGGGGGGCTGGGGGGTGGGGAGAAGGCTCTAGATAAGGAAAAAGACTCCCAGGGTGCACGCCTGCGGGGCAATGAACTGGCATTTTCCCCACCTGTATACAGAGCTAATTCTGTACACTTCTCCCCAGCGTTACCGCATGGCAAAAGACCCCCTACACCCAGATGCCAAAGGCCACTGAGGCTCATGCAAAGAACCACAGGAAGATGAGGGCCCTCCCCAAATCTGACATTCAGTCCAAAGGTTTCTACAAGTTCCTTTATTAATAAAGCAAAATATAAAAGAACAAGGTCCCCAAATGACCCATATGATTAAAAGTGCAAATTTACTCCAACCTGAAATAGAAAACGAATGGCAGGCCTTGACTAGGCCATGGGAATTTGGTGTGATTAAAATGCCTTTTAATCACACAATTGTAGCAGCTGAACCATATCTGATTAACTCTTTGGTCTCTGTCATTGGAACAAAACTTATGCTATGACTGCAGTCACCAGACTGCATCCTAATACACAGTTTGGGGTCAGAAGACACATTAAAAATAACAATAAAATAGGAGGAATGTTTTAAGTCAAGCAACTGAATCAAGGCACTTCCTTTTTTAAAGCGAAAGTTGCTGAAAATATTCCTGGATGTTGGGCTTTGAAAACCAGATTACAGCATATATAATTTAGCTGCATATTTTAGTATAGTCTCTCTGTGTTGTACATGATCGTACATTCTTCACTTTCAACCACCTTATACTTGCTTTATCTCCACCCAAACATGTGCTAAGTAGGCATTAAAAAATAAACAGCCATGTCTAAGTAACAGACAAACAATTTTTAAAAAACCTAACAAGCACCACAATGATAACACCGAACTTGTTTCCCTCTTGAGGGACCCTGGAAATGTTAATGAGGTTCATTTTCTCCACCCCTGGAGAGGGAGGTAACAATCTTCCTTCATGTGAGTAGGTCAAAAACCACGTTACAGAAAAAGTGACTTACTCCATGAGGTTAAAAGAGATACTTTGGAAGCACTTTAGGTTAATTCCTTCATAGTGCTACGATGTCAATTTTGGTGGGAGCCTCCGAGTCAGAAACGGATAGAGACATTCAGGAATGAAGTCTGAACAGAACAGTACAGTGTTCTTGGCAGTGGGAATAGTACAAGCCTAAGAAGTCTGCCCCCCATTCAAAACCCCAGCACTTTTTCTGGTGTTCACAGCCACCAACCATCATTGTAAGGGCATAGGCTAGGATACCACTCCCAAAAAAGTAATTTTAATATAAGAATAAATTACAAAGAAACAAGTTATTCTGCAATCCTTCCTGATTACTCATCTACAAACTCCTACAGAGCCAAGAACTTTACCCCAAATCACCAGGAAGTAAATGCCAAGAACTGGCCCCAAGGGGTTAGATGTAGGATCTGACTCAAAAGAAGCGCTCCAGGATCAAGGGTCCTTCTGGGAATTGGGAGTTAAGTGTTATCTGCGGCTGTGTTAATTCTTTTTGTTAATTTTTTTTTTTTTTTGGTTTCTACAATAAAACTTAGCTCTGAGAAAGATGATGTGAAATATCACACTCCCAACGATACATTCCACTACCACATCCATAACAAAAAATAGAACCTTATACAAACTTGGGGTTGTTAACTGCCTAAGGCAGGGGTCGCAAACTGGTGGCCCCCAGGCTCAACCACGTGGTGTTCTGGACATTTTAAACTTACTTGTTTAAAAATCAGCAAGTTTCACTTTTCCAAAAAATCCTGATTTCCCACCTCCCCGCTTTTTTCTGCATGGAGCTGAGTAACAGCTGCCCCTTTTAAGGTGGGCACAGTTCCCCCCTCCCACCTCTTCCTTTATTTACCTTCCCCCTTGCCTCTGCAGCCTGCTGAGTTTGCGACCCCCGGTTGGAAACAGCACATGCCTCAACATGCGTCTCCTAACCCAAACCTCCCTCGCAGCCCCATAGGGGTTTCACCTCGATTCCCCTCTCCCCTCTCTTCCCTCCACTTCCATCTTAAGTCCTCCTTCCTGAAGTCTTCTGATTTCTTTCGGTCCACTCGAATTCTCCCTTCTTTCGGCTTCAGTTTCATTTTGCAAAAACCATCTCTCAGCCCACGAGCATTCCAGGAAGGCTCCCAAGACTGGCCAGTGGGCGTGACTGAAGGGTGTCTCGACACAGAACGGCTGAATCATCCTCCCCAAAAACATTTTCTTCGGGCACTGGCCGGACAACTGGGGTGGTGGTGGTGGTTTTGCCTTCTTGGATGCGCATATTTGCGTGTATGAACCTCCAGTACCAAGCATACACCAAAAATGTGTACATTTCACATGAAGGACATGACGGAGCCCGAATAAAATACAGAACTGAGCTTAATTTAAGTGCCCTGGGCAACCATCACACCTGGCTAACGTGACATATTATTTCATTTGTACACAGTACATGTTTTGGCTTACTAAACATTGATCAAAATTGATCGAAATCTCTAAGTTTTGGTTACCATGTGCAGAGAACAATTGCTCAGCATGGCATTTAAATAAAACATTAATAGTTTAAAAATTCACAAATGTAATGCCCCATTAAGTAAAAAAAATAAAATTTAAAAACCTTGAGGATGGATGAGGCTTTGGGTAATTAACCTAAAAAAATAACAAGAGAACCACAAGAACAGTATGTTACCAGATTTATACTTCAAAATACTATTTTTTAAAAAAGGAACCCATTGACTCAGCTAGAAATATTTGGAAAACTCAGCTTTTAAAGCTTTATAATCCTTCCAATCGCTTCACTGTCCCCCACTCCAATGAGTACAGGGGAAATTGTGGCTGAGCATGGAAAAAAACCTATGTATGCATATATAAAAAATCTATTCTTGGCATTTATTTTAAAAACTAATTTAAAAAAATACTGTGCAGTTTCTATGCAGGAAGTTGCTGGACTGATCCCTTAGCTCAATGCAGTACCTTATGACCTAATATTGACCTCTAAAGCTAGGAATGACCTTTGTGGGGCACCGGCTGCAAGACAACATCAAAGAAACAGCACATTTGCAGCTGTTTCTCTTTCAGCCCAAGGTTGCAAAGGATATATATAAGAAGTCTATGCAGCTCTGATGAGAAGGATTCCCTGTAAATCATTTATTCACAATGATTTCCCACAGTGACCAAGTGAGTCCCCCAAAGAAAGGTTTATAGAGTTCCCTCAAAAAAGCTCAGAAATTAAACAATGGTCCTATTCACATAGTTATTTCTGCCTTTCAAGTTATACTTTTATGGGTCTAAGGAAGTACATGTCTTTGTTTAAAAAAAAAAAATCCCAGTAACACTGGGACTAGCTGCATTTCTAATCAGGCAAGCAGATGAGGGACCATCCTGAACTGCAATTGAGGGCTGTTCAAAATTTGGGAGGACAGGAAAGACTCCAGAATGGACTCCTCCTGGCTACAAAATATACCCAACCTGGTGATATTTACGCCCAAAGAGAGAAAAGAGCAGACTGCTATCAAGGGCTGTCTCCTCTGCCCACTGACCACCGAGTAACTATCTTCAAAGCATAGAGCCCAAGACACTGAACTATAACTGAAATGTTTTGTAAGACCTGTGCTCAATCAACAGCTCTAAGTTAGCCTCATGGGACCACATAAGGCTGCCTGGGCAAGGGAGAAGATGCTTCCAACCACTAATTATCACTAGCATTTTAAAAAAACCCAAAAAAAACCGGGTTGGGGGCCCCCCCAAAATTTTTTCCCCCCTTTTCCCCAAAACCCAAACCCCCCAAAAATTTTTTTTCCCCCCAAAAAATTTAAAAAAAATTTTTTTTTTTTTTCCCCCCCCCTTTTAAAAACCCAAAAAACCAATTTTTTTTTTTTTAAAAAACCCAAAAAAAAAAAAAATTTTTTTAAAATAAAAAAGGGAAAAAAAAAAAAAAAAAAAAATTTTTTTAAAAAAAAAAAAAAAAAAAAAAAAAAAAAAAAAAAAATTTTAAAAAAAAAAAAAAAAAACCCAAAAAAAAAAAAAAAAAAAAAAAAAATTTTTTTTTTTTTCCCCTTTTTTTTTTAAAAAAATTTTTTTTTTGGGAAAAATTTTCCCCCCTTTTTTTTTAAAAAAAAAAAAACCCCCTTGGGCCCCCCCCCCCCCCAAAAAAATTTGGGGGGGAAACCCCCACTGCCAATTTTTTTTTTTGGGGGGGGAACCAAAAAAACCCCCCAAAGGAAAAAAAAAAAAAAAAATTTTTTTTTTTAAACCCAAAAAAAAAAAAAAAATTTTTCCCCCTTTTTTTTTTTTCCCCCCCCCAAAAAAAAATTTTCCTTTAAAATTTGGAAAAAAAAAAAAATTTTTAAAAAAAAGGGGGGAAAACCCCTTTTGGAAAAAAAAAATTTTTTTTTCCCCCTTTTGGCCCCCAAAAATTTTCCCCCCTTTTTTCCCCAAAGGGGAAAAGGGGGGGGGGGGGGGGGGGGGGGGGGGGGGGGGGGGGGGGGGGGGGGGGGGCCCCCCCCTTTTTTAAAAAAAGGGGGGTTTTAAAAAAGGAAAAATTTTTTTTTTGGGGGGGGTTTTTTTTTTTTGGGCCCCCCCCTTTAAAAAAAAAGGGGGTTTTTTTCCCCCCCAAAAACCCCCCCTTTTAAAAAAGGGGGAAAAAAAAAATTTTTTTTGGGTTTTTTTTTAAAATTTTCACCCCCCCTTTTTTTTTTTTCCCCCCCCAAAATTTGGGGGGGGGGGGGGGGGGGGGGGGGGGGGGGGGGGGGGGGGGGGGGGGGGGGGGGGGGGGGGGGGTTTTTGGGGGGGGGGGGGGGGGGGGGGGGGGGGGTTTTTTTTTTTTTGGGGGGGGGGGGGGGGGGGGGGGGGGGGGGGGGGGGGGGGGGGGGGGGGGGGGGGGGGGGGGGGGGGGGGGGGGGGGGGGGGGGGGGAAAAAAAATTTTTGCCCGGGAAAAAATTTTTTTTTAAAAAAAAGGTTTTTAAAAATTTTCCCCCCTTTTCCAAACCCCTTTTTTAAAAAAAAAAATTTCAAAAATTTTTAAAGGAAAGGGAAATTATTTGGGGGGTTAAACCCAAAAAAAATTTTTAAAAAATTTTTTGGGGAAAAGGGGTTTTTTTTTTTAAAAAACCCCGGGGTTTTTTTTTTTAAAAAAATTTTTTTTAAAAAATTTTTCCCAAAAAAATTTCCCCCAAAAAAAAAGGGGCCCCCGGGGGTTTTTTTTCCCCCCCCGGGTTTTTCCAAAGGGGGGAAAAAAAAAAAAAAAAAATTTTTTTTAAAAACCCGGCTTTGGCCCCCAAAAAAAGCCTTTTTTTTTTAAAATTTTCCCCCCCCCCCAAGGGGGGGAAAAAAATTTGGGGGGTTCCCCCCCCTTTTGGGGCCCCCCCCCCCCCCGGGGGGGCCCCCCCAAAAAAGGGGCCCCTTTGGCCCCCCCCCCCCGGGGAAAAAACCCCGGGGGTTTTTGGGTTTCCCCCCCCCCGGGGGGTTTTTTTTTTGGGGGGCCCCCCCCCGGGGGCCCCCCCCCAAAAAAAGGGGGAAAAAAGGGCCCCCCGGGGCACCCCCCCAAACCCGGGACCCCCCCAAACCCCCTTCCAGTTGTGGATAAAGGATAAAGATTCAGATTATTTTTTAAAAGACAATCGGGAACCCAGTACCTAGCAAGTAGTTATGTCAAAAACATTAATTTTTTAAAAAATTTTTGGGCAGACAGATCTGTGTCTAAAAACTGAGAGAAGGAACTTCCCTGTGGCTAGTTTTTGCTTCCTCCTCTGGACTTGCCTAAACGCTAGATCCTTCTACAGAATCATTCCACACAAACCAACATTTGGACCAACTTTTACAGACGCTGCAGTTGCACAGCTTGCTAATAGCCTTTCCAGAGTTTTCCATAGCTTGCCCAGGACACACTGGTGGGTGTGAAGAAGATGCCATAACTATACAGGATTGTCAGCCGGGGGTGACATCTAAGCCACCAAAGCTTGTGGCATCCTCCAAATCTAATGCCTTCTGCAATCTAGCCTTTAACTGGTTTCATTGCCATCCCCACCCCCACTCGGTGGGAGAGATTTTAGGAGCATCTGGCTAGGTGTGGTGCTTCCAGGGTTTACGGTTCCCCTTCAGGCAACCCCTGGGTGCGCTGACTCCCGGGTGGGGGGCACCTGGCAAGGTAGCGGGGACCCCCATAGGCCCGGAGAAGCTGGGGTAGCCTTCGCCACGTGGACAGCAACCGCACTGCTGCAAGTTCCCGGGACTGCCCGTCAAAAGCAGCCAGGAGGTCAACTGGGGTGGCTTCACGCAGTACTTTGGGCAGGGGGCCCACCTCGGCAGCAGCTCCACCAGGGCCCAGGACGCAGTGGAAGAGCGTATGACGTCGCAACAGGCAGTCCCTGAGGAACTGCACCAATTCCTCCAAGCACTGGCCGAGGTGTGCCTCGTCCCAGCCTTGTGCAGGGCCCCCCTTGCGCAGCAGCACCGCCAGCAATGCTGTCTTGAGCACGTACGAGGACAGGATGCGTCCCCACTGGGTGGCGGCCGCTGGGTCCAGCCCACGGGCGCCCAGGTCTCGCAGAGCCTTAAGCAACTGCAAGCACTTGAGGTAGCAGGCACCTGGAGGCGCCCGTTCCTGCAGCCAGCTCAGCAGCTTCTGCTCCTGGCGCGCCGTGTTCACACCCCACAGTGCCTCGGTGCGCAGGCCCCCCGGGAGCTCCGACAGGGGCCCAACGGGCAAGGGTGGCGGTAGTGGCGCCACAAGGAAGACCCCGTCTCCCAGATGGACAGCGGGGATGAGACGCACCGCCATGGAAAGGCGGCAGCAGCCGTAGTCCGTACGGCAGGGCAGGATGTGTAGAGTGGGGGGCTGCTCCAGGCCACCGGGGGTCAGGCTGACCCGACAGCTCCCCTCCAGGCTGTAGCGCACGGTGGCCAGCGAGCGCTGCAGATGCGACTGGAACCAGCGCAGTACCAGAGTGGCAGAGAGGTGGCGCCGCCCGCGCACATCTACGCAGAAGCCATCAGCGAAGGGTTTGCATTCCTTAAGCCAGTGGCCCCCCGAGGACCCCGACGGCGATGGCGAGGGGGGTGCCTTGAGGGCGCAAACGAAGCAGCCGCGGAAGGCTGGGGCCAGCGCTGGCTCGGCGCCCAGGCTCCGCGGCTCCAGCGCCACCAGCGGCGGCAGGCGCAGCGGCACCAGCACGTCGAAGCCGTCGGGCCGGCGGATTTTATGCTGCTCGTAGGCGCTGCCCACCTGGATGAAGTCTCCGCGGAAGGCCAAGGCCAGCGCTCCCCCTGGAATGGGGCCTGGAGACCCCCGGGCGCGGCCAGCCCGCACCAGCTCGCCCACGATACGGCTCACGTGGGCCTTGCTGTGACCCAGCACGTGCGGAGACAGGCGCACCTCGTGCTCGTAGTAACTCTCCAGCAAGATGCTGAGGCCCGGCTCTCGCAAGGATCTCGGAGAGAAGGCGGAGTGGCCCCCCAGGCGGGGAGACGCGGGCAGGAAGCGCTGCCGCACAGCGTGGCGACAGCGCAGGAGGACATAGCCGAGGAGGAGCAGGGCGGCCGCTTTGAGCAGCGGGAAGCCGCCGTCCGCGCCGTCCGGGGACTCGGCCCGGGCGCCCCCGCTTCCCCGCAGGACGTGGTAGAGGCACACGAGGGCGGTGCACAGGCCGGTCACCAGGGGCCAGAAGACGCGCAGATTGAGCGTGTAGTGCACCGACATGCCGGGCGCCCGGGGCCGCGGCGGCCGAGCAGCCCAGGGCGAGAGCCCCGGCGGCGCCCCCGGCCCAGCATGCGCGCAGCGCGCGGGCGGCCCTACTGTCCCCGTCTCCTTCGCCTCGGCGGCGGCGGCTCCCCCGTCGCAGGGCCGGGGGCAGCCGCCCTCCAGCTCGGTCTCCTCTCCCAGCTCAAGCGTTCCTTCCAGCCGCGGCCCGCCCTGCGCTCCCGGGCCCCGGGCCGCGCCCTGCGCCGGCTGCGCGCTGCGCCCGGCCGGGCCGCCCTCCCCGCCCGGCGCCCCGGCGCGCCGCCCTCGGCCAGCTTCTGGCCCGGCCGGGCTCGCCTCCTACCCTGGGCGGCCCTGCTGGTTCTCCCGCCGCTCCCCTCCGCGCTCGTCCCCGTTACTCGGACCCCGGGAGCTTCCTCTTCCGAGGGGAGGCGAGGCCGCGCCAGCTAAGCGGGGAGGAAATGCCGAACGAAGTCTGGAGCCGAGCGCGGGCGGGGTCGGCCCCCTCCCGGCCTCCGCCTTAAAGCGACGCGGGGCGGCGGGAGGGACTTCAGGACGCGCTTGGGACTGGCCTCCCGCGGGCCAGCCCCATCCTCCCGCCCCGAAGGCAGAACTGAGAAGGCCCGATTCCGGGGCGGTGGCCTCGTCCAGGGAGCCTCTGGAGTTGTGCTCCCATGAAGTTACGCTGGGAAGTTGGAAAGGAGGAGCGCGCACGGCCGGACTGCCCAAGCCTCCCCGCCCCCACAAGCCTTGGTGGCGTGGCAGGGCCTGGGACGGAAGTGGCCCCTGCTGCTGGCCTTTCTTCAAACTGATATTCACTGGGCACCTACTATGGACCAGGCAGGGGACACGGTGTTGGGGAAATCGCAGTTGATAAGGTGGACGACGTTCCTGCCCTTCGTGAAGCTTATGGCCTCGTAAAAAGGGAATTTAAAAAAGGATCCCTGAGCGAGAAAAATGCTCTGAAAGGAACAAAACCGTACGAGGGAGTGACAAGTTGGTGGCTGACCTGGGAAGCCAGAGGATCACTGAGGGGTGACATCTGGTTTGAGACCTGGATGAGGAGGAGCCTGCCTTGGGAATAATAATACTAGTTTCACAGAGGACTTAACTGTGTGCAAGTACTATTTTAATCACGTTGTACGTGTTCACTCACTCCTCACATTAATCCTATAAAATAGATACTATTATTTTCCCAGTGGAGGAAACTGAGGCACAGGCAGGTTCAGCTGGCCACCCAAGGTCATACAGCCTTTGCAGAGCTGTTCCTTGAACCCAAGCGTCTGGCTCCAAAGAAGCCAGAGGGCAAGACTCCCAGGGACCAGGGAAATGTCCCTTCTTCATCTGCTGGGAATTTTTGTGGGTCGTTTATCAGGGCCTACGCTGGAACCTCAGTCCTGGGAAGCATGTTTTGTTTCATGACAGGGAGCATTCCCTGAAATAATCTGGATTTATTTAAATAAGTGTCTTTATTCGTTCACACTCATTTTACTTGCCTTGCTCCTACTGCTGTTTAAGGAGAGCAAGGGTGAATGCATTAAAAATGCCAGAACCCAGCTGCTTGCTGTCTGGGAACCGGGACTCAGAAGATGGCTTCTGGGTTACTCCCAGGAAATCCTGGGTTGGGTTTCTGAGAGCTAAGCAGACCTGCTTTCAGATCACAACTCTGTTACTATTAGCTATGAGACCATCATCTATTAGTCAAGATTCTTCAGGTTGCAAGTGACAGAAACACAGCTCAAACTGGCTTAAGAAAAAAAAAATATTGTCATATCATGTTAACTGAGAAGTCCATGAAGGTCCTATTTCAGGTACAGCTGGATCTAGACGCTGCAATGCTATCCAGACCTGTTCCCCTCCACTGCTTAGCTCTGCTTTCTTCTAAGTGGGCTGTACTCTCTGGCAGGTCCTCTCCATATGCCCCAGCTGCTCTAGTCTCACATTATCCTCAGTGCAGAGGAAAAGAGGGACTTACTTTCCTGAAAGTTGCAGCAAATGCCATGCCTTGGGATAGTTTTGGGACATATGCTAAAAGTGGCTAAGCAAGAAAATGCACTAGTTAGCCTTCCCTGCATTGTGTCCTCCCCCACCCCCTCAAGTCCATATGTTGAACTCCTAATCCCCAATGTGACTGTATTTGAAGATAGGGCTTTTAGGCGTAATTAAAGTTAAATGAAGTCATAAAGGAAGGAGCCTAATCCAACAGGATTGGTAGCTTTATAAAAGGAAGAGAGAGATCTCTTTCTCCATGTGCTTGCATGGAGAAAGAAAGGCCATGTGAGGACATAGAAAGAAGGTGGCCCTCTGCAAGCCAGGAGGAAAGCCCTCACCAGAAGCCAAATCCTACCTGACCTTGGCTTTGGACTTTCTAGCTTCCAGAACTATGAGAAAATAAATTGCTATTCTTTAAGCCACCCGTCTGTGGTATTTGTTAAGGCAGCCTGAGCTGACTAACACAGTTTGGTACCCAACCCTGGAACCGAGAGGTGGGGTCAGCCCTGTTGAAACCGTGAGAATGTGGGGAGGGGTGTCCCCCAGGACAGTCATGGTGCTGTGGTTGGAAGAAGAGGACTAAGATATTTTGGCGTGAGGAAGTGACAGATGGCCACCTCATCTGGATAAGTCTCTTAACCTCTCTTTGTTTCAATGGCCCCATCTATAAAATGGGGTACTACTACCAGGGTGACTTATTTTTTCACTGACAGATACAGTGGTCTGCTATCTCCAACTATACAAATAAAGGTGATGCTCTAGATCAGAGGTTGGAAAACACTTTTTGTAAAGAGCCAGAGAGTAATATTTTAGGCCTGCGGGGCCATAAAATTTCTACGACAACTACTCGGGTCTGCTGTTACAGCCCTAAAGCAGCTGTATTAGATTCCTGGGGCTGGCATAACAAAGTACCACAAACTCGGTGGCTTAAAATGACAGAAATTTACTCTTTCACAGTTCTGGAGGCTAGATATCCAAAACCAAATTGTTGGCAGGCCCATGTTCCCTCCGAAAGCTCTGGAGAAGAATCCTTCCTTGGCTCTTCCTAGCTTCTGGTGGTTGCTGGCAATCCTTGGCATTCCTTGGCTTGTGGCAGCATCACTCCAATCTCTGCCTCTGTCTTCACATGGCCTGCTCCTCTGGGTCTGGGTCTTGTCCTTTTCTGTTTCTTACAAGGACATATTAATAGAACTTGCAGTTAGAACCCATCTGGGTAATCCTAACGATCTCCTCTGGAGATCCTTAATTTAAGGATCCTTAACTTAAAGATCCTTAATTATGTCTGCAAAGACCCTTTTTTCAAATGAGGTCACATTCACAGGTTCCAGGGGTTAGGACATAGACATATCTTTGGGGGAATAATTCACCCCGATACACTGAGTCAATGACATATTACTGTTACTATTTTTCCTGCCTGTAATTGGTCTCCATAGCTCATTTCCTCCAAAGAGCTCAAGATACAGGCCTCAGAATTTTGCATTTGGAAAATCTACTATATGTGTCAGAGCAAATACAAATTCATTTATTCATTAATTTATCACTCATATTTGTGGGTTCTTACCACGTGCCACACCAAGGGGAATATGAAGGAAAACACAGGGCTCTGAGCTTACAGACTAAAATGGTACTTACAGGGTGCATGGGTAGGTTAAGAAAACTGTCACTGTTTCCTAAACTTTTGACAATTATTTCATTAAAAATCTCCTTCAATGTTTAATATTTGACACAGGCCACTCCTGTTTTTTTAAATAGCTCAGCTATTAAATACACATCCCCTCCCGATGTTTCTGATATCCTGGAGGTGTGTCCCACGGAATAGTGATTAAAGGAAAAGAGAAAGAAGTGACTCATTTTCCACAGGGGGAACAGGGACGGCTCAAGGGGAGGTGACATGTGATCAGGCTCTGAAGGACAGGAAATGATAGTCCATTTGATATCACATGCCTCCTAGATGTGGCCTTTCCCCTGCAGTATCTCCTGGAATGCTCCGGACAAGCCCAATGACTCAGGTGCTATTGTTACTGCCATTTCGCATATAACACAAGTGAGGCTGAGAGAGGTTAAATATTAATAACTTATTAGAAATGACACAGCTGGCAAGTCTGACTCCAGAGCTGGGCTCTTAATCCCTGTGCTCTACTCTCTTACATTGTAAAGGGTTTTGTAGAACAGAAAGGGAGTATTCTGGAAAGGCAGGTTAATTTGTGTTCGTGTCTATCTCCCTAACCAGGTGACGAGGATCCTGAAGTCAGAGACTTTGCCATATTCATCTTAGCATCCCCAGGAGCCTGCACCGTGCCTGGTTCTTCATAGAGATTTATTGAATGAATCAAGGAATGAATGAATAGGATTTTGACCAGTGGAAATTCAGGAGACCATTCCACATGATGGAAACAAAACATGCGTATGCTTGGGGTCAAGGAGCATGTGACTGTTTGGGGGAACAGGACATGTGTCCTGTCGTTGCAGAAGTCTAGAATTTTCAAATGGGCACTGTGGCTCCACTTGCTGGCCGTTCTTTCCAGCCTTCCTCCAGGGAAACACATTCCCACATTCCTTGACACAGGGAAAGGAGCTGCCCAAGATACCTGCTTTGCTGCCGTGGCTGGAGGTTCTGAAACCCACGGCTGGAGCAGGAGCCGTGATTCTGCAGGCAGCTCCCTGGTGGGGGCAGTGGCAGCAGCTCCCTTGGCAGCCCAGTTCTGCTGTGTGACTTAGGAGTTCTTTCTGGAAGTTCTGCTCAGAGTCCTTTCCTGCAGCGTTCCCAGTGATTCTCCAACTATCTGTGATAAATGACCTTTTGCTGGTTTTTTTTCCTTTTGGTTTCCTGTTGGTTCTACTATACTATGCAAGACTGTTACACAGCTCATGCCACATGCAACTCACAACATCTACACTGGCCTATCCCCTGCTTAGAGAGACCAGCCCATCAATCACACCCTCGTGGATGTCATAGCAATGACACGTTGATGCAGATGTTTCTAAACACTCTCAAGTAACTGGACCAGGGCAGCCAGTAACAAGGAGTCCAAACACACAACTTTGCCAACAATGCCACCCAATACTGGATGGCAACCAAGTGACTCCAGCCCATTTTCTCTCTTGGGGAGTCTGAATGAATGGGACACAGAAGTCACAAGGAAGTAGAATCCAAAATTAAATAGATGCTGTAAATAAGCAGAAGCTATGCAACAGGCAAAGGCCGTGCAGCAATAGAAACCATGGCAGGTCATGGAAGAGTTGGATGAAGGAAGGAGAGCAAGAAGCTGAGTCCAAGAATGGTGGGCTATTCGAGCTGATTTGGGGGCTCAACGGCTCCTGTGGGGCCTGAATGACCGTCCAGCTTTCTTCCTGGTCTGAATGAGTAGCTGCCGCCTGGGTTCCCTGAGATCCTTACAACAATCCCTGCTGCAGTCTGAGATCGTAGGAAGGCGTCTCTTCCTTGCAACCCAGACTCGGGGGTGGTGGAAGATGAGGTGGGGAGACATGTTAGCCCAGATCCCTAGAAAACAGAACCTAAGGGTACATCTTGCCTATGAATGTTTTACTGTGGGGTGCAAGCCCAAGGATGCTTTGTAGCAAACACAGCTGGTTCCTCGGTCTTCAAAGAGTCTCCAGAGAGGCTGTACAAAGCCTCTTCATCTCTAAACAGTCAGGGAGGTAAAAGGGCAAACAATTCAGCTGCTGGCTTCTTCCTACCTCCTGTCTCTCACTGATCAAAGTGTGCCCATAGGGCATTAACTGCTGCCACTTCCTGGCCACATCATTGGCTGATGGAGAAGCCAGAGTCTCCACAGGTGCACATATGGCCAGTCTGTCCTCATCCGTTGGTACCACACAAAGAAAGTCCTTGGTCTGTGGCAGGGGTGGTGGCAGTGGGTTCTTTCCAGCTGTGAAAATGGAGTGAACCGTTGCTGGGGCTGCTCTGGGCAAGAAACAAAGCAAGTAGCCGGACGTCCAGGAGTGCGGATGGGGCTGAATGGGTCTGGGTGGCCCATCAGCTGGGGCTGGTACCAAAGGTTTCCTGGAGGAGGAGTCTGCTAAGCTGATTTTGGAGGATGGACTGATAATTGCCAGTGAAGAGGGATGGAGAAGGGCAGCTTGGGCAGCAGCCCCTTCACGTATGGAATCCTGGAGAAACAAAAGACCGTGGTTTGGAATTCAGTGGGTCCGAAGCTTGGGGGTGTGGGGAGAAATGTTGAGAGATGAGAGTGGAGGGCTGGCCACGAGGCACGTTGTGACGGAGTCTGCACCACGCTGTTTGGTTAGGACGCTGTTGACTGCAAATAACAGAAGACCCTGATTCATCTAATTTAAACAAAAGGACATTTACAACCTTACATAACAGGAAGTCTGGAGGTGGAGTGGCTCCAGGCATGCTTGATTCAATAGCTCAATCATGGCATCAGATTCCTTCCCTGTTTCTGCTCTACCATCCGCAGACTAGCTCTCCTCCTGGTTACAAAATGGCTGCCACAGATCTGGGCATCATCTGCAGACATCACAACATCCATCAGAAGATGGGCCTAGCACCATGCCGGGTACTTTACAGAGGTGGCTGTCTTTTTCTCGGGTCTCTATTTTAGAGCAAAAAATCTTTTGCAGAAATCCCATAACTTAGATACATGGTCACATGTAACAGCAAAGGAGGCTGGGAAATATAGTCACCATCCTAGATTTCATGTGTCCTGCTAAAAACAAGTGTTTTATTGCTATAAAAAAGAAAGTGAATAAATATTGGGGGACAACCAGCAGCCTTTGCCATAGTAGGCAGCTAATGGTATCTGCTCCATGAGCCATTGTTGGATCACTCCTATGCTAATTGCAATTAATTATCTGTGCAATTACTAATTAAATCTATTTTCAAATGTATTGTAAGTTGTTTTGAGAGCAGGGACCATGTCTTATAGGCGCTCAGTTACCAGTTGTCAAATGACTGACTGAACGAAAGAATGAATGAATCTTATTTCAGAAGTTCAGCAAAATAGCTCAGGATTGGTAAAGCACCTTTTACTAGAAAATGCTCTTCTCTGGTCTCCATTTTAGAGGCCAGTGTCTATATAAGAGTCATGAATAATGAAACCAACATCAGTCAAAGGACAGCTTTGGTCTGGCAGAGATGAAGGACCACAAGAGAGCTAATGAGTCTGTAATGCAATTTGGTGCCAATAAAATGGCACGATATTAAATTCAAGGCCATGAGATTTACACTATAAACTCAACACAAGTATAGACTAAGAACCCGATCCCCCACCTGCTCCAGTTCTTCTAGTTTGACTCATTTTAAGGATGCCGACTTCCCACTGACATTGTCTGGTGATGTCATGGTGAGAATTTTGACAGCCATTAAGTTTCTGGCTGGATGGCCAGTGAGGCCAAAGAGACACAGAAATGAGCGGGACATAAAACCACCAAGTCCAGAAAGCCACTGTCAACAAAGTTAACATGTCAGACATGAGGCCCCCGCTTTCTGGTCTCCTGCTAACATCGTGGTGGTAAGGGCAGCTATCTTGAGTGTTTACTAGGAGACAGGCAATGTTCTAATTAGGCACTTCATATGATTTAACTCATTCAGCCCTCATAACATTGAACAACCTTATAAAGTGGGCTCTATCTTTATTCCCATTCTGCAGATGGGGAAACTGAGATTTAGGCAAGATACATACTTTGCCTGAGATCAGATAGGCAGATTCAAACCTCTGTCTCCCACCCTGATAACCTTTAATCACCCCACACACTGCTTCAAGTAAGGTGTTTCCAAATAAATATCTGGGCTCCTGTCTGATGTTTTCCACAGTCTGGAACAAGAGGAGCAAAAATAAGATATATGAAGGGAATTTTTCTTAAAGCTCAATTTACAGTGGTATCTCCTCTTATAGGTCAGGGATGTTTCAGAGTCAACACATAGAAAATGAAAATTACATTTAGTTCAAATTACGCTTGATGTATCAGGGTAGGATTTTGGATTATACATTTGTCAAAACTCATTGAATGGTCCACTTTAGACTTGGCACATTTCATTGTGTCTAAATTTTACCTCAAAAAATCATAAGCACATATTTGATTCTGGTGAGTGACATGCATGCATGCTGAAGGGTTTAGAAGTGAAATGTACTGATCCCAGCAATTGCTTTTAAAATGTGTCAAAAAATAAGATGAATTAATGAATGGAGACAGGGATGGTTAAATGGATAGACATAAGATAAGTCCAGTTAAGTTAAATGTTAATGGTAGAATCTAGGTTGTGCGTATAGGGGTATTCATTGTACAATTCTTGCAATTTCTTTGTGTATTTGGAAACGATATTTAAGCATAATGTTGAGAGAGAATGCTCAGTTGAGCATTTGATGAAGGAGTTGGTTTGAGTTTAGGAGCCAAGTTGTGTGAATAATATGTGCCTTTGAGCACTCAGCATAACATGATTCTCAACATCGTGAGACAATGTCAGACGAGCAAAGGAGCTGGGAAATATAGTCCTAGATTCCATGTGGCCTCTAAAAGTAAGTGTTTTGTTATTATAAAAAAGAAAGAGAATAAATATTTGGAGTCATCATGTTTTTACGCTATTTAAAGCATTCTCTCCCCACCCCAAAACATTTTTGTTTGTGTAGCTGAATTCGAACAACTTAAACTTGTATATGGTGTGATTTCAATATAATTATTTCAAAATCTGTCCTTTTTGGATAATTTGCTCTGGGAAAAGCCAGCTGCCATGTTGTGAGGGCACTCAAGGAGCCCTGTGGAGAGGCCCACTTGGTAAAAACTGGGGCTTCCTGCCAACAACCAGCACTGACATGCCAGGTGCGGGGTGAGTCGCATTGAAGTGCCTCGTCTGGCTCCAGTCAAGCCTTCAGGTGATGCATCCCCAGGTGACATTACAACCTCAGGAGAGACCCTGAGCTAGAACCATTCAGTGACACTGCTTCCAGATTCCTAACCCACAAAAACTGTGTAAGATGATAAATGTTTATTGTTTTAAGAGTATGCACTTCTACTCTGTTGGACGTTAACCATTTTCTCCTGGGGAGAAATTGATATTAGTGATAGTTAAAGCAGCTTTCTTTCCTTAAGTCCTAACTTAATAAAATGAAAAGTTGGCAATTCTAGGTTAATCCCTCAAATGATTTACCTTCTGCCACTCAAATGTGGGTAGGGATTTCACCTACTTTGTTTCCTATTCTCTCTCCAGTGCCTGGCACAAGTAGTCACTCAATAAATAAATATTTGTTGAATTAATTTTACTGGCTTGGGAAATCTAAAAGATTGGGTAAAAGAAAAGGTTGCACCAAGATACCAGAAGTCACTAAGTCATTTCTGAGTACATGGATTGCTAGACAGATGCCCCTAAACTATGGCCCAGCCCCACACAGGCACCTGTGATTATGTGTCTATAGACATAGTCCTCATGGCACCCCAACCAGCGGGAACAGAACCACAGCCTGTCCAGGATCCGCTTTAGTGCAAATCAAACTCCATCAATTTCACCCCAAGGAGGGAAAGAATGGCTCTTTCATCTTCTTAAAGGCCAAGAAGACCCTGTGTGTTCTGATACACAAAAAAAGATTACTCTGCATTTGTGTCTCTCTGGTGGAGGAGGAAGAAAATAGACTCCTCAAGGAAGCCCGTGTAGCATTGGGTGAAACACAGCAGGGAGGAAGCCTCGAACCACCATTTGGGAGCACTGTTTCCCTGCACTTTGGGTGGGCATAGTGGCAAATTCTGCCACTTACTAAGACCTGATTTCTTGGCACCTGGGTGCATTCACAGCTCATGATTCAACTACACTAAGAGTTTTCCCTGAGCCCTTGCTGTGTGTCAAGCACTGTACTTTATGTATGTATTGTCACTAATACTCATGGCCAATTTTTAAGGTCGCTGTTAATATCATCATCCATTTTACAGATAGGGAAGCAGAAATTCAGAGGGATTCTAAAACCCATCCAAACAAGAGCAGATAGAACCAAAAATTAAAGTCATTTTCACCTGACTCCCACCCCAATGCCCTTACCACCACACCATGATGACTCTTTGAATCAAACATGAAAGAAGTAGCATTGTCCTTGGGTCTATTCTGCAAATGAGAACTAGACTTGAGACCATATATTCAAGCTCCCATCAATTACTAAGTGTGGCGTTAGAACACTCTAGTAGATGTCTCTTATTTCATCCTCTCCAGCATCCATTCTCCTTTCTTCTGGTGTCGGTACTCCTGATTTTGCTCTACCCCTCCCCAGCTCTCAGTTCATTTGATTTGGGTGACTCTAGCCCCGATGTTCAACTCTAGGAGAAGACACATGACCTAGGCCTGTCCAGTGAGTGTATAATATGCCCCTGCTCACTGTGAGGTTCGGAGTGGGAAGGTGATCGAAGTTGATCCAATGAGAGAGTATCAATTAGCTTTTGCTGCACAATAAACACTCTAAAGGTTAAAGACTTAAATAATGAACATTCATTATTTTTCACAATTCTGTGGATTGGCAGGGTGGTTCCCCTGGCCTGGGAAAGCTCAGCTGATCTGTGTGGTCTCCTGATGGCTTGGCTGGAGCTGAGTGGTCTAGGATGGCCTCACTCCCACATCTGGTGGTTGGTAGGCTGGTTAGTCTAGGAGGCCCATACCGAAACTTGTCTCCACTCCGTGTAATTTCTCATCTCATCATCTCATGGTAGGCCGTTCCATGCTTGTCCATGTGACAGCAGCATTGCAAGAGAGCCAGAACAAAGACTGAAAAGCCCGTTGAGCCTTGGGCTTGGAACTCACAGACTTTTCACTTTTATCACATTCTATTAATCAAAACAAGTTACAAGTCTAGCCCAGATGTAGGGACTGGAGTAATAAATTCCACCTCTCAGTGGAAGGAGCTGCAAAGAATTTGAGGCTATTTGCAATTTACTCCAGAGTCAATCCTGGGACTTTCACTGGAAAATTGAGAATGAGAAGCCCTTTTTCCATCAGGGGTGTTGGTCTGTTAAGCCTGGAGATGATGTCAGATGTAGATGTCCTGCCACCAGAGGGGAAAGTCTTGCTGGAGAGAAAAGGACCACAGAGATAGAAATTTGTTTCGCTAGAGCTCCTGGATCCAACCACACCTGAAGCTAGACTCTTTATATTTAGGTTGGTTTGAGTCTGTCCTGTAAGGCATTGGAAATGAGGGAAAGGAGGGTTTCCTTCCTTCTGAGTATCTTCTCAGGTTCCCAAAGCATCCCAAAGCCCATCCTTGGAATAGTCACAACAATCATCGTCCATAGTTGAATACTGTCCCTTGGATTGTATCTGAGCTCCTGGCCTATCTTTTGTTATCCTTTTACTGAAATAAATCATTTAGCTAGAGATGGGCATGAGAAGCAGGTTGGCAAAGAAGATAGCCCCGACATTGGGCTTCAGAAAAGATGGCAAGTTGTAACATACTAATTCAATGGTGAGCAGGTCTATCGGAACCTTTCGACCTGGAAAAGGCACCTGGTATGGAATATTGGTCACTTTTTTTTGGTGTTGTCTTAATCTCTCCATGGGCATCCAAATCTCCACCATTTGCAGTTTTCCCATTAGGGTCAAACAGAGAAGCCTCATCAACAAAATCTAACCACAATGTTTACAACTTGGTTATTTGTACCTCTAAGACCTTTCAGAAGAAAACACTTACAAATGAAAATGGAACATATGGAAATGGATGGAAATGGTTGAGATCTGGAATGTCATAATGTCATATCAGGAACACTTTTAATTTATGTGAATTCAACCATAAGTAGATGGCAGAAAGAGGGAGGAGAGAGGGGGAGAGAGAGAGAATATGGCAGTCAAAACATTTCAGTTCCCACCTGCTGGGTGTGACTAATGTTTAAAGATTTCTATTTTCCTTCAACATAGAAGGGCCCTAGAAACAACAGCTTCTTATAGAGCACAACTAGAGAAATGTAGTGATGTTTTCCAGCCCTGGGAAAAAATAAAATAGGTGTATGGAGATCCTGGGAGACAGTACAACACTGTACTTTCTAGGGAATTTAAGGGATTATTTCAAGGGCATCTTAGACAATGTGTGGTTCTCACCATCCATCCCTGCTGACCTTGGAACCTCCTCCCACCTCATCCCCACCCTGAAAGGGTTGGGGAGGAGGAACAGGTCTCGGACTCTGCAATCTTCAGTACCTCTCATCCTTTGGAATGTTTGAGTCAATTTTGCAGTTTCAAATACTCAAAATTGCAGTTTCAAATATGCCAGAGGGTATAACACCCTTTAACCAACCCATTTGAATCCATTGAAAATGTGGATGTGATTTCTAAATCCTTGAAAGCTAACCTCACGCCGGGAACTCTGGAGCAGCCCTTCCTAAACTGCCTCTCTGGCTGCCTGATTGTGCTGCAGGGTTGGTTGGTTTGAACAAGACACCTCTCTCTGCTGACAGCCGCACTGGCAGCTTCTCACCTGGCCACTTCAGGCCGCCCTGAGCCTAAGCACTTTATTTGTCGCCCTGTCTCCAGCCATCAGCTTGACAAAATGCCAAGCTGCCTTTGTGTACCTTGTGCTTGAACACAGAGGCCTTTCACTTTTCCTGCTTCGTTGGGGGCACTTTGTGAGGAAAGAAGGAGTGAATTCAGCTTTTTATAGCCCTCTCCAAAGGTCAGCCTTTCTTCTCTGGCTGTAAGTGGCCCACGACACACTGCGTGCATAAAAGGGTTGGATCATCGGCCCTGCCCTCACGTTAGGGCTGTACTGAACACATAATCTACCTCCCTTTTCTTCGACAGAACCACCTGGGGTTCAATTTGATGTGTTTAGTTTCTTACCCTGTGTGAAGGACCACCCCAACACCTGGATCCTTTAGGAGGCCTTGAACAATACCCACCTTATCATTCACCTGGGAATGCCCTGTTTGTACCATACCCAGTATGGAGCAGGTGTTCGCTTTGCATAAGTAAAAACCAAAACCTAAGCTAGGCATAGCTTGTCGTGACCACACAGAGGGACAGAAAAGGCAGGCATCCATGCTTGTTCACAGTTATTCTAACAGAACGATCCTCATCCCACTGTGTGGCTTTTGCTCACCTGATAGGTATCTGTGTGTATTATAGACAATTCATTCAATATTCACTGATTCAACAAATATTGATTGTCTTAGTCTGTTTTCTGTTGCTTATAACAGAATACCTGAAACTGGGTAATTTATAAAGAAAAGGAATTTATTTCTTACAGTTATGGAGGCTGAGAAGTCCAAGGTCAGGGGGTGCATCTGGTGAGAGCCTTCTTGCTGGTAGGGACCCTCTGCAGAGACCCCAGGCAGCACAGGGCATGACATGGTGACAGGGCTGAGTGTGCTAATGCTAGCTCAGGTCTCTCTTCTTATAAAGCCACCAGTCCCACTCCCATAATAACCCATTAATCCATTAACCCATTAATCCATGGATGGAGTAATCCATTCATGAGGATTGCCACATTGGATATTAAATTTCAACACAAGTTTTGGAGGGGACAAGCATTCAAACCATAGCACTGATCGACCACCTACTATGTGTCATACTCTGTTCTAGATGCTTGGAATATACTTAGTGACCAAAACAAAGATCTCAGCCCTCACTGATTTAACATTTAAAGCCTTGTGCCTGATAGGTGGGGTACCATAAAACTTATTGTCCAAATTCAGACACTCTTGAGGGAAAAGTGAATGCCATGGCTAATTAAGTCAGGACAACAGGCATAGACTAGGACCATCCCATCCTGGGCAAACCATACAGGGGTGTGCAGTGGTCCAAGAGCTTGCCTTGTGGTGGCCACAGGCCAACAGTTAGGTGCTTCTACAGTGGAAAGAGCATGCACTTTGGAGCTAAGCAGCACTAGGTTTGAATCCCAGCTCAGTGATTTACTAACCGGGTGTCATCAACTATTCGTCCTTCTTTTCAATCTTTGGGTTCCCTGGGTAGTAAGGATTAAGTGACATAACATATGGAAAACATCTCTCTCCACACCTGGCACATAGTAAGGGCTTCATAACTATTAGTATGGTTTCCCATGCCCGGCCCCAACATGCATACTAGATTTCGAAACTACTCTTTAACATCTAAAGCAACTTATCTGGATTTGCAAGAAACTTATATTGGTTAAATAGCTACAGGAAAATTTCTACTGGAAGAAAAGAATAATAACTCAGTGAGAAAGTCATAGTAATTAGTACACTTATTGAGGGTTTACTATAAAAGCTTAGTAGTTTTTACATTCATTGTGTCCCATAATCCTCACAACTTCCATGGAGCAAATTATATTTTTATTGACCCATTTGAGAGATAAGGAAAGTAAGGTCCAGATCAGACTTGGCAAATGTTTTCTGTAAAGGGTAAGAGAGAAAATATTTTAGGTTTTGCAGGACTGTATTGACACTACTGTTGCAGGAAGGCAGCCATAGACATGTAAACAAATGGGCTCGGCTGTGTTCCAATAAAACTTTATTTACAGAAACAGGCCATCTGGATTTGGCCCACTGGCCATAGTTTGCTGGCACCTAACCTAGAGATGTAAAACTTAGCTCATAAGGCTAGTGACATGGTGGAGGGGGGATTTGAGCTGCACTATACACACTGTGCTGCATCTTAGTTTTCCATGATTACTGTACTTTTTGGAGATTTTTCTATATTAAACAAACAGAGCCACTCCATTGTTCTTCATGGCTGCAAAGCAATCTCTGGTATGGCTGAATTGTAATTCTTTTAACTGGCCCCCTGCTGACATGTACTGGGGTTGTTTACAATCTTTTGGTATGGCAAATAATCCTGCAGGAAGTATCCTTGTATACATGTCATTTTGCACATATTGAACTATATCTTCACAATAGATTTCTAGGAAGGGAATTGTTGGGGCATCCAGCATCTAAGGCAAAAAGCAGAAAACTAGACTCTTCTGAAGAGGCTGCAGGAAGATACATGAGCTAAGAACTGTAGAACTTGCCTTCATCCCATGCTTAGCTCTAGTCATCCATGTTTGCAAGCACCGAACACACGTGGTTGATCTCCAAATAAAGGTAATTCTTGGAGTTAAGGAATGATGGAACTTGCATATTGGGACAGTTGTACTTTGATCAATTGTATTTTCTTGATCTTGGAATAATTTCTTCTTCACACTGTCCTATCTAAAGCAGAAATCTAAACTGTGAGCTTTCTGGGGGCAGAGACTGTCTTAGTCAACACTGATGGATTCATTCATTCAACAGGTTTTTATTAAGCACCCACAATGGGTCATATGTTGTGCCTGTGTTGGGGCTACAGTGACAAACAGGAGAGATAAGGTCCATTGTCATGGGGGTTGGCTACAGGCTGGTGGAGTATAGAGACAAGAAAACAGGTGGTTATTGTGTAATGTGATGAGGGCTATGATACACAACATACAGGCATCTGGGAACTCCTAGAAGAGAATTCAGATGGGGGGTGGGAGATCAGAGAAAGCTTTCTAAAGAAAATGGAGTCTACTCTGAGACTTGAAGGCATTAGATACATATATCAATTAGGAGTGATACTTTTTGGCTGGCTGCTAGTAACAATCATCAAAAATAACATGGCTTAAACAAGTCAGAGGTGGGCATTCCAGGGCTGGTGTAGTGGTGCCATGATCACCAGGGGCCCAGAATCTTTTTATCTTTCTGCGTTGCCATCTGTAGCACAGGGCTTTCCTCCCTAAAGATGCTTCACGGTCCATCATGGTTGCTTGAATTCCAGCCATTATATCTACATCCCAGGCTGTAAACAAGAGTTGGAGGGAAGTCAATCAGGGCTGGTCCCAGCTGTCTGCCCTATTTCTAAGGAGCTTTCCTGGAAGTTCCACTTAAGAACTTCTGCTCACATTTCACTGACCAGAATGTAGTCACCTGGGCACATCCAGTTGCAGTGTGGAACGACACAACACAGGCTGCCGGGAGCCCAGCTTGGAGGCTGTGGCATCAGGTAAAGATGACAGTGCTGACACTTGAAAAATGGTAATGGCAATGCAGAGAAAACAGCCTGGGTTTGAATTTTTTTTTAAATCTGATAAAACTTCCAAATAATCTCTAGCTTTGTTTAGAGCTACTTAGGAATCAATACCAAAGGCAGAGCCTCTTTTACAAAGTTTGTTATTCCCTCCCCCATCCCTGTTTAGCCAGAAGAAAAAGAGGGACGTAGTAAAGAGGGAGAAAAGTCTTCCTGCCACTGGATCCTTGCTGTGGAGATTGCACATCCCCCACTGCATCCTACCCAGCACCTCTGCTGGGCTCCCAGGGAAACAGGCGCATGAGTACAACAGACGCCCCGCGGAATTCCAAGGAGATGGAAATGGTCCAGGCTGTCCCTTCGTGGGGTGAGTTCTTAAGGCTCCCGTTCCCTTGGACTGACAGTCTCAAGTGTGAAGTAGCCCCCAGGAGGCTGAACTCTTAGCCTTAGCTGTCACCCAAGATGAGTGTCTTTTTTCCATCGGGAGAAGCCCTCTCCCTCCTCCCATCTTTCCTGTACTCCAGAACTTGTTTTGACTAATGGCATTTTATTTTCATTTTATTTAGTTATTTTTAAGACAGGGTTTCACTGTGTCGCCCAGGCTGGAGCACAGTGGCACGATCATAGCTCACTGCAACCTCCAACTCCTGGGCTCAAGCGATCCTCCTACCTCAGCCTCCTGAGTAGCTGGGACTACAGGCACAGGCCACCATGCTCGGCTAATTATTTTATTTTATTTTATTTTTTGTAGAGTTGGGGTCTTGCTATTTTGCCCAGGCCGACTGATGGCATTTTATAGAAAAATTGCACGTAATTTCACATACAATAAATCTCCAAATATTTCAAAAATGTCCATGGTCTTCTGGCCCGTAAGGGAAATCATCACAAACTATTATGGATTTTAAAGGGCGAGGGGACAATGATTCCAATGAATTGAGGATTATCCCTCAAAGCTCTCTCTACCTGCCAAGGAAATGGCTTTGAGAGCAATGTGAGGTGGCAAATTCATCTAATATGAAGTCGATGTACAGGGTGAGGCTGAAGAGAGAGCCAAGGGTGAATTCTGGCCTCTAGTTTAGGCGGCTGGGTGGATCTTTTCATCCCCAGTGGCCAGAACTCTATCTGGCATAGGGCAGATGCTAAATAAATGTTTGAGAATGAAAAACATCTTCTTCCCCTAAAACCAGTCACTTCCCTTCACTTCCTTATTTTTGATCATTTTCCTAGTCATTCTGCCTCAAACTTACCACTGACTCATCTTTCCTTTAGGTCCCGTATTAGGGTTCTCCAGAGAAACAGAACCAATCATATATATAGATATATTGAGAGAGACAAACAGAGAGAGACAGATTTATTATAAGGAATTGGTTCATGCAATTATGGAAGCTGAGAAGTCCCAGAATCTGTGGTCAGCAAACTGGGGACCCAAGAGTGCTGATAAGGTAGTTCCAGTCTGAAAGCCAGTGGCTTGAGACCCAAGAAAAGCCAATGTCCCAGGTCATGCAGTCAGGCTGCAGGAGTCCCCTCCTACTCAGGCTTCTTGTTCTATTCAGGCCTTCAACTGATTGGATGAGGACCATCCTTCACGTTGTGAAGTACAATCTGCTCTACTCAGTCTAGAGACAGTTAATTTCACCCAGAAACACCCTCACAGACATACACAGAATAATGTTTGACCAAATGTCTGGGCACCCTATGGCTCAGTCAAGTTGACACATAAAATTAATCATCATAAATTCTCTCCAATTAGTCAACAAGAACTGCTCTTCTTCTGGAGAGTCAGTTTCTATACATTCAGGTTCCTGGCAAGGAAGAGAGGCACATGCAAAAGAGGATAATTTAAGGGAATTTAGCGATGGGACTATTCAGAAAGGTGAGGGTAGGCTGAAGGGAACTTAAGGTTGAAGGCTGGTAAAGCCCCCAAGGACCTGCAACTGTAAGAAGCTACTATGACCTCTGGGCCTGAGGGGACAAGCAGAGGCAGTGTGCCGGGCATTGTTCAAAGCACTTGACACATTAATGTTAAAATAAAGTTTTATTGAGATATAATTCACATACTGTACAATTCACCAATTTAGGTTGGACAATTCAATGGTTTTTAGTATATTCACAGAGTTGTGCAGCCATCACCACAGTCTTACATCATTTTCATTGTCCCCAAAATAAACCCCCCCACCCCTTGCCATTACCCTCCCATGCCCCTGTTCCCCCAGCCCTAGGCAGTCACAATCTACTTTCTGTCTCCATAGATTTGCCTATTCTGGGCATTTCATGTAAACGGAATCATATGATATGTGGTTCTCCATGACTGGCTTCTTTCACTTTGCGTATTGTTTTCAAGGTTCATCCTTGACAACCTTGGTGCTCTCATTTTACAAGTGAGGAAATTAAAGCAGAGAGAAGTTAGATAACACTTGGCAAGGGGCAAAGCAAGGATCCCCGTGCCCCGCGTGGTGTAGACCATTATGGTATGCTGCTGCTCAGTCACCCGATCTTCATCCACTCTCGAGTGCAGTGCTGTATAAATGTCCCCACTGGCTTCCGTCTTCCCATATCCAGTCCATTCTGTCCCCGCTGCCAATTTATATCCACTCAAATTCTGACTCCATCATGCCTCCTGGGCTCAGGGGACATCAGGCCTTCTTACCTGCCCACCACCTGTTCTCCCTTCTCCTGGTGATGGGACTCCAGCTTCCTTTGCAGAACCACCCCTACCCAGCTCTCAGCCCACGTGGCTTGGGTGGGGTTGCCCCAACTCCACCTGCCGCAGGAGCAACCACGTGACCAGGCCTGGCTAATGAGAGAGCCACACGGTCCCCAGACACAGTGATTGGTCAAGGATCAGGAATGTAACATGATTGGAGAAAAATGAGGCTAGAGGTGGGGGAGGGATGTGTCTTGGGGATTCTGGGAAAGCAAAATTTTCCCTGTCTTGTGCAGACGCTAGAGGAAGAGACTGTCATCTTTCTTGCGGATGCAGGGGTGTTAAGAGTTTGTGTATGGAAGTGCTATGGCCATTTTGCTGCTGTACTTGAGGAAAGCTGTGGGGGGGCCATTGGGAGCCTAATTTTGACACTGTAGATATTAAAGCAGTGGGGTGGGCAAGTGTTTGGTCTGAGCTCCTGGATCAAGCCATACCTGAAGAAAAGGACTTCTGGATTTTTCATTTAGCAGAGCAAATAACTTCCTCTTAGAAGCAAAGGTGAGATGTTT
Organism: Daubentonia madagascariensis; assembly: GCA_023783475.1. Lineage (NCBI taxonomy): Eukaryota > Metazoa > Chordata > Mammalia > Primates > Daubentoniidae > Daubentonia > Daubentonia madagascariensis. The sequence goes on along the minus strand of JAKFHU010002505.1, from coordinate 1,096,584 downwards.
TGTGTCCCTTCTAAATGATACAAGGGAGGAGTGTGAATTTCATGTTCTAAAATTCTTTTATTCCACAGCACTTAGAGTAATGGGCCCTCAAAGCAGTCAAATGAATAACTTAGATAATCATACTTTTAATGCCCATGTGGTCTTATTTAAACACATACACAATGCATCAGCAAGTGAGCACAACAGGTGTCATCTCCGTGCAGTTTTTTATTGTTGCAATAAAACCACTTGGAAACTAGGCATGGAAAATGCACACACAGGCTGCTCCCCCACCCCAGCAGGATGGGGAGCATGGCTGTTTGCCATTATGTCCACATGGTGAAGACAACTTGGTCTGGAAAATGTTTCCAGCTTTCACGGCACTAAGCTTTCACTAAGTGCCGTGAAAGCTGGAAACATGAGTTGCAGAAAATTGGAACAACAGGTCACATCTTAGCAGAAAACAGTGCAGGAAAAGTGGGCCAGAATAGAAATCCTGAATTGGCCCAGGCAAACGGGAAGTAAAGCAGGGAAACACAACCATAGGGGGACAGATTTAGAAGGCAGGCTTTTGTGGAATTAAACCATCGCTGCTTCACTAAGGCTATACATCACAGCTCCTGTGTGAGTTTTAAAAATATTAATATATTCATCCCTTAGGCTTCTGCTTCAGTAGGGATGAAGGGAGCAGAAGTGGCTGTAGATTTTTTTAAATCTCAAGTTGATTGATATGCATGCCCAGTTAAAAACTTCAGGATTAAGCATTGGCAAATTCTGTCCCTGGAAATATAATTGAGTTTGTTTTTTTTTTTATAAAGGGAGTAAGTATCATGAAGAGGAATTCTCAAAACCCAAAACACAGGAGCAATAAATAAGAAGCATTTTGAGGGGAAGGAGTTGAGACCGTGTTATGGGTTAAATGTTTGCCAGGATCGGTCATGCTGGGTTTGGGTGCAGATGGACAAGAGGAGTGAGGGACACTCAGGGTTGATCCTCCTTCTCTACTTCATACTTCCATCCAGAAGTTTCTAAAGTGTGTTCCTACTGAGGCCGGGAGGATCGTTTGTCACTACTTGTAGCCACTGGTCTCACTCATTTTGTTCCATTCTTTGAGTCCATGTGATTTTTCAGCTGAGACTAATGCATCAAACATTGGCTGAGGGCCTACTAAGCTATGGGTACTGGGGCAGCCCTTGACCTTGAGAAGCTCACCACCAGGTTGGAGAGATGGTAGGAAAGCAGGCAATAACCTGGCAATGACAGAATGCAATACAGAAGACACAAGACGTCAAGCGCTGGAGACACAGGAGAAAGAGGGTCTGGGATGGCTTCAGCTAAGAGATGAGGGGGTTTGAAAGGGCAAACAGCCTTCATCAGGAAAGGGCTGAGCACGTGGATCGGGAGGAAGAAAGGTGTGTGCCCGTCAGGGGTGTCCAGAAAGCTGCATGAGCTAATGAATCAAGTATTCAGTGTTGTCCCTTGGCCATTTCTTGATGCTGGAAGCTGGTTTCTCCATGTAGTGTAGTACCCCTAGACAGAGACTGATCGCCCCGCCCCACCCCCTGTTTTCTTCTCTTTCTCTTTTCTGAAAATGTATCAGCCTGGATGAGGACACCCAAGTCGACGGGACCGCGCAGACTGGGACAGCCAGAGAGGCCTCCGCACCTGGGAGTGCACACACGTAACGCTGCGCTCTGGCTCGGCAGCGGAGATCCGGACGCGAGGATTGGGGCCAGAGTATCACTGCGCGTAGCGGTGACCTGCCCTTGCCCGCCCGGCGTGGTCCGTACAACCTTCCGGAGACGCCCGGACCGGCAGGCGGGGCGCGGGCGCCCTCTGCGGGACACCGGCGGGCGCCGGGGGCCGAGACCTTCCTCGCCCTTGGCGCGCCCGGAGCGAGCTCCCGCGGCGATCCGGGATCACAGGCCGGGTGGCGTCGAGTCTCGGCCCTGCGGGGCTGCTATTTCAGAGGCAGGAGTGGGAGGACCAAGTGCCCCGAGGCAAGAGGCGCCTTTCCAATCCCCGAAAACATTCACTGGGAGAGCGCTCTGTGCTCCGCGGTGTTGCCCCGGAAGGGCAGAGGCAGAAACGAGCAGTTTTGAGGCTGAAGCTCCACTTGGAAAGGTTACTTTTATTTCTCCGAGTTGGGAAACGTCATGTTTTCTTGTGCCCAAATCACCTGGATCAAGGGGTCTTACGGAGGACTTTAAGGGGGTCCTGGGGTGAGGGTCCAGAGTTCATATCAAATTCTCAGAGGTATGGAATCTCCAAAAAGGTTAAAAATCTTGAGCCAGTACTTCCTCCCCAGGGGTCCTTCCTTCTGAAGGATGGTCCTCTGCAGTGTTAGGGGCCCCCAAAAGTCTGTATTAGAAGTAACTCAGATGGCCACCAATAGGGGAATAGAGAAGATAGGGAGAGATGAGTGGCTTAGTGATGAAGTTCGCCGCCTTTGGAACCAGGCCACCGTGGCAGGGCTGGGAGAACGCAGCGAGTGAAGCCCTTAGAACAGCATTCGGAGGCGGGAGGAGCTAGGTCAGTGTCAGCAGCGGTTTCTGTACAAGAGTATTGCAGCCAATTAAAGGAATGAGGTGGTGCTCTATGAATTGACTTGGAAAGATGGCCAGTGCCGATCTCGGGATGAAAAGCACAAATTGCAGGTCAAATGCATAATATTATTCCATCTGGGGAACAATACAAACCCAAACATGTACATGTATGGATAAAAGATTTCTAAAAAGCATCTGGAAAGATACACGTTGAATTATAATAGTGGTTACTTCTAGGGAATATGTTTGGAAGGGGAGCTTTTCTTCTTTTTTACTTATATGCAGTTTATATTTCATTTTGAGCCAAGTATTAATTTTAGAGGTAAAAAAAAAAGAAAATGCACTTTCTTATGTGACAGGCTGCTACTAGCTAATCACAAAGTAAGGGGAAGTGGTCACAGAATTTGCTGTTAATCAACAAGCAGTCTACTTATCACCGTAAATACCCTTTAGCACTGCTGGAATATTTTACCACATGCATACAGGTATTATTTATTACAAAAAAAGTTTTAACTTTTTAAAAATAGGGCAGTTTAACCTCGTATTTAGTCCAACAAAAATTTACTGAGTGTCAAGCACTGTGCTTAGCTCTGAAGACATGGGAATGACCAAGATGGTCTCTGCCTTCCAGGAGTTCATGGTCTGGATCAGTGCTTCTCAAATTTTAATGTGCTTCCAAATCACCTGGAGGTGCTGTGTATTGGTTATCTATTGCTGCATAAGAAATTACTCCAAAAATCAGCAGCTGAAAACAACCAACTATTATCTAACATAGTTGCTGAGGGTCAGGGATTCATGGATGACTTAGTTGGGTGACTTTGACTTGGGGTCTCTCATGAGGTTGCAGTCAAGATGTTGGGGGCTGCAGTCATCCGAAGGCTCCACCGGGGCCAAAGGATTCACTTCCAAGATGGAATACTCACGTGGCTGCTGGCAGGAGGCCTCAGTTCTGGGCCACGTGAGCCCCTCTACTGATTAACTGCTTGAGTGTCCTCATGACGTGACAGTTGGTTTCCCCCAGAGTGAGTAATCCTAGAGGGGAAGGCAGAAACTGCAATGTCTTTTCTGACCTATCCTTGAAGGTCACACTCCATCGTTTCCACCACATTCTGTATGTTAGAAACAAGTCACTAAGTACAGCCCACACTCAAGACAGGGGGAATTAAGTTCCATCAAACAGAGGAGTATCAGGCAATTTGTAGAAATACGTTAAAACCACCACATCTTGCTAAAATGCAAATTCTGATTGAGTAGGTCTGGACAGGATTTCCAAATTCTGCATTTCTAACACGCTCCCATGTGATACCACTGCTGTTGGTCCCTGGACCACATGTTGAGTAATGAGGGAATCAGAGACATGCAAAGAACTGTAGCTCAGATCGTCTCTTTGGAACTACACGGCTTGCAAGAATAACATTCTTTGTCATCCTGGCATCATCTTTGGATGGTGTCCAATTTTAAAATCACATTTCCCCTGAAAGGTCAGATCAGTAAAGTAAGGGAAAGACAAGATTACCTTGTTAATACATGAGGACAAGCTGTAATGGAATTAAAAACAATCAAAGGGGGATTCAGAAAATCTCTCTGGCCTTGTTCTGGAAGCTCTCAGAAGCATAAAACATCAGCTATCAATTCTGAAGAGGATGCTAAACAAACAGCCTGGGCTTTTAATAAGGATTGTACAAAGTGCCTTCATAGGACTAAGATTCCTGGCTGTAATACTTACAAAATTAGCTTTGATATGGAAGGGCAAGAAATAGTACCAGAGCCTCACAAGATCAAGGTTTTGATAAAAACTTGAAAGAAATCATTTTCTTATTTAACAGCCTGGATTGGAATTTGCATAAAACTATAATATGTAACCAGGCTCTCTCTCCTATGCCCTCGTACCCTGACTTCTTGCATTGGTATTGCATTCTATCATTGTCTGGTTATTAACTGCTTTCCTACCATCTCTCCAACCTGGTGGTGAGCTTCTCAAAGTCAAGGGCTACATGCTCGGCTGACTTGAAGGGTGATAAGTTAAAAAAAAAATCATTTTCTCATTTAACAGCCTGGATTGGAATTTGCATATTGTATTTTTCTTATTGGTATGGTCCATGCTATGGTTTGGATGTGGTTTGTCCCCATCAAAAGTCTTGTTAAAATTTAATCCCCAATGTGGCAATATTGGGAGGTAGAATTTTATGGTATGTGTCTGTTCCGTGTTGCTATAACAACGCAGGTATTTGGGTCATGTAGGCAGATCCCTCATGAATAGATTAATGCCCTCCCGCTGAGGCGAGTTCCTTCTTTTTCTCTTGGGAATGGATTAATTCTTCAGAGAGTGGGTTGTTAAAAAGAGTCAGAATCTGGCTTCTTCAGTTTTTGTCTTTGGTATCCTGTCTCATTATGTGATCTCTTTGACATGCCTGCTGCCTCTCCACTTTCTGCCATGAGTGGAGGCAGCCTGAGGCCCTCACCTGGTGCAGCTGCCCAATCCTGGACTTTCCAGCCACCACAATCGTGAGCCAAATAAATCTCTTTTCTTTATAAATTACCCAGTCTCAGGTATTTTGCTATAGCAACACAAAACAGACTAAGACAGTTCACACACTATAAAATTCAAAATTTTAAAGTGTATGATCCAGTGGGTTTAAGTATATTCTCAAGGTTGTGCAATCATCACCACTAATTTTAGAACATTTTCATCACCTCAAAAAGAAACCCCATATCCATCAGCAGTTACTCCCCATTTCTCCCCATCCCCCCTTAGCCCCAGGTGACCACTAATCTACCTTCTATCTCTACGGATTTGCCTATTCTGGATATTTCATATAAGTGGAATCATACAATATGCGACTTTTTGTGTCTGGCTTCTTTCACTTAGCATGATTTCTTTAAATTGTGGTAAAACATACAATAAAATTGCCATTTTAACCATTGTTAAATGGCATTAAGTACATTCACATTGTTGTATGATCATCACCACCATACATCTCCAGAATTATTTTCATCTTCTCATATTCAAACTCTATACCCAAACATAATGTTTTAAAGGTTCATCCATGTTATAGCATCTGCCAATATTTCATTCCTTTATATGGCTGAATAATACTGCATTGTAGGGATATACCACATTTTGCTCATCAGTTGATGGATATATGGGTTGCCTCCACTTTGGGTTATTATGAATAATGTTACTATGAACATTCATGTACAAGTATTTGTTTGAACATGTTTTCATTTCTGTTGAAATGTTTGTACCTGAGAGAGGAGCTGCTGTATCATATAGTAACTATGTTTAAGTGAGGAATTGCCAGACTGTTTTCCAAAGCGGCTGCACCATTTTACATTCCCACCAGCTATGTATGAAGATTCTAAATTCTTCACATCCTCACCAACACTTACTATTTTCCATCTTTTTTGTTACAGTCATCCTAGGGGGTGTGAATTGGCATATCATTGCAGTTTCCCTAATGGCTAATGATGTTGAGCATGTTTTTCCTATGCTTATCAGCCATCTGTATATCTTTGTGGGAGAAATGTCTATTCAAATCCCTTGCCTATTTTTTAATTGGGCTATTTGTCTTTTTATGGTTGAGTTGTGAAAGTTCTTTTAATATTCTAGATATGAGTCTCTTATCAGATATATGATTTGTAAATATTTTCTCCCATTCTGTGAGTTGTCTTTTCATTTTCTTGATATTGTCTTTTGAAGCACAAGTTTTTATTTTGATGAAGTCCAATTTATCTTTTTTTCTTTTGTTGCTTGAGCTTTTGGTGTCATATCTAAGAAACTATTGCCTAATCTAAGACTGCACAGATTTATCCTTGTGTTGTCTTCTCAGAGCTTTGAAGTTTTAGCACTAACATTTAGATTTTTAGTCTATTTTGAGTTAATTTTTGTATATGCTATGAGGTAGGGGTCCAAACTCATTCTTTTGCATGTAGATATCCTGTATTTTTTAAATTACCAGAAACAAGCATAGAGAATGGCCTTCCTTTGGTTTCCCAGTAGCATCTTTTCAATAACTCTTCACTGAATTTTGCTGAGATGCACACAGGACTAGTCTCAAATTAATTACTAGTTATTTGAAAATCACTTCTAATAAGGGAGAACTATTTCTTCATTCAATCCCATCAACAACTATTTATTGAGCACCTATTATGTGTCAGTGATTAAAACAAAGACTCCTACCCTCACAGAGCTCATGTTCCATTCTAGCAGGGAGAAACAGACAAGAAACGTAACAAATAAGTACATTAAATAATGTAGTAGAAGGTGGTAAGTGCCACGTAGAAAAAAAATCAGAGCACAGCAAAAGAAATGAAATGTGGGGTGGGGTGGGGTTTGCAATTTTGAAAAAGGTAGTCAGGATGGGCCTCCTTTAAAAGGTGACATTTGAGCAAAATCTCAGGAGTTGGCAAGGGATTTGACCATGTGGACATCTGGGAAAGAACATTCCAGGCAGAGGGAGCAGCTGTCGCAAAACCCACAGGCAGGAGTGTGCCTCGCATTTTTGAGGAGTAGCAAGGAGACCGGTGCGGCTGGAGCAGAGTGAGGACAGGGATTAGAGGTTGCAGGCGGCCAGGTCCTCTAGGGTCTCATAAACCGTTTTAGGGACTTTGACTTTCAATGTGAGGGAGCCAGAAATAGCCACTGAGGAGTTCTGAGCTGAGCAGTGACATGATCTAGCTTTCGGCTCAAAGGATCACTCTGGCTGCTGGGCTGAGAATGGACTGTGGGAGAACGGGGCAAAGCAGGATGAGTAGTTAGGAAGCTTCCGGAATCATCCAGGTGAGAGAAGAGGGAGGCTGGGCCCTGAGTGAGTGGCAGTGGTGGAGGTTGTGAGAGGGAGTTGGTAGATCCCACAGATGTCCTGGTCACTGGATGGAGGTGTGTTGGAGGCAGGAGGCAAAGGGGACTGTAGTGATTCTGACCTGAGCACTGGGAGGAGGGAGCAGCCATTAACCGTGATGGGGAGGACACCAGGGAAGCAGGTTTGGGGGGTGGGGTGGCAGGTGAGTTCAGCTTGGGGCACGTGGAGTTGGAAATTCTCCTTAATGTCCAAGTGCCTCCACTTGGATAGGTAGGCAGCTAGATATTTGAAAATGGGAAGTCTGGACTGGAGATACAAATGTGAAGGAATCAGCCACAATGAAGACAGCCAAGGAAAAGATGGCAGACTGAGAACAGGGCCACGGACCACACCCCGGGACCCTCCAGCATGAAGAGATCCAAGGGGAGGAAGAGCCAAGGAGGCTGTTTCCCAGTTTTGCAGCTGCTCTAAAACATCTTCTTCCCTCCCTCCCCTTCTTCCTTCTCTCTAAATTTCCTCCCTTTAAATGGGCACCTACTATGTACCAGGAACTGGAAACAAATGTTCTGCCCTCAATAAACTCACAGTCTTATAGAGGAGAGAAAGATAGAAAATGCACACTTACAAAATAATGTAGACACAGGCAATAACCGGAGCTTGGATTTCCAGTTGTTAGCCAACTGTACTATACTACACTACAGACATCTGCTTGCAACATGGCACAGAAGGTTTTGGAATCTAAAACTGTCGTTACTCCTATTCTCACCCATGTTGAATTTATTGCAATTATTATCAGAGACATTCACTTAATCACATAAAATTAAACTTGCTCTTGGTTGAGGAAAACAGAGAGATTGTGAAGGATTAATCCAAACTATGCCAGTGACCGATGTCCTCCAAAGCCAGACCCTTGAGAGTAGTCCTGCCCAGTCATCAGGTGCTGATGAAACGCAGGGCACTGCGTGGGAGGCAAAGACCTAAAAGATGCTTCTGGTTCTTTACCAGAAGTAGCTTACGATCTAGTTCAGGGATTCCCAGCCTAGACTCACACCAGAATTACCTGGGAGCTTTTGAAACCATTCTGATCCTGGGACTCACCCTAATTGAGTCAGAATTTTTGGTCTACAAACGGAAAAAAATTTTAAATCTCCATTCTGATAAGCAGCCAAGAAAGACAACCACTGATCTAGGTTTTTCATAAATTATTAAAAAATTTGCAAATCATAGCTCATGCCTGTAATCCTAGCACTTTGGAAGGCCGAGGCAGGAGGATTGCTTGAGGCCAGGAGTTTGAGACCAGCTTGAGCAAGAGCGAGACACCATCTCTACCAAAAAAAAAAACAGAAAAATTAGCCACGTGTGGTGGAGGCTGAGGCACGAGAATCGCTGAAGCCCAGGAGTTTGAGGTTGCAGTGAGCTATGATGATGCCACTGCACACTAGCCCAGGAGACACAGCAAGACCCTGTCTCAAAAAAAATTTTGCAAATCATAAAATACTTCATCAAAGTATAAAAATTTTAATCATTTTTGGTTTTTTTTTTGGTAACAGACCTTAAGGAAATGATTATAATTTACATTCATAAATAATCCACAACTTAGTACATTCTTTGGTAGAAGCAACACCCCCCTGTCTTCGTCTGTTTGGGCTGCTATCACAAAATACCATAGCCTGGGTGGCTTATAAAAAACCAACATTTACTGCTCACAGTTCTGGAGGCTGAGAAGTCCAAGATGAAGGTGCCAGCTGATTTGTGCCTGTTGAGGGCCTGCTTCCTCACTGACAGCACCTTGAAGCATCACGTGAGGAAAGGGTTCAGGGATCTCTCTGGGGCCTCTTTTATAAGTGCACTAATCCCATTCATGAGGGTTCCACCCCTATGACTTAATGACTTCCCAAAGGCCCCACCTCCTCTCACCCCAACTGGCAGTAAGGATCTCAATGTATGAATTTTGGGGGGGACACAAACATTCAGACCATAGCACTCTCCCACCCACACCATCCACAATTCAAAATGGAAACACTGACAACTGCTGACTTACTTGATGGATTCACATTTTTGCTTAGCCAGTCTTAAATACCCTCATGCTTTAAAATACCATTTGTTACCAGTAAACTCAATTTTTTCTCTCTTAGAGATTCCTGTTACTTTATTAATGATTTGTTCTTGATGTTTTAGGAGAAAATTAACTATGAGACCAAACAAGGACCAGCTTCATTTGAACAAACCTGGTGAACTGTTAGCCTTATGGCATAAGACAACACAGAAAAATCAACACTGGACAGTTATCAATGGAGAAAAAAAAAAACCCTTGTAGTTTATTAACAAAATTCACATAACGATAACTGCACATTTCCTTCTCTGAAAATGTCACTTGTTAAATTACTATCATCTTTTATAGACAGGGATAAGTGGACATACTTCAAAATCTTTCTGATAAATATATCGCTGCTCTGCATCCGGCTTGGATAACACTCTTCAAGATGGCATATGCTGGAGCCTGTTAAAAACAACAAGCAAATAAAGGAAACACCTTAAATGTTCATTTTTAGTTGTAAGTTTCAGGGCTGGCAGGGCAGGGTTTGGACTTCTCTGGATAAGAAATAAAATCTGAGAAACAATTTAATTTGGAAAAAAGCCATTGAAAACATCAGAATGCCTTTGCTACTGCCAAAACAGTGGAATCATCCAGTTTCTCCCAGGAAAGGGAAAAGAAGCTCCTGGGGAAAAGGATAAGGAATGAAGCAAGAAGTAAGATTCCCAATGCGGAGCAACGCGTTTGCTTGCTTTCTGTCAAAGCAACGTCACTGGTTTTCTTTCTTTTGGCCGTAACTTTAAAATTTATTTTTCTGGAAACAGAAACCTCCTGCCCCTTCAACCTTCCAGATAAGGTGCCCCAAAGCACTACAAGTCACAGGGCCCTACCAATTCTGCATCATGGTCGAGGCCTATGTCATGGTGCTCAAGCTCTTCATCCCGAAATTTCTTTATCACCTGGTTAAATAAAAAGCAGCAAGTCAGCATTCCAACTCTCCTGCTGTTCCATCTTATTTTGGAGGCAAAAGCCTCATATTATAGTCTAAGGCAGAGGTAGGCCAGCTTTTCCCATGAAGGGCCAGAGAGTAAATACTTTAAGCTTTGCAGGCTGTTCAGTCTCTGGCCCAACTACTCAACTCTGCTACTGCAGCCCTGGAAGCAGCTGAAGACATGCAAACAAATGGGCATGGCTGTGTTCCAATAAAACTGTAAATTGTTATTTGCAGAAACAGGTGGTTGGCCATGGGCCATAGTTTGCCAACCTCTGATTTAGACTTCAAAAAATTAAACAGCTCCCTTATTTACTGTGAAAAATTATCTGAGGATATTTATTAATTCATAATTCATTTATTTAATCTAAAGGGCTCATGCTCACAGCATTTGCTCAGAGTCTACGGAGGATGAAGAAGTGGAGAGAATGCAGGCAGGACAGGGCTCAGGAGTCCCAGCTCTGCCTGAACTGTGTGACCAGGGCAGACGGCTCACTTTCTGTGCCTCAGTTTGCTCACCTTTAAAACGAGGCACTGACCTGGATATCTAACCTTCCATCATCCCTTAATATTCTCTTATATCTTTTTTTTTTTAACCCATGTGCATATCTGCTCGTTTTCCCCTTAAGCACCCCTTTTCTAGAGTATACTCAAATACCTGAAGAAGTTCCTCATATTTTTCAGGGTCCTCCTCCATCAGCGTCCTGATCTGGTTGTTGTAGTGATGTGCTATGCTCTCTTCCACTGCCACCGTGCAGGCCATCGCGCCTTTCTTCCCAAGCAAGGCAGTCCCCGCCCCTGGAGTTGTTAAACCCAGGGCAGGAAGGTAAGGGATGGATACTACTGGTAACAGAGATCATTTCTGGTCAGGGTTTCTTGACCTCGGCCCCACTGACATTTGGGGTTGGGTCATTCTTTGGGGTGGGGGATGTCCCGTTCATTGTAGGATATTTAACAGCATCCCTGATCTCTACCAACTAGATGCCAGTAGCACCAAGTTGTAACAACCAAAATTGTCTTTAGATATTGCCACATGTCCTCTGAGGGGCAAATTTGCCCAGGTGGAGAATCACTGTTTTAGATGGTACCAGATCCCAGTGTTAAACCTTGAATAACATAGTAAGAAAGTGGCTGGGTGTGGTGGCTCATGCCTGTAATCCCAGCACTCTGGGAGCCAAGGCAGGAGGATTGCTTGAGGTCAGGAGTTCAAGACCAGCCTGGGCAAGAGCGAGACCCCATCTCTATTATTTAAAAGTAAAAAAAAATAAAAAATAAAAAAAAATAAAAACTAAACATAGTAAGAAAACTATTCTTTTCAACACCCTTTAACCTTCTGATTAGGGCCAAGATAAAGTCTGCAGTGGGGGTGAGTATGTCTTTGATCTTCTATAACACTTACTCTTCTCCCTTTTTAAAAGAGTAAACAGATCTCAGGTTTAGAATCTTTGTCAGGGAACAGTATCTGGCTATAATTGAATTAGGCTAGCTTTTCCCCTCTGCTGTGTACATTTTTACTGTACTTTCTATTTATAAAAGTCCTGACTTTAAGATTCTATCTTAAACAAATTGAAGCAAAATAAAGGCAGTCAATTTACCTTTAGAAAAACATTAAGTAAATAAAAAAAGGAGGATGGAAGAGGACACAGCAAGTATCGTGAAAGTGGAACCCGAATGATTTCATCATCCCCGATCCTTCAACTCACATAAGCTCTTCTGTACAGACACGCACCCAGTGCAAACCCCACCACGTTCCAAAAGGGCATCAGGACTGTCGGCCGGACCCTGAATGTAACCATCAACTCATTGAACTTTTTCAAATGGTCCTTTTCTTGGTCCCACATTTTCTGCAAAAAACATAAAGACATGCAAGCATTCCATAGAGGCCTCCTGCTATGCAATGAGGAAGCTCCATGGCCCATCCAAGTGGTGTACGGGAAGCAAAACGGAAACGGAGAAAATGACGGGAACTGCTGTCTCCTCCATTCCCCTCAAAACATCAATGAAAAAAGTAAAACATCAGACTAAAAGGCGTCTTTGATACAGAGAAGAGAGCGCCAACAAACCAAAAGAAGAGCCTGTTATCTCAACCCCAGGTAAGAATAGTTCCAGCAGAAGTCCCTCAGACCCACAAGGTGCCTATTAAATGACAAGGGTCCATACACATGAGAAATGAGACATTTAACCCATTTCAAAATCAGAAGGGCAAAACATAGCTATTGTGTAATTTTCTTTCATACTGCTAGAATATTAGTATCATTTACATCAAAGGAAAAAGGGAGAATAACAACAGCTGACACTTAGATGGCACTTCCTTAGTGCCAGGTGCTGTCAAATGGCTTCACACAGGCAAGTCATTCAATCCACACAACTGCCCTGTGAAGGACAAACTATCATTATCCCCAGGATACAGATGAAGACAGTGAAGCACAGAGAGGTTAAGTAACTTGCCGAAGGACTCAGAGCAGGCAATTTAACCTGTAGTAACTTGCCCATTACATGCCAGGCATGGTGTTAGTTGGTCTGTACCAGCCCATTTATTCCCCACCGAAACCCAGGCCATTTTGCAGATATGGAACTGGAGACCCAGAGAGGTCGTATGACATCCTCAAGGTCACACAGATAGCAGGTGGCAGAAAGCAGAAATGTGAATCCAGGTCTGTGTGACTACAAGGTCCAGGCCCTTGCACTGCCTCTCGGTATACAGTATGTCCCCTGGTGCCCCATGGGGCAGGACTGAACCCCTCAGCACATGGTGCTTTCATCTAATGAAGTAATTCTCAAGCTTTTTTCATTATTGCCTGCCCTTTGCCATGAAGTTTTAATACCACAGATATACCACGAATCTGTTTATGTACTATATGTCTATCTGCATTTTATACAGAAAAAGAATTACATGCTTTTCACTCCCTCCTCCCCCCAAGAACTAATTTTTCACTCTTTTGGAGACAACAGCATGCATCTCCCTTGGGAACAAGTGACCTAGTGTGATTCATTACTTGAAGGCCTTCAGATCCACCCATTCAGCAGGCCAGGCTGAGAGAGACAAAGAAGCACCCACCTGAATGACGGGCCCGACGCTTGAACGACCCAGGACAGCCATCTGCCCAGCATAGATGCGGTTAGCTCCATATTCACCTGCGTGATCCACCCGGATTATTCGATCCACAGCTGCCCGATTGATACTGTCTAAGGTCATTCCTGAACTGCAAAATCTGACACTGATTCTTCTTCCATAAGCTGAAATGCAAGTGTTTATTCTTCATTACTCTCAGACAAAATTGAGATGTTTCCTTTTACAGACAGAAGAAAGGGGCACTTTAGGGCAGAGGTCACAAATAAGCTCCCCATGGGCTGGATATGCCCATAAATATATTCTCTTTAATATGCAGTATTAAAACAGAGGATTTTACCCAAAGATCTGAATCTATGGCTTCAATGTAAGTGTATGAAGATCTGGAAATTCTGTCTTCTCAACAAGAGTTAACGTAGCAGCTGCTACTAGATGGGCATGCTCTACAGTTCACCCACCGCTCTCAGCCTGCTTCTCCCCAGCCCAGGCTGTACAGAAGAGAGCTTTCAATAACACAATGCTTCTCCCCAATCAATCTTTTGAGGGGGGGCACACTAATATTTTTAAAAAGCTCTGTGTACAAATTTTCTCTGTAGCCAAGGTTGAAAACCACAGTAAGTTCCCTTAAATCACCCAAACTCATGGGCATTTGATTTTGAGACTCCAGCCTCAGAGCTTAGGTTTCATCTCATCATGGTCCAACATCAACTCCACTAAATTTCTCTCATATTCAAAATGTAAATTTTTCAGGACAGATTAGATTTCTGCTTTAAAAAAAAATCTCCTAATCATAACTCCTTAATTACATTCTCTGAGCCTTATATTAGGATGTCTCAAAAGTTTTTTTTTCCCCTGTAAGAGAAAGGTTTTGTAGTATGCTTAGGTGTGTAATTCACCTCATTTTGCAGATATGGAAATGGAGACCCAGAGGTCAAAAATGTTAGCTTCGATCTGCATTGGTATCACTTTGAAATGTGTTTCAGGGTTCATATGCTGAGTTCATATGTGAGTCTTTTATGGATACTTCTTTCCACTTAAGCTAACAGCCAGAAAATGTGTGGGAAAAATCCATTTTGGATATATCTGTGGTTCTTTCATTAAAAAGGCTTGAGTGCTTTGGGATAGGTTGGTGAAATTTGGGGTGGTTCTGCACTTGAACTTTTCTACCAGGTGGGGTTTTAAATGCCACACTTTAAGCAAAGGAGTATGGACATGGGGAGTCAGAAAATGTGTGTCCCGTCTCTAACACTAACTTTGGACAAATCATAATCAACATTTCTTACATATAAAACTGGCAATGATCAGGCTATTTCCTTTTTAAGGGAAAACATACAATAATAACACTTTCCTGAGTTATGAGGATAAAATAAGATACAGGAAACAAAGTAACTTTATAAATAAAAATGAACGAGTCTTATTGTTACGCTCATTGGCTCAAGAGAGGTGCAGTAAAATTCACATTCAACAACCATCTGAGTTTTGCCTGCATTTTTACACTTTAAAATAAAATTGAGGCTCAGTGCTAGAAGCTCTAAAATGTATCATTTTATAGCCTTGTTTTCCCAAAGTGAAACATACCAATGGTGGTTCCTAAGAAATTTTAAGTGGCTTACAGGTATGTGTTAAATAACACTTCTGTAGTAAGAGTTACTCTTTAAAATTCTCTTTCAATCCTTTTGATTTCATCAAGGAAGATATCCCCATTTACAGATGGTATATCCTGAACGCCTTCCTAACACTTGCTAATCTCCCTTTCTAACACAAAGATGGTCTTCGGTTCGAGCCTCGCTATAGTATGTAATGCAATTTTATAATTTTTTGTTTTCAATGTCATCTTTATGATTACCCACCCATTTGGGGCAGGCGATACTAATTTTCCATCTACCATAAAGACTTAGTTTCTGTGAAACTATTTAATTTTAAAATGGGACAGGGTTATACAAGAAACAAGCGGTATTGCCGTAAGGCAAAAATTCCGAAGCTGGCACACGAATGATTTAACTTTGAGAAGACGAACTTAAAAAAATTTTCTGAGGCAGATCATAAGGAAAACAGAAGGAGCCAGGATCCACAACCAGGTCTCTCTACACGAAATTCGATGCTCCTTCCACTACACTGACTTTCTCAAGGTTTATAGTGCATACAAATCATCCGAAGGTCTTAAAATACGGATACCGACTAAGTAGGTCAGGGATGGGGCCCAAGAACACGCACTTCTAACAAGCTCCTAGAAGAGGCCGACGATGCGGGTTGTCGCGCGACACTTCGCCTGGCAAGGCCCTGAGCAAAGACTATGGAGACACTCCGGGGACACTGAACTTTCACTGTCGCCAACTGTCCTCAGCCCGGAATGCCGACCACACCTGCAGTGACGTCACTACACAGGTGGGCGATTACGTCATTCCCCAACTCGTCGACCCTGACCCGACGCCCGAAGGGTCACTAACAAAAACCACCCCCTTCCCGCCGGTCACTCTCGCGGCGTACTATAGGCCCCGCCCCGCCTGCCAGCGCCCCCGCGTCTATGGCACACAGTCGCGCTCTGTCGCAGCCCAATGACGTGACCTCTTCCACCCAAGCTTCAGTTAAAAATTCCATCGCTCGCCCGGCCAGCGCACGACGGCGACCGCGCGTTCCGCTGTACCTGAGTGGGGCCGCCGGAAGCCCGAGCGCAGCCGCCACAGGGAGGAAGCCGCCGCAGCCCCGGCACAACTCATTGCCCGGACAATAAAACAGCCACTCGGTGAGTGAAGCGGACCAATCGTGCCCTTGACGCGGACTGATGACGCACAGTAGACGTAAGAAAGATGCTGCTCGCCCTGGCGCCAGTGGAAACGCCCCCTAGGCCCCTGCTTCCGTTCGATTGGTTGGTAACGGCAAATGAAAAGATTCTATTGGATGCGGTCACCATCAATAACTGGGGAACCTGAAGGCGGTTATGGTGCCTAACGTTGCCAGGAAAACACGAATGCTAAATTACTCTCAAAGATTCGGACAGTGCTATGATTTCTCACCTAAGTTCCTGGGAAAGAGGACCATGAGGGAATTACTTGTTGGTAGAGCCATCGTATTTTCTGCTTTACCTACGTGGAAGGAGATTTTTCTTTATTTGTATCCTACATCCACTTTAAAGTAGTAGAAATTACATGCTGAAATTAAATTCACCACATGGTCAATGGTGTTATCTCTAGGTGATGGGCTGAAAGCCGACTTTAAATTTCTTCCTAGTCCTTTTCTCTATTTTCAGATTTTCTACAGAGAGCATGTATTATTTTTGTATCCACTTTACTATATTTTTGATGTGCGTGTATACTGTGGCAAATTGGTTTTTTTTTTTTTGGAAAGGAGGGGAAATTTAGCAATACATATTACCTTTTAGAGTGCATATTATTATTATGGCAGTCTGCTAGGGATCTACTCAATAGAAATAATTTTTCAAGTGAGTCATGTATGTGAAGGCAAAAAAAATCAAAGATGCATATCTGGAAGTATATACACAGAATGTTTAATATTGGTTGGGATTGTGAGAAGGGAGCCTTCACGCTCTACACCCTTGGATTATTTATATATTTTATCCAAGTTTACTATAAAATATTTTAAGATACAATAGTTGTATACTAATTGAATTTAAATTTCTAGTTATTTTTATATCACTCTACAGTGTTCAAATTAACACACTATAATAATTTAAAATTATGATGAACCCAAATACTTAATACTTAGTGATAGTAAGGGTGATTAACATTCTCATATAAGGCTACAAGAATGTAAACATGCCTCTCAAAAGCCTTAAAATGTTCAAAACCTTTGCCATAATCTCACTTCTAGGTCTCTGTCCCCAAGGAGAAAAAATGTTGACAAAGATTTATGGATGTTCCAGTTATTTATTAATGGGAAAATTGGGAAACAATGTTAAACGAGGGAATATTTAAAATTTAATTATATAGCCCATTAAAATGTTTATAAAGAACTTTTAATAACATGAGAAAACACACTAAGTGAAAAAGAAATGAGAATATCAAATTTTTTTCTTTGTTTCTTTCCATCCTTCCTCTCCCTCCTACTTTCTATCTTAAGAGGAATTTCACCAATTCACAATAGTCCATAAATGGTGCTTATGAGTGATTTTTATTTTTTTCTCTATAGCTTTTGATGTTCTTCGTATTTTCTAAAATGTATTTTTATAATGACAAAACAATTTCAAAAAGAAAAAGCATACTATTTCCTAATTCAATCCTAGAAAATAAAAATAAAAACGAATGTGTGTATATATTTTTATTTTTATTTATTTTTTACTTTTTGAGACAGTGTCTTACTGTGTCACCCAGGCTGGAGTACAGTGGCTCTAACGTAGTTCTCTGCAACCTTGACCTCCCCGGCTTAAGTGATCCTCCTGCCTCAGCCTCCCAAAGTGCTGGGATTATAGGCGTGAGCCACCACACCCAACCTTGTATTAATATATATTATTTTTCCATTTTAAAGATAAGGGGACTTTATCTCAGGTGGAGACACTTGTACAAAATCACACAATTAAGCAGGTAGCAAAGCTATTCCCTGTCCCAAGTACATCCCATGCATTGGAAAGGAAATACACCAAATGGAATTTACTACTGAAGCCACACCCTATATAAAGAAGATACATTCAGAAATTCTCTCTTCCCAAGAGTCAGACCTTGTAGTGCCACCCTGGCAAAATTAATTCCTTTTTTCTCTGATACTTACGTAAGTGGGTAGCTGCAATCAGATTTGTAGCTGCAAGAATTTACTTTGCCAACTTAAGAGTTAATGCAAACTAAAGACTTGCCTAACTGGATTCTTGTCTTTGCTGGGAAGAAGAATATTCTGTGATTGTGTGAATCTGCAAGGCTGCCTTAGGAACAAGGGCCTGGAGCAGAATGGGGCAAGACAGAGAAGGGTTTGCAGGTTCTTTCAAAAATGCCAGTTTCCAGTGTTTATAAAGGAGGAGGGGGTGAAAACAACCTAAGTATCTGTTATCCCTGGAATGGTTATAAAGTATACATTGATGCCACAGAATGCTATGTAGCCTTTACAAAGAATGAGGTAGCTGCTTATATGGAAATATCTTCAAGATGTTATTAAGGAGGGAAAAAGGGGAATCTCAGAAATATATTATTTTACACATATACCCACACATATATATCTGCTTGAATATGTATTACAATTCTCTGCAAGAATAAAATAAGCATCATTAGTGGTTTTCTCTAGGGTGTGGACACACATACAACCCTCCTTGGCTTCAGCAGAGCCAAAGAATCTTAAAAGTACTCATCTGATAATTTCATTAAACACTTTTTTCTTCTCTCTGATTCTAGGAAAAGGCAAAGAACAACTTTACAAACTGTTACAGTTTTCCATGATGACTTGATTGCTAACCAGAAGCCTCTATGCATTCAAATAATCACAGTCACATTTTAAAACCTTCAAGACACTGTTTAATCAGTAGTTTTATTGCAAGTTTATTAGCTGCATTTTAAAAATTATACAGACGTCACCCGAAGTTATCAAAGTTATCAAAACATAAAAACATTCAAGTAAGAGGTATGCAAATTAGCAGCATCTAACTAAAACTAATATATTAATTAGCATATTACGGTATCTCTTTTATAATAGGGAACAAAAACAGCAATATGTTTTCATTGTGTGCATCTCACACACATACACAAATAGAAAACTCAAATGTCTTCAGGAGCATGGTGAAGGCAAGAACATTATATTATAAAGATACTAGGCTGAAATACGTACAATTAGAATTTGTTTTTTAAGTGAGGTTGGAATGAACTTACTCAAACATTTCATGATACCAATTATTAGATTTAGAAACTCATAAACTTTAACAAGACTGGAAAAGAATGAAAGGCTCATTGGTCTCACAGGTAATTATCCCATGTTAATACTATCTTTGCAGAACAAGAAAATGGTTGTGGCAAAGGGACAAGAATATATATCTTTGCTCCTCAGAGCAGGGAGTCAATCATTTTTGAGGAAGGGAAGAATGGAAGTAGGGGTGGGAATTATTCTTAATAGCAGCAGCTTTCTAAAACCTGCACCCAACTTTAAATTCCAGACTACTCGCCAGGAAAGGTTTAGAGCCAGTGAAAGAAAAACAATGCAAGAAAGGCTCAAACAGTCCATTCCAAAACTACAGTACTTTGAAAAAGATTTTGAAGATATTAAAATGAAAAGTGATTACATTAGAAAATAACTTAGGCTTCTATCAAAAGATTCAGAGCTATCAATTTTGGGTAAGCTTGTGATGAGGTATTTATTGCATATGGCTTTTACTATAACGGAAATCTTAGATAGTCTGCATATTTTGTAAAATAAAGGCACATGCATTTAAAATTGTAAGTGTAGGAAAACAGACAATAGCCCTTAAAAATGTGGACACGTGTATTTAAGAAACCAGCCCCCAGTTCAGCTTGGTACACATTCACAGGCTGGTCTGATGAACGGGCTGAACTGCAACCCACATCCCAAAACACTTACCCACATAAACTCTCAGCTCAAATACTAAACCGCCCTTTCCAGCCTGGCTCTGAAATGGTAAAGACAGTGTAGACCAGGAAGGGAAATGGCATTTGGAAGGCTGAGAGACAAACTTTGCCTGCCTCTTAATTTGAAGGCACAGGGTCGCCCATCGAGTCTGAGAACTCAGGACTAGATGGGAACTGAGGGCTTGTCTATAACTAGCCCCTTAAAGACAGTTTTCCCCTGAGTAATAAATAAGGCTGCAGCAAAATGCCCAGAAAGCTAAGAAACCAAAACTACCATCCTGCAGCCATTCCCTTCCTTATGAGGCTTGATCTAGGGCATTCGGGAACTTGTTCACATAGTAGGAATGGGATTTCTCTCTCCTATGACTACTATGAGCTGAAATGACATAACTATCCTCTTCATATTCTCACCATCTCACCCAACCTCACGATTCAAGGATTCCTGCTCATTAAAAAATAAATAAATAAAACCAAAAAATCAGATTTCATTTTAAGTCAGCAGAGCCATTCAAAAGAGCCACTGCCTCTTAAGGAATACTCCTCAGCCTAAACCCCTACAACATGGTTCACAAGAAATAACCCAGCCTCATGAACAATGAGCTCTAAAGTTAACTTTAAAAGAAAACACAAATAAGCTCTTAAAAAATAGAAAAGTCTCCCCTCCTCAATTCTTGTTGTAAAAGCTTGTATAGCTTAATAAGTTAATTTTTTGGTAGAGTCATCGCTGAGCTTCTGGTTTACAGGCAAAGGCTTGGGTCTGCCCTGATTTTCTAAGTCACTAAAGCCCTACATAAGGGCTGGGTTAGGTAAACACAGCTACACGTAAGGAGCCACAATCAGGAAGAGCCTAAACTCCAAAAAATATATTTAAAAATTTCCACTGAAAACCCAGGTGGACTTTGTAGGCTTGACAGAGTCACTAGGTCAGCTTAGAAGCAACAGGCAGCACCGTTGTCCTGCTCAGTCTATGCTGGTTGGTTCCTCATGTCCCTCTGGGCTTCTGTTAGTTTTTGGATTAAGTAGCGCTTGTCACGACTTTCCTAAAAAAAGAAATGATCTTGAAAGTACACTTAATGTGTTTAAAACAAACATCCTAATGACCTACCAGACTCAGATTAGGGATTCTAACCACTGGCCTATTGCAGCAGCTTCTGATCTGGTCTGCCTCTTTCATTTGTGTCCTTTCCACAGCCCCTTGTCCACACAGCAGCTGATGCTTTTTTAAAAATATGCACATTAGACTTCTACTTAACACCCCCCAGTGACTTCCCATCACACTCAGAATAAAACCCAAACTTCTGACCGGAGCCCTCAAGGCTAGGCTGTGACTCCGGTATTATGGTATCACCTTGCTTCTTCCCGTGACTCACCACCCTCCGGCCACAACTCTCCCTCCCTCCTGGCTCCAGAAGCGCCTGGCTTATTACTCTCATCTCTAATTAGGACCTCCAATAATTGGCTCCTTGAAGAGGCCTTCTGCGGCCACCATCTACAGTAGCAGTGGCCCCCTAGTCACTCTGCCTTGTTTTCGTTCTCTTCATAGCAGTTATGGTTATCGGAATTTATCTTGTTTCTTTAACTACCTAGCAGTTCTGTCTCTCTTGTCACCAGTGTATCCCAGCACCCGCCACCATATGGAGCACAGAGTAGGTGCTCAATATAATATGTGGAAGAGAGGGATGAGTTAGTGAATGAATGAAGGTGGAGGTGGCCAAGCCTGAAGGCCGAGTTTGGGGGAGGTGGTGGTGAGAGGGGGACACAGCAATTCTACTTGCTCCCTGGGAAAAGCATCACTTGTCATATGGTGTCCTGAATAAATGGCCCCGGCCATGACCCTCTGGGCCTATGCTTCCTTACCAGGGACAGCTGCTCCCGGAGCTGGACGACCACCCGTTTGTGTGCTCCGGCCAAGGCAATGAAGTAAAACATAACAAGGCTGCAACACAAGACAGACAGGTCATGAGGGAGTCCGGATCATTTGAAGGCCACTAGAAAAAAACAACCTAACACATTTTGCCTGGACTGGTTTACTTTTGTTAGAAAAAAAAGAAAGAAAACCCTCATCTCTCCCAAGCAGAGGGTATGAGAAACAGCCAGTAGCGTTTTTATTTGTCAGGGGCAGCAGAGTCTGATGTATGCCTTGGTTCTGAGTTAATGTTAATAGTTGTCGATGGGGAATGCAGAATGAGAGGCAGAGAGAAGCAGATGGTCTAGAAAGTTCAGCTGGGCATGTAATTAACATGTGGATGATCACTGTGGAAGCTCTCTGGCTTGTTCCTCATCTGTAAAATGGGAAAAATGTAATAAAACCCAGTGATTGCAAGCTTGAGATAATACCGTTTTGATTAAAAGCAATTAACAACTGGTTCCTGTCTTCTGTGCAGGCCCAGATCTCAAATGGGGGTGGCTTGAGTTATTATCTTTGGCGAGAGGGGCTAGTGGAGAGGAGGGCAAACCCCCCAGAAAAACAGCAGGCAACCTCATTTAATGAAGGGGAGTGGGTTTCCTGTTCAATCCCGCCAGACAGGGCTGATGAAATGAGAGCTAAGTAACCAGATCATCTTGGAATCACGGATACCCACAATATTCTCCTGCAAGTCCCTGCGAGCCACAGAAAAATGGCCTCCAACGACGTTGAAGTCAGATCAGATAACTGCCACCAGGTGGCGCGAGCCAAACCGCAGCTGGGGTGAACCAGTTAGGGGGGAGCAGCTGGAACCCTGGATCCTGTGAATTCCAGGCTGGCTGGCCGCACAGCTCCCCCAGGTCATTTTATTAATCTCATCAAAGGCATCCTGCCTTCTTACGAGTGAATTTTTTTTCTGGCCCGCTTCTTGCATTATGGCGGGGTTTTACTGTAATAACATCTACATCGTAAGGTATCTATGACGATTTCATAAGTTGGTACAGGGAAAGTACAATCAATTCCAGTTACTCATGGCTTGTAAGTGATAGAGCCAGGGTTCACGTCCACGCTCCTAATCTGGTGCTCATCTCTCTGCCCAGTAATTCCTTCCTTTTCAAAGAGCAAGCGATTTTGTGAATAATCAGTAGTCTTAACAATGGGCAACGTTTATTGGATTTTTATTATATAAGCCAGGCTAAATGCCTGGCATTGGACTAAATGCCTTACATGTTTGATCTTTCTGGATCTGCTCAACGACCCTTTGAAAGAGTGACTATTATTATGCCCATTTTAGAGATGGGAAAGTGAGGCTCAGAGAAGCTTAGTAACTTGTCAAGTTCAGGGTGGTCCCCCCAATTTCCCAGTGGGAGGAGCCCACATGCCTCAGAGGGAAATACTTGCCAGAGTCCAGATTGTTCTCACTCACCAGATGATCATGAAGAAAGGAACCGCAAAGGCTTCTGACGTGATGCCATGGACCAAGGACTGCAGCGAGCTGGGGAAGGTGCTCACCGTCTTGGGGATGACCTCCCAGGTGGTGTTGAAGTTGGTGAACGGCCCACAGGCTTTAGAGGAAGGGATGCTGCCAGGACATGGACCAAGAGGCTCAGAATGAGGCACGCAGCACAGGCTGAATGTCCCACCTCTGCACACTCAGAAGTTTTGTTAACAAAGGCCTACAAGGAACCACCTGACCTCCTGGGCCTTCTGGAATATTCTGGTCAAAAATACTTCCCTTGAAATTTCATCAGCTCTCTAAACCTAACTTCCAGTTTAGAGGAAATTCAGGATGGAAAAGCAAGTTAAATGACACCGTAAGAAAATAGGCAAATCCAGATTGTGGGCATTCTATTCTCTGATCTCTTAATTTAGAAGTGAGGAAACTGGCCTGGCCTCTTCGAAGAATCAAAGATTAAAAGAAACTAAGGAGATATAACAAATGAAAGTAATGGGTGAAACTTGATTGTTATTTTAAAAATAAAGCTATAAGAGACTATTCTGGGATAACTGGAGAATATGATATTAGTATTAATTTTCTTAGGTGTGATATGTTATTGTGGATACACATGAAGGAGAATGTTCTTATTCTTAGGAGCTACATGCTGAAGTATTCAGGAGTGACAGGTTATGGTGCCTACAACTTAATTTCAAATGGTTCATCACCAAAAAAAAAGTGTATATATATATATAGAGAGAGAGAGAGAGAAAACAATCAATCAGCCCTCTGTATCTGTAGGTTCTGCACCAGCAGATTCAACCAATCTTGGATAAAAACATTTGAAAAAACAAAAAACAATTAAAAAACCCAATACAATAAAAAAAAAATAAAAAACAATACAGTATAACAACTATACAGCATTTACATTGTATTAGGTATTATAAGTAATCTAGAGATGATTTAAAGTACACGGGAGGATATGCATACATTATATGCAAATACTATGCCATTTTATATCAGGAACTTGAACATCTGTGAATTTTGGTGTGTGTGTGGTGGGGTGTCTTGGAACCAATTCCCTGAGGATACCGAGGCACGACTGCATAGCAAAATGTTAACAATGGGACATCCTCTTGAAGAGTATATGAGTTTCACTGTTGCTACTCTTTCCAACTTTTATATAGATCTGAAATTTTTCAAAATAAAAAACAGAGAAAAAAATGAAATAAAATTGTAATGGAAAAACACTAAAATTAAGACCTGAATAGAATTGCCTAAATCCATACCACAAATGTCTGTGTTTAAGATTTTCCATTGCAGCTCTATATGTAGGAATGAAAATAAATTCCTAAAAATAACCTAAATATTGTTTAAAGAAATAGATGAACAGTTTATGGTCCCTTCATATGATAGAATACTAAAAAGCCACTGAGAGAGAAAGAGAGACAAAGAGACAGATATGAGGTGGCTGTCTCCCACAAGAAAACTAAGTAGTTGGGAAATAGAATTAGAAGATGAATTTTCACCATATTTTCTTTTATTCTTTTTGAATTTTGTGCTACGTGAATGCATTTCTTATTTAAAAAAATCAAAGCTAAAAATATTTTTGAAAGAATGAGAGTTTTATATGTCCATGGACACAGGAAAAGGTACAATATAAAATTAAGTGAAAAAATAAGTTGCCAAACAGAATTATAGTATTATCCCATATGTGCTTTTAAAAAATAGATTTTTTTCCATAATAAATTTTTGGAAGTACTCATAAGAAAATGTTAAGGGGCTGGGCACAGTGGCTTAAAGCTGTAATCCCAGCACTTTGGTAGGCCAGGGTGGGCAATAGAGTGAGACCCTGTCTCTACAAAAAATTTTTTAAAAAATTAGCCAGGTGTGGTGGCACACTGTAGTACTCCCAACTACTTGGGAGACTGAGGTAGGAGGATTCCTTCAGCCCAGGAGTTTGAGGTTGCAGTGAGCTACGATGACCATGATGACGCCACTGCACTCTAGCCCAGGCAACAGAGCGATACTCTGTCTCCAAAAAAAAACCAAAAAAAACAAAGGCAACACTTTAAGCCCAAGTTCTAGAGGTGATCAAGACATTCCAGCCATGAGGGACTTAGCGACCTCTCTGCAATTTTCTCACAGAACACTGTGGGAAAAGCCAATGAAGCATGCAATGGACCCTTTAACATAAAAGAGGAACTCGTCAAGAAGCCAGGAAATGTTCTAGAAAACAAAGTCATATTTACCGTGACATGCTGATCGTCAGAGGTATTATTGCCAAACACAGCCCGATCAACAATACCAACAGGAAGAAGAAATTAGAGTTGGACGCTCTGAACTGCCTGGGGGAAGGTCTGCAGGTATAAAGAAGACTCAACTAAGGGAAGAAAAGGAAATAAAAAATTAAGATCAATGAGAACAGCTTCCATGAGGCGAAATAAGCACATTCATGCATTACAGTGGCAACGTAAATTGGTCTAACCTTTCTAGAGGGTAGTCCAGCAATATGAGTCAAAATGAAAAAATGTTTAACCCAGATTTCAACTTTGGGGAATTCACGCTGATGAAATAGAAGGGAAAATGGGCCAAAACACACGTGTGAGGATGTTTCCTGCTGCAGTCGTTGATAACAGGGAATAACTGGAAACAACCTAAATAGCTATCAGTGGGGATTCATTAGGTTAAAGTTAAAGGTTAAAGTACATCCAGGTGGGGCACGGTGGCTCATGCCTGTAATCCCGGCACTTTGAGGAGGCAGGAGGATAGCTTGAGGCCAGGAATTCAAGACCAGGCTGGGCAACATAACAAGACCCCGTCTCTACAAAAAATTTTTTTAAAAAATTAGCTACTGTGGTGGTGCACGCCTGTAGTCCCAGCTACTTGGGAGGCTGAGGCAGGAGGATTGCTTGAGCCCAGGAGTATGAGGTTACAGTGAGCTATGATGCCACTGCACAACAGGGGACAGAACAACTTGGGTCTAAAAATGGAAAAAAAGTACATCCATACAATGGAATACCATACAGCCCTAAGGAAGGATGAGAGAGAGCTTTACATACACATGTGGCCCTGTGAAATGTAAATGGTAGATTTCAGAACTCTGTATAGTATGAGCTCATTTAAGTTTTTAAAAATTTATTCTTTATAGGTGTTTAAATCTGTATAAATAGATCTTCAGTAATATAACCAAATTAAGAGGTATTTTGCTTGAATTTTTTACAAGTACATATATTTTTCCTACATATTAAAAATACAGGCTGGGCGCAGTGGCTCACACCTGTAATCCTAGCACTCTGGGAGGCCAAGGCGGGAGGATCACTTGAGGTCAGGAGTTTGAGACCGGCCAGAGCAAGAGTGAGACCCCATCTCTACTAAAAAATAGAAAAATTAGCCAGGCATGGTGGCACGCACCTGTCATCCCAGCTACTTGGGAGGCTGAGGCAGGAGGATCACTTGAGCCCAGGAGTTGGAGGTTGCAGTGAGCTATGATGACGCCACTGCACTCCAGCCTGGGTGACAGAGCAAGACCCTGTCTCAAAAATAAATAAATAAATAAAAAATGAATAAAAATACATATTTCCACTGAGGGAAAGAAGACGTAAGGCAATATCAACTGGGAGGAGGCAAAGGGTACAGTAACAGCATACAATTTCTCAATATTTTAAAAAGCTGTATTAGTGGGTGGGGGCATCAAGCTCTTCTGAATTCAGCAGGAGCTGGAACATTTGTGAGGCAGAAGACATTGAGTACCAGGGACACTTGTCGCCCTGCTCTGGGGCAGCTGGCCAGACAGGCCTGGGGTGAGTGTCCCAAGTGAACCCTGGTGCCCCTATGACACGTTTCATCAGCCCACGCTGTCTTTACTCTGATAAACACTGGGAGACCACAGGCTAACCAATATTTTCTGGAAAGGGGGAAAATATTCCTATGAGCTTTCTACACCTACCTCCCCTTTGATGATTTCAGTCAACTGAAGTTTCCAAATGAAAGCATCAGAACATTCTTCAAAGGCCAAAACATCTAGGTAGAAAGTTTGGTCCAATTCAATTCCCTGCCTACTGGGTTAAGAGGTTAGGCTCTGGAGTGAGATAAACCTGGGTTCAAATCCTAGGAGTCACTTATAAGCTGTGTGACCTTGGACCAGTTACTTAACCTCTCTGAACTTCAGCTTCCTAATTTACAAAATATGGGACCTACTTCACAGGGGTGGGTGTAAGCACTGCATGATAATTTATGTAAAGTGGGGACAGAGTGGAAGAACATGGTATTATTATTATCAGCTATTATTGCCATTGTGATTATTAACATTATTATTATTGTTTTCATTTTTGAATTCTCAGGGCTTGGCATAATAGGTAATCAATAAATGTTGGGCTTGTTAACAGAGGGTACCTCTGGAAGAAGGGACAGAAGTTACTGTATACAGATCTGCATTATTTAAATGTTTAATAATGAGCACGTATTGCCTCTGTAATAAAGAAAAAAGAACTTAGGTTAGTAAGCCCAGATGAGCCAATCATCTGCAAGGCCACTTCACCCACTAAGCACTTAGATCTGGCACAGTGCCTAGGGGCTATGAGCTGTTCAAGGGCCTACACAAATCTTTGAGACCTGAAAATAAATGCATTGGCTCCAAAATCCAAGCAGAAAATTATAAAATAGAAATGAATAAATGTTTTGTTAAATGTCACTGCAACTTAACTGTTAGACAATTACATTAAAAAAACAACATTTATATCACAGGATTGAAACAATTCTTAATAAAACTCTCAAAATTATAAAAATGTGAAAAATCCATTAAGAGTCTTTTTCCAGAATAAAAATATATTTTAAACAAGGGACGCAATTTTGACATGTCTCACAGGATGTGGGATGGGCTCCAAACACACACATCAATGGAAGGTCAAGAATGGTCCAGGGTATGCTCCCCCTCCCCCCACCTGTCCTTACCTCTTTCACGTAAAAGATGATAATGAATTTCAAGGTTGCAATTGCAGGAAGAAGGGGTGAGAAAAAGGCTCCAATCCAGCAAATGGTTTGCCCATAAACAATCCCCAGGACATTGTCAGGAATGGCAAACTCCTGCTGTCCCCAGCACCGAATCAGCTTCCATGAGGAACAGTAGGTCACTAGGAGCCTGGAAGCAAACCGGACAATTTCTTACCTGGGCTACCGGTGTCTGCCAAGGCCACAGAACCACATCCCACAAAATCAGGGCCATTTCCATGCGTATTTCTCATGGAAACTGGTTAGTCCCATGTCTTAAAGATGCAGACTACAGTGAACTCTGCAATCATTCAGAGTCCAAGTCTCAGATCCACAACTCAGCACCCAAAACAATACAAGTTCCTCGACTTCTTTGAGCCTCATTTTTCTCATCTGGAATGTGGAGGGCAGGATTATAATACAGCCTGCTTCACAGGGTTGTGTTGAGAATAAATGACAAGGGAAGCCTCTGTACCCTGGCACCCTGGCACCGTGGCTTGCTACTTAGCACAAAAAGGACCGTGTATCCACATAGGAGGTGGCTTATGAGGACCCTACCGCCTAGCAATGCCACCTCCCAGAGTCCTAGAAGCTTCCTACAGATATCGCAGGACCAGGGGCCCCAGGATAAACACACGCAGTTGTTCACTGCAGCATTGCCACAGATTAGCAAAAATACTAGAGGCAACCTGAATACCCATCAGCAGGGGCTGGATTGACAAAACACAACAAGCCGTGGATACAGTGAAACATTGTTCAGTCTTTAAAATGCATCAGGAAGATCCCTGTGTCCTGACAGGAAAAGTTATTCGTGATATTGTGTTTGTAGAGAGGGAAAAAAAAAAGTAAGCCGCAGACCAATGTGGATGCACTGTTGATCCCATTTAGGGGGGTAAGGAGAGGAAGAATGCTTGCAACAAGACTGCATTTGCTTACACGTGCATTTATGTAAATGTGTTTTTATTTTTAAGGACTGCTGGATCTACCCCAAGGAATACCATGGCATTGAGGAATTAGGGGATACAGTCACAACTGAGAATGCCCACTGTTCTCCAGACCTCTGTATTTATTAAATATTATTAATTTTAAAATAAGCACATATTCATATCATATTTGTATAATTTTTAAAAAGAACAGTTTCTTTTTTTAATGTTTATTTTTAAGGGCTCACTGGCCCTCTGTCCTCTGCCTGGATTATCTGCATGTGCGTGGGGAAAAAAGTGGTTAAGTGAACAGAGTTTCACTTAAGACTTAAGGAGATGCAGGGTATGATGACAGAAGTGACCACACAGGAATGATAATCATGATGGTGACAGTGAATGTTTTGTTGGGTTCTGTCCTATGGAGTGTTCTCGGTGCCTTTATCTGCATTAATTGTCTCATTTACTCTTCACAACAAGGCTATGAGGTGGGTACTGCTACTTTCTCCATTCTACAGGTGAGAAAATAGGCACGGAGCTTAAATAACTTGCCCAAGGTCGCATGAGCAGCAAGGTGCAGGGAGGGGGCTTGAACCCAGATCAGGAGACGTGGCGTCCACTGCAATCTGGAGGGTCTACACTGACAGTGCCCATGGCTGTGCTGATGGCGGAAGGTCATCCCCAGCAAAGCCTCATGGAAATTGGTGCTATT
Source organism: Daubentonia madagascariensis (assembly GCA_023783475.1). Classification (NCBI taxonomy): domain Eukaryota; kingdom Metazoa; phylum Chordata; class Mammalia; order Primates; family Daubentoniidae; genus Daubentonia; species Daubentonia madagascariensis. The sequence goes on along the minus strand of JAKFHU010002505.1, from coordinate 1,066,684 downwards.
TCCACTCTCTGTGCCGCCTTTAGACGAGCAGCTAATGGACCCTAAGGTTGACGGCCTGGAGCTGTCTGCAAGTCACCAGTTGTCAGTGGTTTCGGGGCTGTGGAGTGATCCAGCACTTTCTGGGGAGTGGCTGCAAGGGGAGCCTCCAGTTGTGTGTGGGGGAGGGCAGGGGTATCAGAGGGACACCCCCCACACTTACTTTCTGGGAAAATCCACAAAGAGCGTGACAGCCAAGATGATGATGAAGTCAAAGATCATCAGCTTGTACATTTCCTGCCCGACCTGGGTCTCCCAGCACTGAAACCAAAGAGAGCAAGGGAACTGACAGACCCTACCTGAGGCACAGAAAGCTCCCAGACCCCTTCCCATCCCCTTTCCATCTCCGGATCCCACTGCTCCTGGCATCAGCTGATGTGCCACCGAGCTTCAAGACAGACTCAAGTTTCCAAGCCCTTAAAAGTGCCTGGCATGGTGTCAGACTCTGCTTCCTAGCTGTTCTCTTGACCACGACACTGTACTCCAGAATGACCCGCCCAGCCAGACACCCCCAGCCCCGCAGCTCACCGGGTAGAGTTTCTGGTTGTAGCCACAGAGTTCACACGTGCCGTTATCACAGGACGTGATCTTGGAGCCCAGTGTGAACACCAGCACACAGATGGTGGCCAGCCGCATAAAGACACACCTACAGGGAAGGCAAGGAGGACAGAGGATGGGAACAGGAGACCCTCAGGGCAGGCTGGTCCCTAGGAACTGGGGCTAGGGAACGCAGAAGCCGCCTTTCTTAAAATCAAACCCACAAATGGGTTCAGAGTTTGATAACAAAGTTCTGGAGATGATGGTGGTGATTCTTGCACAACACTGGGAATGTACTTCATGCCACTGAATTGTACACTTAAAATGGTTAAAATTATGTTATATATATTTTACTACAATTTTTAAGAAAGATCAGAAAGCTGGGAACACCTAATTCTGGGATGATGTAGTTACACTATGGAACATTACTCTATAGAACATTCCTACTATAGTTACACTATAGAACATTCCTAAAAAGAACGAATTGAATCTTTTATGTATCAGCTTTGAGGGACATATGATATATTGAGAGGTGAAAAAAAGTATGTGCAGAGTATCACATAGATATGATCCTATTTTTAGAAGAAAACTAAACATGTGCGAATGTTGGCATGAACATCAGGAACTGTGCAGATGAATGCATGCTGGCTGTTCCCGTGGATTCAAGGGAGGCAGGCAGAGAGGGCAAGTTGTTTTTTCTTTTTAAAAGACACTTTTCTATTTGGTTTGTAATAAAAAATTAAATCAAATAGAAACAATAAAAAATGAGGGAAAAAGCTTAACGCACAACCATCTGCTCACTCTTATTACTAAGCCTGCACCACCTGATGTGACCCCCTGATACGACAGAACAGAAAGGACATCACACCGTTGATGAGGTTTCCATAACTAAAAACTGAAATGGAATCTAATAAAAACTCTGAATCTGCACAATAGTTTACAGCAACTATGGGTATAGAAAAACAACCCATAAAAACCCACAAAAACACACCCCAAGAAAACAATGAACTAAATCCAGAATAGGAGACATCCTGAAGGACAAATGACACAGTTTCTCTCACTAACCAATAGCATAACAAAAGGGTAGGGGACATTCTTATAAGAATAAAAGGGATTTAAGTGACATAACAACCAAACACATGCAGGTGGACCCAGTTTGGATCCTGATTTGAACAAATCAACCACAGAAAGCCATATGCAACCCCACCAGGGAGACCGACTCAGTTTTATTAGGTGTGATGATGGTTATATTTAAAAAAAAAAAAAGGTCCTCATCACTCAGAGATATACGGAAGTGTTTACAGGTGAAATGACTTGTTGCCTGAGATTTGCTTAAAACAATCCAGCAAAAGTGGGGGGGGGGAGAGGTGGGCAGGGCCAGGCACGCCTGTAATCCTAGCACTCTGGGAGGCTCAAATTGAGCTCAGGTGTTCGAGAAAAGCCTGAGCAAGTCTGAGACCCCATCTCTACTAAAAACAGAAAAAATTAGCAAGGCATTGTGGCACGCGCCTGTAGTCCCAGATACTCAAGAGGCCGAGGCAGGAGGATGGCTTGAGCCCAGGAGTTTGAGGTTGCAGTGAGCTATGATGATGCCACTGCACTCTAGCTGGGGCAAGAGAGCAAGACCCTGTCTCAAAAAAAAAAAAAAGTGGGGGGTAAATAGACGAAACAAGATTAGCAAAATGTTGGGAATGGTTGACACTAAGTGATGGGCACATGGGAGTTTGTTATACCACTGGTTCGGTTTGAAAATTTCCAAAATAAAAAGTTTTAAAAAATAAGATGCAAATGTAAACCCAGGCATTTGAGGAGCAGAAAGAAAACTTTCAAGTTCCTTACAGTCCCCACCTGGTTCTCTTCATTCATTTGTGTTAGTGCCTTGGACTCTGCCTTATACCTGTCATTCATGACAGCTTCAGAGCGACACCTCCTCCTAGAGGCCCAGTCTATGTCCTCAGCTGTCAATGTGCTAATACATGGACCAAGAATATAACACTGATGAGCAAACTCTCAAGGCAAGAGATTTCACTGCATGTACAAACTCTGATTCGTTCATGGGGGCTGCCCAGAGGTTGAGGAGGATTCTTGGTTCAGCAGCAAAATGGGCCACAATTGATTAGTAATGTCTGCCACGGGCAGGGGAGCAGACAAGTGGCGGTCTGCTTGGCATGCCAGCCATCCACGAGTTAGGCATTACCTAAGGATTGTCAGCCGGATCTCAAAGCCTGGGGAATAATCCTCATAGTGGATGATCTTGGCAAAAATCATTGGGGTGATAAAATTGGCCAGTGTGATCACAATAGACGGTAGATACAATATCAAGAGGTTCTCTCCAAAAACCATCTTGTCAATCTCCTATGAAGATAAAAAAACTTACTGGTCAGGAGTATAATAAATTGCAACATGAATTAAACTGAAAAGAACTCAACTATGCATGTTTGGCAAACAAACAAAACATACTTTGTCATTCAACACGGCCTGTAAACATAAGCCATCTCCTTCCTTAGGTGTTCAAACAGAGGTATGTAGTACCATGAAAATGAGCTCTATTTGATTTCTTAAGGTGACATATAAGAAATCCACATATTCTGCATAAATGGACAATTTAAAGTCTTTTCAAGGATGTAATACTGATGGATTTGGAATAACCATTCTCTCCTTTCACAGTAACACATTATTTAGCCGCATATATGGCTATCCAGAATAGAAAATCAATGTCCTGCCTCCAGGTTATGCCCTTCAAGGGAAGAGATGTGCCCTCCCCAGCCCCTTTACCTCCTTCCCATTGGCTAGAATGTGGATGTGATGGTGCGCTATGCCATCTTGTACCACACAGAAGAGGGCCACATCCCACAGACAGAAGAGCCACCAGATGGATGAAACCTGGGCCCCTGATGGTTGATTTCAGGAAGCAGAGCCACTAGACCAACTTGGATTTTCAAAACCACTACTATTTTAGGTAAACTGAGGCCCCGGCTAGTAAGTAGAGGTGTCAGGGATAAAACCCAGGCAATCCAGCCGAGATTTGAATATTGTGAATTCCAGGAGCAGTAGGTATCTCAAACACTCTATTTTAAATAGATGCTTTTAAAAATTTCTCTTAAAAGTAGAAATTGATCACCTCTGATTTTCAGTTCTTGGTTATATCAGCCCAACTTATACCCCATACATAAAACAGAAATGATGACAGTATTTACCGCACAGGTTTGCAATGCACTCAGCATAATGCCCAACCAGAGAACAAGTCAAACTGACTCTCGTGGAGGACTCACTTTTTTCATGTGTTCTTGCGAGAAGATAGTTGCTATATAGATTGCATAAAAGCATGCCACTAAAACAGCCAGAACAATACAGTTCAAAAACAGTCTTAAGGAGTAAATGCGTATTGTTTCTTCTGAGGTCCTTTCTGCTATTTTCTGCCGTATTCTTTCTTCCTCCAGATCTGCCTGAGGACCAAAGAAAACTCATCTGTGAGCATTGGGGATGAAGGAATATTCAGGAATGGAATCTTTGATTCATTATACCCACCCCATCCCATCTTTAAAACTTCCCTTAAATATTCATCTCCCCTGAGATACCTTCCCAGACTAAGCCCAACTAGTTTTTATGTCTACTAAAGGCCTAAGACAAGGCAGAACCTCCTATTTAAGTCTGCAATTGGGCTTTGCAATAAATGTGAAAATAGAACTATAATCTATTCATGGTATTACCTATATATAGTATGTGTCATTTTTTAAAACAGCATATAGGTGGGTGTTGTTATTTTTTTTGAACCCAGTATGGTAGTCTCTGATTTTAACAGGAAAATTCAATCTGTTCATATTTTGCGTAAGAAATACATTTGGTTTTATTCCTTCCACCTTACTTTATTAAGCTTTTGATTTATATGGTTTCTCTTCCTTTTCTTTTCTTTTTTCTTTTTTTTTGAGATAGGGTCTTGCTCTGTCACCTGGGCTAGAGTGCAGTGGCGTCATCATAGCTCACTGCAACCTCAAACTCCTGGGCTCAAGCAGTCCTCCTGCCTTAGCCTCCCAAACAGCTGGGACTACAGGTGCATGTCACCACGCCTGGCTAATTTTTAAATTTTTTGTTAACATGAGGTCTTTCTATGTTGCCCAGGCTGGTCTCAAACTCCTGGGCTCAAGGGATCCTCCTGCCTCAGCCTGCCGAGTAGCTGGGACTACAGACGTGTGCCACCACGCCCGGCTAATTTTTCTATTTTTTGTAGAGATGGGGTCTTGCTCTTGCTCAGGCTGATCTTGAACTCCTGGCCTCAAGCGATCCTCCTGCCTTGGTCTCCTCCTCTTCTTTGATGGGTTTGATCCAGATACTATTCATTACTCCTTCTCTCCTTATTAATTTGGAAATTCTCTTGCACTTTTTCATATACTCTCCACTCCACCCTATCGTCAAAACATTCCCTCCTTAGTCCCTTAGATGGTGGTGGTGGGGAGACACGATCTCCTCCCAGCCACTGTATGTCCCCACCTCCCTTCCCAGCCCCCAGTTCACCAGCGCCCCTGCTTGGGTTCTAAGTGATCAACCCCAATAAGGTGCTGGATGCAAAAAGCTCTTGAAAACTACACAGGGGAAACTAGCTGAGCACCGGGGACAGCCTGACCCCTTCCCTAGGTCCTCTGCAAGCTGCAAACTCAGCCTCCCAAGGCGGGACCTTGCCCGTGGGGATCCCACCCAGGGAAAACCCAGCAGCACTTACCCGGAGCTCATACCGCAAGCTGCTGTGCTTCAGATCCGCTGTGCTGCGGTTGGTGATGCAGAAGTCCCAGCCGGCAAAGATCTTGTTGCAGTAACTCTGGAAGTGCTCCTCACTCCGAATCAGGTTGATTTTGAACCCTTCCACCGACCTGACCCCAAAACACAATCATTTTTCTTATAAGAACAACAGCAAAATAGAGGCCCATGAATTGGCTTTGTCTAAAATTTAAAAAGTTAGACATGGCTGCAGGCATGTTCAGCCCACTCTGACATGGTCAAGTTGGGCCATTCTAAATACACGTGGCAGCTAACCAGGTATCTCATTGTGGAAAATCACTTCCTTTCGTTCATCTAATGGCTTTTATCACAGCTGGAATAAAATCCAAACTCGTTAATACAGCCTAGAGACCCCGTATGCTCCAGCTCTGCCGTCTCTCCTTCCACATAACTACACCGGCTCTCCTTCCTTTCCATAAACACGCAGATCCCTGTTCCCGCCCCAGGGCTTTTGCACTTCGTGGTCCCACTCCAGGGATGGTTCTTCTCGTGACTCTTCCCATGGCTGGTTTCCTTCCCATCCTCTAAGTTTCGGCGCAAATATCTCCTCTACAATTCCTACCTCCCCATCTAAAATTGCAACACCCCCACTTCAAGTCAGTTCCTTTTATTTCCTTCACGGCAATGACCTTAATCTGAAATTATCTTATTTATCTCTTTACTGCTCGTAGCCCCTTACTCTGACTAAATTTTAAATTCCTCGAGGGCAGGTACCCCGGCTGTCTTGCCATCTTTATATCCGGAATGCCTGGGCCATACTATGGCCAAATGCAACTGATGAATAAATGAATGAATATATGACTTAGTAAATTAAATGAATATTTAGTGAGCACCTGTTTAGGCCAAATGCAACTACTGCACATTTCATAATTTGTATTCATTCAAATGCTTTCATGGAAAAAATACACCCTGGCACTTGATATAAAAACACCAAATGCCACATGCAGTCCTCTATAGATGAAACAGTTTATTTTTAGGATTTGCTCTCGAGGAGTGAAGACAATAAAAGCGGTTATTCTGCCAAAGGGGCGCAACAAGGATTTTATATCAGAACCACCTGGGGTGTTTTCCCAAAATGCACATTCCAAAAACGGTTTCATACTCTGAGATTTTCAATTTGGTAGGTCTCTTGTGGGGTCCAGAAATACGCTATTTTATAAAGGTCATGGTGATCCATCCCAGTTGAAAACCTCTGACTTATCTTTTTTTTTTTTTTTGAGATAGGGTCTCCCTCTGTTGCTCAGGCTGGAGTGCAGTTGTATGATCACAGCTCACTGCGCCCTCCAACTCCTGGGCTCAAGCAATCCTCCTGCCTCAGCATCCCAAGTAGCTGAGCCTACAGGCATGTGCCACACCCTCGGCTAATGTAAAAAATTTTTTTAGAGATGGGGTCCTGCTATATTGCCCAGGCTGGTCTCAAACTCCTGGCCTCAAGTGATCCTCCCGCCTCAGCCTCCCAAAGTGCTGGGATTATAGGCGTGAGCCACTATGTCCAGCTGAAAACCTCTGATTTAGACCAAACCCATGTTTTATAGATAAGGAAGCTAAGATTTAAAGAAGGGAATATTATTTCCCTAGATCTGGAGATTTAGGTGACAGAGCTGGTGCTAATTTGATGATGATGATGATGATGATTTTAATTTTACAAATGTCTACAAGGTGCTAGGCACAGTGCTAAGGTCTTCACCTGCCTTGTTTCTGTTAATCGTCCCAATAACCCTGCCAGGTGTGTACATTTCACAGGTGAAGAAAATGAGGCTCAAAGAAGCAAAGTGACATTCAAACCTTGGTCTTTGGACTCCAAAGCCCATGCTGTTTGCCACTCTGTGGCACTCCCTCCTTCCAGGGCCACGGCAGGCCTTTCCCTCACTACATCACACCCAGCCTTCCCTCCACCATCTTCCCCAGGAAGCAATCAAGGCCCTGAGGTTGGCGAACTTGAGCAAGATCAAGGCGGATTCACTGTTCAGCTAACAAACCTTATTCATTCTTCAGGGCCCCTTCCAAGGCTCTGGGAGCCTCTAGCAATGTGTTCATATGGTCTTGTTTGCTTGTTTATTTTTACAATTTACAAAAGATATTTTCATATTCTTTGCCTTAAAGATGGCCCCTCAAAATTGTCTAAACTCCATGTCCATAAAACTTGGATCTGCCCCTGCCAGGATCACAGAGCAGCAAAGCCAGAACCCCAATCAACCAACATTTCTGAGCAACATTTCTGAGTACCTCTCTGCCCCTCAAAAGGAGCCTCTGGTCTTTCTCATCACTACACTGCCCATTTGGGTGGGGGATGCTTGCATATTGGTTAATTTTCATCTCATAGATTCTGACTCAGGATACCGGTCCTCATGGAGGGCAAACTCAGTTCCCAGCACCTGGTCTCTCCTGCACCTGTAATAAGGACTTCATAGCCCCCTGGCTTACAGCACTGTGCATGCTCTCCCAGGGACAATGAAGTAGGCAGGAAAGGAGGCCGGGCATGATACTGTCTGCCAAGCAATCCCGCTGGGGCAGAGATGGCAAGCTGCCCATCAGAAATCTGTGGTTCGACTCCTATAGTACAGTGTTACTGCTGGGAAGTGGCTGCCCAGGCAGGGACAACATTGCCCGGCCTTCCTTGCAGTTAGCTATGGTCATGTGACTGAGCAGTAGCCAATGGGATGTGAGTGATGTGCATCACTTCCAGGTCTGGCCTATAAATACCTTCCACATGGTACTCCTCCATGCCACCTTCCCCTCCCAACTCTCATCAGGACCTCCAAAGCCACATGCTGAAGATGGCTGAACTTTGGTCAACTTGAGTCGCAGAATACTATGAGAAGGATTCTACCAAACTAACCTGTGCCCCTACCCAGAACTGTCATGTAAAAAAGAAAGATAATGTCTATTGTGTTTGGGTCATTGTACCTTTTGGGACAATTGTCTGTTAAAGTAATTAAATTAAATTTCTATTTTCTTGGGATTTGCTATCTCTCATTAAACCACTTGTCTACCATGGGAAAAGCCATGTTGTCCTATGACCCTAACCACCTGGCCACAGTTGAAGGGTCAAGGCTGGGTACCTGAATGAAACAAAGCCAACAAGTTTCTTCAAAGGATTTCTGCACCTGTGACCCAGGGAGTCATGGGCAGATGCAAACTATAGGATGCCCTATTTCCCATCACTTAAGGAAGCTGCTACTACACAAAAGAATCAAAGATTAGGGAGCCCTTACTTTTGATATTGTTCCTGAGCCATAGCTCCATCCTTGTCCTTACTGTAATTTGAGTTTCCTCCCTTCCTTATTTCTCTGAGCCACTCAATACCCCTTCTGTCCAGTTAGCCAGAGTTGGATTTCTGATACTTACAACCCAATAGAGACCTAGTTAACATATACACCAAAGCAAAGATAAGGTGTGTGCGGGTGCTGGTGGGATTGCCAGATGTGTTCAATAATGACTGAGTGAAGAACTCCAGGCTGCTATTCCAGCTCCCAAATCCTGACTTTCATTTCCTCCAGGTCTCCTCAGCTGCCAATATACTCACAAACCTTTCCCCACAAGGCCCACCCTTGGACTCCACTCGTCCTTTGGGCAAAGGCTCCCAGAGCTCAGAGCTCACAGACTCCAGCCATTAAAGGTAATTCAGAGAAAACGCAATGACAAGATAAAACTTTACCTTTTCACTATCCAAAGAAGGCTCAGGGCCAGGTAGGCAATTGTGCTTAACAAATAAGCCAGGGGAAGATCATAGGTGAAGTTCTGAAATTTCACCCCATCAATGGTGTAATGTCCATAAAAGAGGCTGGTCTCCTCCAAGAAACCCTGAAACAAAGCCAAGGGCATGAGGTCAGACTGGTCAGCTCACTGTAGGGAACCAGAAGAGTTGTTCCTGCCTCAAGGAACTGATATTCCAGTGTCCTTATTTCATCCCTGAATCCCCAGAGACTGGAATACCACCAGGAGTATACGGGGTACTCTGTTAATGTTTTGGAAATAAAGCACTGATAAAACCTTAGCATTAAAAATGCACAAGTAACAATCCAATACTGAAATTAAGATCAAAATTCCATGTGCCATAGGATCAAAAAGAATAAAACACTTAGAAGTGAGTTTAACAAAAGAAGTACAAATCTTATACTCTGAAAACTCTAAAACATTGTGGAAAAAAATTAAGGAAGATCTAAATAAATGGAAACATATCCCATGTTTGTGGATCAGGAGATCCATTGCAATATTCCAAAAATTGACCTACAGATTCAACATAATCCCTATGAGAATCCTAGCTGGCTTCTTTGTAGAAACTGACAAGCCGATCCTAAAATTCACATGGAATTGCAACAGACCCAGAATAGCCAAAACCACCGTGAAAAAGAACAAAGTTGGAAGGCTCACAGGTCCCCCCCTTCAAAACTTACTACAAAGCAACAGTAATCAAGATGTATAAGAATAGACATATCCATCAATGGAACAGAATTGAGTCCAGAAATGAATCAATATGTCTACAGTCAACTGATTTTTGATAAGGAGAAAAAATAGTCTTTCAACAAATTATACTGAGACAATTGGATAGACACATGTAAAAGAATGAAGTTGGGCCCCAACCTCACATCATATACAAAAAAATTAATGTAAAGTGGATCAAAAACCTAACTGTAAGAGCCAAAGCTGTAAAATGCTTAGAAGAAAACAGAAGGCTAAATCGTCATAACTTTGAACAAAATGTGGTATATACATGCAATGGCATATAATTCAGCCTTAAAAAAGGAGATCCTGTCACATGCTATAACATGGATGAACCTTGAGAACATTATGCTAAGAGAAATAAGCCAGTCACAAAAAGACAAATACTGTAAGATTCCACTTACATGAGGTATCTAAAGTAGTCAAGCTCATAGAGACAGAAAGTATAATAGAATGGTGGTTGCCGGGAGATGCAGGGAGGGCACAAAGGAGAGTTGTTGTTTAATGGGTATAGAGTTTCGGATTTGCAAGATGAAAAAGTTCTGGAGATCTGTTTCACAACAATGTGAATATACTTAACACTACTGGATTGTGCACTTAAAAATGGTTAAATGGTAAATTTTATGTTATGTGTTTTTTACCACAATAAAAATAAATAAATATCCTCTATCTGTAGATTTGGCAATGGATTCTTAAAGACACCAAAAGCATAAGCAATAAAAGAAAAAATAGATAAAGTGGACTTCATCAAAATTAAAAACTTTTGTGCTTCAAAGGACATTATCAAGAAAGTGAAAGGACAACCCACAGGATTTGAGAAAATATTTGTCAATAATATATCTGATAAGGGACTTATATCTACAATATAAAGAGAACTCTCATAACTCAATAATAAAAAGACAGATAACCTCATTAAAAAATCAGCAAAGAATCCAAATAGACATTCATCCGAAAAAGATATACAAATGGCCAATAAGCGCATGAAAAGACGCTCAACATTATTAGTCATTAGGGAAATGCAAATCAAAGCCACCGTGAGATGCCACTTCACACAAACTAGGATGGCTATAATTAAAAAGTCAGATAATAACAAGTGTGGACAAGGATATAGAGAAATCGGAACTCTCATGTACTACTGGTGGGAATGTAAAGTAATGTAGCCAGTTTGGAATGGTCTAGCAATTCCTCAAAAAGTTAAACACAGAATTACCATCTGACCTAGCAGTTCCACTCTTTAGGTATATACCCAAGAGAAATGAAAACATGTCCATGCAATAGCAGCATAGCTCATGATAGGCAAAAGATAGAAACAACTCAAACGTCCATTGTGAATGGATAAACAAAATGTGGAATATCACACAATGGAATATTATTTGGCCATAAGAAGAAACAAAGTGCTGATACATGCTACAACATGTATGAAACTTGAAAACATCATGCTAAGGAAAAGCAGCCAGTCACAAAAGACTACATATTATATGATTCCATTTATATGAAATATTCTAAACAGGCATTTTAGAGACAGAAAGTAGATTAACAGTTGCTTAGGGCTGGTTAGGGAGACCAGGGAGTAACAGCTAAACCATATGGGGTTTCTTTCAGAGGTGATGAAAAGGTTCTAAAATTGACTATGGTGATCGTTGCACAACTCTGAATATACTAAAAACCATTATATTGTACATTTTAAATGGGTGAATTGTATGGTATGTGAATTATATCTCAATATAGCTGTTATTAAAAACAATGCAAAGGTGCCCTTTGTGAAAAATAGCACAGGAAAGTCTCTGACTTCTTGTGGTGAGAATGATTGGACGTCTCCTTGGATGGCAGGAAAAGTCCAGAACAGTGAAGAACAGATATAGGAAGCAGAAACAGTACCTAAGTAATACATAGATGTGCCCTACGGCATTGTTTATAAAGGGAGGAAACGGAAGTAATCTGAATGTCCATCAATAGGGGACTAGCTGGAACGAAAAATTCCATACCAAGAAATATTAAGGAAGACCACGTAAGTGCACAGAGAAAGGTCCAGTGGACTGTGAACTATGGTATCAGAGGTTCGCTGACCTCTGGGGGAGGGTTCTCTTAAATTTTACTCTATGAATTCTATATTTTTCGTGACAGCCATGTATTCTTATATTATTTGAGTAATTAAGTAAATTGTTTAATAGAAAAGAAAAAGTAGAAACACAAGACTACTCTTTAACTCCCCTAAAAGCTGGGTACACAAGCCATAAAAACTTGTCCAACTAGATGAAACCTGTTTCTATTGCCTCAGGTTGATATCTGCATTATCACCAATCTTCCCCCAAAATAACGTAACATTATAGGGCAAAGGTCCACTGGGCGTGGAAAATAAATTCTCCAATTTGATAATGAGTTTGGCTCAATTGTTTTTAAAAAAAGATAAGTCCCTGTTCGATCCCTCTGGCCCCCTTTCACTTGGGTCTATTTCAATTTAAATTAAAAACAATAAAATAAAATTAAAACTCAATTTCTCAGCCATACCAGTCACATTTCAAGCACTCAAGAGTCAGTGGCTCCTGTGTTACACAGCACAGATCCACAACATTCTTCAGAACATCGCAGAAAGTTCTTTTGGACAGGGCTGTTTTATATCATGCTTACTTTATTGAACATTTATGATCAAGTACAGTTAAGTCCCCTATAAAATCTTTCTTATAAGGAAGAAGGTCATGATGCGTGAAGATTCACAAACAGAAACTTCTCTTGTAGGATGTAATCTAAAGAAAGAAGGCTAATGGCAGCTCTGGGACCTGGTTCCAGTTTTGCTTTCAGTAGCAGTGTCACCTTGGGTGGGTCACTGAATTTCTTTCCTCATTTGCATAATTTACATTTACATAGCTTCCATTTTCTCATTTGCACAGTGTACATTTGCATAGCGTTCATTTTCTCATTTGCATAGTGGACATGTGAACACCTACCCAACAATCCCTCTGAGTTGTTTTTTAAAAAAAACATGAGCTCAGAGATGTAAATGTACTTTTTCAAAATCAAAGGCCATGGGCAAAATTCAAGGCTTTCTACCCATCTACTCAGAAAAGTGGAAGCTCAATGACATGGCATTTTAATACCAGTAACTTTCAGAAAGATATTTCTATTTATTTGTATTTTGTAAATATCTATAGCAGCAGTTCTCAACTGGGGGCAATTCTGTCCCCCAGGGAACATTTGGCAATGTCTGGAAACGTTTTTGGTTGTCACAACTGGAAGGGGGTGTGCCACTGGCATCTAGTGGGTAGAGACTAGGGATGTAGTCCCACACCCCACAATGCACAGGACAGCCCCCACAACACAGAATTATCTGACCCCAAATATCAATAGTGCCGAGGTTGAGGAACCGTGGTCCCGAAGGCAGAGATGGCCACTTTTCATAGCTGCAATCTTACTTGCTGACAAAAGTGGGATGAAAAAATTAAAACATACCTACAAAATCATTTTTTTAGAAGATGATAAAAAACCTTTTAGAACTACTGTAAGAACAATGAAATTAATTCCATTTTAAAGCAGGGGGTGTTAATCTGGGATTCATAGACTTTTAAGGGATTTCAGGGAATCTGCATATGCCTGAGTACATGATACGCATGTATACATGTGAGTCTGTGCATCACGCATGTTTCTGTGTGTAATTTCTGGGGAATGGACACACAGCTTTCATCCATGCAGTCTAGCACCCCAAAAATGTCAAGGTTTTTCAGTGTCAGAGAAATTAAATAAATACTATCCAGGTTCATTTTCACTGCAATTTCTTTCTGTGGGGGAACTCAGTATGTTGTTGCTGGTCAGTATGCAGGTGGCAAGGACTGGGAAAAGGCCAATGCCTGGAAGTGACAAAGTATATTTCCTGTCATGATAGCAGGGGTGGGTGAACATTGTCCTTGCTGATGAGGTAACCAACAAATCCTGCTTCTTTTACTGGTACATGTGTCAACACTTGTGTTTGGCTCCCACTGCAGACATTCAGGACACTGATCTTTAAATCAACCAATTTTCAGTATATTGAGGGTCCAAACAAAGGATCATGTTAAATACTTACAGTGCCAGAAAGCAAGTCTATGATATAACTGTAAAAGTAAATGAGTCCAGAGCTACTTATTGGATATGCTGTACATTGTATATCTGCAAAAAACAAAAACAAGAACATCAGTAGAAATAGTTTTACAGTCTCTGTAACTTGTCTGTTTATCACAATTTGTGCATATAAGCATGTACAGTCATGTGTTGCCTAACAATGGGGACACATTCTAAAAAATGGTATTGTTATGTGATTTCACCGTGTGAACATCAGAGAGTGTGCTTACACAAACCTAGATGATATAGCATACCACACACCTAGGCTATACGGTGTATAGCCTATTGCCCCTAGGCTACAAACCTGGATAGCATATTACTGTACTGAATACTATCGGCAACTGTAACGCAATGGTACATATTTGTGTAGCTAACCATAGAAAGGCACAATAAAAATACGGTATTATAATCTTATAGGACTACTATTGCATATGTGATCTGTTGTTGAATGAAACAACATTATGTGGCACAGGACTGTATATATATACACACATGTAGATATGTCTATACATTTGCATATTTTCATATGGATGTGTTTGCATATTTGTGATTTTCTGTGTGCAGTCCAAACCCCATATGTTAAATAAAGTAGCATTTCCTTCTATTTCTATTTTCTTTTATTTCTATTTTTAGTATTTCCTTCACTATTCTCCCTAAACATTTGGGAATATATGTCTTTTCTATACATTTTGTATGTGGATCCATATATAGAACATGTTTTCTGCTTGTATGTGTGTTTTGTAGTTTTGGGTTCATGTTTGCACGTTTGTGGATATGTGATTGATATAGTTGTTATCCCCTTTTCAGTACATCTAATATAGAAAGATTTCTATGTGTATGTAAACACGTAGTTTTATTTTAAAAAATACATATCTTTACATATGTATAATTATCTGGGAAATTTTTTGAACACCAGTTTTAGTGACGCTGTCTTATGCTTGAACAACTCACTCACTGCCTCTCCATATCAGACAGCTATGGCTGTGTAACAACCAACCTCAAAGTCTCAGTGACTTAAAACCCCAAACATCTATTTTCTCATGCATGGATTTTCAGTTTGAGTTTATTCAGCTGTTTTAGGCTGAGCAAGGATGGACTCCAGGTCTCTAGTTGAGCTCCTGTTCCTAAACAGTTGGGGTCTGTTCCATGTGATCTCATTCTGGGGCCTGGGCTGAAGAGGAAATGGCCCCTGGGGAATGTTCTTCTCAGGGCAGATCACAGGGGAAAAATCAGGCAAGCCAACCTCACAAAGACATTTCAAGCTAACCTTCACTAGACAAAATGAGTCACATGGCCAAGCTCAATACCAGCGGGGCAGGAAATAGTCTCTACCCACAGTGGGAGGCCCTGCAAAGTCACAATTACAGGGGAGTGACAGATTGGGAAAAACAACCCAATCTATCACCCCTTCTCTGGGCCTTAGTTTCCACTTTGTTAAAATAAGGGAACTGCACCCGTTCCTCCAAGGTCATTTTCAGCTCAGCTCCGTTATAATTCTAACATGCATGTGTTCGTTAGTCACTCAACAAACATTTCTTCATCACTATGCCTCAGGTTGAGTTGGGAATAAAAAGATGAATAAGAAGCAGTTCCTGCTCTTGAAATGCTCACCATAAAGTGGCAGAGAAAGACAAGTAGCAGTTAGGTTTATATAAGGTGCTCAAATGGTTGCATGAAGACAGTATTTTAGACAGAAAGGAGAAAGACAGTCATCCTCTTCTAGGGGGAGTCAGGAAACCTGCCATTCCACTCTTCATTCACTGTCCTCTAGCCTGGCAGTCAGCAAACCACAGCCCGTGGACCAAATCTCACCAGTCACCTGTTTTTGTTAATACAGTTTTATTGGCACACAGCTACGCCCATTCATTACATATTGTCTATGGCCACTTTTGCACTACTATGGCAGGGTTGAATAGTTGCAAGAAGGAACTATGTGGCTTGCAAAGCCTAAAATATTTACTATGTAGCCCCTTACAGGAAGGTTTGCTGACCAGCCACACCAGGCTTTTAGTTTCTCTAACATGCTGAGTTATTTCACAGCCCTGGACCTTTGCAGATGCTACTCCTCTGCTTGAAGGCACTCCTCCTCACCCTCCTGGGCTTGGTTTAAATGCTCCTGCCTTCCAAGGGGGCTTTGGGGACCCTCCGCCTGTGTCCTGGTGTTCAACTTCACAGCACCCTGTTCTTTCCTTTTCCTCAGGGACAAAGCCATACATCAAATACTTCATAGTATGTTTACTTCTTTTGTGCCCATCTTCCACTAGTGCACATTAATATCATGGATGCAGATGAACTGTTCCCTGCTGTAGCTCCAGCACAAGGCCCATAGTAGGTGCTCAATAAATATTTGCTGAAGGAATGAAGACGGGAAGGAAGTGAGAAGAGGAAGGGAGAGACTTATGATCCTTCCCATAAGGGAAAAAGTTTCCTAGTTATGTCAAGAAGTGTGTGCAGGAGCTGGTGGGAGCAGCTGACCCAGGCCTCCCGGGTCTATGCCTCTGGACACACAGAGGGCTTCCCTCTTCCCCAGTGGGGACTCAGGCATCATGGGACTGCAGCTGAAGGTGCACACAAAAAAAACAGGTGTGTGCAGGAAAAGATATAGTCAGAGGAAGTAATTATGAGAAAAAAGGGATGTGAGGTGACTGTGCTTAGCGTTGAGCTGTGCTTTCTGTGGGAGGGTGGCCTCCCTCACTCACACCAAGGCCCTACTGAGACAGCAGGGAGAAGTGAACAGGCAGCAGAGTCTAGTGGTTAAGCATTCAGGCTCCAACAGTCATATTAGAGACAGAAGGGCCTCTAGACCTTCTAGAAAGAAATAATACAAGTTAAGCATTCCTAATCTGAAAATCCAAACTCTGAAATGCTCCAAAATCTGAAACTTTTTGAGCACCAACATGACGCCACATGTGGAAAATTCCACACATAAGTACTTAATACAAACTTGTTTCATGCACAAAATTATTAAAAATACCATGTAAAATCACCTTCAGGCTATGTGTATAAGGTGTACACGAAACATAAATGAATTTCATGTTTAGACTTGGGTCCCATCCCCAAGATATCTTATTATATATGCAAACATCACAAAATCCAAAAAAAATCCAAAATCTAAACATTTCCAGTCCCAAGCATTCCAGATAAGGGATACTCAACCTATACTAAAAAAATAATAACAGCTACCACTTAGTGCTTTCCACATGCTAAATGACTTACATGGATTATTCAATACTCACTCATTTAAAAATTATGAATATTGTTCAAATAATTATTTATAATTTTTTATTTTCTATGGTAAATAATATAAAACATACTGTTTTCAATTACATATAATTTAAATAATAAGTATTTATTATTTTTTAAATGAGATAAAGATTCAATAGTGGGGCATTATTTGAATAATGAAATAATTGTCTCATTATTTAAGTTATCACCCCCATTTGATGGGTAAGGAAACTGAGGCTCAGAGAGTTTAATCAAGTGGCAGAGGTAGGCCTTGAAACTGAAACCAGGATTTTCGCACAGCAGCAGTCAATAGTTTTCTGTAAAATGGAAATACTAAAAACTTATTTTAAGTGTAACAGAATTAAAATATCTGTCTGACACAAACTTTCTAGGAAAAAAAAAGAATAAAATGAATATTAAAAAAGAAAAAAACGGATAGAATTCAAATAGAAACAAATATGATGAGGAGGAATGTTTAGGGTCATAGAAGTGATTCTAGAAGGTTCTTCAGGGGAAAGGAGTTATGTGACAGAAGTATGAGGGCTCAGGACTTAGAGAATTGCCTCCAACTCAGCTCATCCACTTCTAGCTCCTAGCCTGGAACCCAGGAGGTACTCAACATATGTCTGTGGAATGACCAAAACTCTTCCCATCTGGAACACTTGCGACCACCAGACGATCTGACTTATGTTGAGAATTCAATACAAAAACCCAAGTTTAGCACCTGCCATAATGTCTGGCACATGACTGGTGTTGAATAAATGGTACCTTTGAGCATCATCCTTACCAGAGATAAGAATCTTGAAATAAAGTCACTGGGCTAGACTGTGTTATGTCTGCTAAATAGTCTACTTTCCTACCCTGCCTTGCCCCTCCCAAAATGTCCTGATGCACTCTGCGGTGGCCAAAGGACTTGCACTGGCCAATGAGATGTGGCAGAAATGCTGTGTGTCATCTCTACGCGGAAGCTTCAAGAGCCAGCACAGGTTTGTCCTTGCCCACTGTGACCATCAGTGGTCCAGACGAGGCTGCTCCATCAGCTTGGGCTCCAGAGTGAAGACCACTGAGCCATGATGGACATAAACCTTGGTGGTTATTAGGCACTGAGAGTTACGGGGTCATTTGTTTCTGTGGCATAACCTAGCCCAACCTGACTAATACAGTCACCCAAGATGGAGAATACAGGTTCCTAGCAAAGGAAGCATTGTGGTGAGGCACGCAGCAAAAAGAACAGGCCTCGGACTCACCCATGTCTTTGAATGGAATAAGCTCAAAACTGCTGTTGGTGATCTTGTATTTGGTAAGTAAGATTGGGAGCAAAACCAGCATAAAGATGATCAGAAATATCACCAAATTCAGCAACACCAGGAACCGCAAGAAGGAGAAATAGGACTGAATCCCAGTGCCAAATTTCCCTGGAAAAAAGAAATTCAGACATCATCGACCATAAATGTTAACCCACTGCACGTTGTAGATCCAGTCCGTCACAGAAAGCTGAAATCAGAGGAATCTTGGTGGGAGACGGGAGGAAGAAACATGTTATTTTTTCCACTGTTGGCTTCAAGCCTCTACTTCCTAGTGGTTTAACTTTTCACAAGTAGATCTACAATCCTGAATTAATCATTTGAGAATGGTGTGAGGGGAGGCTCAATATTTATTTTCTCTCAGAAGGATAAGATGAGACTCCGCCCCATGTATTGATTGTCTTTTGGGGAAATCATTTGACCATATATGTATAAATCTGTTTCTTAACTCTATCCTGTTTCATGGGTCTATCCTTGCACCAATACCAGACTGTCTTATTTATTCCAGATTTATAATAAGACTTGATATATAGTATTATATGTCTTTCAGCTTTGTCTTCCTCAAGATTGTACTAGGTATCCTTGGCCTTTTGCATTTACATACAAACATTTGAATCGGTGTATTATTTAATAATTTTCACACAGATACACATACAATCTGCCGAGATTCTGACTGGAATTATATGAAATATATAGGTCAATTTGAGGAGAAGTGATATCTTTTTATATTATTGAGTCTTCTCATCTATGAACATGGTATAGTTAGGTCTTCTTGAGTTTCTCTCAGTAATAGCTTATAGTTTTCTGTGCAGAATTACTGCATATCTTTCTTTAGATCTATTCCTAGGTATCTGACATTTTTTGATGCCACTGTAAATTGTATCATTTCAAAAATTTCATTTTCTAAATGTTTGTTGGTGGTATATAGAAATACAATGAGTGGACTTTGTTAAATTAACAATTAACCTTGTTAAATTAACAGATTAATTCTAATAGTTGTCACTTTTATTTTCTACCTATATATCATGTCATCTGCAAAAAAAAATGACATTTTATTTCTTCCTTTCCAATTATTATCCCTTTTACCCCCATCATATTGCACTGGGTAGGACTTCCAGGATGACGTTGAGTAGAATCTGTGATAATTAACACCTTTTTCTCATTCTTAATCTCAGGGGAAAAGTTTCAATATTTCACCATTAAATAGATGTTTGCTGTAGAACTTTTGCAGATATTTTTTATCAGATTAAGAAAGGTCCCATCTATTTCTTATTTGTTGAGAATGAGAACTGAAGTTTATCGATGCTTTTTTTCTGCATCTATTGGGATGATCATATAATTTTTCTCCTTTATTCAATTATTGTGGTGAATTACATTGATGGGTTTTCAAATAGAAAACCATCTTTCCACTAGATAATGATTAAATTGCTGAGGACAGAGAGCGTTCTGAAGAGCAAGGGTGTCTGCTTGTTCTCAGTGGGGACAAAGAACTTACCTTCGAAGATATAACCTTGGACTCTAAAGCTGGAGTGCCTGGGTTCAAACCCTGGCTCTGCCTCATTCCAGCTGAGTGAACTTGGACAAGATTTTAACCTCTCTGAGCCAGGCAAAGGGTAAATACCTATATGAAGGGTTCTTGTGAGGATTAACTGAGGTAATATAAGTAACATGCTTAACACAATGCTTGGCTCATAGAAATTTTCAATGAAAGTTAGCTTTTATTATTTTGCTCCAAACATGATATTACACTTAAATCTCAAGAGAAAAAGTATGAGAGCATGGTTGAAATTTTACATGAGGCTATGAAACCCCTTAGAGATATGTCTACACTCTCCAAATAAAACAACAACAGAAAAGGGTCGTTCAGGCCAGGTGAGGTGGCTCATGACTATAATCCCAGCACTTTGGGAGGCCAAGGCAGGAGGATCGTTAGAGGTCAGGAGTTCAAGACCAGCCTGGGCAACATAGTGAGACCTCAACTCCATGAAAAATTAGTCCCAGCTACTTGGGAGGCTGAGGTGGGAGGACTGCTTAAGCCCAGGATTTGGGGGAGGGTGGGGTGGCAGCTGCAGTGAGCTATGATGATGCCACTGCACTCCAGCCTGGGAGACAGAGTGAGACCTTGTCTCAAAACAACAACAACAAAAAAGTAGTTCATTGAATAGATTATCAATGGTATTTTATGGGTCTTAAAATAATAATAATGGGGAAAATCATTTCTTCCATTTATCCTGCCATGTTCCTTATAAACTCTGCAAAATTTCCATATTAAGCAGTTTTGAGGAGATGCTTAAAAAATGTTTTGCTTGATGGTAGAAAACATATAATCCTAGGAGGATCTTCCCCTCTTGCTCTGCTATGTCATTGAAATGTTTAAGGTTTCTTTCTAATTTTATATTTTGGCACAACTTCCATGTTTTGTATACTTGCTGTGGACTGAATCGTATTGAAGCCCTAACCCCCAATGTGATGGTATTTGGAGATGGGCCTTTGGGAGGAGATTAGGGTTAGAAGAGGTCATGAGGGTGGGGCCTTCATGATGGGATTAGTGTCCTTATGAGAGACACCAGAGAGCTTGCACTCTCTCCCCAAGCACACACAGAGGAGAGGTTATATGAGCAGACAATGAGAAGCCTTGTTCCAGCCTCCGGAACTATGAGGGAGAAAAATTTCTGCTGTTTAAGCCACTCAATCTATGGCATTTTGTTATGGCAGCCCAAGCAGATTAACACAATACTATATCCCAAATTCTCACCATTATGAGAAAGTAGGGATTCTTAGTATTTTCAGGGCCGTGGGCACCCTTTCTTTGGCTGTCTGGTGAAGCTGATGAACCTCATCTCAGCATAATGTTTTTAAATGCATAAAATACAAACAGACACACAGTTATCATCATATTAAAAACCACATTTGTGATAGAATAACATATGAACATCTTCCTTAGTACATTAAATAACATCTAGTGGCAGGTCTAATAACGACCTTTCTAATAAATTTCAAAGTAGTGATGCTCATAAACAGTATTTCAAGATAACTACAACAGCCGGAAAGGACAGGAAAATAACTGTGATTTTTCTTGGTGATGAAGACGCAGGTTCCACTAACCCTAACTGTGGTTTGTTGCTCACATTCATCACGGAAGGAAAGGAAATGCTCGATTTCAGCTAGCGCTTAGTGAAAACGAGGCTGTACTTTTTCCCCAGCCGCAGAGACGTCTGCAGAGACTGCACAGAATTCAGGGTGCGGTACCTTCTATGCTGCGAATGTCCTCCCGCCACAGCTCCAGGTGGGTCGTCATCTCGCGAGCCTTCTCCAGGAATCTCTTACAAGACTTGCTGCTGTACTGTTTCCACTGGTCCCACTCGGATAGATACTTCATTTGGGTCTCCTGAATGTCCCTGCATTAAAAACACGATCATGACGATGACAACAGCAGCGTCATCGAGCCTCCGCATCCAATAAAACTCCAGCTGAGAGGACGGGAAAAAACTGGAGCCCTCATACATTGCTGTTGGGAATATAATATGGCAAAAATGGCACAGCCCCTGTGGAAAACAGTTTGTTTAGCGGTTCCTCAAAACGTTAAACATAGAATTACCATATGACGCTGCTATTCCCCTCCTGGGTACATACCCACAAGAATTGCAAACAGGGTTCTCAAAAAAAAACTTGCCACGAATGTTCACAGCAGCACTATTCCCGATAGCCAAAAGGTGGAACAGCCCAAATGTCCACTGATGGAGGAGTAGACCTAAAAAATATGGTGTATCCACACAATGCAATATTATTCAGCCTTAAAAAGGAATGAAGTACTGACACCTGCTACAACACAGACGAAACTTGAGAACATTATGCTAAGTGGAAGAAGCCAGACACTAAAGGTAACGTATTGTATGATTCTACTTAAACAAAATGTCCAGAATAGGCAAATCTATGGAAACAGACAGTAGGTTAGTGGTTGCCCGGGGCTGAGGGGAGGGGAAACAGAGAGTGGCTGTTTCATGGGTACAGAGTCTCCACTGAAGGTGATAAAACATTTCTGGATCTGGATAGTGGTGATAGTTGCACAACACTGTCAATGTACTTAATGCCACTGAATTGTACACTTTCAAATGATTAAAATTGTAAATGTTATGTGCGTTTTACCACAATTAACAAAAAGTTTCAAAACTTTTTAAAGTGTATTTTAATTTTATGGCTCATCATTATTTACAGAATCAAAAGCACATCCTTTAGGCTGGAATTCAAGGTCCCTCTCCACCAGGCGCTGGCTTCCAGGCCTCTCTGTCCCTCTCCTGGGCCCAATCTCATGCATCTCTCACTGGCTCCTGAACCTGCCCCTGGGGTCTTGGCACCTGCCCCTTTCTCCTCTGTGAACAACTACACATTGTCCCTCCTCCCTAACACCAGAAAAGCCTCTCCTCTCTCCACTGCCATCTTCCTTCCCTCCCTTCTAAGTTCCGGAGCTCGTATTATAGGCCAGGCGCCGGGCTGGTCTACAGAGGGCTTTTCAATCTCGCACAACCGATATTTGGGGCCAGATAATCCTTTGTTGTGGGGCTGTCCTGTGTACTGTAGGATGTTTAGCAGCATCACAGCCAGTAGCCCTGCCCGTCAGTTGTAACAACTAGTTATGTCTCCAGACATTGTCAAATGCCTCTAGGGGGCCAAAATTGCCCCTAGTTAAGAAACACTGGCCTATAGGAATGCAGAACATTAGAGTCTCTGCCCGAGAGGGGCTGGCACTCCACCTTGGGCAAACTATGACCCATAGGCAAGTACAGCCTGTGAGCTTTGACTGGCTTTTCCATTTTTAAATAGTTAAAGAAAAAAGTCAAAAAAAGAATAATATCTTGTGACACATGAACATCACAAGAAATTCAAATTTCAGTGTCCATCAATAAGTGTCATTGGCACACAGCCACGCCCACTCATTTGCGAACCGTCTATGGCTGCTTTCACACCACGACAGCAGAGGTGAGCAGCTGCAACAGCGACTGAGTGGACTGCAAAGCCTCAAGTATGTACTATCTGGCCCTTTCCAGAAAAAGTTTGCTGACCCTGCGTCTAGAGAGGAGGCAGCATCCTGAAATCCGACAACTACAGCCCTCTGGGGGAAGTACTACAAATGGGGAAGTGGGCAGGGGCTCTGGACACCCAGAGAAGCACCCCACGTCCAGGCTGGTGTTGGAGGAGGGCGACAGAGAAGGCGCCAGGGCCTGAAGGTGAGAGAGAGAACGTGAGGAATTTGGAGAAAGCAAAGTATCTGGTGAGGGTGGAGCACAGCATAAATGTGGGGCGAGTAGACTGCCCCACCTTCAACTGCACACAGCAGGGAGTCTGCCCCGCCCCGTGGCATAGCCCCCTGCCAGCCCTCCATAGCACGTGGCACACGCCTCCACCCTCCCTCCAGTCTGTCCTCCTCCAGCACACAGGGCACTCCTGGCAAGGGAAGGGCTCTGAACCTTCCATTCAAACAAGCCTCTTTGTGCCGTGCCTCAGTTTCCTTATCTGTAAATTGGGCTCAATAAATTACCTACCCTTAGACCAGTGGTTCTCAATTAGGGGTGATTTTGCCCCCCATACTCCCACCAAGGGATATCCGGCAATGTCTGGGGACATTTTTGACTGTCACAACTGGGGAGAGGGGAACGTGCTCCTGGCATCTAATAGGTAGAGGCCAGGGATGCTGCCAAACATCCTACGGTGCACAGACAGCCCTCCCCTACAGGAAACTATCTAGCCCCAAATGTCAATAAGCAATAGTGCTAACGTTTAAAAACCCCGCCTCAGAGGGTAGATATGGAGATTAAAAGAAATAAAGAGCTTGGAATAACACCTGTCTGTACGTAAGTGCTCAATAACTATTAGCCATTAGTATTATCATCCCTGTGTCCTTTTCTTTGCCAAGTTCTAGGGATTTGCTGGTAAACCAGGTAGACATGGCCCCTGCTCTCATGTCTACTAGTTTCCTTTTTCCAACTAGCTTGGAAGCCCCTTGATGGAAGAAAATATGTCTCCCTCTTGGGTGTGGCAAAATTACCAAACATGACATGTTTTCAAAGCTATATAGCACAGTGCATCATGCCCTATATTTATGCTACTACCTCTGGGTAGCCCCCATTAGAGAGTTAAGCAGAAATACCCATCTCCGTCATTATATCAAGTCAACAGGAAAATTATGTTTTGAATTCTGCAAGAATAGAGGAGATGGCAAGCTACCACCAAAATCCGCTCACCCCTTCTCTGGCACTAGCTGGAGACATTTCCCAGCCTTCCTGGCAGTTAGGTTTGGCCATGTGACTCAATTTTCTCCAATAGAAATGTAAGTAGAAGTGATATGTCCAACTTTCAGGCTTAGCTCATCAGCTCCCGATTGCTCTATTAATGTGTGCATGCCCCGTTGCCATGTGACTTTGCAGCTCTTCCCATTAGGAGGAGGAATCTCTTTTCCCACCAAATGAATCCAGACCGGCCTTGTGATCAGCTTAGACCACAGAATGCAGGGGAAGTGGTACTGTGCCAGTTCTAAGCCCAGCCTCAGGAGGCCTTGCCAGCCTCTGCACCTCTCTTGGATCCCAACTGCTACCACATAAACAAGCATGAGCTAAACTGACAGGGGACGATATCATGTGATCATCCCAGCCAAGGCCACCTCAGACCAGCCTATGGCCAGCTGACCCCCAGCCTAGATCAGAGGAGCCACCTGCCCAACCACAGCTGACTACAGATATATAGTGAGCCCAGCTTAAACTAGAATTGGCCAGCTAACTTAGAGACTTGTGAAACTGTTGTTTTAGGCTACTAAATTGTGGGGTGGTTTATTATGCTGTGTAGCTAACTGGCGTACTCAAACTCCATACTCTCCCTTTCCACTGGCTGAATGCAGACAAAAATGAGCCTTTAGGGATGTGGTGCGGAGCTACAAGATGGAAAGAGCCTGGGTCCCTGAATGGCTGCCAACGCCTCTACTGACCTGAACCCAGTACTTTATATGAGCAAGAAATAAACTTATAATATGTTGAGCTATTACATGTTTGGGTGTCTTTGTCACAGAGGCTTAGCTTACCCTAAGGAATAAAACTTGATTATGTGAGCTCTTCAAGAAATGAATCCCAGGCATAAAATGCACCTCTGCCTATAACATACATTAGGCGGTTCCCAGGTGGCTATCAAACAAACCTTAGTCTCCGCTTCTCAGAGATGTTCAGTGCATACTTTCGAATGGATTGGCTATTGAGGTTCTCAGTGATTCCTCCCCCCAGGTGGGAGCTGTAAGAGTCTGTCGGCTTCAGCAAAGTGCCACTTTGCTTGTCCCGGGAAAGAATGGCTGTCCTCCTGCGTGCGATGGACCGGTAGCTTGGCAATTCTTGAAGGAAGTTCACAGGTGGAGAGGAGAAGCAACTAGAATCCAGAGAGGGGTTCTCTGGGTAAAAGAGAAGAAAGCCATCATTCACTCCAGTGAGCTTGGGAGCCAAATGACAGAACTCATATAGGAGACTTGGATCTTCGACACCATAACGAAACCTTGCAGATAGACACCAGCCTGGGCCAGGGACGAGATGATTTGGATCTTATTTTATTTACCACAATAGTGCTCATGGCCGTGAAATAATCTGCAAATGGGTTCACTTTCTGCAGATGTGTTTGTAAACACGCTTTAAATGGTATGATACCCGATTTCCAGTGTTTGCCTGCAGCTAAAAGTGTGGCATTAGGCAAATATTCTAAACTCTGTTTTTCATTTGTCAAATGGGGCTTGTCGTATTTGCTCCACGTATCATCACCCAGTGTAAAGTATAATAATGTATGCAATAAAACTTTCAAAAGCATAAAGTGCCATGCAAATGCATGGTGATAAAAACATTAACAACAATGATAATAGCATTTACTGAGCATTTCCTTTGTCTCAGGCTCTGTGTTAAGAACTTCGCACATACTCATGAGATTTGGGCTGGCCTTGTGACCTGCTTGGATCAACGGAATACAGTATAAATGATGCTGTGCCGTTTCTAAGCCCAGCCTTAGGAGGCCTTGCCTGCTTCTGCTCCTCTCTGCAGCCCAGCTAGTACAAGCTTGAGCTAACCTGGTGGAGGATGAGACCATGCGGGATGAATGTCCCAGCTGAGGCCACCCCAGACCAGCCTTCAGAAAGCCGATCCCCAGCTGACTGCAGACACTCAGAATGAATGACACCCATAATTTGTGTTTAGAGAGCCGGTGATTGGGGGTGCTAGAAACAAAGCAAGGTCTATCTGACTCCAAAACCCTTATGCTTTCTACTGCATCAAGCCACAGCCAGAAGGCAAGCTTTGCTGTGCCTTCCTTGTACGGCAGTCTAAGGCAGGTGACTTTCTGTTCCAGGTTGGTTTCTTGCCTGATCAGATTTTACTTGTGAGAAGACCACTCAGTGTAGAGACAGACAGGACTCAGAGAAGAGAAAGAGGAGGCAGCCGTAATTATACAAGCAAGCAAATACTTATTATATAAGTAGCAAAGCTTCTGTGGCTTTATGTAAGACGCTAAATTGCTTGGGTTTGAATCCCGCCTCTGTGGTTTGTCAGTTGTGTGTCTTTGGGAAAGTGACTTAACCTCTCTGTGCTTCACTTTCCTCGTCTTGAATACTCATCCATTCAACAACCCTATCTACCAGGTGTCATACCTGGAGCTAGGGGCACCGCAGTGAACAAAGCAAATGCCCTACTCACGTGGCACTTATATTCCGAGATGGGGAGAGGGAGATAAGATAATAAACAGGCAATAAATATTATGCCAGGAGGTGATAAGTACAATGAAAAAAAAAAACCCCAAAAACAGAGAGATGTAAAGGCACAGAGGTGATATGGGGACGTGTGCTGCTTTTGATAAGGTAGGGTCAGGTACCGTCTCCCTATTTAGGTGACATTTATCGCAGGCTGAATGAAGGAAAGGTGTGAGATCTGTGGGTGTTTGGGGAAAAGCACCCTGGGCAGAGGGAAACAGCAAGTGCAAAGGGCCAGGGGCAGGGGTGTGTGTGTGGCATGTTGGAGAGGAGGGAATGGGCGGGAGACTGGTAAGCTGTTTTGTTGGTGGACCTCCATGAGCCATACCAGTCCTTCTGTGGTCCCCACTTTGAATCTAAGCTGGACCTGTGACTTATTTTACCCAAAGGATGCAACAGAAGTGATGCTCTGCCAGTTCCAGCTCCAAGTCATAAGAGGGCCTGGTGGCTTCCACTTCTGTGCTCTTGGGACCCAGGACTGCCGGGTAAGACGTCCGGCTGCCTGGCACAACCACATGGAGAGGAAGAGGCCATAAGCCTACAAGGAGGAGAACCAAGGCCCCCGACTCATGTCCCCAGCCCCCCGGGACATCCTTACCGGGCACAGCCATGAAGAGGCTGTCGTGGGTGCTCCGGCCCCAGCAGACGTCCCGTGCAGTGGCACAAGCTGGCTCCTCTGTGCCCTGCTGCATTCCTGGTGCAGAGAATCAGCAGAAATGATAAAATGGCTTAAGCCACCGCGTTTGGAGTAGTTTATTAAGCAACAATAGGTATCTGGGACGAGGAGAATGGAAACGCTGAGGTCAGAGAGGTGGCTGGGGTCGGACCAAGTTGGGCTTTATAGGCTGTGGCAGGACCTTCTGATGTGACTGAGCTGGGAGGCCACTGAGGGTTCTGGGCATGTCCACGTTTTAAAGGGTCACTCCGGAGGCTGCAAGGCTGAGGACAGGACTCCCCACATGGCCTGCTTACGAGCATTAAAGGTGATCACATGGGTAGAAGGTCCCAGCGCAGAGCCTGGCACACACCGGTCTCCATGAATACACTAACCGGATGTGGAAGGGCCGGGGGAGGGCTGGGGAGGGGCTCAGCCAAGGTGCCCACCTGCAATCTTTGCCTCTCGGATGGGCAAGTTCAGACACAACAGAGCAGCTGTCTCACTACAGATGACACACAGACACGCACCTGGGGCTCTGCCAATGCCATGTGCAAGCCTGTGAGTCTCACCCACCCTTTCATTTCTCTGCCCAGCACACCCTGAGGATATGACACACATCCATTAGCAACAGTGGCTCCCTAATGTGGGCGTGGGGTGGGTGGGGGCCTGAAGGGTCCAAGCCCTGACTGGATGCCACCCTCCCTCTGGGCAGCAACAAAGAGCTATTATCAACCAGGAACAAAGGTCTTTGAATATAGAACAGCACAGACCTATTGAATATTCAACAGCTGTGGGGTCAGGGACCCCAGGCTGCAGCTGGAGCCTGGGTTGGCTTAAAACATTGGCCACTAGTCAAGCCACCCCATCACGAGCCAAGCCAGCCCAGGAGAGACAACAGCCGCCCCAGAGTCACATTTTTCTCATCTCAGGAATGGGTGATATAATACCATGGATGGAGTTGCAAACAACATAAATAATACTGGCTAAGATTTATTGAGCATTTACCTCGTACCAGCCTATTCAAAGTATTTAACATGCACCATCACATTTAATACTCTGAACTACTCTTTGAATAGAATCATCCCCATTTTACAGATGAAGAAATTGAGGCTCTGATAGGTTAAATGCCTTGCTCGCTCACACAGTAAGTAACTGTTGGAACTAGAGGACCTACCACAGGTTTATCAGACACCATGAAAAGATTCAAGGGGCCACAGATTTGAAAGTGCTTTGCCAATGCTAAAATGCCATACAAATAAACTAGGTAATTATTTGATTGTTCTACCATACACCCCCATAGGAAGAATATGTTCTATTCACATTTCATAGAGACAGTCCCTGGTGGAAAACTCTACTTTCAAAATGGCCATCACTGAAGAGGAATGATTTTTTTCCTCTTCAGACACTCTGGAGAAGTTCCCCATCTTCAAACAAAAAATATGACCACAGCTTTGAACACAGGCATCATTATTTTTAGGACTAGGATCCACCTCCTCTTGTTTTCATATAGGACCACACACTTTTCACAGCATGACATCACCTGATTTCCCACGCCAGCCTGCTGAGGTAGGCAGAAAAGGCTTCACTGCCCTGGCTTTTCAACAGGGAAACTGAGGCCCAGAGAGATGGTGACTTCCCAAGGTGTGGGTGTCAAGACACACTCCTGGTTTTACTGTAGGTTGCTTCACCACTCGGAGCCTCGATTTTCTCCTTATCCTTAGAGAATTAGAATGTCTCATTACAGTTACAGTTGGACATTCTACTGAGTTGGTCCAGCCAAGAGTGTCACTGTTGGCATGGCCACTTAAGTCCTGTGGTCAGTGTGTGAGTTGCTGTTCGCCATTTGCACAGGAGGGGAGAGCACATTTCAGATATTGGGGTGCTGCCATCTAAGAATGCCTAGGACTTCTTGGCCACTGGAGCCAGATTTCAGCAAGCAGATGATTATTTAGGTGGGAGGATGACTGGGTAATTACAGGAGTGGGTGGAGCTACTTTTTCTGCTATGTAGTATTTTTACAGGTCTTTAAGGACAAAGTGAGTCTCTCTGAGGTTTAGAACGGTGTCTTGATCACAGAAGGCCCTCCCTCTGAACAATGAATGGGCAAAGCAGGCACATCTGGAGAGCAGCCTTAGCTCCTAACTTTCTCGGCAGCTCTCTTCACAGAACACCAAATCCTACCAATGGGTATGAACCCTCCCAGGATGTGGGCACCAGCCCAGTGTGATCTAAATGGCACTGAAACCACCACCAGCTGCCCTGGCGTGCTTGCCAAGAACCTAGCCCAGCCGTATTTGGTGGTGAGTTCACGCAGAGTTTAGCTTCCCACTCACAGTAGCATGGAAACTTTGGGTAAGAAGGGACCTTGGAGGCCACTGGGTTCAGGCCTCTTGCCAGCTGCCGTGGGAATTAGTTCTGCTTGACAATTTGCATGGAGCCCCTCTCAGCGCCAGGCTCTGGGCTATGACTCTGGAGAGGATGAAGACTTGCTCTCTGCCTCAATGAGCTTTTTTTTTTTTTGAGATAGGTTCTCACTCTGTTGCCCAGGCTGGAGTGCAGTGGCATCATCATAGCTCACTGCAACCTCAAACGGCTGGGCTCAAGCGATCCTCCCACCTCAGTTTCCCAAGTACAGGCGCATGCCACCACACCCAGCTAATTTTTCTATTTTTTGTACAGACGGGGTCTCGCTATATTGGCCAGGCTGGTCTCAACCTCCCGGCCTCAAGCGATCCTCTCGACTAGGCCTCCCAGAGTACTGGCATTACAGGTGTGAGCCACCGCGCCCAGCCTCCATGAGCTTTTTCTCACTCCTTCAGCCACTTCATAACTCCTGTGTGCCCACCCCACCACACTCACCCCTGTCATTAGTCTGTCTTTTACAACTGTTTACTTGTGGGGTTCTCTGACCCTCTTCCTCCCTACTAGGCTGTAACCTGCATGAGTGCAGGGACCCTGTCTCTCTCCAGCACCACTGAATTCCCGGGGTCTAGCATAGAGTCTGGCCCATGGTGGATGCTCAATAACTACCTGCTGGATGAACGAATGAATGAGTGGTTCAGGTATGAAGGAAGTTGGTGCTGGCGACACAGCCAACACTGGATCACCAACCAATCTGACCAAAGTATGTGCTTTGCACACGAGCAAAGCAAGTGTGCCAAAAAATGAGAAAAAGATTTAAGAAATTTAAGCATTGAACGTTACTCTTTTCTATGTGGATGATATATGTTTTTCACAATTGAAACAATTTCTAAAGAAAAAAAAAAGCTGGCAAAAAATATTGACCGAGATGTTGACCGTATCTAACATTCTTCTTTCAGGTTACTTCACACAAACCAACCCTACTAGAAACGTGCTTTGCTGTTTTTTCTCATGAAATGACAACGTTGTGCATGCACACACAATTTGACATTACCAATAAGGCAATGTAGACATCGATTTCAGAACGTTTTGGACTTCTTCCCACTTGCATGGTTTGATGTTATTTTTATTTTGGGTGCTAACTGGAGGTGGAGTGCCTGAATAATTTGTGCTTATAGCTACCAAAGGGTCTCAACCCAGGGGCTTAAACAGGCCCAGGACACTAGTTGGAAAAAACCTCCAAAGCCAGGGACTCATCGTTGACCTACCCCTGGAAAGACCACCCACCCATCCGTTCATTCACTCGCTCGCCCCCTCACCCAGTCACCTGAAAGCATTTACTGAGTAACCACTGTGAGTCCAGCACTCTTCTAGGATGGGGAAATGAATACAACACACACTTCCCTACCTTTGTGGAACTTACATGCTATTTGGAGGAGACAGACATTAAACAAGTAAGGACAATATATTTCAGATGGTGGTAAGTGTGTGGCGAAAAATAAGTCAGGGATGGGAGATGGGGAGAGGGAGATGCAATTTTAAACAGGGTGGCCAAGGATGGTCTCCTGAGAAGGTGACATTTGAGCAAAGCCCTGAAGGGAGGGAGGGAAACAGACCCTTAGCTGACTGGGAGGAGAGCATCCATGGCAGAAGGGCAAGTGCAAAGGCCCTGAGGCACAGTGGTGCTCAGAAGAGAGTGGTAGAGAGGAGGTCAGGGGAGAAGCAGGCCAGGCTGCCGAGGCAGGGGGACAGCACTGGCTTTTACTCAGTAAAGTGGGAGCCGTGTGGTGGGGGAGGAGGTTACAGCAGAGGAGTGATGATCTAATTCAGGCTTAACAGCATCCCTCTGGCTATTTCTGTCCCTAACCTACACAGGGTAGCGTGGCTACAATCCAAGCCAGGGCACCACTTGCTGGGCTTCTGCAATGAAGGCCACGTTCTATATCTGCACTGTCCAGTATGGTGACCACTAGCCACATGGGACCATTAAACAATTGAAACGTGGCTGGTGTGACTGAGGAGATGAATTTTTAATTTTATTGGACTTTAATAAATTGACATTTCCATAGCTGCATGGGGCTAGTGGCTGCTGTGTTGGACCCCCTAGAGGCCCCGGGAGCCTCCTCTGTCTGCCAGACTCCAGAACAGCAGTGCAGGGAGGACCCACATGAGTCATGACAACCAGAACCTGGGTGGGGCCTGGTGACTGGCTGCGTCCAGGCTTTCCAACCAGATGAGCAAACAGCCTTCAAGAGCAGTGACTAACTCCGTAATCAGAGCCACTGCTGGCTGCTGGGCCTAGAACCCGAGTCTCCTGGCTTTCAACCCGTGGAGCATCCGGTGAGCTGTCCGTGGAGCGGTTACTGTGATTCTGTCTGTCCAAGAAGGTGGCAAGGCACAGCAGTTAAGAGCACAGCCTCCAGAGCCACCCTGCCTAGATTCTCACCCCAGCTCCACCTGCCACCTGTGTAACCTGGCAAGTTTCTTGACCATCCTGTGCCTCAGTTTTCCCACCTGTAAAATGGGAACGACAGTTCCCACCTCACAAAGCTGTCCTGAGGATTAGGTGCCTACCATATGTAACGTGCTTAGAAAAGAGGTCAGCAAACCTTTTCTGTAAAGAGCCAGACAGTAAATATTTACTATTTGCCATATGGTCTCTGTTGCAACTACTAAGCTCTACAGGAGAAAAGCAGCCACAGATGATCCATAAATGAAAGGGCACAGCTGTGTTCTAATAAAACTTTATTTACAAAAATAGTTGGCAGGCTGGATTTAGCCCGGGGTCTGTAGTTAGCAGATCCCTGGCTTAGAACAGTGCCCGCTATATTGTGCCATATACTTGTAGGCTATGATTCTGATTATTTATTTATTTATTTTTAAGACAGGGTCTTGCTCTGTCACCCAGGCTAGAGTGCAGTGATGTCATCATAGCTCACTGCAGCCTCAAATTTCCTGGGCTCAAGCGCTTTTCTTTCCTTAGCCTCCCAAGTAGCTGGGACTACAAGTAAGCACCACCATGCCAGCTAATTTTTTAAATTTTTTGTAGAGATGGAGTCTCACTACATTGCCCAGACTGGTCTCAAACTCCTGGCCTCGTGGGATCCCCCCACCCTGGCCTCCCAAAGTGCTGGGATTACAGGTGTGAGCCATGCCTGGCCCCCTATTTTTCTCTCTGTTTAGTGTGTCTCCCTTAAACAGAAGCTCTGTGACAGCAGGGACCCCGCCTGCCTCCTTCACCACCAGATCCCCAGGGCCTGGGACATGGCCATCACTCAGGGTCAGTTCTTTCCCTTCCTCCTTCTCTGAGGGTGGGGACAGCCCAGCAGAAGGTCGAGGTGGTCCCAGACTCAAACAATGATCCTTTAGAAAGCAATCAGATTGCAACAAAGGTCAGAACACTAAAACGTTATTTCCCCCTTTTATCCTCCTAAATTCTTCACTTCCTGAAAAAACAAACAAAAAAAGCCACCGAGGGCCTTTGGGCTTAATCCAGGCCTGAGTTGCTGGGCAGAGCTCCGTCTCTTCTAGACAGAGGGGAAAAAAATAACTCAAGTCAGGCGGGTGGGTCACCAGAGTACTAACCCAGCCTGAAAACGGCCAATGTCAGCCCCAGCTGTGTCCAGACCTGCCTCCCTCCGGAGTCACCTTTAAGGGTGATGAGGCTTAGCAGATAAGGGGGAAAAAAATAAATACTGCAGGTCAAATGGTTATTTGTCTTCAAGTTTAATACAGTCTCTTGGACTGAAACAGGCCCCAAAGTAGTTATTCAACTACATAAATACCAAACAGCACATCTCCAGAAAGTATAGGCACACTGCCCGAACAGTGACCAAACCTTGTAACATTAGGGCCAGAGAAGGCCCAGTAATAATAATAAATAATCACACCAACAGCTCCCACCAGAGTGTTCAGTCTTTTTTTTTTTTTTTTTTTTTTTGAGACAGGGTCTCGCTCTGTCACCCTGGCTAGGGTACAGTGGCATCATCATAGCCCAGGGCAACCTCTAACTCCTGGCCTCAAGCCTGGGCTCCCGATCCTCCTGCCTCAGCCTCCCCAGTAGCTGGGACTACAGGGAGTGCCACCACACCCGGATAATTTTTCTATTTTCATTAGAGGCGGGGTCTCGCTCTTGCTCAGGCTGGTCTCTAACTCCTGGCCTCAAGCGATCCTCCCACCTCTGCCTCCCAAAGCTACCGCACCCACCCGGCCCTCAGTGCCCAGTCTCAGACAGGCTTATCTCTTGAATCGTCTCAGTGCTCCTAGCAGATAGCGAGTACAATTATTCCCATTTTACAGATAAGAACCCTGAGGCTCAGAGACGTTACAGGACTTGCCCAAGGCCACACAGCTGATAACACACAGCTGATAACTAGCAGGCTCCATAAAAACCACTGCCAGAAGTGTTCTTCATTTATCTTAAAATACAAAATAAAAATCAGGTTCCAGCTCCTCCCACAGGAGCAGCCCAGAGGGGCTGTGGAGTTGGGTCCCTTTACCATTCCAGGTGTTCCCTGCTCCAGAGGCCCAGACCAAGTCCCGCCCTCTGGCAGGCAAGGTCAATCCAAATATAGTCACATCAGGGCCCTCCAGGTCCCTTCCTGAGAGCAGTGCCCCTTGAGGAGGGCAGAGGAGAGGCTGGTGGCTCTGTAGCCATCACACAGGGTTCAACCCCGGCCAGGCCACCATTTAAGGGCCCCCTAGAGATCTTGCTTGAGTCCTTTCAGTGTTTCGCACCTCCCCGCTGAACACTGATGATCACAGTCACCCACCACAGAAGGTGAAGAGTCACTGAGTTTGGACGTTCCTCAAAAAAGTTAAACATAGAATTACCATAGGAGCCAGCAGTTCCACTCCTGGGCACATATGCAAAAGATCTGAAAACAGATATTCAAACACAAACTCGTCCATGAAGGTCCATAGCAGCACTATGATCTCAGCTTGGCACACAGCAGCCAAAAGGTGGCAACAACCCACGTGTCCACCAACGAACGGACGAATGGATAAATAAATGTGGTCTATCCACACAATAGAACGTTATTATTCAGCCAGAAAGGGGAATGAAGTTCTGACACATGCTGCAACGCGGACGAACCTGGAAAACATTACTCTAAATGAAAGAAGCCAGTCACAAAAGACTACATATTATATAATTCTACTACATAAAATGTCCAGAATAGGCAAATCCATGGGGACAGGAAGCAGATCACTGGCAGCTAGACGTTGAGGGCTGAGGAATGGGGTATGGAGTTTCCTTTTGGAATGATGAGAATGTTCTGGAACCAGACAGAGGTGGTAGCGCAGCATTGTGAATGTCCTAAATGCCACAGAATTGTACAAATTAAGAGAGTTAATTTTGTTATGTGAATTATACTCCAATAAAAGAAAAATGAAAGGAAGGGAGGGAGGGAGGGAGGGAAGGAAGGAAGGAAGGCGGGCGGGCAGACAAGTGCTGGTTGAAAGTAACCTGGTCGGAAGTGCTTAGGGAAGGGAATATAGCAAACACTTGACAAAGGGGAAACGCCGTGAAGAGTCATTCCATTCAACAGACGACAAACATGCCAGGCACCATGGGGCCAAGAGGCAAAGAAGTCTCAGAGAGAGACGGATGCAGTGGCTCTCAAGGAGGTCCTTCAGATAGGGCGAGGCCTTCGCTGAGATCAGAAGGGAGAGGGTCTGGTCTCGGGAAGGGCATGTGAGGAAGAGGGAACAGTGAACGCAAACACCCGAGGAGGGAAACACTGGAAGAGACTCCCAGGGGGTGGTGGGCCTGCCAGGGAGGGGAACAGCAGGCGTCCAGGCTGGGGAGATCAATTGGCAGGGGCTGGCCCAGAGAAGCCATCCTCGCCAGGGGCCCCTGGGACAAGGTAGTTCCCTAGCTTCTACTCCTATCAAAATCTCCACTTTACAGATGGGAAAACTGAGGCTCAGAAAAGCTAGTAACTTGCTCAAGGCCACACAGCTTAGAAGAGACCAAGTCAGGGTCTAAACCCAGGTCTGTTCAATTCCAAAATCCTAGTTCTTAAAAAGGACGCCACTCAAGGGAAGTGAGAACACAGTTCAAAGGATACTTTGACGGGGTGAGGCCAGGAGGCTGCGTGGGCACAGAGAAGGGACCCAGAGTCCAGCCTGGGTGAGAGGTGGTAGTTTGGGAAGGCTTCCAGGAGGAAGTGGCACCAGATTAAAAGAAGAGAGGAATATGTTTGCCTTATAAGGAAGTAGGCTCATGGTCCCCGCTGTGGAAGGAACAGGAGCTTGGCCTGTTCAAGGAGCCACATGGAGACCATCAGGTGGTGTGGGGGGAAACAGGAGTGAAGACAGGGACCAAATCATGAGGGCATCCACTCACCTCCTATTTGTGGAGGTCTGCTATGCACCGCGCACGGGGCTGAGCAAACAGGCCCGGCCCCTGCTCCCAGAGCTTATAATCCAACAGGGGAGGCACAGACGCTAATAATACTAGTTAACACTGGCAGAGTACTGCGGTCAGTCTCCAGGATGGCCACCAGCAATCCTCCCCCGCAGTACCCGGATATTCATGCCCCACGTGGGCCCCTTCCACACTGAATAGGCTGCCCCGTATGACCAATAGGCACTACAGGAATGACAGTGTGATCTCTGAGACCAGATCATAAAAGACATTAGAGCTTCCACCTTGCTCTCTTGGATCACCCACTCTGGGGGAAGCCAGCCGCCATGTCCTGAGGACTCTCAAGTAACCCTCTGAGAGATCCACATGGAGAGCGGCTGAGGCTCCTGCCAACAGCCGGCGTCAAGTCACCATCTCGGGAGACATCCTCCAGCCCCAGTCAAGCATTCGGATGACAGCATCCCCAGCCAACACCTTCACTGTAACCTCGTAAGAGACCCTGAGGCAGACCCACCCAGCTAAATCACTCCCAATTTCTGACCCACAGAAACTGTGAGGAAATAAGTGATTATTTCCAAGTTTCAGGGTAATTCATAACAGCATAGGTAACTAATACAAACACTTACTAAGTTTTTTATATCAATGAACTCACCTAATCCTTACAATGACCCCCTGACGTGGGTACTATTATTATTTCCATTCAATACATAAGGAAACTGAGGCACCAAGCACAACTGCCTTGGCCAAAGACAAAACCAGTATGAGAGGAAACGAGGAATTGCACTTGAGACCCCCAAGTCTCGCTTCATGACCACTACGTTACAGCTGCCAGCGTGGCTGCAGGCACACTTCATTCATTCACACATGCCTTCAAAATATATGTAGTCTCTGCTGTGTGCCAGACACCATTCTAGGTTCTAGGGAGACAAGACAAGGCCCCTGTTTTTCATGGCACCCACATTCTAGGAGCAGAGACAGCTACAAAACAAGGAAACAATCAAACCAGATGACTTCTTCAGATGGTGGCAAGTGCTTTTGAAGGAACAAGCCAGGAAACTGGGCAGAGGAAAGGTGGTGGTGGCATTCCCCCTGACAGGATGGCCCAGAGTTCCGCCTCTCTGACTGCGGCATTTGAGCAGAGACCTAGGAGGAAGAGGAAGAGGTTGCCATATGAAGATCCAAGAGAAGAGTAGTCCAGGCAAAGAGAGCAGCAGATGCAAAGGCCCTGAGACAGAAACAACCTTGGTATGTTAGAGGAACGGGAAGGCAGCCAGTGTAGCTAGAGCAGGACAGATGAAAGGAGGGTCATAGGTGATGAGGACCTGGAGAAGGGGCGGGGGTTGAATTACGAGGACTTGTTGGCCTCCATGAAGAGCCTTGTTGGCCTCCATGAAGAGCGTGGAGTTTATTTTCAGGGCAGTGAGAAGCCACCAAAAAGTTTTAATTAAGCAGGGAAGTGATCTGTCTTATCATTTAGAAGGATGCACACTTCCCATTCTTTAAACCAGACCCCCTTTGTCTCCTGTCCCCCATCCCACCCCCCCAACCCGTCATTCCATTATGCCCGTACAACGGGTCACTGTTTCCTAAGTGCTACAAAGTTACAAACATGGTTCCGAGTGAGCCTCCCACCCATGTTGGTGGGTACAAGGTCAAAAAATAGCATCTGTCCTAGGGGCAGGGGAAACCTTTTAGTTAAAGGGGCCAGTTATAGTACTCATAAAAAGACATTTAGAGGGTCCCCTTTAACACTCAGCAAAGATCCAAGAAAGATGAATCTCACACCCTCTGTATGGGAAACAGAGAGGTTGGCATCTTCAATGTAATGGATTGTGCTAAAATAAGACAAAGATAAATAGAAACCAACTAGAGAAATACTTGAATGGCTATTATTGAAGGGCAGAAATTGAGCTGATGACAGCAGTTTTAATATCGAGCTAGGAATTAATTTGCATTGAACCCAGCCTGAGTTTTGTTTTCTGATTCCTGAGCACTTTCCCAGGGTTTGAGTCTCTTCTAAATTTTTTTTCTTCTAGACATGGAGAACAATGCCATCAGAAGGGCCCAGTGCCCAAATCCACATGCATGTTTTACTCCAAATCCTTACTTTTGTTAAATCTCTATTCTCAAATTGAAATAGAGAAAACGTTGCAAATAAAACTCACGGCAGGGTCTTGTGTTTTGCTCAGGACAGATGTGAGATTAAAATGCTATAAGGAAGCCTGCCTGCATGCTGGCAACTTTTCTATCTTGACTGGGTGGCGGTTGTACATATTTACATAAAAATTCATGGAGCCGTACACGTTACTGAAAGTTCTACCCAATAAAAAAAGAAAAAAAGATTATAATGTTTATTGTGCCTTTCTATGTACAGTTCCAGGCACTGTGCTAGACACTTCACACGTTTCTCGGTTAATCCCATCACCATCCTCTTCCCATTTTAACTGCTGAAGAATCTGAAGCTCAGAGAAGGCAAGCGGCTTACCACAGGTCACACAGCAATCAACAGCCGAGGCAGAATTCGGTTTCAAGTCGGTCTAATGGTAAAGCCTGAAATGTCTGGGAGGCAGGTGTCTCTTACCAGAATGTTAGGGGTGGCGGGTCTCTCATAATCTTTTCATTTCACAGACAAGGTAATTTGAGAGACTGGCCTGGGATCCCTCGGTGGACAAGTGGAAGGCAAGCCCACCGCGGCCGGGACTGCCATTCTAGTGCCCCTTTGGCCCCGCACGCTCTCTCCGAATTGGGTGAGGATGGGTTGCAGGAGGGAGCAGGGATAAGAAAGCCGTCCCTTCCCAAACGCTC
Organism: Daubentonia madagascariensis; assembly: GCA_023783475.1. Classification (NCBI taxonomy): domain Eukaryota; kingdom Metazoa; phylum Chordata; class Mammalia; order Primates; family Daubentoniidae; genus Daubentonia; species Daubentonia madagascariensis. Next base: position 1,027,319 of record JAKFHU010002505.1, on the reverse strand, counting down.
TTCCCCAAAGCCGGGAGCACGCGGCGCGGGGAGGAGGGAGGGGACTCCAGCACCTGGCGCCCGCCGTGCGCCCGGAGCGCCGTCCCCGCGCGCGCGGTCCCCGCCGCCCTACCTTGCTGGGTGACCGGCTGCCTGCCGGGCCTGCCGGGCGGGAGCGCACGGGCGCCGGCCCCGCTCCTGGCTGCGCCCCGCGCCCCCGCGCCGCCTCCGCCGCCGCCTCCCCGGCCTCCCCTCCCGGAGCCGGGGTTCCAGGTTCCGGAGCCGACGTCACAGAGGCCGGGGCGGGGCGCCGAGGTGGCCCTTCCCACGCCCGCCGCCCGCCGGACCACCCGAGACGTCGGAGAGCCCCGGAGAGCCGGAGAGATCCAGGAAGGCTCCATCCAGCGGCGGCGACAAGGAGCGACCTCCTGGGTGCCTTACTAAAATGTAAAAAAATAAACAAATAAATAACAACACTAAAAAGAGCCAGGGAGCTTTCATTCTATTTTATAGAACGGAGTCTACCCTGATTCAAAATTTTAAAAAATTAATTAATTCGCAGTGAGCTATGATGACGCCTCTGCGCTCTAGCCCGGGCAGCAGAGTGAGACTCTGTCTCAAAAAAAGAAAAAAAAAAATTAATTAAAAAAAATAACCAAGACGTCCAACAAGTGTATCTACTAAGATACAATTCAGGGACAAAAAGAAAACAAAAGAATATATTAGTGTCTGTTTGTAAATGCCTAAGCTATCTCATCAGAGGGTGCAAGAAACCGGCTGCCAGGGGTTGCCTGGGGTGCGCAGCCAGGGGCTAGATGAAGGCAGGATTTTCACTACAGATAGTATTTGTCTTTTTAGAATTTTGCACTATGTCCTCGTTTTATCTCTACCTCTATACATCTACCCATGCGTAGTTTTAGACATAAAGTTAAAAGTTATTGCTAAATAGAAATAATGGTTAAATAAATCGATAAATGGAGAAATGTAGATGAATCTGTGCAGAATTCCAAATAATTTACGTAGATAATTCAAGGAGGTGGAGCAAAACTCCCCACACATAATGCACATAATGAAAGCCTTCCAAAGAGGACAGTATGGAGGGGGGTTGGGTTGGGGGGCAGTAAAACTTTACAGTCGATAAAACCTGGCAAACACTTTCCCAGACAGGTGATCAAAGTTAACATCAACAAAGATAAGTCATGTGGATAGTGTGCACCCTTGATACAGTGTGATGAGAAGGACACTTTACCTCTGTGGTCTTTCTCGCCAAAACCTGCAATCCCCGTCTAATCGTACGAAAAATATCAGACAAACCTCACTGGAGGGACGTTCCACAGAATACCTGATCAGTATTCCTCAAAACTGTCAAGGTCATTAGAAAAAAGAAAAGTCTTTGGCAAGTGACATTATCCCCCCCAAAAAAGAAAAAAAAGAAGTCTGAAAAACTGTCACAGCCAAGTGGAGCCTTTTGAAGGAAGGAGAAGAGGAAGAAGGCAGGCAGGTGGACACAGAGAGATTGCAGAATGATGCTGAATAGGACAGAAAGCAGAGCAGAGTTCCTCGAATCCATGGGTTGCTTTTTTCCGAGGGGAGACAGGAGTCTCCCCACAGAGCTCCCTATCACCTCTGTCAATCCTAGCACTTTATTTTTATTTGCATTGTCTATTTCTCACACTAGAATACAAGCTTGGTGAGGGCTCTCTATTATTAGGGTGCCACTTACTGAGAACTTACTCTATGTCAAACGTTGTCGTGTGTCACTTCATTTAACCTTCATCATCCCTAAGAGGCCAGGAAGAACCTTCCATGCCATGTTGTAGAGAAAAGAACCATGGTTCAGAGGAACAAACTGGAAGCGCTGTCTTTGCCCCCGCCCTCCAGCGGCTCACCTAACCCAGCAGCGCCGCCTGTGCCAAGGCAAAGCCTGCCTCCTGACTGTCCCCTTGTTTTGTCCAACCCAGGTCCACCAGCACTCAGAGCCAACCTCTCAGAAAAGGAGATCTGATCTTGTCATTTTCCTGCTTTAACCTATGGTTTCCTCTGGCCGCTTAGAATCCATACTCACCCTTATGTGTCGACCAAGCTTGGCAGGATCCACTCAGCCCCATCTCCCAGCAACTCCTCGCTGGCTGGCCTCCTCTCTGCCCCTTGGAAAAACCTAGCATGTTCCTGCCCATGGCTTTGCACTTGCTGTTTCCCCCTCCCTGGAACCTGCACCTCAGGCTTCGCCCTCATTTCATCTGCTTCTCCCTCCACACAGCAAAAGATGGCCATATAGCAGCCCTAAGATTGCACAAACTTTGCAAAGACTGAGTAGAGGTCTCAGAGTTGCAATTCTCAAAATCCTGGGAGGGAAGAATCTGATACACTTAAGTCAAGAGTAAATTCCTGGCCTCATCAACTGTGGCCTCAATGCAGGTTGTCGTGGTAGAAACAGGGCTCGTGGGGCATCCTGCTTCCTTTTCCCTTCTGTCACTCTACAAGTTGTCTACAACAGAAATGCTTTGCAAACTGTAAACCTCTAAATAAATGTTAATGCAGTAGCTGTGGCTGTGTAAGACTCATAACTGTGGGGTTGCAAAGTCAAAGAAGAAGGCTATGGACACACCAAAGGAAAAATTCTGTTCCTCTTCTCCCAACACCTCTGTCACCAAATGTGTGGGTTTTTTTCATGCCAAACAGTTCTCCAACTCTCCTGACACCAGCTGGGTGTCCTACAATTCAATTCAATTCTGGCACTCCCTACCTGGAGTTAGTGTCAAACCCCACAGATTAAGGGCTCAGTCCCAAAAGACTGCCCCCACTTCACATGCCAATTGCAAGTGGTGGGTCCTCAGATGACCCACAACTTCTGCCCAACTTGGCTACAAATTGGTGGTTTCCGCGACCCCCTCTTCATGTTTGATAATTTATTATAATAGCTCACAAAAACTCAGGGAAACACTTTAATTACATTTACTGGTTTATTATAAAGGATACAGATGAACAGCCAGATGAAGAGATGCACAGGGCAAGACACGGGGAAGGGGCATGGAGCTTCCATGCCTTCTCTGGGAGCACAACCCTAGAAGCACGTCACATGTTCACTGACCCAAAAGCTCTCCAAACCCTGTTGTTTAGGGTTTTTATGGAGTTTCCTTTACATAGGTATGATTGATTAAAATCCTCAGCCATTGGTGATTAAAGTCAATCTCCAGCACTTCTCCCCTCAGAGGTCAAGGGTGAGGCTGAAAGTTTCCACCGTCTAATCACATCTTTGGTTCCTCTGGCAACCAGCCACCATCCTAAAGCTGTCTAGGGACCTCAGCCACCAGTCATCTCATTAATTACAAACTGATGCTCTTATCACTGGAGATTCCAAAGGTCTTAAAATTTCTTGTGTCAGGAACCAGGAACTAAGACCAAATATTATAACAAAAGATGTTCCTATCACCCTTATCACTCAGGAAATTACAAGGGTTTTAGGAGCTCTGTGCCAGGAACTGAGGGCAGACCAAATACATATATATTAATATTTTTATTATGCACACATACCAATAGATGCATGGACATCACTTTAGTGCATTTATAGCAAAAGAATTAGCCAATGTCTTTGCTTCTCTGAATTTTCATGAATAATTTGAATTTGCTGTTTATTTGCTTTTTTGGGGTTTTTTTTTTGTTTTTGTTTTTTGATACAGAGTCTCTCTCGTCCAGGCTGCAGTGCAGTGGTGTGATCATAGCTCACCGCAACCTTGGACACCTGGGCTCAAGTGATCTTCCCACCTCAGCCTCCCGAGTAGCTGGGACTACAGGCATGCACCACCATGCCTGAATTAGTCATTCAGGCATGAATTAGTCATGCCTGGCTAATTTTTAAATTTTTTTTCTTTTTTTCTTTATTTTTTTTTTAAAGACACTTAGTCTGACTTAATTTAATTTTTTTTTGTAGAAACAGGGTCTCACTATGTCACCCAGGCTGGTCTCAAACTCCTGGCCTCAAGCATTTTTTCTGTTTGTTTGTTTGTTTGTTTTATCCCTTTGGCAAAATGTTTTCCTCGCCTTCCAACACTCTCCATGACCTACCCTAAAGTTCTGGTACCTGCTGATTGATAAAATGTTGTCGTAAAGACCACAGCTCTTTTATTTGCCAGCAAGGACAACCTAGTCTGACTCGCGTGAGGGATAATGGGAATTCATGGGGGCCCCGGAAGGAGATGGAGGCAGAAGACTGAAGTGAACGCAGGACGGTGCTTCTCTCTGAGACTGCTTGTTCCTTCGCACACTGTGTCCTGCCTCTCTGCTTTCCAGTACAGGTGGCAGAAAATGGCTGGTCAGCTCATGGGGAGAAGACATCTGTGTGGGTGTGAGTATTTCCACGGACAGAAGGAAGCATTTGTTGAGGATTGCTAAGCCTTGGCCCTACCGGGGTGTCTTCCCTCAAGAGAGGCCCTAAGTGGGCAGCAAGTGTTGTGGCATAGATTCTGAGTAAGGCCTTTGTCTCTTCTTCCTTGCTAGGAAAAAGTATTCAGTTATTACTATTGGGGCTCAGAAACCAAGACCCCAAAATATGGCACATTGACATGCTGAACTGAAGAAGCCGCAGAGTCTCTCTGACTTCCCCGCCCAGGTCCCGTCTCCTCGCTCGCTCCCGTCTCTCCCAAAGCCCAGACCTTTACCTGCCTAAAATCCAGGCCACTGAGACCAGTTGTTTTTTCTTCCCCTCCTGGTAAGAATGCAACCACACCTGAACAGACCCTTTCACTGTCAGAGAGAACTATTTACAAATTAATCTCTGTTCCCAATCCATTCATTCTCTCTGGTAATCCTTTATTGCCCCTCAACAGAATTACACTTCTCCCCCTCCCATAACCTGTTTTGCCAGGATGCTACATAAGCTTCTGAACCCCTTTGTGGAGGGGGTGGGCAATCATTCTGTGATTCTCCCCATGCTCACGTTAAATAAGTCTATATATCTTTTCTCCAATTAATCTCTCTTTTGTGAGTTGATTTGTCAGCCAGCCTTCAGAGAGTGAAGGGGAAGTTTCCCTTGGGCCCTACATCACAAAAAAAAAAACAGCAAAAGAATGGGTATACATTCTTCTAGGGACCTTGTAGTAGGAATGTTTTCATTTGCAATTAACAGAAAACCCAGCTTAAACCATAAGGGCAATTTTATTTACTTAAGAAGCTATCGCAGGATGGGCCTGGCAGCTCATCAGTGTCATCAAGGACTCAAGTTCTTTCTGTTTTTCTGCTTTCTGTGGGGGCCAAAGGAAAGCTTTCCCCCCACCCTCTAATGGTTCGCTGAAAATGAACTGACAAAAGGCAGACCAATAGGAGAAAAAGGCATATTTATTCCCATGCACATGGACATGAGAGCCACACACAAAAAGAGACTGGAAGAGGGGCCAAATGGTTGAGGCTTAAATATTTTCTTCAAAGGGGAGAGATGTATGAAATCAGAAGCAGACCTTTTTTTTTTGGTAAATGATTCTCTTCATAAGCTGGATGAAACAAATAAGTTACTTGGGAAGGTGGAGGCAGAACTGCGCAGGAACAAATCTCTCAAAGCTGTGTTTGGAAGAATAGATGAAAAGTCTGTCTGAGCACGTGAGAACTCCCAGTCTCTTCTCTTCTCCTGTGGTTAGTCTTTCCCAGTTATTTGATGAAATTCCTAGGGCAAGGGGGTCTTAAGATAGTTACATTTCTTATTTTTTTTTTTTTTTGAGACAGGGTCTCGCTCTGTTGCCCAGGCTGGGTGCAGTGGCGTCATCATAGCTCACTGCAACCTCAAACTCCTGGGCTCAGTGATCCTCCTGCCCCAGCCTCCCAACTAACTGGTACTATACGTGCACATCACCACACCCGGCTAATTTTTCTTTTCTTTCTTTTTTTTTTTTTTTTTTGTAGAGATGGGGTCTCGCTCTTGCTCGGGCTGATCTTGAACTCCTGGCCTCAAGCAATCCTCCTGCCTTGGCCTCCCAAAGTGGTAGGATTACAGGCATGAACCACCACTCCCTGTAAGTAGTTACATTTCTTTTGGGAAGAAGTTTTCTTAGTCAGATAAGGAAATTCCAAAAGTCTGTCCTGTAATTCTGGAAAGAGGATCAGAGAATCAGGGATGCAGGGGAAGGTCAGAGAGAGACCTTGAGGCTGCTTTTTTAGTTCAGCATGTTGAAGCACGTATTTTGGGTTGTAGTTTTCTGAGCCCTGACCCTATCTTAGCATGTAGACTTTTTTGCCCTCATGGTTGCAAAATAGCTGCCACATCTCCAGACATCACATCCATATTCAGGACAATAAAAAGGATAAAGGACAAAACCAGCAGAATTTGGCATTATGCAAAGAAGGCTGGGAAAGCAAAGATCTGGTTCTCTAGCCTCCAGAATTGGGTTACAAATAATATTGCATGGCCCAACCAACATTGTCTGCTATAGCTCTTTCTTCAATAACAAGTAATACAACTGTTCATAAAGGAGGAATGACTGTATTAAACCAGCACTACCCTTCTCCCCTTTTCACTACCCTCCTCCAGGAGCAGGTGGGAAATCCTGGCAGGGCTCATGCAAGGCACCGTGGGCCACAGGCCTTCCCACACTGTCTACTACTCTCCTCTGGGCATCGTGAGGTCATTCTGTTCTGAACACACTGGGAGCAGAAACACTGCACTCCACCGCCATGTGCATTGCTCCAAGGATAGCATGGTATGATAAAAAAGAAACATCTGGCCTGTCTTTGCCTACGGCTCACCAGGCCTTGCAGAGAATCAGGGATTGATGGCTCTGAGGCTGCATTCACACGCACTGGTGGAAGGAGAAGCCACGCTCCTGGCTCAGCACGGTGCCTCGGGTGCCGCAGCCCACTCCAGAGCAACCTCTGGTCACCTTCTTGTTACTTGGGCCTGCATCTTCGGGGTTCCCGCAACAGCATGCATCACGATCAATTTATTCATTTATTGCTCCCTAACCCTTTATTCTGATCTGAGAATCAGGATCAATTTATTTCCGCCTGTTGACTAGGTGGCTACGGACTCCCACCCTTTCTGTCTGCGGGTGCTGCACTTGGCGCCGTAGCCAATCATAGGCCACGGCATGTTGCGACAGCCAATCGCAAAGGCCGGGGCATTAAGGTGCACACTTGACCACTCCTCCCTCTCCCTTGGGGAGTGGATAGTGGATTTTGCAGCAACCGGCTCATTTTCCTCCTGTGTTCGCCCACACTGGCTTGATCCCGCACTGTCATGCTTTTTGTGAGGCCGAGGCTGAGAATGGGAAGCAGAGAGGTAGGATTAAAATTGAGGTGAATCCAGGAACGTGTTGATGGGTCTCTGGCTGTCTGATGCGGATATAATGTAGAACCTCTTGGCATGGTTGGCGCAGGTATGTGATTCCAGAGGCGTGTGAGAGTCTAATGGCATACCCCGACTTTCAATTTAACGAACCTTTGTCTGAAACACAATGAGGGAATTAAGAAGGAACTAAGATTCCAGGCGAAAAGATTCATATCAAGAAATACTCTCAGAGATGTCGGGGTCTTGGAAGATAGTTCCTCGAAATATACAGGGAAGGAATAAAATCGAAGGGTGTTTTTCTTAGAGAAGATACTTTGTCAGATTTATTTGATCAAAAATCTGAAGATTTATATGATGAGAATCTAGTTTGAGGCAGTAAGAAGGATAAGACATCAGTTTGAAGAGATCTCCTCTCAGAGCAACATGAATTCTGCTAAAATTGAAGCAAGAACCAACATCAAATTTATGGTGAAGCTCAGGCGGAAAAATGGTGAAATCATTGCTGCTTTACGAAAAGTTTATGGGAACAGTGCCCCAAAGAAATCAGCAGTTTACAAATGGATAACTTGTTTTAAGGGCCGAGAGGATGTTGAAAATGAGGCCCACAGTGGCAGACCATCCACATCAAATTGCAAGAAAAAACTTCCTTTTGTTTGTGCCTTGATTGAAGAGAACCAACCAACAGCAGAAACAATAGCCAACACCATAGACATATCCATTGGTTCAGTTTACACAATTCTGACTGAAAAATTACAGTTGAGCAAACTTTTCACTCGATGGTGTCAAAATTGTTGTGCCCAGATCAGCTGCAGACAAATGCAGAGCTTTCAATGGAAATTTTAAATAAGTAGGACCAAGATTCTGAAGCATATCTTTGAAGAATTGTAACAGGACATGGAACATGGCCTTACCAGTATGACCCTGAAGACAAAGCACAATCAAAGCATTGGCTACCAAAAGGTGAAAGTGGTCCAATGAAAATAAAAGTGGGCTGACCAAGAACAGAGGTCATGGCAACAGTTTTTTGGGATGCTTAAGGCACTTTGCTGGTTGGCTTTCTGGAGGACCAAAGAATGATAACATCTGCTTATTATGAGAGTGTTTTGAGAAAGTTAGCCAAAGCTTTAGCAGAAAAACATCCAAGAAAGCTTTGCCAGAGAGACGTTCTCTACCACGACAATGTTCCTGCTTATTCCTCTCATCAAACAAGGGCAATTTTTATGAGAATTTTGATGGAAAATCATTAGGCATCCACCTTACAGTCCTGATTTGGCTCCTTGTAACTTCTTTTTGTTTCTTAATCTTAAAAAAATCTTTAAAGGGCACCCTTTTTTTTTTCTGTTAATGATATATTAAAAAAACTGCATCTACATGATTAAGTTCCCAGGACCCTCAGTTCTTTAGGGATGAACTAAATGGCTGCTATCTTCACATACAAAAATGTCTTGAACTTAATGGAGCTTATGTTGAAAAGTAAAGTTTATATATTTTTAAATATATTTTTTAGTTTTATCTTTTAATTTAATTTTTCCATGAATTTTTGGCCAGATGTGGTGGTTTTCACCTGTAATCCCAGCACGTTGGGAGGCCAAGGTGGGAGGATCACTTGAGGTCAGGAGTTTGAGACTAGCCTGGACAACATGGCAAGACCCCATCTCTAAAAAACAAAAATTAGCTAGGCATGGAGGCATGTGCCTGTAGTCTCAGTTACTTGGGAGGCTGAGGCAGGAGGAACACTTGAGCCCAGGAATTAGAGGTTACAGCGAGCTATGTGAGCATCACTGCACTCCACCCTGGGTGACAGAGTGATAGCCTGTCTCTACCAAAAAAACCCCAAACAAACAAACAAACAAACAAAAACACTAAATAAGAGAGCTTCTGGGTTGGTGAACACATGGAAGTGCTGGGAGGATGGTGTGCACCTGTAGTACCATCTACTTTGGAGGCTGAGGCAGGAGGATCGCTTGAGCCCAAGAGTTCTAGGCTGCAGTGAGCAATGATACAGCCACTGCTCTCCAGCCTGGGTTACAAAGCAAGACTCTATCTCTCTTAAAAAAAACAAAAAAAAGGGAGAGGGGGTCAGTTGAATAAATTATTGGATATCCATCCACCGAATTGAACACTAGACAATCTTAATGATAATATCATAAAAGAATTAATCTAATGACATGAAAAGTTTTTCACAATATGTTGCTCAGTGGAAAAAATCTGAAATAGAATATAAAGGATATAATCTGATTTTAGTAAAAATGTGTTTGTGTGTGTGCACATGTGTATATAAATTAGAACAACTCCACCAAAATATTAGCAGTATTATTCCTTAGTGATGACAGTAGAAGTTATTTTTTTTCTTACTGCATTTCTGCGCTGTCCAACTTTTCTGGAAAATTGCATTCATAATTGAGAAATAAAAGTTATTACTTTGAAACATATTATAGGACACCTGTACTTTACCTCTATGTTTCCTCTTGGGTCAAACTCTTAATAGGCAAACACAAAGATGCTGAATAATTTTTATCATTACTACAACCAGTAGTAATAATCTAGCCCTACTACTCACCTGCTGTGTGGTCTCAGGCAAACCACTCCACTCACAATGTCCTCGGTTTTCACATTTGCAAAATAAATGGATTAGAGCAGTGATTTTCTACCTGGAGTGCTACTTCCCCGGAGGGGCATTTTGGAAGTGTGGAGAGGCAGTTTGACAGTCACCATGAATAGGGGATGCTACTGGCTTTTTATTTAAGGGTGAAAGCCAAAGGTTGCTCTCTAGCAACAAGCTAATAGGTCACATCCCACACAGTAAACATCCTGCTGCCCAGAATGTCATCAAGATCCAGGCAGATAAGCGAGCAGGTGAAATCTGTTACAATTGTCTCTGCCAAGAACCAAACTGCATTTTATAAATAAGCACCTAATATTTTTGTATGACTTTAACATGTACTGAATTTCCCAGGAACCCAACTACCATGTACATTGTGAGAAGAGTATATATTTTTTAGTCTCAGATTTTCCCAAGAGTTATTCACTGTTTCAGAAACTTAAAGCCACTTAGGGTATTTGAGTCATCACTAACACCCTCCTGTATCAGTCTGCCTTTGTAGCTGCAGCATCTGTGGTGTTTCTTCTAGACGCCATCTGCTACTTCATTACTAATGATGGGTTTCAGGACACGTGACCCCAAAATATAGCACCTTGGCATTTGAGAGAAGCCACAGAAGCAGGAAAATTACTCTGACCTCCCTCCTGCCCTTCCTCCCTGAAGTAAGTCATGAGACCCTCATTAGAGAGGGGCCTTTTCTTTCTTTTTTTTTTTTAAAGACACATGGTCTCACTCTGTCACCCTGGATAGAGTACAGTGGCCTCATCATAGGTCACTGCAACCTCCAACTCCTGGGTTCAAGTGATCCTCCTGTCTCAGCCTCCCAAGTAGCTGGGACTACAGGTGCACGCCACCATGCCCGGCTAATTTTTTCTATTTTTGTAGAGATGGGGTCTCGCTCTTGCTCAGGCTGGTCTCGAACTCCTGACCTCAAGCGATCCTCCCATCTTGGCATCCCAGGGTGCTAGGATTACAGGCGTGAGCCACCACGCCTGGAGGAGGAGCCCTTTCTATACCCAGAGGAAAGGAACATCCTTCGCTCTGAGCTGGAGAGAACTTAGTGACTCTTTTAAAGACCTACGGGCTCATGGTCCTGCCTCCACACACTTCTACATGGCTTGTCCCTTCCCAGGGGGCTCAGAGACATCTGGAAACCATCTCCTTGCTGCCTCTCTACATCAACTCCAACCCAGACCCACTCCATTTCCTCCTCACTCGGCACAGACCATCCAGTTCCTTCCCATCTCTCTGCGAGGGTCCAGTTTTAATCCCCTTCCAGCCAAGAGCTGAATCCAAACAAAGGCTGAGGATCCCTTGGGGGCTGCTCACAGCCTAAAAACCAGCTGTTCAAGAACACAAAGGCCCAGGATCCCCTTCCTTGAGGGAGGAAGGGAAAATCACCCTCTTAGCTCTTTTTGCAGACACCAGAAAGCCAGGGAGCATAGGACAATTGCTACATTAAATTTTTTATTACAATTCCCTACACAAACATGGTTATACCTGTTTGTGTGTGTGTATGAGTGTGTCAAGTTGCAAGTGCTCTTTCTTGGGAAGGACTGTTTTATTCTGATGTGTTATCATTCTTACTCAGCACCAGCATGATAAGTACAAGGACCACAGCAATGGGATTTTGTAGTGGGGGAGAGAGATTGGGCTCAGCCCCCAATGCAGCATGGGCAAGAGGGAAGTGATAACCAAGGAGCCAGGTGGGGGTCAGTGGATAGAAAATTACTAAGAGGAAACATCATGGGTAAGGGGGACTCTGGTTAAGTCAACCTAATAGGATTCTTGCTGAAGACAGGCCAGAGTGATCAGGCATCACCTGGGGGATGGTAGAAAATGAGGGACCTGTGTAGATGCAGATATCAAAGATGATCAGATATTGAGGGTTGGTGGGGGAGGCTCTTGCTAAACTGACTTAGCAGTGTTCTTTGCCAAAACTGGCTTTACAAGGAAGTGCATAGATGGGTCTAGGAGATGGTTTAGTAGCCTGACTAAAGTTATTTGACCTCTGTGTGTCTAAGTTTCCTCATCTGTAAAATGGACATGATAATAACAAGAGACTGTATTATTTATTACTGCATAACAAATTTACCCAAAATGTAGCAGCCTAAAACAACAAATAAAGATTTATTAGGCCAGGCACGGTAGCTCACGCCTGTCATCCTAGCACTCTGGGAGGCGGAGGCAGGTGGATCGCTTGAGCTCAGGAGTTTGAGACCAGCCTGAGCAAGAGCAAGACCCCATCTCTACCCAAAAATAGGAAAAAAAAATTAGCTGGGCATGATGACATGCACCTGTAGTCCCAGCTACTCAGGAGGCTGAGGCAGGAGGATTGCTTGAGCCCAGGAGTTGAGGTTGCAGTGAGCTGCAGTGACACCACTGCAGTCTATCCAGGGTGACAGAGTGAGGACTTTGTCTCAACAACAACAACAAAAAAGGCAACTGGACATCCCTCCTCACAATCCTCACCCCCCCCTGCTTAAAAAAAAAGATTTATTATTTCTCACAGTTTCTGTGGGTCAGGAATGGGTCTCCCATGAGGTTGCAGTCAAGATGTTGCAGGGGCTGCAGTCATCTGAAGGCTCGACTGGGGCTGGAGGATCTGCTCTCCAGGTGGCCCCCACATACGGCTGTTGGTTGGAGGCCTCAGTTCCTCTCCACATGGGCCCCTCCACAGGGCTGCTTGGGGGTTCTCACAACATGGCAGCTGACTTCTGGTAACTCAAGAGAGAGAAAGAAAAAGGAAGAAGTGGCGGTGTCTTTTATGACCTAGTCTTGGAAATCACATACCATCAGTTCTACTATCCTATTGGTTACACAGATCAGCCCTCATCAGTGTGGGAGGGGACTATACAGGGATGTGAATATCAGGGGGGCAGGATCATTGAGAGGGTGATCCATCTTGAAGGCTGACTACCACACGTACCTAAGTCAAAGGATTGCTGTGAAGATTAAATGCATTCATATATGGAAAGGATTCCGAACCAATGCCCTGCATAGAGGAAGTGCTTATAAATCTTAGCTTCTGTTATTATTGGCCCCCAGGGTAGGAGTTTCACTACATATCACTGTCATCATTTTTAAGGCAATAATCTTTCCATCTTCAATCCAGGATGTCCCTCAGAATCACCTGCAGAGTTTTCAGTTAAATATTGCCTTTTAAAACAATTTTAAATGGTTTTTGAATTTATGAAAATAATGCTTGTTCAAACTTTGCAGAAATAGGTCTAACATATGCTTGTTTCCAATGACACAGAAACAGAAAGAATAAAAAGTAACATTCCTCTTCATACCCCTCCCCTCTCCTGCTTCCCTTCCCAGAGGTGACCACTTTTAAGTTTATATCCTCATGACCACTTTATCATAACTTATGGACATGTTCTACTAGTATGAAATAAATGGAATTATGGTGTAAATATCGGTCAGTGATTTCAGAAATGGTTGAACACGTTATCTTGGGAATCATGCATAGCCCCCCCCCACCCCCCGCACTCCCCATGGCATGACCACTGCCGGAGGTTTTTTTCTAGGGGGTAGGGGGATGTTTTCATAATTTGTGATATCCTGTAGGATGGAATAACAGAATAGTGACATAGCTGGACTCCCAGATAGGTCAATTGGCTTGACTCTATTTCAAATCTACAATGCAATATTGGAGAACGTGTGTGGGCTCTGAAGTCACAACAGGTCTGGATTTGAAGCATCATGGTTCTGACGCTTCCTAGCAAGGAGACATTAGGCAAATTTCGTTTTCCTTTGTTTGCATCTCTCTATCTCTCAGTTTCCATATTTGCAAAGCCACCTCGTGGAGATGTTAAATGAGGTCATACATGACGTCAAGTGCCAGGTGGGCTCCTAGCCTGAGGTGCTGAGTCTAGGTTAGTTCCCTTTCCTTAGTCCGGGTTAGTTCTCTTTTCTGCCACTTTACCTGGGTAGACTGCCCACAAGGGGGCGCAAGTGAACAGGTGCGAGTGGATTACACCCCAGGGGCAGAGCACACAGGGGCCACCTTTGTATGGGTTGCAAGCATCTCTGCAGTGTGTAAACAGCATCCTCTCAGGAGATGGCACAATGACATTGTCTTGGTTATAATGAGCGCTTCAGGGAGTGGCCAGAGCTCTACTCTGCCTCTGAGGAGCCTGCCTTCTGGTCGCTATGGAATTTTCACAGCCACTCTCTTCCCAAAGCACTGAATGAAATCCCATTTGTGACAAGGAGCCTTAGTTTTTCACCACCTTTAAAATAGATGGTGTCGTACTTTCCAGTTTTCCCCTATCAGATTAGCTGAAGAAATCTGGGCAGAAACAGGGCCGCTCAAAAAATGCTTGAATGAACACAAAGTAACATGCTTATGTTATAAAAAAAAAGAATTTTTTTTAACCAGCTAAATTGTGATGTTCCAGATCTTATTTCATCCAATGCTCAGAACCCACCCTATGAGGTAGGTACTATTATTATCCCTATTTGGATGAATGAGAAAATGGAGACACAGATAGAGCTAGCAACTTTCCCAATGTCACACAGCTAGGAAGTTCTAGAGGCAAGTTTCAAAGTCTTCTCTGTCCAGACTCCACAGTTTGTGTGTCTAACCATTGCACACACAGCCTTTCTGCTTGAGATGAAGACATGGTTGAATCATGTCTTAATTACTGGACCCAAGAGGTGGCAGTGGACACGGTGAGAAGTGGTTAGATTCTGGACATAATTTGAAGACTGAGCCACCAGGGTTTGCTGACAGAGCGGGTGTGAGGAGTAACAACAGGAGAGGCATTAGGATTTCGCTGGGACTTTGAGCTAAGCAACCAACTGGAAGGGTGGGGCTGCCAGTTCTTGGGTGGGGAGATCGTGGAAGAGCAGGTTAGAAAAGCAACCCACAGGAGGCAATTCTAGCCTTTTTAGATTTGGGATGCTTCCTACTTTGAAGTGGGATGATGGATTCTGATCTTGCAAGGGCACATTGCAAAAATGTATGCTTACGGGGGTGGTAGGAATTTGTGGCCATTTTGCAATATATCATATGCATATATCATAGCATGTAAAGTGGTCAGCACAGTTATTAGTGTGTAATTAGATTTTCTTTTATTTAACAAGCACTTATATGTATGTGGCAGGTACTGTGTATATGTAAAATTATATATGCTGCTCATTAGGTCCTCATAGCAGCCCAATGTGGTAGATCCTATTATGGTCCCCCTTTTACAGATGAGGAGACTGAGGCACAGAGATTAAGTAATTTGCCCAAGATTGTGAAGCTGGTGAGGACACAGCAGAACTGGAATTCAAACTCAAGTAGTGTGACTTCAGAATCCCTTAACTACTATGTTAATTAAATAATTAACTAATTGAATTATTTTTCAGTACATGTTGGCTGTTATTGTCATCTTTTATCATTGATTCTATTCACAAAGCAGAAAAGTTCAACTGGGCAGAGCACCCCACTATGTGCAATAACCGTGCCATGTGAAACCTCCCCCCAAACTTCCCCGCACACTCCTGTTTAACTCTGACTCAGATGCTCATGGAAGCATCACTTCCTTAGGGAAACCTTCCCTGACACCCAGGAAATCCCCTCAATTATAAGTTCTTACAGCACCACGTACCCTTCCTTGGTTGCAATAATCACAATTACATTTAGGTCATTGTAATGACATAATGACAAATTAAAAATTGTGGTAAAAATACATCACATTAAATTTACCATCTTAATTATTTTTAAGTGTATAATTCAGTAGTGTAAGGTATATTCACACTGTGCAACAATACTCTAGAACTTTTTCATCTTGCAAATTGAAATATGAATATGTTTATTAAACACTAATTCTCTTTCATCCCTCCCTCAAGCCCTTGACAACTACCTTTCTACTTTTTTGTTTTTGTTTTTTTAAAGGCGGGGGGGGGGGTTTCCCTTTGTCACTCAGGCTGGAGTGCAGTGGCACAATCATGGCTCACTGCAGCCTCAAACTCCTGGGCTCCAGCGACCCTCCTTCCTCAGCCTCCCTAGTAGCTGGGACTTCAGGCACTGCTCCTGGCCCGGCTCTACTTTCTGTTTCTATGATTTTTTTTAAACTTCTATGCACTGAGGATTTCTATGATTTTGATTGCTTTAGATACTTCATATGAGTGGAATCATACAGTATCTGTCCTTTTGCGTCTGGCTGATTTGGCTAAGCATGAGGTTCTTGAGGTTCATTCATTTTGTAGCATGTAACAGGATTTCCTTCTTTTCTAAGGTTGCAAAATATTCCATTGTACTATATAACCATATTTTCTTCATCCATCCATCAGTGGACATTTGGGTTGCTGCTAACTCTTGCTATTGTGAATAATGCTGCAATGAACATGGGTGTGCAAACATTGTTTTCAGAACCTGCTTTGAATTTTTTTGAATGTAGACCCAGAAGTGGGATTTCCGGATGATATGGTAATTCTATTTTTAATTTTTTGAGGAGACTTCCTACTGTTTTGCACAGGGCTGCACCAATATTGCCAATTCCCACCAGCAGAGCACAATTTCTCCAAATTCCTCTCTCTCTCTATATATATATACACACACATACATATATAGATGTATTTTTTTATAGTGGGCATCCCAATAAATGTGAGGTGATATCTCATTGTGGTTTTGATTGGCATTTATCTTATGGTTAGTGACAACCATATCTCTTACGGTTAGACGATGTGGCTAGCGGCCATCGTTTCGGAGAGCGCAGCCCCAGCGCGCGCTCCGTCTGGGTCCTCCGGGTGCTGGCAGCACCCAGGCGGGCCGCGGCATCTGGTGGGCGCCGGGCTAGGTGCGCTCTGCGGACGGGAAGAATGAATGCAGACTCAGGGCAGTGAATAGAGAGCGGTCTCAGGTGCCAGCAGGTGTCCTAACCCAGCGCTCGCAGGGACCCGGCTCAACGCCAGGAAGAAAGCGATCCGCCCCCAAGGCCAGGCGCCGCCTGCGGGCTGCCCAGGACCCGGGTGGCCGATGCCACCGGCGGGCGGCGGCGGGAGCGCCAGGTGCAGGCGACGCGAGGGCGGGCTCGGAGGTGAGACCGGGACCCGGGCCAGCGTGGGGGGCTGTCAGCCTAGAAGGGACAACGTGGCGGAGCCCCCTTCTTGGCTCCGAGAGGGGATCGGTGGGAAGAACTGGGCGCCCCGGCGGGGTGTGTCCCCGAAGCGGGGCAACAGCCGGGTGGCCAGGTGTGGCCGCTGTGGCAGGAGATGGGGGGGCGGAGTGGGGTGCCAGAATGGAGGGAGAGCCACTCGGGGCGGGAATTGAGGAGCGGTCCCCTGCGTTAAGAAAGCTTCCGAGGAATGCACACAGCCCCCCCGCCCCGCAGCTGCAAGAAGCAAAGAATAATCGCACCCACTTCTTGGGTGTTTACTCGACCGTGCCCTACCCGGTGAGCTTTTCTTCTGTGCGGCGACGTGGGTCAGAGCGCAGGCTTTGAAATCGTACTGTTTGTGGGCTGTGCACCTCTGGACAACTTACTTACCCTCTCTGGGCTCCACTTTCCATTTCTGTAAAAAAGAGCTAAAAATAGGACTTCCCTTATTGGGTTCTGTAAGCCTTCTATGTGCTGGGGACCCAAAAAGTGCTTCCTAAATGTCAGATGTTGTTATTTTCCCTGGGATAATCTGAGATAGGGTCTCCTGGTCCCATTTTATCCACAGACGATTCGGGCTCAGACAAGTTAAGTAACTTGCCCACAGCAATTAAATGGAAACTGCAGGATTTGAATCCAGGAAGTCAAACTCCAAGAGAGGACGTTAATATCCAATCCAGGTCCCATTTCCCAGAAGGATGAACTTGGGTTAGCTACAGAGATGCCCTTTTCCCTACCTGTGAAACGGGTACGATGCTGCTACCTAACCTATGGGGTTGTGAGGACTGGCTGAGCTAGCGCACATAAGTGCTTCCCTACTAGTGTGCGTGTGCCAGAACGCAGGGGCTTTTCTTTTCTGTTTTGTTTGCAGTTATATCCCCAGTGCCTGGCACACAGTAGATGCTCTACAAATACTTGCTGAATGAATAAGGAGAACATACTATATCCTTCCAAAAACCCCTGCTAGTCCCAGACTACTGATGAGGAGACTGAGGTTCACAGAGGTTGGATAACTTGCCCCATGTCACCTGGGTGGACTGTAGAAGAGTCAACATTTGAACCCAGGTCTATTTGATCGTAAAGTCTGTGTGGTCTTGATGTATAATGCAGGTTCCATCACCTCCTGGCAGAGTGAATGTGGCAGTTGTTTGACTCCTCCGTGCCTCACTTTCCCTATCTGTAAAAGGAGGACAAGAGTGGTACCTACCCCAGATGGTTTCTGCGGGGATTAAGCAAAGATGAAACACTCAGAAGGGTGCCTGGCATTTAGCAGATCGTCAACATTAGCTATAGTAAATGCTGTGACTGCCCTCTCTAAGAGCAGGGGGATGGCACAGCAGGGGTGTCCGCTTAGGGCAGGCAGAGGGAAGAGTGGGATGGCAGGGGATTGTTCCTCTTGTGCTCTCTGCAGAGGGAGGGTTGTCACCCCATGTCCACGCTCTTCATCTAGGGCACTGAAAAGCTGTCTTGAGGACCCGCCACTCTAGTTATACAAAGAGGCACAATGTCCTCTCCGCCTCAGTTCACTCCTGCTTGCGGCAGGTGAGGCTTTGTGGGGAGGATTTCAGGTGGGAAGGACAGTTATGGAGTGGTTATTCCAGCTAGACGTGGCTCCAAATATTAGCTCTGAGTAATTCCCAGCTCTGGGACTTTGGCAAGTTGCCTTCAGAGCCTCAGAATGGGGACAATAACAGGACCTCCTAGGGTTGTTGGAGGGATAATCTGAATTCATGTCTAGAAAGCATTTAGCACAGTGTCTGGCACATAATCAATGACAGCTATTATTGCTCCCGTTATTTGATGCTTGGGGCTCCTTTCTCCATGCCTGGCCTTAGGATCTGTTGCCATACAGGTAGAACTCTCCAAGGGGGAGTAAATAAAGCCCCCCCCCGCCCCTTCTCATTTAGAGAGTCTTCTTCCAGGAATCTGCACTTGTCAAATCCTTGGAGAGTTTTGTATTCTGATAGGACAAATGCTGCTCCTGAAAGTGCCAGGGCAGTTTCTGGGGACAGAAAAGCTGGCACGGGATGGGAAGGACACTGCTCTCTTCTCAGGGCAGTGCATCCTTTAATATGGACACTTGGTGGGGGGGAGGGATCCTAGCCTTTTAATATAATCATAGTCATTAACGTCTGTTCTGCTTACTATGTGCCAGGCGTTGTGCTAAGCCCCAGCTCAAGTCATCTATAGAAATTGGGCTCCGGAGCCAGACTGCCTGGGTTCAAATGGTGCCACTGCCACTTCTGAGTTGTGTGACATTGGGCCAAGTCTGTGCTTCAAATGACTCATCTGTAAACCGGGATGATTATAATAGCACCTAACTCATAGGGCTGCTGTGAGGATTAACAACATATGTATGGTGACCAGAACAACGTAATGATAAATGTTGGCCATCTATATATGTTATAATTATCTCTACTTTACAGCTGAGGAAACTCAGGCAGGCTCAGGGAAATTAATAACCTGCCCAGTGACACAGAGCTATCCTTCTCTTGCATCTGCCCATTTATTTCCATTTCCGTCTTAATTCATGCCTCCCTCATTGCACCCCGAATTCACTCATCAGCCCCTAGCTAGGATCCCTGTTTCCTGTGTCTGGGGCTCCCAGCATCTGCTGCTTCTAGAAATTCTCCCTCTCCCTCACTTCTAAAACTTTAAGAGCTCCCAGTGACCTTGGAAATAGTTCTTTTTCTTTTTTTTCCCCCAAGACAGAGTCTCCCTCTGTCGCCCAGGCAAGAGTGCTGTGGCGTCATCATAGCTCACAGCCTCCCGAGTAGCTAGGACTATACCTGGCTAACTTTTTCTATTTTCAGGAGAGACAGAGTCTCACTCTTGCTCAGGCTGGTCTCGAACTCCTGACCTCAAGCGATTTTCCCAGAGTGCTAGGATTACAGGCATGAGCCACTGCACCCGGCTATAGTTCTTTTTATTTTACTCTAGTTCCTATTGTTTTATCCAATTACAAACATAATACATTTATAAGTGACTTTAAAATTTTATTTATAAAAACATTTGCACTGCAGGTGAAAAACTCTGTTAATTCATCCCCTGGTGATAATCACTATTTGGAATTTCATGGGTGTTGCTCCACGTTTCACGCCCTCCCACTGGAGGAGCATAAAATAATCTCTATGGTAATAGAGATTATTTTAACTTGTCTTTAACAAAAATGGGATCATACTGTCCAAACTGTGTGCAACTCACAGGAGAAAATTTTCAAGATTTAACCTAGTTTTTGAAAACGTTACAATGCCACATGGTGTAAAATCCAACGAATGTCTAAGCAAATATTGAAAAATCCCTCCCTCCGTATCTGTCCCCAGCCACCAGTTCCTCACTCCAGAAGCAACCACAATTGCCAATTTATAGTCCACCTGCAGACAAAGCAAGAAACATATAACTAGAGTTTATAGGGCAGAATGTATGTGTCACAAATGGAAATATGTAAAAATATGGTATGGTTTCTAGGAGGGGAGAAACGGAGGGGAAGAAAACTCTACTAGAGAAAATATTGAGGTGCTAATTTCCTTGTCCTACGCAATAAGGAATCAGGAGGTACTGTTCAAAGTTCATGGGACTTTATAACATTTATAGCAGTGGTTCTCAGCTGGGACAATTTTGCCTCCCAAGGGATATTTGCCCACTCCTGAAGACAGTTTTGGTTGTCATAGCTAGCACGTGGGGTAGAGTTGGGGTGTCCTACTGGCATCCAATGGGGATGCTGCCAAACATCCTGCAATGCACAGAACAGTGCCCCCATAACAGACAGTTGTCTGTCCTGACTTATAGCTACAAAAGGATCCAAATTACTACTTTGTCTTTGCCTCAAGCCCATTTGGCTCAGTTCCACGCTGATTGGCAGGCAGGGCCCTGTGATCCAGGTGTTCCTGGAGTCTCATGCTGCCAGGTACTGTCTTGTCACCCCAGGAATGACAGCTCTTGGGGCAAATCAAACTGTCTTCTCGGAGACCACCACTGACCTCCTCTCATTTCCTGTAATCATACAATTTATAACTCAAATCTCTGCCGCAAGAGAAGGTTCCATTTCTCTTTTGGAAAGATACTAGTTTGCATTTATTGGGGGTGCTAATACATCAGAGATTGGGAACAGTAACTATAGGCCCCCAATTCTTCTTGTGAATTATAGAAATAGAGCTTTCTTTTTTTCTTTTAAATGATAGTCACCCAGATTTAAATGCCATAGGGAACAGGTCTTATTTGTTCCAGCATTTGAAAAAGTACAGAAATTTTACCCAGCCCTGGATTGTCTACTTTTTTCTTTCTTTTTATATGAATGCAAAGCCTCCTTCCCAGAAATAACTCTTTGTGGAGGATTAGAATTCCATCAGTTGGGTTTATCTCTGGGAACTTAAGTCTTTGATGGCTAGAAATAACCTGAGCAGTGAAATAGTCCAACCTTTCCCAAATGCTAGCTGATGTAGCCCTTATCAACACTCTGAGAAGGTAGAGTATATTGTTCCCATTTTAAAAATTTGAGGGGTGAAGCTGAGGCTCAGAGGGGTGGAGGCATTAGAATCTTAGTGCTAGAGTCAGGATTCGAATTCAAGTCGACTGTCTTGAAATGTGGGCTGGTTTCACGCTGCCTGTTTTTTAGACATGGAAGGGACATGCCACTGGTGATCATAATTGCAGAGTTAAACCAGTACAGTCATAATGTTGCTCCAGGGGGTGTATCTGCAGAACAAAGTGGCCAGTGCCTGGGGGTGTCTAGAGGAGCATCCTGTTCCAGAAAAATGCTTCGCTGGATAAATGAATTCAGGTAGTCTCTGCCCACACCACTTCATTCTCTGGGGTAAAAAAACCAAACAAACAAAAACCCCCAACAAATCTACTTACTTCCTTATGGTGTCCAATAAACAAAATAACCTCTAGGAAGGACTTTGCTCTTTTTATTGAGCTGATGCCAAAAGAACATCGATGAGAGGGAGGGGCTGGGGTTCAGGAAGAAAAAAATGCAAAAGTTCGGACCTGAGTTAGGGCTTCATCTTTGCACCCAGCGCACAGAGGCCATAGACGCAGTTGTGATGTTGAGGGTGGAAGACTGATTTGCATTTTAACCAGGTGAGACCCGGTTATTCACTGGCGGGCAAGGAAAGAGATGATAACCAGGGTGGCATAAAATTGCAACAAGCTGGGCAAACGACGCCTCCCCGGGAGCTGGGTGGCACCCAGCCCAGCGGCGTGGCCAAGACAGCAAGGAACGCTGTGTTTATGGGGACACAGCCAGAGAGGCAGAAAAAGATAGTCCTTACGGGTTAGTAAAAAACAAGAAGAGGATTCTCTGTCTCCCTGGCTTTGGATCACAGAGTGGAGATAAAAAGTATCTGGATATTCCTACAGAACTGAGGGTAGGTAAGACAGGGCGCTTTGAAGGAGGGGACAGAAGTTGAGGCTGTCCTGTTGCTTGTCATCGGATGCAGGCACAGAATAGATGCACAAATATCTGTTAGAGGGAAGAATGACTCTGGGGAAGTGAGAGGCAAGAGAGCAAGCCCTGGAGCTTGAGTTGGAATCTGGGCTTCCCTGGCCTAACTGTGCGACTCTGTGTGAGTTATTGTACCTTTCTGACCTTGGTTTCCTGGCTGTAGAATGGGTAGCATGCTGACAGCTCCCACCTCCACGGTTGGCTATCAGAGCTAATAAGAAAATATGGCACACTATAAGCACTCAATAAATATTACCTCTGCGTCCTCCTCCTCCTCCTCCTGCTTGTCCTTCTCATCCTTCTCTTCTTCCTCTGATAACAATGATGTTGATGATGGTGATACTCAAAGTTCAGGGTCTGCAGTCAGAGAGGCACGGGTTTGAATCCCATTCTTCCCCTGTTTAGCTGTGTGACCTTGGGTAAGTTACTTAACCTCTCTGGGCCTCAATGGAATCATCATAAAATGGGCATAATAATACCTCCCCATAAAGTTGTTTGAGGATTCAACTGCTAACGAACGTGAAGGGCATAGCACCATGCCTGGCACTTACCTAAGCACTCAATAAATGGTGCTGTCTTTATGCTTATGATTGTAGTTGCTGTTGTTGTTGTTGGACTAGATTCCTTCTGCACTGGAGAGGAGGAGAAAAGCTCAGTGCAGATGAATGTCAAAAGGGGGGGGGTTATAGTCATGTTTTGCCAGGAAAGATCCTCTCCCCAGAAGACAGGGTCAGGCTGAAGGTACAAAAGTTCAATGAATCACTCGGTGAATTCTGTTTGCTACAGTTTCTCAGAATGGTGGCAGGAGGTGACTACATTACTGCTCAGAGCATTTCCAGCCACCCAAGGTTCAGTGTTCCCAGAGATAAACCCCAGTTGCTGGAATGCTCATTGTTAGGTAGGGTCATTTCCACGAAGGAATTCATAGGAAGAGAAATATCTGTAGGGAAATAATATTTCCTTGTTTTCACAAATGTCAGAACAAACAAGTTCCTATGGCATTTGAATCTGGGTATCAATTAAAAGGAAAAAAAATCCTATTTCTATAAATCACAAGAAGAATTGGGAGCCTGTAACTACAGTTCCCAACCTTTGATGTATTAGACCCACATTAAAGGCAAAATAATGGCTTTCCAGAGGAGAAATGGAATTTTCTCCCGTGGGAGAAGATGGTTTGCTTTGCCCTAAGAACTGTCATTTGTGGGGTGAGATGAGAGTACATGGCAGAGACTCACAGAACACCTGGATCGCAGGGCTCTGACCGCCAGTCAGCATGGAACTGAGCCAAATGGGCTTGAGGCAAAGACAGAGCAGTAATTTTCATCCTGTCTTTATTGAAAACATTCATCCCGTATTCTGTTGCATTTATTTTTATTTTTCAAAATATTGCCTTAAAATATTATTTATCCTGATTACTGGGATTTGGGGCTCCCTTATTATCTTATAAATAATGTTACTCTCTAAAAGTTGTGTTTTTATTTTTTTTGAGACAGAGTCTTGCTTTGTCGCCCAGGCTAGAGTGCAGTGGTGTCATCACAGCTCACTACAACCTCAAACTCCTGGGCTCAAGCGATCCTCCTGCCTCAGCCTCCTGAGTAGCTGGGACTACAGACTACTAGTGCAAACATCTGGCTAACTTTTCTATTTTCAGTAGAAACGGGGTCTTGCTCTTGCTCAGGCTGGTCTGGAGCTCCTGAGCTCAAGCGATCCTCCCGCCCCGGCCTCCCAGAGTGCTAGGATTACAGGCGTGAGCCACCGCACCCGGCCATGTCTTTGTATTTTTTAAGTCCTTACTTAATTGGCTTGTCTTTTTTATTTGGATTTTTAGACATCACATTTTTCATTTTCAAAAAGTTGTAAGAGATATATGCATGACAAAAAAATATTTCAAATGATACAGAACAATAGACGGTAAAAGTTAAGAGCTTCCTTATCCTGTCTCCTGTACCAAATCCCACACTGTGGAGATAACCACCTTTACTCATTTCTGGTTTGAGCTCTTTCATTGGTTACCACAAAAAATCTAAATGATGTCTTGCTTCGTCATACGTGGAGAGTATGTGTTGACTCTGTTGTACGAAAGCTCCGGAATTTAGCTCACTTAGATTTTATTCCTTCTGCTTTCTCTTCCTTTTCCCGTTTTGTCCCCTCCTAGTTTTGTTTTATTATTTATATTTTGTTGTTTATTTTGTAGTTATAAATCAGGATATCTCAACTTTGCACTATTGATATTTTGGCCCAGATCATTCTTTGCTGGGGGAGGGGGGGCTGTCCTGTGCATTGTAGGATGTTTAGTAGCATCCCTGACCTCTACCCACTAGGTGCCAGTAGCACACACGCTCACCCCAGTTGTGACAACCAAAAATTTGCCAAATGTCGCTTGGGGGCAAAATCACCCCCAGTTGAGAGCCACTGCCCATGCTGTGTGTCCTTGCAGTTCCAGAGACTTGGACAGCATCTCCTGACCCCCCACTTCATAAGATGAGGACATGAGTACCTCAACATTTTCCTCTAGTAAAGTTCTTCCCTCCTCCATTTCCCCACTTCTAGAAATTATTTTTTTCCATATTATAGTTTATAAACATGTATATTGTGTCTTATAAACTACATTTATATGTTTCTTGTATTGTAGGTTGAATATTAGGGAAAAACAAACAGTTTTCTCCCACTATACTCTCAATACAGAACTCTCCTGTGATCAGATGTGGGGGGCGGTTTCCCATACCTACCAAGTCTCCAACACCAGCTGGGTGCCCCATAATTTAATTAAATTCTGACACAATCTACCTGGAGTTAGTGGCAGAACCCACAGGTTAAGGGCTCAGTCCCACAAGATTGCCCCCTGCTTCAGATGCCAGTTGCAAGTCCAGGCCTCTGGAAACTTCTGACTGACCAGCTATAAAGTAGGTGTTCCCATGACTCCTCTCCAGGATCGATCATTTACTAGAAGGGCTAACACTCAGGGAAACACTACGTTCACCTGTTACTATAAAGGATACAATAAAGGATATGGAAGAACAACCAGATAAAGATAGGGTGAGTTCCAGAAAGGTACCAAGTTCAGGGGTGTCTGTCCCCGTGGAGGTGGGATGTGTCATATTTCAGGCATGTGGATATGTTCTCTGACCCCTGCATTGAGGGTTTTTATGGAGGTTTCGTCACATAAGCATAATTGATGATTAACTCAATCTCTAGCCCCTCTGCCATTGCCAGAAGATGGGGGTGGGGCTTCAAGTTCCAAGCTTCTAATCCTGGCTTGGTCTTTCGGGTGACTGGACCCCATCTGGGAGCCCCATTGAGAGCCGCCTCACTAGAACAAATGACACTCCCATCACCCAGGAAATTCCAAGGGATTAGGAGCTCTGTGCCAGGAACCAGGATCAAAGACCAAATATCAGACAAAAGATGCTCCTAGCACCCCTAGGAGTTCTATGCCAGGAACCTGGGATAAAAACCAAAGATGTATTTCTTATTATAAACCACAATATCACATAGGTGGATTGTAAAAATTGAGAACTAGGGCTTGGCACGGTGGCTCACGCCTGTAATCCCAGCACTTTGGGAGGGTGAGGTGGGAGGATCACTTGAGACCAGGAGTTCTAGGCCAGCCTGGGCAACATAGCAAGACCCCATCTCTACAAAAAGTAAAAAAAATTAGCCAGGCATGGTGGCGCACACCTGTAATCGCAGCTACTCAGGAAACTGAGGCAGGCAGATCGCTTGAGCTCCAGGAGTTGGAGGTTGCAGTGAGCTATCACAATGCCACTATACTCCAGCCCGGGTGTCAGAGTGAGATTCTATTTCAAAAAAACCCAAACAAACAAACAAAAAAACCAATTGAGCACTAATACACTTGGCTACAAGGTTCTGGTTATGTGCATATTAGGGAAGTTGGGCCCATAGAAAGGGACATACAACTCTGAAGTCATTGAATCCGAGCCACTGAAGGAAAAGGATTCGAAGGTCCAGGTGAGTTGAGTTTTCTTTTCCTGCGCTCCCTTAATCACTCACAGTCAGGTCACAGTTTAGTTTGTTCGTGGCTGGATCCTACTTTCTTTACAGCTTTGAGGGGCTTGCTTGCTTTGGAGTTTCCGTTTGTCTATAATTTTTTGTTGTTGGCAGAGAAAAGACAGCCTTTACTACATCTCTGAAGTCACCCCGGTCCTCATTCAATCTTTGTTGAGTGACAGTAATTTGAGTGACTGCTTCTAGGCCTGGGGCGTTTCTTCCTTTCTCTCCAATACCTTCTTTGTCCCGAAAGCAATTTTTAAAGAACAAGTGCATAGGAGGTTAACTTTATTACACTTGCACTAACTGCAGGTGTTTCTGTTTTGTCCTCAAACTTGCTTTGTAGTTTTGCTGGATACAAGATTTTAGGTTAAAGTCATTTTTCCTCAGTGCTTTGAGGGCACAACCCCGTTGTTGACACTGGTGCTGCTGATGTGATGTCTGATGCCAGTCTGACCTATTCCTTTGTAGATAGAATGGTTTTATTGCAGAAGACTTTCGAGATTTCCTCTTTAGCTGTGGTGATGCTAAAATCCCGTGAGGACATGTTTAAGTGTGGGCGTTTCTCACTTATGTTCATGCACGTTTGGTGGCCTGTTTGGTCTGAAGAGCCTGTCTTTTGTCAGCTCGGGGTATTTTCTTTTATCCTTAGTAATTTCAGTGCCTCCATTTTCTTTGTTCTGGAACTTCTATTTGATAGATATTGGACTTTCTGGACCAGTTTTCTGTATCTCTTAAATTTTCTAACGTATTTGTCATTTTTTTTTTTACTATTATGAATATTTGTCATTTTTTACTCTTCATTCTAGGAGGTTTTTGTGACTTCATCTTCTGACCCTTCTATTAAATTTTAAATAGTTAGGGAGCCAAAATTTTTTAACTGTTCTTTTCCTATAATAATCTGTTCGTTTTTCTGTGGATGGGATATTCTCTTAAATTTCTCCGAGGATGGTTAAGTAAAAAGTTCTTAGGTTCTTTCCCCCAGATTACCTCTGTTTCTGTTAGAGTCCATAATTTTGTTTTCTTGGTCCAATTCTTTTGTGCCTTTGATTTTTTGGGGGGAGGAGCCTTTGGTGATCCTTGTTTAGATGTTTTCTTGTT
Organism: Daubentonia madagascariensis; assembly: GCA_023783475.1. NCBI lineage: Eukaryota > Metazoa > Chordata > Mammalia > Primates > Daubentoniidae > Daubentonia > Daubentonia madagascariensis. Next base: position 999,816 of record JAKFHU010002505.1, on the reverse strand, counting down.
GAATGAAAAACTGGATCAATGACTATAGCTGGCATTGGTTAACCCTGAGGAAGGTAGGTTTATTTCCCCTGCAGACCCTGTCCCTGAGTGTGGGACTAATTGAGATATCTGAGTATACAAGGCGGAAGCTTCGTTAAAGCTGGGTTTAATCTCGGGTACCAACTTTCTCCTTTAGGGCTTAATTCTTCCCAGAAAGGTCATGCCATTAGTTTGGAGAGAGGCTCTTTGTGTCTGTGAAGCTAGAGGGAACAGTCCACAGAGACCCACCGCCTCCTCATTTGTAACATCTACTGCAAGCTCTGGGTCCCCAAGGCCACCCTTGGGTTCAATAATTCTTTATAAGGACTTGTAGAACTCGCAGAGAGCTGTTATACTCATGGTTATGGTTTATTACAGCTAAAGGATGTAGGCTAAACTCAGCCAAGGGAAGAAGTACACAGAGCAGAGTCCAGGACAGCATTACTCTCCTGGAATCACTGTGTGACCACATGCACAGAGTATTTTCAACCTGGGTAGCATACCCGAGCCTTAGTGTCCAGGGTCTTTACTGGGGCTCAGTGACATAGACATGGATGGTGTCCACCTAGCTGACATCCATCTCCAGCCCCTCTGGAAGTAGACTGATACTACCTGACCCAAAACCCCCACACTAAATTACATCGTTCCTAACTGGCTGGCCCAAGGCTCCAGATAAACAGACATTTTTATTGGGCAGGACATTCCATTGGCTTAGAGATGAACTCCCAGGAGCCACAGGCAAGGCCGGACCTCTCTTGGGATCCTCATGTAAATTCTTTACTACACAGTGTCCATCCTAAAATCAAAGGCACCCTGTAGGTGCCAGGGTGGAGGCAACCTACTTCAACTTCACTGGGACCTTAGGAGGGAGGAAAGGCCAGTCTGTCAACTTAGTCTGCCATCTTGCATCAAAATTCAATTTCTTTTATTCTGTGCTAAACATAATATGATATCTAGCGTTTTGTTTCTTCATCTTGAACCACTTCTAGAAATGTGTCATATGACCAATCAAGGACAAATAAAATTTGCCATGTGGCTCAATGAGGCACCCAGGACTTGGAGTTTGGTAGACTCGGGTTCTGACCCTGGCTATGGACAAGCCACTTAACTCTGGCCAAGTCACTTTATATTATTGGAAAATGTAAAGCACGATGGTGCCAATTTTGGAGTCAGGTAGAGCCTGGGTGTATATCCAAGCTCTACCTCTTACTGGTTGTGCTTCTAGGCCAAGTTACTTGACCTCCCTGTGTCTCAGGATTCTTCTCAGTAAAATAGGGATAATAATAGCACCTATTCCTAAGGTCAGGTTTTAATGGGTTAATGCCTGTCAGATTCTTATTAACAGTGTTTGGCACATGCCTTTTAGTTGTTTGTTTTGTTATCATTGGCTTCTGTTTCTGTTTTCCTCTCTGCAAATCTGGAGCAATAATACTTGGGTTGTGTTATATAATGTTTGTTTAACTAGGCATTATAGGACTATAATATGGATCTGAATTAGTCTGATTAAGAACTAAGCTCTGGTCCCAGGGGTGGATCCAGAAGGAGGTCCTTTTTCCTCTAGAAGAGGGAGGCTTGACACAGACTCAGACTCACAGGGTGTGGATAAAGCTCACCCCAGCTTTATTGCCTCTTCTTGCCTTTCCCAGACCCGGTGATAGAGAACAAAGAGGATCCCTAGTCAAAGGTTTATCATTTTTTTACTGCTCCTGGCAAGATCCTGAACACACTGAGAGTGGGGAAGGGGAAGAGAATGGGTTTCTGTAGCCTGCAGGTCTCCAGGGACTAAAGTCCGTCCTTGTTGGATAGCAGAGGAGCCCACTCCTAGTAGATTTCAGCAGGTGCAAGAGCTGGGATGTGCACCTTGAGTAGTTGCCAGCTCTCCCAGGGAGGGAAGGGGTCCCCGCTCCTCTGGGATGGGGTGGGACAGTCCAGCCAAGCAAGAAGGGGCCAAGCTGCCAAGGCATGAGCGACCCATGAATCCATGTTTTTCCTCCCACCTCTCTGCCTGCTTCTGGCTGGCTGATCTGCAGTGATCCCCAAACTTTGGGGCATAGAAGAATCACTTGGGAAACCCAATAAAAAGCCAAATGCCCAGGTCCCACTCCAGACTTACTGAATTAAAACTTCTGGGAATGGGACTTGAGCTAGGGTGGTCTTCCTGGGATTGAAGTGGTCCCCAGGACACAGAACTGCACGTGCTAAAACCAGGGGAGTCCTGGGCAAACTGGGACGAGTTGGTCACCTGATGATCCATGGGCCCCCATCTCTAGCAAGCTCCCAAGTGCCTCTCATGGGCACCCATGCTTGTTGTCCCCTGATGCTCCCTGATTAATGATGCTTTAAATATTGGTGTTCCTTTAGGCTCGGCCCCATACTCTCTTTTCCTTCCCTAGAGTTGCCATGTACAATATGGTAGCCCTATGCCCACTTGCGGTGATTTAAATCAAAGTTAATTTAAATTAAATAAAATTAAGAATTCAGTTCCTCTGTTGAACTAGCCATAGGCACATGTGGCTAGTGGCTGCCACATTGGACAGTGCAGGTATAGAACGATTCCATCATCGTAGAAAGTTCTATAGGGCAGCATCGCGCTAGATCAAGGTTTCTTAACCTTGGCCCTATTGACATTTGGGACCAGATCATTCTTTGTTGTGGGGGGCCAATTCTGTACACTGTAGGATGTTTAGCAGCACCCCTGGCCTCTGCCTACTAGATGCCAATATCACACCTCCTGCCCCAACTTGTGACAACCAGAAATGTCTCCACACGTTGCCAGATGTACTCTCAGAGGCAAAATTGCTTCTGCTTGAGAACTACTACTCTAGATTTATGGTTCCAAGAAAGGATTATGGGAAAAGAGGAGGTATCTTAGCCAGTGGGATGAGATTTAAGAGACTTCTCATATTTGTGGAGATTAATTGGTGACATTTGCCAACTCTTTTGTCCGAAATTTCCCAATTATTACTTTAAAAATATACTAGAACTCATCTTAGTCCAGTGTTATAAGAAGCATTTGCTGCTTCAGTGGTAAATACAGTACGTTAGACCATTTTCTTGATGGATTTTTTGCCATGTCTAGGTGATGCCCTTCGTGCAATTAAAGTTCATTTCCACTTTCCAGCTTCTGACTCTTTCTCACTTGTTTAATGAGCTAAAAATCTTATATTCTCTTTGCATTCATAAAAAAAAAATAATTGCCTTTCCTCCAGAATTAAATAAATGTCTTGAAAACTTAGTAAATTCCTTTGAGAGAGGAAAACATAAAAAAAGAACAAAAATACATAACTATTTTGCTATGTTTATATTTATATTTCTTAGCTTCATTATTGCTATCTTGAAATCATAGACCTTATTGTCTGAGGGGTCTAAGTGTATGGCTATGAATGTGGCTGACACCCTCTAAAAAGCCCCACAAATGTTTAGTTATGGGGAAAGCTTTGTTTAGTGAGTGATGGAAGGTATTGCCCTCACATGCTTTTTAGAGACTATGTACGTTACCTTTATTTCCTGGTTCTAAACATTACACACCGCAGACAAAGGAGTTCCAAGCCATTTGTTTGTTATAGCATCAAGGCTGACAGCCAAAGTAATTAAGCTAACGTGACAAGCCTAGAAACAACAGTGAAGCACAGGGAAACCAAATCAATGTCTCCGCAGAGATGTGGATGTATCCGAGCGTTGGATGACCTGGCACCTGGGCAACCGCTCATGAAGTTGTGGTGGCCAGCACCTTTGTGCTGGGGTTGTCTCTCTAAGATCAAGTGCCTGCAAAAGGAATCAAAGTTTCCAGAATTGCTATTGTGAAAGTTTGGTTGAAATGAGATGTCTGGGAATAAGTGGTTTCTTCTTTTTTATCCCCTTTCAAGAATTCTTAGAATTACAGACTGACATTCTGTGTGTGTGTGTGTGGAGGGCAGGAGGGGAGTATGCAATTGTATTATCGCTTAACGTCCACTGTTTCCCAAACTTCAGTCATTTGTGTTCCATCTCCATCATTTTTATTCCTGTTCCTACCATACGTTCTGTTACTTACCTATTCTTTTTACCTAATAGGTTTATGTCGAAAGGAAACTTATGTCACTATTGCCAGTGGGGAAACTTGTATCACGTGCTTATAAATATCGGTGACTGTATATTTATAGACCTACACATACATTCAAGGGGAAAAAGCCACGTTATTAAATTCTAGCTTAGATGATGCCAAGTGAAAGAAGCCAGTCTCAGAGGGCTACATACGGTGTGGTTCCATTTATGTGACATTTTGGAAAAGGCAAAACCAGAGAGACAGAGAACAGATCAGTGGTGGCTAAAGGGGGAAGGAGAGGGGGACCGCAGAGGGGCAGCAGGAGGGAGTTTTGGGGTGATGGAACTGTTCTGGATGCTAATTATGGTGTTGGGTACATGACATGAGATACATGTGCTGAAACTCATAGAACTATATATCAAAATTTTTTTGCTGTGTGTTAGTTTAAAAATAAAATAAATTCTAGTCATAAGTTGTGGCCTCATGAAGGTTCTGAACTTGGATCTTTGCTTTATCTTTGTTCAAAAAGAGACCACGGAAAATTTAGAGAGGTGTTGAAGACCTGTTAGCACCAACTGAGACTTTACCTAGTTGTTGATTAGGAATATTGAATAGGTATTAAAAAGGAAGGAAGTACTGCTAGGAAATTCCTTGTTATTTTCCATGAGGGAAATTATCCTTTTAAGAATTCCTAAGCTAAGTCCAAACCCTCGATTTAAATGGGATGTGTTTGAAAGGCGAGAAAATCTTCTTCCTGTGCCAAATATGGACCTAGGCATGAGAAACGCCAGTCTGCACAGCACCCACCCCCCAATCGCTAAGGGTGGCAGCCACCAAGATGGGCATCAGGCATCAGGCTGAGATGAATGGGAACTTTGTGAGGCAAGATTCATTCACTCATTCATTTATTCAGTCAACAAATATTAATTAGTAGCTCCTATGTGCCAGGCATGGTACTAGATGCTGGAGATGCAGTGAGCAAACAGAATAACCCCTGACCGCACAGGGCTTTTAGTCTAGTGGAGGATGGATATTGAACCATAAATACACAAAGTTAATATATAATCACAATGTGGTATGTCCTATAGGAAAAAGGGCAAGATGATACCAGATTTACTCGCAAGGGGAACTATTTGGATATGGAGGAATAAAGAAAGCCTCTCTGTGAAAGTAGCCTTTAAGCTGAGACCTTAAAGATGAGGAGTTAGCCAAGCAAGTGGAGGGAAAAGCATTCTAGGCAGGGGAACAGCATGTGCAAAGCCCATGCCCCAGGAAAACAGGCCAGCCTGTTTGGTGCAGGGGTCGGCAAACTACGGCTTGAAATTCAAATGAAGCCCATGAACTAAGAACAGTTTTTATATTTTTAAATTGTTGAAAAAAAATCAAAAGAAGAATAATATTTCATGGTACATGAAAATTCCATGACATTCAAGTTTTAATGTCCACACATTGGAACACCGACACACCCATTCGATTGTGTTGTCTGTAGCTGCTTTTGCGCTACAACAGCAGACAGCTCACAAAGCTGAATATATATCCTCTCTGGTCCCTTCCAGAAGAGTGTGTCGGTCAACTCTTGATTGACAGAATGATGAGCCAGGGGAGAGGTGGGCAGGGGCCAGCTCCCGGAGTACTTTTCAGACCATAGTAAGCAGTTTAGATGTTATACTAAATTTAATGAAAAGCCACTGAAGAATTTTAAGCAGGATTGGGGTGGAGGTGGGGAATGAGAGTCTTTTTTTCTTTCTTTAACTATGCCCTACTGTCCAGTTCTTCTGGGGCACCTGGGAAGTGCCTTCTTCTGGATCACCAAGGGAATCTTCCCCACTCTCTTTAAAACCCCCAGGTTTTGCCTCCTCTTTGCTCCTTGGCACCCTGGTAGAAGAGGCAGGCATGAAAGTGTCACATTTGTCAGCTGTCTTTGTCAGGTGGAGGTGGGGTTGCCATGTGTTCGGGAGTGTTGGTTTTTTAAATTTCCTTTTGTTGCCGTGATGTATATCTGCTCAACACTGCAATGACAATTTCATCGTGCTTGCTTTGAGGCTTTAAGTAAACGGCACAATTCAAAAAAATCAATGAACTTTGCAGCTAATTTTGATTTATTTTAAAGCTTCTGTAGCTTATTTGGAGTTTGTGCATGAGGGAAAGTATTTACGCAGCTTATTCCAGCCTTTTTTCCCTTTTCCCCCAGACACAGTGCTTTTGTGTTTTACATCTTTTCTTAAAACTGATTTTCATTTTGAAGTGACTGTGATTCAGGAAATTTCTTATCTCCTTTCACCCAGCCTTGTTCATTGTTTTCCTTTCCATAAAGAAGGCTTCTTTTTAACTGGACCAGACCCCTTTTGTTTTTATTTTCTATCTTTAATAGTGGAAATAACCTCTGTCTCTATTTCTCTTTCTGCCTGAGCAATCTTCGTTGAATTTCCAAATATGTAGCTTAACAAGTAAATAAAAAAGTGAGTGAGTCAGTCAAATGTAGTAGTTAAGACTCACTTGGCTTATATTTAAATTCCTGTGCCCTCTTACCATCTGTAACAACTCCGAAAAGTTATGGAGTCCTACTAAGCCTCAATGTTCTCATCTGTAAAATGGAAGCAGGAAGTGTCCCCCACTTGTGAAGATTAAGTGAGCAGGTCGGGTGCCATGGCTCATGTGTGTAATCCCAGCACTTTGGGAGGCTGAGGCAGGAAGATTGCCTTGGGGCCAGGAGTTGAGGCCAGGAGTTCAAGACCAGCCTGGGCAACATAGCAAGACCCCATCTCTAAAAAAAAATTTTTTTTAATTAGGCAGGCGTGGTGGTACATGCCTGTAGTCTCAGCTACTCTGGAGGCTGAGGCAAGAGGATCTCTTGAGCCCAGGAGTTCAAGGCCGCAGTGAGCTATGATTGTGCCACTGCACTCCAGCCTGGCTGACAGAGCGAGACCCTGTCTCTAAAAAAAAATAAAAAATTTTAAAAAAGATTAGGTGAGAGTGTGCATGTATATCATTCTACTGGATAACCTGGCTCAAAGTAAGCAATGGAAGTTATGATGTCTCACAAGTACACATCTTCTTGTTTTATCTATTTCACTTCCTAATTTAGGTTTCACTTTCATCTAAAATGTCCACTTCTTTTTCTTTAATGAAAAGAGCTTTCCTCTGCTTAACTTCCTTTTTCTTTTTTCCTCTAAATTTTTCTTTACATCATTGACTTGGAGAGTTGGAAAAGCCCTTGAGGTCTTCCCATGTTAATCTCAGCCTAACACAACCATTCTCAAACTCGATGATAAGGTGGGCGGCGGTGGGGGGTTGTGATTTTGCCCCCAGAGGACATTTGGCAATGCCTGGGACATTTTTGCTTGTTACAGCTTGGGGCAGGTGCAACTGGCATCTAGAGGCCAGAGATTCTACCAAACATCCTACGATCTTAGGACAGCCAGCCCCCTGCCTCCCAAACAAAGAATCATCCAGCCCACAGTGTCAGTAGTGCTGGGACAGAGAAAACCTAGTTTCACGGAGGCTGGTGCTGCAATTGTTGGTTTTCTACATTAGATTCTGGCACTGCCTTCTTGCAGGCTGCGTATGGCTCTGCGATTGGGTGTAATCTAGGGAAAAGGAACAAAGGTGAATTTGGAGGAATATTCCTGGGTGTCCTTCTGGGATGACAACGTGAAAATGAGTAGGCTACTTACTGCAGTGGTTGGAAATTAGTACAACAGCTCGGGGGGACGATGTCTCCAGTGAAACTGGAAGCACTCAAACCAAACAACCCAGCCAACCACTTCTAGTTCTCGTCCTTGGAGAAACTTTCGCAGGTGGGTACAAGGAGACTCGAATGAGATGCACACTGATCACTGTTTGTAATAGCGCAAAGTGGGAAACAGCCCAAATGTCCACAAGTAGGAGAAGGAGTGAGTACAATGTAGGATGGTCACAGGACAGTATATGGCCCTAAGATGAACAAACTTCTAGACTGATGTATGAACTACTAGCTTTAGTTACTAGAACTACCAACACAGATAGATCTCAAAACCAATTTTATGATTAAAAAAAGTAAGCTGCAGAAAATATAATATACAGGGTATGATATTTTTTATATATAAAACATGTATATAACTTATATATAAGATATATATTTTTGATCTATATATTTTTAGAAATGGGGGTCTCACTATATTGCCCAGGCTGAACTTGAACTCCTGGTCTCAAGTGATCCTCCTGCTCAGCCTCCTGAGTAGATAGGACTACAGGTGTGCGCCACTGTGCCTGGCTATTTTTTCATATATATATATATATATATATATTTTTTTTTTTTTTTTTTTTTTTTTTTTTTTTTGAGATAGAGTCTCATTCTGTTGTCCGGGCCAGAGTGTAGGGGCGTCATCACAGCTCACTGCAACCTCAAACTCCTAAGTTCTGGTGATTCTCCTGCTTGAGACTGCCGAGTAGCTGGGACTACAGGTGTATGCCACTACACCCGGCTAATTTTTCTATTTTTTGTAGAGATGAGGTCTCGCTCTTGCTCAGGATGGTCTTGAACTTCTGAGCTCAAGCAATCCTCCCGCCTCGGCCTCCCAGAGTGCTAGGATTTACAGGTGTGAGCCACTGCATCTGGCCCATATATTTTTAATATAAATTATATATACTATCTTATATGTTATATTATATAATAGTTTAATATAGAATATGTAATCATATATTATGTATTATAATATATAAAATTATATATGGAATACCTTGTATATTAAAGTATAATTATATACAATATATTATTATAGATTCTACATATTCTATATTCTATATATTCTAGTACATATAGAATATATGTTGTTAGATATTCTACATATTCCATATTATAATATGTTACACATAATAATTATAAACAATCTTATACATTGTATATTAAGGATATGTATAACTTTTTGGCATGAAGCTATAGTATTGTCACATATTCATGCTCATATATGTGGTTATGCTAGTTTCCTAGAGCCGCACTACAGACTGGGTAGCTTAAACAACAGAAATACATCGTCTCACAATTCTGGAGGCTAGATGTCTGAAATCAAGGTTTCGGCAGGAGAATGGTTCCTCTGAAACCTGAAGGGGGAAGATTCCGATTTGCCTCTTCCAACTTCTGGTAGCCCCAGATGTTCCTTGCTTTTTCTTTAATGAAAAGATCATTATGTCAAAAGTCCTTGCTTTGTGGTGGGATAACTCCGATCTTCACATGATCTTCTCCCTGTGTCTCTTCACTCCTCCTTCTCTCTGTATGTCTGTGTCCAAATTTCCCTATTTGATAAGGACACTAGCTAGTCACATTGGATTAGGTCCCACTCCAATGACCTCATTTTGACTTGATTACCTCTGCAAAGACCCTACTTACAAATCAGGTCATATTCTGAGGTACTCGGGGCTAGGACTTGGACGTACTTTTTTGGGGAAGACACAATTAAATTCATAACAGTGGTCAAAGTATGAACAACATGTCCTGGAAAGCCACACACCACATTCATGAGAGTGGCAGCTTCCAGACAGGGAAGAGCAGGGAAATTGGTGGAGAACTGGGTTAGGGAAAGGCATGAGAGAGGTTTGCCAGTAATGTTTTATTTCCTGGACAAAATAAATGCAAGTCTGGAATTAATATGAAAAAGATTAGTATTTGTTTGTATTTGTTCTTTTATTCTCTATGCTTCACTGTTGTCCAATGTTTCTTTTACGTTATTAAGAGGGAAAAAAAAAACCAAAGAGGCATTTGAGCCAATGTTTTCCACTTGGAAACATAGCTGACTGGGTTGAATGGTATGACACCATCTTATATAGAAGTCAAAGTCCTGTGTCTTCTGATTTTCAGGACGTGAGGCTTTGCCTGCAATCAGCAACTGGGAATATTCAGACTTCAGACCAGCGTCAGAGATTATAACCCCCTGTAAATCATCCGCAGCCCAGCTCCTGTCAGGAGCCAGCCTGAGAGAAAACACAAGGACATGTGACTCCAGCCGTTCCCAACGGCATCTGAAGACCAAGTTGATTTTTACAAAGTTTGTATCTATTTGGAACAAAGTGAGAAAAATAAGGGCAAAAAAGTAAGTTTTCATAAAGCTAAATTAATTCAAGTAAACGAATTGCTCTTCCTTTTTAAATTAAAATTTTGTTTTTGATTTTTGGTTTTTTAAAAATTTTATTTATTTTTTGAAACAGAGTCTCACTCTGTGACCTGGGCTAGAGTGCAGTGGTGTCCTGATATATCACTGCAACCTCAAACTCCTGGGCTCAAGCGATCCTCCTGCCTCAGCCTCCATAGTAGCTGGGACTCCAGGTGCATGCCCACCACACCCAGCTAATTTTTTTTTGGCTTTTGTAGAGATAGGGTCTCGCTGTGTTGCCCAGGCTGGTCTTGAACTCCTGGCCTCAAGCGATCCTCCCACCTTGGCCTTCCAAAGTGCTGGGATTACAGGCGTGAGTAACCGTGTCAAGCCCAGCCTTCCTTTTGAAGTCAGGTTCCTCTCTCTTTTTAAAAAATGTCCATAAAATGTTTTATGCAATAATGGTGATAGTCAATTGTGATAGCTATCATGGCTTTTAATGTCCTTATTTGGCAAAATAAAATGTTTGTGGCTCTAGATTCTTTCCTTCTCCCCACCCCATGCAAAAGCAACTTAAAAATATTCGGTTGATCTATTTTAAGTCCAATAGATGATGATTCATTGGAACTAGTTAAGAGTTCCTGTAGAATCGCTTTTATAATCTTGACTGTGGGTCTTAAATGTGAATCTTTTGTCATTTACAGGATTGTCGCTAGCATAAAGGAACTTGATTTCATTTAGGTTGAAAGGTTAACCTTGTCATGTGTTGACACTACAAAATTTCACCCCTTTAGAAGATAAAATATACAGCTGAAATGAGTTGTACCCTCTCTTTGCCTATTAAGGGACAACTTCCTGCGTTTGGTGCTGGTCAGGTTTGGTGTTTTACAAGGCTCTTTTCTCCTTCCTGTCTTTCAGGTAATAAATGGCTTCAATTAGCAAAATTAACTTTTAGACAGTTCGCAGTCTGCATGTCTACACGTTCTAGCCTGGGTCTGGGGCAGGCGATGGGAAAAGGAGATTAGACACAAGAGTCGTAGCTGGCCATCCTCTGCTGGCACATGTAGATCTAAAGTGTTCTTTGTGACAACTCCATGATATCCCATAGTGCAGATGTCCTGTGACTGATTTAGCCCATCCCATGTTGATGGGTTCTTGGATAGTTTCCATTTGTTTGTCATTACACAAGATTTGGCCTGACAACCCTTAGTGATTCTGGCTGAGCCCATATGTTTTGTGAAATCACTCTGGTGATGCAGAACAGAGCTCGTTGCCTTGGCTTATGTTAGCTTGAGGTTGGGAGAACTAAGAAGCAACAGAAAGCCAGATAAATGGCCCAAGTGTGACTTCATCCACATTCTAGGGTGTAATTTATCCCCTGAAGATTCCTGAATTAGCTGAATGACAAAGACAGGATAGTTATGATGACCCATTCAAACCAGGGAGCCTTGCAGCATCAAATACAGAGTCCCCGATTAACAGCCTTAGCAGACATATCCTTGCTTGGGAATGTGATTACAAACCGTTGACACGGTGAAGCAAGAAACTAAATGGGATATCAAAAGGAGAACTTGAAACAAATAGCTCAGTCGCCCTTATTGAGGAGGTAGAAAAACAAAAACTAGAAAAAAAAAAAGTGGATAGTACCCTCTCTGTGCTTTTTCCAAGGCACCAAGCAAAATTATCATTATTTTGAACAGGCAGGATATTTCATTTGCTCCTCTAATAGTTAACAGGACGCTAGGAGCAAGGTTCTCAGAAGGCCACTCCCTCTTCATTTGACATCAAAACGAGACTATTTCCTTGTGGTCATTTCCTTCTCTCTCTTTCCCAATCCTTCTCTGTGGGCTCAGCTTTTTGTTTGTTTAGAAATTTGTTCCGGTGCAGGTGGTAGTGTTAGAGCACCCTTTGTGCCCAGATTGTGAAGAAGACATGCAATTTGACACAAGCTTCTGTCAAATGACAAGAGAACAGAGAACTGTACCAACAGACTTGAAATTCATTGTTGGCTGATTACATATAACATCTATCTATCTATCTACATATTCTATACGTTTATATATCTGAGTAAATATATACATACATTGTATGTGTATATACACACGCACATGTATGTATTATGTATTATATATATACATATATATAAAAATCTGTCAAAGATTCAAAACAAAGACCAAAATGATTTATATCAGTCAGGCTAAGCTAAGTTCTTCTACATCAAAATAAACTAACTCAAAATCTCAATGGCTTAACAGATAAAAGTTTACTTCTTGCTCATGAAAAGCTACTGTGGATTAGTTGGGCCGGGGGTGGAGTATGCTGCATGTAGTCACACAGGAACCCAGGCTGGTGAACTGGTCCCCATCTGGAATGTCACTGGTTGCCATGGCAGGGGAAAAGGGAGCAGGAGGGTTGTGTACTTTTTTTTCTTTTTGTTTTCCTTTTTTTAGAGATGGGGTCCTGCTATGTTGCCCAGGCTGAAACACAGTGGCTCTTCACAGGTGTGATCATAGCTCACTGCAGCCTTGGACTCCTGGGCTCAGGCAATCCTCCCACCTTAGCTTCCCGAGTTGCTGGGACTACAGGCGTGAGCCACTGTGCCTGGCTGTTGTGGCTCTAGCTTTGGCTTGGAAGTCACTTACGCTCACAGCCTATTGGCCAGAAGGGGCTGTCTGCCATTGCCTTTCTGCGTCTCCTCGCAATGACCTGGAGGGGACTCCAGGGTCTCTTCCTGACTCTACTCCTGCAGCTTGTCCTGGAGTTGTTCGAGCTTCCGAGTGTTCTGTTTGCTGGCGACGCTGAGCCCTGGCTTCATTTTGCTGTTATCTGATACCTTTAGAAGGATTTTCATGATAAATTCTTCTCAGAAATTGATCCTGGGAAAAAGTGTGGCCCTCCTGAAAAACTAATATACTTCCTTTTTCCTTCCCCCGCCCCCCACATCGTGAGTATTAGATCACATGTCATGATTCCCTTTTAGTTTGGGCTAGTAGGAAGTTCCGGGCAAATTTTATTTCTCAGTTACGGTTACTGTGTCAGCCTAGGAATTTTGTAGGATTGCTCCTTCATCCACCTGATTATAGGACATTTTTGCTTTTCTTTCTTTCTTTCCTTTCTTCCTTCCTTTCTTTCTATCTTTTCTTTTTCTTTTCTGAGACAAAGGTCTCGCTCTGTCACCCAGGCTGGAGTACAGTGGCCTGATCACAGCTCACTGTAGCCTTGAACTCCTGGTCTCAAGCGATCCTCCTGCCTCAGCCTCCTGAGTAGCTGGGACTACAGGAATGCACACCACACCTGGCCATTTCCTATTTCTTTAATCATACGCTGGTCAAGTGCATGATTTTTATTGTCCACCAACTCCTATCTGTTTTGAAAGTTACCAGGGGTTACATTATGCATAAATAAAAATGGTGGTAAATATTAGCTTCCATTCAGTGATAGCTTCCTTGATGCCAGCTGCTTTACATGCCTTATCCCCTTCATTCCTTACCACAACCCTATGAGATATTATTGTCACTATTGTAGGGGTGAGGAAACAGACTCAGAGAGGTTAGTGACTTGCCCGAGTCCACACAGCCAGCAAATGGAAACCAAACCTGAATTGAAATAATTGAATTGAATGAATTTTTACACACATACACACATATATATCCCCATGTAACCACCACCCAAGATCACCACCCAGCTCCCCACAGACTCTCAAGGCAATTCCTAGCCCTCACCCACTGTTCCCTTCCCCAGGCTAGCCATGACTCTGACTTCTTTTTTTTTTTTTTTTTTTTTTTTTAGAGACAGGGTCTCGCTCTTGCTCAGGCTGGTCTCGAACTCCTGAGCTCAAGTGATCCTCCTGCCTCGGCCTCCCAGAGTGCTAGGATTACAGGCGTGAGCCACCGCGCCCGGCCCAATGACTCTGACTTCTATCACCACTTGCTAGTTTTCCTGTTTTTGAACATTGCAGAAATGTTATAGGATATGAACTCTTTTGTGTCCAACTCTTTTTCCTCATCCTTAGATCTGTGCGATTCCTCCACATTGTTGCATGTAGCGGAAGTTCAGTCTTTGTTATTCCTCTGTTGTATTTTATGGGATGAATATACTACAATTCATTTACTTATTCTGCTGTTGAATGACAATCGAGTTGTTTTCAATTTTTGGCTTTTAATGAAAAGAAAGTTTCTGTGAACATTTTTGTTATCTTTTGGTAAATAGACTCATCTCTCTTGGGCTGATATACCTGTATCTGTTTTCAATATCTTGAATTTACTAGGCATTGTTTCGCTTGTTAGATGTAATAACTTGGGTTTTGATAGGCCATGGAAGTTCCTAGATCATAAGTACGTTAATTTCTAGTCTCAGAACACAAGTAAACAAATGAGGTCAATTTCCATGTTATGAAAAATAATTTGCAATAAAACATAGCATTTAGTCTTCATAGCACTACAGATAGTTTGTATTGATCTTCCAGTTTGCAAAACTCAGCATATTAGAATTCTTCTCTTTCATTTGCAAATGACAGAAACCCAACTCAAATTAACTTTAGTCAAAAAGAGAAAGTAATGACTCAAGTATCTGGTGGTCATCTGCCTTCAGGTCTGGCTGGATTCAGGTGCTTAAATGATGCCATCAGGATTTGGTCTTTCTTTCTATTTGTCTCTTGGCTCTGTTCTCCTCCCAGCTGTCAACACTCTTAGGCAAAACTTCTCCAGTGGTGACCACTGGCAGCTTCAGGCTTATAATTTCCTAATTCCAAGTCCAGCAGAAAGAGAGAGCTTCTCTCTTCCCTACAGTTCTGAAAAAACTGCCAGAATTGAATCTCACTGGCTCTAACTGGGTGGTAGGCCCTGACCCAATCATTGTTGCCAGGAAGAAAATAATTCTGATTCGGTCATATGTCCACTCCTGGCCCTCAGGGACTGACAGTCAGAGAGAAGAGTTACTCAAGGAAAAGTGTCACCACAAAAGAGAGAAAAGGATGCTGGGCAGGAGCACAGTAACGCAAAACAGACTTTGACTATGCTGAGAAATATGGAAGTGAGTTGGCAAATGAACGTTCTGAGACTATAGGTGTTGGCAGGAAGTTAATATTTTCTTTAGCTCTGATTACTCAAAAAATCTAACCCTTGTCATTTACATAGAGATAAACTTGTAAAAGTTGGCTGAGCTTTAAAAATGTTCTAGTTCCTTCTTTCGGAGGCATCACCATTCATCCCATCATGCTGGCTTGGAACTGTGGATATATGTTTGTCTTTCACTTCTCCCCCTTCCCATATTGGGTCAGTCAATAAAGACTATTGATTCTTCCTTTAAATTTCCTCCCCTACTCATTGTTTTCTTCCTGGTCCCACTGGCACTACGCCAGAAGCTCCAGGCTTACATTCCATTCCCTTAGAAACCCCAGAGAAATAAGAACACCTCTTTCCCAGTAAGTCTAGCTCAGGTCCTGGAGGACCGAGTTGGGTTATGTGCCCATTGCTCAGCCAAACCCTGTGGCCAGGGGGATGGTGAGCACTGATTGGCCAGGCCTGGGTCATGTGACCATCGGGAGTGGGTCAGGAGAGCAATCAGCCCTTCTTGCCTCCCCTGGACCAAGAGTAGGGAAGAGAAAAGACGCCCAGTGGAAAATCAGGGCATTAGGGCCAAAAGAAGGGGAAGTGGCTAACAGGCAAGCAAAAACAACAGGTATCTAGCACACTTAAACATTACAGCCCTATCACTTCCGACTTGAAAGTATGCTGTCTCCATAGATTAGAGCTCGTGGAACTCATAAAATCATATTTTCAAACTGGAAGGGGTCATAGCGATTGTCTCCCTACCCAAGTCCTCTAGTGTCCATTAACTATTCTTCCTTTGCACGCGCATACTAATCTACGCTTTGAACCTAGAACCTTACGTGCAACCAAAATGCTCAAAAAGTCCATGTTCATTTCAATCCTTTGGTTCATTGCTCTCCCTCCACTTTCCAACTGAGGGAGTGGATCGTTCAAGATATAAGTTGGGCAGCATGTATCAAAGACCTAAAAAAACAGTGGTTCAAACAAGATAAAAGGTCATTTTTCTCTTAGATAATAGTCTGAGCTGATATGATGGCTTTGCTTGGTGAAGTCAACAGCAACCCATGCTCCTTCTATCTGTTGTACAACCGTCCCCAGGTGGGTGCTGCCTTTGTATGCATGGCCCAAGATGGCGCACCATCATTTCCATATTCCAGCCCACAGGAAGTAAGAAGACTTTAACGGCACAACCTTGAAGTTGTATGCAGCGCTTCTGCTCACATTCTTTGGCC
This sequence comes from Daubentonia madagascariensis, assembly GCA_023783475.1. Taxonomy (NCBI): domain Eukaryota; kingdom Metazoa; phylum Chordata; class Mammalia; order Primates; family Daubentoniidae; genus Daubentonia; species Daubentonia madagascariensis. The sequence goes on along the minus strand of JAKFHU010002505.1, from coordinate 983,426 downwards.
ACTGTCATGTCCACACCTAGCTGCAAGAGAGGCTGTGACACACAGTCTTTATTCTGGGCAGCTGTGTACCTAACCGTGAAAGAAAGGAGAACAGATACTGGAAGATAACCAGCAATCTCTGGGGGAAGAAAAGGGGAAAAATCTGACTTTTTCCTTCCTTTTTGTTTTTCAGGCATTAAAAAAATATTTCTGAGTAACTGTAAATGCAGGAACGTTTTAACACTCCAGGGTGAAGAATCTGTACTTGTACCAGCATGTCTGCCTACTACAGGAATAACAGGTATGAGGAAGATCAAGATTACCATGACTATTCAGGCTCTCGGAACCGTATGCAGGGGTATTCGAAAACTCAGGATTATCCAGATTTTCCAGCTCCTCTGAACAATCCCAGCACCAGGAGAAATCCATACTCTGCAGGCTCCAGAATGAGTCCAGACAATCCTGTGTCTCTGGCAGAGCCAGATTATCCTGGATCTCCAAGTAATCCAGACCATCCTAGCACCAGGAACAGTCCATTCTCTGCAACCTCTAGAATCAGTCCAGACTACCACAGATCTCTGGCAGAGCCAGATTATACTGAATTTCAGAGGAATCCATACCACCCAGGCTCATCCAGACAACCACACTCCTCTGGATCTCAACAAAATCCTGATTTTGCCTATTCTAGAAGCAGTGGAAACTATGCAGACTCCAGAAGAAATCCAGATTATTTTGGCTCCTTACAAGAACCAGATTACCCTGGAACTCAGAGCAACTCTAACCATCCTGGCCCCAGAGCCAATTCTAACCATTCAGCCTCCAGAAGGAATCTAGAATATGCTGGTTCCAGACTCAATCCACACACAGACTCTCTGGGAGAGCCTGATTATCCAGGTGCCAAAAATCAACCTAACTCTCCACACTTTTTGGGGGAACCAGACTATCCCGGTGCTAAGAACTATCAGAACTCTCCAGACATTTGGGGAGAACCTGATTATCCAGGCGCTGAGAATGGTCATGATTATGGCTCTTCTGAGACCCCAGAAATGACCAGGGGGTAAGTTCAGGTATATCCCTTCATCGGGAGTGGGGGCTGAATGCCAAATCATCAAGTCAATGGGATTTGGTTGGTATGGTTTAGATTAGGGACACGTATGATGGTTTCCATGACCTGATCTCCTACCTACCTATAGACCTCACCTGGGCCATAAACTCTCAGCCTGAGGCTTAAAGTCCTTACCTGAACTTAATCTTTCATCACCTCTTGCTTGGATCACTCTCCCATTTCTTTGTAAACCAATCCCTGTAAGATATCCAGATCCCCACTGGGTTTTTTGTTGTTGTTGTTAGAGATGGGGTCTCACTATGTTGCCCAGGCTGGTCTCAAACTCTTGGACTCAAATGATTCTCCCGCCTCAGCCTCCCAAAGTGCTGGGATTACAGGCATCAGCCACTGCACCCAGCTCCACTGGTTTGACTTGTGCTACATTGCCAGTGGGGTTAGGGTTAACACTTGATAGGCATGAATCCAAACATTTTCACCAGAATTACATCAACAGTAATGAATTTTTATCAAGAAAATCTTTTGAAGGTCTAACTCCATGAAGTCAATTTAATTACTCAATTAGTTTTTTATACAAGGTGTTTGTACCACTTCTGATTTTTCCACTTTCATTTTTATTTTACTGAAATTTTTGTTGTCAGAATTGATTATTTTTCATAAAAACTTTGTTGCAAATTTGATTCATTGATCTTCTGCATTGTTATTTTCCTCAAATTTTACTGATTATAGTTGTCACCATTGGCAATTCCTATAAGGCCATTTTTAAACATTAAGTCCAATTTTTCCTGGTTCAGATTCCACAGATTTAAATTTTGTCTGAAAGATTTTAATCTTCTGTCAATTTTTCGTCCTTGACAAATTTTACCAGGTACAATTCTGGACATTGATAGCATTACTTTGGGTGACTTAGTTCTATCAAATCTAATTTGTCCTGGCTTCAGTTTGTCCATGTTGCAACAAAATGTGATTCTTACACCAGTTTTTTGGTTTAATCTCTAACAAATTTACCACGTGGAATTTTAACGAATATGAGTCTTATTTTGCATTGACCATTTCGACTAGTAATATTTACAAACTTGATAAAAACTAATGGCTTGTACTTATCTCTAGAAACAAGGGCATGGGATTTGGGTGTGCAGTAGTCAAAATATCTTTAGGACCTAAATATCAGGGTTAACAGGACCAGGTCAAAAATGTCCTCCTTGGTCTTATCTCCCACTGCCTGATTCATCATTCCAAAACACACCTTTGATCCTGTCACTCCTCTGCTTTTCATCTTAACCTTTGGGAGAAAGGCCACACCGCTTCACGTGTAGAACATTTATGAATGAGGGTACACTGTGCTAAGGTAAGATGCCAGCCAAAGACATATCTGGTTGATCTCCTCCTCTCTCTCCTATCCCCTTCCTGCCTTGACCCTATACTCTGGGTCAGTGGTTCTTGACCTGGGCTGATCCTTAGAATTACTTGGTTACCTGGGAAACTTTAAAAATAATACAGATTCCTGAGCCCAACCTTCAGAACTTCTGATTTAATTGTCTGGACAGGGCTTGAGAGTTGGTATATACTGTATATATTAAATTGAGAATCATTGCTCTAGGTTAATTGATCTTCATAACATTTCCTTTATATATTCAGCTCTTTCTGGCCTCACGCCTTTATTTATGCTGTACTTCATCCTTGCAATGCACTCCACCTACATATGAATGTGTCCTTCTGATCTCTCTCGGTTCTCTCTTTTCCATGTAGATTTCCCCGACGAAGCCAGAATTCTCTCCTTCCTCTGAGCTCCTTGGGCCTGTCTTCTGATCCTCCCCGTTTCTACTTGTATTATAATTGCTCATAGCTATGGCTAAGAAGCTGCACCAGATTGTACTAGGAGCTTCTCAAGGGCAGATACCCTATGTCGTCACCTTTGTGTCCTCGCCGCCTAGCCCATGCCTAACATGTGGTTGGCATTTAATCAGCACTTGAGGAATGGATGGGCGGATGGATGGATGGATGGATAAATGGATGGATGGCTGGATAAATGGATGCATGACTGTCCTTACCACACTATTGGATGGATAGTGATCCATCGTTTGGGGATTTTAGGGTGCTTAGCCGAATATCTTCAATCCAGCCCTCATTTCATTACAGGAGTGATGGTCCCTTGAGCATCCTTTGGGGTGAGAATGTAGATTACCCTGAAAACATTGAAATGACATCCATGGACGTGGCCGATCCACACAGGCACTCTCTGCCGGGTGCTCCCGGGAAAGGCTATGGTAAGCATTTGTCAAGTGAGGGTCAAATCCTAGGACGTAAACTCCATGGACTGAAGGGTGTCATCTTTAAGGAGTCATAGCAACAGAACTGGTGTATACTTCTCCCCTCAAACACACCCTCCTTAGGTACAGGAGTTGAGAACTCAGTGTCTAGAGAAGCCGGTTGTCATCAATTATCAAAGAAGGCCAAGTAAGGGGTGTGGGAAGTGGGGACCTGTGTGTTCTGTGCCTACCTGAGATGGCTGAAGTTCAGTCTGGCCCAGTGTGGTCGTGTGGGAATGTGGGCTCAGTGTGGTGAGGTCCTCGGAGTTTTCAAAAGAAGCTAGACATTTGGTTTTTTACGTGAAATCTCCAGATTTTTACATGCTCCAAAATAATTTTAACAAATTAAAAACACTGAGCTGGGCAAACAAAATGACTTTTTTTGTGGGCTGTCAGCAGCCACCTTTAGTTTAGCATATTCTAAAGGTGTCCAGAGGATCAGCATTTATGTATTCAGAGCTTCCTGGAAGGCAAAGTAGGTAAAAGCCAGCTCTGTCCTCAGGTTACTTAAAGCCTAAATAGGTAAACCAAAGAGGCACATCAAGACTAAAGAAAATTAGCAATATTTGAAAAATCATGTTGTCCTCCTAATCTGTTGTGGATAAAGGTAAGATGCTTAGCTCTGGGAAGCAAAGGAAATTCTAAACAGTTCTTACCTTCCAGGAGGAAAAAAGGGACTAGTTACCTCATAGGTGAAGCCAGTTCTTTGTACAAGAGAAAAAAATCCAGGCAATGTTATAGGAATTTAGAGGCTGTGAAGGACAAAAAAGAGGGAGTGTTCAGCCAAGAAGAGAGCAAGGGATCCAGGTGCTGGGAGGTGCCGTGGAGAATTGATCAGCCTTGAGGGGGGTGCAGGGGGAAGCGGAAGGCAGAGGGGGTGGACAGGATGCTTTGCCAAGTATTAATGAAAGGCACTGACTATTCCACATCTGCATAGAAAATATTCACTTGGGAGCCCAGACATTAGTTGTTCAGCCCAGGGCTATTCCAAACCTTTATTCCATGCATTCCTCAATAGGATGCAATAGCAATCCCAAAGGAAGAAAATTTGTTCTTGCAAGGCCAGAAAAAAAATCTTACTCTTTTTGTGTATAAAGCATAGATACGCATAGGCCATAAACAGATACACAGTATATCTGTCGTATTAGAATTTCATGGAGGAAGGCAATGACAAAATGATGTCTAAAAAGACCCTATAGGGCAGGGGTCTATGGTGAGTTGTATAATTATTTCATTATGTATTACAATGTAATAGTATTAGAAATAAAGTGCACAATAAATGTAATGTGCTTGAATCATCCCTAAACCATCCCCACCTCCCCAGTCAGTGGAGAAACTGTCTTCTGTGAAAACGGTCCCTGGTGCCAAAAAGGTTGGGGACCGCTGTTATAGGGGGCTGATAATGAAAAAAGATTGAGAGACACTGACCTACGCTAATGCAAGCAGAACTAATAATGCTGAGCAGGTTTTGAGTGTTTCCTATGCCCTGGGGATTGCTGAGCACGTTATTTTTATTATCTTGTTTAATTTGTACAACTACCCTTCAGGCACTACTGCTCTCCCTGTTCTAACAGATGGGAAAACAGGCTCAGAAAGAAATGTGCCCAAGGTCACCCAACTACTAAATCAACAGAGCCAGGATCGAATCCAGTCTGTCTGACCCAAGACCTGACCTCTTATTTACCCTGTATTACTACTGGGTCAAATCAGGGCAAAGAGAAGCAGATTCCTGACCATCAAGCTCTGTCAAACACTGGAAATGAAAATGTTTTGCGGAAAAAAGAAAAGCAGTCAAGTGTGGCTTCCTTCTCTGGGCTCCTTTGTAGAGCAAAGGTTGTAGCCCTTGGCAATCCCTTGTCCCATGTCACCCCATCCTGATAAACTATTCACTCCTTAAGAAGAATCTGTATTAATCTATGTATCCTCCAAGGCTGTAGGTGGTCATCCTAGTGTCACAGTGCCTGGCACACAGTAGGCACTTGAGAAATGCTAAGAGAATTGATAGCAACAACTGTAAGAGTTGTATCAGTTAGCCATTGCCACGAGAACACTGCATAACAAACAAGTCCAAAAACCCAGAGTTGTGCAATAAATAAGCATTTATTTCTCATTTACACATCTGCAGGATTGGTTGGGGCTTGGCTGAACTAGGCTGAGTTTGGCTGTGCTTGGCTCTTGGTCGTGAGTTCTATTTAGGTCTAGTGCCCTTCTTCTTGGACCAGTGAGCTACCTAGGGCATTTTCTTCCTGTGGCATAAGCTGGAAGTAGCAAGCAGAAACACACAATGTCTTTAAAAGCCTTGGTTTGGAATGGCACATAGTCACTTCTGCCATTGGTAAAGCAAGTCACATGACCAAGCCCAACATCAACAGAGGTGGCCAAGGTGGGGGAAGTGTAATATTTGCTGAATAACAATTAATCTACCACAATAGTTAATATATATTAAGAGTTTACTATGTGCCAGGATTATTGAATTAACTGACTCAACTCCCCCAACAAGCTTATGTGAAGGTCCTATTATTATCCCTATTTTAGAGACTAACATATTGAAGCTCAGAGATGTCAAGTAACATGCCTGGGGGCACAAAGCTAGTAAGTAACAGAGCCGGGAATCATTCCCAGGCAAGAAGTTCCAGAACCTCCTGCAATGTAATTTTGTGTACGGTCCCCATCAAAATGTGGTCCGTTTTCTGTATTGAGGAGTTTGCATTTAATGTTTACCATGGGTTGAATAAAATATATTGAAATGAGACACTGTTGTGTCAATCTACTGTTGAGTAGATTCTGTGCCTGAGGAAATCGTGCCATATTTCAAATTTATTTGTGTGTCATCATAATATGCTAGAGCTGAAAGAACCTCTGTACTCATCTAGACAAGTGTTTTTCAAACTCTGAGTTTAACTCATTAACAAGTTGTGAAATAAATTTTAAAAAATGAAACAGAAAAGGGTGGGATAGAGTGAGAATATGTAATAGTGCAGTTTATGTAGCCAAGCAAAGTATTGTTTTGTGAAACTTGTTTTTCAGTTCTGTGTATAGGTGTGTCCTGGATCTTAATGTAACAATTATTTTTAACTATGGCTTATCGTCAAATGAAAACCATTGATCTAGGCTGATTATATTTAACAGCATTGTTTTTGCATTTTTGTCCTATTTTCCACCCAAGTTCTTTTTTTTTTTTAGAACAACTCATGACATGTAACCCAAGTTCTTAATCATTGGTCTGTTAGAACATCAAAGACAAGGTCTCAGTCTTGCTAACCATTACTGACCATTATTGACACATCATAACTATTGCATACTCAGTAACAGCTAGTGTGGTGAGATTAATTGGCAATGTCTCCCTGCTCTTCCTTCCAGTGAACCCTGCTTATGTAGGTGAAAGTAGTCCTGTGCATGCTTATGAAAACCCACTGTTGTCTGAATGTGATTGGCACAAGTCACCCCAAGGTAAGGCTTAATGGACAGTGACCAAAAAGTCAACCCTGGAAAAGGAATGTGTTCAAGCCATTTCCTCTTGGCCTCTCTAGCGTGGTAACTGACACAGTACTTGCTTAATTTATCACAATGGAATTTTCTTTTAGACATACAGTTTTTTCTCTTCTGGATATCAGGGTGTCTTCATTAGGAACCTTTTGGTTGTAAGTGACAGAAACCCAACTCAAATGGGCATTGGCCCAAGGGGAATTTATTGGCTCATGTGGTGGGAAGTGTATGGGGGAAACTTAAAGAACTGAAAGTAGAAATACCTTCCAGTACCTAGTACAGTGCCTGGCACATAGTAGGTATTTTAGAGGCATTTGCTGGATTAACTTGTTGAATGAGTTACAGAAGCCAGTGCCGCCTGGACTCTCCTGTTTTCCATCCATTTCTTGTCTTTGCTTGACTCAGCTCTTCTTAACCTTCTTTGCTTAACTCAGCTCAGCTTGACCTTGTTCATCTCCATCAGAGTCAGGCCTTGTCCACAGGCCAGAGAACGTGGCCATTAGCAGGTGCACACAAACCCTCAGCCTAGCTGCCTCATTAGGAAGTCTTTCTTTCTCCTTGGGTCTGTCCGTCAATGCTGAAGAAAGACTCTGACCAGCCCTACTTGGAGCACATGCCCACACTTGGACCAATCATTTCTACCCTAGGGGACAAGACTGGGTCACCTGTCTGTGTTGGTAGGGATGAGGTGCATTGATCAAAATTTTTCTCAATAATCATACAATTATCATGAAGGTACAGTGTGGAAGCAATCAGAATGGGGAAAGACAGAAGGCTTTGAAATCAGTTAGGAAGCTCTCTAAGTGTCCCTGTGCACAGTGATGAAGGTCTAATCAGAAGCAGAGACTGAGAAATGAAAAGGAAGCAATGGAGGAGTGAACTAGGGAACGCTGGGGCCAAAAGGCAAGTCTGTGAACAACAAGGAATAAACCAATGCGGTCCTCTGTATGATAATGCGTATTGAGGGACGCCATGACTCACAACTCTCTCTCACCTTCCAGCGCCAGAGCCTGTGTGATAACCGGTAGCTCATCCTTCAGCGCCTTCGTGAGGAGGCATATATCTTTCACAAGAGTTAGATGTTGCTACTGGGGAGGAAAAACCGTGGGGATATAAAAGATCACACTGTCCATTCGGGTCTCACTGGAGCAGAGAGTGGCTTTAACTGTCAGGGAGGAGAAAAGCCTTTACACTTCATAAGACTGCTCTGTCTGGCCAACCTGAGGCCTCAGGACTGTACAGAAAAAAAAAACAACAACACACCAAGTGTTTTTTCCATTCTTTTACCCAACAACAATCAACACAGAAGACTTCTGTGACCAAATGTGTGGAGGTTTCTCCCCACCCACCGAGCACGCAATCAGTTCCACAGTGGACACCAGCTGCACATGCTCCAGTTCAATTCTGACACTGCCCACAATTCTGCCCACAAGACTGCCCCCTACTTCAGACACCAGCTGAAAGGCCCCTGGAACTTCTGACCGACTGGCTTCAAGTTAGGGCTCCCATGAGTCCCTCCTTGAGTTCAATTAATTTTCTAGAGCAGCTCACAGGATTCAGGAAAAAAACGTGTTTACTGGTTTATTATAAAGGATATTACAAAGGATACAGTTGAAGAGGTGCACAACGCTAGGGATGGGGAAGGGGTGCAGAGCTCCCCGAACTCTGTCCTAGTGAGCCTTCGATGGAGACTTCATTGGATAGGCGTGATTGACAATCACGTAGAAATGTGATTGGACAGAGAGTGTATGATCTAATACTAGTAGACTGAGTGGGGAAACCCAGCAAGTCCTGCCTGTTCAGATCCTTCTCAGCCTCTGTGTGCAGCATTCTTTCCTCCAGGGCGTAAGGCAGGACCATTCTGAAATGAGAGAGAATTTCTTTGTGGCCACCTCCAGGACAGAAAGGCTGGGGCGATTGGAGTCCTGCCTTGGGGAGAAAAAGGAGCACGTGAAAGGAGGGCGGGAAAAGGTCAGAGAGAGAAATTCTGTTTTCTGAGGCTGCCTCTGAGGCCTAAAGTGCCCCAACATGTAACAAGGACCCTGGGGGTTATGAGCCATCAACCATGGATGAAAACATACACACACACACACACAAACACATACATACATATGTATATATCATAAAATCACAGGGACCCTGGTGGAAGAAGAGTCCCCAAAAGGCAGAGGGTAGTAAAGAAATAGAGGACCCAAAGATGAACCTGGCTGTCTTCACCATTTTGCTTTGTGTTGGTTCTGATTCTCAAACCACGTACAATTAATTGATGGACAGCTTCATGACAAAATATAGCTTTGACTGATTATGCTATACACCTAGGAAGCACCTGGCGCATAGTAGGCACTCATAAAAATTCATGAATGAATGAGTGATACATCAGCGTCTTGTTACAGGAAAATGCCAGGGCGAAGTGATTAAGAGCTCTTGCTTTGGGTTCAGATCAACCTTGGTTTGACTCCAGCTCTACTACTTGCTGGTTTTCTGACGTTAGGCAAATTACCTTGTTGAGACTCAGTTTTCTTAGCTATAGAATAGAGTTGATTATAGTTCCTAGTTCATAAGGTGATTGTGAGAGTTAAAAGTACTCTATTTAAAGTACTTTGCCTGTGGTAGTGGCAGGTCATTAATTATCGTTGCTGGGGGAAGGATTGCTTGAGTTCTGGTCCAATCCTGCCATTTAATGAGAGTGCAATGGGGAGGGAGGTTCAGTTCATCTCTCTGCACCCCAGTTTCTCCAACTATTACATCAGTAACTTGGCCTAGGTGATTTTGAAATCAGATCTGTTGCATAGGAATTGTGTTGAGATGCCTGGTACAGAGAACAGTAGCTTAGCATTAAAGGGGTTTATGTTTCTCGTATAACAGGAAGTGTGGAGGGGGTCCAAAGTTTGTATAGCAGCCCCAGCCATGATGCCTTCAGGGACTGAAGCTCCTTGTACAGCTTCTTTCTCCGCCATCCTTAGCAGGTGAATCTTCGTCCCCTTGTTTTCAAAATGGTTGTGTCCAGGCACGAAGGAGGAGAAATACTGGGGGCAAACTGTCGCCTTTAAAGAGCATTCCTGGAAGCCACATGTCTCATTGGCTAAAACTGGGCAACGGGTCCACCTGTAACCCGAAAGGAAACTGGGAGAACTTTAGCTGAGCACGGTGTCCACTCAGGACACGAAGCTTCTGCTGGTATGAGAAGAAAGGAGAAAGGATATTGGAGACAGATGATCGCAGTGCCCAGCACCCAAGACCGGCAGGAGATAGTAACTGTGTCACTGTAAACCCATATGGATTGATATAGGCATATAAAATTATAAATATAAAATATAAGTCTAGGCCACAGGCACTAAATTAAAAAGAAATCTTGCCCTTTGATTATGAGTCATTTTGAAGAAGCTCTTCTTTCTGTTTCTAGAACCTCATTGTCTTAAATGAAGATTCTGTTTCTGATTTCTTGCCTAGCTACCAAGACAGAATTCTCTGCAGGAAAACACAGCTCCTCCCGAGAAGGCCCTTCTGGGGGTAGACACGGGGAGTTATGTTGTGATTTGCGTGGGGCTGGCTTTGGTGATCTTATCCGGCATTTAAAATGTGAATGGTGCGTCCCTTGGTGATTGTCATCACTTTTCCCTGGGAGTCCCCACAATGCCGGTGTGACTGCTGTGTGAGGTCTTTGGAAGCCCATCCCAGGGAAGGACACGGCTTACAGGAGGCAAGAGATGCTGTCTGAAGACCACGGGAATGAAATCGTCATAGAGGTTGAGCATGTTCCATCTGGGGTCCAAAGCCATCCATCCTCAAATCAGATTTGTCAAGAAAAGGCACTGTTGAACTCAAGCTTCAGCATGGTTTCATCAACATCTAACATCGACGTGATAGACTCTCAGATTTTCCGCAAAAGGAATGTCAAGAAAGGCAACCGGTTGTTACTTCTGAATGAGTCGATTTCTCAGACCCTTCATGGCCCAGAATGCATGGGCGTGGACACTCCTTGCTCTTCACATGAAACCATTCAAGGTAGTAAAACCCTGGGGAAGAGGTGTCAGGGAGGTGGCCGAGAAGTTGTCCACAATATTTTTTTCCTTTTAAGACATCTAGTAATGTGGAATGTTTTGTAGGTGAACTAAGGACGCTGGGGACAAAGAAAGGGACCACTTTGAAATTCTCTACTAACAAGAGCTTACTTTGATCAAGCTTATTTCATGTGCCGGGTGCTCTGCAGAGTACCTGCTTTTTGTTATCCATCAGATTTAATTTTATTTACTACCCACACCCTGCACCTTTGAGGCAGGCACTTCCATTTGCTTGATGAAGAAACTGAGGCTTGGACAAATTCAGTGACATGGCAGTTCTGGGACCCAAATGCAGGTCTGCCTGATTCCCTAGCCAGGGTCCTTAGCCTCTGTACTGTCCCACCTTGGTTGGATTCCTCCTCATCTTGGTTGCAGGCAACATAGATAGGATGCCTCTTGCTGCCAAGTCCATCGGGAAAGCAGGTCTTAGCTGAGACGTCCCAGTCTCCCTGCCCCTGACACCAATAGAGATGCTGTTCCTGTTTTACCTCCATAATATTCCAGACATAATGTCTAACAGCTTTCAGTGATTTCTGGGAGAAGAGAAAAATCCCTTGATACCAAAGCATTTTGTGGGTTTAGCTCCTTTACTGAAGAATATTGGGGCATCACTTCTCATGCTGATGTCTTCCTGCATCGCTGTGATTTTCCCTCTTCCTGCTCAAGAGAGGCACAAATTCCTCATCTCTAGCAGAGTGATTGAGTGGCCCTCTTTGAGGGATTTCCCTTCTACCTCAACCATGTCATTAAAACGAATGCGGTACTTCCTCATGGGGTGTTCCAGCTCGGTGTTGTGCCCAAGGAACCATCCCGCTCCCTCTGTTCCTCAGCCACCTCCAGCACGTCACTGCCCCGCCGCATCCCAGCTGGCTTCCCTCGCTGGTACAAGATGGTAACAGCATTCAAGGCATCACGTGCAGACACAACAATATCTAGAGGAAGAAGGATCTGTCTTTTTCTTGCTTTTTGCCTTTTTTGAGAAGAAATAAAGCTTTTCCAAGAAACTTCTCAGCAGACCACCTCTCAGAGAACATTGGCCAACACTGTGTCACATGCCTGTGCTTAAACCAGTCACCTGCAAGGGGGACAGGACTGTCGGGATTGGCTTAGACACATTGAGACCTGCTCCTTGTGCCTGGAGATGGGCCTGCCCCCAAGGAAGCTCCGGGCCATGTGAGAGAGGGGGTAGATTCCTAAACACAATTGGGATTCTATTAATGAGGGAGTGACTTTGGGGTAGGTGACTAGCAGCATGTCGCCACCATTGACCAAAAATGTGAATGTGAGTTAGTGGGAGAAGAGGAGGGAGTCCTTGCAGTTAGGTGGAAGAGCATATAACAATAGTCAAGGAATGTAAAGGAAGCACTTGGGCCTTGGTTCAGGGGTAAAAGGAAGAAATGTGGGATATTAAAGCGAGAGCGAAGACACAGGCTGACCAAACATGCAGGATCTTGTTGGCTTTGCAAAATGTTTTTTGTCATGGGAAAGAGAAAAGCATTGAATTGAAATAGAGCACAACCATTATCATTTGCTCTAGCTTTGTACTTTGGCACATATATGTGTCTTCTTGCTGTTTTCCTTTGTGATCTTTGGGATCCCTGAGTCCACATATTCGTCTTTCCTTGTGCTCTTATAAAAATACTCCCTAACTTCAGCACCGTATTTTAAAATGTTATGATTCTGTTAAAGAAAAAAGAAATGAAACTCCATTTAATTTTTTTCCTCAGGACAAAAGTTAATTGCATCTCTGATACCCATGACATCCAGAGACAGAATTAAAGCCATCAGGAACCAGCCAAGAACCATGGAAGAGAAGAGGAACCTTAGGTATGGGCGAAAGGCTTTTCTTCTTGCCCAGATTTTGCGTGAACCTTAATCTTCTACTTTTGCCCCATCTCAGAAAGATAAGAAATGGATAAATGCAAGAGAAGAGAGAGATCTTCCTTACAGAAGAATTCCAAATAATCTATATAGCTACTCCTCTTTGCAGGAGCTGGGGCTGAATTCCCACTCCCTTGGCTGGAGTGTGGGCTGAGCTAGGTGTCTTGCTTCCACGGAGTAGAGTGTGGAAGGAAGGGGAGTTAACTTTCCATTGGGGAATCCGGCTAACACTGCTTCAGCCAGGTGCTCCAGGTTAACATCCCCAAAGATAAGCCATGTGATGAGAAGGACGTGTCCCCTCTGTGCTACTGTCTCCTAAAACCCATAACCCCAGTCTAAACAGGGAAAAACATCAGGCAAATCCCAGCTGAAGGACGTTCTACAAAATACTCCTTGAAACTGTCCAAGTCATCAAAAACAAGGAAAGTCTGAGAAACTGTCATAGCCTAGAGGACTGTAAATAGACATGACAAGCAAATGCAATGTGGTGGGGTTCTGGAATAGAAAATGGACATCAGTGGGAAAAATAGTAAAATCTGAATAGCCTGGAGTTTAGGTGATAGTAATGTACCAACGTTGGTTTCTTAATTTTGATGAACCTACCATGGAAACGTAAGATGTTAACAGGGGAGACTGGTGAGTAGTATATGGGAACTCTCTGTAATGCCTTTGCACCTTCACTGTGAATCTCAAACTACTCTAAAGTAGAAAATTTACTTAAAAAGAAAAAAAAAGGAAGACCATAGGAGATTTTTAAGCCCAGGAATTCAAAAACAAGGGTGAAGGCTGTTTTAGCCTTTGGATGTTATATTAATTGTTCTTCAATCTTTTTCTTTTGCCTTTTTGCAATTTGTAATAGTTGGCAGAAACTAGTAGAGTGGGTGCAACAACAATTGCTAATAAATGATTCAAGGATTTAGTTTTTCCTGAGGTTTCAAAGACAAGTTTCAAAGCCTGGCAGGGATTTGTCAACAAGTAACTCATGAATGGCAGAAAGAAAATCAGGCCAAATCAAGGTGGGAGAAGGTTGCAAGGGGAGGACCAAAAAGGTCTGGTCTGCCCCAATCTTCTGGGGCGAAACAGGGGGGCAGGGGGATTTGAGCCGAGCTTTGAAAGACGGGGAGGTGGGGGTGGGCATTTGAGGTGGACCAAAGAAAGCCAGGAAAGGACCAGAACAAAGTAGAGGTGGTGAGTTCGTGGAAGGATAAAGACACCAACTGTGACTGTGTCTTTCTCAAAACGCTCTTCCATTTCAAACTCTGCACGGCTCCCTCTGTCACGGAATAAGGGCCCCAAAGACCTTACGGTAGGATTTCTCAACCTTAGCACAACTGACATCTTAGGGCCACTGTGGGGGCTGTCCCGTTCATTGCAGGGTGTTTAGCAGCATCACTGGCCTCTACCCAGTACATGCCAGCAGCACCTCCCCCCCCCAGTTTGACAACCAAAAAAATCTCCAGGCATTGTCAATTGTCCCCTAGGGACAGGTTGAGAACCAGTGACTTACAGGGACACCCCTCTCCCCCATGTTGTCATTCATATCTTCCTATTTTCCCTTTGCTCATTCCATTCCAGCCTGGCCTCCTTGCTGTTCTGCCCCCGCTTGGGGCTTTGTGTTGGCTGTTCCATATGCATGGGGCATTGCCTTATCCATGCGACCAACCCCTCCTTTCCTTTAAATAGGATGATGCTGAGACATCACGATATTTCAAATTTTAATACTGTCCCCTCACAAGTATTTCTCATCCCTTTACCCTGCTCTGTTTTTTTCTTTTTCTTTCTAATGGTACAGATCACCTTCTAATACATTATATAGTTTACTCATTTTATTATTATGTTTATTGTTTGTTGTCTTTCTCTTCCAACTAGGATGCTGACTCCATGAACTAGGGAAATTACTCTCTTACCACCTAGAACCGTGCCTGGCACATCATAGGCACTCAGTTTCTTGAATGAATGAATTACATTATTGGTATCTCTCATTTTCTCCTGCTTTCCCCCACAGGAAAATAGTTGACAAAGAAAAAAGTAAACAGTCCCATTGCATCCTCGAGCCCAATTGCTGTGCTCAGTGTCTGAACTCCATTTCACGGGTAAGTCAGCCTTTATTGTAGTCAGGAAAATGGGCACAGCAAGAGAGTAAAAACAGGGACGGAGCAGAGTGAGGAGAAAGGGGACCCACAGGAAAGAGGAATCAAAATTCCCAACGATTTCATTGCCCAGAGCCATTGGGTCAGTATCGGTGTGGAGAAACGAGGTGGGCTGTGTTCGTTGGCCAACTTGGCCACTGTGAGCGGCACCTTCTTCAACAGCAAACCTGGGAAGTTAATAGTAGCACCACCTTAGACAGTAGTCATGAGGATTAAATGAGATAACATTTGTAAATATGCTTAGAACTGCACCTGGCACATAATAATGCTCTAGAAACGGTGGCTGTTTTTGCTATTAGGGTACCTGCTCAGTAGATGTTTGTTGAGTGAATATCAAGCCGCCCACTTTGCATCCTGACTCCAGGCTTACCAGAGATGCAAGAACAGCCTGTCGGAACTCCTCAATTCCATCAGCCTGTGGCAGAAGACTCTCAAGATCATCGGGGGCAAGTTCGGAACCAGTGTCCTCTCCTATTTCAACTTTCTGAGGTGGCTTTTGAAGTTCAACATCTTCTCGTTCATCGTGAACTTCAGCTTCATCATAATCCCTCAGCTTACTGTGGCCGAAAAGAACACCCTTCAGTTCACTGGATTGGAGCTTTTGACTGGGGCAGTAAGTTCACCAGCTCAGAAACCCAGGGACATACCTTGCTGGTCACCCACTCAGACCTCTCATTTTGCCTGGGGGTCAGCTGATGGGGAAAGTGGGTGTTTAAAATATTTTTCCCCCCAAATAATATATACACATCATAGTAGAATTTCTGTCTCCAGAGGTAACTACCGTGAACAGTCTGTGTTGTTCTCCACGCTGCTCTTTTTTGCACACATATGAACACATCTCTGCACATACACAGACGTCTTTTTCTTTTCTCACAAAAGATGAGTTATGCATTGTGTATTGTCTACAACCTGCTTTCTTTCACCTAACAATATGTAGTGGACATCTCATGCTGGTGTTCATAGATCTATGTTTTCTTCCTTTTTTATTTTTATCTCTACAAAATACAATGTTCGTTTTGAAAAATTCCTACTTTAGAAGAGAACTAAGAGAAAGCCCATTTTAATTCTCTTCCCTTGCCCAACTGCCCGGTTTGGGGTGTATCTTTGTAGACTGTTTTTTCTTCCCATACAAACATTGATAGATAGATGATAAATAAACAGATAAGTAGATGATAGATATATAATCATTATTTTAAAAATTAAAAAAGGATACGATTATAGTACAAGTCTTATTTTGCAACTTTTTTAGCTCATTGCATGTCTTGACCATTTTTATAAATCCACATTATTCTTTTTAACAGCAGCCATAATTTATTTACCCAGCTCCCTATGGAAGCATATAACCCCTGCCTTGTGAGTTTACCTTCTTGAATGGATTTCTGCCATTGAGATTCTATAGAGCAGGGACTGACTAACCACAGCCCGAGGGCCAGATCTTGCCTGTTTCCTGATTTTGTATCCCCTGAGAACTGAGATTGGTTTTTTACATTTTTAAGTGGTTTAAAAAGATCCAAAAGAAGGATAACATTTTGTGAAACATGAAAATTATATGAGATTCCAGTTTCAGTGTCCATAAGTAAAGTTTTTTTGGAACAGAGCCATAGACATTTGTTTATGTGTCGTCTAGGCTGCTTTCATGATATAACTGCAGAGTTGAGTAGCTGATGCAGCAGACATATAACCTACAAAACCAAAGATATTTACTATCTAGCTCTTTATAGAAAAAGTTTGCCAATTTCTGCAGTAGAATGTTCAAAGTAAGGTTCTTCCATTTGGCTTTTTTTTCTTTTTCTCTTAAAAAACTTTTCTTAAGTAGACGCATTAAAATGGAATTATTGTGTAAATTTTCTCCTTCATTTTTTCTCATAACTATGTTTATTTTATATATTTGTATATAGGGAGCATTTTATTAGGAAAATTTTCAAACATACAGAAAAATAAAAGCAGTATAATAAACACCCATGCGCCCACTATGTCGATTTTAATTGCCATTTTATGGTTTTTGGAAGCATTTTAAAATAAATTACAGACATCAGGATGTTTTACTCTGAAATTCTTCAACGTGCATTTCTGAAAAATAAGGACACTTTCCTGCAGTCACACTACCATTATCATGCCTAACAAAATTAAAAATTAATATCATCTAAAATCCAGACCATATTCAAATTTCCCCAATTTTCCACAAAATGCCTGATAATTTGCTTGTTCAGACCCGGGATTCAATCAAAGACCAGATTTTGCATCCTGTTGTTTTTTCCCCTTGTAGCTCTATTAATCTAGAATAAGCTTCCAGTCCCAGCACCCTTTTTTTCCCCGACAGTGGCTTTTTGCAGAAACTGGACCCATTGTCCTGTAGTTTCCAACGTCCTACCTTCTGGAATTATCCGATTATTTCCTTGTGGCCTCTCTCATTTGCTTCTCTGGCTCCTTATGTCCTCTAAACTGGAATGTATTACCTAACGGTTTGATTTATTTCCTATTAAGCATGTTTGGCCATAATACTTAATAGGGGACAGAGATGCATAATGCCTGGCTGTCCTGCTCTTGGTGATGGTTTGCTTGGTCACTGGGTGCAGGTGGTGACAGCTGGATGTCCCCATTGTGAAGTGATGTTGGTTTGGGATTCCTTTCCCAGTCTGAGAGCGTAGTGATAAAAACTCTAGGTTCTCAGCTGCCTCGGGTGCCCCTTTCATGGAAAACTAAATGTCTAAACTAACTGGCCCACGGTTCTTGCATTCAGAAGAGGTCAACTCTGTTGACGATAGTCACTTATAATTTTCTCAAGTGATCCACCTAACCTCGGGTTTATTGTCCCTTTCAGGGTTATTTTAGGGACACAGTGATGTACTACGGCTTTTATACCAACTCTACGATCCGGCATGGGAACAGTGGGGCATCCTACAACATGCAGCTGGCCTACATCTTCACAATTGGAGTTTGCTTGGTCATCTGCTTTTTCAGTTTGCTGTTCAGGTATGGAGTGTCTGCATTTCCTGATTCGGAGGCTCATTTTAGATTTAGGCAAAAATCCAACAAACTCGAAAATTATCCAGGAAAGAGTTTCTCTGCAATTTTGGCTTTCTAGTCCTTGTCCTGCAACATAAAATATGAGTTTGGAAGATAGTGAAAGAAATTTTCGTGAAAGAAATTGCTCAGTCTGCAAATACAGATATGATGACCCAAGCAATGATATGGACAGAAGAATAAGATGGACAGTGTCAGAGAGGAGGTACAGATGGAAAATACACATATGAAAAAATGTTCAACCTCTGTATTAGTTTGCTGGGGTGCAAAGCACCACAGCTGGGTGGCTTAAACAACAGAAATTTATTTTCTCACAGTTCTGGAGGCCAAAATCCAAGATCAAGGTGTGGGCAGCATTGTTTTCTTCTAAGGCCTCTCTTCTTGGCTTGAGATGGCCACCTTCTCCTCCTTGTGTCTTTATATGATCTTCCCTTGGTAGGTGTCTGTGCCCTAATCTCTTCTTATAAGGACACCATTCATATTGGATTAGGACCCACTTTAATGACCTCATTTTAAACTTAATTACTGCTTTAAAGACTTTGTCTCCAAATAGAGTCATATTCTGAGGTACTGGGGGTTAGGGCTTCCACATATGGATTTTAGGAGGGACAAAATTCAACCCATAACCACCTCACTGCCAGCACATGAATTCAAACTAAAATGAGATTTCGTTTTGTGCTATCGAACTAGGAAATGTTTCTTAACTTGCTGTTACTGAGTGGTGGCAAATTTTGGGACAGCAACATCCATTCTATTCAGCGTTTATTAATCATGCGCTAGGCTCATGCTAAGTGCTTGCTGGGCCTGAGGTATCCCATAATAATAATAGCTACCTTTATTAAATGCTTGCTGTTCTAAGTGCTGAAGTGACTCTTGTGGAAGGCTGAATAATCTCCCCCCACCCTCCAAAATGTCCATGTCTTAATTTTCAGAACCTGTGACTGTGTTACTTTGCATGGCCAAGGGACTTTGCAGATGTGATTAAGTATCTTAAAATGGGGAGCTTATCCTGTATTATCCAGATGGTCCCAATGGAATCGCAGGAGTCCTTATGAAAGGGAGGCAAGAGGTCAGAGAGAGAGATAGAAGGAGGCTACTCAGCTGGCTTTGAGGATGGAGGAGGTGGCCACAAGCCAAGGAATGAGGATAGCTTCTAGAAGCTAGAAAAGGCAAGGAAATGGATTCTCCTCTAGATCCTCCAGAAGGAACACAGCTCTGCTGACACCTTCATTTTAGCTCTGTAAGACCCATTTTCTGATTTCTGACCTCTAGAAGTATAAGATAAATTTGTGTTGTCTTAAGCCGCTAAGCTGGTGGTAATTTGTTACAGCATCAGTAGAAAACTAATACAATTCTCATAATAACTCTGTGAGGTGGGGACTGTTGTTATCTCCATTATACATATGGGGAAACTGAGGGTCAGAACAGTTAATAGGAAAAAGATCCATCAGTTGGCAAATCCAGGATGGCAAGCCAGGCCTGTCTGATCCCAAAGCCAGTGCTCTTAACTATTATGCTTGTGACCACACTGTTCCAGGTAAAAAACTTGGGGCTGACTCTTCCATGTTACCTTTCACCATTAACGACAGGACTGTCCTTTGTTTAATCCCTGCACTCCACAATTCCTGCCATAATAACCCTTGGGTGTTTTGGTTTCTGCCTTCCCTAGCATGGCCAGGTATTTCCGGAATAACTTCATTAACCCTCACATTTACTCCAGAGGGATCGCTAAACTTATCTTTTGCTGGGACTTCACTGTCACTCATGATAAAGCCGTGAAGCTAAAACAGAAGAATCTCAGCACTGAGATAAGGGTAAGGCAAGCTCACTTCACCCAACACCTTCCTTCAGCCAGTATCCTTCCCTTCTCCAGTATGTCTGTAACTTTTCTTCAAGTAATAATGAATTATTGTTTTATTGCCCATGAAATTGACAAAAAATTTAAAATATTCATAATGCCTAGTGTTGGTGATGATGTAGGGAAATGAACATTTTCACATCACATGCTGGCTTTGTAATTGGTACAACCTTTCTGGAGATCAATTTAGTGATTTATATCAAACTGTTAAATGTACATGCTTCTTTGCTCCACAGTTCCAGGTTTAAAATTGTACTCTAGGCCAGGTGTGATAGCTCACACCTATAATCCCAGCACTTTGTGAGGCAGAGGTTGGAGGATCACTTGAGGCCAGGAGTTGGAGACCAGCCTGGGAAATAGAGCGAGACCCTGTCTCTACAAAAAAATTTTTAAAAAATTAGCCAGGGGTGGTGTCACATTCTTGTAGTCCCAGCTACTTGGGAGGCTGAGGCAGGAGGACCACTTGAGCCCAGGAGTCCCAGGCTGCAGTGAGCTATGATCATGCCACTGCACTCCAGCCTGACCAACAGAGCAAGACCCCATCTCTTAAAAAAATGAAAAATTAGAAAAATTTAAAAGAAAATGAATCAAATTTTACACTAGGGCAGTGGTTTTCAACCCAGAGCAATCTTGCCCCCCAGGGGGACATTTGGCAACATCTGGAGATTTTTTTGGTTGTTACAATCACGGAGAGGATACTCCTGCCATCTAGTGGGTAGAGGCCAGGGATGCTGCTAAAGTCCTACAATGCACAGCATAGCTGTCACAACCCGGAATTATCTGGCTCAAAATGTCAATAGTGCAGAGGTTGAGAAACCCTGGTCAATGAAAACAAACTTATTAAAAAGAAAGAGCAAGCAGAATTTATAAATAAAGGGGCTTTGACAAGAGGGTTGCAGATGTTAACTTCTTCCTCTGTGTGGATGCCCAGCCGTGTTCTTCAAGAAAGGGCTCTGTGACCTTAGTCTACTTTCCTCAAGAACATGGTCCTGATCTCTTAGTCCCACCCGTTCCTCTAAGATGGAAATGGAGTTTGGGGATTCTTGGCCCATTTTAGAGTCCCCCACTGGTCTCCCATAATCCATGTCCTTCATGAACTTTCCCCTCTCTCTCCCCTGTGGGTTGGACTGGGTTTGTGTCTCTCGGTGCAGCAGGAGTTCACCCGGGGATCTTTGCTGACCGTGGAGGGGGATCTGTGGGTTAACTTGACTTTCTTGCGTTTCTAGGAAAACCTGTCAGAGATTCGTCAGGAGAATGCCAAGTTAACACTCCACCAGCAGCTGGGTCGCTTCTCTGCCCACATGGCAGCCTGGACCGTCTCAGCTGGGGTGGCCACTGCCTGCTGCGTAGCTGTTTATTACCTGGCTGAGTACAACTCAGAGGTAACCAGAGAGACAGGAACACCAGGGCCCAGAGCAAAGAGAACCAGGTGAAGGGATGGGGTGCCAAGGGGGAGAGTGGTGTGGAGCCCCCTGCTTGGCCCAGGATCTGTGGCCAGCAGCATGGGCGCCAGCAGGAAGTGTGTTAAAAAAAATGCAGACTCTCCCCTGCTGCTCCTGGCCCATGAACTCAGAAGCTGCATCTCAGCAAGATCCCCAGGTGATGTGTGTGCACACTGCAGAGCGAGAAGCTCTGGGCTAGGGGAGAGATGGGGACTTTGGTCGCAGACCTGGGAGGAAGTTCTCATTTCTTCCTCTATTACTATATCCCTAATGCCTCCCACAGTACCTGGCACAGAGGAGACAATAAATATTGTGAACTGATGGATGTGGCAAGTGATTTAATCTTTCCAAGGCCAGGTTCCTTATCTGTAAAACAGGAATGATTCTACCTTGCTTTGTAGGCATGTGGTAAGGACTAGAAAAAAATTACATGGTGGGTCTACCCAGTGCCTGGTACCATGGGGGATAAAGGAATGATTTTGGGCTGGGCGCGGTGGCTCACGCCGGTAATCCTAGCACTTTGGGAGGCCAAGGCGGGAGGATCGCTTGAGGTCAGGAGTTCGAGACCAGCCTGAGCAAGAGTGAGACCCCCATCTCTACAAAAAATAGAAAAATTAGCCGGGTGTGGTGGTACATGTCTGTAGTCCCAGCTACTCAGGAGGCTGAGGCAGGAGAATCACTTGAGTCCAGGAGTTGGAGGTTGCAGTGAGCTATGATGACACCACTGCACTCTAGCCCAGATGACAGAGTGAGACCCTGTCTCAAAAAAAAAAAAAAAAAAGAAAGAAATTATTTGGGCTCTGAGACTAGTTAGCTGGTTAGCTGGGTGGCCTGGGCAAAGTAGTTTTTCTATAGGTTTCAGTTTTTTCCCTGGAAAACGGGGCCAATTGTATCCAGTTTGCTGACCTCTGGAATTGTGGTGCAGGTTGGTCTGATTATCTCACTTTCTTTAATGGCTTCCCATTACCCTCAATATAAAACCTGTCCTCCATGGCATGACTGACAGATCTTTTATAATCTGACCCCTGCCCACATCTCTAGCCTCAACACCCCACAACCACCCATATCCTGCACCAATAATACCAAACTGTGTGTCCGTAGTTCCCTGAACACACTGTGTATTTCCTCATCTCTAGGTGGGAAACATGCAGTTCATTCTCCACCACCTACTTCCTTTCATCTGGCAAACTCCTTAGCATGGGTGTCACCTCCTCCAGGAAGCCTTCTCTTACCTCCATCACTACCCACACTAGGCTGAGTGGGGTGTTCCTGCCTCTGCAGTTTCCCCTATGCACTTGTCACAAGCAGCATTGAAAATGCCTGTGTATGTGTCTGTTTCTTCCCAGCACCTGGCCCAACACCTCGTGCATAGTATGTGCTCAACTAAATGAATGACTAAGTAAGAAGCCTGCAAAAAAATGGGTGTGTGATTATACAAACCTAAGGGTTTGCCGTAGCCATATTAAGGTCTGTCCTGAAAGAGGGGAAGGCGAGTCTCAGTCTCAGGGGCCCGGCATTGCTTACTTGGGGTGTGAGTGGGGACCATGCAGCTGCAGTTTAAAGCAGACTTCTAAGCTCCTTTTCACTCACCTGAAATGAAGGGGGACAGCCCAGGAGGAGAGGAGGTGGGAGGGAATTGTTCCCAAAGTTTAAACATCTGCTCTGTGCCAGGCAGAATCAACCTTTTACACAACTCTGTGGTCACCATTCATTGGTGACTACAATTTCCTGTGAATCGCCCCAGCTGTGTCATTTAGCAGCCCTGGGGCCAGACCTTGCCTTGTTTGATCCCATTTAATTCTTGCAACGTCTCTGTGGGTTGTATGGTCATCTCTCCATCTTACAGATGGGAAAAGGGGCTCAGAGAAGCTAAGCATCTGGCCCCAGACCTTGCAGCTTATAAGTACGGGGGGGAGCGGCATTTGAACCCAAGTTACCCTGGCTCCAAAGATACCACCAAGAGCATGAGTGATGCTTTGGAATCATCCAGAGGTAGATGGAGGCAGGGTCAGGCCTTCAGGGGAGGAGACGGGAGTGTGAGACATCAGATAAATCCACCGGAATCCCTTACCCCAAGACCCGTGGAAGGACTCTTGGCAGAGGGCAGCTCACGCCCTACTTGAAGCCAAACACCAGGGTGCTGCTTCCCTCTGGAGGTGCGGCACCCCTCCTGACCTCACACAAGGGTGCAGCATGGGCTGGCAGAGGCGCCACCTCCCCCCACACGGAGAGGGGAGAAGTTCCACAGTGATTGGTGGTATTTCCTTGTGCTGTAGCCTCAGTGGACTCCACTTATGCTCCAACAGCGAGGGAGCACATCCTTATTGCCCCAGGCTTGTGGTAAAGAAAATAAAGTCACAGAATGACTGTTTGAGCTCAGGCCCTGGGTCACACATGCCTTGGTTCCCATCTGCCACTTCCTTGCTGGGTGACCCTGGGCAAGCGTCTTTGCCTCTCTGAGCCTCAGTTTGCTTGGAACAGGGTAAGTGCTAAATACATGGTAGCTTGATAGTTAACCACAGAGGAGCTCCTTCTAGTGTTTTCCATCATGGGGGCCTTCTGAGTGAGGCAGAGGGGGCGTCCAGCGCACAGTCGGCATCTGGGCATCTGGGTTCTCTCCTCCATCCCTTGCAGTTCCTGAAGACCCATAGGAACCCCGGGGCGGTGCTATTACTGCCTTTCGTTGTGTCCTGCATCAACCTGGTCGTGCCGCGCTTCTACTCCATGTTCAGGCTGGTCGAGAGGTACGAGATGCCGCGGCACGAAGTCTACATCCTCCTGATCCGGTAGGTGATCTGTCGTGCCCAACGCCAGCCTGCATTTCCATGGAAGGAAGTGGGGTGGGAGCTGGAAAGGGTAATGCTCCAGCATCAAAGTTCTGTTCTCCAGAAAGAAGAAATTTCAACAGTAAAGTGTGTTTGCGTGGTGTGGGCTAATAGCCATAAAATCTGAGGAGCCCTGAGAAAATACAGTTATTGAATACAAATGCCTTTTGCTCAAAGTAACAGCTTATCTTTCTCAATTGCTCCCAGCCTGAGGGTTAACTTAGTTCTCAAGTATGAGATGTACAGATGGGCAGGCAGTGCACTGCACAAAGGCTCCCAGCTGAGGAGTTTTGTGGGGATGGAAATCCAGTGTTCCCCTTAGTCAAACTGTGAGTCCTGGTACCCACTGTATCAGCCGGGAGGGAGAGATGCATTTTTGTAATTCAGCCACCCAAACAGAGGTGGGAGGAGTGCTTCTGGCAATTCATTGGCTCAGAAGGGGTGTCTTTTTGTGATTCCCACAAAGGCATCATATGTGCTAGAGGTGACCCCAGAGCTTTGATAAACAAAGCCTGAAACTGCCCAAATTCTGTCTTTCTAGCTTCTTCCTGGCTAGTTCCCTGACTAGGCTCTGGTTATGGTGGTGTTTGTAACGGCAGGTCTGTACAATGCAGATTGAGTCTCTTTACAGATCAATTCCAGAGCCCTTGCCTTACCATGGCCTCTGAGATCTGGACCCTGGCCACTCTCCAGCCTCATTTTCCATCTTGCTCCTCCTCCACCACTACCCTTCTCCCTCACTAACCTCCTGAGTGTTCACAAACATACCCAACTGCAGCCCCACCGCTGGGCCTTTGCATTGGCTGTTCTTTCTGCCAGGAATGAATGCTCTTCCCACAGATAGCCACATGGCTTGATTCCTGACTTTATTTTGGCTTCTGCTTAAACGTCACCCTCTTGGACAGCACTTCCCTGAGTGCCCCATTAAAAAGAACATCTCTTGAATCTTACATTCATCTGATTAGAAATAATAATAAAATAAAATAAATAAAAAGAAAAGCGACAGCTCCCCACCACTCTTCCTCCCCTGCATTACCATTTTCTTACCACTTCCTGATATATTTGTATTTATGTATTTATTTACTTATTTATTATCTTCCTCCCCCACAGTTTAGGGGGGAATCTTTGCCTTGTCCGCAGTGCCTGGGATATAATAGGTGCTCAGGAATAATTGGTGAACAAATGAATGAGCAAATCAATCAACCAGTCAGTCAATTATATCCAATTCATATTATGAAAACTCCAACTGTAGGTAAATTCTATACCCTCATTATACTCCACATCCCACCCACCAGTCCAGGGTACCCCCCTTTTTATGTATGTATAAAGGGGGATATATTAGGTCTCACTGTCACTCTGTAACCTTGCATATTGGGTAAGATGGGCATAAAATACCACCAGCCTGATGGTAGAGTTGTTAAGATTAAGGGAGATGATTTAATAACAGGCTTAGCAGCGTATCTTGGGTCAGCACCCAGTGAATATTTGTACATTTACTATTATTATCATGGGAAGTGAAATGAGATGGTTTGGAGATGCAAAAAAAGAGAGTGTATCAGTTAGAATAAATTAGGTTATGTTGCAACAAACAACTCCCCAAATCTCAGAGGCTTGCAACACGAGAGTTTATTTCTTGCTCACGCTACACACGCATTGTGGCTTGACAGGAGGGATCCACTCATGTTAGTCAATGAGGGATCCAGGCTGAGAGAGCAGCCCCATCGAATTGTGATGCTATTCAGGAAGAGGTTCTGAGGGCTCACACGCATAATGCTAACTGAAGGAGCAGAGTGATGCCATGCTCTGCACATTCGTTGCAGAAAGCCACATGCCCCATCCAATCAGGGCGAATTCTATTCATGTGTCAGAGGAAATGGCAATAGCAGGAAGCTGCCAGGAGAATGTAAGTTCTCTTGTTAAAAATCTCTGAATACAATATGGATTTGTACTGCTCATCGTGGCCCTGTTGGTGAGGTAATTCCATCGTGCTATTGTTCTACTGACACAGGAGAATGAGTTCTCAGAGCATAATCGGAAAGAACAAGCTATGAAAAAAGCAGGAGGGTCTCACAAAAGCTCAGGTTTGGTCAGAAACTGATTCGAAGCAGCTGTCATCTGCGTCACTAATCTTTGAGCTCATTATCATCTTAATGGAGATTTAACAATATCATGTGCAGTATAAGTATAGTGCCTAGCATACGGTGGACATGCAACAGATGGTGGTAATTTTAATGCTAATCTGTCTTAACAGCTTTGGGTTTTGAACAAGATCCTCTTTGATCCTTGATGTTCTATTTTTCCTGTAACCTGGGTTTTACCCATCTGCAAGCACATACTGATGGCAATAACACTCATGTCCTAACTCTGATCATTCCTGGTCCTCCCTCACTTGACAACAGCTTGTCAGTACCCCCCTCTCTGAGAGTGGTGTTCCATGTAGACTCAGGAACAGGCCAACTTCTCTGGCCTTCTCACTGGGATGTCCCTGCCCCTGCTACTGGGTCTCCCATGAGAATGGGCATCCGCATCACACAGCCATCGTCAGCTCGTGCCATCCTGAGCCCTCAGGATCAGAGGGTGCCCTGGGGCTGGGAGTAGAGTCTGGGAAGCTGGGGCCTCTATCCAACTCTCTGCTGTTCTTTGTTCCTGGGCCCCAAAATAGCACTGCTATGTCCAGACTCAAACTATCTTACATGAACATGGCACCTTCAAGTTTTCTCCCTAATTATCAAAGGGGTTAAAAACAAGCCTTCCAAGTTAGGCTGGTTAGAGTTATTCTTCCATCCACCATCCATCCATCCATCCATCCATCCATCCTCAATTGATCCATCCATCCATTGATTGATCCATCTGTTTATCCATTTATCCATCCATATATTCATCCATCCTCCATCCATTTATCCATCCATCCATCCGTCCTTGGGCTGTGCATCCAAAACTTCCCCTCCTCCTTCAGCCAATCTAAAATCTCCCAGTCCATCAGCTGATAGCACTGACTTCCTGCAGAGGTTACTGACCTCCAGTTTCATAAACTAATTCAAACTTCCAGTTTACACTAGCCTGATAAACCTCTGGGTCACTTTCTTAATTAAGCAGATATTAATTGATTTTTTTTGTAAGGTCAATAAGCAAAAAGGGTGAAAGCATTCTTAGCCATTGACACCACCTGCTCTCTTGAAGAAACTGATTAGCCCTGGCTGAGAATTGGGATCCAGAGGGGACAGGACAGAAATGAAACATTTTAAAGGGAGAGATCATGAGAAGGGAAAGTTTTGGTACATGTGGAAGGCAAGCCTTAATGGGGGGAGGAAGGAGCCCAGAAAGAAAATAAGCACCCCTGAAAACAAACTCAGCTACGTTTTTGCAGAGAGTGGGTCCGCTTTTCTGGATACGTAAGGATTTGGTCAAACTGAGCGTCCAGCCATGTCCTAACAGGTGCATAGAGCCAGGAACAGATGGCAATTGGGCCACGGCCACCGCCCCTTCCCGCGTCCCAGTTCTTTTTTGTCTTCCAGTGCTGGGAAACTCTTATTGGCCAGGAAATCTACCGGCTCCTTCTGATGGATTTCGTGTTCTCCTTAGCTGATTCCTTCCTGGGGGAGTTTCTGAGGAGGTAAATATTTGTCATTAATGTGTAATTAGTACCTGATTCTGTAACCAGAACCTGATTCCTGGCTGAGTGTAGGAAGTACAGGTCCCTTACGTGCTCAAAGTGTGCATTGTTCTAAGTCTGCCTATTGTCCTTTGGGATATTTTTCTCTTCTAAATTGACTAAAATTTCACCTTAACCTGACAGTCCTGTTGTCATAGTTCATTTGGTTCACGTGACCCTTTACAACCTTCTTTTGGAAAAAATAAAAATTCTAGAAATAAAAGACAAACTGAGCCAATTGGAATCTTATCCACCATAGATAATTTAAAATTCTAGTTTATATTCCTCCAGATTTTTCTATGTACACATTGCTGTGTGTGACTATACTATATAATACTACATAATTTTCAAAAATAAAAATGAGGTCACATTGCAAAATCATGGTAGAGTTTGCTTTTATTAATCTATCACTATGCCTCGGCATCTTCCCATGTCAGTACATATAGATTCAGCTCCTTGTTTTGATTTAATTTAATTAATGTGCTAATTTTTATATCAGACACCAGGTCTACAGAACTGAGGCACTGTTCTCATTGGCCCATGTGTAGCTCTTTGTTATTTATGCATTTCTTTAGTTTTTAATAATATGATGAGCCTCTCGTTCCTTGTAGACATTTACGTATTTCTGCAATCTGCTGTAGTGATCAGGTGGTGTGACCCAATGTTGATTCCTTCCTCAGTGGGTAGGGTCAATGCCAAATTTCCTCACTCAGTTCTGCCAAACCACGCTTTTATTCCAGCCTCTGTCCAGGGCCTGGACGTAAAGGCGAAAAGAGTTTTTTGACAGAACTTTTTTATTGGCAACTCCTCTTTTATGAAGAAATCGATGTAGTCTCAAGTTTCCCCAGAGTCAGTGGAAACCTCAGTTTCCTCCTTGTGGATTTAGAAAACAACGACATATCATTAACCTGACAGTAGTAGCCTAAACTTTAAACTTTGAGTTGGAAGGTGCTGAGTTTATCTGGTTCATGGAAAAAGGTTTAATAAGCAAAGAAGGGTATAAACAAATAATAGGTGGGATAATTTAAATATTAGGGTAACAAATTATCTCTAGAATTTTTTTTAAACCACTTTACCAGTAACCCCACTTGACTGCATTGTGTTAAATCCATTTTCTCCTCAATTACCCCAATTATTTCTTCAAAAGAATAGCTACATACTTAGAACTTTTCAAAAATTTGCAAGGGAACTTACAACTTTATTCCAACCTGTGAGGATCTCTTTTGTGGATTGTCTTAGTCTGGGGGGTTCTTGAAAGAGGTTTGGGTTTGGGTATGGTTTGGGTACTCAACCCAGTATGTTTTCACAGAATCATTGGGATGCAGTTTATCACAAGCCTTGGCTTACAGGAGTTTGATATTGCCAGGAACGTTCTAGAACTGATCTACGCACAAACTCTGGTGTGGTGAGTTTTGTGACTCTGTGACCCAGTAGCTCCCACCAGACTGTGGAGTTGGCATTTTGGTGGTGAGACCCCAGAATCTGTTGTTTTTAAAGCTGTATGGGTGTTATCAAATCTAGCCAGTTTGAGAGCCCTGAATTTAGCATTTAGACTATTCTTTTCCTTTGTGAGAACTTGAGGATTTCAGACAAGAATCAGCATAGAGCAGAGATCCCAACCTGGAGGCCCACAGGCTGTGTCCCGCCTGCATGTGTGTCTTGCTTGTCCCACACGGTGCTTTTTCTACAAATTTTAATTAACCACTGCTGTGGTGGGAATGTCTGTGTCCCCCCAAAATTCATGTGTTGAAACCTAACCCCCAATGTGATGGTATTAGTAGTTGGAGTCTTTGAGGGGTGATTTGGTTTTTGGTAGAGCCCTTATGAATGGAATTAGCGCCCTTATAAATGAAGCCAGAAAGAGACCCCTTGCCCCTTCCACCATGTGAGGACACAGCAAAAAGGTACCGTTTATGAACCAGAAAGCAGGCCCTCACCAGACACCAAATCTGCTGGCACCTTGATCTTGGACTTACCAGTCTCCAGAACTAAGAAATAAATTTCTGTTGTTTTTAAGCCACCCAGTTTATGGTGTTTCATTATAGCAGCCCAAATGGACTCAGACAACCACTCATATTTAAGAATCAGGAGATTTCACATAAAATTTAAATTTCTGGCTTCTGTCCAGAAAGATCTGGCCATTTCCCATCATGGTAACATTTGGCCAGGCCTTGAACTGGGGTGAGCATCTCCGGTTTGCCACAGTTTCCACCTTGAACTGTTGTCTCCTGGCATTGATTTGCCATTTCTCATTGCCCTCATGCTGTTAGTTTGGATGCACACTTGACTTTGCATCCATGTCTTTAGAGAAGTGAGAGCATAAATAAAAGCAGGGAGGGCTGTGTGTTTCCTGTATTTGGCCTGCTTCACTGACGTGCCATCTGGTGAGGTCTCTGTGGTCTTTGGGATTTGAGGCTTCTGTTTTAGCAACTGTGTGTGTGTGTGTTGAGACTAGCTAGCTGGATGCATGAATTTTTTTTATAAGCCCACCTAGAAACCTCAAACCAATAGTCAGTGACTATTTTTCCTTTTTTATTGTAACACGATGCAATTAATGCCAGAATTCTGTGTGGCATTTCACATTCCCAGGCTCCATCTGAGGGGGGGTTGCTAATTTGAAAGCAGTGGCTTTGGAATTGGATAAACTTGGATTCTGGGGCTGGCTCTGCCACTCACTGAGGTCAGTGAGCTTCTCTGAGCCTCAATAAATGGAGCTATATCATTACCCTGTGTTATATAACTTATCCACATTATTTTTAAAAAAAACAAACAATAAAAACCCTTTAAGAGTGCTTATAAGTACTATATGATTGAGCAACTGGGTATATATCCAAAAGAACTGCAAGCAGATCTGGAAGAGATATTTGCACACCCATGTTCATAGCAGCATGATTTGCAATAGTCAAAAGGAAGAAGCAACTCAAGGGTGCCTGGACAAATAAATAGATAAACAAAATGTGGTTTCAGTCTCCTCATCTGTAAAATGCACATAATAATAGCTGCCTTTGAATTGTGTTGAGGATTAAATGCCATGGTAGATGAAAGCTGCTTTTGCAAACTCCAATATGCCATACAACTGGAAAGTATTTTATTTTCTGGCTCTTTAAAGTTGCCCTGGGTGATTTGGCTGTCTGCAAATACCTCAGTGTCAATGAATTTATTTTTAGAGATAGTGAGGACTTTTCTTTCGTGGTTTAGGTGATGTATTTGCTCACTGCCCGGTCACCCGCTGGTAATTTGGCAGCTTACAAAGGCATTTTACCCACATTATTTCAACTAGAATGGCTTTGGGCAAGTTGTTAAAGTCTCTCTAAAATTTAGTTTTCTAATCTTCAAATGGTGGCGATAATAGCACCTATTTACAGGGTTTGGGACAGGATAACATAAGAAAATGTAAATACTAAGTGCTTAGCATGTATTTAACTGACAAATGTATAAATGGAGATATTATGACTCTTATTCTTATGAGCACTTTTTTTTGAATTATAGTAAAAAACGCATGATTTAAGTATATTCACATTGTTGGGCAGACACTCTTTAGAACTTTTTAATCTTGCGAAACTGAAATGCTGTACCCGTTAAACCATTCTGCATTTCCCCCGCCCTCTAGCCCCTGGCAACCACCATTCTACTTTCTGTTTTTATGAGTCTGATTACTCAAGATACCTCATATAAGTGGACTCAGATAGTATTTGTCTTTTTGTGACTGGTTTATTTCACTTAGCATAATGTCCTCAACGTTCATCCATGTTGTAGCGTTTCCTTTTTAAGGCTGAACAATATCCCATTGTATGCACAGGCCACATATCATTTAGCCACTCATTTGTCCATGAGCGGTTAGGTGCTTCCACCTTTTGGCTGTTGCTAGTAATGCTGCTATGAACACGGGTGTGCAAATATCTCTTCCAGATCCTGCTTGCAGTTCTTTTGGATATCTACCCCGAAGTAGAATTGCTTGATCATACAGTACTTATAAGCACTCTTAAGGTGTTTTTTTGTTTTTGTTTTTTTAAAAATAATGTGGGTAAATTATACAACACAGGGTAATAATAATATAGCTCCGTTTATTGAGTGCTCACTGTGGCCAGGCTTTTTAATCCTAGATCCCAAGCCCTCCTAATATTGATTATTTGATGGAGGTTGCAAAGGGAGAAATTACAATAGAAATGACCGTTATAACTTCTGGGCCTATGAGGGTTTTGTTGATAAATTGTCAATAAGCACAATCAAAAACACCTTTCTCCTTTCACCATGGCAATTACAGATTTAGCCTTTGTGGTTTTTAGGAGAATATTGCCTGTGATGGTAAGTTTGAAAAGAATATAATATAATGACAGAAAAGCAGTGTGTGTCAGGGATGATGGTAGAGACAAGGTGGGGAACGTGTTTCCCAAACTTGAGTCTGTTGCACACCAGCCTGCCTACTTTTTGGCATATCTACATATCACCTGTACTATTATCTACATAATATTTTCTTTTATATTACTTGCCTTTTTAAAAAAAAACTCAAATACATTCTAAAAGAAGTCTTTATTTTACAATTAATGGAAAACCAGTGCCATTTGGCAGAAATCACAAGTAACTGGAAAAATAAAAGCAATCCCATCCCAAACAGCCATTAAGTCCTAGCTAGATGCTGCTTTCGCCAAGGCTCTTCGTCCAAAGCCTACTCCTTTTTCGAAAAAACTGGGAAATTGGCAAGTGTTAGGAGTTAAAGACATTCCAGCACCACACTGAGATTTTCTTCTTTTGGTGCTCTGGAGCGTTGAAGGAGACTTGGGAAGGAAATGCCTTTCTCATTTGTAACTTGATGCAGTTGAATGCCTTGCCTGTACAGGACCTTCTTGAATACCATGGGGCTGCAGAGAGGTGGAAGCGGGTAGGGGGGATAGGGTACGTCCCACACTTGGGACATGCTGGCCTAGGGCATGCTGATGGCCATCTGTGTGTGTCGTGGCTGTGTGAGTGTTTTTTTCTGCAAAATCTCCTTTCCAGAGCTGGGCAGAGAGCCACTGTGGATACTGGGTTTGGCAGGAATTTGTCTGCTTTGCTGTGACGGGAGCAGTCCCCCTCTGTATTCGTTTGCTAGGGCTGCCATAACACAGTACCACAGACCGGGGGGCTTAAACAACAGCAACTTATTTTCTCATAGTTCTGGAGGGCAGAAGTCCAAGGTCAAGGTGTTGGCAGGGCCAGTTTCTTTTGAGGGACACGAGGGAAGGATCTGTCCCAAGCCTCTCTCTTTGGCTTATAGATGCTCATCTTCTCCCCATGTCTTCACGTGGTCTTCCCTTTCTGTGTGTGTCTGTGTCCTAACCTTCTTTTAGGGACATCAGTCATATTGGATTAGGGGCCACCACAGTGACTTCATTTGCCCTCAATCACCTCCTAAGGCCCTGTCTCCAAATACAGTTACACCGTAAGGTACTGAGGGTTAGGATTTCCACATACGGATTCTGGGGGAGACACAATCCAGCTCACACACCCCCGTTTTTATCCCCACTCCTCGCGTCTGCTCTGCCCTCTGACACTCACCCTTTCTCCGTTGCAGGATTGGAATCTTCTTCTGCCCTCTGCTGCCCTTTATCCAAATGATTACTCTTTTCATCATGTTTTACGCCAAAAATGTGAGTCAGTCAGACGTTGCAATCAATTGGCCTTGCCCAGTCACATGTGAGCTGCTGGTAGTCGGAACAGGGAAGGGAGCGCGGGGAAGCTGGCACCTGGCTGGGGTCCCCTCTGGCCGCTCCTCTGGCCACACGTGGGAGGTGGTTGCTTCTCTCTCTCCAGATCAGCCTGATGATGAACTTCCAGCCTCCGAGCAAGGCCTGGCGGGCCTCCCAGATGATGACTTTCTTCATCTTCTTGCTCTTTTTCCCGTCCTTCACCGGCGTCCTGTGCACCCTGGCCATCGCCATCTGGAGGTAGGAGACAGTAGCCCTGGGTGAGGGTTTAGAGACTGGGCAGGTGAGCATTTAGGATGTAGGTTTTATTATGATGCAGGTATGGTGAGGCCAACAGATCAGGAGCCGATTGCCACTGGAAAGATAGTTTATTGCTCACAGTTCCCAAGAGGAGGGGCCGCTTAGTGCCTCGCGGGCCACACGGGGAGCACCGGGGTCGGGCAGGAGGCAGAGGGAGCAAGGGGAAGATGCAGGAAAGAGGCTTTGTTGTGGTTCCGGTGGTGAGGAATGGGCAAGGCAGGGTAGGTAGGCTCAGGATCGGCTAGTTTGAATAATCGCAGGAGGCTCTGGGGTGTAGGGCCTGTCCTGAGTTATCTGGTCCCTGGCCCTGGGGTGATTGGGGCAGGAGAATAGCGGCCCAGAGTGTGAAAGCCTGTGAGAGTGGGCGGTGGTGGGGGTGTGGGCTCTGGATTGGTTGGTGTACATACGAAAGGCAGGCTTTGCAGCCTAGCCCTGGAAAGGGCAGTGAGACCCCAGACATCAAAACATCAAAATAAAAAGACATGCTTGATACGGTGCTTAATCCAAGTTCCCTTGGTAACCACAGACACAAAATCGGGAGGGAGGGGAAAAAATCCTAGTTTGGTCACCACCCATCAAGTCAGGAGCAGCTTCTTCACTTCTGCCAAGAACTGAAGCTTCCCAGAATGGGAAGAGGCCAGCCCCCCACATTAGCAGGAGAGCTTCATCTAAGTTAACTGAAAAGCTGAGAGACCTGGCTCCCTTCTACCCCTCTGGCCTCACCTCCCTTCAGCTCCACCGCACTCCAGCCCCACCACCAGCGGGCCCCCCCATCGCTGGCAGGGTGCCCTGGCTGAAGTGCCCTCCCGTTGGTTGGCTGCCTTCTCTCCATCCTCCGATTCCCAGCTCCAAGGTCATCTCCAAGGTCTGACCTTCACAGCCCTCCTGGTCCGCTGTGCGTCCCCACTGCTGCTCCCCCTCAGGCCTGAGTTTCTTCCCTTCATTCCACCGTTCACAGTTAGAAACACCTTTGTTTGAGACTTTATTTAATTGTTTACTCATTGCTTGCCCATCTTTCCCACTAGAACGTGAGCCCAAGAAGGCAGGGACAATGTCTGTCTTGTTTGATCTGGAACGCCCAAAGCCTGTCTGGAGCAGGGCTTGGTAGAACAAACCACGGCCAAATGAATGAATGAGCAAACGAATAGGTGAATGAATGAACACACAAAGGAGTTGATTTTTAGCACACGTGTGGAACTGGAGCCATCGGGAACTGAAGCGGCTTCAGAGAAGGCTGCTTTGCTTCACAATGTCCTTGCGCCTCTTGGCGTATCCACCCTCTTTTCTTTCTTTCTAACCAGTTCCTTGTTGCCCTCTTGTTTCTGCTCATTCATAACAACTGGCCGCACCTGGTCATCATGGCCACTGCAGCTTCCGTAGCTAATGGGCCTCCGTCTTCGTGGTTCTTAATTCAAGTTCCCAAGAAAGACAGTCTGATTGCCCCAATTCATTTCTTTGAGCCACGATACCACAGAGGTCACCGCCTGGCCTTTGGATTGGCTGCTGTTGGATCAGGTGATACATCTGGTCCAAAAGCTGGCCCTTGGAGTTCAGGTCACACCAGCAAGGCAGTGACCGACAGGGTCTCTTTTTTCAAGGGGGCTTTGGGTGGAACAGGCAAGAATTGCTCTTTCGAGGTCCAGAGCCCAGAAAGGACACCTTGATTCTAAAATAACTGTACCTGAGTCTTGCGCTAGCGATGTTTTTCCATCCCTTGTTTTGCCAGATTGAAACCTTCGGTTAACTGTGGTCCTTTTCGGGGTCTGCCCTTCTTCATTCACTCCATCTACAGCTGGATCGACACCCTAAGTAAAAGGCCGGGCTACCTATGGGTTGTTTGGATCTATCAGAACCTCATTGGAAGTGTGCACTTCTTTTTCATCCTCACCCTTATTGTGTTGTAAGTGGGGCGCCTCGGGAAACTAGCGGGGGAAAGCCAAGAGCTCTGGGGGGACACTTCACTAACATGAGATGTGGGCAGCCCCAGGGATGTCTGGCTGGAGAGCAAAGGGCTACAGCATAGCTCAGTGTTATGGGTGACTCTACCCGTGCATAGAGTTGTAATAAGTTATTTAATATCTTCTTGTCCTAGTGTTTTTTTTTTTAAATTTCAGAATATTATGGGGGTACAACACTTTGGCTATATATATTGCCCATGCACTGCCCGTGTCAGAGCTACAATCGTGGTCATCCCCCAAACTGTGCTCCCCACATCCATTCAGTGACAGTTTTTCCCATCCCCTCCACCCGCCCTCCCGCCTGCCCACCCCCTGATGTATATTATTGCCCTGTGTGATATAAGTGTTAATCAGTTATTACCAATTTGATGGTGAGTACCAGTGGTGCTTGTTTTTCCATTCCTGTGACACTTCACTTGAAAGAATGGGTTCTAGCTCCAACCAGGATAATACTAGATGTGTTAATTCACTATTGTTTTTTATTGCTGAGTAATACTCCATGGTATACATATACCACATTTTATTAATCCACTCGTGTATTGATGGGCACCTGGGTTGTTTCCACATCTTTGCAATTGTGAATTGTGCTGCTATAAACATTCGAGTGCAGATGTCTTTATTATAAAATGTCTTTTTTTCCTTTGGGTAAATACCCAGTAGTGGGATTACTGGGTCAAATGGTAATTCTACTTTTAATTCTTTGAGGTATCTCCATATTACTTTCCATAGAGGTTTTACTAATTTGCAGTCCCACCAGCAGTGTATGAGTGTTCCTATCTGTCCACATCCCCGCCAACATTTGTTGTTTGGGGATTTTTTGATATGAGCCAATCTCACTGGAGTTAAGTGATATCTCATTGTGGTTTTGATTTGCATTTCCCTGATGATTAGAGAAGTTGAGGAATTTTTTATATGTTTGCTGGCCATTATTCTGTCTTCTTTTGAAAAGTTTCTGTTCATGTCCTTTGCCCATTTTTTAATAGGGTTGTTTGATTTTTTCTTGTTGATTTTCCTAAGTTCTGTATAGATTCTGGTTATCAGCCCTTTATCAGAGGTGTAGCATGCAAATATTTTCTCCCATTCTGTAGGTTGTCTGTTCACTCTAGTGATAGTTTCCTTGGCTGTGCAGAAGCTTTTTAATTTGATCAGGTCCCATGTATTTATTTTTGTTGCTGCTGTGATTGCTTTGGGGGTCTTCTTCATAAATTATTTGCCTAGGCCAATGTCCATAAGAGTTTTTCCAATGTTTTCTTCGAGAATTCTTATGGTTTCATGTCTTAGGTTTAGATCTGTTATCCATTGTGAGTTGATTTTTGTGAGAGGTGAGAGGTGTGGGTCCAGTTTCAGTCTTCTACATATGGCCATCCAGTTTTCCCAGCACCATTTATTGAATAGGGAATCTTTTCCCCAGTGTATGTTTTTGTGGAATTTGTCAAAGATCAGGTGACTGTATGAGGTTTGTTTTATATTTGGGTCCTTAGTCCTGTTCCATTGGTCTAAGTCTCTGTTCTTGTGCCAATACCATACTGTTTTGGTTACTATAGCCTTGTAGTATAGTTTGAAGTCTGGTAGATAGATGCCTCCCAATTTGTTCTTTTTGCTTAAGATTGCTTTGGCTAGACGGGGTCTTCTCTGGTTCCATACGAAGTGTAGAATTATTTTTTCTAGATCGGCAAAAAATGATATAGGTATTTTGATAGGGACTGCATTGATTCTATAAATCACTTTAGGTAGCAAAGCCAGTTTTACTATGTTGATTCTGCCTATCCAAGAGCATGGTAGGGTTTTCCATCTGTTTACATCCTCTGCAATTTCTTTTCTCAGTGTTTCATAATTCTCTCTATATAGGTCTTTGACCTCCTTAGTTAGATATGTTCCTAAATATTTAATTTTCTTTGGTGCTATTGTGAAAGGTATTGCATCTTTAATTTGTTTCTCAGCTTGATTGTTATTAGCATATATGAAGGCTATGGATTTGTGTGTATTAATTTTGTATCCTGAGACTTTGCTGAATTCATTTATCAATTCCAGTAACCTCTTGGTTGAATCTTTGGGGTTTTCTATGTATAATATCATATCATCTGCAAATAGTGAAAGTTTGACCTCTTCTGCCCCCATCTGGATGCCCTGATTCCTCTGTCTTGTCTGATTGCTCTGGCCAGGACTTCCAGCACAATGTTGAATAGAAGTGGAGATAGTGGGCACCCTTGTCTGGTGCCAGTTTTAAGGGGGAATGCTTTCAATTTATCCCCATTCAGTATGATATTGGCTGTGGGTTTATCGTATATGGCTTTAATAGTTTCGAGGTATGAGCCATCTATGCCTATGTTGTTAAAAGTTCTTATCTTAAAAGGATGCTGGATTTTGTCAAAAGCCTTTTCTGCATCTATTGAAAGGATCATATAATCTTTGTTCTTGCTTTTATTTATATGGTGAATTACATTTATAGATTTGCGTGTGTTGAACCATCCCTGCATCTCGGGAATGAAGCCCTCCTGATCATGATGAATTATTTTTTGATGTACATTTGAATTCGGTTTGCAAGGATTTTATTGAGAATTTTTGCATCTATATTCATAAGGGATATTGGTCTGTAATTTTCTTTTCTTGTGTCCTTTCCTGGCTTTGGTATCAAGGTGATATTGGCTTCGTAGAATGAGTTTGGGAGGATTCCATCCTTCTGTATATTTTCAAATAATTTCTGCAGTATAGGCACCAGTTCTTCTTTGTAGGCTTGGTAGAATTCAGGTGTGAACCCATCTGGTCCAGGACTTTTTTTTGTTGGAAGATTTTTTATTACTGCTTCGATTTCGGTGCTTGATATTGGTCTGTTTAGAAATTCTGTTTCTTCCTGGTTGAGCCTAGGGAGGTAGTATGTTTCTAAGAATTTGTCCATTTCCTCCACGTTTTCGTGTTTGTGGGCATAGAGATTTTTGTAGTATTTGAAGATGATGTTTTGTATTTCCATGATATCAGTTGTGACCTCTCCTTTTTCATGTCTAATTGAGCTTATTAGAGTCCTTTCCTTTCTGCTTCTGGTCAACCTGGCAAGTGGCCTGTCTATTTTGTTTATCTTTTCAAAGAACCAACTTTTCGTTTTATTAATCTTCTGTATGGTTCTTTTGTTCTCAATTTCATTTAATTCTGCTCTGATCTTGGTTATTTCTTTTCTTCTGCTGGCTTTAGGATTGCTTTGCTCTTCCTTTTCCATTTCCTTAAGATGATTCATTAGTTTACTGATTTGTGACCTTTCTGTCTTTTGGATGTGGGCATTTAAGGCGATAAGTTTTCCTCTCAGGACTGCTTTTGCTGTATCCCACAGATTTGGATAACTTGTGTCCCCATTATGGTTTAGTTCGAAGAATCTTTTGATTTCCATTTGAATCTCCTTCTTGACCCAATAGTCATTCAGCAACAGATTGTTTAATTTCCATGTTTTTGGATGAAGATGTGAGTTTCTGTGGGAATTAATTTCTGATTTTATTCTGCTGTGTCTGAAAAGATACATGGTATGATTTCTATTTTTTTGAATTTGTTTAGATCTGCTTTGTGGCCTAGGATGTGGTCAATTTTAGAGAAAGTTCCATGACCTGATGAGAAAAATGTATATTCAGTGTTATTTGGGTGGAGTGTTCTGTAGATATCTGTTAGGCCCAAATGTTCTATAGTCCTGTTTGGGTCCTTTGTTTCTTTGTTTATTTTTTGTTTGGAGGATCTGTCCAGTTCCGTCAGTGGGGTGTTGAAGTTCCCTGCAATTATGGCATTGCTATTTATTATGTTGTCTAGATCAAGCAGTATTTGCTTTATGTACCTGGGCGCTCCTGTGTTGGGTGCATAAATGTTTAGGATTGTTAAATCCTCTTGTAAGATTTTCCCTTCACCACTATATAGTGTCTATTTTGTCCTTCTTTACTTTTGTTGCTTTAAAGTTTATATCATCTGAATAAGGATGGCTACTCCAGATTCTTTTGGTTTCCATTAGCCTGAAAAATTGTATTCCATCCTTTCACCTTTGAGTCTGAATGCATCTTTGGTGTGAGGTGTGTTCCTGAAGACAACAGATACTTGGCTTGTATTTTTTAATCCATTCAGCCAGCCTATGTCTCTTCAATGGGCAATTCAAGCCATTTACATTTATTGAGAGAATTGATATTTGGGGTAAATTTCTGATTATTCTATTGGGTGGTGTCTTTTGTTTTACCTCTTGTGTCATTGTGGAATCTGGTTTCTGGGGTTTTAGCTTTTGCGTAGTTTTACATTGGTATGTATCTGTTATGCTGATTGGTGTACAATGCAGGTCTAAGCACTTCTCGCAAGGCTGGTCTGGATTTCGCAAATTCTATCAGTGATTGCTCGTCTGGAAAAGTCTTTGTTTCTCCCTCGTATAAGAAGCTTAGTTTGGCAGGATACAGAATTCTGAGTTGGCCTTTGTTTTGTTTTAGGAGACTGATGATGGCTCCCCATTCCCTTCTGGCTGGTAAGGTTTCAGCTGAGAAATCTGCAGTTAATCTGATCGGTTTCCCTTTATAGGTTACCTGCTCTTTTTGTCTTACAGCTCTGAGGAGTGCCTCTTTTGTGTTTACTTTGGTCAGTCTAATAATTATGTGGCATGGTGAATGCCTTTTCATGTTGAGTCTCCCAGGAGTCCTGTGTGCTTCTTGTACTTGGATATTGAGATTTCTGGCTAAGCCATGGAAATTTTCCTCTATTATTCCTTTAGATAGATTTTGCAGCCCACACGAATTTTCTTCCTCTCCCTCAGGGATGCCTATGATCCTTATGTTTGGCCTCTTTACATAATCCTACGTTTCTTGTATGCTTTGTTCATGCCTCTTGTTTTTGTGTTCTTTCTCTTCGACTGATTTATTTAGCACATAGGAGTTGTCTTCTAGCTCTGAAATTCTTTCCTCTGCATGGTCCAGCCTATTCTTAAGGCTTTCCACTGTGTTTTGTAGATCCTTGAATGCTTCTTTCATTTCTAGAATTTCTATTTGATTTTTCCATAATATTTCTATTTCTTTGGAGAATTTTTCATTCATTTCTTGCATTTTTTTAGTGGTTTCTTTGTCCTGGGATTCAATTTTCTCTTGTATTTCATTGAGCTTTCTTATAATCAATAAACAAAATTCCTCTTCTGTCATTCTACCCATTTCATTTGAGTTGGTATCCATTGCTGAGGAACTGATGGTTTCTTTGGGGGGTGACTTTTCATTCTGATTTTTCATGTTCCCTGAGTTCTTTTGCTGGTTTTTTCTCATCTGGCCTCTTGGTTGAGAGCTGGGGGTGTTAGGGCTAGTTTATGGCCCTGTCTTCAAGCCCACGATTTTCGTTCCTTGGCAGAGCCAGGGAGATGTAGTGGCCTGTATTGCCTTAGGTGTATTTTAGCAAGTTTGGTGGATCTTGAGTTATCTCTGGCCTGTTGTCTTCTCCTCTTCCCGGTGGAGTGTGGTGAGAATGACCTCCCAGCTTGGGCTCTAAGCTAGTGAATTGTACTTGAGGATATGAATCCACAGCTCCCTATTAGCTAGGTATTCTGTTACATCCATGGCAGACTCTGATCCCCCAGTTGGGGTATGCGAAAGTACCAAGCTTTGGGAGGGGCCTTGTAGCTCCTAGGGGTTACTTTGACCCTGCTCCTCCTGAGGTGCAGGTAGAAACACAATTTCTTTTGGCTGCAGTGTGACAGCTGAATTGGAAAAATTCTACACAGCTCAGAGGTTGCTTATCTAGCCGCTTGTGTCTGTCCTTCTGATGTGCGTCTCTGCGTGAAACTGGCTGATAGGGGGATCTCCAGTTGTGCACCCCTTTTCCACCACTAGGCCCCAAGGCGAGGCGGGTGGCCGTCTCTATCCCCAGCAGTCTTCACCAGGGGGATGGTCTCATGGGGAGGGGGGAATAGTGGCCACTGGGAGCGCTCTTGGATGGCGCAAAATTCCCTAATGAAGTGGGCAGGGTTATGGGGAGCTGCTCTGGTTCAGCCTGTGGCTCTTGAGGTATTTGGTTGTCATGAGAACCAGCAGTTATACCCAATGAGTCACTATAGCCAGCCACCTTCAAAATGACCGATCTCTGGGGTACAGGAGGGCTGGGACCTGAAGGGCGGGCACTAGGACCAGCATGGAGCAGACTTGTCGGAGGCCAGAGCCAGGGTAGCAGGACCAGATGGACAAGCTGCAAAGTGTTTCTAATACACAAAGGTCCTGCCACTACAGTTCCGGGATCTCGTCCCACCTGGAACCCACGGATGCAGCTGACCCTGGCCACCACAGGCAAAGCCTGTCTCGCCCCAGCGGAAGAGCCCCGGGCCGGGGCGGGGGGAGCTAGAGACGCGGCTCACAGCTCCGCGCGGGCGGCTGTAAAGATGGCGGCCGCCGCCAGCCTGGCGCACAGCCGGGCTCCGATCGCGCCAGGAGCGCAGCTTTTCTCAACCGGCCTGTGTCCCGTGGAGACAATTGCCAGCAGCCCCTAAGGGCATGTCCTGCTCTCCGTTAAACTCCTAGGCCCAGTCCTGCTGAGTTCTAGTGGCGCAGTGCCGGCCTGCGGGTTCCCGCGCACTGTCCCGGGAAGCTGTATTTCTGCCCGGTCCCTACCCGGCCCTGAGCGGTCCCTGTATATTGCAGCTGATGATTCTGTTTGGCTCTCGTGATTGCTTCCTCTCCACAGAGCCTGCTGTCTCCAGCAACAGCTTTGCCCCAACTCTGGGCTTGTCCCTGACTGCGTGTATGGGGACGCGCGTAACCGCTTGGGGGGCCGGTCGCGCTGCGCCGACCTGGCGAGCGCGTCCTTCCCGCGCTCTGGGCTCTATTGTGCTCTGTGCGCCCTCCGATCTTTGTAAAAATTTTGTACCTGTTTTCTTGGGCTGGGCGATCGGCGTTGTTTCTCTGTCATTCGCAATGCTGATTTCGGAGTGAGCGGTCCGTGCTCGCAGGCAGCCGCTGGCGTTCTCACCTCCTTCCCTGGGAGCGGTGGGGTGGGAGGACTCCATCACACCACCATTTTTCTCCCTGTCCTAGTTTTTTTGCTGTTTGTTTGTTCTACGAAGAAAGCAATGCCTGTTTTGTCCCTCTTAAGAGATGATATGAGAATAATACGAAAGAATGGACGTGAGAATGCCGAGGAAAATTATGAATGTGATTCTTTGTGAGACTGTGATATGTTAAAATGGTTTGGGTGTTATTGATATGTAGGCTATCGTGCTTTAATTTTCAAATTAAAAGAGAGCAATTTCTGACTTCTTGTGAAGAAGTAGATTTGCTGACACTAGGCCCATTTTCCTGCCTGTAATAATTGGTTGGCTGATGTGTGGCTGTCCCTCTTTAGAAGCTTTGCCCTTATGGCTTCAGTCCCCAACCTCAGGCTGCAGACAGGTGCCGGTCCTGGCCTATTAGGAACCAGGCCGCACAGCAGGAGGTGAGTGGCGGGCAAGCAAGAGAAGCTTCATCTATATTTACAGGTGCTCCCCATTGCTTGCATTACAGCGTAAGCTCTGCCTCCTGTCAGATCTGCGGCAGCATTAGATTCTCACAGGAGCGCGAACCCATAGGAGTGTAAACTGCGCATGCGAGGGATCTAGGTTGTGCTTCTTATGCAAATCTAATGTCTAATGATCTGAGGTGGAGCTGAGGTGGTGATGCTAGCACTGGGGAGTGGCTGCAAATACAGATGATCATTAGCAGAGAGGTTTGACTGCACAATAAATGTAATGTGCTTGAGCCATCCCGAAACCATCCCCCTGCTCGCCCCTCACCCCCATCCGTGGAAAAATTACCTTCCCTGAAATCAGTCCCTGGTACCAAAAAGGTTGGGGACCGCTGCCTTATGGCATTTGAGATTGCAACTCCTCACGTAGAGACACAACTCAAAGGCATAAACTATTGGAAGCAGCTGATGTCAACTGTAGAGCAACTCCTCAATTTTACAGATGGGGGTGATGAGACTTAGTCAGGTTCCAGGCTGCAGGGCCTCTCAGAGGCAGAGGTTGCTGGAACCTGGCTTCCCTGGCTCTGGGTCACGCTTTCCCTCCCGGACACCAGGCAGCCATGGGGCTCCTGAGAAAGGTGAGTTCCCCTGGTGCCTCAGTCCTTCAGACTTCTAATCTACTGGGCCTGCGCTGTTTTCACTCACAATGTCTCTGACACCCAATGTGTGGGCTTTTTCCTCACACCAACCAGTTCTCCAACTCTCCGGATACCAACTGGGTGTCCTACAATTTAATTCAATTCTGACACTATCTACCTGACCCAGCATTAGATCTCACAAGTTAAGGGCTCAGTCCCCAAGACTGCCCCCACCTCAGATGCCAGTCCCAAGTCCCAGGTTGTCACCTGTACTTCTGATCTACCAGCTACAAATTCAAGGGTTCCCACAACCCTCTTCTCATGTTTGATAATTTGATAAAATGACTTACAGAACTCAGGAAGGCACTTTACTATTACTG
Organism: Daubentonia madagascariensis; assembly: GCA_023783475.1. NCBI lineage: Eukaryota > Metazoa > Chordata > Mammalia > Primates > Daubentoniidae > Daubentonia > Daubentonia madagascariensis. Next base: position 939,317 of record JAKFHU010002505.1, on the reverse strand, counting down.
GCTTAATAAAAGAGATACGACTTAGGAGGGGCCAAGTGGAAGACATGCCTAGGACAAAGTATGGGGAAGGGGTGGTATGGAGCTTCCATACCCTCTCCTAGGTAGTCATGATTGGTTAAATCATTGGCCCCTGGTGATTCATTCGATTTCTAGTCCTTCTCTCCTCCCAGAGGTCATAAGAGGGCAGGGGCTGAAAATTCTAATCCTCTAATTATGCCTAATCATGCCTTGGTCTTCTGGTAACCAGTCCCCAACCTGAAGCTATCTAGGAGCCCCCTCATTAGCATTTGGAGATTCCAAGGGTTTTATGCACTGTGTCCCAGGAACCAGGGACAAAGACAAAATACTGTATATATATTTATCACTGCAGCAGCTTACAGAAATGCAGAATCTTAGGCCCTACCCTAGACCTACTAAACCTGAACCTGCATTTGAACAAAATCCCAGGAAAAGTATATCACACTGAAGTTTGAACAGCACTGTCCAGATTCACAAACTCTAGCTGCACATTAGAATCATGTACATTTTTAAAATGCTGATATCTGGACCCATGCCCAGAGATGTTCAATTAATTGGTTTGAGGAGGGACCAGGGCATGGGTCTTATCTCCACTTTCCAGGTGATTCCTGTGCAGCCAGGTTAAGAAGTATTGCTCTAATGTATTTAACCTATAACTCACCCTGACATAACTTTGCAGGAACACATTTGGGCCAAAATCTATTTGCAAGCAAATATTCCAGTTCCTTTGCACCCAGTTGAAATTCAGAGCCTGCAACCCATTGGCAAAAGTGTCTGTCATTCTTTCTTCTCTTCCAGAATCATCACCTACCTTTACTGGCAGATCACAGAGGGAAGGAAGATTATGATCCGGCTGCTCCATGAACAGATCATTAATGTAAGTCCCATTGGACCCTTCTGTTATCCTCCCTGCTCTTTCTAATACTTCAGAGGGAAATTTCTAAACATATTCCAAAATAGAACAGTACAGGAGCACAGGCATATCCTCGATACCCAGCCCTAACAACCATTAGCATTTGCATACTCTCATTTCATCTAAATGATCTCTTCCCTGCAAATCTCTGGGTTATTTTAAACCAAATCTTATGCTTTATATATTTTTAAAATCTGTTAAAACTTTTATATACACCTCTGTGAGATAAAGATATTTTAAAAACATAACCACAGGCTGGGCATAGTGGCTCACGCCTGTAATCCTAGCACTTTGGAAAGCCAAGGCGGGAGGATCGCTTGAGACCAGGAGTTTAAGACCAGCCTGAGCAAGAGCCCGTCTCTACAAAAAAAATAGAAAAATCAGCTGGCACATGACTGTAGTCCCAGCTACGAGGGAGGCTGAGGCAGGAGGATTGCTTGAACCCAGGAGTTTGAGGTTGCAGTGAGCTATCGTGACAGCACTATACTCCAGCATGGGCAACAGAGTGAGATCCTGTCTCAAACAAACAAAAAAAACAACCACAATATCATCATCACACCTGAAAAAAACTTTATAATTCACTATCATCTAATATCCAGTCAATGTTCAAATTTCCCCAATTGTGCCATTAAGTTTCTTTTTACAGTACAGTTGTTCAAATCAGAATCTGGAAAAGGGTCACATGTTGCATTTGATTGATATGCCTAATTTTCTTTTAATCTACAACCATTCACCACCCCCACTTTCTCTTGCCTTTTTATTGTTGAAGAATACAGGTCATTTGTTTTATATTTCCCATATTCTGCATATATCTGATTTGCAACCCTGCAGTGTTGTTTAGTATGTTTCTTATTTTTTCTTTTTATTTCCTGTAAACTTGTGATGAGATCTAGAGACCTGATTATATCCAGATCCGATTTTGTAGGCAGAGTACCTCATAGGTGATGCTGTGCCCATCGATGGCATTGCCTTGAGACAGATAATGTCTGATTGTTTCTTTTTCTGTGATGTTAACAGTGATCAGTGGGTCCAAGCTTTCTTAGCCTGATCCATCCATCTTAAGGCTCTCATCAGCCTTCCCCCTAATGAATTTAGCAGCCTTTGATTCATAATGCCTAGAAGATCCATTTATTTCATTAGGAATTACAACATAGAGATAGTCTAATTCTACAATTCCTTCTGCTTTCATTAGCAAGGATTCTTCTATAAAAAAAGAATTTTTGCTTATTAAGTGTTTGATTGCCTTGAAATGTAATTCATAGGGGAGAGGCAGGGTAAGTGCATGATCCTTTACCTTTATTTACCAGTTTTAAAAATTATGAGTCAGTGCCCTAGTGTATTAGTTTGCTAGGGCTGCCCTAACAAATTACCACAGCTTTGGTGGCTTAGAGCAACAGAAATGAATTATCTCACAGTTGTGGAGGCCAAAATCAAGGTTTTAGCAGGGTTGGTTCCTTCTAAGGCTCTGAGGGAGAATCTGCCGCTGGTCACTGCTGGCAACCTCTGATGTTTCTAGGCTTGGCATTTCATAACTCCAGTCTCTGCCTCCATCTTCACAAGGCCTTTTTGTCTGTGTCTATTTCTCCTTCTCTTCTCCTTTCTTCTGACGACTTGTCATTGGATTTAGGGTCTGCCCTAATCCAGGATGATCTCATCCCGAGATCCTTAATTTAATTATTTCTGCAAAGACCCTATTCCCAAGTAAGGCCATAATCACAGGTCCTGGGGTTCAGACTTAGGCATATCCTTTTAAAAGGAGGACACTATTTAACTCACTATACCTAGCAACCTCCAAATATGACCAATGAATATTTTTAAATTATCACTGAATGATAAATGAATTCATGGTTTAAATATATTTTGATATCTTTTAATTACAGTATTTTTAAAAAATGCTCAAATAGTATCAGCCTTTGCTAGTAGAAACCCTGGGTTCTTTTCACATAGCCCCAGAAGTCTTTTATAGCTTCCTTGCTCCCTGGAAGGACAAGATGTTCTAGGCTTATCTTTGTTCATTTCCTGTCCCAGAACGGGAATCAGCCATTTCTTCAAGGAGTCCTGGTGAGTGGTATTTAGAGACCACAGTCTGGGCACAGGGATGCTCAGTGCTACTGGGCTGGTTCCCTTTTCTTCTAAATACTAGCATAATTGTGACATGAAAGCTTGTGTCTAAGAGCATGGGAAAGAAACAGAACTCCCCAGTGTTGTATCTGCTTGAATCGTTGGGGTTTTAAATAATTTGAGTTGATTCTTTTGGAATGTAAAGAAAGGGCATAGATTAGTTATGCTTTTTACCCTCTTTGTCTCCAGAAATATCACCAATGTTTCTGATGCAGAGCTCTGAATGGTTTGGGAAAGTCTTATGAAGATCTCAGTGCAAGAGGGCTTTGATTCTAAAGCCTTGAGTTTTAAGGGTCAACTGGGGAGATATTTGGATGGCATGATTTGAAGGCACCACAAACATCACCATAGGCCTGCCTGCTTGTGAGTTTTGCCCAGACTATGGACCACAAAGGCAGGGACATTATCTCTAAAAGGACCCAGATAAGGAGGCTGGGAATAGGTTCTGAAATAATCCTTCTCAGTGTATGATCACTTACATCAAAAACACCTGGATTCTTGTTAAAAATGAAAATTCTTGCTACTTCCTTCTCCCAACCAATAACAGCAACAGATAACATTTGTTGTGTACTTATATGATGCTTGGCCTTGTGCTAACGGACAAACAAAAATTCCTATTTAATTTTAACTACTCTGTCCAGGGCACATACATTTGTTTAAACTCCCATTTTAAAATGAAGGAAACTGAGGCTTACCCAGTGAAGTGATTTGCCCTAAGTCACAGGACCAGTAAATGGTGGGATTTGAAACCAGGCAACTCCAAAGTTTGTGTTTTTAACTACGATGCAGTTTAGCCTCTGAATAAAAATCTATTGGGTAAGGCCTAGGAGTTTGCCGTTTTGCACACTCTCTAGGTAATTCTAATTCACACTGGAATGTGAAAACAGCTGCTACAGACCAGAGATTTCCATACAAGCTGGCCACGTCCAAGGCAGCTCAGGGACTTGTTTAAAACACCAATTCCCAAAGACAGCTCTTCCTTATAGAAGAATTCCAATTAATATGCGTAGAAGGAACGAGGGAAATAGAAAATCATCTTGATGCAGACACCGCAGTAATAATTGCTACAATCAAGATCCACTGGTGGATGCTAGAATTAGTGGGTAAAAGTTGAAGGAGAAACAGAGGCATGGAAATGGGTCTGCCACAGTCGACCTAGATGGGACACACAACCAAAGGGGCTTGCTTGACCACCTCTACACACAGGTGGAATGTTCTGCTCTCTTATCTGCACCAGGGGTTCACAGGAAAGTGATTACAACCTCCTGGATGAAGGCACGCCCCTTCCTTGCCCAATTTGGAATTATTGATTTCTATCAACACAGATAACTTTGACAAATGAAACACCCTTGGTGTCTGTAGGGGCAGAGCTCTGAACTTTGGCATTCTCAGCGGGAGGATGGGACAGACCCAGGCAATACTAGGTTCACAGAACAGGCTTCTGGGGCAGGGAGCGTGCCAGGGAGGGGATACTGAAAACCATTTGTCCTGGGCGTTCAGACAGTGGCATGTCAGTTGTTGCTTCTGGCAGCAGGCTAGAGGCGACTGCTCCAGCTTTCTAGGGGAATTGCTTTAGAGGAGAATATTATAATGCAGAAGGCATATAGTGGGGGCGGGGGGATAATTTGGCTTTCCTGTGAAATAATTCTTTCCTTTCATCAAGAGAAAAGATGAGAGCAATTTCCATCCAACTTCTGGGACCTTACCTGCCTGAAAATCAGCCTTCTTGCCATCAGTTGCTTCTCAACCATCATTCATCCATGTGTTTGTTTTCCTTCTCGGCAGGAGGGCAAAGACAAAATGTTCCTGATAGAAAAGTTGATCAAGCTTCAGGACACAGAGAAGAGAGCGAACCCCAGCTCTCTCGTACTGGAGAGGAGAGAAGGGGAGGTGAGGCTGGAGACCGCCTTGGGAACCCCCCGGGACACAGACTTGCCTCCTTGTAAAAGTGCATCAGGGAACTGGAAACCAAGCTCTTGGGATCACAGGAGGGCCCTTTAACTTCTATGCTTAAACATTTCTGTGTTTTTTATTTAAAAAATAATATTCATTCATTCAACACTTTCCGTGCCTGGACTTATTCTAGGTGCTGGGGTTATGGTGAGCAAAATAAAGCCCTAGCCCTCACGAAGCTTGCTGCTTGTTTTATAGAACCCAGTGATACTGATGTAGACCCCATTGAGATGAAAAGTGCCCTGAAGCCTCATCCCACTATTCATACTTTAGTGTATATTCTTTCAGATCTTTTTCTGTAGGCATCTGCAAACATACCTGCATCTACTAATACTTTAATTTACTTATTTATTACAAGAGTGGGGCTATGTTATATGCATAGTATCATAAAGTTTTCCCTCCACTTTAATATCACATCTCAGACATTGTTTCATTTTGTACATATTTGGACACTTGGGTTGTTTCCAGGTTTTTTAAATACTAAAAACCATATGTCATAAAACATTTTTGTTATAATTATTTTATGTATTTCTGCCACAAGGCATGTACATTATAATGTTAATAGATATTTCTGTATCACTCTTTTAAAGAGATTTTACCAATTTCATTCCTACTAAGAGGGTATAAAGATGCCTGAAACCCGGCTCTAATTCCAAAGCCCTTGCTGGCTTCTTTGGTGTCCTGGAAAATATTGGTAAATGGTAAACCCACCTTAATTCAAATGCCACTCCTTTTGGAAGTTGTGATCTTGACAGAAGAGACTGCCATGTAATTTACTATCTGTGCAAATTAACACTGTCAGCCCGATTTAGGTAAGGGATCTGGAGGCCCAACGCTAAATCCTCTGAGGGCAGAGTCCTGTCTGTACCTGTCACCCTGGGTCCTAATATATTACCTGGTATATTGTAAATTCTCAGTAAATATCTGTGGAATGAATGAATGAATGAATTACTGTCCCTAAAAAGCAAAACATGATTGATATTTCTATGGCTGATGCTTGGTCTTAATCTGTCACCCCTTAATTCTAAAATGGTGGGGGGCTCACAAATGATGCCAACTATGCAACAAGACCTGGAATTGACATTCTTTCTCAGTGATGTGGCTGCCTGTTTTCTTCTCTTTCAGCAACAAGGCCCTTTGCATTTGGGGGAACATGCTGCTGCCCCTGGTGAGTAACCCAACTGGCACAGAAGAAGACGCTAATTTGTCCAGGCGATATATCCCCAGATGGAGGGACAGGATTGCTTGTGTATCCATTGCTCTTTCAGCTGCACACCCAACCCAAACTGGCTTAAGCAAAAATCCAAGAATGATTCTTGCTTTAGGCCTGGCCCAAAGCTGGAGCTCACAATGTCACCAGAACCTGGTTTCTTTCCGTTTGGTTCTTATCTATCATCTCAGTTCCCTTTGCAAATAGGCTCTTCCTAACAATTGCAAGACAGCTTTCTCAACTTCTTATATCTTCCCAGATTCAATCTAGTGGGAAAGAGTGGGGGACTCAGAATTCTCACAGTGTTTCATGGGATCTGATTGGATGATGTACCCATCCTTGAGCCAATTGCTATGCCTATGAAAATGTGGCAATTCCCTTGGTCAGATCTGAGTCACATACCTCATCGGTAGATACAGTGGTGCAGCCATAAAGACCATGCAGGGACTGGGAGCAGAGAAGGGTGGCTTCCCAAAGAACATCTAGGGCCTATGGCACCAAGGAAGAGTGAATGCTGGGCAGGAAACAAAGAAACAAACCCATTCATCTTTTGGGATAGCATTTACTGATGACATCCAGCGATGAGAGTTCAAGGGAGAGGGTTACAGAAACTAAAAAGGACGAGGCAAGGAAGGCATGAGAAGATGTGGGATCTTGAAGGCCAATTTGGTCTTTCTCTTGTAGAGATGGGGCAGGGTATATCTGCATTAACTTCTCTTTCCTGTGTCAAACACAGACCTTCGATTTAGGCAATCAGTTCAAGAAGATAATCCAAGGGCTTGATGACTACTGTGGTAGCCAGGCACCAATCACATAAGGGAAGAAGATGAAAATGGAACAGCTTCTTCCATGACACCTTCCATGGGCCTCTTGGAGCTTCCCGGAAGGGGAATCTAAGCCTTTAGCCAGGAGTGGAAACTGACTACAATGTAAATATCAAAGTAAAATTGGGCATTCCCTGCTATTTTTTTAAACACCTGGATTGCTAATTTTTTAAGACAAAATACTTGAGGTTTTCCAATAAAGACTGTTGTCATATTGAAACTAGCCCACAAAAACCTGGGAAGAGATAACTTGGGAATGATGTATTTTATCTTCAAGAAACGTGTGTATGAATGACTGGTCCGTGGGAATCTCCCTTCCCAGATCTCCCAGACCTGGCAAAGGTTCAAAACTGGTGCTAAGAAAAGTGGTCCAGGCTGAATAAACATGTGATCTTCAAGTAGGGGTGTGAAGCTTCTGAGTTGTGGAGCCTGCATTTGTTCATGACTTTGAGCTAAAAACATCCCCATGTCTCCCAAAGGTGAAGTACAGCCAGAGGTCTTGTCCCTGGAACTTTCTTGCATATTGAGTATACAAGTATCTGGAGTTGGACTGGAGGGATGGAGGGGGTTCTCCCTTATGAGGTTTTTGTTTTGTTTTGTTTTGTTTGAGACAAGGTCTCACTCTGCTGCCCTGGTTGGAGTGCAGTGGAGTCATCACAGCTCACTGCAACCTCAGACTCCTGGGCTGAAACGATCCTCCTGCCTCAGCCTCATGAGTAGCTGGGACTTCACACATGTGCCACCATGCCCAGCTAATTTTTAAATTTTTTGTAGAGATTGGGGTCTCACCACATTGTCCAGGCCGGTCTCAAACTCCAGGCCTCAAGAGATTCTCCTGCCTCAGGCTCCCAAAGTGCTGGGATTATAGGCTTGAGCCACTGTACCCGGCCCCCTGTGAGGTTTTATACATGACCAAAGTCTTATGTCGAGGGCACAATGGCTCCTGTCTATAATCTCAGAACTTTAGGAGGCAGAGGCAGGAGGATCGCTTGAGGCCAGGGCTTTAAGACCAGCCTGGGCAACATGGTGAGACCCCATCTCTACAAAAAATTTTTTAAAAAAATTAGCAGGGGGTGGTGGTACGCACTTGTAGTCCCAGCTACTTAGGAGGCTGAGGCAGGAGGATTGTGCCACTGCACTCCAGCTTGGGTGACAGAGCGAGACCGTCTCTGAAAACAAACAAAAAAAGTCTTATTTGAACCAAACATGAAAGCAGTGGTGATGTATGGAATATGTGTGTGTGTGCATATGTAATGAAGTGTGTGTATAATTTTTTTGAAGATTTGCCAAATGATTTACAAGGCATATTACTGTTATTAAAACTGAAGGGCCCTGCAGAAGGGTGCAAATTACTCAGGGGAGAGGAGTCTCCTTTTAAGTAATCACTATCCTGAAATCTAGTTGGAACTGAATTTAGAAAGCATTTAAGCAACATTTGAAACACAAGCGCCCCCCCAGTGCTCAGTGACTTGCATTTTCTTTCACTTTATTTATTCATTAATTCTCTTCATTAACTGAGTTAATTTCTTTTGGTATTATCTTTGGTAGTTGTTGCTAGTAGATTCATTCATTCATTCATTCATTCAATAAGTATGGGTCAAGTGGTGGTGAAAAGATGGTGAACTGTCTAGCAGATTAATCTAGACATGAACTTAATACTCAAACAATAATGAATTATGGTTGTGATAGGTGTTCCAAAGGGGAAGCACAGGGGATTATGGGAGACTTGTCTGTGGGGTCAGTGAAGGCAGCCCATGGAATGATGTTTGAAGTCATTTCTTCCCCCTTTGGGTCATCTTAATGCTGTCTGTGCGGCTTTGGCTTCTGCACTGAAATGTGCGCTCCCTCTGAAAGTGTCACTTCTGCTTGCTTACCGGATGCTAAGTGCTTCCATATGGAATGCTTCTCCATCCACCTCCATCCTCACTCACTCAGGCAGCCCTGCTTCCCTGGAGTGTAACACAGAGAAGATCTGGTCTGTAGGTCTCATGCACACATTTAGATGTGAGAAGGATGCTTTTAACACTGTCCTTGAGGTAGGGGATATATTATTGATAGTTTTCTAGGGCTGCCATAACAAAACACCACAGACTAGGTGGCTTAAACAAAAAAAATTTATTAATATTTTCTAAGTCCAAAATCAAAGTGTTGGCAGAGTTGGTTTCATTCTGAGGCCCCTCTCCTTGGCTTGCAGATGGCCACCTTCTCACTGTGTGTTCACGTGGTGTTTCTTTGTGTCCAAATTTCCTCTTGTTGTAAGGACACTAGTCAGATTGGATTAGGACCCACCCTAAAGGCCTCATTTTAACTTAACCACCTGTTTAAAGGCCTTATTTTCAAATAGTTATATTCTGAGGTACTGGCAGTTAGGACTTCAACATGTGAATCTTGGGGGGCACAATTCAGTTCCTAACAGGGGTAGAAGCCTGTGGTTAGGCAGTGGGGTTCTCAACACTGGCTGCATTAAGAGTCACACGGGAACTGTTAACAGCAACCCAGCCAGGCCTCACTGTAGGCCAGCTAAGTCAGCATCTTTGAAGCAGAACCCAGATATCTGCACTTTTTCCTTAACGGTCCCCAAATGATTTTAGTGGGAAGCCAGGTTTGAGAACCACTAAGCTAGGATCTAGAGTAGTTCTTGCCAAACTTGCCTGACTGTAAGAGCTACCTGAAGCACTTATTAAACATGCAAATGGTGAACCCAGAATATTGTACCAGAATCTTCAGGGAACATTCCCTATTCTCCTCTTCCCACCCTTATTTTAATTAGCTCAAAATGATACAAGTAACCAACACTTTCCAGCAGTCACTTGCAAGCTGGAGAACCCCTGTAGTTTTAAGTATAAAAAAGGACAGCTTCTTTTGAATTTCTGCACGATCTGAGCCTTCAAATGGCTACACTGAATGGCCAGTTCATTTCTTATGAGGCAATGAGATGATTTTGTGTATCATTCAATTATAAAAGGAGTGACTAAAATAGCATAAGATTTGCATGTTTTTATAATCTTTGAATTGAGGACAAGTGGTAAGAATTGAGCTCATTAATAGGAATTATCTTTCAGAATGGTAGCACTTAACAATACCTCCCTAAATTCTCAAAATTGGAAATTTTTCATGATATTTATGGCTGATCAACTGTGAGAAAGACCCCGAAGAGGAGAGATCAGGTGTGGAGCAGAGGGGGCCTCTGCTTCGCTCAGGATTGCACCTGCATGGTAAGAGTAATGCTTTATACCTGTGAGTGTTGCTCCAACTGTCATCACCTGGGGATCTTGTTATAATGCAAATTTTAATTTGTGAGGATGGGGATGGGGCCTGAGAGTCTGCATTTCTCACAAGTGCTGTGGGTCTGAGCACCACACTGAGTAGTATGGTGTTAGAGCACTTCCACATTTTTGTCTTATTTTATAACAATAGTATTACACTGTTAATATGTTTTTAAAACACTTCCTCTTTTTTTCCCTCATTTTAACCTGATCACATTATCACTGTAAGATAATTAGGGCAAATATTATGATTACCAATTGACAGATGCTGAAAACTTAGGCACACACAGGTTAAGTGATTTGTCTAAGGTCTCAGAGCCAGATAGTGACAGAATTGAGGACTTCGAGTTTCCCAGAAGCCTGTTTTAGATGTGCTTCTCCAGCTCAGTGGTTCTGAGACTTGAATGCGTCAGAACCATCTGGACAGCTTTTTAAAACAGATCACTGGGCCCCAACCAGAGTTTCTGATTCAGAAGTTCTGGGGTGGGATTTGAGAATTTGCATTTCTGACAAGTACCCCATAATGCTGATGTTGAATACATGTCCAAAAAGACAGCATCCTTTAAGAACCACTGGGCATAGCTGATACCCAACCTCTGCTTAACACTTAGTGTTCTGATTGTTAGATTTTGGGCATAATTTAAAGTTTGGTAACAGAACAAATTAGGTCATTGTTCTTCAATATTTTTGATCAAAGAAGTCACATAACCTCGCCCTACTGTAACCATCTCTCCATGCTAACAAGGGCCTGAGTGATTGCTTGGACCACTTCATTAACCCCACACCCTTGTGCTCAAAGCTGGGGTTGACTGTCCTGTTGAAGCCCTGTCCCCACTTTAGGAAATGGTAGATGTAATTTTATTGAGAAATTTGTACCCAATAAAAATATGTCTTGGTCTAATTCTTGTTGAAACAGGATTGCAGACACCAATCTCCAAATAAGAAAATAAGTATTATATAATCAAGGAAGTAGTGGATTTCTTAAGTCTTTTGAGATATCTCTTTGTTATCTCTGTCTCTGGCATCCTGAAGCACAGAGGGGCAGTCCAATGAGCAGGAGAGGTTGTGATTTTAATTTGTGCTGACTTTCTCTTGGAAAGAATGCCATCGAGCATGACTTTAGCTGGCCTCTTGATGCTGCTCAATCCTCAGTCGTTTATCTACAGCCCTAAATTTTCATCTCACTCCAGGTCTATCTCTAGTTTCCTCAAGAAAGTTTCCACTTGAAGATTCCACAATTCACTCCTTCAACATTTACTGAGCATGAACTATGTGAGAGGCACTGTGACAGGTGCTGGGAATGATTAGGGTGTTTCTCACTGTTTGAGTCCTTGCCAGGCACAAGGATAAATGAGGGTTAAAAGTATGGGCTCTGGAATTAGATCACCTAAGTCCAAATTCTTATTCTATCACTGCTATGTAACTTTGGCCAACTGTGCTTGGGTTTCCTTTACTATAAAATGGGATTATAATGGTACTTACCTCATAGTGTTGTTGCAAAGACTAAATAGTGTACATGGAAAGCATCTGAAAGTGTCTAGTACATGGTAGGCAGTCAATAAATGTTAATTAATATTTTACATGCACTCTTTCATTTCATCACACACCCCCCCCCCCTTGAGCTGGTACAAATTCTATCCTGTTTTACAGATAAATTAAATAACTTGCCCAAGGTCATACAGCTAGTAAGTTGCTCATCAGGAATTCAGACTTGGCTTTCTCCGATCCCAAATCCTGTTTTTAACCCTATACTAAGCCTTCCAAGGAAGTACTTAATAACTATTAATAGTTATTAACATCTTATCTCATCATCCAAATTCTCCATTGTTCAAAGCCCAGACCACCTTAGCATAGGACCTAAATCCTTAATTTGGCTTGGCTACATCAGGGGCAAAATGAATTTGGGATGAAGGTCAAGGGACAAAGAACTCCTGGCTGTCTAGAGGTCTTCACACAACAGAAAGGATGTTAACTCAACACTGCCCCCAAGAGAAATCCTTCCGTGTCAGTTGCCTGTGCACTCTCAGAAGGTACCTCAGGGCTGAGTTCAATCTACAGATGTGTGTCTTCTTTGGTCACTTTTTCTTCTGCCTTTGCACTCTAGTCATAATGTGGCATGGAAGTACATGCAGTTTAGACATTTGTTCCGTTCATTGAACAAATCTTTGTTTTTAATTTTAAAATTAAAGAATTTCTTTGTGAATGTTGATTGAAAACATGCCAAGCCCATCTATCATGTCCCTGCCAACACTAACTGTCGAAAAAAATCAGTTTGCTTCTCACTGCCACCTAGCCGTGTGGACTGGTAGCCTTCCAAAACTCTCACTGCCTGGCCCCTGCAAGTGTGAGGCTGGTGACCCATTGGAGGGATGCAGGAAGGAAGCCATGAAAGTGTGGCTGGGATAAAGGACAGATATGGTAAGTTTGAAGGGTAACTGAGGAACAGACAGCTTAGTCATTTTTAAAAACTTCAACGTTAATTGGCTACTTAGTTCAATATAAACCTAGTGAAGTGTTCAGTGGGTAGCAGCAGATTAACTGTACTGGTGAATGTTAAGACATGGCCTGGCGAACCTGGTATCGGACTATCTTGTAGCACGACCTGAGCCTTGGTGACTTTTACTCAGTAAAGAATGTTACCTCCATAAAAAGAATTGTTAGCTTCGATAAAATTTTTCAACGCTTATAAGTATTGGCCTTTAACACTATACAGTTCTTCATTGTAAACAGACATTTGCATATCTGTGTCAGTCTTTGACAATCTTTCCGGTTTTTGGTATTCCTTCACTTAACATGAGGATTCCTTATTCTTGAATTGTCATTACCTAATATTCTTGGAATTTTTCATTAAGTTCTAATAATCCTGTGACAAGTTCAATACTGCCATGGTGCTTTTGCACTGGTTTTTAAGTTATTTCGTAAATAATTCCTCAGATTGGTTTCAAGACTTCCCTACCATTTTGGTTGCTGCACATTGAATTCTCACTGGATTACACACAGCAGCTTCCCCAAATTCCTTATGCCTCAGGATATGATGCTTGGGACACAGTTTTCCTCTAGTGATCCTTTTAATGATTTTATTAGTATGCCCTCAAGTTTGACATCTACAGTATGTTATTAACATAGCTGAATACAAATATTTGAAATACTTAAGTGTGGCAAGTTTTAAAATGTCAACTCTTGAGTTATCATGCATGTCTCATGCATTTACATCCGCATCCCCAAACTGCACAACTCAATCTGTGCTTATCCTCACTGGGTCCCTGTGTATGCTTCAGGTAGGTCAGGGCAGGAGCTGTTGTGCCTTTTTTCTGACCCAGATTTTCAAGAGCAACAGTGTTGAACTTAGGCAGGTATTCCATGGAGCATGGTGGCAACACTGGGTTTTGCTTTGGTTCAGGTAAAAATGAACTATTGCTTGTATGAGCCACCTGATCCCCCAGGGCCTGGGCTAGCACAAAGGGTATTTTGATATCCCTGCATGGGGCCACTGGCAGTTTCTGAACCTGTGTTTCCTCCCCTGGGTAAAAGTCTAGAAGTGAGGTGCGCAGTCCTCCAACATGCTGTCAGTGATGTAGCTGGAACCAAGATGGGATTCGTAGTAACTTTTTTCATCAAAGGTGTTAACAGTCCAACCAACAACCTGGATTCCTTTAGCTGACCACTTCTTCAAGTAGTCCCTGGAGAAAGAAGAAAAACCAATCCTGTTAGAATAATGACCAGCTGTCCCAGGAATCTAAAATAGTCACTAAGTATGGTGTTCATTGTGTACTAACAGTGCCCAGATAGAGCCTCCTAACTGCCCTCTGCACTGCAATCAGAGAGAGTGTTCAAACCCAGCATGCTGTGAACCTCCTCCACAATGTTCCAGCTTAAAGCACTTCAATAGCTTGCTAATGACACCCTCTGCCCCCAGATGTCCTTGCACAGCCACTCAAGGTGTGCCTGGCTTGGCCCCTGTCTCTTTAGCCTCATCTCATACTACACTCCCCCTTTCTTTTCTGTGCTGCAGAATATTAACTTTCTTTCAGTTTCTTGCAAGAACCATGCTCCTTCCTGCCACACATTTTTGCATGTGTCTTTCCCTTTGACCTGGATCACCCCCAGCACCTACTCACCCTCAGATCCTAGCTTAATTGTCACTTCCTTGGGGATGCTTTTCCTGGCTACCCAGACCAGGTCAGATTACACAGGCTACACACACCGTTCTCTCCTACATGGCATGTATCTTAGATATCTTAGTTGTAATTTTACATTTATTGGATTTTTATTTGATTAGTATCTCTCTCTCGTACTTGGCTGTAAACTCCATGAGGGCAGAGACCATGGCTTTGTTTCTTCACCACTGCATCTTCAGCTTCTTAATATGGTACCCTGCAATACTATGGGCACTCACCAAATACTTGTTGAATTAAACACATGTGTGTCTAAAATAATATGAAACTTACAACTCTAATCTGCTGAAATATACAGCTATAAAATTGCCATAAAAAAGATTCAGAGATTGCTAGCAGGTTAGGAAATGGAAAGTTTCTTGGAAGAGATGGGGCAGAGCCTATAATGTACAGGAAAGCAGGAGGAAAGATGGTAGGGGTGAGGTTGGTGCCCACAGATGTCTTCACTATGGCTCTGCCCAAGATTCCGTGCTGGTTTTCAAAAGGAGCCAATCACAAGAAATAAAATCCTTTTCTCCCCACAGTTTGGCAGATTTTTTTTTTTTAAATGCACTAAAAACCCAAGAATATCTGACCAATCTGGTTTGGAAACAGTGAAATATGCCTGAACTTTTCCCACCTAAGAAACCAGTGCCATTCCAATTTAGAGGCACGGTAAGCTTTGCAGGTCAGAACCAATCCTGGCTGTCCACTCTGTTATTCCATCCTCTCCAAGAGGAACATTCAGGAACTGTGTCAGGAGAAAACAAAAAACCTTCCAACTTACGGGGATACAAAATCCTTTTGCATGAGGAAAGCTGAAATTCCACAAAGGTACCACAAGATATTATGCATGCTCCAATCGAGCATAATGTCCATTATCACAAACATGGAGTGTTTCCAGAAAGTATCAAAGCGTGGTTTCCCATCTCCTGTATGGCTAAGGCTCCAAGGTCTGTGAGTCAAAGCTGTTATTACATTCTGATCTGTCTGTCTCATCTGAAAAGGAATTTTGGGAAGTATAATAATTATCATATCTTAAGTCTAATACTATTCATTAGTTTAGATTTAGCCAATGTACTCAATCAGATGAGGTGGTCATAGTTAGTACCTGCTCCAATCTCTACTAAATAAGTCCTCTATTGTAAACTCTTTGAGAAAATAACGTGATGAATGTAAAGCATTTACTATGCAGTATAAAAGAGAATACTTTTTTCCACAATCCTAAAAGAACTTCAATCCTATCTTTAATATGAGAAAATTACAATCTCAGGGTCAAACCCTTTGAATGCCATAAGAATAAACTTTTCATTGGATAGTGATTTAAATTCTGAACAGGTATAATTAATTAGAATTCAGTGAGGATGGAACCATGAACTTTTCAAGAAGGGCTGGGTAGCTTTGATCCTTTCCAGAGGAAAAGGCTAAAAGAGTTGTGGGGATGGGGAGATGAGGCAAGAGAGAAAGGGAGAGTCCCTTCCCTCTCATGTGAGAGAAGGGACCATGAAGAGAAACTGAGAAGAGGGCAAAGGAGAAATGGAGAGATGTGGATGGAGTTCCTTTAGTCTGGGCTCTCCCCACTCTTCTGGAGAAAGTCTCATACATTTTAAAGGCCTCTGTGGTCAAGAAAGTTTGGGAAACACTGTTCCAAATGTCTGAAAGTCCCATGACCCTAATCTCAATGATAGCTTCTATCTGAATAGGCTCTACTCTCACTGTAAAAATTTTAAATGTATGCTCTGTTGGTCACTGTTGAAGAGTGCTATAGAACCAACTCAATATTTTGGAAACTGGCCAGGCACAGTGGCTCATTCCTGTAATCCTAGACTGTGGGAGGCCGAGGCAGGAGGATTGCTTGCTTGAGCTCAGGAGTTCAAGACCAGCCTGACCAAGAGTGAGACCCCATCTCTACTAAAAATAGAAAAAATTAGCCAGGCGTCATGGTGCGCGCCTGTAGTCTCAGCTACTTGGGAGGCTGAGGCAGAAGAATCACTTGAGCCCAGGAGTTGGAGGTTTCAGTGAGCTATGATGACACCATTGTACTCTACCCAGGGCAACAGAGTAAGACTCTGTCTCAAAAAAAAAAAAAAGAAAAATTGGAAACTGGTAAATAAAGAGAAAGATTAAACATGTATTCTTCCTATTGCGTAACTAAATAATAGACGAGAAGTTTCTTTTTATAGTTGTATTCTAGCTAATACAAGAAGAAGAAATAATACAATTAAAATATCAACTTTTTGCAACCCCCTAGTAAATTCAGGTTGGCCACTGAACATCAATAGCAGCTAACAACAAGAACAAAGAGTTAACCAGATGTTATCTATCTCCTGGTGAAAAAACACCCTCACCTACAAAATTATCTTGCCAAGAATAATCAACCCTAACCCGATTAAGCCAAGCCTCCAGCTTTACAAAACAAATAATCTGGTTTCTTTAGTAAATACAACACAAGAAGAAAGAGAGAGAGAGAACTTACAGGTTTTAAGACTTAAAATTGTAACATGCAGATCTTATTTGGGTCCTAATTCCAATGAGCAATTTGTAAAAAACAAAAAAACATTCATGACATTTCTGAGACAAGCGAAAATTTATACACTGGGTATTTGTTAATAGTTTTTAGATAGGACAATGGCATTGTGGCTATGTTTTTAAAAAGGCATCACTTTTAAAGATATTTAATGCAATTTTTATGGATTGAATGATAGGATTTGCTTTAAAATAAAACTATGGGGTATCAGTGGGGGTATTGATGAGATGAGCCAGATCACGGTTAAAGGGGGGTTCATTGTACTACCCTATTTTTATGCATATTTTAAATTCACCATAATTAAGGGCTGTTTCTTTTTTAAAGGTATGTGCTGCTGTTACTTAGTAAGAAACTGGACTACGTAACTCTTTTCTGTTCTGAGAATTTTACCAAAATAATCTGAATGAGCTATAAACAACATAAAAGAAGGGGACTAAAAAGGAATCACGGCATTTTAAAATGGGGACTGAGTACATTCTCCTTCTGGAATTTCTCTTGTTAATTTAAGAGAGGAGCCTCTTAACTGTTACCTTGATTCAGTTCAGTTTAACAGGCATCTATCTTATGCTTATGTGGCCCTGCTATTATCTCCCCCAGCTAACCTAATAATAAGTACAAGAAAAAAATCTTGAATATTACCTTATAGATAACTTCCGGCAAAAAAGAGCAGACTATACTATTATTGTATAGTTGTGGAAATTCCATATACATTTTCTTTAGAGCATCAGTAGCCTGTAAAACAGAGAGATTCACATATTTAAAATCTATTTAAATGTGATAGTCCTAGCCGTAAACTATTATATATTAAGTACAACCCTATGGAATAAAACAGAAGTTTACTAATGGGAATGATGAAAGTATTGACAGACTCTATTATCCATTGGGTTACATTTTAAACTCATGTCAGCAGCAAACAAGGAAGAAGCTAGGGTACTGCTGCTTGGCTATTGTGTTGAGAGGCTCACCCCTTTTGTCATACTTTAGGAAAGTATGGCAGGCTATAGCAAAATTTTCAAATCCTTTCTTTGTATCCTAATGTAGCCACTATGTAAAGTCCTTTTATACCCATAACTCTATTACCCTTCGCCTCTCCTAGATGAATCATGAGCCAACCAGCCTGGGAACCACAGAGGGTAGATTTCCTCAGTCCAGGGGGCTGAGAGGACACATTATCCATCATCAACAAGGAGGGAGAAGCAATAGGATGAGGCGGGGAACTGGGAAGAGTTGGAAGTCTGCTAATTCTTCCCAAGATGAACAGAAGTTTCTTTTTGTAGCAGTCCAGGTAATAAATGAAGAGGACATTTAGATACTGACATTTTTTAACCCCTAGTGAATTGACACCAATAGCAGCTAACAACAACAAAAAAGGCACCTGACATTATTTGGAATGCAATGCTGCTGTGTCTTAATTCTTGAAATACTGATTTTTGGAATGTCACACACATCCATAACCAAATATAAGCTACAAAATTCATTCTCCCCCCCAAATAAAAACAGAACATAGAAATTATTCATGTCATGCCTCCTCTTCACTAATGTAACTAAGTGAGAGCTACAGAACTAAAGATGTTTTCTTGCTATTTGAACTAACACATGAACTGCGTGTAACTCTTTGCCTACATTATTAATTTAATTCTCACAATGACCCTATTGTGGTAGTTTCTTTTATTTTTCTCATTTTGCCCATGAGGAAACGGAAGCTTATCAAGGTTAGGTTACCCTGTTGTAAGTGACAGAGCTCAGTCAAGGTCTGTTGGACTCCAAAGCCCATGATCTTGGCTACTGTGCTCTACTAGCTCCACTTTGTTACCAACAGTTCTCTTCTATACTACCATCTTGGTGACTTAGATCACTATGTTCTATCCAGTCTTGGTGGAACACCTGTGAGCACCCACCCAGAAAATTCAAATAGCTGGATGTTTTAAAAAAATTTTTTTTTCTTTTTTTTTCTTATTCTAAGAGAATAAGCATGAAAGTCAGTACACCGTGGGTGAAATGTAGGACCTATCGGGGTTCCCAAATGTGGGCTGCATCAACAAAACCTGAGGTGTTCATTAAAAATACATGTTCCTCAATCCAACCCTAGATATTTTCAGAATCTCTTCTCTAGGTGTGGCCCAGGAATTTGTATTTTGAAATAGGTATTCCAGGTGATTCTGATGCAGACTGACTGGAAACCTAGACATATACAACTATCAGTTTACCAAAATAATAAATTAGTTACCATTCTCTTCTTTCTTCAAAAATGAGAGTTTACTGTAATAAAATTAGAACTTAGGCTCACATTTCAGGTTTTAGCAGCTGGTTCCAACTATATTCTGGGATTAATAAAAAAACCTGGCATCATCAGAATTCTTAATGAGTAGATGGCCATTACTGATTATAAATAGTGCTAGGGGAAAAATGCTCAAATTGCCCAAATGGGAAAAAAAGTATTTGTACTTGAAAAGCTGGTTGTAAGAGAACAAATGTAATCTGAACCATATTTTCCCATCTATTTCTATTGCAATAATATATTTTTATGAGTAAAAGTATACGTTATAAAGTTTAAGCAAAACTTTATTAATATCTAGGAATGTCATACATATCTGAAGAAATAAAGTAATTTTCTGGTAAATGAGTAACTACTAAAATCATTGAATATCAAAACTATACATAAGGGATAGAAATTATACAGAGGGATAAATCCACATAAAAGATATATATTCTGTTAGCTATTAGAAGCTTTAAATACAGTTCTCCGCTTTAAATGCAGCCCACAGTTGTATATCTAAGCCCCTTAACTTACGAGCCAGATGCAACTGGTCTTGTGTACAACTCCTGAATTTGTTTTTATGAGGTTACTTGAGTGGTCTGTCCCAGAAAGGCCTCTTTACTGGTTACTTAATATCTTTTGTAAATGCTTTATGCAAATAAAAGAAATTAGACTCTTTCATGTAGTGCTGGTTGTAGGATACTAGCTGTTGAAAGGTTCCATAAAAGGTTAAAAGGTTAAAAAGTTCCATAACTTACTGTTTCCTTAAAAGATGTACATTTTTGCATTGTATATTTCCATTAAGTACATTATAATTTATAAAAATAATTTTTAAAAAATAACAAAATATACAGTTAATTTTGGAA
The DNA here is from genome assembly GCA_023783475.1 of Daubentonia madagascariensis. NCBI lineage: Eukaryota > Metazoa > Chordata > Mammalia > Primates > Daubentoniidae > Daubentonia > Daubentonia madagascariensis. The sequence goes on along the minus strand of JAKFHU010002505.1, from coordinate 919,208 downwards.
ATGACTAGCAATTAAATAAGATGTCTTTTTAACAAAGTAAAATCCATGGTATAAGCTGTACCTTATTTGCATGGCCTTTGACATCAAAGAAGATTGTGAGGTTATGGTTTAGGCATTCTTCAACAGCTTCCCTCAGGGTAGGGATCTTTTCATCAGGGAAATCATTCCTATAAGAGAGAGAAAAGGAATAATACATTTTAGGAAAAAGAGATAAAAGTTCAGTGGAATAGACATTTTACAAATGCCTCCCAATCAAAAGGAAGGAGCAATTTCCCCAACTTCTTTTCTTCAACCATACCAAAGTCCAAGGATAATTTACTATAGGTACTTGAACCAAATTACAGATATTCTTTTTTTTCTTGATACATATATTTGTACATACTTATAGGGTACATGTGATATTTTGATACATGCATACAATGTGTAATGACCAAATCATGGTATTTAGGATGGATATCAATCACCTTGAACAATTATCATTTCTTTGTGTTGGGAACATTTTGAACCTTCTCTTCTAGCTATTTTGAAATATACAATATATAATATATGTTGTTAACTATAATTAACTATAGTTCTACTGTGTTAGAACTGATTCCTTCTATCTAACTGTATGTTTGTACCCATTAACCAACATCTTTTCATGCCCCCCATATCCTTCCCAACCTCTGGTAATTATCATTCTACTCTCTATCCCCATGAGATCAACGTTTTTACCTCCCACATATGAGTGAGAACATGGAATATTTGTCCTTCTGTGCCTGCCTTATTTCACTTAACATAACGACCTCCAGTTCCATCCATGTTGCTGCAAATGACAGGATTTCATTCTTTTTCATGGCTGAATAGTGTTCCATTGTGTATATATACCATATTTTCTTTCTCCATTCACCCACTGATGAATACTTAGGTTGATTCCATATCTTGGCTGTTGTGAATAGTGCTACAATAAACATGGGGGTGCAGGTATCCCTTTGATGCACTGATTTCTTTTCCTTTGAATAAATACCCAGTACTAGGATTGCTGGATTGTATAGTAGTTCTATTTTTAGTTTTTTGAGAAACTTCCATACTGTTTCCCATAATGGCTGTACTAATTTACATTCCCACCAACAGTGTACAAGAGTTCCCTTTTCTCTGCATCCTTGCCAGCATTTGTTATTTTTTGTTTTTTTGATAATAGCCATTCTCACTGGGTAAGACAATATCTCATTGTGGTTTTGATTTGTGTTTCCCTAATGATTAGTAATTTGAGCATTTTTTAATATACCTATTGGCCATTTGTATGTCTTCTTTTGAGAAATGTCTATTCAAATCCTTTGCCCACTCTTTAATGGCATTTTTTTTTTTTTGCTGTTGAGTTCCTTGCATATTCTGGATATTAGTCCTTTGTCAGTTGAACAGTTTGCAAATATTTCCTCCCATTCAACAGGTTGTCTGTTCACTCTGCTGACTGTTTCCTCTGCTGTGCAGAAGCTTTTTAGTTTAATATAGTCCCATTAGTCTATTTTTGTTTTTGTTGCCTGTGCTTTTGAGGTCTTAGCCATAAAATCTTTGCCTAGACCAATGTCCTGGAGTGTTTCCTCTATGTTTTCTTCCAGTAATTTTATAGTTTCAGGTCTTATGTTTAAGTTTTTAAAATCCATTTTGAGTTTATTTTTACATATGGTAAGAGACAGGGGTCTAGTTTAGATCTTCTGTATATGGATATCCAGTTTTCCCAGCACCATTTATTGAAGAGGGTATCCTTTTCCCAATGTATGTTCTTGGTGCATTTGTCAAAAATCAGTGGCTGTAAATACATGGATTTATTTCTTGGTTCTCTATTCTGTTCCATTGGTCTACGTATCTGTTTTTATACCAATACCACGCTGTTTTGGTTACTGTAGCTTTGTAGTATATTTGGAAGTCGGGTAGTGTGATGCGTCCATCTTTGTTCTTTTGCTCAGTATTGCTTTGGCTTTACTGTGGTTCCATATAAATTTTAGGATTGTTTTTTTCTATTTCTATGAAGAATGTCATTGGTATTTTGATAGAGATTGCACTGAGAATGTAGACTGCTTTGGGTAGGATGGTCATTTTAACAATATTAATTCTTCTGATTCACAATCATGGGATGTCTTTCCATTTGTTTGTGTCCTCTTAATTTCTTTCGTCAGTGTTTTGTAGTTTTCCTTGTAGAGGTGTTTTACCTCTTAGGTTAAATTTATTCACAGGTATTTTTGTTTGGTAGCTACTGTAAACGAGATTGTGTTCTTGATTTCTTTTTCAGCTAGTTTGTTATTGGTGTATAGAAATGCTACTTATTTTTGTATGTTGATTTTGTACCCTGCAAATTTATTGAATTTGTTTATCAGTTTTAATAGTTTTTTGGTGGAAATTTTAGGTTTTTCTGTAAGTGAGATCATGTCATCTGCAAAGAGGGACAATTTAACTTCCTCTTTTTCAGCCTTTTCTTTCTTTCTCTTGCCTGATTGCTCTGCTAGGACTTCCAGGACTATGTTGAATAGTAGTGGTAAGAACGGGCATCCTTGTCTTGTCCCATTTCTTAAAGGAAAGGCTTTTGGCTTTTCCCCATTCAACATGATGTTAACTACGGGTATGTCATATATGGCCTTTATTATGTTGAGGTATGTTTCTTCTATGCCTAGTTTGTTGAGAGTTTTTATCATAAAGAGTTACTGAATTTTATCAAATGCTTTTTCTCTATTGAGATGATCGTATGGTTTTTATCTTTTGTTCTGTTGATATGATGTATCACATTTATTGATTTGTGTATGTTGAAACATCCTCGCATCCTTGGGATAAATCCCACTTGATCGTGATGTGTTATCTTTTTGATGTGTTAGATTCTGTTTGATAGTATTCTGTTGAGGATTTTAGCATCTATGTTCATCAGGGATATTGGCCTGTAGTTTTCATTTTGGTTGTGTCCTTGTCTCGTTTTGGTATCAGAGTAATTATGGCCTCAGAGAATGAGTGGAAGAATTCCCTCCCTTTCAATTTTTTGCAATAGTCTGAGGAAGACTGGTATTAGTTGTTCTTTATAAGCTTGGTAGAACTCAGCAATAAAGCCATTCGGTCCTGGGCTTTTCTTTGCTTGGGAACTTTTTATTACTGATTCAGTCTTGTTACTTGTTATTGGTCTATTCAGGTTTTCTATTTCTTACTAATTCTATCTTGGTAGGTTGTATGTGTCCAGGAATTTATCCATCTCCTCTGTTTTCCAGTTTGTTAGCATACAGTTGTTCATAACAATCTCTGATGATCTTTTGTATTTCTGTGGTCTCAGTTGTAATGTCTCCTTTTTCATTTCTAATTTTGTTTATTTGGATTTTCTCTTTTTTCTTGGTCTAGCTAGCTAGCTAGCAGTTTATCAATTTTGTTTATCTTTTCCAAAAACCAACTTTTTGTTTCATTGATCCTTTGTATTTTTTTTTTTTAGTCTCTATTTCATTTAGTTCTGCTCTGATTTTTATTATTTCTTTCCTTCTACTAATTTGGGGTTTGGTTTGTTCTTGCTTTTCTATTTCTTTGAGGTGCATCGTTGGGTTGTTTATTTGAAATCTTTCTACTTTTTTGATGTAGGCATTTATTGCTATAAACTTTCCTCTTAGCACTGCTTTTACTGTATCCTATAGGTTTTGGGATGTTGTGTTTCCATTTTCAATTGTTTCAAGAAATTTTTTAATTTCCTTCTTAATTTCTTCATTGACCCAGTGGTCGTTCAGGAGCATATTGTTTAATTTTCATGTATTTATACAGTTTCCAAAGTTCCTCTTGTTATTGATTTCTAGTTTTATTCCGTTGTGGTCTGAGAAGATACTTCATATGATTTTGATTTTTTAAATATTTGTTGAGTTGTTTTGTGGTCTAACATATGGTCTATCCCAGAGAATGTTGCATGTGCTGATGAGAAGAATGTGCATTCTGCAGCTGTTGGATAAAATGTTCTGTAAATGTCTGTTAGGTCCATTTGGTCTAAAGTGCAGTTTAAATCCAATGTTTCTTTGTTGATTTTCTGTCTAAATTATCTGTAATCATACAGCATGTAGCCATTTCAGATTGGCTTATTTCGTTTAATAATATGCACTTAACATTCTTCATGTCTTTCTGTGGCTTGATAGCTTATTTCTTTTTAGTGCTGAATAATGTTCCATTATCTGGATGTACCACCGTTTAATTATCTGTTCACCTGCTGAAGGACATCTTGGTTGTTTACAAACTTTGGCAATTATGAATAAAGCTGCTATATACATCTATGTTCAGACTTTGTGTAGACACATGTTTTTCAGGCTATAATTTTTCATTTTTAATCCTCAGTATCTTGTTTAATCCAAGAACAGTGGCTGGTAAATTTGACCCAAGCAGTACAGCTATAAATCTAGTTTCTGCTGTGCCTCCTCACCAAGGCAACCATTTCAAATGTTAGCAAAGTCAATATGAAGGTTGAAAGAATCAAGCGGAAGTATTTAATCATATTATCCAGAGTTTATTGTACTTGGGAATGATTAGACTAAGAGTGTTCAGTAAGTACACACTAAATGCAATCACGAATTTCCTTTTTATTGCATGAGACCTTCAAACATGCTGTGGTAGCTTTTAACCATAAGTAGTTGAGGCTGTAACTATGTAAGAAGCAATGAGTAAATGGCTTGCATGAGCACTTTCATAAAGGGTAGGACAACTGGACCACATAGGTGGTACCCAAGATAATTTAAATTCAGATCCTGGTAACAAGTGAGCACTAAAAACACAGGACTAGTAGATGAGTAGAATTGATACAGACACCTGAACACAGATTAGAGATTAGAGGTTGATGGTCTTTGGTTTCTTATGATGTTTTAGATGTTCCTTTTCTAGTAATTCTGTACTTCTGGCGGGCTGACTATAAATTGGGGTTCCCACGACCCCCTCCTTGGGTTCAATTAATTTGCTGGAGTCACATGCAGAAATTCAAGTAAACATTTACTAACGTTTACTGGTTTACTATAAAAGGATATTACAAAGAATACAGACGAAGAGATGTATAGGGTGAGGTATGGGGAAAGGGGCGCAGAGTTTCCATGCCCTCCTCAGGTGTGCTACCCTCCAGGAACATTCAAGTGTTCAAATTACAGATATTCTTGACCAAAGAACAGCAGCAATGACAAAAATCATTTAATTTTTAGGAAATCACGGAATTTCCACTGAGTTAATAACATAATTAGTAACCCTCCTCACCAAAGTGCAGAGTATATGTTGGAGAACTCAGACTTAATTTTAAGATTGTAATTTCCCTAATAGAACTCTATGCAGGAGAAATTCTTAGGAATACACAAATCTGTTAACTGTATTGTTGTGCATTTATTTAAGTGCAAGTGTTTAAAATAAATAATTTTCTAATAGATAATGTTCTGATAAAGAAAATGAAGGTTAAGTTCCTGATACCTAAGAAATCAGCTTTTCTCTCATAATGAAATTTTACTCTACACAATTTAACTTATGCTAATTCAACTATATTATTTTATCTGTAAGCTCTTGGTTTAAAAAAAGATAAGAATAATTTAAGTGTTTTAGGCAATTCTGCCAGCCATTCTAGTTAACGTCTATCCCCTGGGAGTGAAATATGGGAGACATGAATTTGTTGTTCCTTTGGCCAGTCTTAGTTTCCATGTCCCCCTCTTAGGATGCGCATCTCACCACAGTAGGCATAATTCTAGAGAAAATACCTATTTTTCCTACAACATGGTCCCTAAACATAAGCCAATTATTTCATTTGGTGTTCAAAGAACACACACTTTGTTCCAATTGTGGAGCACAGATTGGTTGTGTTAAAGATATTAAGATGGTATGTTGACTCTGATATGGTGTCTTCTTAAGGAATTTTTAAGGGTGATGCTGACCCTAAGCATTTTTTGCTTTAAGTGTTAACTTTGAGCCTGAAATCTTACTAGCTGCAATGTCATGGTAATATTAAAGCCAGCCTTTCCCTTGCATACAGCAGAGCGATGAAATTTCTGATGACATTCAAGAGCAGCATGAACTTGTAACTTTCAAGTGTTACCAATAAATATTCTTTCCAGCCTGCAGTGTGATTTCCTTTGGCTGACTTGAATTTTTTTCAGATCCAAGGAAAATAAGGTCTGAATCATCTTTTAGGGAGAATGATAACTTAATCGCTGGCTCAAATACTCAATATGCAAAGAGTATTGATCACTGTCCAGACAACTGATATTACCTGAATAACAAGGAACACACACTTTTCAGTATTACAAAGAAGATGAGAGCAGAGTGATTTAAATAACCACATTCCAAATACATTACCCAGCATACCAATTCCAAGGGTGATTATAGCTATTAGTGAGGGTAAGGGTGTGGGTTCTGTGGTCATATAAGTTTGAGAAACTTTGAGTTAAAGGTAAGAATTGATTGATGTGGACTGTTTATCCCCAAGAAGAATATCCAGAGTATAGTGTTTGATCTTATTTGATCACAGAACACTTTTTTTGCAGAACATCTTATAGGACTAGCTCTGATATATATACTTTGGAAGCTACAAGTTTAAACTATACTAGGAAAGGCTTAAATTAGACATCTGAAAGAACTTTCACTCTTACAGGGTTGAAAGACATTGGGTATAACCAAAAACAGCATGGTATGGTGGAGGTTTCTTTGAACTAAAAACTGGAATATCTAGATTTTAGTCTTGGTTTCTTTCTGAACTAGTTATATGCCCTCAAATAAGTCATTTAACTTTTCTGGGATTCTCTCTAAAAGCAAGATTGATCTAGATCTACAGTGTCCAATATGGTAGCAACATATGGTGATTTAAGTTTATATTTACATTTAAATTAAAATTTCACTTCCTCAGTCTCACTAGCCACACTTCAATGGCTCAGTAGCCATAGGTGGCTACCATATTGGACAGCACAAATAGACTATTTCCATCATCACAAAAAGTTCTAATGCACAGTGCTATTCTAGATGATTTCTAGGGTACTTTCTATTCCCACAATTCTATGATTCCTCAGAAGCTTGTCACAAGGATCTGGAGAATTTAAAGGGTTAGGTTAAAAGGTGATATTATTACTTGAAGATTTAAAAGAATGTATAATTTGTTTCTTCGTGTATCTGAAGGCAAGAAGATTGCCAAGCAATTGCTTTCAGCCTCATGATTCTATAATTTAAGTGACAGTACAAAGTAACTGTCATGTTAGTTACTAGATACAGTATTGTCTTAAGAACAATTCTGAGGCCAAATTTGGCCTCAGTGGGAAAGATTAAATACATAATGCCATATTTCTGTTGTTCCTGGCACCTGCTCATTACTTGGGAAACCTGTATACAGTTCAAAACAAAACAAAATGAAACAACTTACAGTTCAAAACAAAACAAAATGAAACAACTCTCCTGGAGCAGAAGATGTAATTAGAAGGTGCCAGTGTCTATTTGTGACCTCCAATAAAAGCTAAAAGATATGTTTAAATGACAATAAACTACTTACCTGAGTCTGTGATTTGCTGCAGGATTAAGCTTCCTAATTTGTTCAAATGTCAAATCACACAATCGACCAGTCCCATCAGTTGTCCTATCTACTGTGTTATCATGCATTAAGACAGGAACCCCGTCAGAAGTAAACTCAATGTCCAACTCCACGCCTGCTGCTCCGTTCTTAGCTGCCTTAACAAAAACATCAACAATATTACTGTCGAATGGCCACAAACATCATTTTGCACCTACTCACTCAAGAAGACCAACAGGGCTGGCTAAGCAGATAGCTGTTCTTATTGATTCTTTCCTCTTCCCCGACCAAACAGCAACCCTGACCTCTTTCTGTTTTCCACAGGTGTCAGCCTTACTTCAACTCTTAACCGATAGATTCCTTCAAAACTTTGATTTCCCAACGCTTCCCACTCTCACAATGGCAGACGGGGAGACTTCAGGAACTTAAGTTTTCTCTGGATGCTTTAACTATTAATACGTGGGTCATTGATAGCTTACAAATATTTAGATGAATTCCACTGTTTACTTGCACTCTCTATTGGTACAGTAGCTCTGATGTTTCCTCTGTTTGTTGATTAGTCATACATTACGCTACTTTGGCATAAACAAGATGAGTCAGGTTTTTGTTGGTTTAACTCCACCCTCTATTACAGAAACCCCAAGCCTGCTTCTAGGGAACACATTTTGTTTATGTGAGCAGCATTGGCTGTTGGCCAATAAGTTGGTAAGCTTGATAAGGTATATTAGAACTTGTCTGAAAAGAGAATTTGAACATTAAATTTTATGAGCCATGCTTCTCTGGAGACACACTATCTAATGTTTGCTTCCTTGGTTTTCTCATCACAATGAAGATGTGAAATGCTCAATATGATCAAGATTTTTAATTAAAAAAATTTTTAAGTAACGGTCCATTGCAAACATATGTAGTATACAGTAAAAAAAGACTTAAAAGATGTTAATGTTTTGTCCTATATGCCTCAATCTCTTTCTGCCCTAAAAAGAAAAAAAAAAAGCTATTATTTACTGAGATTTTCTATTTGCCAGACGCTATTCTAAGTGCTTTAAATGTATTAACTTATTTGACCCTCACAACTCTGCAGCAGGTACTATGAATATGCCCATTTTACAGACAAGGAAACTGAGACAAAGAAAGATTAAGAAACTTGCCCAGGGCTACACAAGCTAGGATGTGGCAGAAGTTGTACTCTTAACCACTATGACTTTACTATCAACACTACAGATAGAGCCAAAATTCTCCTATTCATTCTCTTCCCTTCCTCTCCAGAAGTAATTACCATCTTAAAGTTGGTATTTATCATTCCCATATCACTCCCTTATAGGTATTTATATATTTACAACACACCTAATTACCCACAAACAATATATAGCTCTGTGCTAGTGCATAGTAAGCATTCAATAAATGTTAGCCATTGTTATTAAAAATTACTGATCACAGATCACCAAAACAGATATAAAACTAATGAAAAAGTTTGAAATATTGCAAGAATTACCAAAATGTGACACATAGACAAGAAATTAGCACATGCTGTTGGAAAAACGAAGCCAACAGACTTGCTCCATGCAGGGTTGCAAACCTCCAAATCATAAAAAAAACAGTATCTGCGAAGAGCAATAAAGCAAAGCTCAATAAAATGAGGTATGCATTTCATATTCTTTTCATTTATTTAGGGAAATTTATCTTATATTTTTTCTTCTAAACATACAAATTTCACATAAACCAGTTTCTATAAATGTAACAATTTTATTACATTTTTATTTTATTTAAAATGTTTGAAACTATAGCAATATAGTTTAATAGTAGTATAGTATAGTATAGTAATACAAATCAGATCAACGGCTGCCTTGGGGCAGCAGCAGGTAGGGGCTGACTTCAAAAGGGGCACAAAGGAATATTTTAGGAAATAGATTTGAGATGGTGGTTAAGCAGGTGTATATATTTATCAGAACTCATCAAAGTGTACACTTAAAATGTCTTTTATTGTATGTAAATTATACTTTGATAGAGTTGACAAAAATATTTGCTTTAACAAATTCATTATATTTAAATGGCTTTTAAAATGTTTCATTGAAAAGTATCTTTCAAATATCCAACCCTATAATATAAGTTAATACACAGAAAGAACTTAGTGTTTACTGACAAGAAAACCATAGACTCCACTACCAGAACAGAGTGGTGCAGAGGTTTTTCACAGAGATTTTCCATTCTGACCAAGTTGAGAATCATAATCCTTTTTTATTTTTTAACTTTTAGATGTCATTTACATATTAAACAATTCACTCATTTAAAGTGCACCATTCAATGGTTTTTCAGTATATTTTACAGAGTTGTGCAACTATCACCACAATCAATTTCAGAACATTTTCATCACACCCAAAAGGAAACTTGGTACCCATTAGCAGTCAGTCTGAATTTCTCTTCCCACTATCCCAGCCCCTGGCAACTATTAATCTCCTTTCTGTCTCCATGAATTTGTTTATTCTGGACATTTTATTTAATAGAAAAAGTAGTCTTTTGTGACTGGCTTCTTTCATTTAGCATAATGTTTTTAAGGTTCATCCATGTTATAGCATGTATTAAGACTTCATTCTTTTTTAATGAATAAATTAAAAAATAATAATATTAATTATTATTTAATTTTAATGAATAAATTAAAAATAATAAATATTATTTTTAATAATAATAAATAGAATAAATATTCTATTGTGTGGACCATATTTTATTCATCCATTCATCAGCTGATAGATGTGTGTGTTATTTCCACTTTGTGGCAATTATGAACAATGCTGTTAGGAATGTTCACGTGTAAGTATTTGTGTGGATACACGTTTTCAATTTTTCTTTTCTTTCTTTCTTTCTTTTTAAAGACAGAGTTTTGGCCGGTCGTGGTGGTGTGCACCTGTAGTCCCAGCTACTCAGGAGGCTGAGACAGGAGGATCACTTGAGCCTGGGAGTTGGAGGTTGCAGTGAGCTACGATGATGCCACTGCACTCTACCCAGGGCGACAGAGTGAGACCGTCTCAAAAAAAAAAAAAAAAAAAAAGATGGGAGTCTCAGTCTCACTATGTTGCTCAGGCTGGCCTCCAACTCCCGGACTCAAGCAATTCTTCCACCTCAGCCTCCCAAGTAGCTGGGGACTATAGGTGTGTGCCACCATGCCTGGCTTGTTTTCAATTTTTTTGGATACATACCTAGGAGTGGAAATGCTAGATCATACAGTGACTCTATGTTTAACCTTTTAATGAACTGCCAGACTATTTTTCCACCAGCAGTGTATGAAGGTTCCAATTTCTCTACATCCTTGCCAACACTTGTTATTTTCTTTTTGATTATAGCCATCCTAGTGGGTTTGAAGTGGTATTTCTGATGGCTAATAATGTTGAGTATCTTTCCTCAATGGACTTATTGCCTATTTGTACCATACAGTACTTCCAACAAATATTTACTGAGTGCCTATTATGTATCAGGCACTGTTCTAAGCAGTGAGATAGTGGTGAGCAAGAGAGAAAAGCATCATGCATCTTACATTTTAGTAGCGAGAAACAGGTTACAAACATGTAATGCATAAATCACAATAATTACAAATATTTTTCATATTTTGAAGAAGAAAATAGAGAGCAATGTGAAGGTTAAGATAGATGGGGTCACTAGACAAGGCAGTCAGGAAGTCCTCTCTGAGATACGACATTTGAGCTACCCGAGACCTTAACAGTAAAAGTGAGCCAACCATGCAAAGATCCAGGGGAAGAGTCTTCCAAGCAGAAGAAACAGCAAATATAATACCAAGGCCACAAGGTATGGGGAGCCATCCCAGTGGCAGAAAGTGTTGATTACCTACCCAAATCTATTTCTCTTTTTCTTCCCTGCTGGCAGAGACCTGTTCTTGCCCCAGTGTTCAGCTTTCTCCTGTGCTCAAGTAACACAGTGGACTATTCCCAACCCATAAGGGAGGCAGGCTTCTGAGAAAGACTCAAGAAAGAGGGAGTGGAGTCTTTCCTTGAGATTGGATGCTGATGTATAAGGATGTGATGCCTGGGGCTGCACTGGCCACCTGGCAACTACAATTGAGGGCTAGCAAATATGATAGATCAATAGAACCCGGATTGTCCACGATCACAAACTGGACAGCTGGATTAACCATCCTGGAGGCCATACTTCAACACCCCCTGCAACAAACTCCTCTTGTTATGTGAGATACTAAGTCCCCTTATTGTCTGAGATATTTGAAGTTGGATTTTCTGTTACATGAAGCCAAAAGCATCCTAACAAACATTGAGGGTGGTTGGAACAGAGAGAACAGGGGCTTTGAGAAAGGTACAAAATAGAAAGGTGTTTTGATTTTATCTAATTGCAAAAGGAAATCTCTGGAGGGTTTTAAATAGTGGCAGGATATAATGTGATTTATACTTTTAAAGGTGCACTATGGTCCCTGCAAGGTAAATGTACTGTGTGTGTAATTTCATTCCTCTGCCACTGTTTATAATAGTGTATCTGTTTTTGGAACACATTTATTTCACATTTATCAAGTTTTTCCTTCTCTATCTAGTTTACAATCTACCAGAAATTCTACCACTGTCATAACATCTTCCTTGATTTTTTTACATAGTAAAATGTTTAGGAATATAAGTTATGAGCAGCAAACATGCAAAGGGATGAAGAAGAGGGCAGGACAAAAAACCAAACTTTGATGGAAATAAACTATGTACAGTTGTCCCTTGGTATCCATGGGGGATTTGGTTTCGGGGACCCCCATGGATACCAAAATCAGCTGATGCTCAAGTCCCTTTTATAAAATGGTGTAGCATTTGCATATAACTTACAAACATCCTTCCGCATACAATCCTCACTTAACGTCTTGATAGGTTCTTGGAAACTGTGACTTTAAGTAAAAGGATGTACAGCAGGTCCTAGAACAACCTGGTTTCATTTAACGTTGTTTTGTAATAACTTTGATGAGAAAAAAAGTTGGTTTTATTATATGTTGTTTTGCCTAAAACTGAAATTTTCAAGAATCTATCGATGACATTAACTGAGGACTTACTGTACTTTAAATCATCTCTAGATTAACTTATAAGTAATACAATGTAAATGCTATGTAAATAGTTTCATACTGTATTGGTTATTGTTTGTATTACTTTTTACTATTGTACTGTTATTTTTTATTGGTTTTTCTTTTTCCCAAATACTTTCAATCTGGGTTGGTTGAATCTGCAGAATGGGAGCCCACAGATATAAAGGATTACTGTGTTTCTTTTGAAGTCAAGAGAGAGGTCACAGCCTTGTCTTCTGCAGTGTGTATTCAGCAGCTAAATACGGTTATGGCTAAAAAGTTCATTGATAATGACCTTGTATTCTAACAAGCTTTATTACCACATCTTATTTCCTTTTAAGACCGGGAATTAATTTGGCACGTTTACTATCATTATTACATTACATAAAGACATGCTCAAATTAAACATACAAGACATGAATGGAATTTAGCTATAATTCCCTTGCAACACAACAGGATATGAAACACTGTATGTGTATGTGTATTTCACACACATCCTTCCTCATTCACTTAATATGATTTATATTCAGTTAAACATGCTCCTAGTCAACCCACCACATTCATCAGTAAACACCTATGAATACCTTCTGTGCTCAATTAGCAGTGAGCTATACTTAAGACAACTTACATAAAGGTTAAGTTGAAATGGAAGCCAATGACAATTATGTGCTTTTTTCCTATAGTAATTATCATCTTTCTTCACATGACAATACTATCTAACACTAAATAAAATGTAACACTAACATATTTATGTTACTTCATCAGACCTCTCTGAGTTTAAGAATGCAAAATACATTCTTTAATATCTTTAGACTTATTTTTAAACGGTAGACTAGAAAAGCTGCTCTGTTTCCCTTCCATCACAAAGTATAATAAGAACCAAGTGGAGAGAAGCATAAGAGATGTTTAACCTGATTAGACACAAAAAGTCAGGTGCTCTCCATTAACTCAAAGGTCGCCCTCCTGACCTTCTTCCTTCTTTAGACTTAAAATTTTTACCTTGATTTTAAAGAATCAAGCCATCTTTGGATTCTTGGCATGAATAGTTTACATCTGTGGAGGTCTTACCAGGCTTTACTTTATGTGGATTAGATCACTGAATCCTCACAACCTATTTGGTAGATACCATTATTATTCCCATTTTACAGATGGTGAAACTGAGGTCAGAGCTGAGACTAGAGTGAACAGAGGTGCCGTAGGGTGCCTTGCTTGCACCACATCCTCGTCATGACCCTGACTGGGGCATGGGGAGCTTAAGTAACTTGCTCATTATGCAATAATGTCTGTCCCTAGCTGGACAAAGAAAGGATAGGAAGTCCAAGTTTTTACACCCTGGAACATATGCTAGTCTATGACAAAGAGCACTGGGGTTTGAATCAGAAAGCTAAATTCTAGATGGAGCTGTGTGTGTTTGAGTCATGGTTTTCCCACCCACTCACTGTTAAAATAATGTCTCAAAGAAATGAGGGGCGTCAGTATATTTACACAGATGCAAAAGTGCCTAATCAGGAGACTGCTAAGAACTGGGTTGTATCAAGACTCTTCAGGAGTGTCTTGTGAAAAAGGGAGGCAAAAATTGATCATGAGTCCAGCTGCCAGGGTTGTGTGAGTGTGAATGTGTGTGTTTGGAGGCAAAGGTGATAAGGAGATGACTCAAGTAATTTAGAGGACAAAACAAAGATATGTCCTGTGATCCATTTAGAATAACCTCAATTACTGACCAAGACCCTACTTGACCCGGCCTATTTTCTATTGCATTGACACACCGGCCTTTGCTCTGTTCCTTGAAGTCAGGCCACATACTGCCTCTCCTGTTACCTGAACACTCCAACATCATTCCCACCTCAGGACCTTTCCACTTGCTTTTCCCTGGCTGGCTCCTTCTCATTATTCCGGTTTCAATTCAAATGTCACTTCAGAGAGGATTTCTGATGACTCTATCTAAAATTGTATAACTCCTCCTGCCCCCAGTCATTCTTTATCTCATAACCCTGCTTCTTCTTTGCACTTTTCACTCTCTTGAAGTATGATTTACGTGTTTACTTGTTTAAGGCCCGCCTCTCCCACTCCAGTGTAAGCTCTGTAAAGCAGGGACCCTTTGGGTCTTGTTCCTGGCTGGAACCTCAGTATCTGGCACGTAGCAACTATATAAATATTTGCTGTAGTCTATAAACAACCGAAGTCGGGAGATTCCTAGACATTAGGAGGGATCAAGGGCCACCGGAACGTATTCCTTGTGGACGAGTGAGGAACTGGGAAGGCTGTCAGGGGGAGGCCGGGGAACCTTCGGAAGGACAAGCAGAAGTCCGAGCTCTCTGGAGGACCGAGGGGCGCGCGGCGTGGGGGGCTCACCTGCCGAATGGCCGCCAGCGTGTTCTCGGGCGCGTCGTGACTGCCGCCGCGATGGGCGATGGCGGAAACGCGGTCCCGGGGTTTGAGCACCTCCAGGGCCCTGCGGGAGGGCACCGGCTCAAAGCTGAAGATGCGCAGCAGGACGAAGAGGCTGCCTGTGAGGAGGCAGGCATTGAAGGGGCTGCGCGTCACCAGCAGCAGCAGCACCAGCAGGAAGGAGAAGGGGCCCATGAGGCCGCCCTGGTCGTCCCACAGCCACATGCCGGCGCCCGCACCGGCACGGACAGGAGTCCCGGACCGGCCGGGCTCCCAGGACAGGAGAGCGAGAAGCGGGAGGAGCACTCAAGGCACTGGCCACAGCTGGCACCCTCTCGGGGAACCAGCGCCGCACAATGGCGGCGGCGGACACATCCAGAGGAGCCGGCCCTCCAGCCAATCAGGGCCCGGGATACCCAGCGCTGGGGGGCGGGGCCTCTCTCCATGGCAACGGGGGCGGGCCCAGGCCTCAAGTTCCCGCGCCCAGGCTCTAGTTCTAAATTCGCTTTGGGTTAACCGGTGTCGGGACCTTCGCCTGGGCATTCAGACTCCGTGAGGGCAAGAAGGGCAGGGAAAAGAACCATCGTACGGATGTAGGACTGGAAGAGATTTTAGTGACCGCTTTATCTGCCCTTGTGGAAATTGAAGTCCGGGGAACCTTGAAGGGGCAGGATGCTTAGACTATTTATTTAATTTAATTCAATTCAAGGTGTGCCCATAACCAGTTCAGGTGCTCAGGACACAGCAGTGAAAAGGACCTGCAGGGTCCTTGCTCTTGTGGGACTCACATTCTTGTGGGGGGAAATAATAGTGTTAGCAAGTACAGCTAACATTTACAGAGCACTTACCATGTACCGGGTACTGTGCCAGCAAACACTTCATATGCCTATTTTTCTCACGACAGCCTCAGTAAGCGGGTATTATGTCAGGAGACTGGTTTCAATGGACTTTAGAAAGATTTTTCAGATTCTGAGGGAATGAAAGAGCCTCACAAAGGAGGCACAATCGGATTATAAAACTGGAAGAGATTCTAATGATTCCTTCATTTAATAGAAGTCAGCAGTTAATGGCAGGGTCAGAACTGACATCAAGCTTCCCCAGTGGCTTGTGACCTTTTCACTGCTACTACTTCTCCTACTAGGGGCTTATGTACCAGGCACTGTGCAAAAGTTATGTGAATAGTGCATAACCACCCTTGTGATAGGCGCTTTTTAAATCTCCATTTTACATATGCAAAAATGGGCACCGGAAGGGGAAGGTCCCTAAGAGAAACAGAAGGTAAAGTTGAGTTAGGGAATGGAAAGAGGTCACTAAATCATACTTTGGAAAGTTGATAACATGTTGGAAAACTTTGGCAAAAGATTCAGGGCTTTTCCTGTAACCTGTTACCTTTTCCCCACTGATTTGCAAAAGGTTATAGATGTCTTAAGGCTTCTAGTTGGCATCTAATATTCAGCAATTTTTTATCTACAGAGAAAAAATTTTGGTGAATGCTGTTTTCCAACGACCACACAGAAAGACGTTATCTGTACACATATAAACAAAAAAATGGCAACTTCAAGGAACGCTTTAAAGGGGCTTCAGACCCTGAGGAGGGTTCCTATTAAAACAAACAAATAAAAAACTAAAATATAAGAGGTTCCAGCTTTCAGCTTTCAGTGAAGACTACGTTTCCCGGCGTGCAGCGCGCTCCCCGTGAGTACTCCCCCTGCGTCACGGGTGCGCAATGCACCTCGGGGATTGTAGTTTTCCGGAGGCCCAACCGCTCCAACTGCCCAGAAGCAACCACCGGAAGTGCCGGTCCTGAGAGGCGGAGTCCGGGTGGCGGCGGCGGCGGCTGCGGCGGCGGCGGCGGCGGTTGCCAGGAGCCCGCGTTGCCGCCCCAGACCCGTAATATGGCGGGGAGGAGGAGGAGAAGGCGGCGGCGGATCGAGCTGCTCTCTGTCGGTACCAATTGAACCTTTTGCTTTCTGACAAGGCCCGTGGCGAGGGGAGAAAAGCTGACGGGGCCGTGGGGAATCAGGTGTGTGCATGAGGAGGGGGCTGGACCCTCGGCGGGTCGGAACCGAGAGGCAGCCTGGCGAGGCAGAATTGGCGCCCTGAGGCGCTGAGGGCGGGCTCTGAGCTGGGCTCCCGGGTCTAAGCCTCTGGGAAGGCGCCGGGGGCGGGGATGCGGGAGCCGGGGGGCAGGGAGCATCGAGCGCCGAGGTGATGCTCGGATGCTGGCACCGCCTGGTGGGCCCTCGGCATGGAGCTTTATCAGAGGACCTGGGGAGGTGGGCGCGGGGCGCTGGGGTGAGGATAGACGGTCCCTGGTGAATAAAACTCGGGCCAGAGCCGGAGAAGCCCCTCCTGGTGATAAAACTGGGCCGTTTTTCTTCTTCCTCCCACGGCGCTGGAGAGGGAGGCGTCCCCAGGGTGTGCACTGGCCGTTTCTGAACGCCGGTTACCACGACCAAGGGCCCTAGCTAGAAGCGCTGTTTACTCCGCCTTCGCCACTCTGGGGCTAAGCTTGAGCATAATAAAGCACATCTTTTTGATTGTCCTTGAGGCCGCTGGGTGGTTCCCACCCTTTGCTTCTGCTGTCTAGTTATGAACCCAGTCCCCTTCCCCTACCCCAGTTTAGGCAAATGGCAGCCGTCTAGAGATCGATTTGATGGGGAGGGCTTGGGAGACAGCGAAATGAGGACGCTGTTGTCCCCCTTTCCATGTTTTTAAGTTACATTTGAATCCTACCAGGAACCAAGCACTGTTGCTGCCCTCCAGGAGTTCATAGTCTAGTGTTAAAAATCATCATCATCGTTATCCTTTTCATAAGAAAAACAGCCCCCATTTATTGATGCTTTCTGCATGTCCTGCAGTATGCTAATTGCCATTCATGCATTAGCTCATTGAATTCTCCCAAAATCCCTTTGAGACAGACACTCTGATTATCCCTATTTAACAGAGAAGGAAACTGAGGCCTAGGGATTGTAACTGGCTTGCCAAGAACATACAGCTAGTATGTGTTGGAATAAGAAATTTTCCCTTTACCGCTTCTCCAAGAAGTTTGCATCTTTGGGGAAACTGATGGGTAAACAACCAGCTAGGATCTGAAAACAAGGCAGGATCTGTTCTTTGTTACTTTTACCATTCCCTTTAGTGACATTTCTGGCAGAGCATTGGTAAGGAGCAGATAGGACCGTGAGTCTATGGGCTTTGCAAAGAGGCTCATTTGGAAAAGGGTCAGTAGCACTCCGTGGTATAAGTGGAGAAGACAAGGCATGTCTGAACCTGCTGCAGCTGACACATTATTAATGGAGTGGACCAGTAATGCCTGATGGTAAAGTATGGGACAGTAGATTTGTAGTCAAGCCTCCCTTAAAATAAAACCTTGTTGACAGTGGTAATTGTGGTGTGAGAAACATGATGCCCTCTTGCTTAATCATGGGATATGGACTGCTCACTTTTTAAATGGTTACCTTTGCAGTTTAGAGGTACCAGTTTCTCTGGGAATAGGGTCATCCAGGAAACTACATTCTCTCAATTCTGTTCTTCCTTGCTAGCTTCTTTGGTGTATAGTAGTCCACCCTCTTCTATTTTCTCCCAGTTTACATTATTGTTTGAGTAATTACCCTAATTCATTTATTCAATACTTTTACCAAGAGCCTACTGTGTGCTGACACTGTTCTGTGTAATGGGGATTCAGTGAGCAAGACTGAAAAGGTACCTGTGCTTATGGAGCTTACATTTTGGTGGAGGAAGACAGACAAAAATCAAGGAAATAAACAAAATTTCAGATAGTGGTAAGTGCTCTGAAAATTGGGAAACAGCAGGGTAATGTGAGAATGACTGAGGCAGGGCTAATTTAGATGGGGTGATCAGGGAGGGTCTGTCTTAGGAGGGGACATCCAAGCTGAGATTGAAGGGTAAGAAGGATCCAGTCATGCTCCGGGATCATTTGGTAATTTCCATAATCTCCATATTAGCACTTGTATTTGAATGATTAATACATTGTCATGTGCTGTAAATTATGCTGTAATAATATTACTGTATATCTGCAATATGTAGGACATACATGTACTATTTAAGGGATGTGAATAATTTTCTGAAACAATGAGGCATATCTCTATGATGGATGTTATTGAAAGAAAAATGAAACTATTGCCATCAATTTTCTAGACCTTTAAAATGGAATTTTATGCTTTGCTTGTATATCCAAAGAAAGTATATTACTTTATTTATATGAATAATCTATTTACGTTCCCTGCAATGCTGGATGCATGAGTTGTTTCACAAAAGTATTTTAAAGTATTTTAGCAGAAATGGGTTCATTTGAATTTCTTTCACATCTTAGCTACTGCGTATTTTGGTTGTTACGATATACTATGGGTTGAAACCTAGACTAAAAAATAGTTATGCAGTAAGGGGTTTTGTTGTTTTTACTTATGGTTTTTTTATGAATATAAGCTTGCAAAATAATCTCGTTCATGCTCTAGAGAACCATTTCTTTGATGTTAAACTCTCATTTTGCATAAATTGAACATAGAAATAATTATAATTGGTGGAATGGTAGGAAGAAGTTTTATTATTGAAGTTTTATTATTGGCCCAAAGTAGCAATATATCTTATTTTTCCATAATCTAATCATAATTTTGAATATGCTTTTTTTCATTTCTAATTGCATTATAATTTGTCCCTGACACTTTAGTGTACTGAATTTTTAAGTATTTTGTGGTCTAGTACAGTATCATATTCTATCTTATTTCATCTTTGCCCACATCATGAATTGAATTTCCCTGCCTTCTCTTTTTTCTTAAGTAGTTAATTGTTTTAAAATGAACACATAAAGGAACATTATTGTGTTAGGTTTCCACAGTTATGATTCTGATGTCTCTTTATTTTCCCTCACTTATTTAAAGGAAACAGTGCCACACATAATGCTATGCAAACAAGCAATCAATAAATATTTAACACTTGTTAAATGAATGAATATGGGGCTAATCCTTCCTGGTTACCTTGTATTTTCATAACCACCATTAAAATTTCCCAGAAATAGTGAAATTACTGGGCTGATTGACTTAAGTAGTTTGGTGATGGTTCCAATTTTCAACAATAAAATAGAATTAATACCAGAGCCAATAGATTTTCTGTTTTCCACCTCTGGCTGAGTTGGCTGGTTCTCATGGAGTCAAAACATAGTCTTAATTATGCAAGGTGAGGCAGGAGGATCACTGAGTTCGAGGCTGCAATATGCTAGTATGCTATGATTCCACCTATGAATAGCCATGGCAAGCTAGCCTGGGCAGCATGGTGAGACTCAGTCTCTTAAATAAAAAAAAAAAAAAAAGATATGTAAGTAATAGCCTTTGAACTTCATAATAGGAAAATAATTTTTAAAAGTAAATATTCTTTTATTTAAGTAGTGCTTTTTTTTGGCTACAAAAGCATTTCTACCTTTGTATGACATGTATACTGTATAGGTACTTGTACTGTGTAGATAAGTCCTGTTTAAGAAAATACATCCTATTTTATAATCTGAAGTTAGTAAAGTGGTACAGAACTTTGTTTCCTTAAGAAGGTTTTGCTGAGTTCTTAGTATTCTTCTAAAATAGTCACATTTAAAGAGTGATTTATATGCAAAAATGTTCAGAAATATTTAATATGTGAACCAAATCTTAACTGCCAGGGTCTTGAGGTGATTTACTATACCCAAGAATTAGCTCCTGATCAGTGAGACAGTTCTGGGAAGGCCAGTTATAGGAATTGTGAATGCTAGGACTATCTCCTGCTTTACAAATTTGCCAAATAATTAAGATCTGTTTTTCTCAGCATATTAAAAATAACATTTTTCTCTCTTGTAGTGTGATTGTGAGAAGATGGAGGAGTATGAGAAGTTCTGTGAAAAAAGTCTTGCCAGAATACAGGAAGCATCAGTATCCACGGAGAGCTTTCTACCTGCCCAGTCTGAAAGTGTTTCACTTATTCGCTTCCATGGAGTGGCTGTGCTTTCTCCACTGGTAAACTTTGTTTTTAAATAATTTTTTTCTGTAGTGAACCACTAAGGCAGTTCATGGAAAAACAAAAGAAAAGCTTATAAACATTTGGAGGGCTGCCTAGCCCTTTTTTGTGGCATATGCCTATAGTCCCAGCTACTTGGGAGGCTGAGGTGGCAGGATTGCTTGAGCCAAGGAGTTCTGAGCTGTAGTGAGCTATAGTGAGCTATAGTGTGCTATAGTGCAATTGGGTATCTGCACTAAGTTCAGCATCAGTATGGTGACCTGGGAGCAGAGTATCAACCACCAGGTTGCCTAAGGAGAGTAGTGAGATCATGCCCGTGAATAGCCACTGCACTCCAGCCTGGGCAATATAACAAGACCCCATCTCCAAAAAAAAAAAACCAAAAAATTCCCAAAAGAAATATAATTAGAAAAATAAAACAAATTATTATTTTTTACCTACTAGATTGGCAAAGATCTGATAGGACCTAATGTTCCTTAGGTTGTGGAGAAAGTGTACTTTTAATGTACTCTTGCTGAGAGAATCATTTGATTCTATTTTTTGGTGAGCAGTTTTGTAGTGTTTATCAGAATTTTAAAGTGCATAACCTTTGACTCAGCAGTTCCATTTTTGGAAACATCCTACAATTATGCTCATATGTGTGCCCTAGGAAATATATACAAGGTTACAGTAGTGTTGTTTAGAATACCAAAAAATTAATAAACAGCCTAAATGTCCATCAGTAGTGGACTAGTTTAACTGTGGTCCATTTTATAGAATTTTACACATGTCATTACAATGAGTAAGGTAGATCTAAATGTGTAGGCATGGA
Source organism: Daubentonia madagascariensis (assembly GCA_023783475.1). Taxonomy (NCBI): domain Eukaryota; kingdom Metazoa; phylum Chordata; class Mammalia; order Primates; family Daubentoniidae; genus Daubentonia; species Daubentonia madagascariensis. The sequence continues at coordinate 897,458 of JAKFHU010002505.1, read as the reverse complement.
AAGATCACTGTATGTAGCATGCTGTCAGAGACAGTGTACAGTAATTGTTGAAAGCCCAGGCTCTGGTGCCTTCTGGCCTGGGTTCAAATCACTGCTTTGCTTCTTACCTGCTGGGTGAATTTGTGGTCCATTTCCTTATTTGTTAAATGGTGATAAAAATAGTGCCTACCTTATAAGTCTGTTTTGAGGGTTAAATGAATTAGTATGTATAAAATGCTTAGAGTACTACCTGGATCATAGGAGGTACTCAATATATGTTAACTATTTGGGTTTTTAAAAGGATGGTATATTCCTTCTCTAGGGAGTGGTAAGGGAATAGAGGATAGTAGGGAACACTCTTCATCATATACCCTTTGATACTGATTGAATATTTTTTAAATATACATGACATTATTTTAAATCAGAAAATTAATATTGGAAAAATGAGTTTAAAATTTTTTTTATATGACAGGAGTTAAAAGATCAGTATTTTCTGCCAACTTTTTGTAATGAAATTTGCAAACATACAGAAAAATTGAAAGGATAGTACAATGGCCACTCATAGGTTTACCATTTAGATTTAACAGTTTTTAACATTTTTGCCATCTTTGCTTTGTCAGTTTGTGATTTTATGTATTTGTATGTGTATGTGTGTATATATATATATATATATATATATATGCCCGTGAATAGCCACTGCACTCCAGCCTGTATATATATATACACACAATCCGTAGTCATTTGAAAAGTGCAGTTACCTGACATTTCTCTCCTAAATATTTTGGTATACATCTCCTAAAAATGAGGACATTCTGCTGTATAAAGCCTCAATACCATTATCACACCTTAAGAAAATTAATAATAATTTTTAATAGCATCTAATGTTCTGTTCATATTCAAATTTTCCATTTGTGCTCAAAATATCTTTTATAGCTTTTTTTTCTAATCTGGATCCAGTCAAAATTCACAAATAGCATTTGCTTGTTATGTTTCTTTAATCTCTTTTAATGTAGAACAGTGCCTCTACCTCTTTAAAAAAATTTTTTTATGATACTGAATTTTTAAAGAGACCAAATTGTCTTGTTGAATACCTTACATTTTGGATTTGTCCAGTTGTTTCCTCATGGTGATATTTAACTTCTTCTTCTAGTCCTGTGGTTCCTGTAATCTGGAAGTTAAGTCTAAAGTTTGATTAGAATCAGGTTAAAAATTTCTGGCAAGAATTCTTTGGAGATGATGCCATATTCAATTAATATGTATTTCATATTAAATCAAAAGTTACATAATGTGTAGTTGTCCCTCTATTAGTAATGTTTAGTTTGAACACCTGCTTGCAGTGGTGACTGCCAGATAGCTCTTTAAAGTACACATTTTCCCCTTTTTGATTAGCAAGCAAACTGCGTAATGATTCTTTGGTGCCAAGCAAATGGGAAAACATTTTATAACAACATTTTTATCAGCTATTTGATGACATATTGCTTGATTTAATATGGACCAAAATGTCTGAAGCTTGTTTTGTAGAGTATATGACTCTGTCAGTTACTTACTTTTAAGCAAAATCTGATGTTTATAGACCTAATCCACACTTTTATGTTGTGTTTGATAGATGAATATTGCAACTTTGGAATAATATTTTTATATGACTTTTTTCATTTGCATAAGTATAAAATAAGTCTTGACTCTTAACACAATGACTAAACTTCCCAGGACTTAATTAAGATTTAGATTCACTATAAAAAGACACAATGCTTAGAAGCCTTCAATTTTTTAGGTACATTATATTTTTATTGGAGGGTACAATGAAGTGGAATAAAAAATGTGTTCTGATTTTATAGGCAAATAAAACATTATCTGTTTCTTTTCTCATTAAACCTTTGTACATTTTCTTGAGGCAGCAAAGGGGTGAAATGTGCACTGATTAGAAGATTAAAAATTAGAGAATCTAACTGACCCAGTAAAGTAAGATATTGAAAGTAAGATAATATTCAAGTGAATATTTAAGTGAAGTAATGAAAAGCTCAGCAGTGGCCAATTAAAGGGCTAATTTTATTTCTGTTATTTTAGAGCATTTGATAAATGAATGACATTTTTTCTTTTAACCTTTTTTCAATTGAGAATAATTTACATCAGTAAAATGCCTAGATCTTAAGAGTTAAAATTCCATGAATTTTGATATATGGCGTACACCTGTTTAACTCACACCCACACAGAGTATTTTCATTACCACAGAAAGATCTTGCATATCTCATCCCACTCAATACCCCCAACTACCGTTCAGATTTCTTTCCCTATAGATTAGTTTTGCCTCTTGCACATGTTTTTAATTATTTTCTTCAAATATGTTTTCTGATTTTATGATATTTTTATCATTGAGAAATAATTACATTTTTATGATGTTTTGCAGCTTAACATTGAGAAAAGAAAGGAAATGCAACAAGAAAAGCAGAAGGCACTTGATGTAGAAGCAAGGAAGCAGGTTAATAGGAAGAAATCTTTACTGACTCGTGTCCAGGAGATTCTTGAAAATGTTCAGGTATGTAATTTAAGCTCTTTTAGGTTATAATTAAGAAATCATAAGGTAAGTAAGCATTGATGATAATTTTTCAGAGATATGTTTATACTTAACTCATTATCAATATACTTTACTGTTATCTTGGAGAAGCTTCATAATTTGTGATATTCAATTTCAGTTACTCCAAAGAGAATTCACTTGCTTGTTAGTGATGCCCAGTACTTGAATCAGAGGATACTTAGACAATGGAGCTACATACTGAATATAATTGCTTATTGTGTGCATCTTATGACTCTAAAAACATTGAATTATTAGTGACAGAATGATAGAATTGGTCATTGTGGTTTACCCCTAACTAATCAGACTATTGACTAAATGACCTTATTCTCATTCTCTGCTAAAGTAAATAACTGCCCCCAATTTTTTTGTGTGAAAATTCTGCTCTTGGATGTACAAAATGCAATTTAGATTAGATAAATAGAATTGCCTAGATGCATCCTAGAACTGAGTTAAAACTATTTAAACAACACATCCACCTTTTTGCAATTATTTTTATTTTGATTAACTTAAATTTGTATAGAAAATTTGTTTTAAGGTCTGGATCATTTTATACTAAAAAGAAAAATAAAAGAATTATGTTGAAAAAATAATTTCTGTCATGTATAGCACTGTTTTGCTGTCAAAATCTTTTTGTTTTTTCATAATCTTAGGGGTTTCTGGTTTGTCTGTGTAATTCATACCAGATAACAAACACATACATAATGAACCTGAGAGTATTTCTACTACTGGTACCTTCGTTTCTCTGTGGGTAGTATGTAGTGTGAGTAGTAGATTTTAATTTGCAGATTATAATTACTGTCAGTAATAAGTTTAAAAAATATAATGTGTAGGGCTAATTTAACAATAAGAGGTGGTGGGTTTTTGACTTACTAGATATTTCCTGTTATTGAAACAAAAATGACATATCATTCTTGGTCCATTGAGGGAAAATAAAATATACTAGTAATAAAATTATTGTTGAGTTTAAAAGTTTTCTGTTGAAAAGAGCATATACAATGTTGAACTATAATTAATTAATTATTCAGATAGAGAAATTTTATACAAACAGATTTCTAAGGTCTGCTTCACCTGTAAAACCTATGATTCTATGATAGATGTTTTTGTTGATATTTAACTCATCTAACCAAAGACTCATTTTAGTGGTGTATAAAAAACATAGCTGCTGAGTCTCACAAATGTGAAATGTGAAATATTTTATATACGGAAATAATCTAACTTGCTTAAACCTATGAACATGTTCATGGATTTTGTGAATCTGTATCTCTTTTGGTTTATTTTGGTCCTGAGGTTGTGACTAAGTATGCCTTGTTGTACTGTTTATTGCATAGTACCTGGAAACCATTACATGTCTTGGGATTTGTAAGGTAAAATCAGAGAGCCATATGGTCTAGGAAAAAAACAAGCACATACAAAACAACCTAAAAATCATTTAATATTCAGTATTTTGGAGTCTAATGATTTCTGCCAGTTTAATATATTCTTGTATACTCTTTAGAAACTATCCTAGTTGTCTTTTTATTCTTTTACAAAGTTGGAATATTTAGATACAAAGTGTATCTATTTTAACATGTATTTTTAAATGTATTTTATTTTTTCCATTGGACCTCTTGTATATACAGTTGTTCTCATCTCGTATCAAATTTTTACCTATTATGCTGTTCCAAAATGCATTAACAGTTTGCTATTTTAACTCACAGTCAGTTAATCTAATTGAATTTTGTTTTAATGAATTGAGTTTTAAATTGAACTATTTCTTGTAAGTAATTTAAGCTACATGGCTGAGCTATTATTTACTACAAATTTGCCTCATTTTATGGAGGAGTTTTAGTTAAACTTTGGAGTAAGCATGTAGGAGAGAGGAGTCTTATTACTCAATTATTTTTGCTTAATCAGTTCCTGGACAAGTTAGTCTTTGTTAGAGAGGGATCATTTACCTAAGACATTTAATTACTTGCTATTTATTGCAAATATTATTATCCTTAGATGAAAGCTATCCTAGGAGGAACAGTTGGTGATATGAATAACATGTGACCAGAGAAAGTTAAGGAAAATGCTCCTATTCTGAGATTAAATTGCACATGGATATATGAATATGTGTGTATACACATACACATTTATGTCCATATTTTTATCAGATTAGATGATTTCCTTTTTTTCCTTTTAATAAATAGGCTGTAATGACCAATAGATTTTTTATAGTAATTTGACTCCCATGTGACATAGTTTATCTTAGAAACCAGTCATGTTAGTTTTTGTTTATGTTTTCGAATGTCAGAACTCTGAATCTTCAATTTTAGTTTTATTATAGAAAACAGTGAAATTAAAGTTTTTTTGTGCAGTGAGGAAATATTAATTTTTAAATTTCCTTTTTCAGGTTAGAAGAGCACCTGATGCCAGTGATTTTGATCAGTGGGAGACTGAAACAGTTTACTCTAATTCAGAAGTCAGAAACTTGAATGTTCCTGCTACATTTCCAAATAGCTTTCCAAGCCCTACTGAACACTCTACTTTAGTGAAGCTTGAAAAGATAGCTGGAATTTTGCCCTTGGAGAATGAAGACCCATGTAAAACTAATGAGATAGACTTAGCCAGAGACTCAGAAGGATTTAATTCTCTGAAGCAATGTGATATTTCAAATATTAGTCATGCAGAAAATGAAGCTTTTCCAAAGATCTCCTCAGTAACCCCACAAGAGACTCTTATTTCTGATGGTCTCTTCTCAACAAATGAAAACCAGGATCCATCACTTTTGGCAGAAGTCACACCAGATCCCTACATAATGAGTCTTCAGAATCTGATGAAAAAGTCAAAGGAATGTATAGAAAGAGAACAATCTAGACGTAGTCTGAGAAGCAGTGCAAAGAGGGGTGTTAATGAGAATCATTCGGACAAAGACAATGGTGCTGTTAAAGTGACGGACTGTGTAAAGGAGTCAGTAAAGGAGAAGGCCCAGTTGACAGGCAAACACTGTGTCCCAATTATTCCTGACAAGCCAAGCCTTAATAAATCAAATGTTCTTCTCCAAGGTGCTTCACTTCAAGCAAGCAGCATGAATATGCCAATTTTAGCTAGCTTTTCTAAAGTGGACATACCTATACAAACTGGCCATCCCACTGTTCTAGATACTGATTCTGATTTTAAAGTTGTTCCCACTTTTGTTACTGAAAATAATGTTATCAAAAGTCTTGCAAATTCATATGCCAAATTACCTAGTCCAGAGCCAAGTGTGAGTCCTAAAATGCATCGAAGGCGTTCCAGGCCATCATCAGAATGTCATATACTTATAAATAACCCAATAAATGCCTGTGAATTAAGCCCTAAAGGAAAAGAACAGGCAGTGGACTTAATTGTTCAAGATACTGATGAAAAAACAAATGTACCTGAAACTGTGCCAAAGTTACCAATTAATTTAGCAGGAGTTTGTTCAAGCAAGGTTTATGTCAGCAAAAATACATCCGAAGTCGTTGAGGATATGGTTTTAGGTAAATCAACAGGAAATCAATTAGAAAATAAAGTTATTCATGGACTTGCTACTGTGGAAGGTCAGTTAACATCTGATGAGAGAGGAGCACACAAAATGAACAGTACTTGTACTGCAGTGCCAAAATTGCATGAACCATATGCCACCAGTCAGTGTGTAGCAAGTCAAAACTTTGGAACTGTGGGTGGACTCAAGTCAGCCAGTATGTTAGAGAAAAACTCCTGCAATTTACAAATGGAATTGAATAAATCTTATGATGTAAAAAACCCGTCTCCTTTACTGATGCAAAACCAGAATACCAGACAGCAGATGGACACACCTACGGTGTCCTGTGGAAATGAACAATTTTTGGATAACAGTTTTGAGAAAGTTAAACGGAGACTTGATTTAGATATTGATGGTTTGCAAAAAGAAAACTGCCCTTATGTCATAACAACTGGAATAGCTGAACAGGAAAGGCAACATTTCCCAGAAAAAAGATACCCTAAGGGATCTGTCTTCATTAATAAGAATAAAATGTTAGAAACTAATTCCAAAGGTAAGGAAACTTTGAAGTGTTTGATACTTGCTATGTAGATGGCACCTTTATTTTAATACTTTTAATTGACATTTTGAAAAAATTGCTTTATCCATACAGCCACTTCATTTATCTTATTAGAAAGCATATAATTATTATAGCTACAGTTTATTGCCAGTTGATAGCCTGTCTTCAAGGATTTTCTTACTTAAATTATGACGAAGCTTTCATAGTCTACTTGATGTTATTGAGATTGTTAATGATTGAAGGAAACAGTTCTTATATGAAAAATCACATATAGTTTTAATCCAATGTATTGCTGTGAGGTCTTTCTTTTGGACTATGGTTTCTAATATTTTTGTCAGTTCTTTCATCTTTAATAAGATCTTCATGTAGTTGGCCCCTCAGTAAACACTTCATCAAATTATTAGAGAAAGTATCACAAATAAGGCTCTCAGTAGTGTTTTAAGAATGGTTCTTTATTAATAAAAATTATTTTTTCAGGTTTCTTTTCTATTGTATCCAGTGTTACATTAACCATTTGTTAAAGCATGTTTCTATTCTTCATCAATCCTTACTTTGTTGTAATGGTTCATAATTCTTTCATTACTGACACAGAAGACATATAAATCAAGTAAATTAAGTTCTTAGGGCTTATGGGAAATACAGGGTTGGGGTAGACCACTTAAAACCTGTGCAACTTTATAAAAGCTCTAATAAAAATAACAATTGGTACTTAGGGAGCCAACTTGGATCCTCCAAGTAGACCAGGGGTCCCCAACCTATGGTGAGTTGTATAATTATTTCATTATATATTACAATGTAATAATAATAGAAATAAAGTACACAATAAATGTAATGTGCTTGAATCATCCTGAAACTGTGCTCCCCCCAGCCCCTGGTCCATGGAAAAATTGTCTTCCATGAAAACAGTCCCTGGTTCCAAAAAGGTTGAGGACCGCTGAAGCAGACAACATAGCAAGGCTAGAGACTGCCTCAGTGAATATCAAAAGTACCCAAAACCAACTGACTGGCAATTCTGGCAGTGCTTTAATAAGTGCTTTAATAATGCAAGATGAGGCCAATCTTGGAGGCAGCCCTGTAGCTGTCACAGTGGGCAGGGGAGGCAGTGCAGTGTGCTGAGAGCTGCCCACAGCTCAGTGGAAGTTTTTAAGATAGAGCTGAATGCACTCCTGCTGTCCAGTGAGGGGCTTTTTCCTTTCTTGCTGAAGGTTATAATTCTACTCCTGCTTTTCCAGCTCCCCTTGCCTATGAAAAACTACAAATAAACATGTACAAATTGTCACTGAATAAAATGTATTTAGGAAATTATGGGAAGACTACAGCAGTAGCACAATAGTACATAATATATTTATCTTCAGTGAAAATCATTGTGTATTTGGAAAGAATGATTCTTTGAATTTAGTTGAGTTATAATGGATCCATGAATATATACTTGCTACATCTACATAATACCTGGTATTTCGACATTTTGATATGTCTTACCACTTTCTATTCAGTAAGCTTGCATAGTACAATGATTTCTCTTATATTTTTTAGTTAGTAACTAAAATATCTGGAATTTTAATGTTCAGTCTTTTCTGGGACCTCAAGCTGAGAAATCTTTGTACCATCAAAGGAATATTTACTTTAAAAATCAAAACACAGCAAAACTACAAGCTGCAATACCAGAGGTCCTGGAGAAGGACAAGAGTCAAAAGAATAAGTAGTGGTAAGATGCAGTTGAGGACCACATCTTAAAGTGAGAGTCAGGAGAATCTTGCCTGAACATACAGTCTTGGCTCCATCAGTTCACATCATGGTGGGATCTGTTGAATGAGTGGGTAAAGGTGAGGAGATACAAGCCTTTCTTTATTGGATAGCATGAAGTGAGAGAGCAGAGTGGCAAATGAGAATGTGGTGCAAAGTGGAGACCCGGCTATATCTTGATTGTGTTATGTCAGATCCAAGAACGCTGTCTTGTCCGAAGCATAATTTAAATTGATGGTATAAGGTATCAGATATTAAGACTTGTAGTGAGTCTTCTAAATTTGAAGAGACATGTTTTTTTTTTCAGAAAGCGAGGAGATACTAAAAAGCAAGATGTTTGCTTTTGAAGAAATGCGGAAGAGACTAGAAGAACAGCACGCCCAGCAGTTATCACTACTCATAGCTGAGCAGGAAAGGGAACAGGAAAGATTGCAAAAGGTGAGGAATTAAAATGTAGGGGGAGATTGGGCTGGTAAGTGAAATTTATCCGAGAATAACTATGAATTTTGGTCATGTGTAGAATACTTATAATTTTTCCCCCATATATCTTAATCCAAGGGAGTCATTGATTTTGACATGTGGGTACTATTTTTATTGTCAAAATGTGAGGTTTAATATTTAGATCCTTATCTAAAAGTAATTATATAATTTATCGAAAGGATACTTTATCAAATCCTTGATTCAAAACATGTAATATTTTTAAGAGGTATTTTATAGATAGATGCTGAAGTACACTTTCTGCAAGAGCTATATCATAAGAAGGACACTTGTTATAAGATTATTATAGTTAATGTATCATATTTTAAAATCAATTAAATAAATTTTCATAATTTTATTTGAGGAAGGAAAACCTGAAATAAATAATAATTTACTGATAATTACATGCTCTTTTGGCTAAGCCTAAAATGATACTATTTTGGGATGTAATTAAACGAAACATCTACCATGTTACAATAAACTGTTAATCTACAGGAAATAGAAGAACAGGAGAAAATGTTAAAAGAGAAGAAGGCAATTACAGCAGAAGCTTCTGAATTGGACACTAACAATGTGGTAGAGTTAGAGTGGAGAAAAATAAGTGACTCTGGTTTGCTAGAAACAATGCTGTCTCAAGTGGACTCACTCCATACTTCAAATTCAAATAGTCCTGGTAAATATTTAAAATCCTTTTCCATTTGAAAAAATTATCCTCCAGTAAGATATTTTATTTGGCACACTTTAATATTGTAGCTCCTTTCTTCAAGTAATTCCATGTCCCACCCACAGCTGTTTGCCAGCTGCTTAGTAACCAATGAAAAATGACATGATGGCAGATCAAAGACTAGTGAGCAGGTGTTTTTGAGAAAAGACTACCTTAGCGAGGAAAATGTCAGGAAATTCGGCTCAGAGCCCAGTCTGTGATCATTCATGCAGCAGGTGATATACTTCAGGTGAAAACACAGTTTGCAATCTCCCAAGTGATCTTGAATTACCTCTAATTCCCCAGTCCCTGTAAGAGCTTATCTTCACATCTTCAATTATCCTAAGATGCTGTTTGTGTTGAAAAGATCCATCTGGTGCATAAGTCCATAAATATTTAAGTCTGCATGTGGATCAGTTTCAGAGGCAGTTGTTATTCTTAATGAGTGTCACAGTGTTTAATTGGATGTTCTTCATATTCTGATTATATGACATCAAGGATAATACTATATGTATATTTCTCTAGGTTTCACAAATTCTGCCCTACAACATAGTTTTGGTTCTTCAAATGAAGCACCATTCTACCTCTGGGGGTCATCAACTAGTGGCTTGACCAAACTCTCAGTAACAAGACCTTTTGGAAGGGCCAGAACTAGATGGTCTCAGGTGAGCAAACTTAATGATATATGTCCATCTGTTTTATTTATCTATTTTTTTTTAAGAGTTACACCATCTTAGGTTGTACAAATGAGCATCAAGAAACAATGTGTCTATGTTATTTCTCCTAGGTTTTTAGTCTAGAAGTACAAGCAAAATTTAACAAAATAACTGCAGTGGCAAAAGGATTTCTAACTCGCAGGCTTATGCAGACAGATAAGCTGAAGCAACTTCGACAGACTGTAAAAGTAAGATTGTTGTAAATTGTTTGTATTTCACTTATAATTTCTATCAGTCTTGTGACAGTTGAGCTGACAGATTAGTTCAGAACTTAAGGCAGATCAAAAATTTTTTAGTCACTGTATATTTTTAGAAGTCTAATTATTAATCTTACTCAGTCTTATAAATGGTATGTAAATGCAGTAGTTTCTACTTTTTTTTTTTTTTGAAGATAGAGTCTTGCTCTGTTGCCCAGGCTAGAGTGCAATGGCATCATCATAGCTCACTCAACCTTCTGGGCTCAAGTGATCCTCCTCTGCCTCAGCCTCCCTAGTAGCTGGTACTACAGGCATGTGCCACTCTGCTTGGCTAATTTTTCTATTTTTCATAGAGATGGAGTCTCGCTATGTTGCTCAGGCTGGTATCAAACTCCTGGCCTCAAGTGATCCTCTCATCTCAGCCTCCCAAAGTGCTAGGACTATAGGCATGAGCCACTGCACCCAGCCAGTTTGTGTATTTTTGTCTCACTTTAAAGTGAATGCTGTTCGACTTCTAATAAGCAATAGTTTTATTTATATTCTTAGTACATTTGGCCCACTGTATTAGTGGGTTGCACATCTGGATTCTGCATCCATGAATTCAACCAACCATGGATTGAAAATATTTAAAAAAAAGGATGGTTGCATCTGTGCTGAACATCTACAGATCTTTTTTTCTTGTCATTATTCCCTAAACAATACAGTATAACAACTATTTACATAGCATTTACATTGTATTAGGTATTATAAGTAATCTAGAGATGATTTAAAGTATACAGGAGGATGTGCATAGATTATATGCAAATACTACACCATTTTATATAAGGGACTTCAGCATCCTTGGATTGTGGTATCTGTGGGGTTCCTGGAACCAATCCCCTATGGATACCGAGGGACAACTGTAATTTTGGATTGATTGAGTAAAAGAAGAAAAGGAAACTCCAGTGATCATAAATCTTTCTAGAAAAATGTTTTTGAAGGAGCATTTGTTTTTTCAGGATACTATGGAATTCATGAGAAGTTTTCAGTCAGAAGCACCATTAAAGAGAGGTGTTGTTTCAGCACAAGATGCTTCACTTCAGGAAAGAGTGTTAGCTCAGGTAAACGCACATATTCTTAAGGCTTTTAAGAAACCAAAATGTTACATTTCTCTCTTTTTATTTAATCACTGAAGATAAGTTTCAATGAAAACTACTTTAACATTTTTACACATAAAAGAAGTGTGCATAGTATACATAATATTACTGAAATCCACCCTCATCTTTTAAGAGTCTCATGCTCTACCGACTGAGCTAGCCAGGCGTGGCGCCAGTACCCTCATCTTCTAAATGCATATGATATTTTCTTCTTTTGAACCTAGTTGCGAGCTGCCCTCTATGGCATTCATGACATATTCTTTGTAATGGATGCAGCTGAAAGAATGTCTATTCTACATCATGATCGAGAAGTTCGCAAAGAGAAAATGCTCAGGCAAATGGTATGTTATATGATTTTCTAATGAATGAGGTTCTTCTGGGTTTAGGGTAATGGGTACTAAATGTAATTTTGTATTAACTTCAGCACCCTTCTGACAATTCTTAAGCACAGGTAATTCCCAAGATTACTAGGAACATTTAAATCTGTAGACAGACTTAAAAGAATTACATAATGAAAGAATTACATATTGTTTTGTGATTGGATTTTGGAGTTGAAGCTTTGAATGTTTTGCTTGGATGGCTTATAAAAATCTATCAGCTGCTCCTGATTGAATTTCCTTGAAACTATCATGCGGATTTTACCTTTTTTGAAATTAGTTAGAAAATAGGCTTCAAATTAATTTGAAACATATCAGAGTGTTGGTGGCCTATGGTTTGAATCAATGATCTTAGTGTGGTTCACAAAAGGAAAACAAGCAAAATTTATATTATTTCACTGGGAAAAAGTAATTTTAATGATTTAATTCTTAGAATCAGACTGCTTCAGTTAGAAGCCTGAGTTAAAGTAAAAATGTTCATAAAGAGAAGCTTTTCCAGGCAATTTGAGATCCTATATTATAGTATTATTGGTGCCAGTAGGTTTTTTTTGTATTTTAAAGGATAAAATGAAAAGTCCACGAGTGGCTCTTTCAGCTGCAACACAGAAGTCTCTCGATAGGAAGAAGTACATGAAGTAAGTTTTTTTGTATTATGTTGTATTAATTAGTAGTAAACCAATTAATTTTAGTCATCTCTTGTTCTATTTGCATGTTCAAATTAGAAATAAAGAACAATTAACTTTTCTGTAGTTGAGCTGATAGAAATCCCCTTTTTATATAAAGAAATTCATTAAAATCAGGTCGTAAAATCTAATTTCATCTTTAGATATATTTGCCAATTACTAAATTTGTCAACATTTAACTTGTATAATTGATAGCCAATCAAATAATCTTAAAAAGAATTAATCCTTATATTCAATGTTTAATTTTACATCTTTTACGTGTGTTCTTTTTCTGATACCCTAAAGATTTCCTGGGAAGAAAAACTTAATGGGAAGAATATCTTAATGACTATCTTTTAAAAATTCTTCTTTCTTGAAAGTAGTCTTTATATGCTTAGTATAGGTCTTTCAGTAGTACACCAACTTCTAAATGATGATTTGTTTGTGTTATCCCGTATTAGACTTGTAAGCATGTTTTTTTCCCTTCTCTAAATACATTATTTGTGTCCTTATTTTTATATTGTGTTAGAGCTGCTGAAATGGGAATGCCAAATAAGAAATTTCTGGTTAAACAAAATCCTTCTGAAACAAGGTGAGAAAAATCACTTAGTCTCATTGAGAGGCTTTTTTTTTTTAAGAAAAAAAAAATTTATAAATCCTGAACTTCCTTTTTGTTGACTTTGCTCTGCTTTACATCAGTGAAACACTTCTTGCTGAGTTGGAGGATCTCAGGCTCAGGATTCATATTAATACCTCGTCATATATCTGGTCACATGTCAGACCAGATGTTCCTGGAGCTTTGTGTGGGACATGCTGTCTCTGGTGGAAATTTGAGCCTGATATGTCTTGAGTTCAGTCCACAGTCCAGAGGATCTTTGATACTTAATTAAACACCTTAGAAAGCTAACTTAATATTTCTGACCTATTTTCTACTCTTGTAAAATGAGAGTGATATTTTCTTCTCTCACATGTTTGAAAGGAAAAGTTGTCTTTTGTTACGTATATAAGAAGATTATCTAAAAGCACAAGGGTTAATGTATATGTTGGACATCTCTTTCCTGATAAAACCCTAACGTTTGGGCTCTTGGTGAGCAAAATATAAGTAACATATTAATATGCTTTAATCAATTTACTTTGCTTTGTAGTAATATATAGGCCGTATTATTGTATAGATGACTTCCATCTTACTGTCATCATCTTTCATCCACTGAAAGAAAATGGGAAAACAGAATTAATTTTTTGAATTAATTTTTTATTTAATTTGTCAACAGAGTCCTTCAGCCAAACCAAGGACAGAATGCACCTGTTCATAGGCTACTTAGTAGACAAGGGTAAGAATGTCACATACATGGGTATTTAAAAATATTCAAATCAAGATTTGCTTTGAGAAGGAAGAATATAGTGTTCTTTACATAAAGTATAACTATTTTTCAGTATGATATTTTTTATAGCATTGGGAAGGTCTTTTAAAGTTTTGTCTTCAAATATAACCCTCTTGGTGTAATGTTGTATATTATATTTTAATTATCATCTTATGTTGGCATGTTTTTTTACTTTTCATTTCATACCATTTTAATCATTAAATAATTTAAATATCCATATAGTAAGTTCAGCATCACCAGAGTGATTCTCCAACAAACTATGAGTCATGGTTATAGTCTCCTGCTGAAGCAAAAGTATACCTTTCCTTACAATGCGCATGCATGAGACTTAAATTCTTTTCAAGCTTATTTGTGTTTTGAACAGTTGATGTAGTGTGGTTGCTTTCTTTGAATTTTGAACATTTAGACCTTAATGCAAGTGACTTATTAATTTTTTTATATTCAATTAGAACCCCTAAGACATCAGTGAAGGGGGTTGTGCAAAATAGACAGAAGTCTTCACAGAGCAGAGTGGTGCCTAACAGAGCGCCTGTTGCAGGTGTGTAGAAAATGGATTCTTGAAGCCCATTCAATAGAAAGAAGTGCACAAGCTACCCCATAACCCAGGCCACATAAGTGGAATACATTGTCTTTCCTTGCCACCATAATTTTGGCGTATTCATGGTCATTCTATTAGTGTTCCTTAGTATATTTTGTGGCAGTCAAGAAGTCTTAGTAAAACTGTGGTTCCAATCTTGATTTCTTTAATATTTCTATGGAAAACATTATGTATTTTTTATTCTGAAAAATTTGTAGAATTATCCATGCTTAATTCAGAAACTTTTTTATTAATGAGTAGAAGATAATGATCATCTGGTACCTAAATCTATGTATGTCTCTTCAGCTTTGGGGGGAAGTGTGTCACGCAGGAATATTTGTATCTGCACATAAGGGCATGAAAACTTTCTCCCTCTTACCACAAGATCATATGTGAATATGCCAGGTGTGGGGGTTTCCTAATCTTTTGCTTAATAAGAAGCTTGAGCTAAATCTCTCCTTATGTTCATTATGTGAGGATTATTTAAGAGCTAAACTAAAAACTGAATTTTAAAATTCTCTTTATGGTGGCAAGAAGACAAATTAAATGTTGAGGTAATCCAAAGCTCCTAACCAAATGCTTTATTATTTTTTAGGTATCTTTGTTAAGACACTTTGATTAAGCTCACTTAAAATTATGTGATCCATTGAAAAATACTTTCAAAATGTACTTTAACTATACTGCTTTCTAAACATTTAAAAGAAACCTAAATTAATCAGGCAATGAAGATTAAACCTTTAATTAATTGTAATCTTTCCATTATACAATTAGACAAATTTTAGAGCTTTTATTACTAAGTGATTTCCTTAGAATTAGGAGGGAAATAGCAACATAAGCAATTTCTTCATGTTACCATCATTGGTTCATGGAAGTTCAGAGGGAATAAGCTATTGATCGTAACTTTGAAATGACTGCTGACTTTTTGTGTGTAGTACTGAATATGATTCATAATGTCACATATATATAGGATAATCTAGAAGGTCATCTTTTGGAAATCACTGTGACAGTCAATGGAATTGTTTTAAGGGGGATATAGTTGAAGATTTTGCTTACTCCATAGGCAGAATCAGCTAGTTTGAAGTATAACCATTTGGAAGAACTCAGACCAAACACCAGATCTGTGGAATTTTAAGACATTTTCAATTTTTCCCATGTTAGTGTTACATATTTTGATAAATCTTAGCTAGTTGGAAAATCATTGAGGAATTAGTATTGTTTTGCCTAATACTATCAGTTTGCCACAGTGACTACTCTCCATGTTTTTTTCTCATGCATTTCATCTCCACTATTTGTCACTTGTGAACTTATAAGCAAAATAGCAACTACTGTTTCTATTCAGTAATACTCAAAGGTATAAAAGATAAACAGGCAGTCATTGATGTTAATAACATACAGTGAGGTCCAGTACTTAGAATTACTGAGGTTTAATTGCATTGCAACGTACTCATTAATACAAATGAACTTAACCCTTGAATTAACACGTACAATTAATATGTACCTAAACAAGTACAAAAATCCTTTCCTGTTTTTTCTGAAGATTTATTTATACATGAGTGTATATTTAGACAGTTGAAGGAGTCTAAAGAATTTTATTCTTTTACATAAACTGAGAATTTGGTATATTGACCGGTTAAAATGCTAACTATAATCTGAACACAGGAATCCACTGTTGCTCTTGAAAAGATTACTCTTTCCTGCTTAGATTTTTAATGGCCTGGATTATGTTTCATACAAATTTGAAATTATACTTTGATTTGCTCTACATGGAGACAAACTCTTTATTAAGTTATTTATGGGAAACTCATTTTTGTTATGGTAGAATATCATACTCTTAGACTGAAGTAGAATTCTAAAATGTTAAAGTATGCTGCAAAGCATTTAAAGTTATAGTTTTGACAAACTAAATTGCAATCTCTGATGCCGTTTTAAAACACATTTCCTCATTTGATGTTTTGTGCTTGACTAGAGTTTCTAGTGAAATTCAGAAACCACTGATCAATGCAGAGTAGGAGGTGCTTATGCAAAATGGTTAAGTAAAATAACAAATCAGGTGGAATTGGGTTCTCAGAGTCTCTACTTCTAGCTCTATTACCTAAGGCAGGTACTCTCCTGTGCTTGTTTTATTATCCTTAAAATGGTAGTAACAATTTCTACCTCAGGATTATTTCATGTAAGGAGGAAATATAATGTTTATTGCTTAGCTAAGTGCTCAGTACCTATTAATAGTAAGCACTCATTAAGTGGTATCATAGAAAAACTACCATTGAGAAATAATATTAGTTTTGCTCTATTTTTAGGAGTATATGCAGGAAAAATCCAAAGAAAGCGGCCAAATGTTGCGACAATTTAAGAAGACAGCATTCGTTAGGATAAGAAAGTGGGGGAGGGTTATTATCATTATTTTCCCTGCCCGAGACTTTTTGTTTCACCTGGACTCTGTGTACACAAAGTGACATGAAAAGGCTGAGCAATTATCTGGAGAACTTGGTCAGTCTGGCTATTTCCTGCCCCACGTTTCCATTTTCCTCTCAATAATAGGTTTGGGTGAAGACAAATTAGTGTTTAGGAATTGCCTCATCTCTGTGCTTAACCTACACAAACATCAGTTTGTTTTATGTACCCAGATGTCTACAGAGACCCTTTTGGTAAACTTAATGGACACGTGTATTTATTTTTACAAAATATTGAAAAGATACAAGTTCTAAAACATAAATTTCATTCATCTCTACGTACTTATTGCTGAATTTGATAAACAAATTAGATACTATTCTATTCAAGGGGAAATTACTGCAGAAGACTGTTTTTCCCTGGTTTTGTAACTTTGAAGACTCAGATTAGTCTCTCAATGTCCATATTCTTTGATTTACAGTATAACCATATAGCTGACTGTGGTCCACCAAAAATCTATCATGGCAGTAGCTGTGGGTCACCATTTTGGTTAGAAGTATACATTCCTGTCAACAACAAGCTGTCTTACAGAAATGATAGGTTTCACATATGTTACCCCAGTACTTACTGTCAAAAACATTTGTACTAGCTCATAAGATCTTTCTGTGAAGGGTAACAAATTTGGGGCAGACAGCACAATCTTCTTGAATGTAGCACTTAGGAATGCATTATTGCATCTATTTGTGTAAAATAAGAATTACATGTTGCATACAGTTACACTTTGTTTAGTCTGTATATTTTGTTCATAGTCTGCTTTTTCTAGCATGCTTGATTTAGGAGAGAATAAAGGGCTTTATAATTGTAATAATAAATCCATATTTCAAATGGGATAGTAATATTGCCTAGTTAAAATTCTGCACCCTACCTGGTTGATCCTGCCAGTAGAAAAAAAAATTTCTGCATTGCTTAAAGACACTGATGTTTAAGGTTTTTCGTCACTAACATATTCATTAAAAGTATCAACTGACAAATGTTACCAAAAGCACATGACTTTATGAAAGAAATGTCACTGTTAATTTATCATGCCATTTCCGAAAAGGGCTTTGTGCTTCTGACATAAAATTGAGACTGTGTATACTTAATCTTTCTAACTTCAATTTTAAAGCGATATTGGTATTTTGAAAATGCAGCATATATATATATTCTTAATATTCTTTTAAGGATATGGGGATAAAGATCGTTTTCTCTGATTTTCTGTTCCATTTAAAATTTAACTTTTACATCCAACTATAGACAGAAAATAATAATCTCTACCCAGGGTGTAAACTTGATTTTCTTTATTGAGATATATCATTTATTGAATGAGTGAACCAGGAAATTAGAAGACAGTCAAAAAAGTCCAAGTTACCAATTTTTTTTATTTATAGGCAAAGTATATCAAATTATTATCTTAATATGATAAACTGAGCTTTATCATTCTGAAAACTCAGGATACAGCTTACTCATATCATTGTAGGTCTCTTCAGTAAGAAACAAAGATGCTGAAAGTTTTGTGTATACTAATGCAAATTAGCTAAAACAAATAGTATGTTTTGGAGAAAGTTAAAACTAGTTTTAGATTAAGGATGAGAAACTTGAGGGGTGTTTTTAAGTTAAAGATAAAAGTGTGTGTGTTTTACACATTTTTTTAATGTTCACAGCTTTTTCTCATGCAAGTGCCAGACATTGTTTTGTGCTTTTGATGGATTTTTATTTATATACATTATTTTTATCATTATTTTTACTTTGAGTGGAATGTCCATTAATGTAAATTGTATTTATTTTTATACTTTAATTTTCACTAGTTTTGCTTCTAGGCAAAAGATAAAATAAACTTTTCATCTTAAAGGAAATCTGGTTTGATCTTTTTTATTTACCAAGGAAAGGACTATTAAGGAGTAGATATTGAAGTTTCTGGCCAAAACAATATTGTAATATGATCATGTTTTACAATTAAGTTCCAAGAAAGGTATATCCCATTATTTAATATGTCACCCATACCAGTGCTTAGTCCATCATTTGAGTTTGCAGGAGTTGGTTGAGTTTGCAGGAGTTGGACTTTTCAGAAGGCAGAACTTCACTAGAGCTGGAAATGTCTTAGCTTATTAAGAGCTAGACACCTGCTCAGGAGCCAGTGGGGAAGCAGAAGGAGAAAGGAGAGAATGCTAAGGTTGAAGCTCACACCAAAGCTGCTAGTTTGCACAGCTTTAATAATCTTGGTCTTGTTCCTGCCTAATCATCTAATGTGAGTGTAGTAAAATGCTCCTCACTTTCACCTCTTAGTGAGATGCTGCATTTGATCCTCTGCGAGGCTGTGTGGGAAATGCCCTCACTCTCCTCTGGCCACCTTTCAACTCTTGTTCACTTCATATGTTGGGAATAGTGGATATGGCTGGAAACTCCTTATTACTCATACTGAGCTGAAAACTGAAGGACCCATTCTGGAGATGAAGATCCTTTTTATTCCGTCAGGTCACTGTCCCATGAACAACCACAGACTACCTCCCCAAATGAAAAGTAAGAGTTATAGAACATAAACAAATGGGGTTGGAATGCTTTATTTCTAAGGGACCATAGTGTATATGTAGGTTATAAAAACAATTTTTAAAAAGAAATTTAGTCAAACTGGGATATGGTACAGTGGAATCCCATCATTGGTCAGGTTCTAACAACTCTGAGGGCAAAAATCGTATCTGACCACAGTTATACTTGACAATAAAATATTACCTTTTCACCTATTTATCTGTTCTCTTCTTTGGTCAGTTGTTTCTCTATGGCCCTCAATTCTTCAATTTCTCAAGGATGTGGACAAAGTTGCCACCAGAACCATGGTGTTTTGCTTTTCATCCTATGATGGAGAAAATCCCTTAGTTATTCACATATTCCATAAAGTTAACAACCTGTTATAGAATTACTTTCATGATCTGTTTCCCATACATGATATAACGGGGGTTTGGTTGAATATGCTTAAGAACACAGGACACTGCTCTGCTGTATGGCCTCCTGAGTTATGTGGTAGCCTTCCACCACCCACAGTTGCTACCATCCCTTTTGTGTCCAAAGGGACCACCAGCAGCAATGCAGCCTAGGAACTTGTTAGAATGCAGAAGCCCAGGCCCCACTCCAGATCTGACTCAGAGCCTGCATTTTAATAAGATCCCTAGGTGAGTGGTGTCTGCACTGAAGTGTGAGAAGCACTACTCTATGACAGAGTGCACAGTATATCGCCACAGAGAGAAGCTCTGAAAACACAAAGATCACAGAAGTACAATATGATTCTTTTGCCTGCCTCAAAGCATAGCTTCTATTGAGTGCTGACCACGTGCCAGGCATTTTATAATCATCTCCCTTCACCTTACAGTGAGAATTATCCTAATTTCACAGATGAAGAAACTAGGACTCAGTGTGCAAAACTATAGAGTTAAGAGTACATTCTATTGCCTTTTCCAGAGGAACTCTTGAGAATGTGGTTTTCTGACCTTTCTGTCAGAAAAAAAAAACACTTGAAAGTAAAAGGGAAAAAAGCAACCCTCAGATGCTGGTTTGTGATTAACCAAGTGTCCTCCATTACTGTTTGGTTTGGGATTAAAAATAGATGATAATGGTATTTATTTCAGAGGTTTGCAGTGAGGAAAAAATGAAGGGTGCATGTGAAGTGCTCAGCACAGAGCCTGACACACAGTAAGCATTTCGTAAATGGTAGCTGTTTTGAAAATACACTATGTTTCATCCACTGTTTTAAAAATCAGAGAAAGCACTAGAGCTCAGAACTTCTGAAATAGAAATGTATATCCACCTTTGTAGTGTGAACTAAAATAAAATCTTAAGCTCCCCCCCTGCTGACGGAATGGACCCCCTCTTGGCCAGGGGGACCCCAGAAATACCCTACAGCTGAGTTGCTGGCCACGAGAAGGGAGGTAAGAAGTGCCTCCTCATGCCCCCTTCCCTTGCTGGAGACTTCTTTCCTAACTCATTAACAGGCCTAAGGCTATGGAACGCAAAGCTTAAACCACACCTGCAAGTCATCAATTTACTTAACAGGTCACTTGAGTCTGGGTATGTGTCTGGTAGCTTCTCTCAGATAAACAGACTTCTTTAACTTAAAACATTCCAAGCCATTAGACAAAGCATTTCTTTAGCCAAATGCAAATCAAAGAATCTTTAAACCCACCTACAACCCTTCTTCAAGATGTCCTGACTTTTCGGGCCAAATCAACGTACACCTTCCATGTATTTATGACTTTACGTGTAACTCCTGTCTCCCGGAAATGTATAAAACCAAACTGTAACCCAAACACAGCGAGTCCACGTGCTCAAGGCTTCTTGGGCGCGGCTCTCGGGGCCATCGTCATGGTCGCACACATTTGGCTCACAATAAGACTCTTTAAATTATTTTACCAAACTCAGGTTCTTTTCCATTGACAATACAAACATACGGCTTTGCCAAGTGGGAAGAAATGCTAACCCCAATTTCCCCATTTGGTTTAGTTCCTATTAATCATATTTGGATCTGGGGCAGCCCTCAGGCACCCAGGTTGTTAGTCGTGGGAGGGGGACAGTGGAAGTTCCTAACTCCCACGAAGTACACAAGGAAAAGCGGGGGCCTAGGGAGGCGGCGTGGCGTATCCACGAGAAGCCGCGAATTAGTGGCAAAACCCTGCGCTGGCTGAACCCCGGACACCCTCTTCCTACCCCAGGGGAGGTTTGCGTCTCCGCTCGCCAGTGTCTGGATTCTTCTCCGCCCCTAGAAGGCGCAGATGGGCTACGCAGCCAACCTCACGCTCGTGCCCCTCACCATCATGGCGCCGGCGGCCCTGCAGAGCCGGCAGCTGCCCTCACAATCATGGCGCCCGGAAGCTCTATGGGACGCCACTTGGGGCCCACGGCTGCCCTTCAAAATCATGGCGCCGGGGGAAGACGTCGCCCGAGCTCTGAGGAGCGGTGCCTGCTCTTCACAATCATGGCGGCCAGGGCGGGGTCTGGACGGGAGAAGGGGGGCTGGCGGCCCCAGAACAGCGGTCATGTGACTGGGAAGATGGCCGTCTTTCCCTGGTAAGGAAGAAGCGGCGGGTGGGCCTTAGAGGGGGCTGTCCCTAGTTGTCTCTGGGTTTGTCTGCCTCTGCGAGTGTGAGTTGCTCTCCCTGTTGGGTCTGGTGGCCTCCCACCCTACCCCGAGTTGTCATGACCACAGAATCCCCGGCCGCTACCGCGGTCCAGAGGAGCAACCTGAAGCCGGACCGGTGGGTTCTTGGTTCTCTCTCCGTCTACCGCCTCTCCGCGCCCCCCACGGCCTTCTCTCCATGCATTCCCTAAAAAAAACTCAAGTTTCCAGGCTTCCGCTTTCCCAGGAGAAGTTGGCGCGGGTTCTGGGGCCGCCAGATGAGGGGAATGGGGGACTCAGCTCTGAGTCTGCACGACTCGGGGCACCTGGCTGTTGGTCTTTTTTCCTGAACTACTCAGTTCACCTAGAGGAGACTTGGCTTTTCCCATCTGTAAAATGGCGACTCTGTGCAGAACCCTCTGACATATTCCTGGGCCTCAAGTTGCTGACAGTATGATGGAGCATACAACAGGCTAGAGGGATGTCCAAAGAAGGCATTCGGATGAAGCACAGAGAAGGGAGTGATCAACTCCACCTGGGGCTAGGGGAAGGCTTCAGAGAGGAAGAGACTTAATTGGGTCTTGGAGGATGAATAGGAGTTCACTATCCAGGAGGGAATGGCATGTGCCAAGGGCAGGCCTGTAGGGCTCTTGTGGCTGGAGTAGCTAGGAGTGACTGGAGCTTCAGGCTCCAGCGGGTGACATGTGTGCCCGCAAGAACTCGAGCAAGTTGTGATGGTGATAGTGGGACTATGTGTGGACGGGAGATCTCTCTCGCATCTCAGAAAACAAGATAATTTTCTGATCTTTCTAGCAAGTGAAAATACAGCCCTAGACCGTAGAAATAATCAGGTACAACCTTCTGATTTTATGCTTGGTAAACAAGTTGTCTTCACCTTATTCCCTTCACTTGGCTGACACTTAGGAGACCACTTCCTTGACACACTAAATCAGCACCGGCTGCATTCTAAACATTTCTCTTTGTGGTAGTGCCTGTTCATCATTCAGTTTCCCACTAGACGTCTTGCTCCTTAAAAGTTAAAGGGACTGAGTTTTGCCCATGATTGTATCCCCAGAGCCTAGAACATGGTGTTAGGTGCTAAATAATATTTATGAATGAATGAGGAAACTGAGGAAGATCACAGAGAAGTAATATGTTTCTGTCATTACATTTATAATACATTTATCAAGCCCTTATTTTGTGTCAGGGACTGTGCTAAGTGCTTAACGTGCAACATCTCACTTAATCCTTATAACCTTATTTTTCAGGTAAGGATATGGAGGCAGAGAGATTTGCTTAAAAATCATACATGCAGCCCAGAAGGAGAGCTGAGGTTTGGAACCTAGAGGCTGTGATCGTAATCATCATTGTCAGCTGGACCTCAAATCTAGCTCCTGGGCTGAGGTTTCTGGCTTGCATGGCTCCCCAAGCCTCACTGTGTTGTCAGGGGTCTCCCCCGGAATGCCTCTTTTTACTCACACAACCCTGATGTATTTTGGCCTGAGATACGAGATGTCATCTGTATGCCTTGGATCACATTTCCTGTTTAATCTTGGAGTCAGAATTTCTACATCATTTTAAATGAGTTTTTTTTGGGGGCGGGGGAATATTATGATTGTGGAAGAAAAAGCTATGTGGTCAGATTATGTGAGTAGTAACTAAAAAATTACTTGAGGAGTAAAATAGCTGGCAAAAAGCATTTATCGAATTAGGGTGTTTCCAGTATAAGGAAATTAATTTGGTCAATCATAACACAGAATTTCTATGTATCCATATTATCAGAGGTAGATAACTTAAAAATAGGGAGTTGTTAATCTCTAATATAAACCACCTGGGGTTTTTGTTAAAATGCATGCAGATTCTAATTCTGTAAGTCTGGGGTATTTCAACCCTCCCGGGTGATAACCATTGCTAGTGACCTGTGGACCACACTTTGCATAGTGAAGGGTTAAACCCAGCGGCAGTGTGAAATGGTGGCCTTTTTTCTGTGGCAACTGCCTATGAACCTGATGAGCCCTTTGCCTTGCTGAAGGTTGGGATTATGGGGGATTTTTACCAGGTATAATCAGCTATGTTAGCAGGAAAAAGACAAGCAGGGATTTTTGAGAAAATGCCCACTAGAGGTCGCTGTTAGCCATACCAAAGACCCAGGGATAAGAATGTTTCAACATCTCAAACCTCAGGAAAGGCTAAGTAAGCATCAGAGAGCAAATTTGAGGAAATAATGGAAGTGAAAGAAAAATCAAAATATAGGCCACACATGGTGGCTTATGCAAGTAATCCTAGCACTTTGGGAGGCTGAGGCAGGAGGATCGCTTGAGCCCAGGAGTTTGAGGTTGCAGTGAGCTGTGATGACACCACTGCACTGCACTCCTGGGTGACAGAGTGAGATCCTGTCTTTAAAAAAAAAAAAAAGAAAAGAAAATCAAAATATAGTGGTTTGCTGTGGGCTTTGAGGAAGGGAAAATGTTTTCTTTCCTTTTTTTTTTTAAGATTTATTTCCAGAAGCAGTATTTTTTCCAAACAATCCCCCCAACTTTTTTTTTAACATAAAGTTTATTCCAAAACTTATTCCTTTTAAGAAAAGTAGACAAATGCTTAATTGTTAAAGTTCTCAAGCTGCCTATAGATAATCTGTAGAGCTGTTGAATCCATCTCTATTACTTGCTGCTCTCACCTTCAACAAGTTATCAACACTCTAACAGCCTCAGCTTCTCCATCTGAAAAATGGGCATAATCATAGTATAATACCTACCTCATAGGGTTGATTAAATGCGGAAATAGAGGTAAAGATCTTGGCCGGGAGCCTGGTATATAGTAAGTGCATAATAAATGAAACTGTTATTTGATTGTTGCATGTGAAGTCATGTTGCTGTTTTGATCTAGTGCTTTTCTCAGCTACCAATTCGTTAATAACTCTGATAGGGACAGAAAACACACTTGCAAATGAATTTCAGGTCAGATTAAATTTTCTACATATGCTATTAAATTAACCTTTCAAAATTCTGTTTTTCTTGACAACTGATAAACGTTAAGAGTGATCTGAAAAAAGTAAAAGTATCATTTGATGTTTTAAACTCCATCTTGACTGTTGATGATTATTCAAATTTGTTCTTCGGGGTTTTGTTTTATAAGTCAAGGAATGTCTGATAGCATCCTTGATTGGAAGGGAATTTGGAAGAATATTTCATAGGTGTTTTCAATTGCAATATTTTGGAAGATGAAGATATTGTATATTTTGTAAATATGACCCAGGAGGAATAGGCAATATATTGTGGCAAGGATTTTCCCTAAAAAAGAAAAAAAAAAACACCAAAAGTAGGAGTGGTCCATTATTATTAAGCAGCCTTTCTCCTCAAAGCCAAATTTATTTAGGAAGGGATAGAAATGAAATTACATGGGAGCTCAATTCTTTTGTGCTGGCTTGGGTTTCTGGGTTAGTGGGGGACATTGGGAAATCTGACCATTTGCACAGCACAATTCGATTTGGGTGCTAGAGTTGTGTTCAGATGTAATAAAGTTGTGAATCTGTGAATGGGAGTGAAGGGTGGGGTGGGGAGGAGTGAAGTCCAGGGACTTGGGGGCCTAGGAAAGTTCCTGTGCTCTGAGTTTCCTCTTTCCCTAAAGGGGGGAGGGGACAGGAATTGTCCTGTGTGCCCAGAAAAGCCGTTTTTTCTGGAATGTGATATTTTACAGATGGGAAGTGCTCATGTCTTTTGTTAAAAAAAAATGCTATTCATGACACTTGTTAAAGACACTTGTTAAAGGCAGACTTTATCCAGTGGTGCTGCCACGATAGAGTTTTGCGGGAGGGGAGAGAGATGGGGCTCAACTCCTGATACAACAAGGAAAAGCAGTAATTTATAGCCCAAGAGGGTATATGGAAAATTACTTAGAGGAAATGTCTGGGATCAGCGGCGATTCTGGCTAAATGGACATACCAGGATTCTTGCTGAAAGCAGGCCAGAGTGATCAGATATTGGGGGTAGGGAGGGCAGAGAGGAAGAAGAATTTAATCAGATATTGAGGATATTCAGATATTGAAGGGTTTCTAGCTAAACCAGAATTGGGTGATGCAGAGACAGACAAGTCTAAAAGTCAAGGATTAGTTAGGAAGAGGATTCCAGAATGGTTGAGATGGTCTTTTGCTAGAAGCGTCAGTGGAGTAGATTAAGGGGTTGTGGGAACCCATTTGATTTCGATAATTTGCTAGAATGGCTCACAGAACTCAGGAAATCAGTTTACGTACTATTGCCAGTTTATTACAAAGGATACAACTTAGGAACAGTCAAATGGAGGAGATACACAGTGCAAGGTATTGGTAGGGAGAATGGGGGTAGTGCATGGGGCTTCCGGGCCCTCTCTGAGCACAACACCCTCGCAGCACCTTGGGGTGTTCACCAACCCAGAAGCTCTACAAGCCCTTTTGTTTAGGGTTTTTATGGAGGATCCTTAATGTAGGCATGATTGATTAAATCATTGGCCACTGGTGATTGAGCTCAACCTCCAGCCCTCTCTCCTCTCATTGGTAGGGGTAGGGTAGGGCCGAAAGTTTCAACCTTCCAATCATGCCTTGTTCTTTCTGGTGACCAGCCCCCATCCTGAAACTATCTAGGGGTCCCCAGCAGCCAGTCATCTCATGAGCATACAAAAACACCCTTATCACTGTGGAGATTCCAGGGGTCCTAGAAGCTCTTGTGCCAGGAACTGGGGACAGAGACCAAATATATATTTCTTACTGTATCACAATATCACAGTAGTTCTATGTTATTTTATCACCTGTAGATTCATGTAGCCACCACCATAATCAGTAGAAACTGTGCCATAATCACAAAGATTCCTTGTGCTACTCTTTTGTGGTTGTGCATTCCCCCATCCCCCATCCCCTGCCAGCCCCACTCCTAACTCTTGCCAATCAGTAATCTTACATTTCTAAAATGTTGTCATTTCAATAATGTTACATAAATGTAATCATATAGTATGTAACCTCTTAAGCTTGGCTTCCCCTCCTCCCCAAAAACACACACTGAGCACAAAGCCCTTGAGATCCATCCAGGTTGTTGCATGTGTCAATAGCTTGTTCCTTTTTATTGCTGGCTGGTGTTCCACGGTATGGATGTGCCACAGTTTGTTAACCATTTTCCCACTGAAGGCCATTGGGATTGTTTCTGGTTTTTAGCTATTACAAATAAAGCTGCTATAAACATTTGTGTACAGGTTTTTGTGTAGACGTAAGCTTTCATCTCTCTGGGATAAATGCTTAGGAGCCAGGGGTGTGATTGCTGGTCCTATGGTAACTGTATGTTTTATTTCATATGCACTTGGAAAGGATGTATATTCAGTTGAAGGAAAATATATTCTGGCATTACTGGGTGCAGTGTATCATGTGCCGATTAGATCAAGCCTATTCGTTGTTTTGTTCAGATCATCTGCCTTTTTTTTTTTTTTTTGGTATTCTGTAAATTGTAGAAAGTGGTCTGCTAAACTCTCCCTCTTAAGATTTCAGATTTATTTATTTGTTTCTTTTAGTTCTGTCAAGTTTTACTTTTATGTATTTAGAACCTATTATGATTGTGCACATACGAACTTAGAATTATTTTGTCTTCCTGGTTTATTGACCCTGTTACCATTATGAAATGTCTCTCCTTATCTCTTGACCTAAAGTGTTCTCTGTCTGATATAAATAAAAATGTGCCAGTCTTTACCTTTTGGTTAGGTCTTACATACTATGTCATTTTCTATGCTTTTTACTCTCAAAATTTCTGTGTGCTTATATTTAAGTTGTGTGTCTATGGGGCATATGATTGGGTTTTGGGTTTTATCTAGGCTGACAATCTTTATATTTTAATTAAATAATAGCCAATTAATTGCATTTGGTCTAATATATTTAAGTTATTATGTTATACAGTCAGTATTCATTTAGTTTTACCCTAACCTTTACTCTTTGTTATTCTTTAGTGTGTGTATGTATATGTGTGTGTGTGTGTAAATACACACACACATGCATATATATGCACATATTTAAATATATGTCTATATATAGTCTGTGGTTTCAACTGAGATCATTCTTCTGCCTTCAGCATATTTTTTTAAATGTAGTTCTGATGCTGATGCTGTTCTCAATTTTTAGTTGACTGGAAACTTCTTTAATTTGCCCTTATATTTGAAGGAGAGTTTCACTAGGGTAGGCTTCTAATTCTAGGTTGGCGATTATTTTCTTTCAGCACTTTATTTATTTATTTTCGAGACAGGCTCTTGATCTGTCCCCAGGCTGGAGCGATCACAGCTCCCTGCAGCCTCAAACCCCTGGGCTCAGACGATCCTCCTGCCTCAGCCTCCCGAGTATCTGGCACTACAGGTGCATGCCACCATGCCCGCCTGATTTTCTACTTTTTTTTTTAGAGACAGGGTCTTGCCATGTTGCCCAGGCTAATCTCGAACTCCTGGCCTCAAGCAGTCTTCCCACCTCGGCCTCCCAAAGTGCTGGGATTGCAGGCG
The DNA here is from genome assembly GCA_023783475.1 of Daubentonia madagascariensis. Taxonomy (NCBI): domain Eukaryota; kingdom Metazoa; phylum Chordata; class Mammalia; order Primates; family Daubentoniidae; genus Daubentonia; species Daubentonia madagascariensis. The sequence continues at coordinate 868,886 of JAKFHU010002505.1, read as the reverse complement.
TGAGCCAAGCGCCAGGCCTCTTTCAGCACTTTAGAGATATTATTCCTGTGTCCTCTGCCTCTCGTCTGTGTGCTGACATAATAGTCTTATTGATGCTCCTTTGAACATAAAGTATCTTTGTCCTTTTAAGAAATTCTCCCTTTTTGGTTTTTTAGCCATTTCACTGTGAAGGCCCTAAGTATGTTTTTTTGTTTATTTGTTTTTGCACTTGTCCTGCTTGGGGCACAGATGTTTCTTGAATCTGTAGGTTGATGTCTTTCTTTAGTTCTGGAAAGGTTCCAGCTATTACCCCTTCAGATGCCGCTTCTGCACGTTCTTTCCCTCCTCCCCTTTGGGGTTCCAGTTATATGCCTGTTAGGACTTTTCTCCATGTCCCTCCTGTCTTTGCGATTCTTTCCTGTGCTTCCCGTCCTTTCTCCTCGCCATGCTTCAGTCTGGAATCTTTCTCCCCTTTTATTTTCCAGCTCGCTAATTCTTTCACTTGTTAGGCCCCCAGGAGACTGATGAAAGCACTGTGTGCCTGTCACCTCCTTACTGCTTGGCTTCTTTCTCTTGCCCTGTGCAGCTTAATTGGCAAATACTTTGAAGGGACATCTGGGCCGGTTTCCTCTCTTCTCTGTCCTCTCTCCTCTTCAGAAGCTCTTTCTCCAGGTCCTGGCTGTCTTGATAGCCCTGAACTCTGATCTGTCCAGCCCTGTGAAGTTTCCTTAAAGGTCTTCTGGCTGCTCTGTCCCCCTAACAGCCACCCTCTTGTCCCATGCCAAGAATGAGCAAAGGCCCGGAGAGGGGACGCGGGGTGGGAGGAGGTGGATTCACCATAGCGACTTTCCCTTGGTTCTGGTGTCTGGCCTCGTGAGTCCAGATTTTTAAAAAAAATTTTTTTTTAAATTAAGTGTTTCCTGTTGGTCTTGGCATGACTATGTTCTGCTCTAAACTACCCTATCATTGACAAAGTCTCAGCAAAAGTTTTTAGTGTCTTCAGTACCCCCATCAATTAAATGGCTTCTGTGTTTTGCTGTTTACCAGGCATTCGAGGAACAGGAACTACAAGGCTGAATTTGCATCATGCCGCCTGGAGGCTGTGCCGTTGGAGTTTGGGGACTATCACCCTCTGAAACCCATAACTGTGAGTTTTGTTAAGGGTTTCTCTAGATGACAGTCTTACCCCATGAAATGACAGGTAGTGTTCCTGGGTCTTTTCCATTTTGCCAGTGATAGCTGCTTTTGCATATTCGAATCAACCCATGTGTTTGCTGCCTCTTTTTCAGGATGTTGGCCCTGCCCACCACCGCATCTATTCCCCCATTTCTCATATTAGTGAGGTCGTCATGGGAACGGGATGACTTTGTTCCTGATTTGGATGTGTCAATAAAATATATCTTTCTTTTTAATTTTCCTATTTGGAATATTAAGAATCACTCTAATTACCAGTGTAGGGTACTGTCCTGAATAGCATCTTTGTCTATGTGTGAGTTTATTTAAAAAATAAAACAAAAGCAGGCAAGAGACTTGGATGGTCCTTCTCTGCTGGGTTAGTATTCTTTCATTAGCAAGTAATGGATACTCTGTGATTATCATGATGGGGAGAAGATGAGATTGTCAGCATGGGGGCTCTGGGTCTGTGTGGAGATGGTTACACAAAGCAGAAGCTCCCAAGACTGAGATTCAGCCTCCCAGGGCTCCTCAAGTCCCCAGGCTCTCGTGTGGCAGTGGCTGACCACACCAGCGAGTTGCTTGCGATCTCAGGAATTCATTCCCCGCGTGGTAACAGAAAAGCTGCAGCAAGCTCCAAGCTTGTCCTGCTAGCTTAGCAACACCAACAGCAGGGAGATTTCTTTTCTCAAACGGTTTTTGTTGACCCAGTTTTGTTAGTTGTCCTTCTCTGAACCAACTTGGTGACCACGGGTGTAGAATGTGCGGATTAATTGGGAGCTGGGAGCAGAGTCCACCCTGGGAGCTGGCAGCAGAGTCCACCCCACCAGTCCTATAGGAACTGAGCATGGGGGAGAGACATTTTCTCAAGGAAAATTTGGAGTGTTGAGCTTAGGAGAAGGAGGAATTGGTGCCAGGCAGACAAAAACAATAAATGTGCACCAGCCGGAGGTGCTTCTCTCTCTCCTACACTGCAGTTCAACTCAACTCAGATGGCAATCGCCTGGAGTTGGTATCTGACTCCACAGGTTTGAGGGCAAGGTCCTCAGTAAGACTGTCCTCACTTTAGATGCCAGCTGCAAATTTGGGGGCCTCTAGGCTACCTGCGCTTCTGACCAACTGGCAGCAAATCCAGGGGTTTCCCATGATCCCCTGGATTATCAGGTTTGATAATTCACTAGAATGACTCACAGAACTCATAAAAGATTTATACTTACAATTTTGTTATAAAGGATACAACTCAAGACCAGCCAAATGAAGAGACGCATAGGGCAAGGTTGGGGAGGAAATGCAGAGCTTTCAGAATCAAGCACATCACCCTCCTGTCACATTAATGTGTTTACCAACCAAAAAGCTCTATGGGGCCTTGGTGTTCAAAATTTTTATCGGGATTTCATTACATAGGCTTCTGATCATGGCTTGGTCTTTCTGGTGACCAGCCCCCATCCAGGAGCTCACCAGGAGTCTCCTCATTAAAACAGAAGATGCTGCTGTCATCCTGGACATTTCAAGGGTTTTAGGAGCTCTGTATCAGGAAACAGGGGCAGGGACCAAATATATATTTCTGATTATGTTATAATCACCTTCTAAATTGTAATGGCCCTATTAAAAGGTCCATTACAATTCTTCTGTTAAAAGGTAAACTTAGGCACATTAAAATTTTAATGAGTTTATTTGAGCCTTTAGCAATTCATGAATCGGTCAGCTTCAGAGTTCAAGCAGTTCAGGGCACCCATGAGGGGGTGTGAGGGGAAAACTTTTAACTTTTGTAAGGTGTCCTTAGGAACAAGACAAAATATTTGATCGGTTAAAGTGGAAATTCCCTACTTAGAGGTTAGTTGGTGGTTTGTGATTGGTAGCATGTACTTAGAGGTTAGTTAAGCTTAGGGTTTGTTGCACTGTTGACATTGAGTTGGATTTTGGTTTGTTACGTGGGAACCCAAGGTGCTAGAGCCATCTCGTGTCTAATGTCCTCCCAATTCGTTCCTTAACACTTCCTAACCCCAGCTTCCTATCTGCCCTTCCTTCTGTGGCATTCTGTGATTCTGAGTCGTGCCAATTTATCACAAAAAACAAGCATCCCCTGCAGATTGATAAGTCTCTGCTGCAAATGAACCTTCAATTCAGCTGCCAGAATGAGAGGAAAGAACCCATCAGAGTGCTTCCCTGGGGAAGGTCGTGGGAGACCTGCATTTCACCTCCAGAAATCTTCCCCACAGGTCACAGAATCCAAGACAAAGAAAGTGAGCCGGAAAGGAAGCACGTCTTCCACGTCCTCCTCCTCCTCCAACTCCATGGTGGACCCGCTGAGCAGTGTCCTCGATGGGACTGACCCCCTCTCCATGTTTGCAGCCTCTGCCGACCCTGCAGCCTTGGCAGCTGCCACGGTAACACGGCCCGGCCGCAGCTGCGGGCTTGGTTCTGTGGGTGCAGGGATGGGTGGTTTTCTCCCTCTCTTTCTTTCTAAGCGGCACAAGTAATGCACACGGGTGCATTCTGACTGTAGCAGTTCAGTCAGACGTCCCCAGGAGGACGTCGCTGGTGTAGATCTGGAAGTTTGAAAGCATTTTAAAATTTATTCTTTGTTTAAATTTTATTGTTTTTATAACTCTTTTTTTTTTTTTTTTTTTTTAATAGAGACAGGGTCTTGCTCTGTTGGCCAGGCTGGAGTGCAGTGGTGCCATCGTAGCTCACTGCAGCCCCAAACTCCTGGGCTCAAATAGTCCTCCTGCCTCAGGCTCCCGAGTAGCTGAGACCACAGGCGTGCACCACCACGCCCAGCTAATTTTTAAATTTTTTGTAGAGACGGGGTTTCACTATGTTGCCTAGACTGGTCTCAAACTCCTGGCCTTGAGCGATTTTCCTGCCTCGACCTCCCAGAGTGGTGGGACTGCAGGCGTGAGCCACCGCGCCCAGCTAATTTACGTATTTTTTCCTAAAGATTAAAATGATATTGCTGCTGAAGAGATTGTCTTGCCTTTCCTTAGGACAGCTCCAGAAAGAAACGTGATAAAGATGATAACTCCATCGTAGGATCAGATTTTGAGCCTTGGGCCAACAAACGGGGAGAAATCCTTGCCCGATACACTACTACAGAAAAGCTGTCTATCGTGAGTACCACTAGGCTTTCACCCAGGGTCTACTTCAGAGTTAGTAGTAATTTCTTTTTGTTTTATTGCCCCAATTCCTGGGCTCCGTAAGTTTCACTTATTTATGTCAGTGTTAGTTGGGAGAAAAATATGCTGATTGGTTTCTCAAAAAAATGTGTCAAGAATCAGGGATGTGGGACAGTTCAGAGGAAGAATTGGAACAGCAGTGTCCCGTCTTTGGGAGAGGTTTGAGTTGTGAAGGGAGGAGAGTATTACCCTGGGGAAGGACAGTGTTGGCTCAGTGAGTCCCACATAGCTGGGCTTTCTCCCAGAGCTGTAACTTCACTGTTTCTTTGGTGTCCACTAAGTGAAGTTGTTGGCTTGTGCCTGGAGACGAGTATGAAACACAAGGCTTATCCCCCACTTGGCAAATTGCTCACAGAAGGAAAGGCTCAAGAGAGCTGAGACAACCAGAGGAAAGCAGGTTGATGCTAGTGTTAGTCAGGATTAGGTTCAGTTGCTTATAACCAAAGCCCCCCACAAGGATATAAACAAGAGTGCTGTGTGTCTCTCCTTACACTGGAAAGAAGTCTAGCGGTGGGGAATCCGGGGCCGATATGGCAGCTCCAAGGTCATCAGGGTTCCAGCCCTTTCTGTCTTGCTTCTCTGCTGTGTTTAGTGTTGCCTCATGTCCAGGCTGCTAGACAGAAGGAAGAAAGAGAAAGAAAGCTGTACCCCCTCCCGTTTAAGACAGCTTCCTGGAGTCCCCCTCAACACCTTCAGTTACATTTGTCCTGAAGGTAGTTGTGGGCTGTACATAGATGGAAGGGCAGCTGAGACATGTAGCAGTGTGCCCATCTGCAAATCAGGCTGTGAGTAGGGAGGAAGGGGTGAACTGGGCAGGCAATTGGGGAGGCTCAGCTGCGACACCTCTTTGCTCCCTCTTTGTCCCAGGGCATATATTCGTTGAGCAGAATGACAGGCGGAATTGCTGGACTACTTAAATTTTTCTTACTCTTTTCTGAATGCATAGAGTTAACTTGGAGCAGTGATTCTCAACCAGGAATAATTTTATCCCCCCAGGAGTCATCTGACAACATCTGGAGCCATTTTTAATTGTCTCAACTCTGGGGGTGCTACTGGCATCCAGTGGGTGGAGGCCACTGGCCAGAAATGCTGTTAAACATCCTACAGTGCACAGAATCATCCCCCACAAAAGAGAATTATCTGGCCCCAAATTGCAGTAGTATAGAGGGTGAAAAGCCCTGATTTGGAGTAGGTTAAAAATGGTTCTATTCTGTGACTCCACTGCATGTCAAAAATTTTGGTATTTGTTGGCTTACCTTGAGAGAGCCCTGAATTGAATAGATATTTGAATCTCTGGTGGTTGTTAGTGACCCATATTTTCCTTCTTTGAGCATATATTTCGGTCTTTCACTTGGATAAGTAAATGGCTTTTTAGAAAATGATGGCCCTATTGCCTTAGATTTTAAAAATATTAATGATTTTTATGTCTCTGCAGAATCTGTTTATGGGATCTGAAAAAGGTAAGATGAGTTTTTTGTTGTTTTGGTGGGAAAATTCTGCCATTACCTTTAATATAATTTTACGAAGGGAAAAAAGTTTGTATTATGCAATCCTGATGTTTGATTCAGTTGACACTGGTATTTCTTAGATTGTGTATAAACGTAGAACTAAAATACATACTTAGAGCATGAGTAAAAAAAGACCAAAGAGGTTACTAGGAATAAAACATAAGCATACTGTTTTAGAGTTACAGAGGAATAGTCTCCCCTCTTAGTGCCTCCTCTATCAGCTGGGAAACTGCTTTAGAGACCCTTTCCTTTGCCTTAAGTCTTTGTCCCTTGTAAAATAAGATATGCCGGTAAAGGTGATCAACTGCTCAGTTTTACGGGCCACTAGTGCTTGAACACAGTAGTTCTCAGTTTCCTTAGCCAAGACACACAGTCAGAAGCTCTGGGCCAGGGTGTCTCAAACTGCTGTGTAGCAGAATTACCTGAGGAACTTTTATATAAATACAGACCACTGGCCCCCACTTGGTGAATTAGTCTTGCAGGATAGGACCCTGGAATTCCTTTTTTGAAGCTCCCAGGTGATTCTGGAGTGACTAATAGATCACATGCTGCTAGAGTACAGATAAGCACATGAGCATAGCCATGGTTTATGTGCAGATCACTGATATGGTAGCTGCAGCTCTCCTCTGTGCTCTGCAGGTTGAGACAGCATGTTAGAAATCAAGGAGTGGGAACAGCTTTGCTATGGGCATAACTTGGACCCCAGACCATAAAAAGTAAATCATACCATCACATACCTACCAGTTTGGAAAGATCAAATAGATTGATGACACCAAGTGTCTTAGTCCATTTAGTGTTGCTGTAGAGGAATACCTGAGGCTGGGTAATTTATATTGAAAAGAGGCTTATTTGGCTCGTGGTTCTGCAGGCTGTACAAGAAGCATGGCGCCAGCATCTTCTGGTGAGGGAGGGCCTCAGGCTGTTCCACTTATGATGGAAAGCAAATGGGAGCTGGTGCATGCAGAGATCACATGGTGAGAGAGGAAACAGGAGAGACAGGGGGAAGGTGCCAGGCTCTTTTCCACAACCAGTTCTTGTGAGAAATAAGAATGAGAACTCACTCATCACAGAGAGAATGACACCAAGCCATTTATGAGGGATCCACCCCCACAACTCAAACACTTCCCACCAGGCCCCGCCTCCAACACTGGGGATCAAATTTCAACATGAGACTTGGTGGGGACAGACAAACCATGTCCAAACCATAGCACCAAGTATTGGTGAGAATGTACAACAATATGAACTCTCGTACACTGCTGGTGGAGATGTAAAATGGCACAACCACTTGGTAGAACATTTTGCTTTATTCATTAAGTTTGAAGATGGGTGCTATGGTTAGAATGTTTGTGTCCCTCCAAAATTCATGTGTTGAAATCCTACCCCCCAAGGTGATGGTATTAGGAGATGGACTCTTTTGGGAGGTGATTAGGTCATGAGGGTGGGGCCCTCATGAATGGGATTAGTGCCTTCATAAAAGAGGCCCCAGGGATCTCCCTCACCCCTTCTGCCATGTGAGGACAGAGCAAGAGGCACCCTTAATGAACCAGGAAGCAGCCCTCACCAGACTTTAAATCTGCTGGCATCTTACTCTTGGACTTTCCAGCCTCCAGAACCGTGAGAAATAAATTTCTGTTGTTTATAAGCCACCCAGTTTATGGTATTTCATTATAGCAGGTCAAAGGCATTGAGACAATGGGTCAATCCTTTGATCCAGCAGTTCCACTACTAGGGTATACTTTTGATCAGGGGTTGGTAAGCTACATCTTACAGGCCAAGTCTGGTCCACTGCCTGTTTTTGTAAATAAAGTTTTATTGAAACACAGCCTGATCTGTTTATGTGTTATCTATGGCTGCTTTTGTGCTACAACGGTAGAGTTGAGTAGTTGCAACAGAGAGACTTCATAACTCACAAAACCTAAAATACTTATCTCAGGCCCTTTACAGGAAAGAATTTTCCAGCCCTTCCCTAGATCCATGCTCCTTAAAGTGTGGCCCAAGGACCAGCAGCGTTGACATTACATGGGAGCTCATGAGAAATACAGCCCTGCCCCCAGACCTGCTGACTAAGAATATGCATTTGAACACATCCTTAAGTGATTCCTGTAAAAAAACTGAGAAGCACTGCCCTGCAGAAATTCATGCACCTATGAACCAGGAGGCATGCAAAGAAATGATCATAGCTGCATTGTTTATAAGAGCCCCAAGTGGGAAACAACCCAAACTTCCATCAATAGTTGCATGAAGAAATAAGTTGTGGTATGTTGCGCACAGTGGAAAATACCAAACAGCAATGAAAACGAGTGAGCTACAGCTATATACAACAGCATGGGTAAACGTCATGAACAAAGTTAATGGTGAATGAAGGCAGCAAGACAACATATGGCCTGGGTGGTTGTTACAAGGGTTTTATAATTAGTTACTAAAATGTCCTCGTATGTACTTTGCATATGTATATTTCAAAATGAAGAAAAAAATTAGGAGCAATGCAAAAAAAGGCAAATTATTTGGAGACTTCATCACTGGAATAGTTGCTAGTAATTAAATAATTGCACCATGCTCTCAGCTGACCACAGACTTAAATGTGAATCAGCACCAGAGCTGAGAAATCAGTGCCAACAAAGAATAAACTTTAGTTCCTAAGAGTGGGTTTGGTAGGGAGGGGTAAGGGGATAGCGTGAGCCACGTGACCTCAGAACTAGAGCAGAAGCCACCTTAACATGGGGAAAGAATTTTGAGATAGGCGGCCGTAGAGGGCAGGAGCTGGCTGGATGGGTCACCTTGCCCTGTGTCTGGCCCGCAGCCTGCAGTCCTTTCCTGCATCGCTCTCCACCAGTCCCTGCTGATGGTGAGACGTGTGCTGACAGATGCTGGAAGGAGGTACAGCTAGTCCTGTTTGCTCAAAGAGAGGGCTTTGAAGCCCTGGTGTTTCCACCTCTGGGCAGACAGTGAGATGATTGTTGTGTTAGCGTAAGGGCATGACAATTCTACACTGTGAGTATGGGCCTGAGAGGGCCTTTTGTTCTTGGAAAACAATTAAATGACGGACTTCTGGCATCCGCATCTGGACCGCTTTTCTTTAGGAATAAACAAATGATACAGAGCAAAGTTGGTAAATCTTGAATGTAGCCCCTAACCTTTTTGAGGCTGGTGCACTGTGCTCCCAGAGGCATCTTCTAAGTGGGAAATGTTTCTCTTGGAACTTTAGTTACATGAGCTTGTTGCTTTCAAAATCTGTTTTCTGTAATGAAATCGTTCCCTGGCATCTTTATTCATGATGAAGTGTTCAGTGAAAGATGCCTTCCATCAGGGGTATTGGAAAAGCCACCTGTGTAACATAAATCTATTCTGTTTAGGCAAAGCTGGGACTGCCACATCCGCAATGTCAGAGAAGGTTCGGACCCGATTGGAGGAGCTGGATGACTTTGAGGAGGTGAGCAAGTCATTTGTGGAGCGCAGGGAATGAGGGGTGCTTTTCATTCCTTCTGCCAAGTGAGATCAGTCTTGGTGGCTGCTCTTTGATTAATTCTTGAGCAGCACATCGTGCTCAGTCCTCCTGAGGCAATGACTCGATCCAGGGAAAGATGCCAGCTGTGCAGTTGGCCCAGCTCGTGGAAGCCTGACTTGGGCTGCTTTTCTGAAGGTTCTTTTCTCGTGTGATGCCTGAGCAGAGCTGGGTCGTCTGGGGACAGTGTCTAACGATAAAAACCAACTGGAGTCACCTCCCTGGGAATCAGCCTTGTGTAGCGTAAAGATCTCACTTTGCAACAGAGGCTACATATGGCCGCTCTGCTGGCTGGTTATGGTCCACAGGAATCTTTTAATTGGCCTGCGTGTACTTTGAGATAATGTGAATCATTTGCCAACTCTTAAAAATTGGTAGATTTCACAGACAAATGTAGATTTCTGGCTTCTCTTGAAAAATTCCACATGATAGCTGTGGGCCCACATTCTTGCATTTGACCAGGTTACTACAGGCCTCCCTGTCCTGATTCATTTGTAAACAGCACTAGCCTGGCCCCTGGAGACAGATAGGTGAGTTTGTGTCCTCTAGAATGTCATTTCAAGAGGCAGAATGGCATGGTGGGTCATAGGACAAACTGTGGAGCCAGACTGGCTGGGTTTGAATCCCAGCTCTGCCATTAGGTAATTCTGTGATTTTAGACAAGGTTTTTAACTGCTCTGTGCCTCAGTTTACTTATCTGTAAAATGAGGTTGATAAACAGTACCTACCCATAGGGTTGTTACAGGGATTAAATGAGCTAATGTATATGAAGTGCTTAGAATGGCACCCAGCAGTGCTACGACCATCATTACCCTGAGTCTAGAGGTCGCAGTTAGACTGCTGACTAACAGAGTAGCCTTGGGCATTCACCTTGCCTGTTTCTATTTCTCCATCTATAAAATGGGGATAAAGAATAGTTGTGCAGATGGAATGAGTATGCTTTAGAAACCATAAAGGGCCATATGATGGCTGTTGCCATTGCCCTGTCCTGTATCTTGCCCCTTGGTGCAGGGTCCTCCCAGCTCTGAGATGAGAGCTGTTGTATGTTCAGCAGCGTCCAATAGTCCAATTCTTATTTTCCAATTCAGAAATGACAGATTTTGAGTCAGAGTGCATGGGAACCTCAGTCTGCATGTTGCCAGCCAGCTTTGGCTGGTAGTGAGGAAATTGCTGAGGGCTTTAACTGAAGCTCTTTAGTCTGTATCTGAAAGTCACTGGAGCTGGCTTAAGTTGAAAATGGGAGCTGTATTGGGAGGAGACAGGGGTACTACCCTGAACCTAAGGGCACAGAGGCCTGGAACCAGGAACTGAAGAGCCTCCTAGAAACATGACAGCTGTCCTCTCTGTCTCTCTCGGTTTTGTGTAGCTGCTCGTTGCCAGTTCTTTCTCTAGTTCTCCATTTTTTTCCTGTAGACTGGTTTCCTTGCCTCTCCCTGCTTGCAGCAGCAGCTGGCTCTCCTGTGGTTCCCATGGTTCCCAGGTTAACATGTATTAGTGAGGATAAGGCTAGGTTATGCTTAGTAACAAACAAATCCCTCATCTCCATGGTTTAATAACAAATGTTACACATCCAGTGTAGGTGACAGACACAGCACCATCTCACAGTGCTGCCATCTCAAATGTTTGGCTTCCAAGGTTGTCACAGCAGGGGCTGAGAGAAGATAATTTTTCACTGCCTCAGCCCAGAAGGGACACGTGCCACTCTGCTCACGGCCCATTTGCCCAAGCTAGTCACATGGTTCTTCCTACTGCAGAGGGGCAGGAAAGTCTCTACCTCACAGTTGAAGTGACCAGTTGGGATCAGTCTAAATTACCTGAAACTTCTACTTTTCTTTCTTTCTGTCTGTCTGTCTTTCTGTCTGTCTTCTTTTCTTTCCTTTCTGTCTTTCTTTTGAGATGAGGTCTCGCTCTGTTGCCCAGGCTGGAGTGCAGTGGCATGATGACAGCTCACCGCAGCCTCGAACTCCTGGTCTCAAGCGATCCTCCTGCTTCATCCTCCCAAGTAGCTGGGACTACAGGTGCATGCCACCATACCCAGCTAATTTTTTTTTTTACTTTTTGTAGAGACAGGGTCTCACTATGTTGCCCAGGCTGGTCTCGAACTCCTGGCCTCAAGCGATCCTCTGACCTCTGCCTCCCAAAGTGCTGGGATTACATGCATGAGCCATCATGCCCAGCCTACTTTTATTTCTTTATTAAGAGTTCTTCACTTTGAATTCCAGGAAATGTGCATATAAAAAAGTTTTGGTCCCTGGTCTCATCATGTGTGAGCATGACCCTCACTTCTGTGAGCTGTGTGAATAGCCTCTTAACGATAGCTGAGGGTTATGGAGCACTTACTGTGTGCCAGGGACTGTTGTCATTTCATCCATGTGATAATCTTGCTCTCATCTGACACGGGTTTTTGCTGTGGTCTTTTCTGTGTCTCAAATACTCTCTCCCTGGTTTAGTTACCACCCCTATGCCTAGTTAACACCTGTACTCCACTGAGAGTTTGTCTCGAGCATGACTTCCTCCAGGAAGCCATTCCTGACCCCTGAGTGTACAGTGCATTTCTTTGTGACCATATTTCTTCCATTCTAAGATGAACCTTTTCCTTTACATGTGAATATCTCTGAACTTGGAGTGTGTCCCTCCACTGGTGCATGTCCATCCATGATCAGCATATTTAACTTCCTTAGTGGCGCGTGAAACAGTTGTTTTCAATGGGCACCTCAGATTCAAAGTACTATGACATGTGGCCTCATAGAATTGTGTTTCCTCGCAAGCATTTATCTCAGTTTGTGCTAATGTCCATCTTGTCCTTAGTACCTTAAGCTCCATCAGGGCAGATATATACTTGACCCTTGCACAATGTGGTGGCTAACAGTGTCAACGCCTGGCGCAGTCAAAAATTCAAGTATACCTTTTGCCTCCCTGAATATGTGACTACTAATAGCCTGCCTTACTGATAACATAAATAGTCGATTAACACATATTTTGTATGTTGTGTATAATATACTGTGTTCTTAAAATAAAGTAAGCTAGAGAAAAGAAAATGTTATTAAGAATATTGTAAGGAAGGGAAAATCTATTTACTGTTGACTAAGTGGAAGTGGATCATCGTAACAGTCTTCATCCTTGTCGTCTTCATGTTGAGGCTGAGGAAGAGGAGGGGAGGAGGGGTCAGTCTTGCTGTCTCAGGGGTGGCAGAGGCAGAAGAAAATCTGTGTCTAAGTGGACCCACAGAGTTTGAAATTGTGTCATTCAAGGGTCAACCGCAATGTCTTTGCTTGGGAATCTTGAGCAAAAATGTCTTTGTATCTCAAGCATCTAGCACCACACCCGGCACACAGTAGGCCTAATAACTATTGGTTGAACGAGGTAAGTCCCGTTATCTCGATTTACTGATAAGGCGCAGGGAAGAAGGCAGCAAACCCAGACTCGTACAGCTAGTGAGTGGCTGAGCTGGGAGGTGGCTTAGGTCTGACTTGCCTCCAAAGCCAGTCTCTCAACTGTCACACTCTGCCCACCTTTGTGAGAAAACTCAAGAACCTGGTGGGGAGATGAGGAAAATCTAGCAACTGAAGCTCAACTGATACCCGGTATTCTTCATGGGGGTGCTGGTGGAACAATGTTTTTCCTACTCTCCGTTCACTTTGCACCCTCTTCCCACAGGGTTCCCAAAAGGAGCTGTTGAATTTGACTCAGCAGGATTACGTGAACCGCATAGAGGAGCTCAACCAGTCGCTGAAGGATGCTTGGGCCTCGGACCAGAAAGTGAAAGCTCTAAAAATAGTCATCCAGGTCAGGTCTAGTGGTCTTTTTTTCTTTGTCCCAGAACTTCCTATATAAAACTCCTTTGTGGATAATTAGGGTTTTCAGAGGCCTGCCTTCAGGGTACCGTCCTTTTTTCTTTCGTCTCTTTCATTTTCACATACTTCCTCTGAAACGCCATGATTATGAATCTCTGTTTTTTATGAGATGGCTAATCCCAGGGCAACCACATACAGCTGCACAGGTTGTGAACTGCATAATTCCAGAAAGCACCCTTCCTTCTATATTACAGAATTAATGATAACCCCTGGGTTGTGCAGTATATTGGCTGGGGTACAACCCCTGACAAATTTATGATTTGTACATACTAAAGATTAAGTGTCTTTTGGATTTCCTTGACCAGATTGACTTGGTATCTTTGGGATTAATGGTGCATGTCCCTGATAAATGCATTGGGGGCAGGGGGGGCAAGAATACTGTGTTGAGATGATAAATGCATTTTTAAGACATATTCTGCATAATTATGTGACAAAGAAAAGAGGTTTACAGTATTAGGAGAGGTACATTCATTGAATCTTCTTTGTTGATGAATTTGTTGATCCAGTGATGACTCTTTGATCACGAGAGCAAGTCCTGTACAGAAAACAGCTTATTCTGTTCCTCGGCCCTGAAGATCTTCCTATCTTGGCAAAATATGCTCAGAAGTACACTATAAAGGGAATAATTCATGCATTATCATTTTCAGAGCAGAGTTAAGAGAGGATTTCTGAACAGCCATTTTAGTTCAAAAGGACACATCCTGTTCTCAGTCATTGTCATGGTGATGTGATGTTTGTTTTCTCACCTGTTTTTTGAGAGACAGGAGAGTCCAGGAGTCTTTACGTTGGACGTTTGAAGTCTTTTGAGATGACTTCTTATATGGCAGGGGTGATTTTTTTTTTTTTGGTGTTTCATGATAAGAGGCAAACCCAAGCCCGTTTCTCTTCAATCACTTGTTAGTTTACAAAGTAAATACTCCTGAGGAATGGTCCTCTCATCCTGGGAGCACATGATGAGGGTTGCTTGCTGAGTGGCTCACATGAGAAACTATCTGAACTAACAAGTGCTTCTTCAAAATATTTCCACTGGCAGCATTTCTCCATAGATTATTGTAGTATGTAGAACTGGGACTTCTAAGCATCTTACATCTGGAGGAGATTTGATTCCTGTCTTCTCAAACAAAATAATCACAAGAGTGTTTAATTAACTCCACATCTGGTTGATAGTAACGATTCTACAATATGTTAAAGACTGCCTTCTTTATCCAGAAAGCATAGTCAAGGTACAGAGTTTGGAGAAATGAGCACAGTTCACCTTATTTGCTCTGCAGTAAAGTTTCTTTTTTGGTGGGAGGTGGTGGTGGCTGCTTTACTGAGGCATATTTTACATATCGTAAAGTCCACCCCTTGTAAATATAATTCAGTGATTTTTAGTAAACTTACAGCGTTGTGCAACTATCACACAATCCAGTTTTAGAACATTTTCATAACTCCTCAAAATTCTCTCAAGCCTGTTTGCAGTTAAACCCTGGCTGCCACACCCAGCCCCAGAAAGTCACTGGTCTGCTTTCTGACTCTGTAAATCTGCCTTTCCTGGCCATTTTATATATATGGGATCATTCAATATGTAATCTTTTCATTTGGCTTCTTTCACTTAGCATAGTGTGTTTTTTAAATTGATGTGTGATAATTCTACATGTTTATGGGGCACAGAGTGATATTTCAGTACATGTATACAATGTATAATGATCAAATCAGTCTAACTGGCGTATCCATCACCTCAAACATTTATTATTTCTTTTTGTTGGGAACATTCAAAATCCTCTGTTCTAGCTATTTGAAAATACACAATAAATTATTGTTGGCTATAGTCACCCTACAGTGCTGTACAACATTAGAACTTACTCCTTCTGTCTAGCTGAAATTTTGTGCTGGTTAACCAACCTCTCCCTGTCCTCCCTTCCCCACTACCCTTCCCAGACTCTAGTAACCACTATTCTACTCTCTTCTTCTATGAGCTTAGCCTTTTTTTTACCTTCCACATATGAGTGAGAACATGTGGTATTTATCTTTCTGTGCCCGACTTAATTCACTTAATATGATGTCCTCTAGGCTCATCATATTGCTGTGAAAGACAGGATTTCATTCATTTTTATGGCTGAATAATATTCCATTGTGTATACATCACATTTTCTTTATCCACTCATCTGCTGATGGACATTCAGTTTGATTTGATACCTTAGCTATTGTGAATAGTGCTGCAGTAAACATGGGGGTGCAGCTATCTCTTTGATATACTGATTTCTTTTCCTTTGGATAAATACCCAGTAGTAGGACTGCTGGATCATATTATGGTTCTATTTTTAGTTTTTTTGAGAAACTTCCATATTATTTTTCACGATGGCTGCACTCATTTACAGTCCCACCAGCAGTGTATAAGAGTTCCCTTTTCTCCACATCCTTGCCAGCATTTCTTATTATTTCTGGTTTTTTTTCTTTTAGAGATGGGGCCTCACTATGTTGCCCAGGCTGGAGTACAGTGGCTGTTTGTTTATAGGCACGATCATAGTGCGCTGTCGGCTCGAACTCCTGGGCTCAAGCTTACTCCTGCCTCAGTTTCTCAAGTAGCTGGGAACACAGGCATGCACCACTGTGCCGGGCCTGTTTTTTGTCTTCTTGATAATAACGTTCCCATTGTGGCTTTGAGTTGCATTTTCCTGATGGCTGGCGATGTTGACCATTTTTTCATACACTTGTTGGCCCTTAGTGTGTCGTCTTTTGAGAAACGTCTCTTCAGCTCATTTGCCCTTTTTCTTTCTTTTTTTTTTTTCTTTTTGACACAGGGTCCCACTCTGTCACCCAGGCTATAGTGCAGTGGCATGATCACAGCTCACTGTAGCCTCAAACTCCTGGGCTCGGGTGATCTCCTGCCTCAGCCTCCCGAGTAGCTGGGACTACAGGCGTGCACCGCCACACCCGGCTAATTTTCCTATTTTTTCTAGAGACGGGGTCTCGCTTTTGCTCAGGCTGGTCTAAAACTTCTGAGCTCAAACTTCTGATCCACCCGCCTCAGCCTCCCAAAGTGCTAGGATTATACGTGCGAGCCACCATGCCCAGCCTCATTTGCCCATTTTAAAATCAGATTGTTTTTATTTGTTTCTTTAGCATAATGTTTTTGAGGTTCGCCCATGTTGTAGTGTTTATACTTTGTTCCTTTTTACTGGAAATAGTATTCTTCTATATGGATAACTGTATTTTGTTTATCTGTTAACAAGTTGAATGACATTTGGGCTGTTTCCACTCTCTGGCTCTTCCAGATAGTGCTGCTGTGAACATTTTGCACACACGTCTTGGTGTGGACCTGTGTTTTCACTCCTCTTGAATAAATTTCTAGGAATGGAATTGCTGGGTCGTAAGCACGATCATGGCTCATTGGAACCACAAATTCCTGGGTTCTTCTTCAGCTTCCCGGGTAGCTGGGACTGCATGCCCATGCTGCCACTCCTCGCTAATTTTTTTCTTTCTTTTGTAGAGACAAGGTCTCGCTATGTTGCTCAGGCTGGTCTCAAACTCCTGGCCTCTATCGAAATCCTCCTACCTCAGCCTCCCAGAATGCTGGGATTACAGGCATGAGCCACTGTGCCCAACCTCTTTAGATAGTCTTGATACTAGTTCTTTATTAAGCGCATGATCTCCTAGTCTATGGCTTGTCTTTTCATTTTCATAATGGTGTCTTTTGAAGTGCAGAAGTTTTAAATTTTAACAAGATGTCATTTATCAGTTTTCTTATCTTAGCTTGTGCTTTTGGAGTTGTATCTAAGAACTCTTTGCCTAACCCAAGGTCATGAAGATTTTCTCCTATGTTTTCTTCTAGAAGTTTTATCGTTTTAGCACTTACATTTAGGTCTGTGGTCCATTTTGAATTAATTATTGTGTATGAGGTAAGGATCTAAGTTTATCTTTTTTACATGTGGATATACAGTTGTCCCAGCAGCATTTGTTGGAAAGACTATCTGTCTTTTCCCCCATTAGATTATCTTGGCACTTTTGTCCAACTCATTTGACCATAAATGTAAGAGTTTATTTCTGGATTTTCAGTGTTCTTCCATTGATCTATAAGTCAATCCTTATGCCAGTTCCACACCGTCTTGGTTATTATAGCATTATAGTAAGTTTTGAAACTGAGTAGTATAAGTCTTTTAACTTTGTTCTTTTTAAAAATTGTTTGGCTGTCTGGGTCCTTTGCATTTCTGTATGAATTTTACAATCAGCTTTTCAATTTTTACCAAAAACAAAACAAACAAAAACCTTCTGGGATTTTGATATGGATTGCTTTGAGTATAAAAGAGTATTCTGATGCATAAATTATGCCATCTGTTGATGGGCAGCTGGTTCTTTTCTTTTCTGTTTATTATGAACGACGGTGTTGTGTGCACTCTTGGGCATGCCTGCTGGTGCCCGTGTAAAGCATTTCTTGAGATAAAAGCACATACATACCTCAGGAATGGAACTGCTTTGTTGTAGGCTCTGCGCCTCTTTAGCTTTACTGATAATGCTAAGTTATTTTCTGTAGTAGCTGTGCCAACATACATAGTAGCAATGGGCATATGAGAGTCTGTGCTCTTCAACATTCTACCACTGTTTGGTACGAGCAGACTTTCTATTTTGATTTTTCCAATCTAGGAGGTAATAAAATCATATCTTACTGTGGTTTTAATTTGAAGTTCCCTGATTACTAATAAATTATGCATCTTTTCACATGTTTATAGGCCATTGGGTTTCTTTTTCTGTAAAATGCCTTTTGCTGAATTCTTTTGCTCATTTTTCCATTATGTTATTTGTATTTTTCTTACTGAGTTTTAGGGTTTTTAAAATATATTTTGGGTGATAATGGTCTCCTTCCTTCCTTCCTTCCTTCTCTCCTTCCTTCCCTCCTTCCTTAGCACTCAGCCGCAGGTCATCTTTTAATTTATCCATTTGCTCTGGTTATTTAAATATTTTTTAAAAATCTTAATTTTAAAAACTGCTAATGTCCTTCTAGAAAATTACTAATTGGAAACAAAAAGAAAACACCCTTTCAGTATTTTTCCAACAATGTTAGTAAGTTTGATAGCAACTATTTCAGGCAGAGTGATTTATCAGTCAGTTGTTTGGTAACTGTTATAACAATGATTCTCAACCTTGGCTGCACATTAGAATCACATGGAAGCTTTAAAAAATCCCAATGTCTTTTAAAATAACTTAAAGAGTGGAATTGGAATGTTCTGAACACAAAGGAATGTTAAGTGCCTGAGGTGATGGATACCCCAGTTACCCTGATTTGATTAATTCACATTGTATGCCTGTATCAAAACATCACATGTACCCTATAAAGATATGCAACTATTATGTGCCCATAATAATTAAAAATAAAAATTTTTTTTAAAATCCCAGTGTCCAAGCTGTACCCCACACCAGTTTAATCAGAGTGTTGGGGGGAGGGACCCAGCCATGATTCTTTTTAAAAACTCCCCAGATGATTCTGAAGTCAAGAACAGTTGGTTTATAAAATGCTCATATCCCAGAGTATACTGCAGATTATGGACAGCACAAACCCAGTGTTTCCAAGCTTGTTTGTGTGCCCCAGTCACCTGGAGCCCTTGTTAAAATGCTGATTCCTGGCATCTTGGCTGGAGATTTTTTTTTTTAAAGAAACAGTCCTCGTTCTCACTGTGTCTCCCAGGCTGGAGTGCAGCGGTGCAATCATAGCTCATCGTAGCCTGGAACTCCTGGGCTGAAACGATCCTCCCACCTCAGCCTCCTGAATAGCTGGGATGACAGGCGCGAACCACCACACCCAGCTAATTTTTTTTTTTTTTATTCAACTGGAGATTTTGACCAGTAAGTTTGATGTGGAGCAGGGAATTTGTACTTTTAACACACGCCCCAGGTACCTGATTCTTATTAGACAAGTTTAAGAAATGGTACCAAAGCTTTAAAAACTGGCTTCTTCAAAATAGTGATTTAAAGATAATTAATTTAATTTAATAGTGATTTAAAGATAATTAATATAAGATTATTATGGCTTTAACTTTGGATTAAAAAAGAAACTCTGGTCCCTGTTATCCTGTGTAAAATGTATGTTCTACGAAACCAACTTGGGAGGAAATCAATGCACAGATGTTCGGGAAGCCCCAGCTGTGTTTAATTTGAACTCTTCTGTTTAAATTCTCTCTCTGTCACCTCACCAGTGGGCAGTAACTCATCTCTGAGAGGTCTGTAAGCAAGGTTCTGGGTAGGAACTCAGGAGCTGTCATATCCCTAGGAACCGAGAGCTGTGTACTGTAAACAGTCTCTAGGATTCAGAGTTGTTAGTTTTATTTTCCAGCCCTGAAATCTCATGGGGCAATTGTTTAAGTTGGAACTCTCACAAAGGGCATATGAAAATCACAAAGCAAGGCGTCGGGAAATGGAATTCCACATACATCCAAATGCCACATTTGGTGTCAGCACCATTGTTTTAACAGCTTACTTTTTTTCCCCTCAAATAACATCTGGGCTGTAGGAGGATGTTTCTCAAATCAGACACATTGTTTACTTTTAGGTTTGTAATGCTAAGGAGAAACTTGGTGACTCTAACAATTTAGATATTGGGTAACAACTCCAAACTGAAAACACATGTCAGTCTATCTCTAGACATGGTAAATGTTCTAACCATTCTCTGCGTATTGGAAATGCGTACTAAAGGATCCTTTCTAAATGTCTGAAAACTTTATTTTTAAGTGATATTTTTCTATCTGAGGGTCAACCATTGGAATGATAAAATATAGCAAAGTTATTTAATTCCTTATGCTGATTTTTCAATTTGTAAAGACTCCAGGGCATTAAATTTAGTTCTTCAAAGTAGCAATATGTTTTTTGTTTCTCTATAAAAGATGACTTAATCTAGGGTGGCGGGGCCACAACGTGTGGCTGCAGTCTTCCGTTAAGAGTTCTGAACATGTCAGCAGCCCCTGGGCATGCGTGAGAACGCAGGGATTGAGCAGTTCCCTGCAAAGCTGAAATGTTCTCAGCATTAAGGATTGTAGTTCCAGAGAAACATGTACTCTTTGAAGCTCGTCATATTTCCTTTTAGAGGGAAATTCAGGAATGAGTATAAATAATCGAGGTGAGTTTATAAAGCCTTGCGGATTTACTTATGGGATCATTTCATAGAAAAGTAAGTTTAAGAATCCAGACCACCCTGAAGTAAATCAGAAGTCAGGCTGGAAAGAAGTTGGAACAAAGATGGGGTCACCTGAGAGGCCTGTGACTTGAGAGATATTCACATCTCTCAGTGACTTTGAGTGCTGCTCCTATTCGGTATACAAGCAGGGTCCTTCTGGGTAAGACTTCATCCTGTGGCTTTCCTGGAGCAAGGTGACAGTGTCTTTCCTTAAGAGGCTCTGTGGTGAGCAGGGTCTGGCTCCCTTTGTCAAAAGCATAGTGGTTTTGCTTCTCATTATAGCCCCAGTGCCTAGGACAGGGCTTGGCATATGTTAAGTACCTGAACTTATGCATAGAAATCATTAATTTTTCAGGCCTGGGGTGTCCTAACCAAGTCAGACACACCGGAGTGAGTTTTATTTTCTTTTCTCTTTTTCTAGTGTTCAAAGCTTCTTTCAGACACCAGCGTCATTCAGTTCTACCCAAGCAAATTTGTCCTTATCACTGACATACTTGATACATTTGGTAAGTCCCAGTCATATTCATCTTAGATCTAGGAAATGTGTTTGTTTTATCAGGAATTGGGTGGTAGAGTTACTCTAAATTAGGTTCCGCTGTGGTTTAAGTAATTAGGTAAGTTGTGAGGGAGACAAAACAGTACATCCTGTGCCCATTAACAAGGTGTTATTTTTGAAAGAATCTTAAATTTTATTTTTTCTTATGTTCTGATGGGCTAGTAAAGTGGATCACTAGAGGGAAATTCAGGAATGAGTATAAATAATCGAGGTGAGTTTATAAAGCCTTGCTCATTCCTCCCTGAATGAGCTCTGGTCCATCGCTGTCTCACGGGCATCCGAAACTGACTTGGCATCTCCTCCCACCCTGTCCCTCCCCCGCTGGGTTTCTGTCTCAGGAAATGGCACCATCATGTGCCCAAGCTGGAAATCTGATAGTCTGTTCCCATATGCCCATGTCCAGTCACCAAGTTCTACAGTTCAGCTTCCTAAATCTCTCCCCAGGATGTCCGTTTTTCTTTGTCTTCACTATTAAAATGTTTGTCCTAGCTGTAGTCCTCTCCCACCTAGATGACAGCTGTAGCTCCTGTGAGGTGTTCCTGCATCATCGTGGCTGCCCCTGGTCCCATGCTCCATGCCACAGGCAGAGTGATCTTTGGGAGCCCAGTAGGAAGGTTTAGACTGGAGAGAATGACTGAAGGAGCAGGAGGCCCCTGTGCTGCTTGGCAGTGGTTGATTGAGCCAGAACATCACATCATTAGCAGTTGGCTGAAACCATGCAACCCTCTAGGCCGTACGTGATGTTCAGCAGCTGAAGACCAGGAAGTAGGGTCGCCTTCTGAGAGCTGAACACAGGAGATCAGAACAGAGACATTCACTGTCTTAGCAATGGGCTCCCAACCCAGCAATTCTTGGCTGTAACTCATTGAAAGATCTGTGTCAGAAAACAAAATGTCAATCAGAGAGACTTTTGATCCCAGTCCTGCCCAGGAGATCAGGGGCCTGAGTGTATTAGCTAAAATAAGTGGCAGAAAACCCAACTAGCCTTGGAAAAGGGGGTATTTATTGACTTATGCTGAAAAGTCCAGGGGTAGTTTCTGGCTTCAGGTACAGCTGGATCCAGAAACTCAAGCAGTATTATCAGGACCTTGTCTTTTTCTAGTACTTTCCCTTGGGTTGGCTTCATTCTTAAGCTTCACAAGGCATCCTCGGCTTCTGTCAGCTTTGCTGCTGGTGGTCCCAGGGCAAGGAAAGAGTTGCTTTCTCCAAGCATCTCAACGGAAGTCCCGGAGTCCCATCTCACAGACCTGGCTCGGATCACATGTCAGTCCTTGAGCCATTTGTGGTGTCGGGGATGAGACACACTGATTATCCAGGCCTGGGTCACCCCAGAAGAAAAGAGGTGATGCTGTTACCAGAAGAAAGGGGAGTGGATGCTAAGTGGACGAAAAGAAGAGATGTCCCAGGTGAAAGACAGGACCTGTTGAGTTCAGATGACCTGGAGAGGTGGTGTCAGGCACTCTGCTGGGCATTGAGGGTGCATCAGCAAATAGAAGAGACAAAAATCCCTGCCTTTGTGGCACTTATGTTTCAGTAGAAGGTAGAGAATTTGCAGAACAACTAAGTCAACCCGATTGTATGTTAGATGTCGGTCAGTGCTGTGGAGAAAACCACACAAATAGAGCGAGGTGAGGGGCGAAGGGGAATGGAGGGGACTGGGTGGGGGTGAGAGAGGGCCTGCGGTTTTAGGGTGCTCAGGGGAGGCCATGCTGAGAGGTGGCATGAGCAGGTGCTGGAAGGAGGTGAGAGATGAGCTCTAATGGGGATGGGGGGCCGAGGAGCAGCTGGTACGCAGATCCCGGGCGGGGGTGTTGGGAGTGTGCCTGGCAGGCTTGGAGAACTGAGGAGGGGGTAGGTGCAAGGGGGAGACGGGCAGGAGCTGACGTGGCCACAGAGCGTGGTGGCTTTGGGGGCCACTGGAAGGACTTGGGCTTTGACTCTGAGGGTGTGAGGAGCCACCGGAGGGCGTTGAGCAGAGGAGGATGTGATCCCCCCATGGGTTTTAACAGGCTGTGTTGAGCCTAGACAGTAGGGCGGGGTGGAGCAGGGAGCCTGGCTAGGAGGCTGCCACAGCACTTCTGGTGAGAGAGGTGGGGATGGTTTGGTCCCAGGGAGGTGGTGGAGATGGTAAGCAGCAATCCAGGAGAGAGGTCAAGTCAACTGGACGTGTCAGCTCACATAACTTGCCTTCAGGGAGCGGGGACATCAGTTAGGGAGAGGCCGGGGGCTGTATCTGGTTTTCGTGGCAGTCCTGTTTCTCCTGGTGAATTCACCCATGGGCCTTGTGGTTTCCCTCACCTGCCTCCCGCAAGTTTCTTTTGCGTGAGTCAGCACCCCTGAGCGAGACTAGCTCTGGGACGCTGATGGGATCCAGTTTTTACCCTGCAAGCCTGGCCCCCAGACAGTGTACTCACCTTGTAAGAACTTTGGGCAGCCACACTGCCAGCCCCTGCTGGCGGCACTCCAGCCCCACACTCGGCAAGCCGGGCTGTAGTGCAGATGCCTGCTGTCTCTGCTGCAGTCCAGAAAATAGCTGGGCTGGGGTTGGGAACAATGGTGATAAACCCTCAACAAAATAACGTCCTTGGGTCAGATCATTTTGGTGTTTTACAGATATTGTCACATAGTCTGCATAATGGCCCTGTGAGGTAGGGCCTTTTATTTTCCCCATTTTATAGATGAGGAACCTGAGGCACAGAGCAGGAAAGTAGCCTGCCCCAGGTCACCAGCATAGTGAGTGGCAGAGCTGGTTCTCTGTAGTCAAAGCACCTGCTTTATTTCTCCTGTACATTGCTCATGGGGGGAGTTTTGCACTCCATGAAAATTACAAATGTGTATATATCTTTGACCCAGCAATTTCACCTCTAGGAATTTATCCCATTTGTAATAGCGAAAGATCGAAAACAACCCATGTGGCCATCAGTAGGGGACCAGTTAAATAAATTATGGTGTGTCTATACAGTGGAGTGTGGGGTGGCTCTTAGAAATGAGGATGGGCTCTGTGTACCCGTAGGGAAAGATCTCCAAGTAGAAAAGTCAGGATGTGGAACTTCATATCATATGGAGTATGTTACTTTTGTGTAAGAAAGGAGGAAAATTTAGAATACACGTTCATATTCACTTGTGCTTGCCTGCAGAGGCACTAGAAGGATACCCAAGAAACTAACAAAAGCAGTTACTCTTATAGGGTAATCAGGGCAGTGGGGGAGATTAATGGGCCCAGAGAGAAACTTCACTCAGTACTGTCCACAGTCTTTTTGAAATTTGAGCCATGGGAACGTTTTCCCTATTGAGAACCAAGCACTTGTACAAAGTACCTGCTTTCAGCACTCCCCAAGTCTCTGTCCTCCTCTCCACTTCAGAACAGTCCTCCCAGGGGTGCCATTGTTTGGGTCTTTTGTGAATAATATTCCTCAGGACTGTTGAGGCAGGCTGCATTGACAGGTGTTCATGGAGTCTTTGTTATGCTTTGGGGCTAATGAATTTTTACTTTTTAAAACAGGAGTGGACCTCTACCTTGCTTGGTGAAAATCTGGAGTCCTGAGGTCCGTCTTTTTGTGTATTGTCATTGTTCTGTTCTGTAGGAAGATGCATGATGGTACAGAGGCAGGCGCTTAGTGGTTGTTGATGTCATTGACAGAGGGTCAGAGCGTCTTGCTGTGCAGGGGTGTGGGACAGGGCCCTGGCATCCACAGAGACTGGCATGCACACTGGGAAGATGTGTGCCTGGCTTTTGTTGGAATTTCACCAGAGGCAGTAGGCATAGAGGCTTTGATGCCTGCCATTCCTCTTTCAGAGTTGTGTGAACTTGAGCCTCAGTTTCTTTACCTGTAAAATGGGGATAACAGAGACCCTGCCTCCTACGGTTTCTGGAGAGAATTAAATAAGAGAATATGTAGGAAGCATATGATGTTTTTCCTCTTCTAAGAGCTTGCTGTAGAATGAGAGTAAACAAGTTTGAATAGTGCTTGGCACAGAGTATGCACTCAGAAAATGCTAGCTGTTACCACTGTTGTTATTTATCTATTTTAGTGTCTTTGATTTATAAGGAAGTGAATCAAGATAGGAAATAAATCTAGGACCAATTGTTATTTCTCAAAATAGTTGTCCACTAACTTAACAAGAGAAAAATACCTTGTTCAACCAAAAGTAATTTTGTAGTTAAAGGCCTCTTGGAATAGAAGGTGAAATATCGTTTGTTTTTTTAAAGAAAGCTGCTTTTAGAGAGATGGCAACTTTTTGTGTAGGAAATGGAGGCATTTCGTGCTAAGTCCATTGTATACACGTAGGAGGTGAGAAGTTATGCAGCCGCCCAGCATGGCTGCTGTGTCATGGTCCGAGGTAAAATTGCATGCAGCCCCAGTGCTGGGGTCCTGCAGTCATCACAGGGGAGGCCCGGGGGCCCATTGCTCCAGGTTAGGAAAGCACATCCTGCCAGGAGTGGCTTTGAGAACTGGGACTTATTCTCTAAGGATTTCTAGGATCTTCTAAATGGTATTGACGGTTTGGAACACTGCTTCTCATCGTTGGCTGCACATTGAAATCACCTGGGGGGCTTTAAAAACACTCCCCAGCTACACCCTAGACCGTTTATGTCAGAACCTCTGAAGACAGACACAGACATCCACATATTTTCAAGAGCCCCAGGTGCTTTGAGTGTGCAGCCAGGTTCGAGAGGTACTGGCACAGAGGGAGGAGGCAGGCTCATTGCTGCTTCTGAAGATCCTGGAGCCAAGGCACGTTTTAGCTCAGAGACCCACTGGCATATGCCTAAATCAGTGGTTCTCACATTTCCTTGTGTATAAGAATTTCCCAGTGAGGTTATTCAAAGTCCATATTCCTAGTCCTCACTCTCTAAAATATTCTTTTTCGTTAGCTGTGTGGGCTCCAGGAATGTGCATTTTCAACAAGTATCTTCAGGCAGTTGTAATGTAGGTGGTCAACACTAGGAGAGGCTCCTAGAGGGTACCTCTTAGCTTGGCTGGCTTCCTTCACTTAATCCTAGCATTGCATCATCTCTTGGGGATGTCATTTGATCCCAAGTTCTTTGACCAGAAATTATCCTTATATTTTCCTGTCTCTTTTGTCATGTAAAGACAAGGTGTGTTGTTCTTTACTGCCCTGAGTAATGGGGTTATGGGAAAAAAACCACGTAAACAGATGGAAATACTTTTACATTGAAGGTGATTTGGGAGGATTTAGAAAATGAGTAAAAACTGTAATTTTTACCCCATGCACGTGATAACATTTTCCAAAATATAGGCACATAATAAATAAAATTTTTGGTACTAGTTTAGGGTTCTACACTGCCCACCTGTTTTTGTAAATAGAGTTTTATTGGAAACACAGCTGCATCCATTTGTTTACATACTGTCTGTGGCTGCTTTTGTGCTACAGTGACAAAATTGAGTAGATACAATAGTGACCCATGACCTATGAAACCTAAAATACATTCATCTATCCATCCAGCAAATCTTGCGAACCCACTATATGCCAGGCACTGATCAGGTTGGAAATGTGTCCATGGACAAAACAAGCAAACATGGAGCTTGCATTCTAGTTGAATGTCAAATTCTGGTGCTTCTAGGCACCAGGCAGGTCACATACATGAATGAAGCCTGCTGGTGATGAGAGGTGGTACAGGGTGGTAGAGACTGGCGAACTGGTTAGTGTTTATGCCATTTCAAGGGGCGGCTATGATTCTGCTCTAGTTGTGTGTTATCCTATAGGGATATGGGTACATTTTTGGTACATCTTACATGAATAAGAAGGAAATCCAGTTTTTTCATGTGAATTCTCCCAGTTTTTACCTATTGGTAACTAGTTCAAAAAATGTTAAAGCACTTTGTGGGCTGTCGTGGTGTAGACCAAACAAAACTGGTGGCAGGATTCAGCCCATAGCTGTGCATTTTCCCCTTGGCCTAGAACAGAACGTAGACCATAGTCTATGAGTGAATGGAGATACTGGAGGTTCCTTTGGCCCCGAGTTTCAGTTAAGACTCCAAAGGGTAAACTGGTCATTTTGCTTCCTCTCACAGAAAGTAAAAGTCCCCTCTTTCATTAGAAATGAAAACCAAAAACAAAAGAAACATGGCTTAAAATTTGTCCCACCAGATGGCAGCATACCATCACAAGTTAAAGCACATCTGGGAGATGATATCTGCACCTCTCTAATTAACAAACGTTTATTTAGTGTTTGCTCCTGAAGAGTGTGGTGCTAACACTGTCTGTCCTTCCCTCCACAGGAAAGCTCGTGTATGAGCGCATCTTTTCCATGTGTGTGGATAACCGCAGTGTCTTACCAGGTAACGCCACGCCTGTTTCTCGAGCGACACTCCGTTCTGGAGTTGGGATTAGGTTTTCACTGAGGCAGGATTCATTAAGACTTGATAAAATTATTAATTTGGGGTGTGTTAAAAAACAAAAAAACTTTGAAGATTTTTGATCATCTCTGTCTTCTAAAAGCATTAGAAGGTTTCAAAAAGGCCTGTCTAGGAATTTGGACGACTAATTTGAATCTGCAAGCATGAAAAGGCATTACAGTTAGATTCAGCTGAACTTTCACACCAACTGATTTTCCTCTGTTGCTTGACATTTTATATTTTTCCTCCCTATCTTTTTTTCCTAAGAAGCAAATTGTTTTGGGGAAAAAAAACAACTTTGTATGTATTAAAGAACAATGTCAAAGGAATCAATAGTAACTGATGCTTTGAATTCAAAATCTATACCCAAGTGATTTTGCGTTAAATTTATTACCAATCACATTTAAGTTCTCCGGAGGTTTTAGTGGGACAAGTACATAGTGAATTGCTGTTGCCATATAAATGATAACAGCGATGTGCCTGGCAATGCAGAGCTCTCAGCTGCAGCTTCCTTTTCTTTTTTATTCCTCTTTTTAAGTTCCAAGCACTGCTTTAAGGAGACATTCTCATCTGTCCAAGCTAGAACAACCAGCCTGTCCCACCTTCACTCCGACGGCCTCTGCTTCTAGTGCTGGTACTTCCCCAGGAGATAGAGAGAGCTGGCAGCAGCCACCCATAATTTGACCTATATTCTTCCTTCCTTCCTCCCACCATTGCTCCCTCCTGCCCTCCCTCCCTCCCTCTCTTTCTCCCTCTTTCTCACTCTCTCCCTCTCCCATCTATTTACTTACCTACTGTCTATCTATCTTTCGAAAACCATTTAATGTGCATGTTTCTCAGAAAGAAAGAGACAGAGCTATACAGGCTTTTAGGTCTAGAAAAGCTCTTCCAAACCATCTTGTTTCATTTAAGACAGGCAAACCCAGAGCAGAAGAGTCAGGGTCTTGCCCAAGGCCCTGCCACCAGCCAGTGAGAGCCTTGCTCTTAGCGCTGCACCTGCGCTGTCCATTATGACGGCCGCCGGCCATAGGGGGCTCTTGAGCACTTGGGATGTGGCTGGTCCAAACTGAGATGATTGAGATGTGCTGTGAGTATAAAAAAAAAGACACCAGATTTCAAAGACTTAGTACAAATAGAAGATCCTAAGGTAGCTCACTAACAATTTGTTTATATTGATTACATGTTGAAATTATATTCTGAATGAATTGGATTAAAGTACACTATTAATTTCACCTGTTTCGTTTTACCTTTTTAACGTGGCTCACGTGGTGTTTCTAGGGGACCCTCGCCTCCACCGCATCACACCTCTGATGATGTTTTTTACCAGCTCTTCCCATGCTCTAGGCATCTCATGCTTGGGAGGCAGTGGTCCTGGAAGGGTAGGCAGAGGCTGACCCCAGTGGAAAGGCCTTCACTGCTTGCTTGAGGATTCAGGAAATCTAAACCATTTATTTAACTTACATTTGCCAACTTGTATTCCCTGTGCTATACCAGCAGCAGCAAACTTCAACCAGCAGGTGGAATTAAACCCAAATAGGTGTTTTCTTTGGCAACAATGGCATTTTTAAAAAATGCTTTTTGATACAGGTTTTATTTCTTCCTATTATTGTATACCTAAGCACTTACAAATATTTATATTACCTGCCTGGCCCCCAGAGGCACTTGAGTTTGCATTTTCAGTGTCTATACAACATTTTAGGACCAATTAAAGAAAAATTCCTGATGACTGACTTCCTACCTAAACTCTAAAAGTTCAAAATATAATAAAAGGCTGGTCCTTGTCTAGATATATTAATTAGCGCTTTTACCACTAAAATTCTTCCCTCTCCAAATATCTATTTTTTACCTTGAGCAGTGTGAATCAGGCTTTTGTTTTCTTGAAAATGATTTCATCATTATTTTTTGCCTTTTCGTTAAAGTCTTCATCTGCATGTGTGTTCTCTGGTTCCAAGAACCTGAAAGAGAGAGGGACAGACTTTTCACAAAGTTGTCAGTGATCTGGGGAATGACTCTTAACTATAATTATGACGGATGCTTTTGAAATCTATTGTGCAGAATTCTGCCCAAAGAAATTATGTATGAGGAGAAATCTGGTGGTGTTTGTACTCATTCTTTCCATTTGAATCAAGTTCTGACTGGTGCATTTAATACTTAAGCCCTTTGTCTTCAGCAGTTTTGACTAAGGTATAGCTCTTCTGAGTTTAGACGGATACCGTGTCTTTGGGGTTCATGAAAAGTATATACTACTAGATATTTTTTCCCCCAACATTTCTTAATCCAGCATACGTGTGAATAGTATGCTCTTCAGTACACTGAGTGATAAAACCGTTTTATTTCCAGCTTGGGAAAAATAATTTGGGTTTATTGTATTACGGTGCTCATCATCATCATCTTGGCATATTCCCGGCTTCAGTCCTCCCCCGCGGCTGATATGGTCGCATGAGGACAGGCGGTGGCCTTAACTAACCTGGCCTTTCCGACGCAGACTGACTGAGGATGCTGGTCCCTGTAACACTGTCATGTAAAGAGACCTTTTGCTGCTGGGGTAGAGACTAGACTCACTGGTCTCCTGCCTCCTCCTAAGATATCCACAGAAGTTCAGGGTTGAAAAAAGAAGCACCATAAAAGAAAAATAAGTGGGAATTAGAAGGACAATATCTGTTCTTTGTTACACTGAAGTCTCTCCTGGATTAACTTCCAGATTTTGAATTTGTTCCCCATGTAGCAGCCCAAGTGCTAAAGTAGAAATCACGTTGTGTCGTGCCATCCGTGTGCTCGGAACTCTCAGACTCCTCACCAAGGCCGCAACCCCCGTGTAAGCTGGCGTGTGACGTCTGGCCCCCGCCTTCCTGCGCAACGCCTTGGCTTTCTGTTCTGTGACCGTGCTGATGTCATACCTACCGCAGGGCCTCGCACTTGCTGGTGCCTCTCCCTGGAATACTTTCCTCCACATCTGAGCATGCTCGCTCCCTTCTCTAATGCAGGGCTCAGCTCAAAGGCTGCCTCTGTGGGAGCCTTCTCTGACCACCGCCTAAAATCTCACTCATGTCACTCTCTGGGCCAACACCTAGTCTTGTACCTTTCATAGTACTGACTGCTGTTGGAGATTATTTTGGTTTTTTGCCTGCTTAGTTTTTTTTCCCTGTTTGTCATTGGTCCTCCCCCACTGAAATGTAAGCTTCATGAAGACGGGGTCTGCTTTATGCTTAGTTATCTCCCCAAAGCCTAGAACACTTCCTTTAGTTGGCCTTTGAGGCATATTTGTGTTGAACAAATGAAGTAAAGAAATATAATATGTAGTATGCTATAAGATCTTAAAGTCCTGCATAACATAATCCATTTCCTAAATTGTCTCTTGAGTTGGAAGGAAAGCCTGAAGACTATGTATTGGCATATGCCAGGGGTGGGGAACTGTTTCATGTTGGAAGGCTGTATTAATTTAGCTGTAATCAAATAAGGCGACATTCAAGAAACTTCAATTAGATATACTTAAAAGTGTACATTATTTAGTAAAAGTCTGTGTACTTAATAATTTCAAAAAATGAAAACTATTTGTTAATTTTAAAGTTAACTAACCTTTTAATGACTTTGTTGTGTCAGCTTTTTGTTGGAAAGCATTTGAATATTTGGTTGTAGCATGGAGGTCCACAGTTTCAGTTGATCCTCTAGATTTGTGGCCCCCAACCCTCGGGCCACAGAACAGTACCAGTCTGTGGCCTATTAGGGACCGGGCCCCAGAGTGCTGCCACCCTCCCCTGCCCCAGCCCCCATCAGTGGAAAAATTGTCTTCCATGAAACTTAGGAATGGGCGGAGGGTGTGGGGTGGTGCACAGCAGGAGGTGAGCAGCAGGTGAGCAAGCATCGAAGAAGCTTCATCTGTATTTATAGCCACTCCCCCCATCGCTGGCATCACTGCCTGAGCTCGGCCTCCCTCCTCCTGCCACCCCGGTCCATGGAAAAATTGTCTCCCATGAAACCGGTCCCTGGTGCCAAAAAGGTTGGGGACCCCTGCTTTAGATGGGTATCAGTCATTTGTGACCTTAATGGCATCTTGATTTGGGTTAGGTAGAAGAATGTAGATTTGCAGCAATAAGTGGTTGAAAAGCAAGAAAGCATTTTTCTGGCATGTTGCCAAAGGCGTGGGTATTCTACTGCATTTTTCCATATTTCCATTGGATCTTTCGTAGCATCAAACAACGACTTTAAAATGTCATCTACTGAGATGAGAGCTCAATCAATTCCATCTGTAGTTCTTTAAATGCCTTGGTGATATCAACTAGGTGAGGCTGAAATGCTAATTTGAGTGTGATGTCATTCTCAAAGTCAATGAACCTTTCATTGTATTCTCCAATTAATAGGTCAGTAACAGCTGCATATTCTTCAAATGATGTGTGTGTATCATCCTAGTCATCAATGACCTTTGCTAACTGGGGAAAATGTTCATCTGAAATTTCCTTTTGAAGAAGTGTTTTGAAAAAAGATAGCTTTTTTCAAAATGCTTGGATTTTTTGCCATATCTTATATAGACTTAGTTTTACCTTGCAAAGAAATATTTAAGCCATTTTGATTTGACATATCACACAGAAATGCTGCATTCCTATAGAAATCTTCTGTCAATAATTCACATTGTTGATTCTGTTCTTCATGAAATTTAACTCTCTGTTCTCACAGAGTAAAATTTTGGCCAACACCTTTTCCTGCAATAGCCAACTCGCTTTAGAATGATACAGCAAATGCCTGAATACCTCATCTTTCAATTTAGCATGTTACGAAACTGAGGATGCCATGTCGCATTTGCAGGAATATATTATAGTTAACAGTACTTATAACTTGTTGCAAAGTGTCACTTAAAATAGTAGCTTTAGCACAGAGATTTTGCTGATGCAAGATACAATGAAAAAAAAGAGAGCATCTGGATCTGTTAATACTTTTTTTAATCTGTGCAATAAACCCTTCATGTTTTCCTTCATGGAAGGTGCACCGTCTATACATACACTCACTAAATTTACCAAATTCAGTCCAACTTCATGACATTTATCTTGAAAGTTGTTGAAGATATCTGTTTCCCATGTTCTGTTCGCAAGAGTGCCCGAAGTGAGTAACTCTTTATAGCAAAGAAAATCCTCTGTTATGACCCGAATGAAGTATAAAACCTGCACCAAGTCAGTAGTATCAGTTGATTCATCCAAAGCGATTGAATAATATATATTTTCCTTTTGAAGTATTACATGAAGTTCTGTTAAGTTGAAGGCTAATTCATGCTGATGATCAGCTAAGGTTCTCCTTGAAAGAGGCAGTTGTTTGTACTTTGAAACGTCATTGGGGTCTAATCCTACAACTTTGATAATGCATTCGTTCATAATTTCTACATCACTGAATGGCTTCCCTTTTTTCCCCGAGTATGTAAGCTACTTTATAAGTTGCTTCAGTGGCATTATTTCCAGGTCTCATTGCTGCTTGAAAGAATTGTCTTTGCTTTTGCTTTTCATCTTTTAATTTCTGCACTGCAACCTTTCACGCCTATCTCTCTAATGTAAAATATTTGTGGTCCTTATAGAGTGTTATAATCCTGATGAACATTGAATTTCTTCAGTGTTGATATTGCAGTTTCACAAAGCAAGCAAATCATCTTATCGTTAGCAGAAAGAAGATAATATTGCAATTCCCAATCCCCATTAAAAAATCTGTTTTCTTCCTTCAGTGTTCTCTTTGTGGTCTTCGACATGATAGGCTGTTAAGCGGACAGAATTAAAAAGTACTGTGGTTCTGTGCAACTATTCACAAATTCCACTTCAAACAGAAACACAGTGCACCACTGTCAAAAGCTGTTAACAAACTAGCATACTTGACCCCCATAAACTCGCCGACCAGCCTCATGTGGTAGTGGTGCCAGTCAGGTGGGGGAAGTTAGAACTAACTCATGGGTTTAGCAGCCATCAATTTAGCCCTTATGGCTTACTAATGTTTTGATTATGCCAGTCAATCTAGCAGGATTATTTAATTGAAACTTATTTTATTCTTTAGTATTTTAAACATGTCCATTTTAAAAATAAAATAAAAATATAAAAGATGAACAAAAATGTATTAATAAAAATAAAAGGATTTGTTCTGTAAAATTTGGATTCTGTCAAAAGGCCGTGTTTAAAGATCTAGAAGGCCACAGGTTCCCCACACCTGGTATATGCAGATCGCTGTATAGCTTGCAGCCAATGTGTGTATGCAGGGCAGTGTGCCTTTAGAGTGATTTCCAGCTCTTTTAGGCAAACTGAATCACTGTTTGTTTCACCCTTTGCTGAGCTTCAGGTCTCTCAACTGTAGAATGAGAGATTTTATAGATAACCTCAGAGACTTATTTTTGCTTTTGGATTTTAAGCCACATAATTTAGTCATATGAAAGAAATTAACCTTGCCCCTCCCTCTCCCAAAAGACAAGATTGACAAGTGAATTTAAGAATATCCCTTATCTTTTCCTGTCTGGATCTCTTGAAAGTAGGAAAAAAGTTAGTTTATATGTACAGATTCAGGCCAGGAAGGGGAAAATGGTCACTTCCCATCCTTTTGAAAATAGCGAATAATTCTCAAAAGAATAAAGCATGCCAGACATCCAAAAATAGTATACCCACGAGACTGCAGTTTCAACATATCTGCAGTTGTGATTAGTGACTGTTCTCTGCTAGAGAAGTACCTAGAGGTTCTTTTTTTAGCTGATTCCATAGAAATTTTGATCACCTTAATCATATACCACAAAGTGGCAGAATCAGAAATGAAAAGTGACACACTGCAAAACAAGATGAGGGCCAACAAGCTAAGAATCATTTGCTATATTCTAAAGTAATTAACTTTTCTCCTTTTAATTGAATCCTAAAAGTATAAAACACACTCAATGGTGGGATAGAGCGCCAATCTATGCTGAAATCATTTAGAAGAAATCATAAGTTTGATTATTGTTTTCCTTCAGTTTTTCATGCTCTCTTCCATTCCTTAAGATGTATGTCAAGTCTAGAATTGTGAGAAATACATTCCCATTTTTTTTTTTTAATTATGTCAAGATTAGGCTTGCGTGCCTTTACCAGAGAACTCAAAATGATAACAACAAAGTTCAGGGCAGCTGTTGGGGCAGCTAGCCCCTGGTGCTGGGGATCCTGACTTCTGTCTTGTTGCTCTCATGGTCCAATGTGGCTACAGGGGTTCCAGCTATCGTATCTGCATTCCAGTCAGCAAGCAAGAAGAAGGAGTGAGGGAGGGCAAGCCCCTTCCCTTAAAGATATTTCCCAGAAGTTGCACTTCTCCTTCTATCCTGGGGCCAGAACTTGGTCACATGACCACATCTAGCTGCAAGGATGGCCATTTGCCCAGCAGAAAATGAGAGCTCTATTATTAGAGAGAAAGAGAACAGATACAGGGTAAACTGGCAGTTTCACCACAAGGTGACATGAGTCTTGGAGCCAGTCTTGAGCTGGCAGCCTAACTGTGGCTGGTTTCTCACCTCAGGGCCTTGCTTTACCTTCAGGCTGGCCCATGCGATACGTAGAGCAAAAGCTTAGATCACATTTCATGTTGCAGTTGCAGGTCCCTAAAGCATCTGGAACAATATTGTCTTCATTACTGGTAGGTAACCAAGAACTTCTGGATTATATTAGAGGCAGTGATAAAGAATGTAGGCAATGAGGCTAGACTGCCTGGGTTGAATTCCAGCTCTTACATTTGCTTTCTGTGTGCCCTGGGCAAGTTACTAAACTTCTCTGTGCCTTGGTCTCTGCATCTATAAAAGCAGATAATAAAAGTACATACCTCACAGGGCTGTTGTGGGGATTAGGTGAGCTAACATCTGTAAAGCACTCTGAACGGCACCTAGCACCTAGAAAGCCTGTGTGTGTGCAAACTATTGTTATCTGTTGCTTCCTAATAATGATCATGATATTTGGAAGGGAAGACACAAAAGGGACTGAATACCCTACCCCCTTTTGTGCTCCATGGTAACTTGTTCCTATCCCAGGACTTACAGCAGCTGTAAAAGATCCTGAGATTTAGGGGGGCTGACAGTTATTGTTTTTGTGTTACAGATCACTTTTCTCCAGAGAATACAAATGACACGGCCAAGGAAACATGCCTAAATTGGTTTTTCAAGATTGCTTCCATCAGGGAACTCATTCCGAGATTGTATCCTTTTTTTGTCTGATGATTTTAAAGATACCTAGAAAAGTTGCACTGTTAATAGAAGCCATGTGGTGGGATGCCCTGAAATTCCTGTTGAAAATCTGGTCCCGTTATGGTTGCTAGCCTGAAAACGCAGGGCAAGCCACATTGTAGAAGCCCTTGGACTCCTGACCCTTCCAAACAGTTTTTTGTTTTTTACTTTGACTATGATGCCATGTATCAGGCTTTTGTTTCCTTGAGGAACATTCCCACATTAATTCTCTCATTTAAAATGCTTCATCTTTATGTGTTTTCTCTGGTTCCAGGAACTTGAAAGAACAGGGTCAAACTTTTCTGCACAAATGCCAGTAGTGAAGAACAGAATATTCAACTTATACACAAATTGTATCTTAGTTAACTAAAGTTCATTCTTTCCCCATAAAGCCTTGATTGGAAATGCTCATAAACCTAGTTTAAATTTCAGCATGCAACCATGAGTCAACATGTAACATTTTCCACAGTTTATTTTTTAAATAAGTATGAAACCTTGAAAACCATGTATAGAAACCACAAGCCACTAGCTTACTTAATTTTCTGGATTGTTTAGGGCCATTGTGGCCCCCATCTCCAGAGACCTGCCTACTTCTGTTCATGAATAGTTTAGTTTTTTCCCCCACAGTGAATAGGCTGTTTGGAAAATGTCTTCCTTAACAGAATGTTTTCGTAGTTACGTGGAAGCATCCATCCTGAAGTGTAACAAGTTCCTCTCTAAAACGTAAGGCTCTTTTCGAATGCCTAGAATCATGAAATTTCTAAATATCACACACACGCATGCACCCACACATACACGCTAATGGCAGTGTAATAGTAGCTGCTATTCACTGAGTCCTTAGTGTGTACTGTTTACATGAAAACTTAATGAAGTGGAGACACTGTCTCAAACTGCATATTACAGAGAGGAAAACTCCAGCTAGGAGAGGTTGGTTGAATAGCTCATGGAAGGTCATCTGGACTGGATTTGAATCCTGACTGTGCTGTTGCTAGCTTTGTGGTCCTTAGCAAGTTATTTAGGGTCCCTGAGCCTCAGTCTTTTCTCCAAAGAAGAGGTCTGTGTTGATCCTCTGAGCTGCACATAAAAAACTAAGTCTTGCCTGGCACACAGTAGGCCCACACTCAGTGTTGCTGCCACTGTTGATAATGAAAATGTTGATGTTAGAAGCAGAAGCCTGTGCCCTTAGGGCTTAGGCCTAGTGCCACACTGGTTCATCATTGACTTTTTTTTTTTTTTTTTTTTTTTGAGATGGGGCCTTACTATGTTGCCCAGGCTGGTCTTGAACTGCTGGGCTCAAGTGATCCTCCCGCCTTAGCCTCCTGAGTTGCTGGGACTACAGGCATGCACCACCACTCCTGGCTACATCACAAACATTGTTTTAAGAATAATTACAGAGCTTGGGGAACCCAGATCTGCTTTCTGCACAGCTGCTGAAACGCTGAGTCATGTTGGATAGCTAGATAATAAACTCTTTGACGCCAGGGACTGACTCATGATGCTCCATTGATAACCATTTTGATTAGATTTATAATGTATCCCTAATGTGTTTGATTTGGATCTAGGGATGCCTGGGATAGTTTGGGGGGGGATAACACAGGTGCTGAAGAAACAGTTATTTTCCCTCACCAGTTGGGGGAGGATAATG
The DNA here is from genome assembly GCA_023783475.1 of Daubentonia madagascariensis. Classification (NCBI taxonomy): domain Eukaryota; kingdom Metazoa; phylum Chordata; class Mammalia; order Primates; family Daubentoniidae; genus Daubentonia; species Daubentonia madagascariensis. Next base: position 831,799 of record JAKFHU010002505.1, on the reverse strand, counting down.
CCTTAGGTAGAGGGAGGTCCTATGTTGCAGGAAAAATAAATCATAATTCACATTGACAGGGATGGGAGGATGTCTGATCCAGCCTCAGGTGCTAGGAAGGGGCAGGGTACAGCACAGTAAATCAGTGCCAAAGGAATATAGATGTGGCGAGCAGATCAAGGGGTGACCAGTCAATGAAAAATCACTGGAGACAAAAACTGTTAAAATTAGTGAAATAAATGTGATCTCGAGCAGGAAAAAATGTGGTTAGCCTCCAGCACTGAGCAAATGATAAGGATGAAAGAAATCACTCAATGAATGAATTGTATCAAGAGAGAAGGACGGTTGTTACATTGCATTAGAGAACTCTGAAACTTTGACCTTGGTGTGTTACTGAAGCTTGATTTCCCCCCCTCCCAAATTTAGGAAGTTTTAACTTTATCTTTACTTTCAAAATAAAAGAACAGCGAGTTCCCACATCAGGTGTAATGCTGCCCTCTTTTTGTCTCTCACAGGGGAATTTCCGAGTGCCTGCCTCGATTAACATGCATGATCAGAGGGATCGGAGACCCGCTGGTGTCAGTGTACGCCCGAGCCTACCTGTGCCGGGTATGTCACGCCAGGCGCTGCCCTCGAACGTGTGGCTGCTGCTTGTGTCCTTAACCATTCACGTGGGGCTGCTTCTTTGCCCCGCACCTCACAAGTCATTGAGAGAAGGACTTTATTAGCTGCTAATTTTAGAACATGGCTCTTCCACAGAAAGTAGAGCTGTAGGATTTCTTCTAAAAATTAATTTTAAAGTAGACCAACTTACGATAACTCTAATTAGGAAGCGTTTAAGGTCATCTTCTTACAAATGAACTAGTTTTCAGAATTAATTGTTTCTCAGTTCTTGCTGGGAAGGAGGCTCCCAAAGCTTTTCAGATGACAGGACAGGTTGCTTTTCATTGACTTGAAACATGCTCTCCCTTTGTCTTGAATTTGATTGCTTTATTAGTTCTTTTGTCCTCCTATTAAAGAGTTGGCTCAGAGTGCAAGTTGGCGAGACTGTTGGACAAGGGAGCAGTGTCCCATGTGACAGTAGGCCTCAGGGCCTCGGAGGGCAACAGGCCTGGTATAGGCAGCCGCTCTGATGGGTGGGGGGTGCTGATGATAAATCACTTGCCCTTTCTTTCCTTTAAAGCACTGTGAGGCTTGTACTTAAAACGAGTTAAGTTTTTTCATTTATGAAAAATATCACCCATGGAGAGCATATGGTCAGTTTCCTGCAACCCACCCAGGGGCTCTGCTCTCGTGAGGACTCCTGGAGCAATGGGAATCTTCCACCCTTGTCCCATCAGCATCATGTACCTTCAGAGAGAGCTTTGTTGCCCCAATGAACCCCAGACTTCCTCGAGGACAAAGCTACAATTAGAAGCTCCCCCATGAGCCATTCTTCATGTTATTAAATCAGAAGGCGAGAACATGTAGCCTTTGATTTGCTTCTTCGACATGACATCTAGCAAATGACGGAAGCCCTGTGGTCTCAAGTGTCACAAAAAACTCAATCACTGCCCTTCGTAAATGGTAGACAGCATTATGAAGGACATTTTTTATAGGTGTCCTTGATACTGAGAACGAAAGAAAAAGTCTTTGTTTAAGGGCACCCTACACCCACCTTGGAACAGAGGCCAAAGTATGCATCTCCCTCTGCTTGAAACGTGGAGTGGGCTTTTCATCCAGGAATAGCAGGTGTGTTGCCAAGAACTTTCAACCTTTGAATATATTGAAGCTTGAATACTCCTCCCAAGTCAGTGTTTGCTGAGGGCCTCCTGTGCGCAAAACACTCTGCTGGGTTCTGTGGGAGAGATGGAAAGATATCATTGTTTGCATATTTCTATTCCAATGCCTCTCACCTCGTAGAACATAGCAAATTCTTTGAATTCACCCTGACGTCTATTGAATAATAAAGTAATAAAGACTTAGAATCATGCTGTGTCGTACAAAGATGATTCTGGGTATTAAAGAGAAAGCAGAAAGGGGGAAATACACATGCCTTTCAAACCTGTTCAGTTTTAAAGTTCTAAGTAAGGTACATGAGCTAGGGAAAAGATTACGTTTGTTACATTAAAGTGCCTTTGAATGGCAGATGCAACTTGAAAACACAGTGACAATGAGGAGAAGATGCACAGGACAAAGCGGATCCATCCTGGAAAGACTGGTCGTGGAATACCCTGCATCTATTGCAGTCATTTTTATCAATCCAGGCAATGCATCAATTCCCTTGGTTGCATAGTTACTAAAAGTCTTTTGACGTAGAAAGAATAAGAGACAGCCTGTGCATTAGTAAGGATTCTTTCAGTTGCAGGTGGCAAAAACCCAATTCATACTACTTTAAGCAAAAAGATGAATTTATTGGCTTGTGTGTCTGAAGAGGCCAGGGTGCAGGCATGGCTAGATCCAGGGCCTCAGAGAGCCTTGTCAAGAATTGGCCTTTCCCTCCATCACTCAGCTCTGCTTTCCTCTGAGTTGGCTTCGTTCTGTGGCTTGCTCTTTCTGTATGGTGGCCCGTATCAGCTCCAGGCTTCCATCCTACCAACTTAGGAACCCTGTTGGAAAGTATGCCCTTTCCCCAGTAGATCTAGCCAGAGTCTCAGGGCTGATTCTCGGTGGACCACCTTGGTCACCTGCCCAATCCTACACCAATCACTGTGGCCATGGGATGGCATGTGCTTGCTGACTGGGTCTGGCTCATGTACTCACCCCTGGAACTCAGGGTGGGGTGGGTCCAGCTCTACCACAGACCTCATGGTCTGAGAGGAAGGTTTGATTCCCCAAAGACAAATCACTTTGCTGATACCAGAAACAGGCGATGAATGCCGGGCAGACTGCAACAGCAGATGGAAATCTTGAGCAACTACCCTGTTGCTCTGGGTAGAAATCTTTTAGACCCAAGCAGATTTCCAAGCTGCTCATTTGGCTTGATGAGAAGAGATAAACAAAAAACAAAAGCAGCGAGTGGGTTGGGGCGTAGGGGGAGCTTGAAGCTGTTTGTTAAAGGACAGTATGATTAACCCCTTTGGCTCATCTCCAGGGCTCATCCACCGCCAGTCCGGCCTTTGCGGTCGCCTAACAGATAATTATTGCCTTTTCTACAATAGGATTAAGTGGAAGGCAAGACAATAGAATCAGAACACACTAGAACTGGATCTGACATTTGTTGTTAGTATTTTTTTAATCTATGTGCTTGTCCTTGGAAACATCCCTTCCTTTACCCAACAACCATAGAGCTGCTCTTGGAATTTAACGCCCTGGTAGTTCTTGAATAAATCTTACCAGAGGAATTGCTCACAGCCATCTAAAACACATCCTTATTGTTAACCATCGTGACCTCTGGGTGGGGGAAGGCAAGTGGGAAAAATCGGTCCCCACTTGAAGCAAAGGGTTTCCAGAAAGCACCTTCTCTTACGAAGTTGTTTTTGTGGTTAAGCAACAATTTGGAATTGAGGTGTTTCTGAGAAGTTCAGTATAAAGAACATTATGATGTTTTGTTTTAAACATATGAACTCCCCTCCCTAGCTCATACCTCCAGTTTTCTATCTGACCCCAGTGCTCTGGTACCTTCTCTATGATGAACACATTTCTTTAGCTGGAAATGTTACGATCTGTTTTTTAAACAATGAGCTCAGGAGCCAATGGATTATAACATTGTTATGCTTCATACTTGTCTTATATAAAAATTGCTCAAAATATATTAAAATTTATGTTTGCTTCCATGACTGCCCAGCAAAGAATGAATCTGTATAGCTTGTAACCATGCAGCAGTGACAATATCCGAAATCCAAGCTGACTCTCTTACATACTATAATCTTTTTGCTTCGTCTAATAAGTATAACCACATGTGTGTTTGTCATTTTTTTGCGAGGAAGAGAAGATTGTATACACGATCTTGAGAGTGCATTCCTTTTTAGGGCTCTATTGATCTTGTTCTCTTGGTTATCTGTCCAGAAATACATTTGTTACCTTCGGGAAATTACAAAGATGATTACTGCAAATGTTGTCCTTTTTCATTAAAAATAGCTTCTGTGGGTTTTTCTTATAAAAGCAATACATATTTATAAATAAGAAAACATAAGCAAAAAGAATTAAAATTAACTTCGGACTTTTTCTCTGTGTCTATACATATGTGTATATTTTTTTTAATTAACAGAAATGCCGCCATACTGTAGTTATTATTTACAACTTGTTTTTCCATTGTCAAGGTAATCTCATTTTGCTTGGCTGCAGGTAGGAATGGAAGTGGCTCCACATCTCAAAGAAAGCCTGAATAAGAACTTTTTTGACTTCCTCCTCACATTCAAACAGGTAAGAGAACACTACCAGAACAGCTAATTGATATAGCAATTATATGATAGCGAATTCACAAACCCAGTTGGTTTTCCAAGTTGAGAATGCCTTAAAGCTCTTTAAATGTGCAAACCCTAGAAAATTACACTAGCGTCTGTTGTAGACAATTAAAATGTGTTGATTGTACGGAACAAGTGGAGGGAGTTAATATGCATGTGTTAACAGGAAACGTCTCCAGTTGATCAGCCTTTCTTCTCAGCATCTGCTGGCTCTGTTTTTATCAGGTTACTTCTTTCCACAGTGCATATTCCCAAAACGACTCAGCTTGGTGACATGAGCAACTTTCTGCATGTTTTTCCTAGTTGGGAAAAAAAAACAAAACAATTTGAGAAACCAGGCTGTTTCTCCTGGGGCCTTCCAAATGCTTACAAGTATGCACGGTCTTTGAGTTATGTGCTCTTTGTTTGTTGTTTGATTTTCGCCTCCTTTTCTAAGTGTTTATTTGGTCTCCTATAGATTCATGGGGACACGGTCCAGAACCAGCTGGTGGTCCAAGGAGTGGATCTCCCATCTTACCTCCCCTTATACTCACCGGCCATGGACTGGATCTTCCAGTGCATCTCCTACCATGCCCCTGAGGTAACTGCCTGGGAGCTTCAGTGTAACGCTCACCTCCGAGGAGGAATGCTGGGGCTTCTCCCTCCGTATTGTGGCAGCCTCTACACTGTGTGCCCTGAATGTTAACAGGGTCCTTTAGTAACGGCTACAGCAGCGTAAACACTAGCCAGCCTTTATAGAGTGCTCACCATTGTGGCTGGTTCTGTGCTAAGCACTTTTCCTAGATAGTGTCGTTTAACAACTCTGGGAGGAGGCTATGGTCTCACAGGGAGGCCAAATACCTATGTAGGGTCACACAGCTAGAAAGTAGTGGTAACTGGACACAAACCCGTGGACTCTGACTTACGGGCCAACAAGCTTTATAGCCTCTTCACTTACCTTCCTGTGCCCCTCTTGTGTTTGTAATAATCCAATAAAGTCAGTAAAGCAGGTAGTATTTTCCCCATTTTATGGAAGGAAAATAAAACTTAGATACTTAATTGCTTTTATAAGATTCCTTTTTTTTTTTTGGTCTTAATTTTAGTATTGTCAGGAATTAAAGTAACATCAGAATCATAGCAGAAATATTATTTTTTTCTTCCCTGAGATTGAAAAGAAGTTTTAGTAGAAGAACAGTTGAAATGTTGTAATAACTGTGATAGATGAAGCTTTCCTTGTCTTCCTTTGGTGGTTGAAAAGAACAGGGAGCGGTACTACAAAACAAGGATACATAGAGCAAAGCAGAATTTAAAGACACCTACCTTTTCCTCGGTGCTGCCAACACATATTGAAAGCCCTACAGAAAAAAAAGGACATGACTTTGACTAAGCAATCCCGTTTTTAAGAATTTATCCTGCAGGAATAATTAGATGAGTACGTAAACACACACACAGGTTTGTTCATGGTAGTGCAGAATTGGAGGCAAGCATCAGAGGGGATTGGTTAAATTATGGTACATGCATTCAGTGGAATGTTATGGGGCCATTTAAAATGATGGAGACCCATGAAGATCTGTACATACTGACAAAAAGGTGTTCACAGCCTATTGCTCAGTGCAAAAAGGCAGTTACACACACGGCTGTGTGTCTTGTAAGTGGCAGTGTGGCCTGGTGTTCAGGTGTGGGCTCGTGTCAGGGTGCCTGAGTCTGCATCTCAGCTCTGTTACAGCTGTTGTGATCAAGCAGAGGCCAAGCAATTTGTTCCTAACCACTCTGAGCCTCCTTTCTTCATCTGTAAAATGGGAGCAATAACAATAATTCCTATTTTCCAGCCTGTTGCAAGGATCAAACAAGACCATGCACCTACAGTGCTCAGTGTAGTGCCCCACACACATAGTACTTGCAGACATGGTATTTATCTGTGCATGAGAGAGTTGGGAAGGAGATACGACAAAATAGCACTGGAGGGTGAGATTTGGGGCCATCTTATTTTTCTTATTTTCTAACTTTTCAACAAGTATGTACCGTTTATATTTTTCTTTTTTCAAATTCCAAAATTGGAGGAGAAAAATGGGGACATCTTGTACTTTGGGTGAATTTTCTTACTATTAAGTAAATTGATTTTAAATCAAGCTCGTATAAAGGGAATATGGGTTGAAAATTTGCTGCCCATTGTCTGTGATCCTCAGCATAGTTTCAGCAACACATGCTGTCCCCAGCTTCTGGGAAAACTTATTATGAACTTGACTGTGGAAAGAAAGCTGCCCTAGCTATTCCACTGAATGACGGAAACATACAAGCAGGACTGACATGGTGAAAATAAGAACGCTTATTTTTTCTTATTTTAATGAAAGGCAAAATCAGATTAAAAACAAAAGGTACATGTCATAAGGCATTCTTCTTTTTATTTTAAGCTTCAGTAATCTCAAAGGATGGCAGAAGCTGTGAATAGAGCTTTCCTGGGAGTAAAGCTCTAGGAAATCATTATTGCACTAGAATAAGTGATTAAAAAATTAGGTCACCTGAATAATAATATACTCTAATTCTTGGGGCAGTTAAATAAAGGACGTGTAGTGTCTTGTTAAAAAAAATTAATCATTTTCAAAATGCAGAAGAATTGATGTCAGTATGGAAGGTTGTGTTGAAGATGCATGTGACAATATGATGCCTAAAAACTCTGACAGTGCTGGGTATGAGTCAACTGGGGAGTAGAGCCAGGTGTGTCTTTAAGAGGCCAAGCCTCCAAAATAAAGGCTGGTAAAGTTTGGCCATGGCAGTTGGTAATGTACAGAGCAGGCAGGTAGGAGAGGGAAAGGAGGAATACCTTTAGTTGTGAATATCTGATGTACAAATTTCAAATCAAAATTGAAATTAAAAAAATGAAATAAAACCAGGGAATGTCTTAGTTCATTCGGGCTACTGTAACAAAGTGCCATAGGCTAGGTGGCTTATAAACAACAAACATTTATTTCTCACAGTTCTGGAGGCTGGAACTATGAGGTCAGGATGCCAGCATCAGGTTCTGGTGAAGGCCCCCTTCTTGTAGTGTCCTTACGTGGTGGAAAGAAAGCCAGCTCAGTCTGTGGCCTCTTATAAGGGCACGGATCCCATTTATGAGGGCTCCACCCTCATGACCTAATTACTTCTCAAAGGCCCACCTCTTAATACCATCACCTTGGGGGTTAGGATTTCAATCTATGAATTTTGGGAGGACACAAAGATTCAGTCCATAACTGGGAGTGATGATGCAAAAAGGCTTTTTTTGTTGTTTGAAGACAGGATTTTTTTTTTTTTTTCCACACAGTTAGTATTGTAGTAAGTAAAAAATGGATTTATACACCCGATTTCAGGCACATTCTGCATAGGAAAAAAACAACCATTTCATAAATGCTGATTTTAGGCAATGAAAACAAATCCATCAATAAACTTCTCATCATTGTCCCCCAGCAGCTGATTGTTGGGGGTGGGGTGGGAGGTGTAGAGGAAAAAAGGCCTAATGCCTGCCATCAGGGTGTGGATTGTATGGAGTCTCCTGATTTCTGGCCGAGCTATGGGATGCAAATTGTACATGTTGAAAAAGCAGAAAGTACATCATTTGAGGTTGGGGCAGGCAGTAGGCAGACCAGGGTTCAAACTGCAGCTGTGTTGCCTTGGGCTACTTGACCTCCCTGTGCCTCAGTAGTAAAATGGGGCTAATAATAGAACCTTTCTCTAAGGGCTGTTATGATGGTGACTATGATGATCCACATCGGTGCATGGCCAGGACCTGGCACATAGTAGGCACCAGGCGAATGAGGGTGGCCGCCATTGTTACGGTCAGTTCTGACAGGCCTCACTGGAGCAGATGGGGACCCAAGGTAACCCAAAGGCCAGGAGACAAGCAGGGTAAGGGACCTGTACGAACAGAGGCAGGTAACAGGCATGATAAGGGGACCAGCATTACTGGGGAAGGCTGGCTGGGAGTGCACCAGGTTGCACCGGGCCAGGCTGCAGAGGTTGTTGAACATAGTGTCAGCAGAGCAGGGAGCTCTGAAGGTTTTTGCTCAGGAGGATGATTTGAACAAAGTGGTGCTTGAAGATCAAATTGGCAGGAGCATACCAGATGGATCAGGAAGAGGAAAACCAGTTGGTGGCCATGCAAAAACAAGAGGTGGAATGGGTAAGAGGGAATTTCATAGTCAGAAAAAAAAAATGTATTAATAAAAATACGTATTCATTGGGAGGAATTTGGAAAAGGTAGAAAAGCTAAAAGGAGAAAAATAGCCACCCAAAATCCTGCCATCCATCCATAATGTGTCAGTGTTAACATTTTGATACGTTTTCTCTCTCTCTCTCTCTCTCTCTCTCTTCCCTCAACCCCCTTCCTTCTCCCCTCCCCTCCCCTCCCCTCACCTCTCTCTTATTTTGCAGATGAGAATTTTCCCCTGTATAATTTTGATGTGCTTTTCCCTCTCTTAACATCATAACAAACACTTGCACCTGTTTCGAAAGTTTCGTGCCCATCAGTCATTTCAGGAGGTGTTCAGAAGGCAGAGCTTGTTGCACATGGATAATGGAGGTGGGAGATGGACGCAGCTAAACTTTTGAGCCTCTTTCACAATTACCTCTTTGGTGAGGCTCAGTCTGCCAAGCTCTGTGTTGGTTGCTTTACTTGGGTTATCCTAATTCACTTTCAGGGCTTCTTTATGCTAGGTTCTATTATCCCCATTTTACACTTAAAGCACCTGAGACTTTGAAACTTGCTTAAGGTCACACAGCTAGAAAGAATCAAAGCTGTGTAGCCGTTTTGGTGGTAACCCTGAAACCAACAAGCCAGCAGATTTCTTCTTTCAACTCCTCCTCTGAACTCTTCCCTTCTTGATATCTGTTGTTAACTGTCAGGCTTGAGGTGGGATTTAAAGGCCCTAACAAATTGACCCATGGGACTATGGTCATACTATAAATTGCACTATAAACGTTCTAAAACATGATTAAGCTAATAATGCAAATCCAAGAATAGCCTTGGTCACTGTTAATCCCCCTTAAGCATACAGTCCTAATATTTTGAATTAGGAAAAAAATCCCAGTAAAATAGAGATAATAGGAAAAATGAAAATTTTCTCCTTTTTAATGCCTGGAGTATAGACTTGCCTTTTATTCACATTGAAATATTGTATTTCTTTGAAACTTGAGCATATTAACTCTGGATTGGGGAAAAGGGTATTCGATTTTAAGATCAGTTTCTGATTTTGTCCACCATTTACATTTTTGCTTCATTTGGAAAAATAAGGGGAATAATAAGAAGGAAATATGTGCATATCAGTTCATTCTCTTTTATGAGGCAGTATTTGTAAACACTGATTGGAAGTTTATTTAGTAAAAGCAGAAGGACAAATTTGTGAGCACTCTGGACTTCATATTAGTCAATCTCGGTTTAGAAAACAGGAATGCAACGTTGGCCTGACTTCTTTTCTTACTTCCTGTACTTTTGAAATGGGTAAAATAACCCTAATCTGGAAATCACCTTAAAAAATCCATCAGTTAAACATGAGAGTGATCTACAAATCCATATAGATTGTTGAAATGTCATAGAATTAGACACAAAGACATACTCTTCTTCCCAAAAAAAGGAGTGTTTATAAAACCTGGTGAAATAGTCTAGTTAATTGTATTATACCAATGTCAGTTTCCTGGCTTTAATAATGCACTGTAGTCCTGTAAGATGTCACCATTGGGAGAAGCTTGGGTGGTGAGTACCCAAGACTTCACTCTACTGTTTTTGCAATTACTTATCAGTCTATAATTAATTCAAAATAAGAAGTTTTTAAAGAATCTGTCAATTAGGGGCAGTTTGAAAAATGATGTTATATCCAGGGTATGGACTCCTCAGCCATTAAAAAGAGTGAGGTCAATTTGAGTGTGCCAACATGGGAGGAGAGAGGACCTTGCTAGATTCTTGAGTAAAAAAGGCAAGTTGCAGCCCAATGTTTATAAGATTATCCCATTATGTAAAACTAAAACTAGACTCATGCAATCATGTGTGTCCACAGGGCATGGGGAAAGTTCTAGATAAACACCAAAGTGTTGGCGGGGGTGGTCCCTAGCAAGTGGAAGTTGATGGGGGGGAGGGCATGCACGTCCTTCTTGATGCGTGCCAGTATTGTTTGAACCTTTGTCCGTAAGCATTCCTTATTTTTGCAACTTTTATAAAAACAATGAAATTTTATATGTAAATAAGTGACATGTAGGGGCAACAACAATAACAAAAGCCTATAACAAAGATGAACATGTGAAGTCAACGCCGCCCTGTGGTTCTTCTGATTCTTCAAGCTCTGATGTGTGTGAAAATGAAATAGGCTGAGCTGCGAGTTTTTCAGTGTCTGATCCCAGCCAGAAGGCCTCTTTCGATCTCAGCCTGCTTTGAACTATCGTTCCTCTTGTTCTTGCCAAAGATAATCAATTCTGTCACTTCTCAGAAAAAAAAATTAATAACCTCCAACAGACCTGCCTGGGATCCATAACATTTGGCTCTCTGGGCACTTACGTGTATTCCTAGATTCTTATATGACAACAGAGCCTTTTTAAAAAAGTTACTATGTTATTGGATGCATTTTTAATGCATTCATCTTTTGTGAAAAAGAAAACTTCTTAAGCATTTGTCCCGTCTTAATGACGAGAATCTGTTGTCCGTGTGTTGGCGTTTAACCTGGTTCATCTTTCCAGAAGTGGTAGACCAAGATATCTCATTTATTTGTGCGTGTATGTATGTGTGTATGTACGTGTGCATGCATGTGCATGTGTATGAGATAGAATAAGCCTCACCAGGACATAGGTTCCTGTCTGTTTTCCTCACTGTCCTATCCTCAGTGCCTACAATAGTGGCTGGTACAGTCGTCCCTTGGTATACTCGGGGGATTGGTTCGAGAACTCCTATGTATACCAAAATCCACACATATTCAAGTCTAACAATTGGCTCTGTGGAACCCACATATACTTTGGTTTGGCATCCTGAGAACACTGTATTTTTTATCAGAGTTTGGTTGGAAAAAAAAATCCACATGTAAGTGGACCTGTGCAGTTCAGACTCATGTTGTTCAAGGGTCAACTACATGTTAAAGTTGCTCGTTAGGTAGGCATTGAATGATTATTTGTGTGTGTTGGGGAGTATCAGTATGATATACAGAATATCCCCTTCCCTTTCTTAGCCTTTTCCAAAAACCACTTTGGTATTGTTCTTTAAGAATGACTTTTCGAAGATAAATAACCCATGAGTGGGCTAGGGAAGCCATGTGTGGTGTGGTCAATTTTGTTTTCAGCTAGGATGTTTTCTGGCTGCAAGGGACAAGCAACTAACTAGCGCAGCCTACAAGTATAATTCAGTGTTTCCTCTCCCACAACAAGTACAGGCTCTAGACCAGGCAGCTTCAGTGCATCTTTCTGCTCTGCCATCCCTGGCTATTAGCAGAGTGGCTGCAGCCATTCCAGGTATCATGTCCAGATGTGACAGCATCCAGAGGCAGAAAGACAGAGGGTCTTTGATTCTTGAATCCCTGTTTAAGAACGGGAAACCTTTCCTCAAAGCCTCCAGAAGACTTCCCATCCTGCTTCTTAGAGTTGGAAAGAGGTCATATGCCCATGTCTAAGCCCACCATGAGCAAGGAGAATGAGACTCGTGACTGGTTTGGACTTGGACTGGTCTGCTCGGGCTCCCATTCAAAATACCACAGACTAAGGGCTTAAAAAACAGACTTTATTTTCTCACAGTTCTGGAGGCTAGAAGTCCAAGATCAAGGTGCCAGCAAGGAGGCCTCTCTCCTTGGCTTGCAGACAGCCGCCTTCTTGCTGTGTCCTCACATGGCTTGTCCTCTGTGTACTTGCACCCTTGCTGTCTCTTCCTCTTCCTATAAGGACACCAGTCCTGTGGGATTAGGGCCACACCCTTATGACCTCATTTAACCTTAATATCTCCTTAAAGGCCCTATCTCCAAATACAGTCACATTGGGGGTTAGGGCTTTGACATGAATGTGGTGGGGATATAATTCAGTCCATAACAGGACCCAACCTGATTTATGTGGGGCAGAGACAGAAATCTGAATAAAATCAGAGTTTGGTGGGTGGGGATACCAGCAGTATCCATGGTCAGCTATCACCTTAATTATTTGGGCAATACCTACGACACAGAGAGACACAGCTGGAAAGGGTGGATTTGCCCTTAAGATGATCCTCCTGTTTTTTGACTTCAGGGCCAGACTTTGATACAAATCTCATTTCTACCACTTACTAGGAAGTGGCTTAACCTGTCTGAGCTTTGGCTTCCTCATCTGTAAAATGGGATAATGTTACATGGGCCTCACAAGGCCGTGGTGAAGAGTAAATGAGCAAAGGGAAATAAAGCACTTAGCCCGGCACCTGGGGCAGTGCTCAGTGTCCTGTAATTAGCTCTCGTCCTAGGGTCAACCTTCCCCAACCACTGCCCTAAAGGATACTTCTCCCATTGATTTTTTTTTTTTTTAAAAAACAGGAGCTCTTTTAAAGATATGTAATTGTCTTAAGATAGCTCCAAAGCCACTAACAGTATTCCAATGAGTAAAACAATCTTCCTTTCGGGGAAAAAATATGCTTCAAAATGGGTGGGAGAGGAAATATGGCAAAGAACGTGGCCTTTGATGCCAGCCTGCTGGGTTCACATCTGGCTGCTGTCGCTGGCTGTGTGACCTTGGGTGAAGCATGGCCCTGCTCACAGCTCGGTCTCTTGTATGTAGAATGAGAGAATTAGAGCCCCTGCCTCGTGGGTGGCTGGGAGAGGTGAGACCCCGAGTGCAAAGCCCTTCTCGCCACGACTGGTGGGCACTAAGTTGTGGCCCAGTGCTTGTCACACATATTACTAAGTGCACTGTGGGCACCTCGTGAAATGGGGAGGAACACGGGAGTCAGAGGAGAGGTAGGCAGCAAGTAATTTCCACTCTCATTTGTGCTCTGGAGCTCAGGAGGTGCCTCTGTCATCATCCTGTAGTAACCCTGCAGATGGGATGGTGGCACTTTTATCCTCTGAGTAAGGATGAGGAGACCCAGGCTTAGCAAAGTCGGTGACTCACCTGAGGTCTTGCCATTGGTAGTTGGCAAGGATGGATTTGAACCCAAGTGTGCCTGACACCAGAGCCCTACCTCCTATCCATTCTACCAAATGCTATGGGAGTAAATTTCTTTCCTCCCCTGTCCTCCCCGTCCCTACCAGGCATTGAGAATTATGTAAGTGGATTTGTGGCTACATTCGCTTTAGAGCAGCAGTCCCCAACCTTTTTAGCACCAGGGACCAATTTGATGGAAGACAATTTTTCCACATGGTTTTGGAATGATTCAAGTGCATTACATTTATTGTGCAGTTTATTTCTATTATTATTACGTTGTAATATAGAATGAAATAATTATACAACTTGCCATAATGCAGAATCAGTGGGACCCCTGAGCTTGTTTTCCTGCAACTGATGTCACCACTGATCTGACAGGAGGTGGAGCTCAGGCGGTGATGCAAGCGATGGGGAGCGGCTGTAAATACAGATGAAGCTTCGCTCGCTCACCCACTGCTCACCTCCTCCTGTGCGGCCCTGTTCCTAACAGGCCATGGACTGGTCCATGGCCCAGGGTTTGGGGACCATAGCTTTAGAGTATTACATTGTAAATCTCTTAGAAATGTTGCTTTAGATCCTCCAACCTGATGATTTTTTTATTACTATTTTTAACATATTAGGCTCTGCTGACTGAGATGATGGAGAGATGTAAGAAACTAGGAAACAAGTAAGTACTTTAAGATTCATAAATCATGAGTTTGAAAATGGACCTGACTGCTTTTTTTTAACTTGGTGTGCTTACCTGGGCAAGAGAGCTGACATAGAGGCAGGTTAGCACAGAGGCTCAGACTGCTGGAGTCCAGATGTCTGACCTCAGACCGTGGCTTCATTCCATCTTAGCCTTGTGACCTTGGGCTGCTTACTTGACCTCTCTGTGCCTCAGTCTCCTTATCTGTAAAATGGGGATAATAAAATAGTTGTCCTTTCCCCATGGAGCTGTGATTGGTGGTAGGGCCAGGATGAACTTGATCTTCCTGTCTCCCACGCATATGAGGTTTGCCCTCTGCTCTCCTTTCAGTGGTAGATGTGTGGGTTTTGTTCACCACTGTGTTCCTAGTGCCTAGAACATAAGATCTCTTTCATAAGAGATCTCTTACCTAAGAGATGTGGATATATATTTGTAGTGAGGATCAATATTGTTACTTAATACTTAATTTTATTAGTACATCAGCCTATTGAAGGCTTGCTTTTCTTCTGTTTAAGTGGATTGGATTGCTTGCTGATTCGCCTGTCTATCTATCCACCCACCCACCCATCCATCCATCCATCTATCCATCCATCCACCTATCTAAACATCCAGTTAATTCAGCATTTATCCAGTTCCAAATATGTACAGACACTGTGTTAGTCTCTCGAGGTTGCCTTTTTACTCGAGTCTTTTTTCCCCCTAAGCTTACCATTAAAGGGCTGTTAGTCATCCTTCCCAGCACTGTACATCCTAGAGTTAAAGTGCCTTTTGTAAAGGGGAGGCTTGGCTGACTTGGGGCATTTTCTGTCTTGCAGTGCCTTGCTGTTGAATTCTGTGATGTCAGCCTTCCGGGCTGAGTTCATCGCCACAAGGTCTGTGGGTTTCATTGGCATGATCAAGGAGTGTGACCAGTCTGGGTTCCCCAAGGTAGGCTCTTGACTTAAAGCTCAGCGGGAGAGCAAATGGGCGGTGTCTGGCCGATAGCTCTCGAGGGAGGGTCCGGTGTTGGGGGCAGCTTGGGCCAACAGGAAAACAAGCGAAGGCTCGGTCCCTGAGGAACGCGGTGAAGATGAGTTAGAGACTGGGATTATTGGACACTGTAATTGCCATCCATCAGATTAGCTCACTACGAAGTATTTAGGAAAGGCTTTGGTCTAACATCTTTAAAAATATATCTTCACTCATTTATGAAAAGCTTTGTCAGGTGGAATATTTTGGCCCATAAATTAGACCAGTGCTTGGAGCTACCTCTTTATTGTGCGCTGCTCAGTTTAACTCGGGTAGATCTGCAGTAGAACTTCAGAAGGAGGTTGCTGGAAGATTAACTCTGAGAAGGATTAAACGTTACAACCTTTTCTCTCTTTTTTTTTAAGCTCAAGTTACTTTGATTTAAAATCTCCAGTAACGTGATGGTTTGGTATTTTTCTTAGCATCTCCTTTTTCGGTCATTGGGGTTAAACTTGGCCTTGGCTGATCCTCCTGAGAGTGATCGGCTTCCGATTCTCAATGAAGCTTGGAAAGTTATCACTAAATTGAAGAATCCACAGGTGGGTGACCGTTTAGACTTTAAATCGACTGCTTCTTATTTAAGTTATGCGGTATACTCTTTCATTTAAAAAATTATCTTTTTGGCTGGGCACAGTGGCTCATCCTGTAATCCCAGCACTTTGGGAGGCCAAGGCAGGAGGATTGCTTGGGCTCAGTAGTTCTAGACCAGCCTGGACAACATAGTGAGACCCCGTCTCTACAAAAAATAGAAAAATTAGCCAGGCGTGGTTGTGCTTGTAGTCCCAGCTACTTGGGAGGCTGATGCAGGAGGATCACTTGAGCTCAGGAGTTTGATGCTGCAGTGTGGCTATGATGAGGCCACTGTGTTCTAGCCCAGGCAATACAGCGAGACTTTGTCTCAAAAAAAAAAAAAAAAGTCAAAGAAATACACCTTTAAAGCTATCAGTTCTCCATCATAGGTAAACAAATAATACAATTAAAATAAATAGATTCCTTTAAAAAGAGCTATAATTAGTGAAAAGATAATTTTTTTCCTGGAGAATGCTACCCTTTGATTCTTCTAATTCTTTAAGCATGGTAGAGCTTCCCAGATTTCTATCTGAGCTCAAGG
This sequence comes from Daubentonia madagascariensis, assembly GCA_023783475.1. Classification (NCBI taxonomy): domain Eukaryota; kingdom Metazoa; phylum Chordata; class Mammalia; order Primates; family Daubentoniidae; genus Daubentonia; species Daubentonia madagascariensis. The sequence continues at coordinate 815,544 of JAKFHU010002505.1, read as the reverse complement.
AGCAATTTTGAATGAAAGTCTAATTATTAACAGTTTCAGGCAATGCATGTTTTTCTATAACTTGCTCCTCACGGTTAAATATATCAGTGGGCCAGAGTTTTCTGTACATGAATCATTCTTGTAATTCTTACCAGTTGTCAACTCCTTGAATTGTCAAGGCCTTGGAAGGGATTTGTATGTGATGAACTTTTTCCATAAGGTAAACCATGTTGTGCTTATTATAAAAATGTTTTACTTTTTCTTTGTAGGACTACATTAATTGTGCTGAAGTGTGGGTAGAATACACCTGCAAGCATTTCACAGTATGTATGACTGTGGTATTGTTTTTGAAAGAGTTATATTTTTTCATGTTTGTAATAGTGAATGAGTGTAGTTTAGGCATTTAGGCATTTTACAATGGTAATCATTCTTATAACTTATAAAAATTGTGTTCTTTATAATAAAGTGTGATGGAGTATTAATATGTGCACTATAACAAAAGTGTGCCATGCTTTTATGTAAATTTGGGAAAGGCTGCATTATAGAAAGTGAAATAGTTTTTCTTGCCATAGGACACCTTTATGCTAAAGTCCAATGTGACTTTCCATGGGGGTGTAGTAAGCATCATTTCCTAAATATATTTGACTTGCATGTAATTTTTTTTCCTAAGCAAACAGAGATACTTCTTCCCCTAGGCACAGGTTAGAACCACAGTTTGGGGAATACCAGGCTTGTCAATGAGAAAACACTTTAAAAGCAGGTAGAAATGTGTTCATATCCTATTGCCAGTTATTTTTTTTTTAATCAACTTTGAAAAATTGAAGTATAGCATTGTTATGGTCTGAATGTTTGTGTCCCCCCAAAATTCATATATTGAAACTTAATCCCCAATGCAATAGTATTAAGAGGCTTTGTGAGGCAATTAGGTCATGAGGGCAGAGCCTCATGAATGGGATTAGTTCCCTTACAGAAGAGACCCAAAGAAGCTTATTAGCCCCTTCCACCACATGAGGACATGGCAAGAAGGTGCCATCTTTGAGGAATGGGCACTCATCAGACACTGAATCTGCTAATGCCTTGATCTTGGACTTCTCAGCCTCCAGAACAGTGAGAAATAAATTTCTGTTGTTTATAAGCTACTCAATTTATGATATTTTGTTATAGCAGCCAGAACAGACTAAGACAAGCATATGTGCAAAAAAATGCACATATCATAAATTTGCTGCTCAATGAATTTTCACAAAGTACACCCATATAGTCAATGTCCAGAGCAAGAAATAGGAAGTAACTTACCCCTCCAGAACTCCCCAGCACTGCCCCACCTGGTCACAACCCCCATCCTTTGGGGAGTTGAAGATAACCACCATCCTGGTCTCTAACACCAGAAATTGGTTTTGTCTCATTTTGAGCATTATGTAAATGTTGATCCATTGGTTTTGTTTTGTTGTTTTTTGGTTTTTTTTCCTGGCAGAGAGACATTTAGGATTTTTAAATTATCAAGTGCATTCACAAGACAGAAAAAACAAGCCTGTATAGGGTGATTAAAGCCGGCTGGGCCCAGCTGTACCTGAAGCACAGACTTATGTGTCCAGAGCAATGGACTGTCTCAGCACTGTCAGAACAGACTTCTGAGCTGTGGGCCCTATTTTTATTTAACATTTTATCATGGAAATTTTTTTTTAATCTTTTTTTGTTTCCTATATCATGGACATTTTCAACATATGATCTCCCTCGTACCCATCACCCAGGAATTATCAACTTACGACAAGTCTCGTTTTATTTACATCCTCACAACTTCCCCCCTCCCCTGGAATATTTTGACGTGCATCTCAAACATCATATCACTTCTGTCAATATTTCAGCACATTTGTAAACTATCTGGATTCCCTTTTTGAAACTGAATACGTTATCCTAACTAAAAAAGTTAATAATTCTTTAATATCATTAAATACCAGTCAGTATGCCAGTTTCCCCAATTGTCTCATAATTCGTGTAGTTTATTTGTTCAGATCAGGATTAAAATAAGGTGCATAGATTTCGATACACTTCTTAGGGTACTTTTGATCTGTAAGTTCTCTCAATCTCTCTCCTTCCCGCATCCTTTTTTTTTTTCTCCCCTGTAATTTGTTCGTTGACGAAATTGGGTCTTTTGTCCTGTAGAGTTTCCAAGACTGGGCTTTGCCGATTGCATCCTTGTGATGGTGGTTGACATGTTCTTCTGCCTGTAGTATTTCCTGTAAATCGGCAGTTGGCTCTAGAGACTTGGAAACCATTCCTAGCTAGTGGGCCATATACAACCAGGCCCTGGGCTGGATTGGGCTGTAGTCGGCTGACCCCAGCCCGATACAAGTGGCAAAAGTGAACAGTGAGCAGTTAGGTCAGACGGCTTGTAGGGGGTGAGGCTGTGCTCCTCCCACAATGCCTCCCTGCCCCCACTGCCGGCACCTGAGGGAGGGGCCTGGGCAGGCTGAAAGTGGCATGGCCGATGTCACCACCACTCAGGGAGAGCAGGCACAATGTAAAGCCCCGTAACCTTGGAGAACAATGTTTAGTCCTGACTTGGTGCAGGGCTGTGGTACTAGATCAGGTGATGTGGGTGGGATTTCTCCCCTTCTGTTATTTTCAGCAGAATGTTTGAGACCTTTTCCTGGAAGATGTGTGATATATTCTGAATATGTTAATTCTTTCCCTGAAGAAAATGGTCACCGATTGCCATTTAGTGTCTAATACGGGTTTGATTTCTTTTCCCCACTTAGAAACGAGAGGTGAATACAGTTTTGGCTGATGTCATCAAGCACATGACTCCAGATCGTGCATTTGAAGATTCCTACCCTCAGGTAACAGATTTGCATTTCTCATTTCAACACTGTTAGGGATTTTGTTCTGTTGAATTAAATAATCATGTTGCATGGGTCAGGCTGTAAAGTCAGATAAATCCTGTGTTTGAATCGTAGCTCTGCCATATCCTAGCTATGTGCCCTTTGATCGGTTACTTAACCTTGTTGTGCCTCAGTTTTCTCACCTGTAAAATGGGGATAATAATAGTCCTATCCTCAAAGTTGTTGTGAGGATTAAATGAGATGTGATATGGGAAGCCCTGACACAGTTGCTTAGCACATGGTAAATACTGAAGCAGCAGCAGCCTCATTGTTGGCACCAGTAAGTAAGATGCCTGTGTTTTTCAGTTAAATTAACTTTTTATTTGGAAATAAATTTAAGCTTATTGGAAAGTTGAAAGAATAGCTCAAAGAACTCCCATTTTCTTTACCCAGCTTCACTACCTGGTAACATTTTGCCACATTTGGTTTATCATTATCATTGTATGTGTATGTGTACATGCACGTGTGCACATATACATATATACATGTATATATGTAAATTTTTTTCTGAATCATTTGAGAATAAGTTGCATACATCATGCCACATCTTTGCTTCTAAAGAGTTCAGTGAGTATTTCCTAAGAACAAGAACATTCTTCTACATAACCATAGTTCCGTTGTCAACTTCGAGGAATTTAACATTATGTTAAATTATGTCAGGTACTCCATAATTCATACTCTAGTTTTGTCAGCTGACTCAGTGTCCTTTATGGCAGTTTTCCCCCTCAAGTGTAGAATCCAGCTTAGGATCACTTTCTGTAAAGTAAATCTTGACCTAATCAAGATTTTTATTTAACAACATGAGGTTCTGGTACTGTTGCCTGAGATTGATTTTGAACTGCACTTTGTATAAGGCAATTAGTTACATATTCTTGTAAGAATTTTAGAGTTTTTATATTTTGCTAATTTGAGAATTTTTCACCATTTGTTCATTAAAATGGTTCATCATTATGATTTACTGGGCAGCCACTGACTACCTGACATTTCTCTAGGTGTGATTAGAAACAATGCGTGGTCATGCATGGTGCCTGGTGCATAGTAAATAAATATCATTGAACAAGTAAAGCATGTAGAAGAGATGGGTCATACCCTAGTGGCTTGTCAAGACTTCACATGAAAACTGATATGTATTAGAATTTTTGTTGAAGAATATTTAGTAAGACCTTGACTACTAGGGACCTAGTTAGTTGAAAACTTCAAATAGCATAATGATTTTAAAGCAGTCTGTTCCAAGAGAGAGGGGAATTATACTATATTATAATTTGGTCATATCTAAAAACTACTTTTAAAAGATGCCCTGGAGTCAGCCAGCATTCAGGACAGCCATTCATTTCGGCAGAGAGCTCCTTGTCTGGAGGGAGGGCCACATTAAGAAAAGTAACACTCCTTGGGTCTTTGGAGAATTGACTTATTCCAGGTCTGGGACAGGAAAGTACAAGGTGAGCCTGGAACATTTTTTTTTTTTTGTACCAGAAAGTAAGGAAGTGATCAAAACACTAATGGGGACCTGTGAAAAGGGTACAGGAGCAGCTCGAAGAGGCTCTCATGGGCTCCCAATTTGAGCATCAAAAGAAATTAGGGCAATGATGGATTATAACCCATTGAATAAAACAGGAATCCAGGAGTCCACCCTTATGATGAGTAGATAACTAGATAGATGAGAGGATTGATTGAGAAATGTGGAAAAAATAGTAGAGTTAGAAAATCACCATTTTTCAGCCATCATAGTAAAGACAAGAATTGTCTACCTTCAGACAACCATCATCAGTGCATGTTAAACCTGGGAGGAAGAATTTAGCATGCATAGATGAGGAGAGAGATATTTTGAGAGTTGTTTGAAGCAGGATATGTACATATCTTAAATGGTCTTCCTATTGAGCAAGTATTAATTACAAGGGGGAAAATAAGTGACTATACAGCAGTGAAGCTGGACAATCCTCAACCGGGTGGTCAAAGTTCATATCACCAGCAAGGAGCAGATGGCCATCGTGTGCCTGCAGATGTGGTCCCCTGAGAAAGACACAGCATCACCTGTGTAGCTTTCCAGTGAAGAATATATAAGCTGAATCGAGTCATGAGGGAATATCAGGCATGCCCAAATTGAGGAGCCTTCTATAATTCTTCAAAAATATCATTGCCATGAATGATATTTGTGCTGAGGAACTGTTCTGAGTTAACACAGATTAAAAAGACATGAAAACAGAATGCAACGTGTGGTCCCAGACTGGATCCTGTACAGAAGAGAGGAAAAAATAATGCTGTCAAGGACTTGAGACAACTGACAAGATTTGGTAATAGCAAAGTGGAAATGTCACAGAATATGATTATTCTTAGGAAATACAAGGGAGCATGGGACATGATTCATGCAATCCATTCTCATGTGGTTCAGGAACAAAAATAGGGTGTCTTAATAGAATGATAAAGCACATTTGACAAAATAGTAAAAACTCATGGATTTGGCTAAAGAATATATGGGAGTTCTCTGTACTATTCCTTGAGCTTTTCTACAAGTTCAAAATTATTTCAAAACAAAAAGTTAAAAAATGTGCATAGGCTGCGTGTTTACAAATTCTACCATTAGGTGGATGGATAGGTGAAGAGAAAAGCACATGTAGCAACATGTCAGCTTTTGTAGAAGTGAAATAGCGAGTAAATAGGTGTGTGTTGTATAATTCTTTCAGTTATCTTTATGTTTGAGCATTTTCATACTGAAAAAATGTTGAAGGAAAAAACCCCTATCTTTTTAAATCACAGTTTATGTGTAACTATGCTTAAATATTAAAACAATTTCTTGTTTTAAAGGGATTAGTTGCTTTGTGTTTCAGAAATTATTTTTTAACCAGATGATATGGCAGTATCTTATAATGCTCTGCCTTGGAGAGTTGTTTTTTGTGAAGTTTTAAAGTCCTTTATTAGTCTTGCTTGACTGACCTATTAAGCTACCTAATTATGAAATGGGCTTGTATATCTTCATATTTTTTTTGTTAGAACATGAGAGATTTGCTTTGGAAATGATTTAAACAGCAATTTGTTAATATAAAAGAAGTGTTTGTCAATAAATTTTCTTGCTGGCAGCCAGAGGCAGGGAGTTATGTTTTTTTAAAAATAATACTCCCTAGTTCTTCTGGAACAAGGTCCTGTGCTTTCCGTCAACACTGTGCATCTCAGGATGAGGTGTGGTGAACATCAGTACCTGGGCATTTGTGAGGCAGACCTCACAGACTGTGCCACCATCTTCAGGAAATGCCATGACCTTTGACCCAGCCGGCAAACTCTGTTTAAATCTTCTCCATTGAAGTAGTCAACAAACATAGGGCCACAAAGAGCTAGAATAGGGCTTGGCAAACTATGGCCCATAGGCCATATGTAGCTTGCCACCTGTTTTTGTGAATAAAGTTTTATTGGCACACAGCCATACCCATTCACTTACATATTGGCATTGAGTAGTTGTGATGGACTGTAGGCCCTTTATAGGAAAAGTTTGCCCACCCCTCAAATAATAACAATAGCTGAATAGTTAATAGAGAACTTTCTAAGGGCAAGTACCACACTGGGCACTGTGCATGAACCATCCCATTGAATCCTCACGGGAACTGCTGTGGTTGCTATTTTACAGATGAAGAAGGTGGACTAAAGCACAGTTGCTTCCCCAAGACTACAGAGTAGGATGGACAGAGTAAATGGACAAACTCAGACTGAGACAGGGCCTAACCTAACTCCAATTCCTCATTCCTTGAACGAGCCAGGCTTACCTTATTATAGCTATAATTGCAAATTATGAAAGACAACTACCTTCTTAAAAAAAATCCAAGTTTTATTAAATAACGTGTTTTTTGTTTTGTTTTGTAGCTTCAGTTAATAATTAAGAAAGTTATTGCCCACTTCCATGACTTCTCAGTTCTTTTCTCAGTGGTAAGTAGCATTTCTTAATTGTCTTTGGAAATTTATATCTGGGTCAGAGGTTCTCATGACACCCCAGGCCTAAAGAAGTACTCAGCAGTTCCTTTCATAAAGTAGTTAGGTCTAATCAACTTAAATATTTATATCCCAGCAACTTAAGCAGCATTTGAAAAAATAATACATATAAACTGAAAGAAAAATATTACTTCTATTTCGTTCATTACTTACTAATGGGATGTGTGTGTCTATTGGGCATTATACAACTTCTCAAACCTTGACATCACATTGGACATCCTCATCTCCTCTTCCACATTGACTTTTCACAGGGTACCTGCTTTTTATCACACAATTTAATGTTGAAACTATGAAATACAGTGAGTTAGTAGTTGTCTCAGTATCTGACAGAGTTGAGATTTACTATGATTCGTTAAAAACTTAAAATATCCTGTGACATCTCTTCGAGTTTCCTGCAGTGCCCTGGGCAGGTAGGAATCTAGGTTATTCTCTGTATAGTGACATTCTCTGTCCCTTCCCTTAACTTCTCTCTCCTAGGATCCATTTATGTATACTCACAGGATTGTAAGTTTTTTTGTTTTAATAGCAGAAGCTAATTTTATTGGATATATACACACTCCAGGCACTTTACATGAATTGCCTCTTGTCATGTTCACACCACCAGTGGGAAGTGGGAGTTGTTATAACGATCACTTCTTATCCGTGGGGGATGCGTTCCAAGACCCTCAACAGATGCCTGAAACCATGGAGAGCACCAAACCCTATATATACTATGTTTCTTCCTATACATACATACCTGTGATAAAGTTTAATTTATAAATTAGGCACAGCAAGAGATTGACCACAATAACTAATAATGAAATAGAACAATTATAATAATATGCTGGCATCACTACTCTTGTAAAATATGGGTTACTTAAACACAAGCACTGCAATACCTGGAATTTTCTATTTAATATTTTCGGATGGTGATTGGTCAAGGGTAACACAGAAAGCAAAACTGTGGATAAGGGGAAACTACTGTACTCCCACTTTACAGATGAGGAAACGGATGCTGGAAGAGGTAGAGTACCTTGCTCAAGGTCACACAGTCACTGACAGCAGGGTCAGACATGAGAGCCAGGCGGTCAGGTCTCGAGGCCACTCTCTGAACAGCTCTACTTTTTTCTCTGCTGCTTAATACAATCACATAAAGACTCAGTGTGCCTTGCATTTTTCTACCTAGAAAAGGTTATGGTCATCTACAGGTTGCCCAGATGGTTTGCCAAAATATTAACTGGTTTCAGCGCCAGTCCCTGGGGCACATATAAATTGTTTTAATAGGAATGGTTTTTAAAAACCCCAGTCAGGTCCTCTTCCTGCTTTCAGGGGTCTTTGTCTGACCTGCCTCAGACAGATGAACTTCTCTTCTCCTTTTTTTGACCTCCAAAGAAAAAGTGACCCACAAATTCCTTCCTTCCAGTAACTTATGTCAATTGCATGTAGAGTGCTTTCTTTATTTTTAGGAAAAATTTCTGCCATTTCTGGACATGTTCCAAAAAGAGAGTGTGCGGGTGGAGGTTTGCAAATGCATCATGGAAGCCTTTATCAAGTAAGTGTAACACGCTATAATCAGAAGCCTCGAGTCTCAATGCCTTTGTGAAACTTGTTGATAAGAAATCAATTCATGCACTTCAAGGCCTAGTGAAGTGTATGTGTTTCATACCGAAAACATCATTGGAAGGAAAACCACATTAAAAGTAGCAGTCATGATAAAAGTTTGTAGTGAGTGCTTAATCAGGGAAACTAGCAAGTAATAGCATGAGCCTGGCCAGCAGCTATTTTTCTGATGTGTTTTTAGAAAGAGCAGTCTTTTGATGAACTGCCTCCAGAGTAACATTTTAAAGGATAAAAATGAAGGCATACTTATGAAGGGACCAGTACTACAAAGGTTTTCATTTACAGTGTTTAGATGCAAAGCTGACTAATTTGTGATCAGTTTTCAAATTTATTCACTTTTATTTTATTGATTAAGTCTGTGTTTCCCAAAACAGCCTATTGCTAGTGGTATATGAAATAATTTTAAGGGGGTATGTGGAGAAAAGGTTTTTATTTTTAAAGTTATATATTGATTTTAAATTTATTAGATAATATATAGCTAGTTTATTTAATGCGATTTCATGTACTATATATTTTTTAGGACAGGGTTACATAAAAAAAGCTAAAGTTGCTTTAAATATTAAGTATATAGATATGGTTCCATTTAGAAAATTGAGTTTGGTATTGCTTGAATGTTTTAAGCTTTTCTTGTCATCTTTCTAAAAGATTAATTTCTTCCTAAAGATTAATGTGATTTAATTCATAATTAATATGCTTAGAACTAATATACCTACTTTACTTATATAAAGATTTGTTATAAGAGTTTGTCCCTGATGCAAAAGACATTCTTTAAAAATAAATAAATAAATTTAAAAACAGAATTTGTCCTTTCATATTATTTGAAAGGCCAAATTAATAATTTTGCCTGGCACTTAACACAGTTACAGACAGGCTGTGGACAGCTTCAGATGGTGCAAGAAACATAGTAAGAAAACAGGTTTACCCTTTGCCTGGCTTAGGAAAGGGAGCAGTTTGATGATGATTTTGCAGTTAGGAGATGTTACAATGTGTGTAGAAGAGCAAACTGGTTATTTAAAGAAGAATTATGAGCAACCCAGAACATCACCCATTACTGGTGAACTAGGCTGGGTGAAATGCCAGCTGGATAATTTGCTGCTTCTCAAATAATGTACAGTGGATGAGGACTAAATCCATGCTTGTGTTACTGTCAATGGACAGAGCTTTGACCATTATTTTTAAATGTCTCCTAGGCATCAGCAAGAGCCCACCAAGGACCCCGTCATTTTGAATGCCCTTTTACACGTTTGCAAGACAATGCATGACTCTGTGAAGTAAGCTTTGTTTAAGGCTGAAATGTAACATGATTGGGTTTTAATGCCATCTAATAATACATTAGGGAATGACTGCTCCAAGCTGTCACTGTGAATAATATTACTTTATTGGGTCTATTAAGATTCTTGCTAACGAGGACATTCCAGTCCAGGGAAGGAGGGAGGCTGAGGGTAACCTTCTTGAGAAAATGAAATGGCAGATGTTTTTACAAAGGAATTTCTGTTGGGGGAAAAAGGCTGGTTTCATTCAAGTGAACTCAAACTCCATGTCTCCTGGAGATTTCTGAGAATAGCAGATAGTATAATAATGAACTCACTCATCCAGTAACATAGCCTTTTAATTTTATCTCATTATTAGCCAGTTATTTGAAATGCAAATGAAATTGCTTCCATTTCTTACATGAAGGACTTTATTTGCTCAGCATACTTGAGGGTCAGACCTATCCATAGGCCTTACCTTTCAAAGGCTAAATTATGCCTCCTTTGCTTTCCAGTTTTTGTTTTTTAAACATGTTTTCATTTGACTATGCTTAAGGCAATTCCTGCTTATTTGTGGCTGAAATTTTAGTCCCCAAAGTATTTTTAAGCACAGCAGCTTGATTTACTGGAAAATGTTACAAGAATGGAGAAAATTGTTTTGGAACTTAACCGTCAACAAGATGAATTGTATTTCTTTTCTTTTCTTCTTTTTTTCCCTCTTAATTTCAGAATCTTTATTACCATGACTTTTTGTGCTTTCAAATTCATGGGTAGTTATAAAAATCAAAGTATCAAGATTTTTATAATAAATGGAACTGGTAGACTTTAGTTGGACAAAAATAGAAATAAAGGCACAGAAAGCATTCAGAAAGGCACTTAAATTCGTAGGATGTTGGGTTTGGGGCTTAAGTAAAATAGAAGGTTTATTTCTCTCTTGTTAGAAGTATGAGTAGGTAGAGAGACCAGAAGGTGGGGTAGGGTAACTCTTCTTTCCAGTGTCATCCAGGGACCCAGGTTCCTCTGTCTTGTTGCTCTGCCATCCCTGTGGGGTGTTGTGCTTGTCTTCCTGCTGGAAGCTGACCTATCTTAACCATGTCCATGTTCCAGCCTGTGGGCATTGGAGGACAACAGCTTTCTTTTAGGGACAACACTTGGAAGGCTCACACATCACGTGTGTTCATATCCCATTGTTCAGAACTGTCCTATAGCCATGCCTGGCTAGGAAGGAGGCTGGGGAATGCTGTCTCTAAGAACTAAGGGGTCATTGAACATTGGAGTACAGTTTCAATCTTTGCCAAAACTTATTTTCCCCTAGAATAAACCAACAGACAAAAACCTTGATTCCTGTTTTCTCTGGGCTCTTAAAATTTTTTGAAAATAAATTTGGGAAACTATTTATAGGCCTTTACGTGCATAATCAAAACTATAAAGACTCAACATTTTCTTATTTGTATTTGTATTAAGTTTCCTATTAAACAGAAGCAACTGAAATCTGTGATTTACTTTAAGGTGCATCCAAAAAATAAGATGGATTGATGGATGGCAAGGGGAGTGAATGATTATGTGATAAAGCAAGTATTGTAAAATGGTGATGGTAGGATCTCAATGATGGGTATGTGGGGGTTTACTAGAAAGTTCTTTCAACTTTGCTGTATGTTGGAAAATTTTTATAATATGTTGAACAAAATTTTTCTGAAATATAAAATTTGACATTAGACCTTGCTGCCCAAATTCCAAAGAAGAGAAAGTTTACCTTTTATTTTCCTGTTAATAAATGTATCTTGAGAACAGCATCTTTGAGGGAGGTGAGAAATACATTTAAATTATGTTAATTTTGGTTACATACTTTTATCAAAAGAAAAATATACAGCCTGTGGGAGTTTAAGTCTAGAAAAATGCAAAATGTTCTTACATATTAAATTGCTTACCTCTTGTGTATTTTTTTTCTTTAGAACCTTTCATTTACTGCCTCAGCGTTAATTATGTACAATTATTGATTTTAGTGCACTCACTCTTGAAGATGAGAAAAGAATGCTGGCATATTTGATTAATGGATTTATAAAAATGGTAAGTATTAGGGAACAAGTTTTAGTGCACTTGGAAATGTGATGTAATTGTTTATCCTTATTCTGGTGAAAGCAGTTAACATTACATTCCCTGGTGCTTTTCATTCTTACTGAGATAAGATGAAATTAGAAAACATCTTACGTTAGCCAGGACTCTCCTGGGGGCAGAGAGAGCCAAGACAAACTGGCTTAAGGGAAAAAAAGAGGGGGGGGTATTTCTTGGCATATGTGACAACAAGTTCAGGGATGGAACTCTCCGAAGGAGCAGCTGGATTCGGGGTCTCAGTGATGTCCTCAGCACCTGCCATCCGCGTCCCTCTTTGGCTCAGCGCTCTGCTCTGTTGGCTTCCTGCTCAGGCGAGCTTACTCCCCAGGACAGCGCCAGGTTTCCATTGCCCCCAGCTCTGCAGCCCAGCAGGAGGGGCTCCAGCAGGAGTCTTAGGATTAACTTGGGTCGTGAGCCCAAACACACCAATTGGCCAGGCCTGGGAGTCATATGCACACCTGGGTGACCCTAATCACCAGGACCAAGAGTAGAGAGAAGGGGCCCCTGAAGCAGCTGATGTGCTGATCATCAGGTGATGGCAGAAACCATGCTGAACAGGTAGAACGCCAGATGTCCACTCCCCCTCCACCCGCATCCCATCCATCCTGCTTATCTACTGCTGCACAACAACTCACCCCAAAACTTAGTGGCTTTAAATAAGAGCGTTTTATTAGTTTCCACAATTCTGTGGATTGGCTGGGTAACCAGGCTGTCCTGTGTGGTGTGTACTGGCATGGCAAAATTGGGCTGGAGGATTCAGGACAGCCTCGCTCACATGTCCAGGGCCTTGGCACATCCTGTGGGCTGGGGTGTCTCAGTTTTCTTCCATGTGGCCTCTTCTCTTCTCTCCAGTGTTCTCTCTTAATTCAGTAGTCTCAGTTGAACTCTCTTACATGGTACTGGCTTTCATGAGGGCATAAACAGAAGCTGCAAGGCCTTTTAAGGCCAAGGTTTAGAAATCACACAGTGAACCTCTGCTGCATTCTATGGCATTCTGTTGGCCAGAGCAAGTCACAGGGCCAGCCCCGACGGAGGGGAGGGGAAGAGACTTCACCCCTTGCTGGAGCGAGTCCAAAGAGATGTTGCAAAAGGACAAGCCGAGTGGAAGGGATTATTGCAGCCTTCTTTGGAAACATCCCACTGTTATACCATCTTAGCCTGAACAATCTTTACCTGAATTCTTGGTGTTCAAAGCTAAAACACCAACTGCTGCCAATATCTTCTATTTTGATAGAAATGTCAGAACCAAAGCTGACCGTGATGAAAATGATAAGATCACTTTGTAAATAACCTTGAAATTGTGACTTGTTCAACAACGGGGGTTGATACAACTGTCTGCCTGACTGTAGGTAAAATATCAATTTTGATGAAAATTCAGGATTAGCCTTTCAATTCCCACATTAGGAAATGTACCTATGGATTTTCCCGGGTGACTCTCTTTTGCCCTTGGTTTATATACTGATCATGAGGTATTTATCGTTTTGTGGTTTCATCTCAAAGTTACTGAGTTATAGTGGAAAGGAATATGAGGAAAGAAGATGTGAAACCTGATAGCTATAATGGAAATAGCAATGTTAAACCTCCTCTGAACAAAAATGATTGATGTAGCAGTAAAGTTTTTCCTACTAACCGGCTGTTCATAAATTGAAGAAATAGGAGAAGAGGGGATTTTTAATGGTGGAAAAACTTCCATCTATGGTATGGCAGCTACCAATAAGCTGCTGAGGTTGGATCTCCATCAGGAAGCAGGAAGGTGTGATTGTTTTTAGGGAAAGCTTTCTGACGAATGGCTCCCAACAACCAAATTTATGTTCTGTGAAAAGGCCACAGCTGACAAACAAAATTCCATTATTCTCTTTCCAGTGGTTTCCTTCTAAGCCTGGAAAATTCTGTTTACACTTTGAGCTTCTGTTTTATACCCTTTGACTTTTTATGTTCTAGTTCAATGCCCATGTCATAAAGATGAGATGGTAATAATATTTCAGTTATACTGTGGTTTTGTGTGTTTTTTGGTTTTTTTTTTTTTTTTGCTTGTGTTCCCTCTGAAAATAATATTGTCCCTTTCAGCATCTTTCTCCTTGATTCTAGGTTTCCTTTGGCCGTGATTTTGAACAGCAGCTAAGTTTTTATGTGGAGTCCAGGTCAATGTTTTGCAATCTGGAACCTGTTCTTGTGCAGTTGATTCACGTAAGGATTTTTGGTCATTAGTTTGTTCTCTCAGTAAATATTTATTGATCATCTACATCCCAGTCTTAATCCAGGATTCTTCTGGCCCACATTGTTACTGTCCTCTAGGGTACAAAAGGTGGTTTCCCAAAGGTTAATAAACTTACAACTTTGCTTAAATCTTTGGATAGTTTTATTGACCTCTTTTTTTTCTGAAATTCGCATATTCTCATTTCTGCATGCCAACAGCAAAGACTTAAGTGATTTACACCGATTAGTTATAGAAAGACTGACCTGGGGTCCCTTGTTGCCTGTCCAGATGTTCTTACAGCATCTCTCGGTAATTTTTCATGGTGCCCCCAGGCTGAAAGAATTAATAATAGTTCTGTTTATTAAGAAGTTAGGTTCAGACAACTTACGTATTTATGCCCTAATAACTTGATAGCCATTTGAAAACATACATAAATTGAAAGACAAATAATATTTTTATTTCATGTTTAAATCACCAAAATTACAAATGAGGTATGTGTGCTTATTAGGTACTTCACAGCTTCTGAACACTTGCAGTCAGATTGGCCATCTACCCTTATTTCCCGTTTCACATTGATTTTTGCACAGTACTTTTATCACAGTAGCTGCAAAAACTGTTTCGAAAATATATGGCATGGCTGGAAAGGGATGTAATGCCGTCCAGTGTCACATCTGTGAGCTACCTCCACTAGCACTCTGCACAGTGTTCAACAATCAAATATTGCTAGGTTTCCCTAAAAAACTGCGGCAGCACCCTGGGGTGCCATGGTGCACAGTTGGGGAACCATAGGTCCAAACTTTTTGTATCTGTGGAAAGGTTCCCTAAGGCTCTTTAATTACTTTATGTCTATTCAGGGAGAACAATCTTTGTACATATTTCTTTGCTGGTTGTCAGGTTACTTAGCCCAACTGAACTTAAGACCTAAATGTAGAGACCTTATCTGTAAAACGAGGGAGGTTATAGTATCTGCCCTGTAGGATCATGAGGATCGTGAGGATGTGAACAAATGAATGTACAGGGCTCTTAGAATAGCGCCAAGGACACTCTAAGTGATGATACGGCTGCTATTTTTACTGTTCTTATTATTGTTAGTATTGCATACTAAATTGTGTGATCTGCTCTCAGATTTGAAGGTTTCTCAAGATCTTTAAGATCTTAAGTTTAGTGTGTGGGGCATTTCTGGAAGTGGAGTAAGTGAACCCTGGCTATTCATTAACCAGAAAATGATGATTTATACTGCTGATCGATAGGCATGACTGAATGAGTGAGTGCCTTTTGTTCTACGCTCTTGGAGATGTTTGCTCAAGCCAAGATTGAATCCGGCCTGGTGACCCCTTTGGCATTGCAGGGTTCATTGCTAACCAGTCTTGGTCCCAATGTGCTTATTCTCATTGGCTTGTCTGTAGTTAATGTTCAAATCCCTATGGAAGACGTTAGTCTAAATTAGCCGTCGTTTCATTACTATTTCTATTTTATTTATTAACGAATTCAGAGCGTGAACCGGTTGGCAATGGAAACAAGAAAAGTAATGAAAGGAAATCATTCCAGAAAGACGGCTGCGTTTGTCCGGGTATGTTCTAAAGATAAGGACTCTCAGACTTTGAACTCCAGGGGGTTGTTTAGTTTGCAGGTTACTAAATAACTATTCCCAGAAAAAGACAAGTGTGTCATAAGAGTGGTTTAGTATTGATTTTTCAGATTAATTTTTTCCTTGCGTATCTATAGGATGATCCATTTTAATGTTCTCAAAAGAAAGATCAAAGAAGTCTGAATTTTAATGTGCTGTGAGGAGGTGGATGAAAGGTAGATTTGCATTTTTAGGTGCCAGCTGAGTTACCTCTCATTTTCTCTGATAATAATATGTTACTATACTATCATATTATAAAATATTTTCTAATATCATAGTAGTATGTAAAATAATATTATGACACTAACTGGAAAGTCTTTTTTTCCTCTAAATAAAAGTGATGCCCAACTTTAAAAAAAAAATTTTCAGCCTCTTGAAGCTCAAAATTTTATCAAATTTGATGCTGCTCAAAATGTTAACAAAGCAATACGTGTCCATGTTTTTAAAAATGAAATCATGCTGAAAAGATTAAGGTGAGAACTAAGCATCCTGGCCCTGCCTTTCCTCACTTTGGAGTCAGCACCCCAAACCCTTTTGAGCACCTACTCTAATTACCTTTATGTTTTTAAGTAATTGGTTTAAGCAGCTGCTTCTTAGTTTATCAACGTTAGGTGTTACCTATTTATTTCCTGCGACGATGGATGAGGATTTATTTTTTATACACCATCACTCCCGTCGGGTCCCCCGCCCATCCTTCCAAAGAGTCATCAGATGGAGCAGGGACAGAGGGATTCCTTGCTTGAAGTGCTTTTACTTGGAAATGCATGGTGGGTGGAGGCAGGAGTGTTGGTCTTTCAGGACGGCGTTGCCGATGTAACGGCTGTGCTTTTCCCCTTCTTTCCAGGCCTGTGTTGCCTACTGCTTCATCACCATCCCCTCCCTGGCAGGGATCTTCATGCGTCTCAATCTCTACCTGCATTCTGGTCAGGTGGCACTGGCCAACCAGTGCCTCTCCCAAGGTAAGCCCATTGTTCTGTCATCTTGGGTACTCCTTCACTGCTTCGGAGAGCTGGCTTGGAGGGGTGTGTGTGTTGCAGAGGGGGAGAGAGAGAGATTCCTTTAAGGAGGAAAGAAAAAATGGATCAATGAGTGATGAATTTTAAATCTGTTTCTCTAGTAGGAAGCACATCAGACACATACACATTTATAGAGTCAGGCAGATTATAGAGCATAGATAATCTTCCTGTAAGAACCTTCTTAAATCTATCTCGGACAGGCCAGGTCAGGCAGCTCAGACGTCCTGGGCTAAGTACGCCTAGAGGATGTGAGAAGTTAGGAGTGCTTAACCACTTATTTGTTGTTGTTGTTGCTGATGTTTGTTTCTGTGTTTGAAACCCCAGAGACACCCCCAGAGAAAGTAATCTGTATAGAACGAATACCCTACAGCTTACTATTAGGGATGAAAATTCTGCTCAAGACTGATCTTTCTGTACTAGGCGCAGGAGCCGTCTGTGAGGCAAGGATGAACAGGATAGTTTATTTGGGAGGAGGTGATCCCAGTGAGTATCAGAGAGGTGATGGGGAGGTGAGTTGGGGAAGGGAAGGCAGACAGTAAAGTGTGTACTAGTGAGCAGGTGACTGCTTTGAGCAGCTGAGATTCATTCCCATCTGGTAGATGGTATCAGACATACCTCAGTGTTACCCCACCTGAGAGGCAAGGAAGACGGGCTATTTACCCTTTACTCCCATCTGTCATCGGCTGAACATTGCTTCTGAGACATCAACTCCCTGGCACTCTGGCTTGCTCTGCACCTGAGCCAATAGAACGCCCACAGGTGGAGAGTCCCAAGTGTTTGCTGCAGGACACCCTGGTCACCTACTGCAACAGTGTGTGCTAAGGGCTTGCAGTCAGGTCAGGAGCAACGCATCCATCCACAGGCCATAACACAGAGGGTAAAAGAGATCTTGGTGTGACATTTATGGAGCATTTGTTATGTGGCAAGCCATTTGCACACATTGTCTCATTTCATCCTCCCAACAGCCACTTGAGGCCATTCCTGTGGTTGGTGCCTCACTGCCCAGGTAAGAAAACTGAGGCAGGGAGTGGCCAAGTAGCTTGCCCAGATAGGTCCACTCATGAGTCACTGAGCCAGCTGTCAGGCCCCGATCTGTATGACTCAAGACTGAGTGCTTTCCCCACTAGATTGACTGGGAGGTTTAAATGAATACTGGGGGACTTCCCTAGCACTGTATGGGGTGGACTGATGTTTTCAGGGGTGGTTCTCCTCCTGACCTCACAGATTATGCCAGGGGTAGCACCTCACCACTAGCTGCCATTGGCTTGGATGGGAATTCTGGACCTATTGGAGAGTGGTCACCCCTCCATTCTTTTAACCCCTGGCATGGCAGTTCTGGGGAACATCTGAATCTTGATTCAGGTGGGGCAGTCCTGGGCAGTGAAGTCTTCACACATGGCTGCTGTCCAAGAACCTTTTTAAACTCTGCTTGGTTTTGCTTTCAGCTCCTAGGGGACTGCAGTAGCTTCCCAGTGCAACCAGACACTTGGCCTCTGACTCCCCCTGCCTGGTACCTGCCTGCCTTCCATCCTGTCCTCCCACCATGCTTTAGCCACGTGGGCCTTCTTCTGTTCTTTGAACATACTGAGCTGTGTCCCAATTCAGAGCCTTTGTGCTTGCTGTTTCCTCTTTCTAGAATGATCTTTCCCCAGATATTTGCTTTTTTTTTTTTTATTATGAGGCAGGTGGTGAGAAGCAAGCCACAGCTCTTTGGGGAGACCTGATCACTCTCCCCAGTCTGCAATGCTCTGTGCCATCATCCTCATTATTGTCGTTGCATATTCCATGATCTCACGTTTTCTTACTGTGTGTGTGTGTTTACTTGCTTATTGTCCGGGACACCCCCTCTCCCCACTAGGACAGGCACTTGTCCTTATTGTATGTTGGTAAACGTGGAACTTTCTCCTAGTGCCTGCTGTGGTAAGGATGATGGGTTAGCAAGAAACAAAATAAAACAAAAATTAACAGTTACCACCAAAAACCTGATGATGTGCAAAAAGAAAATTAGAAAACGCTTCCTTGGATGTTAGAAATTTTAAATCTCCTTATAAACTAGTTCTCTCTAAAGCAGCTCAGGAATAGTAGACGCGCAGGTGAGAACGCCTGAGTTAGATTTCACCTGCGATGTTAGGAATGGATTGGGAGCTACAGATATCAAAGTGCAAGTAAAGACTGTGGAAGCCTAGATCTTTCTTCTTCCAGCTTTGTAAAATCAGGACCATTATTTTGAATCTTACAAATCTTAGAAAATTTATGACTAGGTCCCAAATAAGTTTTCATGCTATTAAAATAAAAAGGAAAACAAAAAGCTAAATAAAGGCTCCCCCCTTGTCAGAGATTTGGTGCTCCCAAGAAGTGTTCGAGGAGAGTTGTGAATGGTTTTCTGCCTGTTGTGCTGCTCTCCCTGTGTGTGTCCCTCGGTCCTACCAAGGGACAAGCAGTGTGGAAACAGCCCCGCACACTGCATGGATGAAGACAGCACCCTCAGTGTTGGAACTCTGGGCTCCTTGCCTGCCCCCAACCCCCGCACGCTTTAAGCTACTGCAAGAGAACAGGAATGCGGCGTCCACTTCATGTTTAATAATTTATCTGATGATTTTTACTCAAATATCTAAATGTTGTGGTGCTAAACCTAAAAGCCTATTATTTTTGTTCTGAAAGCCGCACGCCGCAACTGCTGGCCAAAATAAATAATGCATTCAATTACTGAGAATGGGAAGGCTAAATATAAATTAAATGAAGCTTATGGAAATGGGCCGCTTTTGTTTGCCTCCCTACACATCCTCCTTTTTCAGCTGGTTATAAAGTATCTGCCTCCCCCCAGTTCATTTTCTTGCTTTCCCTAATCCAGCCTTGGTTGTGTCTTATTTATCAGGCTGTGGCTTTGCCAAGGCTGGGTCCAGCCCAGCAAGTAAACTCCTGTTGAACCCTCAGGCGGGCCAGTGCAGGATGCTGACTAAGGCTCCTCACAGGGGAGGGCCAGTTCTGTGACTTTGTACACACTGGTGCTTCACGTAGACTGGATTGTGCAGGGATTTGGTGCAGATACTCTTGCCCACCACCCCAGAGAAACAAAGAACTTGCAAACCAATTATTTGGTCATATGCTTTTCAGCTAGACGTGGCCTATGGATAGATGCCTGTTTATTTTTTCTTTCAGCTCCTTCTCTAGATAACTTCTCGCCCTTGTTTGTCAGTGGCTCTTTCAAGAAGATTAGTTAGCCACAGCAAAAGCAGATTCTTTTGTCCTTTCTTTTAAGCTTTGTTCCTTTATCTTTACAGTTTCTAATCTCAAAAGCGGGGGAGGGTATTTTACAGTAGAAGTAGTATTTAAGGTAGGTCTTAAAAGAAGAACATGTGTTATGAGGACATGGGAAGGGGAGAAGGAAGGGACTGTTGACATTCCAGGTAGAGTGAATAGTTTGAGCAAAGTCCTAAAGGTGTGGAATTACGTCGTGTATTTGGCCAACAGCGGGATGTAGGAGGAGGCCCTAATTAACGGTGATTTTCAAGTCTCTGGTGTGCAGTGGTCCCAGTCATGACTCTCACAAACCAGATGCCCTTGGACAAGTTGGCCTTTCTGTGCCTCCATTTCCCTATCTGTAAAGTGGAGATGATGACAGTGGTGCCTGTCTGTTGAGTATTAAATGAGATCGTGGCCTTAAGGCACCTGGCCCACTGGCACACAGTAGCTGCTCAGCAAGTGTTATCTTAGTATAACCATCCCTCAAATGATGGAATCATGCCATGGGGTTTTAGGAGCTAACTGTATACAGTGTGATAATGGCTCTTTGGTTTCAGAGTTTTAAAAGCCAAGTTATTTCTCATATGCAAAACCTCAAGGAATCTATAGGAAAGCCGATCTTTGTTTCAAGCTTAAATTGCTGAGTTATGCTGGAAATCGGAGATTTGCAGTTCCTCCAAAGCTGAAACAGAATAGAAAGAACAATTAAAGCAAAATAGTGGTAAAAGGAATTTTTTCTTTTTCTTTTTTGTTATCACTAATAGTAATAATTTTCCCACCTTCTTTGGAGTTCTGTTGCCTTCTTTTAAATTTTGCTTTCTTTAATTTTTTGTATCTTCATCCTTTAGAGCTTGGCTCACATGCCATGTCTTTAGGAAAACCATTCTTGACCTCCCACCTTTACCGCCGCCCAACCCTAGACAAACAGAAAGTTAGGTCAGGTCTTCCTGTACTATGTGTTATTGGCACACCCATGCTTTTCCTTCATTGCACTTAATGACATTGTTATTTAACAAGTAAATAATATGTAAGTAATTGTCTGCTTTCACTCTGTAAGAGCGTCAGCTCTATGAGGTCTCATCTGCCTGGTTTGCTCAAAAAGTTTCAGATTTTCGATTAGGGATGCACTACCTGTATTATAGAGTCACTGGCTACTGGGAACTGTACTGGCTAATGGAAATAGCCTGGGGCAATGGTGTGGAAGAGAAAAATAATTGTGTGTTTCCTCTTCCTGGAGAGTCAAGAGTGGCTTGTGAAGGAGAAAAACGGTTTCCATACTTATCAAGTCTTTGGAGTTTATGTTTAAGGTCATATTTACTAGTTCTGTAAATAGACCATCCTCTGAAGATTATGATTTTTTTTTTTTTTTTTTTTTTGAGACAGAGTCTCACTCCTTTGTCCTGGGTAGGGTGCAGTGGCGTCATTGTGTAGCTCACTGCAGCCTCAAAGTCCTGGGCTTAAGGGATCCTCCTGCCCCAGCCTCCTGAGTAGCTGGGACTAGAGGCACAAGCCGCAACACCAGGCTAATTTTTTTATTTTCAGTAGAGATGGGGTCTCAGCCTTGCTCAGGCTGGTCTTGAACTCCTGAGCTCAAGCGATCCTCCCACCTCAGCCTCCCAGAGTGCTAGGATTACAGGTATGAGCCACCACACCTGGCCTGGAGAATATGTTTGATGTGACTGTTTTCTCAAACCCTGAAGCCTGTTTAGTGAATGCAGACAAAGTAGGTTATTTTAGCTGGAAGAGTTCACACGTGGGCAGATGCATGAAGCTTGTCCCCCACATTCACACCCGTCCATGCATGATCTGTCCACCTTAGAGAATGTAAGGGCCTGGGCTGGATGGCAACTACTGATGGAACCCACAGAAAAGGGGTGTGGGCAAGTCTCCCCCTTAAGATCTCTTAACTCCTTATAATAGTAAAACCCCTATGGTTTGCCTCCTCCTGTCAGCATTCTTGGTCATTTTTTACATGGAAGCCACTGTGCCAAGCATTGTGCCAGAAACAGGAATGTACTTAAAGAGACTACATGCTAGTTGGGAAGAGCAAATCTGTTCACAATTATTGTACAAGGCAGCGTGTGATAAATGTCATGCAATATGCACATAAAATGTGCCAGGAAATTTTAGAGCAGAGAGAAATGACCCTTAACTTGAAAGAGCAAAAAAGCTTCATAAAAGAGGTGGCATTGAAGAGCCTGAAAAGTCAGGGCTGGATGTGCTGAAGCGAGGCAGAGGGCATTCTAGGCTGAGACAGCAGCACAGGCTAGGGCCTGGAGGCTGGGAAACCAGTACATCTGGAAGGAACTAATCGGAGATCAAGTTAGGGTGATAGTTTGAGGCCTAATTGTTGAGAGTTCTGAACTCCCAGCAAAATAGCTTTATTCAGTATATATTATTAGATAGGTGGTTTATCTTCATTTTACAGATGAGGAAACTGAGGCTCTTGACTTGCCCAGGGGCATCCAGCTAACAAGCGGCCTTATCTGACTTTAAGTGCTCTTTTAACCACTATGTTTCTCTGTAGTTAGGTTAGTTCCAATCAATTATTGTAGATTGAACATTAAATAAACTTATTTAGGAAACAAAGAACCAGAATTAAGATAAGGAATACCTAATCCTTTCTGCTTCAGGAAATCTAGGCCTAATATTCAAAGAGAGAATACACAACCTCATGTGAACTACTACAGGGATGAGAGAAAGGTGTGTCATCCTGTAGTATCCGAGAGATAGGAGTTAGGTAACACATGGACTGCATGCTTGGTACAGCGAGAGAGCCCTTGACAGTTCAGAGATGAAAGAGGCAGAGTGTGTATGGGAGCATCCTGATGGTACTGCTGAAACTGGGAAGTAATTTATATATCCCAAGTGGATTTTTCACATTTTGTTGATATTCAGAGTGAACGTAAAGGGCATTCTGCGTGAACCAGGTGGCAAAATCAACGTTAGATTAAGCTGTCATTGATAACTATTAAGCATTAATGAATAAGGTATTTAAGTTCGTAGGCATTCATATTTCTTTAAATCTTGCTCTGTGTACATATCACCAAAATAGTGGCTCTTAAATCCTCAAACTTAACTACTATAATAAGTTCTATTATAAAAACTTAGTTTAATAATAAATAGTATTAAATCTCTGTTGTTGACTTGCTGGTGAGTAACTTGGCCATTTGGAACCTGAGGCTTTACCAAAGGCACCCCATCTCTTGGTGACAGCACGTCTTCATTGAGAGACAGTTTGCAGGAATAGGGCATGTCCTGATGTTGTATTTTATATGATGGTTTCTATTATATTGATATTGTCAATCCAAACCTATACAGAGATGGAAAATATTGAAGACTGGTAAAGATGTTTTGCAATAGAATTTATAGACCTCAAGAGAGAGTGATAATTCTTGTAGCTAGAACCTGCCTTAATAAAGTATATTCAAGAGATGGGAGTCTTTAATCCCTTGGAACATTTTGTCTTAAGAAATTATGATATTTTCATTCCTAGATTTCCCTGGACTAGGACAGCTGTCCATCTGAGTTATGTAGGAGGGCGTATGATGGATTGAAGGTCTGGGAGTAGAGTGAATTACCTTTGAGGGCTTGTTTAGCCTCACGAGTTTATGACTGTGCTGCGTAGTAAAGATTTCCATTAGCATAGACCTAATGCATTATTTAAAAAAAACAAAACACCATCTCTGAGGGTGGGCTGGGTTATCACTTTCTTAACTGTCTCTTATGATTCATGTATTGAATCATATTCCATATCACCAATGCCAAGGACACAAAAGGATAAATTTACTCCTATAGGTCATAGTTAAATCTGAATTTATTTTATCATGTGTTTAGAGTGTTAGGGGGAGATTGTCCTGTATCCAGTTGAAAATATAGGCAATCTGTATGTTATTTTAAATCTTAATGATTTTTATCATAAAAATTCAGAATGCTCACTTGAAAACATTTCTACAATACAGAAATATTGGACTTTTAAAAAGTAAAAGCCTCAAGATAAATGTCTCCAATAATATGCTCTGTGTCCCCTGTCCTCTACTCCCAAAAATCTGCGGTTAACAGTTTGGACTTTTTTTTTTTTTTCTATATATCCATTTGAAAATATTCATTATTCATTTTTTTAAAGACGAGGTCTTGCTATGTTGCCCAGGCTGGACTTGAACTCCTGGGCTCAAGGGATCCTCCCACCTTGACCTCCCGAATATCTGGGACTACCGGCGCGTGCCACTGTGCCAGGCTTCCATTATTCTGATATTCTCTCTGCCTCTCTATTCTGCCCTTCTTCCCCTCCTCCCACCTTCCCTCCCCATCTATCTGAGTTCTCATATATACATGCAGTTTCCTCCCCCCTTAGACATAAAATGGGGTTGTGATTTCTACAGTGTCTTTCATAAGCTTTTTTGGCCAATCAGATCTTGATCTCCCCCCACCCCTAACCCGTGTTAGTCTGTTCTTTGTAATGGCTGTTCAGTATTCTGTTTCATTTTTTTGGAATGGCTATAAATGATTCCCCTTAACCCTGCACTTCTGGTTCCCCCCGCCCCCAGACTCCCATTGAAAAATATTTGGACTCTTTCCACATTTTTGCTCTTATAGACAATGAGCAACCTGCATCTTAATTCTAAGCATTTTGAAGCTTCCTGACAGTTGTCCAGTTGACTCTTATATTTAGTCTCTTAGAAGGTGGAACCCTATTGTTCAGACGGAGATGTATTGGGAGCCTCAGTACACAAAACAGATACCAGTGGGGCTCTTCAGGTGGACGTGCCTGTGGGAGGTCACTGGCCCCTGAGTTATCTACAGGAGCCAGAAAAGGCCCCAGAGCACAGTGTGAAACATTTAAAGCCTTGAGAAGAGTCCTTGTGAATGGAGCTAATCAGAGAGGATCTTCTTGGCACACCATGCACAGCAGCATCCCTGGTCGGTCCCCGCAGAGTGTGTGCCACCCCTAGGCTTAGTGCTGTGCGGACTGGGGCAGACTTCCCTTAGAACAGCAGGAGTGTAGAGTCCACGCGGCTTGTGGCCACCTCCCCGCTTCTGTCCCTGACTTGCTCTGCTCTGGTTAAGTACGAAAGAATTCCTCAGAAATTGCGTTTTGCTGTCTACCTGACTGTTGCTCACTCTCTGTTTCATATATTTCTATGACTGAAAATCTTACAGCAAACTTTTATTGTCTTTATAGGCTGAAGAAAAATTATTTTAGAAATTTAAATTAAAATTCCAAACCAGTAACCTAGCAGTATGTGAAAAATCCAATTTCCTTTACTCTCATCCACCATTCCAGTATCACAGCTACTAGTTAGGCATTTATCTTGCCTGACTACACCTACCTAAGTATATACACTTTTTTTTTCCTTGCAAAGATAGGCCCATGCTGTATACAACTATATGACTTTTTACATTTAATATGTCATAGATACCTTTATACATCAAAACATACAGAAATACCTTGTTCTCTTTATTATCTATATAATTTCCTCAGTGTGGCAGTGCAGTGATTTCTTTAGCTCTTTATTGTTGAGTTGCTATCAGTTTTTATCCAAATGAACTTAGAGTTGATATAAAGATATCTTCATCCAAAGAGAACAATTGACCCAATTATTTGTGGTAGTTAGCATGGATAATCCACACACACAGCTTACCTAGTATCTCCAGCTGAGCCCTTATTTTCAGCTTCTGTTTGCATCTCACCTTTTCCCAGGGTTATTTGTTTGTGACATATATTTTGAAGTCCATTCTATAGGGTTTTAGGTACTTTGTGTTTTGGGTGTGTTTAATTTCTCCCTGTCCTTGCAGAAGTTTCTCGAATATCATGTTCCTTTGGTGTTCTACATACCCTTTGAAACTGCCCAGGCTGAGAAACAGGAGAGCCTGAAATCTCAGATGGAAAATTATCAAATGTTCTGTGATAATTGTATAACCAGCATCCCTGGTCTTTACTCATTATATGTATGAAATGACTAAGCAGCTTGTCCTCGCTAAACTTTGCTGTTGCTGACTAATTCTGTTTGCTTCTGGCTTCATGTCTTCAGATTAAACCTTTCAGAGGAGACCATTTGCTTCCATGGAAAGTCATATTCTGCATTTATATGAAGTATTTAGAACAATTTTTTTTCAAATCTGTTTAACTATAAAATTTACTAGAGAAGCTTGTTTAAAAAACAAATGAACCAAGCAGTTAAGATGGTAAATTTTAAGCTATGTGTATTTTATCACCCCCCCCCCGCAAAAAAAAATTTGGGGAAAAAAAAATGAAATGGACCAGATCCCACTTAGTAGCTATAGAAAAAATGAAGATGTACTTTATGTGCAATGATGGAATAATCTCCAAGATATGATGTTAAATCTGGAGGAAGGTTGTAAAATGTTATTTATTATATGTTATATAAAGACATACACACACACACACACACACACACACACACAAACACACACTATATCTCTGTGTAAAAAAGGAAGAAAAAGAAAAGAGAAAATATATACGCTTAGAAACATACCCAAGTAGCAGATAATATTCTTTGCCTCTGGGAAGGGGACCTGGATGGCTGGGAACAGGAGTGAGGAGGAGATTTTTCACTGTATGTTACCTTTGGAATTTTGAATTGTGTACCTCTATTAGCTATCAAAGATAAATTTCTCTTAAAAGTTAAATTTCTAAGTCTCTACCCTGGATAGTCTGGTTCAATATATTTAAGGTGGGGCCTGGCAGCCCATTTTAAAAATAACAGCTTTAAAGTATACAATTCAGTGGTTTTTAGTATATTCACAGAGTTGGCAGCCATCACCACTAATTCCAGAACATTTTCATCACCCCAAAAGGAAGTCTTATACCCATTAAGCAATCACTCCCCATTTCCCCTACCTGAAGCCCCTGGAAACCACCAGTCTACTTTCTGTTTCTGTGGATTTTTCTAGACTAGGTATCTCAAATAAATGGAATCCTAACAATATAGGTCTTTGATGACTGCCTTCTTTTACTTAACATGATTATTTCAAGGTTCATCCAGGTTGTAGCATGTGTGTATTTATGTAACATCCATGTTAGAATCTGAAGAACTGTCAGCCTGTTTTCCAAAGTGGCTGCACGATGTTACATTCTGGTTTGAGGGCCTGGAACCTGTATTTTTAGCAAGGACCCTGGTGATTCTTATAACAGAGCAACTTTTTTTTTCTTTTTGAGACAGGGTCTTGTTCTGTCTCCCAGGCTAGATTGCAGTGGTGTCGTTGTAGCTCACTGCAACCTCGAACTCCTGGGCTCCTGCAGTCCTTCTGCCTCAGCCTCCTGAGTAGCTGGGAATACAGGTGCACACCACCACGCCCAGCTAATGTTTTTTTCTATTTTTGTAGAGCCAGGGTCTCACTCTTGCTCAGGCTGGTGTCGAACTCCTGGCCTCAAGCGATTCTCCCGCCTCAGCCTCCCAAAGTGCTAGGATTGGAGGCGTGAGCCACTGTGCCTGGCCAATAGAGCAATTTGGTAAAACACCACCTCCAAGAGTAGTACAGTCCCTCTTACTATGAATACAGGGGTGGTGGCTGTGTTTGCTTTCTGCCCAGTACCTAGCGTGCTGTAGGACATGTTGGTTATGGTATGGAAAGCAGCAACAGAAGGCTGCTTGGAATAGGAGTCACTCCCCAAGAAAGGAGAGTCTCAAATTCAATGAGCCATCGGTTGGGGTCAGCCCAGGCCTGAGTGGTTTTTTGGTTTTGGTTTTGGTTTTGGTTTTAAGACAGGATGTAGAAAAAAAAGCTGGATGTCGCATGAAACCTCAGAGGATTTGGGTGAAGGAAGCCAGTGCATGTACTTTCTGCTTTTTCCTTCCCATAGTAGAACAAGGATAATATTCTTTTCAATTGGGAATCTGAATTCCCCTTTTCCTGTATATCTTTTTTTAAAAAAACTTTACTAATCCATTTTATCTTGAATTATCTTCTGTGGCTTTTAACAGCTACAAAATAAAGTGTTATATGATGTTGACATGAGTATTCTGAACTTTAAAGTGGAAAAACTGTTTTCACATACAGTAGGATTTGGGTTCTAATTACTAAGATAAGATTGAGAAGTCTCCCAGATAATATTTTCTATATGGGGCAATTCTTCTGAGGATAGAAATAAAGATCTGTGTTGGAACCCTGCATGCCCCATCCCTTAAATAACTGTTTGTTTTAGCTCCCTCCTTGAGACTGGGAGCTGGGCAGAGAGCTGAGAAGAGCCAAGTGCTGGGGACAAAGCTGCTTTCTCTCTAATGAGGCATAATAACAGGCACATTCTCTGGGCCCCTCTGTAACAAACACACACATTTAAAAAAAAAAAATGGTCTTTCAAGTTGCTCAGAGCAGAATTTTCTTTCCTGCTGAGGACCTGG
Source organism: Daubentonia madagascariensis (assembly GCA_023783475.1). NCBI lineage: Eukaryota > Metazoa > Chordata > Mammalia > Primates > Daubentoniidae > Daubentonia > Daubentonia madagascariensis. Next base: position 787,304 of record JAKFHU010002505.1, on the reverse strand, counting down.
TTTCATGATATCCTACTTCCCCGTGGGACTGCTGGAGGACTAAGAATATGAACCACTTAAAGGCGGGGCTTAGGAGTTCCTATGGGTTCCATAAATAGTGCCACGTACTACTGTTTGTCACAAGATAGAAGACCTTGCAGCCTCTGACTCATTCTGGAAGGTTCATCTATCAGAACTGACATTCGGTGCCTTTTCCCCGAGCCCCATATTTAATCTCTGTCCCCAAAAAGATTGAGATCAGCTGCCTCATCTCTTACTTAGCTCACAGTACATAACAGGCTCCCAGAAAATCAGCATTAATTAGTGTGATTATGTTGGTCTCACAGTACGTTGTCAACTCTCGCTGTTGCTTTTTTTCACCTGTGCATCTACAGTGCCCACGAGAATGCCCTGTTCACAGTTGCGGCTTCATTAATTTGCTTAGAGGAATGTGTGTGAGTGCACACATTGGGAGACAGCCTGGCGAGGAAGCTTCCAGAACAGAGCTAACGTTGTGCAGAAAGCTCTGCGAGGGTTGTCTTTCCATGGCATGTTTTTTTCCTTTGAACAAATAAGAGAAGGCGAAAACCCACCATCCGTCTTCAGACACACACTCTTCCCGTTAGACGCAGGCCTTTGTTCCCAGGAAAGGCAGCATGTGTTGTTGCGTTTGCCCCTCTGGTGTCCTGGACGGGGTCCCTGTTTTAATTGAGGGTGCTGTTCCCCACTGCAGTGTTCTCTTTGTTTCACTGGAAGTCGTTTCAGAGTGGAAGTATATTTGGACCATGAAAACTTTTGATCTCGTTGAGTAGTTTAAATTTCATTTGTCAGGTCAGTGTTTTGATTGTTTCGACCTTGAGGCTTTTTCTCACAGTCAATACCTTGGCAGTTCTAGAAAGGACACTCTCCCTCTCCATCTTCCCCTCCACCTCTGATCCGTTTCTCTCTCCCCGGTCCCTTCCTCCCTGTCTCTGTCCTGTTTCTCTCTCTCTCTCCCCCGCCTCCTTGGCTTCCTTTTTCTCCTCCCTTTGAAGTCTTCTTGTTTTACACATTATTTCATATCTCTTAAAAATATCTTCATTTCCCAAATGATTCTGTGGAACTATTAATCAGAAGTCTCTAAAGCTCCCTGTTTGTGTGTGTGCATGTGTGTTGGTTCTTTGACATTTTGATGGTTATTTCTTTAACAAAAATGCTGTGCACTAGAATAGATTCAGACAAACCAGGGTTGGAACTGCAGCTCCACCACCAATGCTGGGACGACCTTCTGCAAGCACAAGATGCTTCTGCAAGACGAACCACTTCTCTTCCCACACTTTATTTCCGGTCTGTGAAGTAGGCCAGATGACAGCACATTACTTACATGGTGGACATGAGGATTCATTGAACCGATCCAGGTTGAGCTCTCAGCCCAGGCAACAGTCATTTCTAGACTTCCTACAAAAATTTGCCACCTGCTTTATTCACTTAGTAATCTAAAGGCAATTTAATGGAGGTCCTTTGAGTTGAAGCAGTGCCCTGTCAAGCGTGTGTTCCACCAAGTCCATCATGGTTTGCAGAGACCCTCTGCTGGGACCTGCTAGCTGTATTGGGCCCTTGGCTTGGCCTGACTTCCACATAACTTAGGACTGGCCTCCAGGCCACGTGAAGAAAAAGCCAACCCTAAATTTTCCAGAGTTTTCATATATGGACTTTTCTTCTGTTTTGCAGCTGATGCTTTTTTCAAAGCCGCTATAAGCCTCGTTCCGGAAGTCCCAAAGACGATTAATATCGATGGAAAGATGCGGCCATCGGAATCATTCCTTATGGAATTCCTCTGCAATTTCTTTTCTACTTTATTAATAGTTCCGGTACGTTTCCCCAGAAGAGCCATAGGAGATGTCTTTCTTTGACCAAAATACCACAGACCGTGTGGCTTAAACAACACACATTCATTTCTCAAGTTCTGCAGGCTGGGAGTCTGAGGTCAGGGTGCCAGTTTGGTCGGGTTCTGGTGAGGACCCTCCTCTAGGTTGCAGACAACCGTGTTCTTGTTACATCCTCACATAGCAGAGAGAACACGGGCAAGCGCAAGCTCCCTGGCCTTTTGGGCAGTTGGTCCTCTGGGACCTAATTACCTCCCAAAGACCCTACCTCCAAATACCATCACATTGGGATTAGGGTTTCAATATATGAATTTGGTGGGGGAGACAAACTTTCAGTCCATTGCACTCTCTGTACTGCTAAGGCAGAGGGGTCGTCTAGTGGTTAAGGGCACAGGCCTCCAGACCAAGATGCCTGGGGTGGAATCTCAGCCCCTTCTCGTTCCAGCTCTGCAGTCTCGGGCAGTTACGTGATATTTATTACTGGGCTGCAGTTTCCTCATCTATAACATGGAGATAATTATAGTGTCTCCCTCTCTGATGCTATGAGGATTAAATTAGTGAATTCTCATCATGTGGTCAGAACAGTGGTGAAGTTCTTTTGATGGCAGGTAATAGAAAGCAAAACAAGATAGCAGAGGTCAAAAGAAACATTGTTGGGAGGATGCTGGGTTTCTTGTGGAATGGAGGAGATGGGCAGTCAGGCTTGGGCTAGAAGGAATCAAGCCTGCTTCACCCAGCAGGAGGAATTCCTGGACTCTCTTCCTAGCAGGGGTTCTTAACTCAGGGTCCACCTACTGCCTGGGGGTCTGGCAAAGGGACCATAAGTTTGGTCCAGGAAAAAAGAAATGACATCTTTATTTTCAGAAACTTGTGAGTAGAATTACCTTTCACTCAATTATGAATCGCAGGCAACAAGCCACAGTAGTAGCAGCACTAGCTGGGACTTCGTCTCCAAAAGACATCAACAGATATGTTCATATCACATCTCAGGTGTGAAAGATATTTCATGAGATTGTTTATGCTCTTCCTTCCTTAAAAAGTGCAGTAGTTATTTGGCCCCTTGCTAGGTGTGTTAATGCATTCATTCACAAAGCAGCAATAGATTACAATATCACAAACGCATTGAGAAACTATTTCGACAACTATATTTTAGTGTAATTGGTTTTCTTTGCAGTCTTACATGTTTTATTTTCTGCATTAAAAATAGTATTCCAAGGAGTCCATAGGCTTCACCTGGCTGCCACGGGGTCCCTGGCACAAAACAGGTAAAGACCCCCTGGTAGAGGTGAATGTGCACAGGAATCCCCAGGCACTTGTTAAAATACAGATTCCTGGGGCCCCTCCCAAACAAAGAGTCTCACTCAGGTTGAAATAGGCCCATAAATGGGTATTTTTGAGAGCCCCCTCAGAGATTCAGGTGTAGGTGGTCCTAAGGACCATACTTTGAGAGACATCACTCTGAACTTGGGCCATAAAAGTGACTCAGCTCCCACGAGTGCAGGTTTCCTTGTTGGGGTGATGAGAAATGTTCCGAAATTGATCGTGGTGGTGTGATGACTGTACAACTCTGTAAATATGCTAACAATCCCCAAATTGTGCATATTAAATGGGTGTATTGTTTGGTGTGTGAATTATGTCTCAGTAAAGCTGAGAAAACAAAGTGACTCAGCTCCCAACTCTCCCTTTTCAGATTCCAAGTTCTCTCTCGAGAGAAGGTGGGTGGCCAAGAGGCCGGGCTCGGGGGCTGCAGACCTGGCTGCAGCATGGCGGCCTCTGCTTGTCCTGTGAGCAGTGTGGCGGCACCCCAAGACAGGGCAATGCAGATCAGCTGGGCAGAGCTGCAGAGGCGTCTTCTAGAGTTCCTTTGCTTGACACTTGATTTCAGAGCTTTCACATCCCCACGCTAGTACTTTATAATCAGTTTCTCTCCTATTTGGATAGTCTAATTGTAATGAAAGGATAAAAGAAAATCAGGGTTTTGAATGAGGCAGTTGATAGAAATCATTGATCACTGATTAATTGGGATGTGTTTACTGTCCCCATGTTAAAAATCACTGGAGCCTTTTTGAAAAGCTTTCAAAGTCAGAGTGAGAAAATTGCGTTCAGTCCTGACCCGAAGACTTCTTAGCTCCGAGACCTTGAGAAAGTTTTGTAACTTTTCAGAGCCTCGGTTGTCACCTTTCTAAGATGTCATCAAAATGCCCACCTTGAGGGATCTGTGAGGAGTGAGTGAGATGATAGCTATGCAGGTGCTTTGTAAATGAGAAATTCTGTCCCTGGGGTTACAAACTGGTGGCCAGAGGGCAGAATCCTGCTGGTAGACACGCTTGTTGGCCATGTAATGATGGAGAACATTTGCAATGAGTTTCCCACATTTAAAAATTGGTAGATCACAGAAAAACCCAGATTTGCAGCTCCCCTTGACAAATCATGACCTGTCACATGGAGCCAGAGTTCTGTGACCTGGCCATTTGGCTGCAGCTGGCATGTGCCTGTCTCCAGTTCCCCTGGGCACCTGCAGACCCATTAAACTCATTTCTATTGCCTTCCTGGCCCCTTAGGCATTTGTGGGATTAGCCCCTGCTCTCAGCAGATTTTGGTTATTGTTCCTGGTAGCATCGCTCATGCCTTTGCTGGGGTATAGTAGTGATGATGAGACGAAGAATAGCTATAGTGCCTGACACCTCACTAGGTGCCCTGTGCCGTGCATGCTAAAGCCCGTCCTCAGCAGTCTCTGAGAATTCTCCTTCAAGCCCTACAAGGTAGGGATCACTGCACCTTTTTCACTTAGGGAAACCTAGAGCTGGGGAGCCCATGCAGTGTGCCTGAGGTCACACAGCTAGTAAGTAGCAGGGCTGGGGATCAGACCCGGGGCTGTGCTGCTCCAGAGCCTGTCTTGGGTGAGCTGAGCCTGAAACGATTGCAGTGGGCCTTATTTGTGCAAGGTCAATGTGCATTAACAACCCTGTATCCCTCCTTGTGAGATGCAGCATCAGTAGCTCCTCTGCAGGTGCTACTGGATGTCCAGCCTGAGTAACCAGTGCTGAGAGCCGAGTGAACACCCAGGTGGTCGGCTGGGCCACACCTGAGCCATCCCTGCTCTGACTAGATCCAGCATGAAGAAGACTGTCACATCCCACTTTTACCTGGCTCAAATTACTTGTTTCCTTTCAAGTCGCAGCTTTTATTTTTTATTTTGAAATTTTTTTATTGGGATAAGAGCACTTAACATAGGATGTACCCTTTTAACAAATCTTTAAGTGTACAATATTGTTGACTATAGGTATGGTGTTATACAGCACATCTCTAGAGCTTACTCATCTTGCTTAATTGAAACTTTATACCCGTTGATTAGTAATTCTCCATTTCTCCCGTGCCCCAGCCCCTGCAACCACCATTCCACTCTGATTCTATGAATTTGACAATTATAGATACCTCATGTAAGTGAACTCATGCGATATTTTTTTTTGTGACTGGCTTATTTCACTTAGCGTAGTGTCTTCAGGGTTTATCCATGTTGTTGCATATTGCAGAATTTCCTTCTTTTTAAAGGCTGAGTAGTATTCTATTTTATATATATAACACATTTGTTCATGCATTCATCTGTTAATGGACATATTCCCACATCTTGGCTATTATGAATAATGCTGCAGTGAACATGGGAGTGCAGATATATCTTTGAGATAAAATAGCCTAGTTAGAAACAGGCTATATCATGGGAATGCGCATATACCTGGAGTAGGATTGCTGGATCGTATGGTAATTCTATTTTTAATTTTTTGAGAAACCTCTATATTGTTTTTCATAGTGCCTGTACCATTTTGCTTTCCCACCATGTGTGTGGTTTTGTGGTTTGGGGTTTTTGTTTGGTTGGGTTTTTTCCCAATTTTTTTGTAGAGATGGAGTCACTATGTTGCCCAGGCTGGTCTCGAACTCCTGGGCTCAAGCGATCCTCCTGCCTTGTCCTCCCAGAGTGCTGGGATTACAGGTGTGAGCCACTATGCCCAGCCTGAAAAGCTTTTTAAAGGATGAATTTGGAGAGCTTTGATTCATTTTATTTGTTTAGAAAAGATTGAAGCCATTTGAGACCAGATAGTCTCTGGCCTGTTTTATTCATACTTAAAAATGCAGAAGTAAACATTCCGCAGGATGGGCCCCCTCTCCTCTACAGACAGTGAACTTTCGGAGCATTTTGAAGCATTCTGCTTTGGTGTCGGTAGTTGTCAGCCTCTTGGGGGACCACTTTGCAGAATAAATTGTCTTCTCTATATAATCAACTGATGCATTTCATGTAACAACGTGTGGTAAGACAAGTAAAGTAGAATTGACTGAGCAAGTTCAGTGCCACAGTTTCCAAGGCCTAATTTTGATTCAGTTGCAGTATGCAGGAAAGGAAATGCTATTACTATCAATTTTCGGGCACTAATCATGGAGGATGCAGCAGGGAGATGTCGTTTCTCCTTCTTATCCTGGTGAAAAGGTCCAGCCATAAGCACAGTGAGATGTCCAGGTGTAAGTTTCATTCATTCAGTCTATTCCGCAAATGTTTGTTGATCTGGAAATTGAGAAGTGAGCAAGAGAAACACGTCCTCCTACTCAGGAGGACAGACTTAATGTTAAATAAAAACACACTTAACTACAATTATATAAAGTTCTGGGAAGAACTACAGGGGCCTCTGAGAGCTTCCAATTTGAGAAGAGTCAGGGGAGTTCCCTGAGAAAGTGCCGTTTGAGCTGAGATCAGAGGGAAGGCTAGTAAGTAGTTAACTAGGTGCAGAGGGGGAGAGGAGAGGGCACGGCATGGGTAAAGCCTCGAGGTAGGAAGGAGCCCTGTGCACCAGGGGCCCAGAAGAGAGCCACAGTGACTGGCACACAGGGAGGGCACGAGGGATGCCCGGGAAGCTGGTGGGACAGATGCAGGTGAGAGAAGCAGCAGGCCGGTCCCCGACAGCCTCCTGTCAGGTGATGATCTGTCTCCCCTGCCCCGCCCCTGCCCTCCCACCCCTCCCTGCCCCCAGTGCCCCTCCTTTCCTGTCCTGTTCTTCCTCCCAGCCTACCTGTATTCTGGCTCCTTTTCTTTTTCTTTTTTTAATTTATTTTATTTTATTTATTTTAGTGAGACAGGTTCTCGCTCTGTCGCCCAGGCTGGAGTGCAGTGGCGTGATCATAGCTCACTGCAGCCTTGAACTCCTGCACTCCAGTGATCCTCCTGCCTCAGCCTCCCGAGTAGCTGGGACTACAGGCACATGCCACCATGCCCAGCCTGGCTCCTTTTCTAAATGGCTTTATTATTTCTTTAACCAACACTCATATACCTCATAACAATGAGCCAGCCAACAGTTCGCAAATATTTACGCAAAACAAGCCTGTTATTATCATTCCTCATTTCATAGAAGTGGAAACTGAGGCCCAGAGAGGTGAAGGGTCACCAGCTAGTAAGTGACAAGCCAGAGTCCAAGGCCAGGATATTTGTGCTCAGCCACCATCTTTGCTGCCCCTTATCTTGGCTTTCCGAGGAAGGTAGCCACTTTTAGGGTGTTACTTCTCCCAAGTGAGGGGGGGTTAGCAGAAAGATTCCTGCAGACCAGAGACCCAGAGGGATATTGCTAATGGTGGGAGTCAGGCCCCCTGGCAGGCCAGGCAGGAGGGAAGTTTGAGCCCCAGCCAGTTGCCCCTTGGGAACCACCTTGTCAGCATTTGTTTGCTCTATCTGGGAGAGGTAGCCCTGCCAGGGACACGCAGGGGACACCTTTTCCAACTGGAAGTGCCATCTGAATCCGGGACCTTTTTCTTCCTCTTTTAAAAAAATCCGTGTCTGCCTTGCTTCAGTTGTTGGCATTGAACCATCAAAGTACAATTTTTTTGAAAAATGTTACAACCACTGAAGCATGGACATCACATGGAAAATATTTTCCCTGTACAGAAGGTTGGAAACAGTCTCTCGCCTCTTTGATTGTAAGCAAAAAAGCTCACAGAAATGGCTCACTGCAAACCTTTACTTGTTCCACATTTTTGAAGGCATGTTGCATGCTCTCCCACAAGAGTTATGGCATTTGTGTTGAAATTAAGTTACTGGAATGTTCAGATTGTTGTCTCTTCCCAAGGCAGATCCTTAAATAAAATGTATTTTTGAACATCCACATAGTGGAATAAAATAGCCTAGTTAGAAACAGCTGTTAGCAAAGGAAGGCAGTCGGTAGTCAGTTGCCAGCTGAGACCAGCTTTAGATGGAAGGCAGACCATGGCATGGGCAGTTTTGATGCATGTAGTTTGCAGCACTCAGACTTTGAGCATCACTGTCTTCTTTCTTGCCCATACCATGAAAGCAATTTCTGTAGATGTTAACAGCTTGTACAAAACATCTGACGCCCTTCTGCCATTATTCTCACCCACTGAAAGTATTACTGTGATATAGACACACGTTCACATTAGATTAGGCTGCTTTTAATTCCCACCCTTCTTGCCGATAATGCTTCTCATACTCCATGCCTGCATTCAAAATAGTTGACTCCATGTATGCCTTCCCCCAATTCGTAAGCTCCATAACGTCAGAGACACGCCTAGCTCATCTACAGAGATGAAAATATAGTAGCAACAGTTAGGAATGTCTGCCTTGGAGCCAGATTGCCAGGGCTTGAACCTTGGGTCCCCCAGGTACCAGCAGTGTGACCTTGGGCCACTTAACCTCTCTGTGGCTCATTTCCCATCTGTGATATGGAGGTATCTTCCTGGAACATAGAAAAGCTATGGTAGCAACTACAAATGCCAACTATTATCATTTGTTTTTGTTGCCACCTCAGTGCCTGGCACATAGAAGGTACTCAAAAAATGTACTCTTTCAACATTATTTACCCTGTGCATGCCATGTGCCCAGCGCTGTCCCTGGAGCCAGGGCACCATTCACATTGTGCTCCTGGAGGTGCCATTGACAGAATACGACGTGCGGCCAGCAGACCTGGTGGTGTGTTGGCAAACACAGAAGATGGGGTACCTGTCCTCTTGTAGATTGTAAGCTAGTATGAAAGAGAGCGACAGGTAAACCACGAGACATTGTTGGGCATTCACTGAAGGAATAAGTAAGATCGTTTTGGATGGTGAAAAGTGCTCGGAAGAAAATAAGACAGGATGGTTTGTGATGAAAAGAGAGTAAGGGGACTCCAGATGGACCATCGTGGAGGGCTTGTTGAAGAGCTGACATGTAAGGCGTGAACTGAAGGCTGCCTGGAAGCTGATTTGGCCAAGCCCTGGGGGCCGAGACTGCAGTCAGAGAGAGGCACCAGCAGCATCTCGAGGGCAGGAGGAAAGCGAGGGTGGGCTATTTCTCCCTTGCCATGCTCTCTGGGCCATGATTTAGCAATGGCTTTGTTCTTGCCCCCAAGGTGGCATCTTGTGCCAGATGGCCTCCCCCTACTGCAGGGCTTGCAGGTTCCAGTAGTGCCATTCCGCACACCGTAGGGGCATGTGGTGAAGGTGTGGCTGGAGTGAGTGAGGGGAACGTGGAGGGCTGCCTGGGCATATCTTCTGTGTGGGATGGGACTTCTTTAGAGCGTTCTAAGCAGGGGAGAGCCCCATATTCACATATACCTTTTTGGAACTGAATTGAAGCAGCTCACTTTTTTACATCCCAACACTTTTTTTTAGATTCAGTTTAGCATCTGAGAAACACTGTTTGCTGTAAACTCTGCGACTATCTCTTGGGCTTTTCCTCTCCCGGGAGAGCATCCTCCATTTGGCTGTTACTGTTGTTGAACGTCCTAGAGAGTGAGGCGCTATTTAAAGTAGGTGCCTCGAGTGGTGACAGTGATCATCTGGGGGCTTATCCAGCGTGGGTGGCTTCTGCTGTTCCATCTGCCATGAGACCCGCAATCTTGCTTTTGTAATTGGAACAAGACTGACTTTTTTTATTGCCACCCACAGAAAAACAAGAGTGTAATTTTGGAAACAGGCCATTAAGCTGACAGGTAACTTTGCTTTCTCTTTCCTTGGACCCAAAAAGGGAGGCTCTCAAAACTTGTTTGCCCAGACGGGAGCATGCTGGTTAGTGGGAATCACTTTTGGTCACTTTCCTCTGTGCAGTTTAAGCAGGCTTATGAGTGGGCCTTGCCTTTGTTAAGTAACTAGCACTTTAATTTCACTACAGCCGCTGAAGAGAGGACTTGAGTTTCTATGTTGATTTTTTTCTTTTTTCCCTCCTTACTTCATCTCTAGGATTATTTATCTTTGTTTGTTTGTTTGTTTTTCCACTAGGATCATCCCGAACATGGGGTCCTGTTTTTGGTCCGAGAGCTTCTCAATGTGATCCAGGACTACACCTGGGAGGACAACAGTGATGAGAGGATCCGCATCTACACCTGCGTCTTGCATCTCCTCGCTGCCATGAGCCAGGAGACCTATCTCTACCACATAGACAAAGGTAGCGGCGTCCCCTCCCGCCAAACCGTGCTGCCCTTGGAGTTCACGAAAGGCAAATGGAATGTGTTCATTTTCTTTTTTATTTATTTTCCCCTTGTGTTTTGGCTGCCATGAACTTCTGATCCAGGGTTTCACTAAATTTACCTTGATCTAAGACATACCTGGGGCAACTCTTAAGGGTACAGATTCCTGAGCCCTATCTTGCCCCCTTCTAAGTTAGAATCCCCAGGAAGAGGCCTGAGAATTTGTGTCTTTAACAAGCACCTGAGATCATTTTGACCATCAGACCAGTCTGGAGAAACAGTCCTTTGGATTGGTGTGCTACGGGATAACCCAGAACGATGGATAAACACACGAGCTTCGTGCCAGGCCTGTTCCTTACTTCAGTTGCAGGCGGGCCCCTGGCACAGGTGTTTGTGACCTGCTCTTCAGGTGATGCCACAGTTCAGCCAGCCCTTGGTTTGGGGGCTCTGGAGGAAGGAGGTGGCCTGTTATCCTGCCTGCTGCTGGCCATTTTGAACTCGCTGGTGTAAGTTTGGGAGCAGCCACCTCATGTCGTGGACGTAACATGGAGCTGCCCAGTTCCAGGCCTTCTCCCACTGAGCCTAAGTGTCGTCCTGCTCAGCGGACCCTCAGCTCCAATTTTTGGTTCCCCCAAAATGCCCCTGTTATTAAAAGTGCTTTGGCCAGTAATTGTATACCCTGCAGTTTAAAACACTGTCTCTATGCTGGAAATTGCAGTGAACGAATTAGCAGTGCTAAGGGATAGGCTTCTGTCATACCTCTACATGGCTTTCTCTTGCTGGGATTTAGGGGGGCTGAGGATAAAGATGCAACTTAGGGAGGCTGGGTAATGTGAAGATGGTGGCTCCCTTGACCTGAGCACCTACGGCACACCAGGGACTACACCAGGCTCAGCAGTCATTTTTCTTCTTCAATCTGTACAGCTTTGCTATGAGGACAGGCATTCGTGTCCCCAGGGGGAGACCCAGAAAGACAACGTGATTTACTCAAGGGCTTCTACCAGTTAGTGATGGAATCTTTTAATTAAAGTATAGCATGTAACATACATATAATGAACTGTAAAGCTCAGTGAATTATCACAAAGTGAACATACCCGGGTGACCACAGCCCAGCTCAAGAAATAGAACACTGCTAGTTCCCCAGAAGTCCCCCCACATGCCTGTTCCAGTCAGTACCACGGGCACCCTCCTCTCCAAAGGGACACCACTCTCCTAACTTCTAGCATCATCAATTAGTTTGCTAGTTTTTTAATTTTATGTAAATGGAATCACTTCAGAAGCATTCTTTGGTATCTGGTTGCTTCCACTCAGTGTGATGTCTGAGACTCACCTTGTTGGTGGTACATAGCTATAGTTCATCCTTTTGCATTGCTGAGTAGTGTTCCACTGTATGAATAGACCAGACGTGGTTTGTTCCCTGATGGGTGGACATTTGCTTTTTTCCAGGTCCGGTTTGGGGCTATTGCTATTATGAGTAGTGCTACTGTGAACATTCGTGTAGGTATTTCTTCGTGTACTTCTCTGTTGGCTATCTGCCTTGGGCGAGGGTGGGACTTGCCTTGGTGGATACCGCCTCCCAGTTTTTCAAAATGGCTATACCAATTGACATTCTCACCTAGCATGAATGAAGTTTCCATTTGTTCTGTTGGTACAGTCAGTCTCCTTCATGTTAGCCATTCTGAGGAGTGTAATTTGCATTTCTCTGATAGCTAATGAGTTTGAGCACTTTGTCCTGTAATTGATGGCATTTTTATTTCCTCTTTTGTCAAGTGCACATCATGAACAATAGAGAAAGTTTTGAGGACCAGACAGGGACGGAAGTGGCCTGTCAGAGGAGCATGCCCTGTACTTTCCTCGCTCTACTTTTCCTCAAGCAGATTCAGTTAATCCTGTCTCTGGACAAGACCACCAGGACAGGCTGCTGGAGCCAGGTTGTTAGCAAAGGCAGCAAGGCTATATTTGATAGGCAGGACTCTAGTTTTCTAGCTTTTAAAGATGAGAACAGAAGAATGGATTTTCTTTTTCTTCTTAGCCCAGCTGTGTTTACTTTGGATACACAATTGTGACCTGACAAGTGCCTTAGTAGGAGAGACCCAGGAGGTTGCGGGGGGGGGTCTCTGCGGGAGTTGGGGGCTCCATTTTCCCAGCTCCCTTTCTTATCCTAGGGAGCCTTTTAGGCAATCCTGACACAGCTTAGAACTTCTGGAACAGAGGGGTTAAATAATTTTTGCACTTATGAAGGATTTTTGCACTTAGCCACTTTCCTTCCTGGTTAATAAAAACCAGGAAGGCTCTGACATTACCTGGAGTGGTGACTCCAGTACTTTCACGAGGGTTTGCGAGAGAGTGCGCATGTTTGATGTAGAAGTGAAGAATATTCCTGGACACTGAATGTTTGTTTACTTAATGTGCAGATAGAGTATGTCTTTGCCGGGAGGGTACAACTCAAGGTGTCTCTGTGAAGCCGAGGCACAGCCCCGTTCGCTCTTCCACATCACCTGCCAGGTGACCGGGTCACACAGATGCAGAGACCATGGGCTATTTTTAGTGGCCATTTGCCAGGGACATCATCTCTCCCCCTTGTGAGAGCCACACTCTGGCCTGACCAAATTACCTCTAATTCTCAAATCCACCCTTTTCTTTCTCCCTATATGACCACCAAGTATTAGCTTGGAAAACTCATTTCTGCTCTCCCAGCTACTTTTTCCAGTTTCTCTAGTGAATTTAACCTTTAGGGTTCAGCTAGATCCCACTGATTGCAGAATTCCATCCCAAGCCTAGAGTTTTAGGATCCCAAGACCCCCCTGGTGCCCCCTCCTGGCACTCAGCACATGCTGTTGCGATTGCCTGTTTGCGTGTCTGTGTCTCCTAATAGACTGTGAGCTCCATGATGGCAGGGTCGGATCAGCCTTGTCCCCAGTTCTTAGCCCAGAACCGGGCACAGAGCAGGCCTCATTCACCAGGTGCTGTTTTTTTTTTTTTTGTGTGTGTGTGTGTGTCTCTCTCTCCACGCATGCACGAGACAGCTTGTGTGAGCGAGCGAGTGGCCTGCTCTTAACACACCTCCGGCCCCTCTGGGTGGTTGGACCTTCCCTCTTCTCCAGTGCTGGGCTGTTCAGAAAGAGAGTAAACTCCAGCTGGGAGGAAGACTGGGAATTTATGCGAGGAGCTATTCGGGTCCTCAGAGTAGGTGTGAGAAACTCCTTCACCAGCTACAGTTTTGCCACCCTGCAAAATTGGGTGATAGTGAATGGCTGAATTGAATTCTTTCACTTCTTACAAAAATAACTGCCATCTTCCACACGGGAGAGAGCAGTCGTGGCACCGCGGCCAGAACCATCTTGGAAATTCTAAGATTGACTCCCGCGGCCCAGGGCCATTCACTCCCAACCTGGTGTCAGAGACGCAGTTGCGAAGGAAACAGCCCGGGAAAGTATCCCCGGACGAGTCCCCATAAATGGGCAGTTCAGGGTTGGATTAGAGATTACCTGCAGACGGAGAGGCTGGGGAACCAAGGAAATCAGCTGTTTTCCTTATTCTTAAGCAATATGTGTGCAACTTGCCGAAAATGGTTCATCCAAAAAAAAAAAAAAATTGCGTGTCTGTGTGTGTGTAGAGAGAGTGAGCAAGAGAGCTCCACAAAAGTAGGAAAATGGTATTGATTGGTGATTCTAGGCAAGAAGTAGGCAGGTGTTCATGGTACTGTTTTTTCCTACTTTTCTATAGCCTTGACATTTTTCAAAATAAGCTGGGGGAAAAGAAGAATCAAGAGCTATTGTTCTTGAAATATCAACTAGAAATGAACAAAAATCATCCCTGATATTATCAGTTAATTACTATATGTTTACATGTGCCCATTTCCCAAAAGATTCAAGGCAGGTTATAGGAAATATGTAAAATAATGAAATATAATGTTTTAAATTTAAAAGATTGCTTCTTAGGAAATTAGAAATTAAGAAATATATCTAGATATGTCTATGTGCTAAATATAGGGGCTCTACCATGTATCCTATTTTGTCATTTTAAAAAAATTGATCGTGTATTGTAGCTATCTTTTAGTAATAGTATATTGTAGCAGTAGTATAACTATAGATTGTATACATTTATACCACAGAGCATGGAATCAAAACGCTATTTATGGTCATTCTGTTGCTTCTTGTCCCACCATTGTAAACACTAGTGCAATGAACATCACAGACATGCATGTTTGTGCACCTGTTGGATTATTTTCTTAGGATAACTCTCTTGGGGTGATTTGCCCAAGTCAAAGCATCTGGACTTTTTTTTGTACTAAGGCTTTTTCTAAAAAAACATTTTTTTATTGTCGTAAAATATACATAACATAAAATTTACCATTAAGTGCACAATTCACTTTTATCCAGTACATTCACAGTGTTGTATAGCCAGCCATCACTATAATCCATGTCCAGAATTTTTCATCATCTCCAACTGAAACCCTGTACCCAGTAAGCAATAACTCCCCCTCATCCCCTCTCTCCTGCCCCGGTAACCTCTATTGTACTTTTTGTCTCTGTGAATTTGCCTATTCTAGGAACCTCGTATGAATGCAGTCGTACAGTATTTGTCTTTTTGTGTCTGGCATGTTTCACTTAGCATAATGTCTTCAAAGTTCATTCATATTGTGGCATGTGTCCGAATTTTATTCATTTTTAAGGTTGTATAATATTCCATTGTATGGATATTCCACATTTTGACTATCTGTTCATCCCTTGATGGACACTTGGATTGTTTCCACCTTTTGGCCATTGTGAATTGTGCTGCTGTGAATGTTGGTGTACACGTATCTGAGTCTCTGCTTTCGATTCATTTGGGCATATGCCTGGAATGGGAATTGCTGGATCCGATGATAATTCTATGTTTAACTTCTTGAGGAACTGCCATAATGTTTTCCACAGCAGCTGTATATTTTACATTCTCATCAGAAATGCAGGAGGGTTCCAATTTCTTTATATTCTTGCCAATACTTGTTTTCCATGTTCTGTTTAATAATAGCCATCCTAATGGGTATGAATGGCACTGGACGTTTTTAATGCTTTTCACACTTATTTCAGACTATTAGACTCCCACCAATCCCTTTCCCAAATAAGTTATTATCATTCTTTCTCACCTGTGTAATAAGTGATTTTTTTTAAAAAAGTTCTGTGGTTTTAGTTTTCTGCTCTTTGGTTACTAGTGAAGTTGATTTTTGTCATAAAATCATAGGCCAGATAAAGATCTTGGCTTTTCTGAGTCTTCATGGCAAGTGTCTGTGGAATGTGAGCCTTGTTTCTGTAGCTCATAGCCAGTGGTCTGGTGACTATTTCTGTTCAGTGACAGACGGCTTGTGACTTGCACAACAATGGACTGTGCATCGTGGTGCTCTCTCAGCCTCACCTGTCTGCGAGTGCAACTTTGTGCCATTTGTCCCTCACTTGTACAACTTCACAGGCCCTACCGCATTACTCATAAATATCGCCTCTTCTGAATTATGTGTATGTGAGAGCGTCCTTCCCACTTGTTCCTTAGAGACAGTGATGAATACTCTTTAAATGGGGCAAGAAAAGCACAACAAATTACATTCCAGCAGATAAGCTAAACTGGATTTGGTTTATTAAAAACGTCCCTAAACCACAAAACTGGACTAGTGTTTCGCGAGTGTGGCTGCAGGTGCACAACCACACCCTCCCAAAGCACAGGCATGGCCCCGGTTTATCAGATGTCACCACACCTAGGACAATGGCCCAAATAGTAGGAGAAGCAGCAAGAACTGCAACTGCACTGTCTCTTGACCACTCAGTGCTGTGGCGGCTCCTGGGATTCTCCGTGTAGCCTGTATGTAGGTTCAGATGCTGAACCGGGCCCCGCGAGGCTGCTTTTTCATACCAGGTGGAAATGAAACACTTGGCCACATACAAGTCAGGGTTTGGGAGTCGAAATGAACACGGCTGAGAAAGGATCCAGCAGAAAAGGGAGTATAAGCTCATGAGTGTGTGGAGAGAAAGAATCGACTGTGTAAGGCAGAGGTGGGGTTCATTGTGGGCTCTAGACTTTGCAGCTTTTGCAAAGAAAAAAAGAAAAAGGAAACAATTGAAGTGTCCACAGTAGGGACCAACTAAATACATTCTGCTCCATCATATGATAGAATACTATTCAACTGTTACCAAAAAACCCAACAGATCTATATACAGTCGTCTCCCCTTATCTGCAGTTTCACTTTCTGTGGTTTCAGTTACCCATGGTCAACCATGGTCCAAAAATATTAAATTGAAAATCCCAGAAATAATTCATAAGTTTTTTTTTTTGAGACAGGATCTCGCTCTGTCACCCAGACTGGAGTGTAGTGGTGCAGTCATAGCTCACTGCAGCCTTGAACTCCTGGGCTCAACCGATCCTCCCGTGTAAGCCTCCTGAGTAGCTGGGACTACAGTCACATGCCACTGTGCCCGGCTAATTATTTATTTATTTATTTTTAAGAGATTGGGTCCTGCTGTGTTGCTCAGGCTGATCTCTAACTTCTGGCCTCAAGCGATCCTCCCGCCTTGGCCTCCCAAAGTGCTGAGATTACAAGCATGAGCCACCCAGCCTTCATAAGTTTGAAATTGTACACCATTCTGAGTGGCATAAGAAAATCTTACTTTGTCCCACCCAGAATGCTACTCATCCCTTTGCCCGGCGTATCCGCGCTGTATGTTACCCACCCATTACTGTATAGGGAAAAACATAATGTATACAGGTTTAGATACTATCTGAGGTTTTAGGCACCCACTGGGGGTCTTGGAACATATCCCTCAGGATAAGAGGTGACTACTGTATGCTGGTATGGAAATAGTTCAAAGATTTATTATTAAGTGAAAAAAGCAAAGTGCAAAGCAGTGCACAGTGTAGTATCTCTTTCCTCACCCAGATCATGCTTTGTGTGAAGGTCAGTTGATAGGTAGGAAGCAGGGAGGGAGTTCAGACTCAGGCTGTCCATGGCTGGACCCGTTTTACTCTAGGCAGTGGTTGTCACAGGACATAGGATGAAACCAAGCAGAGAGTGGATGACTTTTTGGTAAGAGATATTGTCAAAGGGATTCAAGATTCGAAATAGAGAATCTTTACGGTCCTTCCAAAGCCAGTTCTGAGGAGGGAGTGACAGGGCAGGCAGCTAGATGCAGTGGCTAAGAGCTTGGGCTTGGGAATCAGACTTCCCAGTTTAGGATCCTAGCTGGGACCACCTCTGAGCCTCATGTCCCTAAAAGGGAGATGTTAATATCTATTTCACATGCTGGTTATGGGGATTCTGCAATAGTGAGAGTAAAGCTCCTGGCCCAGTGCCTGGCAGCTGCTCTGATGGTCACTATGATTGTTAATGTCCCCCTCCATGGGCTGGAGGGGATACAATATCCATACCTCTGGCTCAGACTATCCTGCAGGCCAGATGTTTTTTTTTCTTTTTTGTAGAGACAGGGTCTGCTATGTTGCCAGGCTGGTCTCAAACTCCTGGCCTCAAGTGATCCTCCCACCTCAGCCTCCCAAAGTGTTGGGATTACAGGTGTGAGCCACCATGCCAGGCCACAGGTGTTTTCTTTGTGATTCCCAAGGCCCCAAGCTCAGTGGGAAAGTTCAGCTACTTCCACTTGCCCTGCCATGACTTCCTGCCATCTGCTGACACTGCATGACATGCGCCCTCCTCTCCCTGGCCAGGATGGCCGTGGGGCTTGGGTCTGTCTCACTGTTCTTGTTTGTTCAATCAGTTGACTCCAATGACAGCCTCTATGGGGGAGACTCCAAGTTCCTGGCAGAAAACAACAAGCTGTGCGAGACAGTGATGGCTCAGATCCTGGAACACCTGAAAACCCTGGCCAAGGACGAGGTAAGCACTCCTTGCGTGTCCCCTGCCGGCCACTCGCTCTGAAAGCATGAGTTTCCAGGGCAGTGTGATGTTGGTTCATTCTAGAAAGGAAATTATTAAATACGTCATGTGAGTAATGTGTTTCTGTGCAAACCATTTATTGAGTGCTTCAGAGCCTTTGCTCCTGCTGTTTTCTCTACCTAGAATGTGCCTCCCCTGAGGCTTCCCCTGTTTCTTCTTATCATTCCAATCTCAGCTCAAAGGACCTCCTCGGAGAGGCCTTTCTGGACCCCATCTCGAGTAGCCACCGCCCGCCTGCACGCCTCCACCGTCTTGTCCCTGTAGCACCTGATCCCAGTCTGAGATGTTCTGTGTGTTTGTCTGCTGGTCAGTCGCCCGCTTCCTCTGCTAGAATGTGGGCTCCACAGGAGCAGGACCTCTTGAGTCTTGAAGACCTGTTTGTGCCCAAATGACCAACCTGAGACAGGATCTCTAGGACCCACCTGTCACTCACCACCCCGCCCCACCCAGGGCCTGGCATACAGCAGGTGCTCCACCAGTGCATGGCGAATAAATGACAGCGTGGCCTGCTTACACCTTGGCTCTTCAATGCCCACAACAGCCCTGGGAGATGTAGGTGCTATATTTATCCTCACTGAAGGGGAAAGGAAACTGAGGCTCACAGAGGGTGTGCAGAGACCCTGCTATGTCCTCTGGTTGTGACAGAACAGGAGAGATTCTTCTTCTTCATTTTTTTTTTTTTTAGTGTTTATTCACCAAAAATGGATTGCATGTGCACTATGCATTGAAGATACAAGGCTGTGCAAGACAGCCACTCTTTAATGAACTGACATTCTAGTGAAGGGGACAGCAATAAACAGAGTTGTCAAGAAAACAAAGCTTGGTGAGGGAGAAGAAAGTGGTGTCATTTGGGGGCATGGAGTGGTGTCTATCTTATTTTAAATTTAATTTTATTTCTTTATTTGACATAGAATAATTTTACATATTCACGGGGTACACAGTCTGGTTTAATCAGAGGTGGCGACTGACAGCATAAATGACCATGGCCTAGAACCCCCAAGCTCACAATAGAAATAAGGGCCAGAACCATATAATTTGGAGCTATTTTTATTTAACATTTATGTCTCTTTTTCTTCAGGGAAAGGGGTTGATGGTGATAATGACTCTAAAACAGAACTCTGAAAGAATAGCAAAGCTGGAATGTTTCTGAACATTCCACCTCGCATAAATACTAGAGACTTTCAGTGAAATTGTCTGTTCATGTATGCACATTTATTAGCATAACACGGGTGGATTTAGGTGAAATTGAACATGCCATCCTTCATTGTAACAGCACAGGTGACCCCATCGGAGTCCTCCAGAGTCTAGTACTCCCAAGAGCATGAGACTTGGAGCCCAGGCCCATGACAACCCAGAAGGGCCAGGCCGGGTTTCTCCCCACCCAGTGGGGAGGGGGGCAGCTTCCTGCTGCTAGAAAACTCCAGTGCTGATGCTGTGCCTAACAGCACATCTCTTAGCATGGTAGCAACCCTGCTTCCAAAATTGTCCTCTTAAAAGTTGACATGAAGGTGCCAGCCCCGTTTTAATCACAAGCTCTATTTTATGAAGTTGTTTGGGTGTGGTGGAGCCAGGAACGATGCCAATCCCTTAGAGCTTCCTGGAAATGACAATTCTCATAAGAAAAGCAGCTCTTTTCTATTTAAAACCTCTGGTGAGAGGAGGGGGCCCGAGGCCCTGATTTGGTCTCTTCCATGTTTGTGTTTTCTTTTCAGGGTTTGACTATCAGACTATCAGACGTGTCTCTAATGATTTCACTTTTAATGGGCTGTGGCATTTAAAACACGTCTGAATTGAGCTTTTTAGGGTAAAATGCTTATTGATAAGATATGGAACAGAGAAATAGCCAATTAGATGTTACGTTCCTTGTTTGACTTTTTAAAAAATCTCTACTGCTTCAGTGAAATATAATTAAAGGGCCTCTCTCAGGGGAGACTCTTTTAGTTGCCTTTGAAATAGAATTTTCTTTTAGCTTAGTCTGCTAGATCTGAGAAAGCGGGGCCCTCCTATTGTCCCATGCATCAGACGAGGGCCAGGTTGAAAAGGGAGCAGAATGGCCTTGGCTTCCTCACTGGGGCAGAACTGATAGAACAAATGAACACAGAGCAGGTGGTCTCCAGCCAGTTAGCAAGTCTGTGCCAGTAGGTGCCAGCACTATTGCTTCTTGCTAGGGTGACACCTTTCCTCCTTGTGCCTGTGGGCTCGGGCACCAGTGAGCCATCTCTTCGAAGTTGGCTCAGCTGCTTTTGTGACTGTTACCTGGTCTAGGCTATTGCCAAGGCAGCCTCAATCTGCGGGGGCCCGAGTCTCTTAACTGCCACTCAGCCACCCTTACCCAACTGCATTCAAAGCTGTTCCCCCCCCCCACTAAAAGACTTTAAACTCTCACTTGGGAAGGGACAGCAGGAGGGGGGGTGATCTGCTGGCTCAGCAGTCAACAGAGTCTGACACTGAGCAAGCTCCACATGAAATACTTGTGGAATGATGGATGGACGGACAGGCAGATGCTTAGGTCGGTTTTATCCACCTAGGGAGGATAAAATGTGCTTTGGTCTAAGCCAAATCAAACCGTTCCCAATCTTCCTCCCTGGATAAAGCTGCGCAGCTGAGGTTGGCCAGCAGCACTGGGCAAGTCTCTACCCTCTTCAGAACGTGGGTTCCTAAAACAATGCTACTGAGGGTCTGTGGCCCAGGGAGGGCTGTGGGTACGAGCACAGGGTCTGGAGTCGGACAGCTGGAGTCAAATCCCCCTTCTGCACTTACCAGCTGTGGTTTTTGGGCAAGATCCTTAACCTTTCTGAACTTCAGGCACCTCATCTGCAAAATGGGGGTGTATTAGTTTCCTGTTGCTGCTATAACCAATTGCCACAAACTTAGCAGCTTCAAACAATACGCATTTATAATCTCCCCATGGCATAGGTCAGAAGCCAGTGCTGGCTGGGCTGATGTCTCTGTTCCGGGTTTCCCAGCTGGGCTTTTACCAGGAGGCACCGGGAAGAGTCCACTTCCCTGATGCTTAGGGTGTGGGCAGAATGCAGTTCTGTGTGGTTGTAGGACTGAGGTTCTGTTTCCTTGCTGGCTGTTGGCTGGGGGACTTCTCAGCTTCTAAAAGACACTTGTACTCTTTGGCTTGTGGCCCCCTTCATCTTGAAAGCCAGGAGTGGTGGGGTGCGTTACCCTGCTTCAAATCTTCTTGCTCACCTCTCCTCTGCTTTTCTCTTCTGCCGCTTGTCTCTGACTCTGGACGGGGAAATTTCTCTGCATTTAAGGGCTCAAGTGATTCCATTGGGCCCACTAGATGGTCCGGGGTAATCTCCCTACCTTACCTTCATCTGCAGAGTCCCTGCACAGCAGCACCTGGGCTATTGTTGAATAACCAGGGAACAGAATCTTGGGGGACAGCTCTAGAATTCTGTCTACCATGGGAGGTTATAAATGTACCTGCCACAAAGAGTTGGCATGCAGACTAAATCAGGTGAGCATAGAGAGGAATCCCTGGCACACGCTGAGGGCTTCATGGCCATTAGCTGCCAGGGAGCAAAGCAGGCATATGAGGCTCCTGGAAGCCCTGACACTCTGCAGTGCAGCCAGGACCACCCAGCAAGGGCTGGGGGCATCGGCTCTCCAGCATCCAGCATAGACATGTGACTGACCTGACCCCACGGACTTCCTGAAACAGCAAATGCCCACCGGTTGATGTAGCCTTCCCAGGGGCCTTTGTTTACTTTGGGAAGTTGTATCCTTTCTCCTGGACCTCGTGTTGTGTTTTAAAGATTTATTTTCCCTTTTGTCTCTACCATTCAAAGCTGGGGTTCAGGTTTGGTTTACCATGATACATGGTTAGACTTTTTTTGGTAAGGTACCTCTCATATCAGATTATTGAGCAAGAGAGGAAAGATCTGGTGTTAGCATGTAAAATGGTTCTATTAATAAAAGCTGGACATGGGAACCAAGCGCTGAGGAGCTCAGTTTGTGGGGAGCCATCATTTGGTCTTTATCATCAGCACCCGAGGGGTAGGAATAGTGACTGCAACTTTGGACAGTTTGAGGACACATCTGAAAGAGACATGCTAAAGCTTTTCGGTTTGAAATTGTACTTGCATTTAACCAAGGCTTGTCACTGCTCGGCTAAGCCTTGTTCCCCGACCCCACTGACTGTTGAGTCTCTTCCATTTCATGAATCAGGACCATCTGTGGGGCAGAGAGCTGCATCAGCTCACTGAATCCTCGCTCATCCTATGTGGTGGGGACCTTATTGTCATTTACAGATGAAGTAGCTGGAACTCTGAGAGGTTAAGCACCTTTGCTGTACAGTAAATATGCAGCGGAGCTGGCACTGGAAGCCAGGCGTGACCTAGCCCAGAGCCAACACTGTCCATGGTGTCTCCCCTGGGCCCAGCCCAAGCCCCAGTGCAAGGCAGTAGTAACCTCCCTTTTCTATTTCAGGCCTTGAAGCGCCAGAGCTCCTTGGGACTTTCCTTCTTTAACAGCATCTTGGCCCATGGGGACCTGCGCAACAACAAGCTTAACCAGCTCTCCGTCAACCTGTGGCACCTGGCACAGAGGCATGGCTGTGCAGATACCAGGACCATGGTGAGGCGCTCAGAGGGCCCCACTGCATAAGCCCGCCAGCCAGCATACAACTGCCCTCAACGTAGCATCGGGACCTGGACATCAGACAGCCCCAATCTCCCATTTCAGAAAGGCACCAGGCCCAAGAATTCTGCTGGGTCACTTCCTGGCACTAAAAAGCATAGCATTAAGAGTTTACTCCCTCTGAATAAAAACCACAAGTAAAAACATCAGTCGTTCGTGGCTACACCCAAATCTGATTTGGGGTCAAGTTACAATCTAAGTAATTTTATTTTAAAGACTTTGATTTCTTCCCTTCCCTCATCCTTCAAAAGACTCCCTGTTCTCTGCTAAGAAGCGTAAGTTCACATAATGGCTGACTTGTTGGAGCCGTGGGCTCCAGGGATAATGAACCAGAAAGGACGATGTATCTTTCTTTCTCCTTCTAGGTAAAAACACTGGAGTACATCAAGAAACGAAGCAAACAACCAGACATGAATCATCTGACTGAGCTGGCCCTCAGACTCCCTCTGCAAACGAGGACCTGACCCCTGGGCCCATCCTCAGGCTCAGGGACTCTGGTGCCAAGTCCAGAAAGACCTGCTTTGTTGCCCTGGAATTTAGGGGTTTTGTTTTTATTTTTACATATATACAAATTGGTTTAAGCTTTAGACTCTATGCAGGTTATTCTGACAGTGAAGAAGCAGGATCTTAGTGTTTCTCTGCACAAGTGCCCTTCAGGGTCTCAGTAAGCCCCAAGAGAAGGATCCCAGAGAGAAACAAAGGAGTGCAGGTAACATCTTTCTTTTCTGGAAGGTGTTTGTTGTTTCATAGTTTAGAAAAAGAACTTTGAAAAGCAGTCCACTTTTAAAGTGCCATTGTTCTAGACACATTCAGTTCCAGACTTTGTATCCTGAAGTTAGAAAGCACCCAAAGTCTGGAATTCAGTGCTGCCTAAACCACGTTGGGGGATTTATACAAGGCAGATATCACTTCTTTTCCTTTCAAAAGCAGCTCTTGATTGAACTAGAATATGCTGGTGGATCAAAGGAGAAAGCAAGGTCAAATTTGAGATCCACTGTGGCTTTAGTATACTGTAAGTGAATAAACATCCTGAAGGAACATTTATGACTGTTTGTCTAATTACTTCTGACTCTTTTTCTCCCAAAGAGGCAGAACGTGTCTAAATGTATTAGCCTGGTTTGCTTTGCAGCCGTAATTCTAAACAGCACGTGATTCTGTCTACTGTTCTACCACCAGTTTGGTGGAACCTGATTTCTGTATTACTGCTGGTGAGCTTCCACCAACATTTCATTTTGAATCAGTAAGAGCATTAATATTGATTGGTAATTCACAGCCCATGAAAATGCATCCAAATTGTGGGCTAAAAGTGCCCCAAACTACCGAGCTTCTGGAAGATAGACACTGGACATAGATTACATTTCATTTTTGCTGTGTGCAGTAGAGGACTGCAGTTAACACATGGCTAACCTCAGAAAGTTAAAGCAATTTTTTAAAAGTAAATTCATATAAACTCATGTTTTTACTGAATAGTTAGTGCCACTAATATTGCTGTGGATTTTCTGGCCAACTTGGTGACAAACACCCCACCCCCACCCCAGGAATTCTGTTGAGAAAACAGCCTCCATAAAGAATAGCAGACACTAAGAATGCCTCGTTCCCTCCCCTTTACTAAACATACAGAAACTCTGGAAGCATTGTGGTGTTGCTCAAATATTCTCAAGTGGCCTTTATTTCAAAAAATTGTTTTCATTAAAATTATTTTATCTGCTTTTACTATGTGATGCTACTTAAATGAAAAACAATTGGCAAATTCACAAATTACGCTCTTTAAGTCACTTCTACTTTGAGGCTTACACGTTGGACAGCATTAATTCCCAAGCCTGGGCCAATGAACTCTTACTGCTCTTACATTAACCTGAACTTGAACTTTCACATTAGGTTGGGTACACATTATACCAAATGGGCTTCTGAATCCTATCGCCTGGCCCAGGCAGCAGCTTAGATTTTCCATGTTCTTGTGTGCAGTTTTCCTCGGCCCATTACTGAATGAGTCCACATGGGATGAAATCTACTATTGTTAGGAAGGATGGAGCAGCAAAAGATCCAAGTAAGAATTTTTGGAAGTAAGGTAAAAAAATGGGGAAGCTCCTGCATGAGACCTGTATTAGTTTTCTATTGTTACTTTAACAGATGATTACCTTTCATCATCTGACAGTGCTTTTGGTCAGAGTCCGACTGTTCTCACTGGGCTAAAATTAAGGTGTCAGCAGGTCTGCAGTCCGCTCTGGAGGCGCCAGTATGGACAGTTTTCTTGCCTTTTCCAGCTTCTGGAGGCCACCCACGTTCCTTGGCTTGTGGCTCTTTCCTTCCCATCTTCAGAACCAGCAAGAGCTGCCCGAGTCTTTCTTAAGTCTCTTCAACACTGACTCTTTTGCTTCCTCTTCCACATTCAAGGACCCTTGTGATTACACTGGGCACACCCAGGCAATCCACGATACTCTCCTTAATTTTAAGGTCAGCTGATTTGCAACCTTCATTTCCTTTTGGCCTATAAGCTAACAAATTCACAGCTTCCAAGGATATTTTGGGGGGGGGGGGTTCTGCCTGCCACAAACCCAAATAGTTCTAATAGTTTGCAGAGCTGAGCACACAACTTCTTTTAGAAGAGAACTGTGTCTATTTGGCAAATTCTTCTGATAGGCCAGTCTGGTTGAGGAAAGGTGGCCTCAGGGCAGGGCCTAGTGGGCTAAGCAAAGACAGGATAGGATTCACTTCAAGGAATAAAGTGGTAAGAAGTGTGAGGTTTTGGAGACAGCTAGAAAGGGGTAATTTGTGAGGAGGAAAGAACCTTGCCATAGAAAGAGAGTCAGTCACTGAAAAATCCCCAAAGGAAAAACAGCCAAGTTTGAGAACAGGGCTATTAAATATTTGACTAAGGTCTTGCCTGTGCTGTGTGCCAGACCTCCCTGCCCCACTCCCATGTCCCCCAAATTCCGATGCCTTATTGACAGGCTGTGGTCTGCACAATGTCAAGACACAAAGAACACAGAAAATCACATTAGAAAACCTGACAGGTTGGGGAGGACATTGGACACAGGGAAAGAAGGGCCAGAGGGCCTCAAGCCAATATCAGCTAATTTACAAAGGATGGGAGCCCAGAGAGTAATTTTCCCCAGACTGTACTGCCCTACGACAGGAACCTGCCCATTTGAGTGATAGTGCTCTGCACTAGTAAAAAGCAGAAAGACAAGGTTAAGTTCATTCTGAGGGCACCCAGCATCTTGTCTTGGCTGCCCAACCTTTTCTGGTTACAGAGTTTAAAAGTTTTTATGTACATAGAAAAGCAATAAACCTTCCTGCAAGCAAACAGATCTCGTAAGCCAATAGTGATACATCAAGTTAGAAAGTCAAACTCTATTACACAGAGACTATTTACATTGGGGGGAAGACCTGGCCATCTCATCCTAATGATAGCCCTCAGTCACCAAGGCTTGGATGGGGGCAAGACAGTGGACATCCAATCATCCACTCTACAGAACCACCAGAAGGATGGCTGAGCACAATCTCTGATGAGCTAAGCCTTGTCCAAACTGTAGTGTGACCTCTTGGCAGGGTAAAAACTATGCGAGCAGAAAGGCTTGGCTGGTCCCCTTTTACACCAAGTGAATTCCTATAGTGTTGCTCAAGGTCAGGAGACATTTGTTTCTCTGTCAAAGCAGCAGGTGCCCAGGAGGAGCTAACTGAAAGGCAGAAGCCTGCCTTCTGGGCATTTAGATGGCCTTTCCCGTTAGGTATCTCAGGGTTGAATCCATGAAAGGCCAGGCCAAGTTCATGTCCTGAGGGAAGGGGCCTAAACGGGCCCTTGCTAGTGCTTCCTTGTAGAACTCTCGACCTGGCCTTGCTGGTCAGAGTCAGAGCCCAGGAAAGACCAGCCACCTGGCGGGCCTGCCTCACCTCCACCCAGGCGGCAGCAGCGGACACCACACTCACCTCACGAGCACCCGCTCCTCACTCTTCTGACCGGCCTGAGGTAATCTCCCTCCCCGTGAAGGGGGCTGGCCCAAGAATGAGCAATGACTCATGAAGAAAGTTCTCTTGAGGGGCTTCTAGAAGTTTCCTTGAACCACAAAAAGGTTTTTCTTCCTCTGGAATGTTCTAGGATATTGATATGCTGCCTGAAATTGCTCCTGCCATCCTTCTACCAGCCTGATGAAACCAACACTGAAGATGATAGAGCAGAGAGGAAAAGACTGTTTCCTTGGAGAGCTGCTGAATCAACCCCCTAGGTCAGGACCTCCTGCCATGTGATACTGGATTTCCTGGCTGTTCAGGCCTGCCTCAGCTGGGATGGCTGTAGCAGGCTCAGCCCACATGATATGAAAATGTCCCGATTAGAACCTGTATTTTGGGATACAAAATCTAGGTGAAGGGAAAGGTGGTCAAGTGTGACTCAAGTCATTGTACCTGGAGCTCTGAGCCCTGCTGTAGGGTCCAGGCTTGGAAACACTGTCCCCGTAGCTGATGAGGCAACTTCCTGCATCATTCCCATGGGCCTGTGCCGCCTTGCACTTGACCTCCACCACAGAAGTCACCTGGGAGTCTCCTCCTTGTGATCAAAGAGAATCTAATAAAAAAAAAAATCCCTAGGAATTTGCTACTGGTTCATTTGCAGAACTAACCACTTTCTAAAATGCCTTGTTCAGAATCCAGTTACGGCACAGAAAGATCAAACCCAAGCTCAGCACTCGGGACCAACGGGAGGCAGCTGGCAAAGGCAAGACTGGTTTAGAGGCACATTTCCCCGCAGCGGAGGAAGCTTAGCACATCGCCTGGTGACAACTCAGGCACTTCTTTGCCTGCAGCTACTCCAAGACGAGGGACAGGAAAATGAGCTTGCTAGTCCCTGGATATCATTAATTCCACTTCCTGTCAGAGATTGAGACCTGTCAAAAAACTTGCTTCCTCAATCCAAAAACATTTTAATCCCTAACAAGGGCTGGGCGTAGTGGCTCACACCTATAATCTCAACACTTTGGGAGCATGAGACAGAAGGATCTCTTGAGGCCAGGAGTTTGAGACCAGCCTGGGCCACATAGTGAGAGCCTGTCTCTAAAAAAAAAAAAAGTTTTTTTTTAATTAGCCAGGTGTGGTAGCGCACACCTATAGTCCCAGCTACTTAGGAGGCTGAGGTGGGAGAATCACTTGAGCCCAGGAGTTCAAGGTTACAGTGAGCTATGATCATGCCACTACACTCTTGCCTGGGCAATAGAACAGGACCTTGTCTCAAAAAGAAAAAGAAAAAAAAAAGAAAAAAGAAAAATCCCCAACAAATATTCCATAATATTCCATGTGAAACAAAACTCTCTAGAAGGGACATTCACAGTAATGAATAATGACTTAGGGTTTGGGGTCCAAAAGTACACTTTGCACTTACTGACTGGGCGACCCTGGGCAATTTTATTACTTTATCCCTGAACCTCGGTTGCCTCATCTATAAGATGGGGATAATAGCACCCATTTCATAATTACAAAGATTAAATACATTAATGCAAGGAAAACACTTTAGTATGTGCCTGGCACATGCTAAACACTCAACAAACGTTAGCTATTATTATATACACTGATGTCTCAAAGAGGGATGGAATGTTTAACAAAGAAAATAATAGGTTTTGGCCACTCACATGTTCTCCTGGCTCCTGAAACATGAGCGCCCCCACCCCAGTTCATCCAAGCCCACCAAGATAGTCATCCTTAATCTTCACAGGTGTCTGATTCAAGACAATTGTCAGATGGCTTTCATAGGCATAACTGAAGAATAAAAGCAATTTTGGCTGTTTTGGGGGACAAAACACTAGAGTTTAATCTTCCAACTTGATAGACTTGGAAGCATTTCTGTCAATATAAAAGATTTTGTTTGGGGCGGTGGAGAAGCCAAGGCCAGCCCCTCGGTTGTACTTCCAGCTCATGGCCCGGTCGTAGTCCCGCTGCAGGTTCTGCTGCAGGGTGTCAGCTGCCTTCTTGTTGAGGGCCATGTTGGGCCTTCCAGCCATGTTCGGGGGGCGGCTGAACGAAGGGGACAGATTTTTAAAGCCACCCATAAGTTTGAGAAATTTCAGTTTCTGCTCCTCATTTTCAAAGCCAGCAGTATCCCACTGGCCAAACCGGGTTCCCTGTCGTAAGAGAAGAAAGGTGGTTATCTTCCTTGATTCCAAAGCCCCTTCCTTCCCCTGACCCCAGCCTCGCCACAGAGGACCCAGCTGGTTAAACGCTTGCTACGTCCCGGGCACAGTGGGTACTTTATTAATCCTAGCAAGAGCCCCATGAGGAATACTGCTGTTATTCCCATTTTACAGATGAGGAAATAGAGGTTTGCAGCTTAACTAGAGACACAAGCCTAATTAGTAACCCCAGTGGAATTCCAACTCGGGTCTAGCCAACACCAGAGGCCACCTGGGCACACAGAGCTGCCTTTTCTGTCTATTCCTTCTCCCTGCCTCACGGCAACGGCACAGGACGCCTCACCTCGCCTACAGCACACCTGACCCGCTCACAGCACACCCCACAGCACACCTGACCCACTCACAGCACACCTGACAGCACACCTGACCCGCTCACAGCACACCCCACAGCACACCTGACCCGCTCACAGCACACCCCACAGCACACCTGACCCGCAACACACCTGACCCACTCACAGCACATCCCACAGCACACCTGACCCGCTCACAGCACACCTTGTCTCATACCTCCCGCCACAGCAGCTGGCTGTTCATCCATCAGCCTAACATTTTGGTCAGCTGCAAGAGGGCAGGTGGGAACCTGAAGTGCATGTCTCTTCTCAGAAGCACCGCATTTTATAGCAGGAAGAGGTGAGGGCCCACAGAGATGAAAGGTCACACAGCCAAGCCAGAGGCTGAGCCAAGCCCGGGAACTTGGGGGCCTAATTCCAGCCAGAGCCCCCACCACCCACGAATTCCCCATGTGCAAGAAAATGCAAGAGAGCCTCTCAAGCCCCTTCCTTCCCACGTCTGTGGAGAGCCAAGAAACCCAGCTCCCTAAGACGACATGACTTTGAAGTTACACAGACGTGGGTGGGAAGCGCCACCTGGGTGACCCTGGTCAAGTCACCTAACCTCTCTGAGCCTCCATGTCATCTCTAAGATGGGGTTGTAATATCCCCCCCACACGGCTTCAGTGAGGCTGAAGTCAGATTTTATACCAAAACCCCAGAGCACAATGCTTGCCACATTGTAAGTCTTCAATAACTGGTTGTTCTTCTCACCTGACCCCAAGCAGACTGCTGACCTCCATGCTACCTGGGAACTTTCCACTCACAAGCCAAATGCCAGCCTAGCACTCATTTCTAGGTCGGCTTTGGAAGAACAATAAGAACCAGCTGTCATTACAGCTGCCCGAGTGAACTGGTGACACATGCTCCCAGCTTCATGGTGGCCCAGATGCAGGAACAATTACAGCTTCCCCAGCCTGACCTGCAATTTCCAGAGCAAGAGGCCACCTGTGACAGCCTCACTCTGGGTATGAGGAGGGCTGCTGCCAACCAGAGGGGCCCACGTGTCCTAGGTCCTGCAGGTCCCAGCCCCTGTGCCCGAGGATCACTCTCCTGCCCTTGGGTCCTTCCCAGGAGAACCCCTGGGGCTACTGGCTCCCAATCACACCGCCCTGCTGCTTGCCTTCCTCGCTCAATCAGGGCATCCATCAGCTCTGCTCAGCTCAACAGGATGGTGAGGAAGGAGACATCAGAGGCGAGACACATGACAAAGCCCCACTCCATACCCCACTGGGCCAGGGTGGTAGTCCCATTTTACGGGTGTGGAAACAAGTCCCACTGGCTATGCCTCTGAGGTAAACCACGAAGCTGTTTCCTCTTTATACTCTCTGCCACCATCCTAAGGCGGCAGCCTGCACGCTGGGCCTTCTAGCTGGCCTTCCCACTTGCCCTGCGTAAATGCCCTCCACGGGCTCCCGCTGCATTCAGGACCCAGGGCACACTCCCTGCCACAGCCGCTGAGGCTGGCCTGGCACCACCTGTGCCCCAAGGTCCTCTCACCCCTCGTTCGAGCCACAGTGCTGCCTTGTGGGCCTTCCCTACAGACCACTCTGAGCCCTTTCCTACCTGTTGGATCCACACTGGCCACTGCCCTGACTGGAAGGCTCTTTCCCCATCTTCCCAGGGCTGATGCCTCTACATCCTTAAGGTCTCTGGACAAGCGTCACCTTCCCCGAGCCACCTCGCTGCCCTCGCCCCAGCGAGCATGGTGCCCCACCCGCAGCCTCCCTCCAGCTCACGTTCTGTTTTCTTCCTCCCAAGTACAACCTTCCTTTGCACCTTTGTTATTCATTTCCCCATGCCTGCTCCAGCGGCCAGGCCGTAGGTGTGATGATGGATCACGTGGACCTTGGCTGCTCCATGTCCAGCACCCCGTGGGAGCTTGGTAATGGGATGGAGTTACTCAGCTGAGTGACCAGAGGGCGTGGAGATGGAGCAACCTGCCAAGGCCCCAGCCTGCCAACCTAAGGCAGCCTGGTTTTGACATTTCCCCATCAAACAGGACCCGGAAACCAGGCCTCAGAGGCCTGCCACTGCGCCCCCACCCCAACCTCTGTCTCCTGCCCCTGTTCCCAGCAGCCCTCCGAGGGCACCGTCCACTGCTGACAAGAGCTTGCCGTAACGTGTCCTCAGTAATCAATCCACGGACACCCTGCCCATCCAGGACTGGAGACAAAGGTTCAGGCAGCTTACCTGGCCTGGCCAGCTCTCCAGGAGGGAGGCAAACACCCCTTTCAGAAGGAAAGGAATTAGCTCAGGACAAACTCCACTGTGGGCTGGGGCTGTCTCAGGGGCCTGGAGAGACTTGGTCCCCCCACTCCACACCTTGTGCTGCAAGGCCAAGGGTCAGGATACTTGGCACCCCCCTCCCTCCCCCGCCACAGGGCCCCAGCGTCCAACTCACCGTCCACTTCCTGGTTTCAGAAGCTTCCGTTTTGCCCGACTCACGATCGATCTCCTCCTGCAGGGCCTTTCGCCTCACCTGAGCAAGGACGCAAGAAGAGGGGAATGGACAGAGAAAGCTCCTGTGAGCTTCAAACCCTGCACGGACACAGGGCTGGAGGGATGGATGGGGGCTGGAGGTCACGCAGCTTTACTCTGCCACAGCGATGGCGGCGGCTCACATCCAAAGTATCCTCTAAGCAGCGCAAGGGCTACAGTCCCTTGGCCTGCAATGGGCAGGCCTCATTCACCCGGTTTGGCCAGGGTTTCTTGAGAATGAATTTTCCTAGAAACTGGAGCTTAACCACCTTCACCATTAGAACACTTTTTGTTTGAAATAGCCATTTGGGGTAGAAACTTCCCCAAAACACAATGCTGAAGCCCTGCCTTCTTGTGCAGAGGATACTGTAGTTAATTTTTGTGATAAGAGCATCGCTTTCCAGAAAGAACACATGCTGTGGAGTCAGGCAGAGGCTAGTTTGAATCCCAGCACTGCCATTAACTAGCTGTTTGGCCATGGGTAAGTCACTTAACCTTACTGAACATTGGTCTATTTATCCACAACAGATGTAAATGTCAGCTACTTTGGAGAGTAAATGTGAGAAACAGAAACATCTATGTGAGGAACTTAGTAGAGCACCAGGCACACAGTAGGTCCATCTTATCCACAGTTGCTGGTGCAGCTCAAGGATACCACTGGAGCACCAATAAGCCTGCTGTTCAATATAGAAACGTCCAGGGCATTATCTTCCCTCCCAAGAAAGGGTTCAAGTACAACTTTCGTTGTCCCAATTTGCGGCCCTTCCCCCTTCTAATATGCCCCAGGCTGCAAAATGAGGTGACCATTTATATAGTTTGAAACTACATAAAACAAGAGTCAAAGGAAAAGCTGTAGGGATGACAGAGAAAACGAAGGTACACCCTCCAGGGCAGTCATGCTGTGGATGGAGAATGATGGTAACAGCGGTGCATTTGCCAAAATGGAGAGCAGTTCACAAATTAAATGCTAAAAGTTAAAAGAATAGTGTAAATAGCATGATTCAATATTATTTTAAAATTACACATCTATAGTTACAATGGGAAAAATCTGGAAGGATGTAACAAAGGGTTAACAGAGATTCTCACTACACAGTAGGATTTCAAGTATTTTTCCCCCAAAGCATGTATTTTTCCCATTTTTTAATATAATGAATTTTTACTATTTACAAGAAAAAGAGGGAGATGTTCACCTACATTGAGGTCATATCTGCCATGCCAAATGGTTAGAAATTTTCTTAGAAATTATATTCAACGGGCACAAATAAATACACAGCAAAGGGGCTACTGGTAGGCCTGGCCCATATGAAGCACACAGGTGTTGACTGCTCAGGGGTCCAGGATCTTGTAGTATCCTCAGGGGCTGAGGACACCTGGGAAAGGAGCCCAGGGAAAGGTCTGGGGTCCAGATGATCAGGGGCCCATCTCTGCCCTCCCCACGTGGCTGCCTGGCCCCATTACAGCAGCTCCAGCAGCGCTGGCCCCGGCCTTGGCCCCGACGAGCCCAGCACGACCACGACCTGCTGGGAGGCTGGTAAGCCCCCGTCTCTTGGGGGTCAGGGCTTTGTTCCAGGCCCTGGACGAGGACTCTGTCAGCATCATCCCATTGATTGTCTTTGCCTCACTGAGGTCCCCTATGGGTCTGGGCTTGGGGAGAGCTCCCCGATACCCCAAACCAGGCCTGGTACTTCCTCATCTCTGGTAGGTCTCCCTCCTCCTGCTCAGCCCACTTCTTAGTGCACCCTCCGTTTCTTTCCTGGAGTAGCAGGGCCAGGAGACGGGGCCGTCTCTGTCTCCCACCCTCACCGTGTGGCTTCTCTCAAGGCACTGATCCAGCGCTCAGCCTATTACATGCTAAGGAAGCATGAGGACGGCAGTCAGGGAATCGGCTGCCATTTATTAAACACAGATATGAGGCCAGCTCCTGCTGCCTGCCTTACAAACATGACCTCATTTCGTCTTCACAATGACCTGTGAAGGCCTGTGCTGTCACGATCCCTCCTTCACAGAGGAGGAAACTGAGAATCAGTGAGGTCAGTGCCTGTCCAGGTCCCCTGGTCAGTAATGGCCCAACGCCAGGCCTATGCAGCTACCCTCGCCCTGCCAGGCCTTGGGGTCAGGACCCCAATTCTAGAAAGCCCAGTTCCCACATAGGATGCATTTGCCAGGGGATCTGGGCATGACAGAAGCAGAAGCTGGTTCACGGTAGAGTAACTTCTTCTCTAAATGCTCCTGAATTAGCCCAGGGGGTGGAAGCCTGTGGGGCCTTGGCTGAGCATGTGTCACCTGCCCGAGCATGTGTCACCTACCCTAGCTGCAAGGTCTCGGGGACATGTCCCCCACACTCTGTGGCAGGTTACAGGAAATGACCAGTCAGGCCCGTCAGCCGAGGAAGCCAGAAAGGGCCAGGCACAAGGTGGGGGAGGACACGAGTTCCCCGTCCCCAGAGGTGTGGCATAGAAGCTGGCCAAGTGGCCTTTGGAGTCCCTGGCACCTCTGAGCCCAGGGTCGTGTGGCCTGGCCGGTGGGGAGCGTGCCTCTGGGGATGGCAAACGGCAGCAGAGGGTATCGGGCAGGATCTTGGCCATACCTGGTCGATGTGTGCCTCATCCATGTTGCCCTTCTTTTCCAACACCACCTCTAGGTCTGTGTCTGGTTCCTGCGCGAGAGGGCAGAGGCAGGTAAGGTTCAAGCTCACGACGAATGGCCTCTGCCCCAGCAGCCTGGCCAGGGTGAGATCACAAGTCCAGAAAAGACCCCAGACCACAGTGTCAATCACCCCACCTCCTGCCACCTGGGCAACATCTCAGTCAACAAAGCCCTTCCCATCCTCTCTCTTCCACGACTCTCCACCTAAAACGTAGCACTAACCTACCTCACAGATGAAGAAACTGAGGCTCAGAGAGGTGAAGTGACCACAGCAAGGTCACCCCACAGCTCAAGGACAGGCTGATTCTAACCAGGTCTCCTGACTCAGGGCTTGGTGTGCAATGTTCCCTCCTATACGTGTCACCAGCCTCCTGTGGTGACACCAAACCAGCCCAAGGACAGAGGCCAAGGGCCTGCTGATAGCCCTCTCCTCCACACTGCCACCCCCAAGTCCTGGTCACCACCTTCTCTCCTACCTGGACAAACATGACAGTCTCTAACTCTGCTTCCCCATACCCACCCGCAGTCCATTCCACATTGCAGCTCGGGTGACTTTAAAAACTCAATTGGGTCACTTTATCTCCCTTCCCCAAACTCACCAGGGGCTCCCATCTTGTTTTCATGAAAATCCAGACTCCTGCGGCCTCTGCGGCTCCCTACCACTCGGCCCCCCAACGCTACCACTGTCCCAGGCTGCCCCCTCCTCCCTCCACCCGGGCCTCTGAACCTGCTGCTCCTTCTGCAGGGATGGCTGGGGCCCAGGTCTCAGCTGCGTCGTGTCCTCACCGGGCCTTGCCCTAACCATGCTGACACAGGTCATGCTCTCTCACTGGCCTTAGCCCCCAAGGCACCCTAACAGCAAGACCTCGGGCCACTTTACCCTGGTACTTCAGTAATGACATCTGCTGACATTTCACGTGCCTTTATGTGTGCTCTGCCTGGCACCCAGTGTCCTGTGTGATGATCCCTGGGTGGCTCTCTTCTCTCACATCACCTGGCCAGACCTGGAGCACGTGTACATCTGCCTGACTGAGCAGATGCTCTGGTGGGTAGAGTCCCCATCACAGGAGATGGTCAGCAGAGGGAACTACCTTTCACGGAGCTCCTGGGAGAAGGAGTCTCGATTCTTATGGGGACTGGGGCTGGCCTCCAAAGCCTCCAGCTTCTCAACCCCAAGTTTCTGAACAGAGGAAGATACTGGTCAAACCAAGGACTAAGGCAAAGCTGGAAAAATCCAGCAACCAGAACTCACTCCTGTAGGCCCCCAATATGGAGGTCACCCCTGCCTTCCCCACCCCCGTCAGCTGGGCTGAGTACAGGCCACACACACCCTCCCAACGGCCCAGTTCCAGTGGGCTCACCCCTCAAGAAGTGCTCAAGATACACCAGCCATCATTATTACTTCAGGAACCCAGGGCAGTGGCTGGTCCGCAGTATGTTGGTGAGAGCTGGGAAGAGAATCTGGGGCTTGTCCTAATGGAACGCACTCATTTCTTGGGCTCTGTAAGACTGGCTTCTAGGAGAGGTTACACAGCTGGTTTCTGAGAAGGGATAAACCCCAAGTTTGGAAACCAGACTGTCTGGGTTCGAATCCCAGCTCCATCTCTTGACAGCTGGGTGACCTTAGAGAAGGTATTTAACTCTCTTGAGCCTCAGTTTCCTTGTCTGTTAAATGAGGACACCCACAGCAGCCACCTCACCAGACTGGTAGGAGGATAAAATGGGTTAGTACATGGAGAGCACTTAGCACAGTGACAGACGTACAGTAAGTGCTCAAAAAATGTCAGCCACTAGCCACTCAGAAGGGCCAGACACCTGCTTAGAGCAGGACACATAAGACAGGGTTTCACCCCCGAACATCTGCACACATACGCTGAGGACAGGAATGGCAGCCTGGCCCTGGCAGTGCCACAGCTGGGAAAGGCTGCAGGCGCGGGGAGCCCCCAGCCCCCAGCTCATCTCCAGCCTCCCCTCCTGCACTCCAGGAAGCCTGGCACGATGGAGACACCAGGTCTCTGGGTTTCCTCAGGCCACCTCCCACTCCCTCCTGTTAACAGGACACAGGTTTTCCTTTCATAAACTGACTCCCCCAATCTCAGACAGTGTGATTTAGGTGGGGCTGACATCCTCAGCCCCTCACCCCTGATTTCAGATGAGAGCTTCTGGCTAGGGCGTCCCAGCAGAGCCTGTGAGAGCGGCCAAGAGACTTTTCCCATCATCATTTTAGAGGGGATACCTTTCTTTCTTTAGGAGTGGCCAAACTAGGATGAAAGCCTGGAGCTGCCAGGACCGTCACGCCATGGGGTGGGGGTGGAGAGGAGATGGGGCCTAAAACCAAGATAGAAAAATACAAAACCCAGAGCTGAGGAAATCTCATACAGGCATCTCCTGCTATCCAAATCTATTTAATTCATAAACTGTGCATACTGAGCTCAAATACTAAGCTTGGATAGCTACCGGTACCACGTTCTCTCAAATTACAGGCAGTCCCTGGGTTACAGACGACCCAACTTACGGCATTCTATACTTGTAAACGGGCTCCCAGGCTCTAAATTATTAATTTATAATTAGATAATTAAATTAATAATTTGGGGACCAGTTTCTTCTGCACATGTAGACGAACTCACATGGCGTAAGCAGTTCCTTGGTGCAGCATCTTTATGCTAGTGGCTAGTCTCATAGATACAGTGAAGCAGCTGAGAGAAACACAAGAACATAAAGAATCAGATCGAGAGCCAAGAAAGTTTATGACAAAAGAATGAGCTGAAGCCTTTCGTCTCACTGAAGCAGGGTTTGCTAAGCTTGAGGAGCAAGATCCTAACTTTGAGCGGTATACAAAGGTGCAGTGAGTGCACCTTTGCAGTGAGTGAGAACAGCAGCTGCTACAGGCCATTTATGATGAAAAAAAGAAAAAGGCTGTACAAACCACCCTAGGTACCTTTGTCAAGAAACCGACTTCAGGCGTGAGCTCCCCTTCTCCAGCAACAGAATCAAACCCTGCTTCCCCAGCACCCACTCCATCCTCTCCAGCACCACCTCCACCATCTTCTTCTGATTAATGTTAGCCCACCTTCTTGCCTCAAAAATGCCCCTTCTACACCTGTAATCCCAGCACTCTGGGAGGCCGAGGCAGGAGGACGGCTTGAGGTCAGGAGTTCGAGACCAGCCTGAGCAAGAGTGAGATCCTGTCTCTACTAAAAATAGAAAAATTATCAGGGCATGATGGCACACCTGTAGTCCCAGCTACTGGGGAGGCTGAGGCAGGAGGATCACTTAAGCCCAGGAGTTTGAGGTTGCTGTCAGCTAGGCTGATGCCACGGCACTCTAGCCTGGGTGACAGAGCAAGACTCTGTCTCAAAATAAATAAATACATAAATAAATAAATGCCCTTCTAGTAAGCAAGACATTGATGCACGATTAGGTGAATGTTAACCTTTAATATTTTTTTCTGAAATTTCTCCTATCTCCTATCTAAACTTTTCGTACGAGTTTGTTTCTACGTTCTGTTTGTCTGGATTAAAAGAAAGCACAATAGTTTCCGTAACTTCTTATTACAGTACGGGGTGTTATTATTATCATGATTACAGTATCACACTGTATTACTATTACCATATATGAGCCATTATAGTAGTGTTATTATTATTTTTACTGTACATGCGCTGTTCATCAGGGATCCGAGTTACATACAAATCCAACCTAAAGACGTTCTCAGGAATATATCTCGGCCATAACCTGGGGACTGCCTGTATTTGGTGCCTGAGTTTTGGACAGCAAGTGGCACATGTTCAGAAAGCAAAAGATGTGAATTTGAAAAATTGATCCCAACTGATTCAGATCCTAACTGAAGACAGCGAAAACTTGGGTAGAGTTTTGATAGCAAGGGATACCTGTATTATTGATGATACTGCATGGGCCCCTGGATCCAGCCATACCTGAAGGTAGCTACCCATAACCTTTCCAATTCCATGTGTCAACAAACCCCCTTTTCTGGCTAAAGTCAATTTAACCAGAGCTCGGGCAGCTAAAAGCACAAGTGCCCACGCATGCACAAACACACACGCACGTGCACACACACCTTCCCAACTGCCACCTTCATTCTCCCAAGGCAGAGTCTGTTTCTGCAGGAAAACCCACCTCGTTCCAAGGGTCTCCTGCTAACCCGCTGTCTTTCCTCTTCTTCTTCTTCCTTTTCTGAGCCAGCTCCTCAATGACCGGCTGCTCTACCTTCTTCTTGGACTTCATTTTCTTCTTTGCTGGGGCCCTGGGGCCTTCTCCTACGGAGATGTATTCTGGAGCCTCAACTTCAACTGGCTTCTTTCTACTTCCTTTCCTAGGGCTGCTCTCCACGGACCTGGAGAGCTTACAGTGGCCTAGGAGGGTGTCTCCCTCCGGGTGGATCTTTTTCTTCTTCTTCCCTTTCCCGCTATGTTCCCTGGGGCTCCCCTGCTTCCGTTTCTGCCCTGAGGCTGCCTGCTCCTCGCCCTCCTGCCCCCCTGAGCAAGTGTACCCAGCATCCCCGGCCTCGCAGAACCAAGGGTCCCGGACCGGAAAGCCTGGGGGGTCCTGGGCCTTTTTGTCCTTCTTGTGTTTTTTGAGCTTCTTGCCGACTCTGGTCACCTCCTCACTCTGTCTGGGCTCCGTGAAGGCCTTCGCCCCCGAGCCATGGGGCGTGGCTGGAGGCAACAAGGACTTCCTCTTCTTTTTCTTCTCCCCACTCAGGAACTCCGAGTGGCCAGGGCTCTGCTTCCTGGGGCTGGGTGACATCTCTGTCCGTCTGGCGCGCGACGTGGTCTCAGGCTGCAGCTGCTCCCCGCATGGCGTGCGGTGGCCCTTCTTCTTCTTCACTGCAGGCATCGCGGCTGGCCGCCCACGGAGCACATTCTTAGAGGCGGATGTGGCTCTTACAGGAGGAACATCGGCAAAGTAATTGTCATTGTTTAAAATTGAGTATTGAGTCTCTGGTTCTTTGACCACCTTCTTCTTCTTCTTCTTTTTCTCCGGGAGCCCAAGGCCCACGTCTACTTTTTGGGTCTTTGTGATCATTCCTGAAAAAAAACCAATGGGACAAGTTATCCCCACACCAAGCCACGTTGTATCGAAGTCTACTAAGCATTGCCAAGAGCCACGCTTCTTTGAGTGGATGGTCTAAAATGTAAGAGGACAGGGAAAATGGACAGATTCCTTTCAAGCAAAAAGAAATGACAAAAGTAGCATGAAGTTTAAATTCAGCAGCCCCAGGTTCAAACCCAAATTGCTCTCTCACCTGAAGTCAGTCTGCTAACCTCCCTGAGCCTCAATTTCTCTACGTGGAAAACAAGGGAACATAACACCTCCTTCCTCAAAGGGGTGCTGAAAGGAATAAATAAAATAATCCACGAAAAGTGCTTAGCACATTGTTAATTCCATTTTCTAATCCCTGCCCTCAAAACTCCAAGCCTAGTGATTCACGCAGCACATATTTACCGACTACCTGCCACGAGCCAGCCACTGAGGACACAACAGCTAACAAGCCAGACAGACCAGTCACTGCCCTCAAGGCCTTACATTTTACTGCAGCAGTCCCCAACCTTTTTGGCACCAGGGACCAATTTCATGGAAGATAATTTTTTCACAGATGGAGGGGTGGGGGAGGCAAGGGGGTGGGGGGGAGGCAGGGTGGGGAGGCAGAGCTCAGGTGGTGACACGTGGCCCTGTTTTCCTAATAGACCACGACTGGTACCAGGCTGCGGTCCCAGAGTTGGAGACCAACTGGATGAAGGAAAGAGAAATTCTAAGAAGAGGTCAGCCCTTCTTACTGGTTCCCACCAGAGGCAAAAACAGTGGCACAATTAACCCCTTATCCTGGGTCATCTAAATAGCTCTCCTGCTTTGTGTCTGGAAATGAATCTCCCCACCTGCACCCTAGGCATCTTCCTCTTCTAATTACCTGCCCATGTGGCTAGTAATAAGAGCAGCAGTAAGGTACAGTGATAGGAGGAGCCCTGCTAAGCCTCAAAAGACCTGGGTTCAATTGGTGACTCTGACACACTCTTGCCGCATGGCCTTGGCATCTGCAGACCTGTTTCCCCATCCACAAGACGGAGCCTGAACCAGAAGCTGCCCAGGTTGGGGACCACACCCAGCCTGCAAGCCTGTTTGACTGTTTTTAAAATTTCAAACTGATTGCCAGCATTTAATGATGGGTGACAACACACAGCAACCTAAAATACCCAGCTTTTCTTGGACAAATGCTACAGAGGCACCTGTGAGAAGGGGCTGGGGTCCTCCATATACTTCAGCTTCCAGCTGGGCCACTTCTACTCCAGTCACAGCACAGTTTCTGCTGCTTCCTGGGCTAGATGACATGGAAACATCCAGGGAAACTAGAAACAAAATATCCCCTCACAGGAGGTTAGGGTTGTGGGAGCGAAAGGTCAGGAGCTTCTCCCCTCTACACCCTCCTCAGCCTCAGAGCCCAGAGGGTCCACATCAGACCTGGCTCACTCTTAGCAGCTTCAAAGAGCCAGGCCAGGCCTGAGCTATAGCTCAAGATCATTTATAACCCACACCAGGAGCACATGGAGAGTCAAGGGAATACTATACTTATTCATTCCTGTCTATCCTGCTTCCTGGTGTATTCCCAGAGCCCAGCTCAGTGCCTGGCACATAGCAGGTGCTCAGTAAATACTCACTGATGACTAACTGAATGCTAGAGATACAGAGACAAGACAAGTCCATCAAGAAGCAGGTAGGCCAGGCACGGTGGCTCACACCTGCAGTCTCAGCTACTCAGGAAGCTGAGGCAGGAGGATCACTTGAGCCCAGGAGTTAGAGACCAGCCTGGGCAACATGGCAAGACCCTCGTTTCTAAGAAAATGAAAAAATTAGCCAGGCTGTCGGGCTGTGGGACAAGAACCTGTGGGAGCAGATCTGTGAGGGTAGGCAGCCCAGACTGGCCGAGTGGTGACACTCACCACAGTCCTAGCTACTCAGGAGGCTGACACAGAAGGATTGCTTGAGCCCAGGAGTTTGAGGCTACAGTGAGATATGATCGTGCCACTGCACTCCCGACTGGGTGACAGAGCGAGACCCCATCTCTTAAAAAGAAGAAAAAAAAAAAAGAAGCAGGTAGGTGCAGGAGGGAGTGAGGTATAACAATGATGATACAGGCAATAAAAGCAAGGAGAGCAGTAAGGTCAGGATGATGGAGCTCATGTAACCTGCCCTAGCTGTTGTCAGGAAAGTTTCTAAAGAACAGAGGTTTCCAGCTTGGGCAGCTGCAGGGTGGTGCTGTTAATCCCTGAGACAAAGGTACTGAAGGTGGGTGGTTAAAGGGTTGGAGGAGACAGGCTGGTCTGGACAGATGCCTTGGGATATCC
The DNA here is from genome assembly GCA_023783475.1 of Daubentonia madagascariensis. Lineage (NCBI taxonomy): Eukaryota > Metazoa > Chordata > Mammalia > Primates > Daubentoniidae > Daubentonia > Daubentonia madagascariensis. The sequence continues at coordinate 745,464 of JAKFHU010002505.1, read as the reverse complement.
AGGTGGAAATGTTCACTGGACAGGTGGATATACGGGTCTGAGTCTCAAGGGTAACTGTGCTGACATGGGCGACATGAACTTAGGAATAGATGGGTGGTAATTAAGCCTTAAACAGAACGAGCCTGACACAAGACCACAAGAAACACAATTGTCCCGCTGGTTTTGCCATTCCGAGGTTTCAGTTACCCATGGTCAACCGAGATCCAAAAATAGGTAAGTACAATACAGTAAGATATTCTGAGAGAGAGAGACAGCGCGCGCGAGCACGCACGCACATTCACATAACTTTTGTTACAGTATAATTGTTTTTTATTAGTTATTGTTAATCTTTTACTGTATCTAATTTATAAATTTAACTTTATCATAGATAGTATACATAGGAAAAAAACATAGTATATATAGGGTCCGGTACTATCTATGATTCCAGGCATCCGCTGGTGGTCTAGGAACTTATCCTCCGCCAATAAGGGGGGGACTACTGTACTGACATTTAAATAAGCGGGCAGAGGAAGAAGAGCTTGCAAAGGAGGGAGAAAGTGCACACCTGGAGAGGGAGGAATCAAGGAGGCCAAGAGGGCTTCAAAATAGGGGAGTGGCCAAAAGATCCGGATAAGAACAAAGAAGCCACAAAGAGGAGGTGGTAGGTCAACTTAAATTAATCCCCTGCTCTCCGCATCTCTGCCACTCAGAACCCTGTAGCATCCTCCTGTTCAGCCCTGCGACACCAAATGTATTTCCTCTTTCAAGAAGGGATGAGGAAATGAATCTTACAGTACATCTCCTGCAAACGCTTTCTCCAAACGCGCCCTTAAATAACCACAGTAGCCTTGCGAGGGTCGCCGGGCATATCCCACCTCATAGGCTTCGCAAACTTTATTTCACTTGCCCTAAGTCCCAAAGTCAGTAAGTGACAAACCAGGGATCCGAACCCAGCCCGCATGACTCCAAAGCCTGTGCAGCAACACCCCCGCAGAATTCACTAGCAGGACGCAAGGGAGCCAGGAAGTGAGATCGCTCAGTCCAGCGCTCTGCCGCGCCAAAGCTTCCGCATAAACACACAGAGAGGGACCGGCCCGCTCCAAGGCGGGAGAACTTCCTGGAGGCGGCGGCCTCAGCCCGGGGCGGATGTATACCGACGATGGAAGGGGCGGGTTTGGGGGTGCAGGTGTCCGCTTTCCCCCCTCTTCGCCGCCGTCCAAATCCCCAAGCCCAGTCTCCAGACCCCGCGCCGCCCCGTCTGCATCGCGCCCCCAGCACTCACCGGCAGGCCAAACCTCCCCGCCTCCACGTGAGAGCCCGCTCCGCCGTGACCCGGAAGTCAACTTCCAATCGCTGGCCCGTCCCCTCGGGTTCCGGCTTCTTCCGGGTCGCGGCCGTACGGCGAACGCAGTTGCCGTGGAAACCGCGGCCATGGCGGCGCCGCGGCAGATCTCCAGCCGCACCGGCCAGCGCGAGGAGCCAAGCTGCTCCGCAAACTCGTCGATCACCCGGACGACAGTGCTCACCGCGTCCTCCGGGTCCCCAGAGCTGACTGTCTCGCCGGGGCAGGTCGCCGAGCCGCCGGCCAAGAGCCTGTGGGAGCAGATCTGCGAGGGTAGGCTGCCCGGACTGGCCGAGAGGGGCGGGACCCGGGCGGCCGGGCGGGGGCCGCGTTTTCTGAGCGCCCACTGTGCGCCAGGCGGCTGACGCGCGAGGCCGCCGGACAGTGGCGCCGCGGGCCCGCATATTACGCACGGGGAAACTGAGGCTCAGCGCGGCCTCCGACCTCGATCCATAGCCAGGTCAAAGGCAAGAGGACAGCAGGGGAAAGCAGAATAAAGAGAGCCATGTGGTGTGGACCAGAGGTTCTTAAACCTCATTGAGTGAACAGGAAAGAATCACTGGGGCGGACAGAGATGGCACCTTGTCTAAAACGTAGGTTCCCAGGCCCGGCCCACAGAGGTTCCAATGGAATCCAGAGAATCTGCACGTTCAAAGGGCCCCCCAGGTGATTCTAATGTAGGTAGTCAGTGGCCCACACGTTGAGTAACCATGGGGTGGACAAATAGGTTTTAATCCCTTCTTGCTTCATACTTTTCTTAACACCCCCAAACGGAGTTTAGCTCACCTTCCTTTGTGGCCCTACACATACCTTGGCCAGGAGGCCGTACAGTCCTCTTCACCTACGATTAATTTATTACTCTGTCTGTAAAGTGGGAGTAATAATGGTATGTTTCATGGTGTTAGGGGGATGGAACTAGATAGTCACAGAAAGTGCTTAGCAAACTGCCTGATTTACAGCAAGAGCTGAGTAAGTGTTAGTTCTTAATGAATAATGTTGGGTGGTGGGATTTTTTTTTTTTCCTCCACTGGACTGTAAACTCCTCAAGGTCAATGACTCAGGCTTTTCATTCTTGTGGCCACCATCGCTACCTCAGCTACTTGAAGCAGCGCTGTCCGATAGAACTTACAATAATCTGTGCCATCAAATATGGTAGCCACTAACCACGTGTGGTTATTGAGCATTTAAAATGTGGTTAGTGCATTGAGAAACTGAATTTCTTATTTCACTTAATTCTAATAAATTTAAGTAGCCACGTGTGGCTACTGGCTACTGTATTGGACAGTGCAGGTCAGTAAATGTTTACTGAGTGGAAAAAAGAATGAACGCACCAGTATAAGAGAGAGAGTGATGAGTTGAAAGAAGTGGAGAATATACAGGAGAAAGAGAATAGTGGACTCGGAGTTGGTAGATACCCTTAAAGGTCATCTATTCCAACACCCATCCAGTGCTTAAATTCCTTCTCCAGTATTACATTGCACTAGAAAAATCTGTTTTATTTTGAATATTCTCTTTGTAACTTTTAACCTTAGTTCCTTACCATTTGGTGCTATAACCCAAGGAGCTAATCACTCTACTACAAAGAATCTGCTCAAATATTTGAAGGTAGTTATTGTGGCTGTCTTTTTCCCAGAGCTTTCACTTCTCCAAGCCAAACAGCTCTTCATAATGCAGTTTACTAGTGGGGTGGTGTTGGGGAAGTTGTTCAGCCTTACCCATAAGGGGATAATTGTACCTACCTCACAGGGCTGTTGTGAGGACCAAATAAGATAATGTATGCAAAGGTACTTAGCACAGTGCCTGGCATTTAGAAAGTAGTCAATAAATGTTCATTGTTGTTGACAAACATGCTTCGTGTTGTGTTTTACCGTTGGAGTTCATTTTGGTCAAACAGGCCTGTAGGGAGAAAGCAAAGGCAAAGGGTTTTGGTGCTTTCTGAAAAGCAAGTGAATTGACACCACTTATAAAATGATAGAGTTACAAAATGAAGTTAATGAGGTCAACGTTGACGAATTATACACATGGGCACTGTGATAGTTGTTACAACCTAGATCAATAAACTCAATTCTTAAACATCTAAAAAGTGCAGTTTCTATAATATAGCAAACAAATAGTGAGTAAATTCGCTTTCTCACAATGAACTGAAAAAATAGGCTCTGTGGTAATCCTATGTTTGAGATTAAGTATTACATTCTATTAGGCTAACTCCATTTACAAAACAAATTATCATAGGAAACAGACCTGCCAGAAACTCAATTTCATGAAGACAAAATACAAAATCGGTAAATATCTAACTTAAACAAGACCTTTAACCTACCTGGCTGATGCTCTTTTGTACATGTGTGCGTGCCTGCCTATGTGATAACTTGTTTGTAAATGTTCTTTGGTTTTCTCCCTCATCTTTTCCAGTGACAACTAACAGCTTTGTATTCTCAAAAGCACTTGTGTTCGTATCAATAAACTCCTTTCCTGCCAAGGTTTCTAAGTGAATTTTACAGTAGCTTGTGGCTTATGGTTAACTATGGTTTTAACCAAGACTGAGGCAAGGTATTTGAGGCTTACAGGTTTCTATTTTGATACTGCTGTGATTACTGTTATCAACATCCTTATTATTGTCTTTGGTTCATCACTTAAATCAGTCAAACACTCTCTGGCTTCAGCCCTCAATGCTGTTGTAAAGTCTGGTCCCTCATCCCACCTGCCAGATACCGACATGGATCAGTTCTGAATCAGTGCTCAGTGCTTGTTCTTCCAGCACAGCACCTGAGCAAGCTGGAGAAAAATGACCCCAGCTGGTTCTCAGCACTGCGCAGCAATCAGCATCCATCAGTGACTTCTCCCATTGCCTACATCTACCAGTCCAAGAGTTTAACTCCCTCCTCCTCCTCAAATGTTCTATGACACCACTTAGCACAGGAAGCATTCACTAGAAGAGTTAAGCATTCAGGAGTGGGGAGGGAATCCTCCAATGTCCTCATGCCAACAAATATATTTTCATCTGTACACATGGAAGAAGTATTCACCCTGCTACTCACTGCTCAGCTCTCCCTCTGTGCTGGCGTACCATCCTCTTGCAATCCTAGGATCCTGCTGTATCACTCACCTCCTCTCCTACATGTTTAACTTCTCTACTAGCTTTTCCTTCCAGACACCCTCTGGTCTGTCATCTCAGGAACAATCCCTGCCTTGACCCCATATCCTCTTCTAGCTGCTGTCACTCTCTCCTCCCCTCCCAGCCAGGCTTCTGGAAGGCGCACGATACCCTTGTTTATACCACTTTCATTACTGTTCCTTTACCAACCCGGTGCAGACTAGCTTCTGCCTTGTCTCTCTGAAGACATTATTCTTATACATTCAGACAACATGTGTCTACCAGTGCTGAGAACTGTTTTAAATGCTGGGCAAGGCGTGCCTCCAGGCACTATTCTAAACACAAACAACTTACTCTCCCACCTCAATGAATGCCACCGTTGTTCACTGAGCTGCCCAGTCCTGAAACTGAGGATTCATCTTCCCTTTCACTTTCTATGATCCCCACGCTTATTTGCCAATACTTATAGAATCTATCTGCTTAGCATCACCACCCTGCCCCGACTCTCCACCCCTGCCAGTCCTTACGTCTACTGCCTTAGGTCAGGCCCTTGCCACTCACTTCCTGCTTGGGTTGTTGCTGTAGCTTCTTAATCAGGGCAGGCCTCTTTCCACACCATATTCTATACTCTATAACAGGAATCCCTCTAAAATTTAAATCTGAACATATTATGCTATGACCTACAATGATTTTCATAACTTTCATGATAAACTCCTTAGCTTAACCCTTCAGCCCCTTAGTGATCTGATCCCTGTTTATTTTTCTTGGCTCATCACATACCATTGGCCCAAATCATCCTAATGGCAAACATTCATTGAACGGCTCTTTATGTGCCAGGCACTGTGCTAAGTACATTACTTTGTAATTTAAGTGTCACAGCAACTCGGTGAGGATTTTGCCTGTTGTACAGATGAGGAAATTGAGGCTTAGGTTACAAAACTTGCCCAAAGTAAGTGGCAGAACCAGGTTCAAACTCAGGTCTGTTTGACACTCAAGTCTAAGCCCTTAAGTGAGACACCAGCATGCTTTGAAGTGTGGACTGGGAGTACCTACATCAAAATCTCCTGGATACTTGTTAAAGTGCAGATTCCTTGGCTCTATCCTCCCTGACCTGATGACTGAGACTCCTTGGGGGCGACTCCTTGAGCTCTGAATTTTCAACACACACTCCAGCAAGGTACCAGACACAGTCCTATACTGTATACTTTGAGTCACACAAAACTATTTCTCCAATGCACCATACTGTTCCTCTCCTCCATGCCTTTGCACAAGCTTTGCCTCTTACCGGAACATGTCTGCATTCTTCTCATCTCTGTCTCTCAAGATTCAAGTGACCCTTCTTCTGGAAAGCCTTCCATAGCTCCTCAGGCCAACTTCAAAGCACCTTCTCTTCACTGCTCCTAGAGCTCTGGGTGCAGCACTTTCACATCTCATAACCCTTGGCTTACTAGTCACCCCCTCACCAGAACATAAGCTCCTCTTCCCTGTTCATCTTTCTTTCCAGCAACCTTGGACAACCCCTTGCCATAGCATATGCCCACCAAATGTTCAACCGATTCCCTTCCAGCTTCTTTACCTTCCTGGTCTGTCCCCTCCCAATAGGCTACTGTGGGTAAATGTTGTATTTTCATTGATGTTTCCATTAGGAAAACATTCAGCTGCAAATAACAGAAAGCCCAACTCGTAATGAATGGCCTAAGCAATAAAGACATTAAATTCTCACATCCCAGGAGTGTGGAAGGGAGAGCTTCCAATCTTGGTACAAGGGTTCTGTGCTGCCAACAAGATTCCAGGCTCCTGCTGGCTCTTTCTGCTCTGGTTCTCTTGCAGAATGTTGCCTTTGTTGTATTAAATGAACAACCACTTTCACTTGTTCTTAGATTAATGTTCATTTAACATGCATGTAACATTAATTCCCCTAATCATTTAATCTTATTTATAAGCTTCACTAAGTGAAAGATTGTAAACATTTATAAATTTGACATACCTGATTTTCTTAAGCACTTCTAATGTAGAACAGAGCAGACAAATTTTTCTAAGCACCGAAGCAACTCTTAGGAATCTAATTAAGCAAACTATGGTAAATCAAGTTGTTTTAGAAGTTCAATACTCTTTACAAACTTAATCAAATGTTCTTATGCCTTTCAATGTAACAGTACCAGTCTGTAATCAATTATTATATTTCAAATTGAAATCACAAGGTAAAACTGACAAATTCTCAAATATGTCAGATTCTCTTAAATATTATTGAGGCTTTAAGTAACAAACACATCAGATTCCCTGGAGCTAATGTATTTTCTCATACATCTACATAATCATTTCAACTGTATATCTTTTTTCTTTTTTTTTTTTTTGAGACAGGGTCTCCCTGTGTCATCAGGACTGGAGTGCAAGGCATCACCATAGCTCACTGCAACCTCCAACTCCTGGGCTGAAGTGATCCTCCTGCCTCCCCAGTAGCTGGGACTATAGGCGTGTGCCACCATGCCTGGCTAATATTTTTATTTTTCATAGTGACAGGGTGTTGATATGTTGCCCAGCCCAGTCTCAAACTCCTGGCCTCAAGTGATCTTCCTGCCTCAGCCTCTCAAAGTGCTGGGATTACAGGCATGAGCCACCACACCCAGCCAACTGTGTATCTTTAGTGGTCATATGATGAAGAAGTTTGTATCTTTTCCATCAAATTCAAGTGAACTCCTAAGCAGTTTCATTGGAAAAAATATAATAGCAAGTAACAATTAAAGAAATGCAAATAAAAATTAAATATCATTTTAAATATGTATAAGATTGATTATACTGTAGAGAAACAGGCAGCCTCCTTATTAGGAGTATATATTGTTATAAACTTTTTGGAGAACAGTGTGGCAATTTGGCCCAAGTTTTAAATTATTCTCTCCTTTGACAGAAAAATTTCACACCTAAGAATTAATCCTATAAAATACCTACATTTGGATCAATGATATATTATTTTGCATATATCTATTATATATTTTATGGGTATACATATATATTAAAAAAGATGCTCATTGCAACATTGTAGTAATGAAACATTGGAAACAACCCAAATGCCCACTAGAGTACACTGGTTAAATCAATATGGCACATCATATATGTAGCACCATTGAAAGAGGTCCAAGATTCAACACCTAGAACGGTTTCTGGCATGTAATGGGCTCTCAGCTAATATGAATGAATCAAGAGTCCAAAGTAACTTGCATACTGTTTGTTATGTTCAGCCTTTCATTCATTCATTCACTCGGCAAGTATTCTTTGGGGAGATAATGGTGAACACAAACAGATCCAGGCACTTCCCTCACAAAACATACAGTCTATTAGAAAATATAGTCATTAATTTTTACAAATTTCAAATAAGGGAAAACTAATATGAGTTATGAGGAAAAAGGGTACAGTGCTATAAGATTCTATGCTTGGACAATTTGACCTAGTCTGGGAGATTTAAAGCAAACAAATGTACTTATATATTATATACATATGTTAGTAAATACATTGAAGATATTGTGTGACTTTCACTCTCTGCCTAAGACATTCTTGTATTATTTGAAATTTTCTTTCAGTAAGTATGTCTTGCTTTTGTAACCATACAAAGGTATAAAATGTATATATTTTAAATCCCTATAAACAGTTTTCAAACTGTGTCAATTATTCTCGAGACAGTGGGGAAAGAAGGATGAATATGCATGCTTGCCTGAGAGGGAAAAATAAAAGTGGTAGAGCTACATCTGGTATGGTAGGCAGAATTCTATGATGACCCCCAAGGCTCTTGCCACCTAGTGCACACACTTCTCTGTTATTCAGTCAAACACAAATCTAGGTGTTGCTATGAAAAGATTTTCTTTATGTATTTAAAGTTTTTAATCAGTTGACTTTTAAATTAGGGAGATGCCCGTAGGTGGGCCTGACCTAATCAGGTGAGCCCTTAAAAGAAGTCAGGAGTCAGAGAGATTCAAGCGCAAGAGACTCTCCTGCTAGCCTTGAGGTAGCAGCAACCAGGTTGTGCATTGCCCATGGCAAGGACCTGAGGGTGGCATCTAGGAGCTGAGAGAGGTTCCTAGCTGACAACCAACAAGATAACAGGGACTTCAGACCTACAACCACAAGAAACTGAATTCTCCCAACAACCAGTGAGCTTGGAAAAGGACTCCAACCCTCAGATTAGATCACAGCCATGGCTGGTGCCTTAAATTCAGCCTGGTGAGACCCTGATCCATTCCGGGACTCTGGATTCAAGGCAATTGTGAGATAATAAATTCATGTTGCTTTGTGTCACTAAATTTGTGGTAGTTTTTATACAACAATAGAAAACTAATACATCTGGTATTGGGAATCAGAGTTGTTTATAAGCCTGATGTGCTTGTCCCCAGCCTGATACTTAGGAGTTAAAAAGTTGAGAGGTTGAGAAATTCTATACTACCTGATTAAGTAAGTCGGTAATGGAATAAAATTTGTGTCTATTACAACTATATGCCATCAATACCGTCCTGCCCAGAAATTTATTTTTCCTCATCACTGCAAGTGACTATACAATTGCCTTTAAAACATTGCTCTTCCCAGAAATATTTTTACCAGTCTTTGTTTTAGGAATGTAATACTGCCCATGAGCATTTTCTGTCCTTCTCTCAGCAATAGTTGTTGCTTCCCTGTAGAACCTATGTAGACTGTTGTTTGCATTAGTCCGTCCTCTGTGTATGCTATTGGAATCTTCCCTTAACCACCCTCCATGTTCTCTTCCTCCCTTTGTCCTTATAGTTGTCATAATATTGGGGCATAATGGGAAGTTGTATCCTCTGGGGAAAAGAGTCTCAGATTCTTAGATAAAGCCTTGACTCTTTCATGTGAGAGAGTGACCATCTCTTACCTGTTTTAAATAAGGTAGTTCACATTAATTGTTAACCTGTAATGGCCAGTTTTTGTTTTTCCTTTCTGCATATGTCCAACCAAAGTAAAATTTAAGGATGTTTTATTCAGAGAAATGGAAATTACATCATAAACTGCAATGAAGTATGGAATTGAGGATGTTTTCCCCTTCTCTTTAGAGTATGAAGCTGAGCAGCCTCCCTTTCCGGAAAGATATAAAGCCAAACAAGAAGCTGTGATTACTGTGAGTATTGCCCAGCCCTCAACCTAAATAAGAGGCTCTTAAATGAGAACAGCACCGACAGCCAGTGATTGGCAGACAGTGTCATGAGTTAGGGAGGTGGGAAAGAGAAGGCACTGGAGCTAGAACCAGAAACTTGGGGCCACTCCTAACTCTACTACTAATGATGTGACTTAGAGGACATTGCATGACCTCTTTAAGCCTTGTTTCTGCATCTATTAAATGGGACAGATAATCCTTGACTAACTCGCAGGGCCTCTGTGGGGCTCAAATAAGATCCTGGTTGAGAAAAGTCTTTACGATGGATCTAACACCATGTCCATGTTGGGGGCAGTTGCAGATAGTGCAGGTTTCTCCACATGCCAGGGTGGGCAAGATGAAGACTGTGCTAAGGAGAGAGGACCAAGGACAAGGCAGCCAGGAAGGGAGTCCCTCAGGAAGTCTACTTTGGAATTAAATAGGGACTTGAAGGAGTTTAAAATTTTTTTAAAAAGCAAGGTTCTGAGAGGTGAAGGAACTTGAGCAAGGTCATAAGGATGGAACCAAAACCTACGTCTCTAGACTTCTGGTAACTTCCATTACTGCAGCTGCCTCTGACATAGGATTTTTGTGTCTAAAACATCTTTCTTGTTCTGTGATTGTTCCTTTTTCAAAGCATCCTGTCCTTGCTTTATGTATATAATTCTATCTCAAATTTCTCTGCAAATGCTAATTACAGTCTTTTCCCTGAATTATTAGTGCTTTTTCCAGAGTCAGTTGTTCTGTTTATAGATCTTGATCATTGTTTTTTGTGCTATTGATTTTCTTGATCTGTGTAGAGAGCTTTGATTGTTTATTCAAAATTTAAAATGGAGGCCTGAGTGAATTTTTCTGTATAGCTGGCATATTAGGATTCTTGAGAGAGACAGAACAAATAGAATATATACACAGAAAGAGAAAGATGAGATGGGATTTATCAGGGGAATTGGCTCATGCGATTATGAAGGCCAAGAAGTCCCGTGGTAGGCTATCCGCAAGCTGGAGAACCAGGCAAGCTGGTGGTATGGCTCAGTCCAAATCCGAAAGCCTCAGAACCATTGGAAATGATGGTGTAACTATTAGTCTGAGATTGTGACCAAAGGCCTGAGATCCTCAGGAGGCACTGGTGTGAGTCCTGGAGTCCAAAAGCCAGGGAACCTGGAGTTCTGAGGTCCAAGGGCAGGAGAAGGAGGGCATCCCGGCTCTAGATGAGAGCAAGAATTCACCTTTCCTCTGCCTTTTTATTCCTCCCAGGCCCTCAGCTGATTGGATGGTGCCCGCCCACACTGAGGGCAGATCTTCCCCACTCAGTTCAGCAACGCACATGCCAGTGTCCTCCAGAATGCTCTCACAGACACACCCAACAATAGTGCTTTACCATCTATCTGGGTATCCCTTAGTCTGGTCAAGTTGACACCTAAAATTAACCATCACAGCTGGTGCAGTTTTCTTCTACTGTTATACATGTGGGTTTGTCTTCTGGATGGGTCTCTTCTATGAACGGAAAAGTACTGACTGGGAACTCATGAAGAGTGACTGTCCACTGGGAGACTTTCCTTCGGGGTGAGCAGGCAGTCAGTCAGTATTCTGGGATTGGGCAGGGGGGTCTCTCCAAATCAATTTTTTTAGTTTTGGCTGCCAACATGGTATCCTATGTAGTTCTAAGTAGTTTTTCTCCTTCCCAGGGCTGTTCGTTTCATTTGTTCACAGAAGATCCATTGGAAGGGAGGGGGAGATGGTTATATAATAAAATGCTGGTGTGAACACAGCTTCATGTATATTGAGGGGCCAAAGCACAGGTGGGGAAGGTGGGCAGCAGGCCAGTGTAGCCCAGCCGGATTTCCACTTAACACCCTGCATGTCGTTCCTAGCTCATTCCCGCCCTGTGATGCCTGTCCACTCTGAGTGTTGAGCCCTTTTGGGATTCTGGTAGGAAGATGGACGTCTGTCCTTTGGGGCAGTTTCCTCCTGTGGCTCACTTCCCCTCTCACTTACTGAAACAGGCTTCATCCCTGTTTCTTTTGGATATGTTTGCAAATCTTTCATCAACACATGGTCCTCTGATTCTTTTCTCTATTAGGGGTTTATTCCTGGACTGTCATTTATAGGTGTCTCGGGGGGAAGGCAGACAAAGATTTATATTCAGTGTGCCCCCTTGAACCTAAAGTCTGATACAGAATTTTATTCCTTTGTAAGTTTATAAGAGAAAATACAATTATTTATACTGTTTATATGAATTGGCTTCCCTCCCCCACCCCCCACCAGGTTTCACCATTGGAGGAAATGCTTTCCCATGGCTTCAATATAGAGCACTATTTTCCAGTTCCGCATTTCCCCGTGACCTCACATAAACCCTGTCCTGAAGATAAATCGGAAACAGTCAACCCAAAAACATGTAAGTAAGGAAGTGAGATTTCATCTTTTATAGTTTTGGGCTTGTAACATTGTGAAACCACAGGGTGGGGATGGGAGTGGACAGATACACCTCAGGGAGACCACATAAATAAGAAACAATGTGTTCTTGTTTTAATTTTTGTTTTTAAGAGACGTATCCTTTATTCCACTGATTTATCTTTAAGGTTAAAATGTATAATAATAAAGATAGTAAGTGACAACAAGCATATTTTGATCCTACATTAAATACAAAGAGGGGAGAGAGAAGGGTAAACAAATGTAAGAAGTAGAAGAAAACATCGTGCTGCTTGCTGTGTGTGTGGAAGCCAGGGATGTAGGCTGCAGATCTGAGTCCCAGTTCTTTGGGCCCTCCCTAGTGCCAGGCCCTCTCCTACTGGTTTGTTCTGTGCCCGCTGATGGCATGCTTCGGGCCTGGGCCAACCACTGCCTCCATCACCGTGGCCCCAAGGCCTTATCCATTACACTTCCCTTGCTTTTGTCCCCCTGGCCACAATGGCCTGCCCTGGGAACCTGGTCTTATGCAGGACCCTGCCTACATCCTCGCCAGACTACAGAAGCTCAGAGGGACATTTTAAGTTGCTTTAGTAATACATTCCAACTCAGCAATCTGGAGCAAAACGTTAACATTTAAGGTCGTTTTCTTCCAGCAGTGGAAAGGAAAGAGAAGAAAAAAAAAAAACATTTAAGGTCGTGTTATTGAGTGGACGGTACCTTTTTCTGGCTCAGAAGTAAACATTTCTGCCAGATCAAGTTGGGCCATTTGGGATTTGCAGTGGGAAGTTTTGTTTGTTTGTTCTAGGTTCCCCCAAAGAATATTTGGAAACTTTCATCTTTCCAGTTCTGCTTCCCGGAATGGCCAGCCTGCTTCACCAGGCAAAGAAAGAAAAATGTTTTGAGGTCAGTTGTTTGGCAGGGTTTCTTTATTTTTAAATTCTCAATAATTCATTTTTATCAGAGGATAGCTTATTATCTCAGTACCATCAAGTTGTTCTCAAAACAAAACCTTTGGGAGAGAAAGCCTGTGTTTTGGGTCACTTACTCAACTCCAGCCCTGCCACCTAGCTGTGCTCATACGTGCGCTGCCATCTGTCTGGCCACTGGGGCTCCGGAGAGGTTTTCCGCCTTGCTTGGCCTCCCTGCTTGCTTCTCCTGTGCATTTGGCATCTACCAGGTTTCTTGGGTCCTCCACTCCTGTTTATTACACGTGCTGATGAAAGCTCTCCTCATCGCTTATCTGGCTCTGGATGGATCTTCCCCCTTTGGCCTCTCCTTCCCCACCTTCATGCCAACTGTCATACATGTTAACTTGCTTCCAGAGAGGTCTGGCACACAGTTAGTGCTCAGTAAATAGCAGTCATTATCACACTACAGCTAGTTATCTGTACAAACTGAGTTCCAATCCTGGTGCACCCCCATGTAGATACCCATGGAGGCTCCCTCTTCTCTACAGTTCACAAGATACTCTGGGTATATGTGTTCCCTGCACAGTCTCAAATTCTAGAATTTGGATGACCCATACAAAGAGAATAAAGTAACAACATTCAATATTGACCAAGCACTTGCTCTGCGCCAGGCACTTTGCTAAGTTCCTTGTCATCCATTATTTCAGTTAATCCTCACAACAGCCCTACAAGGTTCCTTCTATTATTATTATCTGCATTCTGCAGATGAGAAAACAGAGGGACAGAGGTTTGAAATGTAATCAGGGTTGCATGGCAGAGCTAGGGCTCAAATCTAGATTAAATGATTCAAAATTACGCTAAAAAAGTTGGCAGTAATTACAGTGCAAACCCAATCAGTATGATACATCCGAGGTCTATCAAAGCATTCAGAGTTAATGATATCACCCGAGTAGTTGCTCTTCAGGATGGGGTCCCTATCTGAGAGGAACTGCATACTGCCCTAGTGGTACTTTTAGATACTGAGGAGACAATGTTTTCACATGTTCTAGCAAATACTGATTTTTTTTTAGCAGTGCCTTGACATTACACTGTCCCTCCTGCTTCTTAATCACCCCATATTTTACCTCCCCCTGGTTGCTTGCCATTTGATCCAGTCAGCATAACATTCCTCTGACAGGCCTCACCATGACAGTTGTGTCCTTACTTGAGGCAGAAATGTGTTATGAGACATTGATCAGAATTTGGGCAGCACAGTTATGAAGGAAGAATTTGGGGTATACCCCTGGGCCACAGCACACCATTTGACAGTGATTGATCCACATGACGAAGCCAGCAGCCCTCAGCCTGGCTTTCAGGGCCCTGCCCCATCTTTTCCTTCCGGTCTCATGTCCCTCTGCTCTCCTTCTTCACTGGTACCCTGCAGCCAAACAGAACTACTCTGAGTCCCCTGCACCAGCCCTTTTTTTCATGACCTCTGTGCATCTGTTCCTTCTTTTTTTAGAAAAAAATCCTTGAGCTCCTCTTCTCTGCATGTTTAAGTTCTGCTTGTTTTTCTAAACTCAGCTCATGACTTCTCTCTAAGGCTTCCAGTCTCTGCTGGGCCCAGACTAGAAGTAGTTGATCCCAGCTCTCAGATTTCAGAGTATTTCATCTGTTCCTCATTGTATGGCAAATTAAGATATCCTTAATTAAGACATTCTTAATCCACATACATTTAATTTTATATGTGTCTATCTCCCCCAATATTTTAAGTTCCTTGAGGACAGATTCTCTATCTGATTTATTTTTTATTTTATTTTATTTTTGAGACAGGGTCTTGCTCTGTCACCCAGGCTGGAGTGCAGTGGCGGGATTCTTAGCTCACTGCAGACTCGAACTCCTAGGCTTAAGTGCTCTCCTGCCTGAGCCTCCTAAGTAGCTAGGTCTACAGGCAGGAGCCACCACACCCAGCTAGTTTTTCTTATTTTCTGTAGAGATAAGGTCTCACTATGTTGTCCAGGCTGGTCTGAAACTCTTGGCTTCATGTAATCCTCCTGCCTCAGCCTCCCAAGTATCTGGGATTAAAGGTGTGGGCCACTGCACGTGGCTTGATTTATTTTTGTATCTCTACTCAATGCCTAGTATACTCTACCCAGTGCCTAGCACATAGTGAACATATAGTTGGCCCTCAATAAATGCTGAATAAATGAATGTATAGTTAGACATCAGAGAGCGTCACTATTACTATGTCCTTGACCAAAACCCAGCTCTCTTCTCTCTGGGAAGGCTGTTCTATTGGATTTATCCCTGGAGGAACACCCTGGAGGGGAGAGAGAAGATGACAACATCCATCTGTTTCATGAGTTTAGTCAACAGGGGAGAGCAGTGGGTGGCAAATGGCACAGCCTGACTCCCTCTCATATATTAATTATGCAAGTAATTTGTAAATTAGGCCTTGATTTATAGCATGGTAATTAAGAGCATGACTCTGGAGTCAAAGTTACCTGATTTTGAAGTCCACCTCCATCCCAGCTGGCTGCACAGCCTAGGACAAGTCATTTCATCTTTCTGAGCCATTGTCATTTCTTTATAAGTAAAATAAGGATGATCATAGCACCTACTCATGGGATTATTATGCTAATGAAATGAGGTAGCTCATGCAAAGTGCTTAGGCCAGTCCCTGGACTACAGGAAGAACTCAGTAAATGTTAACTTATTATTTATCATCAGTGTTACTGTGCTACAGGTGCTTCCCAGGTAGGGTGGGTTACACCTGTTACCTGAGTGGCCTCACTTTTGTTCCTTGGCCCCCTAGAAGCCTAAGTCAGGACCTGATCCCAGCTCCCCAAAAAACCATCTGATTCCACAGTGATTTCATGAGGAAGGTTTATTTTATGGACCATTTCATGGGAGGTGGGCAAAAGGATTTTATTCACACTTATCAGGCAATACTTCATTAATCCTCTCTAGAAACATTTTTGTCCTCTCCACACAGCCTCTGCAGACCCCCTCTGGATCCTGAACAATTGAGCTCTGGCTCTCAGCTTGCATAACCGCTCAGCAAGACCTAAGCCCAGCATTGGCTAACCTTTTTTCCCTGGAGGTGCAGTTCAGCCACCATCTATAGCCCTTGGGAGTAGGAGAGGGGGTGGGAGCTTCGCATCTCTCATCCCAACAAAGACACAGTTGTAAGGCTTTCTTCATATTGTTCTGTCAGAAATGCTTAGTTTCAGAACACAGGCCTGGTGAATTCAAATCTAGGGAACCTCAATCCCACCTCGTTGTCCTGTCTGAACCAGGAAAGACCACAGTGATCAGATCCCCTATTTTCATTAACACAAGAGGGCACTCTGCTGAAGGGGACTATAAACAGAAAAGCTGGTAAAACAAATGTCAGTGATTCAGGTACTGACTGTCAACTCCAGGTCATCACTCTCCTCTCACCTGTGATTTGACTACTGCTATGATAATTGTCAGAAACAGTATGAAAAGTTAGAGAAGCTATCTCATTAATTGCCCGCTATCTCATTGACCAGTTGCCCACTGTGTGTCAGCACTGGTCAGAATGCTTTGCGTGTATCACCTGGTTTCACCCTTACAATAACACTCTAAACCAGATCCTCTTTTTCATCAACCACTTTTTACAGAGGAGGGCCCTGGAACTCAGGGAAGTTGAGCATTACTCAAGATCACCCAGTTAGTAAGCAACAGAGCACATCATTAACCACGGTCCAGATGCTCCTAGAGCTCAGGTCTTCATCCCTCCCAATAAATGGGAATTGGAAGCCATCCTCTAAACAGCTCCTAGAAATACTGATTTTTTTCATTCATAGCTATTTTCTGGAGAACAGATTGCTACTTGCCTTAGGTTATAAAGTCTAAACTGCTTCTAATTCTTATCTATTTTTCATATGCTCATTTGGCTTCCTCTAACAACTTAATTCTTACCCACTATTCATAACTGAACTCCCCTCCTATGTGTGTTGTTAAACAGGTGCAAGGTGTGGCTGAGTGGAATGGGGGTAAGGCTGGGTGGGTCAGAGAGCAGAATCCTCAGTCTGGCCCTGCCGTTGTCAGATGGCTTTGTCTCTCTGGCTTCAGTTTCTGCTGCTAAATGAGGAAGACCAGACCATCTCACAAGTCATATTTCAGTGATTGTATAGCTTGTTCTTATCTTGCTGTTGACCAAAATATATTCAGTGTGCTGTGCTTTTTGCTAGATT
This sequence comes from Daubentonia madagascariensis, assembly GCA_023783475.1. Classification (NCBI taxonomy): domain Eukaryota; kingdom Metazoa; phylum Chordata; class Mammalia; order Primates; family Daubentoniidae; genus Daubentonia; species Daubentonia madagascariensis. The sequence goes on along the minus strand of JAKFHU010002505.1, from coordinate 728,399 downwards.
GAACAAAGGATGGAATATAGTGATTAAGCAGTGAAATGAGCACAGTGGAATAATCTTTGTTTGCATACATGTAAAGAATATCTGCAAGCAGGTTAAGTCACTCAGGTTTAGTTCTGTTCAACAAACATTCATTAAGCCGTGCTATGTGCTGATCACGGGGCCAGACCCTGGGGACACAGAGAGGATAAGACATGCCGCTGTCCTCCAGAAAACCACAGTCTAGTAGTGAAGCCTTTGGTAGGTGAAGGATAGTGATGAACTAAGGCTGTTTTTATTTTTCTCCCCTTCTGTTCTTTTCACTCCTGTGATACAAGAATGAAGGAGGAGAGACGGCAAGCGTGGGTCTGGTGCTGAGAACTGGTTTCTAGCCCTTGGGGCAGCTGTGTTGCATTGTGCAGCCTTTCTTCTAATTTGTTCAGCAGCTACTCTTCTGATTCATATCCCTTCATAGGGCACAAAAATCACCTAAAAGGGCAGTAATTAAGATTTTACATTGAAGGTTGCATATCTAATATTTGCCCATAAATAATTTTATAACAAGGGAGCTGGAAACAGTTTCCAGCCTCCAGGCAGTGATAAAACGCTCTTAAAGAATCAGAGAAATTTCAATTTGTATTAGAGATTAATGAGGCATCCTTGTGCCAACTCATTTTTCATCTTTGACATCCCACAGATGAGCTGCTTCTGGGACTAAATGAAAACAATCTAGACATGAAATGCTGCAGGTGCTTGAATGGAGCAGTGAAGTTTAAATTTTATAATGAATGATCAAGGAATGTAGAAAATGTGGGTTCTTAAAACTGTTCCCTTGCAAGAATGGATAAGCTTTAAAGGCAGTCAGGCACACTGGAGTTTTTAATCCTGCTCGACCACTTCCTTGCAGCGTGGCCCTGAGTAATCTGTGAGCCTCAGTTTCCTGACTATTGAAGGGATGACAGAGCTGCCCCTGTCATTGGGAGGAAGAGGGGAAGTATTTAATGATGCTCACAGACACCAAGGAATGTTAGTTTCCTACCTCTCTTCCTTTCAGGCTTTGCCAGGAAGCTCAGTATTTTGAATGTTACAAATATGCAAGGTGGGTAAACTACAATTAACTTTTTTCATTTCCTGATTTAGGATTTCTTAATTAAATCTAATTCCTTCCATTTTCCCCCCTGGTCACATAGTCTTTTGTGGGTTATTTTTGAAGGCTTAAAAATTACATTATTGCCATGTCAACATTTGTCAGACCCAAGTGGAAAGCCCCTTATCCAGATCTGCACAAGAGATTTGCATTTTCTTGATTCAGCTGTTCCCCACATCCTGTCATTGGGAATAGATGCTTAAACTGAATGATAACTGGCCTCCAACCAAAATTACATAACAGGAACGTTCTTATCTATCACCCACAACTGCACTTGCATCCAAATGGCTCTTACATAGCAGTGTAATTCATTGTTTATTGGGGCCATTCAAATTATATCTTGAAATAGCGTTTATATTAAGTTGCTCAGGAATAATTGCTGATTTGTATTTTGCCCTTAAAATGCTGACTACTATTTATTTATACTTGCTTTCATTATTTTCTGTTTTGTTCTATGACGTAACCCCCACAGTGCCTGGAACACAGTAGGGACCCAATAAATATTTATTGGATGAATGAATATGGTTTCCCCAAAGTCAGAGCCTACTTTTAAGATAGAAATTAAGTTACAGGAGCATTCTGTGGAGGTCAGTGACCTTTTTATCAGTTTGCCATAGCTGTTACATGCAGGAGGTAATTTATTAACTGTACCTGCAGTGTCTGGATCTACTGCCTCTGGAGGGAGGTAGACTATGGGGAAGCTGCCCAGGTCTGTTGGGCCCCCAGGAGCTAGAACAAGGAGCAAATCTCCTAAAATTGAAGGGGCCTCACAGACAACGGAGAGCCAGAGTGTTGAGCAAGATGCTGGAATTCAAGAATAGTATGTACTAGCACTTTTAGAGCCCTTACTTTTTGCCAGACATTGTTCTACATACTTTACCGGTGGGAACTCATTTAATCTTCCCAACAATCCTTGGAGGTGGGTACGTTATCACCATATTACAGACAAGGGCTGTACAGCACTGAGGTTAACCAAAAAGCTCAAGTACACAACTGGTAAGTGGCAGAACCAGGATTCAAACCAAGCAGTCTGGATCCTGAGTCTAAGACTTTGACCACCACACCAGGCTGCCAGTTGGTCTAATAACTTGCCAGAAGCAGAGGCCGGATTCTGATATGAAGGGTGGGTCTGGAGGCTGCGGAGAAGAAGGTGAGAAGCTAGCTAGCCTTTATTTAGGTTGTCCTGGGAGTACTATGAAATTCCAAGGAAGGCCGGCATAGAGAGAGACGGCAAGGGGTGACACCTAATTATTATGCCATAGAGCACTTGGCCAATTGTACGCATGCCTGGTGTGTGATGTGTGGTGTGTGTGGGTGTAGGTGTAGGTGTGTTAGGCAAACTAATGAGGCAGAACATGGTACATGGTTCAGTGGTTTGGAACCCATCCTCCAGAATCAGGCAGACTCTGCTTCCAGCCTGGGTCTGTCCCAACAAGCTGTGCAAGCTTGATTATTTTGATTTTGATTCACTAATCATCTGATTCTTGTATATATGTCATTTTAAATATTATGAATTTAATAAAGTTCCTAACCAAATAGTTTGTTCATCCTTAGATATTTAACTCCTTTAAATGCTCAGAATAAAACTTAGCTTATTTAATAAGCAGATACTTCTCTGTGTCTTAATTTTTGGAGGAGATTCCATTGGGGGAATAAACCTTAAACATATAATATCCATGAATTATCTCAGCCTGAGATTTAGATCGAGACTCTGTGCATTTCATGTTATGAATTTAGCAAGCAAAATAGATTTATTTAACCCTTTCTCAGATGGTTGTTTTCATCCATGTCTAAAAAGGTCATAGAGAAGATTTAGGTGACATCTGTGTGACATTAAAGTGACAATCTATAAATAAAGTCAATGGGCCTTCTAGTTTTGCTATGAAATTAACTGGGTGCTAGCAGTATTTTATATTGTGTTAAACATATATATTAATACTTTGTGAAAGGTAGAGAATAGAAAATGATTGCTTTGTACAAATAGCTGGTGGAAATACATCTGTGGGCCAACAATAGATGTTGTATAGACATTGCCTGTGTACACTGATTTATGCAGCACATGTAGACCAAGCCAAAGGTAACTGAATGCAGATAATAGTATCTAAATCTGTTAGTCAATAACGGAAGAATCACATGTAAGTTGGGAACAAGATGAAAGTTTTGGGCACTTTGCTGTCCTATATTATATTCTAGTATATTGACAATATTTAAAAATTTTAAAATAAGCACGAGTTGCTTTTGTAATCAGGAAAGATAGAAGTTATAAATAAATAAAATTTTCAAGTCTGTATATTTGACCCTGTTGCCCTGGCTGGGTTATTTTCTCTTTTTCTCCTTCCTTTTCCCTGACACACTGAGTGAGTCACCTCACCTCCACCTTTTTGCCGTTCATTCTCCTTAATGTGGCACTCTGGCATCCAAATGCTCTGATACAACTCTTTCTGAGTTTACTTAATGACCCCGTACTGCCAAATTCGGTGGCCTATTCTAGAGACAAAAAGGAGGCCAGTATAGCTGGGGCAGAGCAAAAGATACAGGAGGTGATTTTGGCAGGGTCAGCCCAACAGTGGCCGTGTCACATAGGGCCTTGTAGGCCGCATCGGGTAGGCCAGTAAGGAGTGTGGGTTTTATTTTAAAAGCAGAGGGAAATAATTAGAGCAGTGACTCTCAACCCTGTTGAGCCCAATGCTCTGTTGTCAGAGCATCGTATAGTGCCTTCTTGCTATCCTGAAATGAAATGCTTGGATAATATAACCTACTCCTCAGTTGCCCGATTGCTGAGAACAGCGTGGTGGTCTCAGGGCAGCTTTCCAAGAGAGCGAAGGCAGAAGCCTAGGCCTTCTGGAACTCCAACATTAATTCTACCACATTCCACTGGTCAAAGCAACTCATAAGCAGGTGAAAAATAGACTCTATCTTTTCTACTTCTGGTAGAAGTAGCAAAGTCACATTGCAAAGGGGCATGGGCCCAGGAGGTATGATTAATTAAGGGCCATTATCATGATAAGCTATCACATCTATCTATACAATAATTTTCAAAAAATGTACAGTGATCATTTATATTATAGTGAACTATAATATAAAGGAGAAATAAAATGAAAATAATTTATAAGAATACATGTTTTCTTTTTTAAATGCTCAGGTAAAACTACACTAGAAACTTTTAGGTTCTGAATAGAACAAAATACAATTTTCTCTTCACATACATGATAGTTGCTTTCCTGGAAAAATAAATGTGTATTAAAACCATGCAAAAAGACATTATGTTCATAAGTTAAATGGAGTTAGGTTCTAGGTTCAGATGATTATAAACAAGTTTTTTTACCACTATCCAGTGGAATATTTGAAAATATTTAGGATGCAGGACAGTTCTTGATTGCATGGGATGATCTTGTCCCATTGCAGTGTATAGAATAATTCTGGTTTAAAAGTCTAAATGGGTCTGTAGGATTGTATTGCTTCTGGAGACTTTAGGGAAGAATCTATTTCTTTGCCTTTCCCAGTTTCTAGAGGCCAGCTGCATTCCTTGCCTCGTGACTCTCTCATCTTCACAGCCAGTGGTAGCATCACTTTGAGACTCTGCTTTCATCATCACATCTCCTGCTCTGACTCTGACCCTGCTGCCTCCCTTGTTAGGACTCTTGTGATTACCTTGGGCACACCTGGATAATCCAGGTTACTCTCTCCATCTCCAGAGCAGAGGGGAATAGTTAGATCATTTGATCACATCTGCCAAGTTCTTTTGCCACGTAAGGTAACATAGTCACAGGTTCCAGGGATGAGGATGTGGACATCTTTGAGGGGCTACCACACCCACTATATCCACACTGTGTATCTTAAGGGGGAAACATTCAAAGGGCTGCAGGGCCAGGTAGGTAATGAAAGGGGCCTGGAGTAACAACAGGGGTCTAGAGGAGGCAGCTGCTGTGCTTCTCCTTTCCTGCTGATTGTCACCATGTAGGAGCATGGGCTCAGTATGGCCACATCTTCAGAGTTTTCAATACAAGCCCCCAGATTTTATCATGAACTGTCTCAATTTTTTTTCTTTGAGATGGGATCTCCCTATGTTGCCCAGGCTGGTCTCAAACTCCTGGGCTCAAGGGGTCCTCCCACTTTGGCCTCCTGAGTAGCTGGGACTACAAGCATGTGCCACAGCACCTGGCAGTCTGAACTTTTAACTGTTGACAATTAACTTGAAAAAATTAAGTGCAGCAGGCGAAACAGAACACATCTGTGAGCTAGATTTCACCAGCTGGGAACCTCTGATTTGTATTCTTAACTTCTATGACTTCCTGGTCTGCAGTTCTTAGCTATTTGCTGTCTGTCCACCCTTCAACCTCAGGCCCAGCAAGACAACCTGAAGCCCCTCATACCACACCCTTGGGAACACAACTACTACCATTTGTGAGGTACCTTTTTTTCCCTATACCTTGATTGAGGCATAATTGTCAAATAAAAATTGTATAAAATTGAGGACTGCAACAAGATGATTTGATATACCTGTACATTGTGAAATGATTACCACAATCAAGCTAATTAACACATCCATCATCTCACATACTGTCTTAGTCTGTTAGGGCTGCTATATAACAAAATACCATCAACTGGGTAGCTTATGAACAACAGAAATTTATTTCTCACAGTTCTGGAGGTTGGGAAGTCTAAGCCACAGCTCTTAACTACAGGAAATGGCCTCTTAACCCAAATGGTGGTGGCTGGAGTCCACCGGTCTGCACCCCCAGGCTGTTTGCAGGCCTTGTTGGCAGTGTACTCCTGGCTCCTGGGCTTTTTCCCTCTGCTTTTTCCACCAGACTGCATTCCCTCACCCGGGACCAGATGCTGATCTGCCTCACCTGGCCTTTGGATTTGGCATTTGTTCCTGGAAATGCTGGTTTTTGACTCTAATTTCCTTTAAAGGACTCTGGGTTTTCGGGGGTTGGGGAATGGGGGGCTTTAGAGACAGGGTCTTGCTCTGTTGCCCAGGCTGGAGTGCTGTGGCACCATCATAGCTCACTGTGGCCTCGAACTCCCGCCTCAGCCTCCCAAGTAGCTAGGACTACAGCCACATGCGTCACTGCACTCAGCTAATTTTTAAAAAAATTTTTTGTAGAGAACAAATCCCTAGGGATTTGTTCTGTGAAGTTTGGATTCAGTCAAAAGGCCGCACTCAAGGATCCAGAAGGCCACATGTGGCCTCAAGGCTGCAGGTTCCTAAACAATACTTCCATGAAAAGTGAAAAGCCTCGCTTATGTTTCTTTACACACTGGGGACTCCAGTTGTGAGCTTCCTCCTCTGTCTTCAGTCTGCCTCAGGTGGGAAACCTTTCCCTTAAGTGCCACCTTTGTCCACCTGCTAAATCTTGTTGATATGTATATTTGGCAATGATTCCTTGGTTCATTCATTCAACAAATATTTTTTGGACTCTTTATGTAAGGAGGTGTAGAGCTAGGGCTATTTTTACATTATTTGATTCTTTATGCATATGTATTATTTCTATAAAATAAATTTTTTAAGAACAAGGTATTAGAATCAGATCGAGCTGGATGGGAATCTCAGCTGGCCCACTCACAACAACCTCACCTCACTGACTGAACCTCGGTTTTCTCATAAATGAAAGAGGGACAATAATATTAACATCTGCCTCACTGGTTTGTTCTGATCACCAGGCTAGATCGCGTGGGGAATTGCTTAGCACTGCACCTGGCACATGGTGAGTTCTCAATAAATAACTCACTATTATTATTATTCTTATGTGCTATGGTAAGCACTTGCAGAATAGCAACAATGACTATCACAGTGGCCTGATCTCAGGCTATCCGTAATCCCTGTAAACCTCCTAGTCCAGGTACTTTGCATCTCCTATTTGATCTCTGCCTTTAGTTGACTGGACTCATCTATTAATCTGTTCTACATACTTGGAACATATGTAACATGTTAGTATCCAGACTATAAGAAATTCCTACAAATCAATATGAAAAAAAGAGAGCAACACAATAGATAAATAAAGTATACGATCAGGAAGTTCACAAAAAGGGAGACCTAGAGAGCTGAAAGCAAATCAAATGCTTAACCTCATTAATATTGAAAGAAATAAAAATAAAACCACAGGGGGATCATTGCTCACAGATCGGCAAAAATGTAAAAGTTTGACAATATAAGGAACGGATGAAGCTGTGGAGAAGGGAACTTTCATGCACTAGTGTATAATTGGTACAACCCTCCTAGAAAGAAATTTGGCAGAGCCTGGTAAAATTGAAAATATACATACCCTATAACCTAGAAACTTCACTCCTAAATCTGTACCATGGCTGGAAAAACTCCATCCCTGAAGAAGGACATTAAATGCAACATTGTGTGAAATATTAAAAACTGGAAATGACCTTAAAAGTCTATCGAGAGGAAGATGTATAAATAAAACCTCTTTTTAACAGCTTTATTGAAGTATAATTTACATATCATTAAATCCACTCATTATACCCAAGTGTCCATAAATGTATGAATAGATAAACAAAATGTGGGCGCATGTTCGCGCGCGTGTGCGCGCACGCGCGCACACACACACACACACACACACACACACACACACAGTGGAATAGTATCCAGCCTTAGAAAGGAAGGAGATCCTGACACACGCTACAATGTGGATGAACCTTGAGGACATTATGCAAAGCAAAATAAGCCAGTCATGAAAAGACAAATACTATATGATTGTACTTATATGAGGTACCTAGAGTAGTCAAATTCATAGAGGTAGAAAGAATGGCGGTTGCCAGGGGCTGGAGCGATAGGAGAATGCGTTGTTGTTTAATGGGCGTAGAGTTTCAATCTTGCAAGACGAAGAGAATTCTAGAGATTGGTTGCACAACAACGTACGTGTACTTAACACTACCGAACTGTACATTAAAAAAACAGTTAAGATGGCAAATTATGTTATGTGTATTTTACCATAATTTTTTTAAAAAGATTTTAAAAATCTATTCATTTTAAGTGGAGCAAATTTACAGAGTTGTGCAACCATCACAGCAATCTAATTCTGGAACATTTTCGTCACCCCCCCCCCAAAAAAATCTCTCATGCCCGTTTTAGTCATTCTTCATTCCCACGCTCAGTCCCAGGTAACCACTGATCTACTTTCTATCCGAAAGTAGATACATTTTCTGAACATTTCCTATAAATAGAATCACACAATACGTGTGATTTCCATTTGGTTTATTTACTTAGTACAATGTTTTTGAGGTTCCGTGTTGTAGTAGGTATCAGTACTTCATTTTTGCTACCAAATAATATTCCAATGTGTGGAGATACCACATTTTGTTTGGGGGTTGTTTCTACCTTTTGGCTATTGTGAATAATGCTGCTGTGAACATTTGCATACAACTCTTTTTGTGGACGTACGTTTTCATTTCTCGGGTGTAGATATCTAGGAGTGAAGGAAACTGGGTTTTTACCTTATTATGTTTAATTGAATATCATGACATTTAAATAGGTCCAGATAGCAGAACCCAATTTTGCATTTTGGAATGTAGCACCTAAATATTAAATATCGCTCAAAGTGAGGGGCTGTTTTGTAACGATCTACCATTACCAGTTACCATCCAAGTGGGTGTTGGACGGCTGACCTTACCCAAGTATGGTGATCATTTTTTAAGTGACAGTTATCTGTCAAATACTTCTTATATGCCAGGCATCATCACAATGTGTTGTGATCTCATTTAATCACCACAGTAACCCTGCGAGTGGGTGGTTTTATCTTCTCCATTTTGTAATTGAGGAAACTGAGGCCCAGAGAGGTACCAAAGTTTACATGGCTACTAAGAGGAAGAGCCAGGGTTTGAATTCCAGAGCCTGACATTCTTTCCTACTATGTCTCATGGTGATAAGGCAGTGGGTGCTGAAAATATCTCCCATTGTGACTCTCAGAATTGCTGTCAGATCCAGTTTGAAAGCCATGCAAGAAAATCATATTATAACTTTACAGTCAAACTTCTTTTCTTTTTTCTTTTTAACAAAAGAGCATTGATCACTTCATTTCCCAAACTTGGCTAGGAGTTGCTTTTGTTTCTAAAAATCAAAGTCATCCTCAAAGAATAAGGCTTTAAAAAGAAAGTCAACAGGCTCTGACCTGAGGGTGACCCCATGGTTCTTTTACAAAATAAAGGGCAGTGGCTTTGTGGCAGGATTTTGCTTCTGTGGTCTGAAGCTTTGTCCTCATGCTTTCAGAGGCATGGCTTTATGCCAGATGGCTGTGGTAGCAGTCTTGACTAACTGCCAAAAAGGGGGAAACATAATCATTTGGCTATAAATTGCATTTCAGTTATTATATACGGCACCAGTTAACTTTTTGCTGCATAATAAACTACCTCAAAAGTTAGTGGCTTAAAATTACAACCATTTATTTAGCTCACTATTCTGCAAGTCAGCAATTTGGGCTGGACTTGGCTAGGAGGTTCTTCTTGCCTTGGCCGGGTGCTGGCTGGTCTAGGATGGCCTCAGCTGGGATAGATCATCTTTGGTCCACTTGGTCTCTTATCCTCCATCAGATTAACCCTGGGTTGTTCATACTGCAGCCAGACAGGGTTGCTGGGATTCCAGTGGACACCTTTAAGGCCTCTTGAGCCCGAGTCCCAGAACTGACATAGTGTCTCTTTTTCACATATTACGTTGGCCAAAGCAAGTCACAGGGCCGGCCCAGATCCAAGAAGTTAGGAAATGAATTCCACTCCTTTTTTTTAAAAATTTGTATAAATTTGTGGGGTACAAATGCAATTTTGTTACATGCATCGATCATGTAGTGGTCAAGTCATTACCCATTACCTGAATATTACATTGCTTTCATTAAGTAATTTCTCACCATCCACCCCCTCGCACCCCCACATCCGTCCAAGTCTCCATTGTCTATCATTCCACTCTACAGCCACGTGTACACATTTTTGAGCACCCACTTACGAGTGAGAACATGCCATATTTGACTTTCTGTGCCTGGCTTGTTTCACTTAAGATAATGACGTCCGCTTCTATCCGCGTTGCTGCAAAAGGCATGATTTCATTCTTTTTTATAGATTCCACTTCTTGATGGGAAGAGCTGTAAAGCCAAATTGCAAAGGGTGTGGATACAGGGAGGGGTGGAGAATGGTGGCCCTTTTTGCAGTTTACCCCATACTCTGCATTAGAAATAATATGGATTGGGCAACAGCTGGCAGGTTTGACTGGCTCCAGCCTGGTACCTTCAGGGAAGTTACTTGTCTGCAACTCTCTCCTCTCCACATTTGTAAACTACAGGCAGAATTACTGAGAGGATTAAATGGGCTAATGTGTAAAGGGGTTAGCTCTGGAGTCCAAATATCTGGGTTCAAATTCTTATTCTTCCATTTACTAGTAAGTGACTTTGGGCAAGGTATTTAGGTTCTCTGTGCTGCCATTTCCTAATCTATAAAATGGGAATAATATGTAGTACCTGATAGTAATATGTAGTTGTTGTGAGGATAAACGAGTTAAGTAAAATTTAAAAGAGTGCCTGGCACATAGAAAACACTCAATACATGTTAACTGTTGTTAACCTTATTAGTGTTATGCCTGGAAAGTAGCAAGTCTGTAAAAGGAATGTTATTCCCCCACTGCCCCTTCTGGTTGTTGCATGAATGAATGGAGCATGACATCCCTGCTACTAATTTCTGAATATTACAGATGACCAAGGATGTCCTCTCCTTGTCATTCTGAAAATAGTAGTACCTTTAAAAATGATATGTATTAGTAAAAATCAAAACATAATTCTTAGAAATAATGATGAGCTCAGAACCTGAGAAACCTCCAAGAGTTAAGGAACTGCAAGAATCACAGGTTGTGACAGAAAAAAAAAAACACCAAAAACAAACAATAAACTCAACCCTGCAAGTACGCCAGACTTCTCTTGAGAATTCTCTTCTAACAAGTGGAAGCCATTTTTCAAAAAGAATTAAAATGAGGTTGGATTTCTATTTTTTAAAGAACATATCTTAAAGTAAATCACTGACCCTCTTGGTTGTTTAGAGAGCTGCATTTCTCCTGCTACTTTTTAGGAACAGGAAAATCCAAGTCATAAACCAGACCCAGATCCAAAAGGTGTTTCAACTGTTAACCCCTTAGAATAATAAAGGGTTTTATTTTCTACCTCAGAGAGGAAATAGGCAGGAAAGGTAAAATAGAGCTTTCTTAAAATCAAACTATGTCAGAAATCAAAGACTATGGATTTTCCCATGCTTCCATATGAAAGATCATCCATCAGTTATTAACAACGTCCTGAAGCTGGGGTCTGCAAATTACAGCCCATGGGGTCAGCTACTTGTTTTTGTAAATGAAATTTTATTGGAGCACAGTTACACCCATTCCTCTACATGTTGTGTGTGACAGCTTTTGCACTACAATGGCAGAGTTGCATATTTGTGACACAAGCCTAAAATGTTCACTATCTGGCCCTTTAAGAAAAAGTTTGCCAACCCATGTGTTGAAGTCCTGGAACTGTCCAGATTTTTGTAGTAGTAGCTGTTATGTGGGAGGCAGTACAATATAAAGGAAGTTTAATGATTAAGCATAGAATTTGGAGCTATTTTTACCTAAGTTTAGAAAACTTAGGTAAAAGGTTCTATGGCAGGAAATCAACTGTGTAATTGTTAAAATAGAACTTCAGCATTCTCTTTAGACAAAGTTTGGTTAAAAGGCCACAATACCATTCCTGTTCTACCATGCACTAGTTGTATTCCACTGGAACAAATTAAGTTTGAGAGATAAATATCATCATAAAAATTAAACATTACAGTTAGGTTGATGTTCTTACACAATTCCTTGACATTCAGCCATGCCTTTGGATTAGCTTCATTGGAACACAAGAGATCAGAACTTAATTAGAATTTAATTGAACTGCTATATTAAACAGAGCTGGCTCAGTGGCTGCGTTGTAAACTTCACTTGGAAATTCTTTCGAATGAATCTCTGAAAAATATTTTAGGCACTCAGAGTAAAGATAATGATTTTTACTGTAAGCAATTTTTGATTAAAAAAAAAGGTTTATATCGTTAGGAGTAAAAAGTAGTGCAAACTCAAATGAGTTTGTTTCAGCTGGGAAGTGTTAAGTATGCAGAGCTAAGACTCTCACATTTGCTGGAGTTAACTCTTTGAGGGCAAGTTCTGCAAGTGACAGAAAACCCCATTCAAACTGACTTAAGTATAAAAGGAATTTTTTTTTTCTTTCTAAAAATGTAGATGAGAGACCCACAGGGAGATCTTCCATCACAGTTTGATTTGGTGGCCCAGATGATGTCTTCATGACTTGTTCTCTCCATCTCTTAACTCTGTTTCTTACGGATTGGCTTCACTCTCAAATGGGCCTTCCCCTTGTGGCACCAGCCTATGTCCTGTAAGGCTCAAGTGCAGCAGGGAGAGAGAAAATCTCACCCAGAGTTTTAATTGAACCAACTCAGGTCAGTTACCTACTTTAGAATAAGTCCTTGGAAATAGGGGAATTTAGTGGGCTGTTAAGTGAAGAGCTCCACCCAAAGCACACAGCTTTATAGTTGGGGAAGGGTGGATCCCCAAAAGAAAATCAGGCTGCTTTTACCAAAAGAAGGCAGAAGGGATACTGGGCAGCTGTCTTGGTTAGGGCTTATTATGTTGCAACTAACAGAAAACTAGCGTAAATAATAAAGAGGATTTATTGACTCAGGAAACTAGAAGGTCTCGAGGTAGAGAGGGAAGGCTTCAGGACTGGTTTGATTCAGGGGCTCAGTGATATAATTGAGGAGGACCTGGTTCTCTTCTGCCTCTCTGCCAGGTCTCTTGCAGAGTCCACTTTATCCTTAGACTGGTTTTCCTCAGAGTGGCAAAACAGCCACAGCCACAGGCCTAGGCTTTGCATCCACCTGCTACATCACACAGGAGGACGACGGGCAAGCTCTTTCAGAACAGCGAAGGAAGCTACTTCCCAGACGCCCCAGCACATCTCCTCCCACCTCTCCTGACTCTGAAACGGGGCACGTGCCCGTTTCTGATTCAGTGAGTCACTTTGGCCGGGATAAATGTGGACCAGATTGGCTTAGGTCTAGGTGGAGATTATCTTACCTCAAGTGGGATTATCTCACCTGCCTTATCAGGGTTCACACCTGGAGCTGGAGATGGAGTTCATCACCTGCACCTATCACAGTTACTACCCAGGTCGGGAGTTGGGGGAGTGGTGGTTGCTGGACGTTGAATTAATAATTACACTGGGGTCATGTCTTACTCATTTTCTTTATCTCTAGTGTTTAGCACAGGGCTTGGCACATAGTAGGTCCTCAGTTAATGTTTGTTGAGGAGAACTGTTGAACTAGAACAGTGCACCATGCTTAATTTGGAAAGAAACCAGGAGTTTTGTGCATGAGTAAAATGATGGCTGAAAATAAATTCTATCTTAGCTTTAAATATAGATTAAATGTGGACTCTTTCTTTGACCTGTTGGTTTATTAAAAAAATAAAAGGTGGAATCTGGGTAGAGGTGATAAGACCACTTCTCCTATCCTATCCCATGCAACATAAAATTTTCCCTTTTGGCTTTTGGGTGCTCATCAAATTCCATTACAAGGAAGAGTATTATAAACCACAGTTGGTATCAGGAAACTATTTCTAACTCCTGACAAGTCCTTTGATGATCTCATGACAGTGAAATTTGCTACTGTGAATAATTCAGTAAAACAACCCTTTTTTTAAATCTTTACATTCCTTGCCCTTGTCATAGTCATTTATTGTAGTTGTTTTCCTTTCCTTAATCAAATACCTGAATGTCTTTTAAAAAGTACAAGGGCTCTGCTCAGTGAGGGAAGAAACTCCATTTCCTGGCCTTGACCAATAAGGGAAATTAGAAATACCATGAGCTTTTGTTTGAAAAAAATTTCTAAGGAGTGTAAAAAATAGATTCTGGCAGGAAAGGTGGGGTAGAATTATTTTGGTATTATTCGTTTTCATCAAGAACACTTTTAGAAATGACCATGTGGCCTGGGCTGTAAGTCTTAGTCAATGTTATTAGTGCATGCATATTTTGAACTTCTTTTGAGAAGTATTATTTTTCTCTGATGAAATTTTAACTTGGTGAAAAAATGTAAACACCTGTTTGCAGTTTGCTGTGATAAGTATTTTGGCATCTGGTTATAGGCTAAGTGGTTGCTCATTTCTAGGATTTTAGTTATTGATTGGTTTTGTCATGTCTGGGAATTCTCGGGTATCTTGAAGTTTTTTTGTGGAAAATGTCTATGTGGGAAAGGATGTTCTATGTGCACACCATGCCCACAGTCCTTAACTGCTGCTCTTTGTCCTTACTTTGCCCATGTCCCCATCACCCTGACTATAAGTGATTGAACCAGGAATGTGCATCAGGCCCTTGGGCAGCCACTTTTAGATGGCAAAGTGGCTATGAAATGGTCTGGTTCAATTGTTCTGCTCAACAGGGATAATCTATCCTGGGAGCATCTAATCATTTCAATCGGATTCTCCCTTCTGGGGAGTTGGTATGTCAGACTACCCAGAGACTAGGCAGACCACAGTGTAGGTAGGAGAGAGATGCCCAGAGACAAGGACAAAGCTTTAAAAGCCACAAGATAGCAGACCTTGAAGGCAGAGAGAGGAGGAGAGAGAATCCGGTAGAAGAGAACAGCAGTAAAAGAAGCCATGCCAAGGAGCTGAGTGCCACATAGAACTAGAACTAGAACCATTGTTAGATGACCGTAGCCTCGCCTGTGCCCTGAACAGCCGTGAATAATGGTCCAGTTCTTCCCGAGACCTGGCTCTACCACCAGCCAGAGAGATTCTTGTTTTCCCTACCACCCCTTCTACCTTTACAGTCACCCCCTGTTGTAGAGTACGTTATTGTTCAAAAATACTTTGGGCCTCTTTTGAAGGAAGGTTTGACCATGTTACTGCTTTGCTCAGTGGAATACATGGACCTGACATATGTCATTTCTAAACACATGCTTAAAAAATCAATACACAGTTCACCATATTCTTTTTGCTGGCCGTGCTAACTGGCCAGCAAATAAATATCTATATTTCAGATAGAAGCAGCTCTGTTAGCCTTAGTCCCAGAGTAAAGACAACATGGAACAGATAGCCATGGCTAATTGAAATGTTCATGTAATATGAATGAAAAACAAACCATTGCTGATACAAGCTACTGAGATTTGAGGTTTGTTTGTTCTTGCAGCAAAATCTGGCCTAAGCTAACTAAAAAACAAACAAACAAACAAACAAAAAGCAGCCCAGTAACAGAGGTGCTATGCTCTGAAGGTTTTGTGTCCCCTCCAAATTCATATGATGAAACCTAATCTCCAGTGTGATGATATTGGGGGGGGCCCTTTGGGAGGTGATTAGGTCATTAGGGTAGAGCCTTCATGAGTGGGCTCAGTGCCCTTATAAAAGAGGCTCTAGAGAGCTACCTTGTCCCTTCCTCCATGTGAGAACACAGCAAAAAGGTGCTATCTATGAGGAACCAGACACCAAATCTACCAGCATTTTTATCTGGGACTTCCCAGCCTCCAGAACTGTGAAAAATAAATATTTGTTATTTCTAAGCCACCTAATTTCTGATAGTTTTGTTATAGCAGCGCAAATGTACTAAGATGTTGAATAAACTGAGCATATTTCTATCCCTTGAAATCCCAGAGAGTCTCAACCAACACAATGCCGTAGCCAGCCACACTCAGTCCACTGAACTCACAGCACGTGCTTTTGACTTCTCTGGGGTGGAATTCAATTAGTCACCCAATGCAGATTCAGTTGCTTTCAAACACTAGTTGTTTTTCTTCCCAGCCTTCAGTCCTCCAGTGTGTCTCCTATACATTTTTCCAACATAAAAATTGGTACAAAATACTGTCTGGATTGAACCCCTATTAATTTCTGCCTTTTCTCTCTTTGTGGTCTGGGTCTTTTATGATGGTTTTCTCCTCCTCTGTCTGCCACCACTCCCCACCCCCCATTTTATTTTTTTACTTTAATTTTTCATTTTACTATTTTTTAGAGACATGGTCTCTCACTCTGTCACCCAGGCTGGAGTGCAGTGGCATGATCATAGCTCGCTGCAGTCTCCAACTCCTGAGCTCAAATGATCCTCCTGCCTCAGCCTCCTGAGTAGCTGGGACTACAAGTGTGTGCCACCGTGCCCGACTAATTTTTTAATTTTTTATAGAGACAGGGTCTTGCTATGTTGCCCAAGCTGGTCTTGAACTCCTGGCCTCAAGCGATCCTCCTGCCTCAGCCTCCCAAAGTGCTGGGATAACTGATATAAGCCACTGTGCCTGGCGAACCGCCCTCCCCCCCATTTTATTATAAAAAATTTTTCAAGAAGATAGAAGAACTGAGAGAATTTTGGAGCAAATACCCACCTATCCACCACCTAGATTCTACAATTACCATTTTGCTTTATTTGTTTTATCACATATCTATCCACCAAGCCATCAATCTGTCCCTCTATCCATTCATCTTGGTTTTTCTCCTTGATGCTTAGTCTTTTTCCTTTTAATTCTAGATTTAAAAGAAAAATTTTTCAAACTTTGCTTGAGGCTGCCTTAATTATTTCCTCTGCTCTCCCAAACTTGCACATTTTCACCCTGTAACAGTCAAGAACTCAGTGTATTTGTCCACATTACACAAAACGTGGGTGCCCATACCGTCTTAATCTTGCTCTTTAATTTTTCTCTCCCTTCCTTCCTCTCTTATCTGTTCACTCACCCCAACTTTTCATTTGCTTTTCCTTCTCTCTTTCAGCTCCCCAGCAGATAATTTTTAAACTAAACAACAGCTGAACAATATCCCCACTGTTCTTCATGTCTGGGTATGCACAGCACGTCCACGCTTGCCCAGAACAGAAGGAAAACACAATTTCTTCCATTTTATTTCTTTGCCTCAAAAGTGATTAAATCTGTCTGCATGACCTTCATACATCAGACCATTTGGCTATTTTTAAAGTCTATTTATTAGAGTAAATCAAGCCTCATTCCCTTCATAGAAGAAATCTTTACCACTAAATGATGTGACAAATGCCAAGAAAACAATGCATCTTTTGTAGGACAGGAGAGAGACGCTGCCATCTTACAATTGCCGGATTGTTTAAGTTATTGTACAGCAATTCATGCTAGTTATATATTTGCATTGTTGTACAAGTATTTTCTTATTTTGGTCAAAGATGGCTTTCTGAAGGGAATCCTATTCTTGCGAGGCAGATGAGAAGACCCCATTACAGGGTCTAGTACGTCACATTTTATTGCCCTGGCCAGCACTGTTTCAATTTTTTTCATAAAAGGCTATCAGCAATGAGGTAAAAGATTGCAAATAATCTCCAGCAACTTAGGTACCACTCTATTTTATTTACTAAAAGGTATACTAAAACTTTTGGTAAAAAATCTTAAGGAGCACTTTCCTTTTTGTTGAACATCAGTTTCACAACAATCTTTTTAACCTTATCTGGGATTATGAAGCTGAGTTGGCCATCTCAAAGTGACGGGGGGAGAAAAAAGATGGAAAAAATTTTATAATAAAATATTGTGGGAAGAAAGTGAAGAGAAATTGTCCAGAATTATACTGGCAAGTCCTTTTAAATAGCAGAATCCTTGTACATGAGTTCTTTCTTGCTTTGATGCTTGAGAGTTGAATGGTGAATTCATTCATTCATTTACTCCACATTCACTGATCACCTGCTCTGCACAATGCAGTCAAGCACTGGGAATATAAAGAGAGGAAGACATGTGCCCTGTCTTCACAGAGTTTATAATTCAGCAGGGAAGATAGACATGTGGGCAGACGGTTATGTTACAGTCCGAGGTGTGATGACAGAGGGGCACACAGAAAACTAGGGAAGAGCCTACCCCAAACTCCCAAAGAGTGTGAGAATGCTCAGAAAGGCTTCCTGGACAAATGGGAGTTAGCCAATCGGAGAAGAGAGGGGTAGTAGTATACTTAAAACTCTTTCTGTTGCAAGTAATAAACAATCCAATGCAAATTGGTTTAAGCAAAAAAGGGACTATATTGGCTATGAACCTGAAAGACTCAGGGACTTTTGGCTCCAGTTGTAGCTGGGTCCGGGGTCTAGTGCAGTGCTGTCAGGAATCTGCCACCGGTGGTCTCCAACAGCATCTCCCTTCTTCCTGCTCATAGAACCCTAAATATGTTCACTCTCATTGGAGCTGCTTTGTCCTTCGGGAATGGCTGGGCTTAACTAATTACATCTACAATAATCTTATTTCCAAATAAGATCACATTCCGAGGGACTGGGAGTTAGGACTTCAACATGTGAATTGTGGAGTGATAAAATTCAACCCCTGACATGCCACCTTTTCCTCCTCCATCTCACTCATCTCCTGCTGCCACCTCCCACTGGCTGGACCCAACTAGAGGGTAAAGCAGCCTGACTGCTGTAAGCCGTAAAATCAGCCCCCTGAGGCACACTGTGGGTAGAGAAGGGTGGCTCTGGGGGGGCAAAGAGAGTTTCCAGAATACTTTATATTGGCTTCATTCCTGGGAAGGATCCCTCCACTTGGCAACCAACACCTCTAGACTGACTTGGTTCTTAGCCCCTGCTATCTTAAAAGGAGAGGCAGGTACTCTTTTTCTCCCAGTTTCCATAGCAATTCTCTCCAAGGAGCTGACTGGTACTGTTTGGGTTACGAGAAGAGCGGACAGTATACCTGGCGCTCTGCCCCGTTTCTCTGCACATCTTCTCCCCCATTACCCTGGGGTGTTTTTTCCCTTGTGGCTTACTAGCTATCTGTCACTAGGGGCTACATTCAATTGCATGTAATGAAAACTCAAGAACAGTGGTAATAAACCAAATGAATTTTCTTTTTCCTTACGTGTTAAGATCCCGAGTAGGAGAGGCCCAAGCTGGTACAGTGGCTTAAGGACATCAGTGAAGGCCCAGGCTCCTCCTACTCCTGCTCCATCTGTGTCCCAGACTGGAAGAAGTGGAAGGAAAATTCAAAGAAGAAAGGGCAGCAGAAATCAGGAAAGCAGAACTTTCTCAGAAGTCCCTAGGATATGTCTATTTCTGTCTCCTACGGCAGAACTGTGTCAGATAACAGTCCCTTGCTACGTGGGAGTCTGGGAAATGTAGTTCTTTGGCTGAACTGATTGCCATTTGGAAGCAATCAGGTTTCTGTTAATAAGGATGAAGGGGAGAGTGGACATTGGGTGGACAGCTAGCAGGCTCAGCCACAGTGCCAGTGGCACCTGTGTGCTGGGCGTCCACATCTGAAGGTGGCACCCAGATCTGAAGCTCTGCTGTTCTGAGGATTCGAATGGGGTTGGGGGAAAGCAATACAATTACTCAGAAAACAGAATCATGGTCTAGATTTAAATAACGAAATCATTCCAAGACGATGCCAAAAGCATGTAATAAGCCCCTACTATGAGCACTGTCTCTTATTACTTCCTGCTGTCAGAAAACATGCTTATCAAAACAGGACTGGAGAAACATCATCAGAATTCCTTATATTGCCCAAGTTACTGCTTGCTGTGCTTATAAAGCTTATAAAGGACTCGTGCATATTTATGTGACACAAGCAACCAATTAATCTCTCTTCCCTTGTCCTACTCAGATACATGGGCAGAGTAAGAATATACAGTTGACCCTGTGCCAAACTCCAACACAGTCAAAAATCTGCATATAGGCCAGGTGCTGTGGCTCACGCCTTAATTTCAGCACTTTGGGAGGCTGAGGCAGGAGGATCACTTAAGGCCAGGAATTCAAGACCAGCCTGGGCAATACAGCGAGACCCCATCACTACAAAAAATAGAAAAATTATCAGGGCATGATGGCACGCCTGTTGTCCCAGCTACTCGGGAAGCTGAGGCAAGAGGATCGCTGGAGGAGTTTGAGGTTGCAGTGAGCCATGATGATGCCACTGCACTCTAGCCTGGGCAACAAAGCAAGACTCTGTCTCAAAAAAAAAAGATCTATAATACATGTAACTTTTTTTTTTCTTTTTGAGACAGAATCTTGCTCTGTCACCCTGGGTAGAGTACAGTGGCAACATCATAACTCACTTCAACCTCAAACTCCTGGGCTCAAGGGATTCTCTTATTTCTGCCTTCCCGAGTAGCTGGGACTACAGGTGTGCACCATGATGCCCAGCTAATTTTTCTATTTTTAATAGAGATGGGGTCTTCCTCTTGCTCAGGCTGGTCTCAAACTCTTGTGCTCAAGCAATCCTCCTGCCTTGGCCTCCCATAGTGCTAGGATTACAGGTGTGAGCCAATGTGCCCTGCCTACATATAACTTTTGACTCCTCCAGAACTTAACTACTAATAGCCTACTGTTGATTGGAAGTCTTACTGATAATATAGACAGTCAATTAACACATATTTTGTATGTTGTGTGTATAATATACTGTATTCTTACAATAAAGTAAGCTAGAGAAAAGAAAATGTTATTAAGAAAATCATAAGGAAGAGAAAATATATTTACTATTCTTTAAGTGGAAGTAGATCATCATAAAGGTCTTCATCCTCATCGTCTTCATGTTGAGTAGGCTGAGTAGGAAGAGGAGGAGGAAGAGGGGAAGTTGGTCTTGCTGTCTCAAGGGAGGCAGAGGCAGAAGAGGAAGGGGAGGCAGGGGAGGCCGGAGAGGCAGGCACACTCGGTGTAACTTTTATTGAAAAAAACTGTGTATAAGTGGACGTGTGCAGCTCCAACCCAGGATGTTTAAGGGTCAACTGTAATTTAATTATCTCTTCTCTCTTTAGCGGAAAAGAACCAAATTCATTGCCTGTGATTTTCTGACCGAGTGGTTATACAAGTAAGTCGTTCATGTCTTTGAATATTCAATGACCCTAAGGATTCAATAGTGTTAATTTGCAAGCAGAACAGCAACAATTGACTTGAATTCTTGCTTATTGTTTTCTTGTCAATCAAACATATGGCGTTGTGACCAGCCAAAATCCAAAGAGGATAGGGGAGACGTTCACAGAATTCTTCTCCATTCCGTTTGTGAAGGAGTGGCTAAAGAACCAGTAAGTACAACACAAGGCTTTGAATAATTTACTCCTAATTTTAAAATTGTGTGAGTGATAGTTTTCTCCAATCTAAGAGAACTAACTCATGTGATCCATCCAGGACCCTGGGTCAGTTATATTTGTGGCTCTTGTCTCTGGTTATTTTTAGCCTAGGCTAAGCTCATCCTATCCATGCCAGTAATTTCACTCAAGAAGCACTTCATAAATAAAATAGAAAACTTAAAAAAATTCTTATCATAAGTAATCTCTCCATTCTTCTTGCTTTCTCTCTCTCTTTGAAGGTTGTTATGTCTCAGGAACTATGACTAAATTTTCTAAATATTAAATTTTAGTTATATGCATCAATATTAGAACATGACAGATAAAGTTAAATCTCTCTTTGAACGTTCTAGTCTGAGTTTCCTCCCCCCACAGAGGTAATCAGTTCAATCTACAGTGCATCCTTCATGAGCTCTTAAAATTTAATAGGCTGGGTGCGGGGGCTCACGCCTGTAATCCTAGCACTCCTAGGAGGCCGAGGCTGGAAGATCCCTTGAGCTCAGGAGTTCGAGCGAGACCAGCCTGAGCAAGAGCGAGACCCCATCTCTACTAAAAATAGAAAAAATTAGCCAGCGTAGTGGCACACACCTGTAGTCCCAGGTACTTGGGAAGCTGAGGCAGGAGAATTGCTTGAGCCCAGGAGTTTGAGGTTGCTGTGAACTATGAGGACGCCACTGCATTTTAGCTGGGCGACAGAGTGAGACTCTGTCTCAAAAAAACAAACAAATAAAAAAAAAAACCAAAATTAATTATTTAACTATATGAAATTAGTTTGTATCATCTACAATTAGTAGTATTCTTTGATATGTGCTATTATTTGTCAATGATGTAACAATGATGTTGATGATAGCAGCTAATGTTTACTGATCACCTGTATCACTGTTCTCAGCATTTACACCAATGAACTAATTTGTTCCTCATGACAATGTTATTACCAGTCCCATTTTACAGATGAGGAAATTTTTGTATTATTCTGCAGCTTGCTTTCATTTAACTCAAATACACCCTTTTTTGTGTGTGTGACAGTCTTGCTCTGTCATCTGGGTTAGAGTGCATTGGTGTCATTGTATATCACTGCAACCTCAAACTCCTAGGCTCCAGTGGTCCACCTGCGTTAGCCACCATGCCCAGCTAATTTTTCTGTTTTTAGTAGAGGTGGGGCTCTCACTCTTGCTCAGGCTGGTCTCACATTCCTGGCCTCAAGTAATCCTCCCAACTTGGCCTCCCAAAGTGCTAGGATTACAGGTGTGAGCCACCTCGCCCAGCCCCAAATACATACTTCTGAGATCTAGCCATGTTGATTCAATTACATCTAACTCATGCCTTTTGATGGCTTTATAGTATATTTCATTTCTAGATTTACATAATATAGTCATTCATACAAGAAGTATTTATTGAGTACTCCTATGCGCCAAACATTATTCTAGGTACTTGAGATAAAGCAGTGAACAAAGTAGCTCCAAATCCCTGCCTTCATGGAATTTATATTCTAGTGGGGGATAACAGATAATAAGTAAATAAGTAAGTGCTGTGAAAAATAAAGCAGAGGCTGGGCATGGTGGCTCATGCCTGTAATCCCACTACTTTGGGAGGACAAGGTGGGAGGATCACTTGAGGCCAGGAGTTTGAGACTAGCCTGGGCAATATAGCGAGACCCCACCTCTACAAAAAATTTTAAAATTAGCTGGGCGTGGTTGTGCATGCCTGTAGTCTTAGCTCACAAGCAGGAGGTCGGGGCGGGGGCAGAATATATGGAATATTGAGGAAGCTTAATTTTATATAGAGCAGTCAGGAAAGATCTCACTTAGAGGATGACAGTCAAGCAGTGTTCCACTATTTTAAGCCATACGTAGAAGAAAAGAGCTCAATTTAGCAAAAATAATATATATTTTGCCTGTTACTTTGAAAATGTTTCCATGCCAGCCCTTTGCAAGAACAATGGCAGGAAATTGAGGCCCAAGGGAATCAAGTGAGACTTACAAAGTCACATATTAAACAGAGTGGAAGACCTTCAATTAGACACTTAGCCCCCAAATGTCACATCTTTTGCTTAAATCTGCCCTCCTTGAGAATGCCAAGTTGAATAGACTCTTGGCTGACTTTCTCGATTTTGAGAATTAAAAACCTCCGGATATTACCAGTTTTTTTTTTTAAATCTGAGACTACACTTTGAAAGGAGAGCAATATTAGAAAACCTTGTTTCTTATTTAGCTTCTAAACCTGTGCCTAATTTTGTCCATTATGAAATGGAAGGCCCATAATTTATTGATTTGCTTATATTTTTCTAAGACAAGATTTTTTCAGTATCATTCTCCAAGTTGCTGCTTTGTGTTGAAAATGGAACATTTTCCCACTTGTAATAACCAATGAAAAAGAATCTTAAAAATAAGAGAACTTCTCTAAATGAGAAGCCTCTCAAATCCCTGGTCCTTTATTATACAAATGCCTTAATTTAAAATGGCATCGGACATTTGCTGGCAGCTCATATACGTATACCACGAAGTAGCAGCAGTGATCATTCCACTTGTGCTGCACATCAACGGAAACACAAGAGCTCTCGCCTTAACTGGTATTTGTACTCTCTACTTCCATTGCCTTTCAAAGAGATGCCCAGACGCATGATAAAAATTAAAGTGATACGAATCTAATTAATTTGATGCAACTACCCACTTCAACCTCGCAGAGCTTGGAGAAACCAGAGATGAATAAAGTATGGCTCTGGCCCTTGGAGTGAGAGATATATGTTTACAACTAGCTGGAGTTTCTGTAGTGACTGTTGTAATACAGATGTTAACAAAGCACTAAAGGGAAATGGGGAATCATGAGACCATCCACGTGCCCTCCCTGGCAGGCCTGGAGCCAGCCCAGCTGGGGCAGTGGCTGCCAGTAGCACTGGAGCAAGCCCAGCTGGGGCAGTGGCACCCACTGGATGCCAGTAGTGCCTCCCCTACAGTTGTGACAATCAAGAATATCTCCAGACACTCACAAATGTCACCAAGGGTGGGTGAGGCACAATCCTCCTTGGTTGAGAACCCCTGATTTAATCCAGTGGTTTTCTATCCTGGTTGCACTTTAGAATCATCTGAGGAGCTTTGGAAAAATATTGGTACCTGGCTTCACCCAAGACCCGTTACACCAGAATCTTCAGGTACAGCCTGGGCATTGGTATTCTTTTTTTTTTTTTTTTTTTAAAGCTTCCTGGGTGATTCTAATGTGCAGCCAGGATTGAGACCTCATCCATCCATAGGGCAGACAAAATGCTGCATCTAGGAAACAATAAATAGTGTAATTGAGCCATTGTTCTGCTAAGCACTTTTACACGTATTATCTCATTTAATCTTGCAACAACACTAGGATGTAGCTACTAAAGCTGCGAGCAAAGATCCAGGAAGTTGACAATGAAGTGAGGTGGGTCTTGGGCAAATATGGTGATTACTGGGGCAGGAGCATGATGGCTGGACATTGTGAGTACAGCTTACAGATACAGATTGGAGAAAAATGGGTCTTGAGGGGGAGACTCTGTCAAGGCTTTTTAAAGGAAGCAAAATATAAACTACAGTAGGACTTCAGGCAGTATTGGGTGGGGGTTAAGAGCGTGAGCTTTTGGGACAGACAAACCAGTATTCAAATCTCCACTCTACCATTTACTGATCATAAGACCCTGGGCGAGTGTTTTATTTATCTGTTACTGTGTAACAAATTGCCCCAAAACTTCGTGGCTTAAAGCAATAAATATTTATTATCTTACAGTTTCTGTGGGTCAGGAATTTGGTAGCAGCTTAGCTAGGTGGTTCCAGTCCAGAGTCTCCCATGAGGTTACAGTCAAGATGTCCCAGGTACTGCAGGCATCTGAAGGTTCAATTGGAGCTACAGCTTCTGCTTTTAAGACAGCACACAGACATGATGCTGGGTGTTGGCTGGAGGCCTCAGATTTTCCCCATATGGGTCTTTCCACGGGCTGCTTGATTATCCTCACAACGCAGTGACTGGCTTCCTTCAGAGTGAAAGACTCAAGCCCACGAAGGAAGCCATGGTGCCTTTTATGACCCAGTCTTGGAAGTCAAACACCTCCATTTCCACCACATTCTATTAGAAGCAGGACACTAAGTACCATATTTGAAGGGAGAATAATTAAGTGCCATCTTATGAAGGGAGGAGTATCAAAGAATATGTGGACATACATCATATTTTAAAAGCACCACAGCAGGTCTTTCTCTAAGCCTCCATTTCCTCATTGGTAAATGTGGTGGTTGTGAAGCTGCAGTGAAATGATACAGCTACAAGTGGGATGATGAACAGGCCCAGCCTATCGTAACATGTGGCTTACTAAATGGTAAGTAGTGGCTTGTTGCCATTGGCAGACATTGTGGACTTAGGAAGGGCATTCCAGGCCAAAGACCCAAAAATGGGGAAGAATGACAAGACTTGGTCCAGCATAGCTGGCTCCTGGGGTGTGTGAGGCCATAGGGATGGGACAGGAGATAAGGCTGAAAGGTAGTTATGGGATGGATTATGGTTTTCAGTAAAAGTAAGAAGTTTGGGCATTATTCCACAAGCAGGAGAGAGCGTTCAAAGGTTTTTGAGCAGAGGTATAATGGCATCAGACTGTTTTGGAAGGATAATTCCCAAGACAGTGCAGAGGATTTGTGAGACTGCGGAAGTCCTGGAGTTGGGGCTACCAGTTCCAAGGCCGAGACCCTGGTTACAGCCCTGAGGTGTTGAGTTAGGGCAATGGGTGTAGAAAAGGAGGGACATGGGATGGGTAGAATGGATGGATGACACAAGTTAACTTTAGGGATAGTGAAGGGGTGTGCCTGTAAAGGTGGGATTTGCTCCTGGGTATGTGGGAGGCCCATAACGGAAGCCGAGAGACCTAGCCGGAAAGGCAAGTGCAAAGGTGAACCTGATGATTCCTGATGGGGCATATTTGAGATTGAGGTGTCTCCAGGAGATCCATACTGGAAACATTGGCCTGAAGCTTAGAAGTAGGGTATGGACAGAAACGTTGATTTGGGAATCAAGATCCCCACATCAAATGTATGGATTAAGCCAAGATGGAGAGACTGAACTTACGGGTACCCCAGAGTTGGTTCCAGAAGTTCAGTGAAGGAGGCACTTACTCTGAGTCATGTGGTTGGCAGTGGTGCCCATGGCCTGTCTTGAAGTTGGGTCTGCAAAGCAAGTAATCTTTTCAACGTGGAGCCTATGTTGATTTGAAATGACTGGTGGGCAGGGATAAGGGTGTATTCAATTTCTGTTGCTGCTGTCACGAATCACCAAAAACTTGGTAGCCTTAAAACAATACACATTTATCACCATACAGTTCTGGAGATCCGAAGCCTGACATGGATCTCACTGGGCTAAAATCAAAGTGTTGGCAGGGATATATTCTTTCCTGAAGGCTCCAGGGGAAAATCTGTTTCCTTGCCTTTTCCATCTTCTAGAAGCGACCTGCCTTCCTTGGTTCACGGCCCCTGCCTCCAACTTCCAAGCCAGCAACATCGAATCTCCCTGACCCTCTCTCTTAGTCATCTCTCTCTGACTCTCTTTTGTCTCCATCTTCCACTTTTAAGGACTCGTGTGATTACATCAGCTCACCTAGATAATTCAGGATAACCTCCCCATCTCAAAATCCTTAACTTACTCACATCTGCAAAGTTCCTTTTGCCATTGTCAGATAACATATTCACAGATTCTGGGAGTTATGTTTTGCTTTCTTTTTTTGAGACAGAGTCTCACTCTGTCACCCTGACTAGAGTGTGGTGGCATCATCATAGCTTACTGAAACCTCAAACTCCTGGGCTCAAGCAATCCTCCTGCCTCAGCCTCCCAAGTAGCTGGGACTGCAGGTGCGCACCACCACGCCTGTCTAATTTTTCTATTTTTTTATAGAGATGGGGTCTTGCTCTTGTTCAGGCTTGTCTCAAACTCCTGAGTGCAAGCGATCCTCCCACCTGTGCCTCCCAGAGTGCTAGGATTACAGGTGTGAGCCACCGTGCCTGGCCAAGGTTCTGGGAGTTATGATGTGACATCTTTGGGACCCATATTCTGCCTACCACAAAGGGTAATAAAGAATATGGGGGAATTGAAGGTCCCTCCCTCTAGGGATCACCCACATTTTACCAGGGATCACTTACATTTTAAAATGGTATTACAGGTTTTGTAAAAATGATACATGCTAAGTGAAAAAACTCAAACAAAACAGAAAAATTAAAAGGAAAAGGGCACAAGTCATCTAAGAGCCCACCTCCTGGTTACAGCCATGTTGACATTTTAGTGAACTTTTTTCAGATACTTCTCTGTGCATCACCACACATGTATGGATATAAGAGGATGTGTATTTATTCCTCTGAGACCAGAGCTAAAAGTGAGAGAAAGTTTGAGGCGGCGGGGAGAAGAGTTGAGAAAGTTCACAGTGGCTGCTGTCATGCTGGTTGTCCCTGTGGGTGTGAAGGCATCTGCCGAGAGGGAGGCCGAGGCAGATTCTGGAGGCTTATGGAGGACGGGATGGGGTTGCAACAGCTGCTCTGGTGAAACTGATAGGGAATCAACTAGGGATAAATCATGCCCAGCTGATGGCCTGAATTTGTGGTGCATATAAACAGCCTGCTTATGTGACTGTCTCCAGCAGCCTTCTGCAACCCTGGAAAGGGGGTGGAGGGAACAGATGGTTGGTAAAATCAGGGTTGAAGACTGGCAAAGCTAATCTAGTAAAAGGTCTAGACTGGGCCCAGGAGATCTTAGGTACAAGTGAAAGCATTGCTTCCTTTTCTAAGAATAATATCTTACATTTTTATCATAAGTTACCATGTTTCCTGAATTATGTTAACACGTTAACAACCAATTTTCAGGAAGAGAAAGAAACACGACATTATGTGTTCATTGAAAGTAACTGACATACCAAACTCAGAAACACTAAAATGAGGATGGTGGGGTCCATCTTAGAATCAAGAAAATATGTTTTTTAAAATTCCAATGTGTGGCTTTTAATTGGATCTTGATTCAAAGAAACAAACTATGTAAAAAAAGGAGACAAGTGGAAATTTGATCACTTAATAGATAATCAATGAAATAAGGAATTATTATTTCATTTGAGGTATGTAATAATAATGACTTCATAGTCATGATTAAAAAGTTATTACTTCTTAGAGAAACATGCTGAAATATTTATGTGTGAAATTACATATTCTATGGATGGGGGTGGGCGAGGGAAGTTACCATTAACGGACATGGAGAACAGTATATTTGAAGCTGCTGGTGGAGACATGGGTTCATTTTATTTTTTTCTGTCTACTTTTGTAGATCTTTGAAAATTTCCATAATAAAAAATTAAAAGGGAGAAAAGATTTTTCAAAGCTCCCCATGAGCACTGTAGGCAAGGAGGAATCTATTGACTGGCAGTGAACCAGGCGGGCTGAGGGCTATTCCCCACTAGAGGAGGCTGGAGTGACAGACAGTGGGGGACTGAGTTTCCATATGATCATGCTGAGAAACTCAAATGGAATATGACCCTGGGGCAAGGGGAGACGGCAGATGAAGCCCAGGTGAGAAGTGCTGTGACTGGGGAGGCTTAGGTCACCCCTCTAAGTCACCCCTCCTGAGACCTGGCTCTGAATGCACACAACTCCCTGAGCAGTTCTCTTATGTTAGTCTCAAACTCCCTGTCCTCTCTAACCCAAACCCAAGTCCCCCCAGTGATAATGAGAAGGAGGGCCAATGTGATCAGAGCCTTGGGTTTGCTGTAAAGAACATGGCTCCAATAATCTCAGAGTTCCTGGGGAATAAGGAAATGGCTTTCTAGAGCAAGGGTCAGCAAGCTTTTCTGCAAAAGACAGTAAATTTTTTAGGTTTCGCAAACCACAGGTGGTCTCTCAACTAGTCAACTCCCTCATTGTAGCATGATACCAGCCATGGACAATAGGTAAATGAATGGGTGTGGCTGTGTTCCAATACAACTTTATTTACAAAAACAGGTGGTGGGCCAGACTTGGCCCATGGGATATACTTTGCTGATCCCTATTCTAGGTGGACACCAATAACCTTCCCAAACCATGCTCTTATGTAAAGGCAAGAAACAATATAAATAGAAATGAGTAGGTGGGAAAAATGGAAAGACAGAGAATGTTATAATGAGATCAGGAATTCAGGTGTTTGAGCTGTGATAGTATTCAGTGATGAACCATTCTAAGATGTGACCATTCTATTGGGTGACTGACACAGAGGGGAGGTAAGGTTGTTGGAAACATTTGGACCCAACGCCACAGTGTTGGAGGTGTCAGTAGGTGTCAGCTACTTCATGAATAATGAAGTAGGTGAGAAGGTTGGTAGGAGATGGTTGAAGATGGCAGTGAGTTAAATCCCAGTGCTGTCAAAGCAAGTGTAGGCCTGTCCTGGAAGTCAAAGAAATGGCAGCGTAGTGTAGTGGTTGGGCTCTGGAATCACAATCTGCTTTCCAAACCCAGCTCCACCACTCCCAGTTGGGCAAAGATGACTTAATTTCTCTGGGCCTCAGTTTTTCCATCTGTAAAATGGTCTTACATCTAAACAAAGAAAGTTCCCTATCTGAGGGGAATTCTGATGCCAGTTATCAAGAGAATTTTTTTTTCCACTATTGATACATATACCCAGCAGGTATGTTCCAGCCATTTAAAGGGAGTTATTTAATTTGTTTATTCATTCAGCTAACATTTATTGAATGCTTAAATGTGCTACAAAATTATGGAGCAGACATACCATTTGTGTGCCTTGGAACTATGAAGCAGAAAAACATGGTTCCTGTCTTCGTGGACAGACAAATATTGTGTATAGTTGGATTGAAGTATATATGTACTTAATTTATGCTAATTCAACAATATACTCTTGGGGAAAAGAGAGAAAAAGAGAGAGAGGAAAAAAGGAATAAGAGTTTTTAAAATGCAAGCAATTCTTGCCATTTCACTCTGGAGGTGAAACACAAAATAGGACACATGACTCAGCTCTTAGTTGTTCTCAGTTTTGTGTGCCCCTCATAACATGAGCAGCTCATAAGACTACTTCCTTCTGTTTATCTGTGAATATATATCTACCTATGTACCTACCCACCTACCAAACATTTACATCATGTTTACTCAGGTAATACTCTGAGAAATTTATAAATATTACCTAATTTAACTCATATAACATAAAATAAAAATACCACCATAAAAATATTATTATCCCCATTGTATTAGGCTAAGCTGGGCTAGGTTGCAGTTATAATCAGTACCAAAATACCAGTGGCTTAACCCAATAACAGCTTATTTCTTGCTCACGAAAAGACAGTTGCAGGTTGGACAGCCCTCTTATAAATTATAGCTATATAATTTAAAATAGTGACCTTTGAGGTCACTGAGGCAAAGGAAGCAAAGAATGGAGGAGGCACCTCAGTTCTTAACCTTCTCAGTCTAGAATGTTCTTAACCATCTCACCTCACCTTACAGAGCATGGCCCCAAACCAACTGCAAGGGAGGCTGGGATATGTAAGGGAACACACGGATATTGGATGAACACTGGCTGTCCTGGCTGCAGGCATGTTTCTGAGAAAGAACTGAGGCACAGAGAAATTGAGTTTTTGCCCAGGGTCCCAAGCCAGTGAATAGCAGAGGCAGGATTTGAACCCAGACACTGTGACCACAGAGTCTGTACTGTTAAGAGTGTGGTTGACTACTCTCTCTACTGCCTCTTCTGTCACCTGGTCCCTAAAGTGATCAGTACTGAGACTGGGAGAAAACTGGTTGTGTGAGAACACTTGAAAGATGCCATGTCTTTGTAGGGGTAATTTAAGGGATTTTAAGGGGAAATTTTGACTAAATGGATTTTCATCTGTGTCCTGCTTTTAGACTACAACCCCTGTGCAAGATGCAACTCCTCTGTATATTATGTGTCTGCTAGCATTTATTGCCTTAAATAATCCTCCCTACCAGCCTGGGGAGTTTGGGTCTTATTTTAATGTTCTTGATGAGACAAATTCTACCAAGCCCAGCTGTCTTCAGTGCTCGGTGTCATTTTATTGTCAAATCACAGCTGGTAGGTTAGGGACATTTGTCATGGGCGGCTGCCGATTGCTTATTACATAAATGATGGGCCCTTCTCCCACAGGTTCCCCCATAATTTAGCATACTCTGCACTCTGTCTACCCCTTCTGAGTTATCCATTTCTTTTCCATGACTTTTTTTAATTTTGTTTTTTCACTGAAATCTGCATTTGATCTGAAATTAATTTTGTGTAATGCTGTTTCCACTTTTTACACAAAGAACATGTATTGCTTTTTTTAATAAGAAAAACTCTAAGTTTTCTTTTTGACCAGAGGGATAAAAGGTACATTTTAATAAAACAGTCAAATCCATAGAGAACCGCAGAGCTTGGGCCAAATGATCTCTGCTGAGACCTCAGCTGAAATTAGCTTCTGAAGCGCATGGTATTTGGGGTGGGCAGTTCTCATGACTTTTTTTTAATAGCTACATTTTTATATAGCCAGGGACATTGATGACCCTTAAAAAATACTCTTAGGCTTATAAAAATAACTAAGACCTATCATGTGTAAAATATACATATTTATTAAATAAATTATACAGTGAAAGGAAATGTTTAAAGTCAAGGCTCATTATGGAATTAAATAACTCTAGACCTAAAAAAAAATCTTTCAAAAGGATGTTTCACTTTAAATGGCAGGAACATGCCTGCCTTTATTTTCTCCTTTATATTTTTCTGTGGCTTTCATATTTTCTACAAAATTACTCTAAGAATGAAAAGCAGTTACAAAACTAAAATGAACAAAATTTGTTCACTTTCTTGCTTTCTGTGGTAGACATTTATGTTCCTCAAAGGATCACCCTCTCTCTTTCTCAGTCTGTATGGTTCGGGGAGTGAGCTGATTGCCTCTGGCGCTGGGCTGGGTACGTGACCCAGGCCTGGCCAGTCAGAGCAGCGAATCCCGCTGATCGCAATAGTTGCTACCCAAATTGGTCCAAACAGAGATGATCCCAAGACTTTTCAAGAAGCAACCAGGGAAGAGTTTCTCTCTCTTCCACTACACTTGGATCTTTGTGGTTATCAGCCTTGAGCTGCTGAGTGCAACCACTTAAAGAGATTGTGCCTGAGATTAGAGCAGGACCGAAAGTTAGCGAGAATCTGAGTCCCTGTGATGTTCTTTTGAGCCTCTATCCGGCCATGCCTAAAGCCAACTCTATCCCTTTTTAGTGAAGTGAGCCCATAAATACCTTCCCCCGCCCCCTCTTTTTTTGTTTGTTTGTTTAAGCCAATTTGAGTTAGGTTTGTGATACTTGCAAATGAAGGAGTCCTGACTGATATGTTCTCCTACATGGAATTGCCCCAACTAGCCTCCAGTACTATGTGTTAGTCAGCTTTCTTTAGGTTCTGCTGCGATAACAAACATCCCCCAAACCTCAGTGCCCCCTATAACAACACACATTTATCCCCCACCCTGTTACATGTTGGCTGCATGTCAGCTTTGGCTCTGCTCCCACCTCTTTTCATTTCAGGACTTAGGATGAAGGGACACCTCCTCCCTCAGTCCCACAGCAGAGGGAGAAGAGCAATGGCTGACCCATGCAGTGGCAAACATTACTTCTGTTCACATTCCATTGGTCAGTGCAAGGCATACGGCCAAGTTCAATATCAGTGTTACAGGAAAGTTGACACTTCCCACAGAAACTGTAAGTTTTATGGCAAAGAGTAGGGTCGCATGATTCTCTTACAGGGATAGGAGCAATAATTGGGAACAATAACCCAATCTACCTTGTGCTCTAATGGAAGTTTGATGAGGGTCTTTTCTCCCCCACCTTACAACAGTGGTGGATTATGTCGTATCTCCTGTGGGCTCTACTCCTATTTAGGAATCCAGCATCGTCCTCTTTTGTAGGATATAGTCCTGACTCAACCAGCCAATCAGAGGCAATGAAATTATTCACTCGCATATTAAGAACAGGAAAAGTTTAGACTTCTTATTTCAGCCAAAAAGAATGACCCGGAGAATCAGTCAGATTCATTTGCAAAAATAAATAACTAAATAGGTGCAGGGAACAAAAGTGCACTGCTGCCTCTCTGGTCTCATGTCCCAGAGGAGAAGGCTCATGAAAGACATCATTAAAACTGAGACCTTCAATGAAACAAAGATTGTGTTTTCGAAGAGAAAAGAAAAGGTTGCTTTGGGTGAAAAGTCTTTTCAGCTAAGTTTTATCCTCGGACAAAAAAAAACAGAAAAGAAAAAAATCCACGATGATACTTTCATGCTGGTGAAAGGTATCTTATGACCAAAAACTGAGGTAAAAACAAAAGTGTCACTGTGCCATTTAAGGACAAGCTCCAGCCGTAGGGTGATCTGTTTGTGCTGAGGTTAACAGTGGGATTAAGAATGCTCAATGCCTTCAAAGTGGCACAGGAAACTGCATTTTGTACTAAAGATTATAATTAAATGGTGGCATGGCAGAAAATTTGCCATCATGCCTTCTTGATTAAAAAAACTCCTTTTAATTTATTTTGTCTTGTATTAGAGTAGATTTCTGTCTTAGTAATTTTGGAGGCCAGAGAGTCTCAAGAGGATAGTAAATTGCCTTTGCTTTTTATATTCACATTCATCTTTACACCAAGGTAGAAAGGAAAGCTGTTTCCTGAATTTGGGACATTCTGAGATGTATAAACCCTCTGAGTGCCTCCCTCTCACTGGGTTTGCCATGTGGGTGGCCCTTTCTGTGGGGTGCAGGAGGGTACTCTTCCTCTCCTCCTTCCTGCTGTTTCTAGATGGCTGCTTAAGAACAAGTCCAGGGAGCCTGTGCCAGGCAGCAAGGCAGGCACATCTTGGTTCCAGTCTTAGCTCCACTGTTTATTAGGTGGTATATTAGTTTCATGTTAAGGGCTGCTGTAATAAAATACCACAAACTTGGTGGCTTAAAACAACTCAAATTTATTCTCTTATAGTCCTAGAAGCTAGAGGTCCAAAATCCTTTTTACTGGGCTAAAGTCAAAAAGTGTTGGCATGCTGGTTCCTTCTGGAGGCTCAAGGGAGAATTCGTTTGCTTACATTTTCTAGCTTCTGGAGGTCACCTGTGTTCCTTGGCCCATGGCCCCCTCCTTGCGTCACTCCAACCTATCGCTCTGTCTTCACATCTCCTACCTCTGTAGCAGTATCTCCCTCTACCTCCCTTTAATAAGCAATTATATTGTTGGGCCCACCTGGCTAATCCAGGGTAATCATCCCCTCTCAAGATCCTTAACTTAATCACATCTACAAAGTTCCTTTTGCCATGTAAGGGACTGACTATATGGATATGGAGGGCACTAAAAGGAAAGACCTCTGTTTCTCTACTTACAAGACTTCTGACACCAAATGGGTGGGTTTTTCACACCGAGCAATCCTCCCACTCTCTGAAAATACCAACTGGGTGTCCTACAATTTAATTGAATTCTGACACTAGTTGCCCAGAGTTGGCACAGACCCCACAGGTTAAGGGCTCAGTCCCATAAGACTGGCCTCCACTCCAGATGCCAATCGAAAGTACTGGGTCTCCAGGTTACTCACACTTCTGTTCAACTTGGCCACAAATTAGAGGTTCCCATAAGCCCCTCCTCTGTTTCCATAATTTTTTGTAATAGCTCATAGAACTCAGGGAAACACTTTACTTACATTTACTGGTTTATTATAAAGGATATTACAAAAGATACAAATGAACAGCTAGATGAAGAGACACATAGGGTGAAGTCTAGAAGGGTCCCGAGCATCCGAGCTTTTGTCCCTGTGGAGTTGGGGTGCACCACCCTCCTGGCCTGGGGATGCTTTCACCAACCCAGAAACTCATCAAATCTTTTTGTTTAAGAGTTTATTTTATAGAGTTTAATCTCCGGCCGTCCACCCCTTCCTGGAGGTCTGTGGGTGGGGCTGAAAATCTCAATCCTCTAATCATTTGGTCTTTCTGGTGACCAGCCCCATCTTGAGGCTGTCTATAGGCTCCACCTCAAGTCACCCTGTTAGATTAAACTCAGATGTGATCAAAATGGGCTTGTTATGAATAACAAAAGACATTCCTATCTATCAGGGAATTCCAAGGGCTTAGGAGCTCTGGACAGGAACTGGGGACAAAGGCCAAATATATTTCTTATTATACCCCAGGGGGCCATTATTCAGCCTACCCTACAGTTGGGTAACCTGGAACCAGTCTATTCACATCTCAGAGCCTTGCTTCCTTCTGTGACACAGGGATGAGAATAATCCCTATCTGGGAGTGTTGCTGTGAGGGTTAAAGATGGGACCAGTTAGAATTCTTTCTTGTGAGCAACAGAACTTTAAGGGCTACTTGAGGAAAAGGGTATGTATTGGAAGTGATGAGATAACTCACAAGCATGAAGGAAATGGTAAGTACCTGGCCTTGCAAAGCAGATACGGGGATCCAGGGAGCACAGGCCCATGGCCCGTGTTTTCCAGACACCACTGCCAGGATGAATCCTCTGTGTTTCTGCCAGTCCATGCAAGATTCCCTTTCCAGGGAAACATTTGCTTGGCCACACTTGGGCCTCAGGTGCACTCTGTGGCCAGGGAGGGCCAGGTGCTGTGGTCCACATCCCCCAACGCAGGGTGGGGAGCTGTCAGAGCAACATCTGAGGGCTAATACACAAGAAGAGGGGAGGGTATTATGAAAATGAAAGATATCCACTGCACAGAGCCCATAGCAGGTATTCAAAGCATGATAGCTTTGACTTCATCCTTAATCTTAAGAGAATTGTTGCTGCTTTTATAAGATGAAACATAGGTAGCAGAATGACCAAGCAGGTAAAAGACAGGGTATCTGCATTTAACCTCAGCTCTGCCACTGAGGAAGGATCACAAATTATTGGCAATAAAAATATGAAAAGTTTTTTTTCTTTTTCCCCTCACTAACCATCCACTGTATTACTATTACAGACTCCCTCTTCCATCTGGGAAGCAGCCCTTTAATAACTTTTCGACCAAATTCCATAACCTTCTGGTCAGTCTCTGTTTTTAGATAGTCTCATTTCACCATAAGGATTCATCCTGTTTATTTTTAAATCCTTAGTATTCAGTCTCATACTGGATGTAAAACTCATCTTTCATCCTTCCCCCAGCTCCAGCCACAACTGTCTGTGATTCAGGGGTCCTGGAACTTGGAAGAAGGAGGAAATTATCTCTTTATTTTCACTAGTCTCTAACTCAAAATCAGCATCTCCTTTAAGTATGAATGTGGGCAACAAGCCTCAGGGGCATCTGTAGTAATCACAGATATTTTCATGTCACATTACAGTTGTGGCAGAGATCGTGAAGTATCGCTTATACTTGTCATTCCTTTCAAATGAGAGTAGTTAATTAACCTGGTATTCACTCTTGTTATTTACTGCGTAATTTAGAAGCACATATATTACTGTAGCATTAGCTGTTCTTTTAATATTTTGATAAATTTATTTCAATAAAATTAATTTGTTATAATCCTATGTATTTACTTTTATGCTAAAAATACTATTCTGAGAAGGAATCCAAACCACCAAATTAGAAAGGGGTCTGTGGCACAAAAAAGGTGACTATCCCCTGTGAGAGGTTTGCAAAGGGTGGGAGGGAGGTGGTCTGCCCTTCCCAGTATCCCCCTTGGCTGGGCTCACCCTTTGGAGCTGGGGAAGGGACAGTGGGGAAGAGGAGGGTTTCCTTAAGTTTTCCCTGAAGTCACATTAGAGAAAACATGTAATCAGTTACAAAGAAGCTAAATAACACCACAATATGGGCACATTTTATCCAAAAATATCAAGTGTCACAGCCTTGGTTTTTTGGATGGTTGTACCTGAAACCCACAGGGTGAGCACGTGGTCTTTCAGTTTGTTGTTTAGTGAGCTCTGTTATCTAGACACATATGCGGCTTCGATGATGGGGTTGGTAAAATAGGACTCAGCTCTGTGTTTAACTAGGAGAATGATTCAGCCTGATGCTGGGGTAATAACCGCTTGTTGATCTCCCAAGGTGGAGATTAGTGAGGGGGCGAAAGCAACGTCATAACTTAGTAACCATGATTTCTAAATGTGCTTTAAGGCTACCAGGGAGTGATGCTCCACTGATTTGTGGAGTTATTCCTCCTGTTCATAGAGGGCTGGAATTGAAAGAGTCCTTTGAAATTCTTTCCTAATGGCTGGTCACCATATGTCTGGAAGTACCATTCAGATAACCTCTATTGTACTTCTTACAAATATTTGAAACTTATAAGTCAAAAATGTGATGCCTCCAACATAGAGTGTTTGGGGAGCCAGTTAAGGTGAATGGCAAGGACTAGGTAAGGTCTCTTTTGCTGACTATGTCGGATGGACATTATCAAATATTGGGCCATTGCAAGACTTTATGATGATTGATGTAGGGCCTGTGCCATCTTTGTAAATGACTTTACATCTGGGTTGTGCTTTTGTGTTCCAAGAAAACAACTTAATCTCTTAGCTAATGAAAAGTGGATAGAATTTGGATTCCGAAATTCAATTTTCAATCTCAAGCAAGCTTTTCTTTCTACTTTATTCTGTTTCAATATAATTTTTAATTGTCTAAGTACTATATGGAGAAATTGATGATGCCTAAATTCTCAGATTTTCTTATTATGTATTTTGTTAGCATGCTGTATCTTCTTTATGTCCTGCAGATCCTTTACTTAACATCCAAAAAAGGGGAAAGAAGAGTATGTGTGTGTGTGTGTGTGCATGCACATGCATGCATGCACAATGTTTATATATACATGACACAATCAGACAAATAAATTTTTTTCTTTTTTTTGTTTTTGAGACAGAGTCTTGCTCTGTCGCCCTGGGTAGAGTGCAGTGGCGTCATTGTAGCTTACCGCAACCTCAAACTCCTGGGCTCAAGTGATCCTCTTGCCTCAGCCTCCCAAGTAGCTGGGACTACAGGCGAGAGCCATGATGTCCAGCTAATTTTTCTATTTTTAGTAGTAATGGGGTCTCACTCTTGCTCAGGCTGGTCTTGAACTCTTGAGCTCAAGCAATCCTCCCGCCTCGGCCTCCCAGAGTGCTAGGATTACAGGCATGAGCCACCACACCCGGCCAGGAAAATAAATTTTTGTTCCTTCTCAGAATTATAGCATTGATTCTTACAGTTCAAATATATTTAATTCACATTCGAGAAAAGGAGGAGGACATGACAAATGAGCATTACTAATAAAACAATTCTTCTTGGAAGCATACTCAGCACTACCGGCGTGCCAGTTTGAACATGCAAAAAACGGCTGCCCTGAGGATGTCTGATTTAAGCCGTGGAGGAGCCTCAGCTGCCTTCTCCTGTGATTGACACGCTCATCTCCTCCCCCCTCCCCAATTCCCTGGTGATGAGCAGTCACCTCTTTATTTTTATTTGACCCGAAGCCAGTTGCGCTGATTCCAAGAGAGAGAAGGGGCCTGGCATGGCTTCTATCCCTTCAAAGCTGGCCTGCTGAAATGATTGCTAATTCTCAGGCACTACTCTCCAAAGAGAAGTCCTTTTCATTTGGCCTGATCTACACTGGCTTTCTCATACTTATTCTTGGTTTGGGAACTAGACAGCGCCCCATTATTTAGCTATGAAAGCAGGGATGTCACTAAAGGTGGCCTCGTATTACTGCTTAAAGGCCTATTAGAAATCTCATTTTGCTTTTTGGAGATGTCATTGTGATGCAAAGCAGTTCAGGGTTTCATTTCTGGTGAAAGCCCTTTGTTGGGCTTACCCGTTGTATACTAAGATTTGCAGTTCTCCTTCCCTCCTGCTATTCTGAAACAGGAATACTGTTACATTGAGTTTTTTATGACATCAGTGGTGAAAAACATACTTAAAGCAGGAAAATTGCAGCTGAACAGAAAGGCACCATCAAATCTCCCCTCAGATACAAGTGACAAACTCCACTTTGTTTAGCTGTCCTCACATAGGAGTTCCCTGTGGAGGTTCAGACAAATGAATATCTGCCAAGTTATTACTGTAAGGTTCAGTGAAGAGGGCATTTTCTATGATTATGGCTTTTTTCCCCCTTAATTTTTTTCTTCAAGGCAAATCACTGTGTTTTCTTCTATGTAACGCTCAACAGCTGCTAGACCCTGACTTTCATGTTGATGACCTTGTGTGCTGGCCCCTTCTCCTCTCTGGGCCACACCCAGAGTTTCCTGGATATTTTGCATTCTCAGCAGGAAATGCTCAGTGACTTTGAACACAAAGTCCTTTTACCCCTCTATGCCTCAGTTTCTTCAGCTCTAAATGAGGGGTAACAGTAGCTCATTATTCACGTTATAAGGATTTAACAAAATCACGTGTAGAAAGCACTTGGTGTACTGCTGGGCACAGAGGAGACCACTCATTCCACAAGTATTTATCGAGTGCCTACTATGTGCCAGACATTGTCCTAAGTGCTGGGAATACCAAGAGGAACAAAGTCAGGACCAGCTTCTGTCCTCATGGAGCTTTCAGTCCAGTAGAAGATTTGAGCATTAATTGGATAATCACACAGGCTTAGGTCTTCAAATTGGGCTAAGGACTAGGAAGGAATATTACAGAGAGGTTCACTGGGCCCTGACCTAATCAAAGGACATTTCTCAATAACATGTGAATGGACATCAGAAAGAATAAGAGGAAACCAGGAGAAAGAGGTGTCAGGCCCCCACCAGCCCTAAGGTGCATTTGAGCAAATTAGGAAAATGTGTCCCTACCCTGGGGCAGATGTGGCCCCACATGGGGGAGCAGAGCGCAGCTGGGCTTTAGTGCCCTCTGGCCTATCTGCTGGGTGCCCTTCATCAGAGAACAACCTGTCAGCTATATAGGGTGCCCTTGGCTGGAAGGAAGAGGAAAACACCTTTGCACAGGCCCTGAGGTGGGAGAAGATTGCACATTGAGGAGCTGCAAAGGGCCAGCCCACGGGCACAAGGCACAAGGCTGCCAGGAGAGGTCCAGAAAGCTTTCAGTAAATACCAGCTAGTTAATGCGTTACAGCATCATTGTAAACTCACTGCGAGCACAATAATATCTCCTTAGAAATACCAAGGTCTCTCTAGGAACTGTAGATTTTTAACCAGTGAAGGGAAATTGCTTCAGGGAAGTGATTTGTTGGTGTCACACAGCTGAGATTTAGAGAATAAGGACAGTGGATAAGGAGCGACATGTAACGCAGAAAGCAGGGAGCTGCCGAGCCTCCAGTGGCAGGCCTCCAGCAAAAGATGAAGGTGCCATCACAGCCTGGGAAACCAGGTATTAGGCAAGAAGAGGTGAAAACAGAAACAGAACCAAAAAAAAGCCGCCACGTTATGCAAATAAAAATGGAAACTGAACATTAGGAAAATGTTTTTAACAATGCTATCATTTTGAGAGTGTAATTATCTCTCCAAAGAAATGGAAAAGTCTCCTTTACTTGGTCTCTTAGAAAGGACCTCTCCAGCTAGAAAACCAGGGCCTGGCAACAGCACTGTGCTCGGTAGAAATAGTGTTGATAACCCCACTGTTCTTCCTGGCTTTGATTTCTTTGATTCTGGAATAATTCAAAAAAGCATTCATTTATTCAAACAAATATACTTTATCAAGGTTTTCTTTTTCTTTCTTTTTTTTAAGTCAAAGTTTAAAGGGAAATTAACACCCTGATCCTGGAGAATCATGCGTTGTTGCTGGTTAGCTTTGCAGTCTGTGCCAGGCTAGGCATCTGCAAATGTTTGCCCAGTTCAGGTGTGGTGTGTCAGCATGCTGTTGTGAAGGTATCCTGGGCTTTGGGATGAGATGGGTCTGGGCCCAGATCCTGATTAGGCCACCTATAAGCTATGTGACCTTGGGTAGGTTAGTCAACCTCTCTGAGCCATGAGAGCTACTGCAAGCTCTAGCTGTTATTAGGCAGAGCTTTAAGGCCAGGGCACTTGGGAGTCCCTCACTTGCAAAGTCATTTCTGGGGATCCTGTACTGGGAGCAGCCTCCATGTGATCCATAGCCTTTCACGGATTTACATCTTTGTACTATATCTGAAAAATCTTGACCTGCTTTTCAGAGGTAGCTGTGCTTTGCTTTGGAGAAAAATAAAGAACCAGAATTAAGACAGACTTAAAAGACCTTGTCTGCAGTTAATGCCTCTATTAAATTTTTAGGAAAAAAAGAGTATGTAGTCTTGATTTTTTAATGTGGTATCTATGATCAAAACTCCCATAATAGTCTGAAAAATCCCACAAGAGCAGACACTATCAACTGACCCAGCACTTGACATATTTTATTTCTTATTAAGATGTAGCACCAGAACTTAAAAATATGCTGAATTTAAACCACATTAATCTGGAATGCACACTAATCAGAGATAAATTCCAATATTTTGCTTTTGGGAAAGAGATGAACTACAGTACTTAATTTTCCTCCCATAGAAAGTTGGAGAAATAGCCCTTTATTATGTTTCAGTCATAATGTAGTATAAAGACTGCTGTTCCCCTGTCTCTTGCATTATGTCCATGTAGTCTTATGTTAATAACATGTACATTGCACCTTCAGGACTAACATGCAAATTTAGCAACCTGAGTCCTTCAAAGGTAGAGCAGGCTAACAGTGATTTAAGATTATGCTTGTTTAAAAGAAAATCCATCCCAATTTTTAAAATAAGAAATGCTAACTCAAGCATACACTTTTCTATCTAAAATGACATTGTTGCTGTCTAAGAATGGGGATGGATGAAGCACTTAGTCAGAGAGACCATTATGTTGTCAAAGGCAATAAATACCGAGGCTAAAGGACTGATTCTCATGGGCGTATGACCATATCATTGCTTTTCAGCCCAAGGCCACCAATCCCACTCTCTCTCCTGCTGACAGAAGAGCAAGCAGCTGTTCTCATTCAGTCCTTCTGGAGAGCATATCTGGTAAGAATCATATGCAATTGCGGTGTTTGATTTGATGGGGAATTTTTGGGAGGTGGAGGGCCCATGGGAAAACCCTTAGATGAATTTGAAACAGAAGATATCATAGCCAACATCCTGGCCTCAAAAACACTATTCTCTGTAAAATAGGTCTTAAAGAGTGATTTATAATTTTTACCAAAACTTATTCTACAGTTATCATTAAAAGTACCCTGCAACCTTTTAAAGTTGGGTTGACTGGCCTGTATTGCCTAAAAAATAATATTACATATATAGAGAGAGGAATACATTGTCATTTTAGAAAAAAATTAGAAAATTCAGGTAATTCAGATAAAGCAAATAAAAATTTTTGAGTCACTGATAACTCCATCACTCAAAGATAATCATTGTTAACATTTTGGTATAAAACTTGTTAAACTGTTTAAAACTCTGAATACATTAAGTGACATATAAATCCTTAACATATAGAAAATAAGTTTTTCTTTTATAACTTGTCTTTTCAACCATTTTCCTATTTGGGACTTTGAGGTTATTTCCAGTTTTTCATTATTGTAATAAATGCTGTAATACACACCTTTGTGCTGTTGTCTGTGCACATTTGGTCATTTGTGTAGGAGGAACTCCAGAAGTGGAATTTCTAGACCAAAAGGTGAGTTCCTTTAAAGCCCCTGATCCATATTGTCATGTCAGCCCTCAGGAAGGATGTACTGTAAAAAAATTCTTATCAAATACATATGAGAGTAGCATGTGTATCTTGTGCTAAAAAGTATACAACCTCTTCAGTTATTTGGCAATTAGAGTATGAATGTTAACAAGCTTCCAGGTAGACATGAAGCTCCCATTCGAGGTAGCAACATGGCTCCACCCAAGTCTGAGGGTCAAATGTGAATGGATTGAGTTTAGATTTAATATCAGCAGTGGCAAATACCACCACAGGAAAAAGTCTCAGTAGATTTACATGGACGCCAAAGATCTCCATATCAATGATTTCTTCAGAACTAGTGTAGGAAAAAGAGACAGATGAACACACCGGCAAACAGTTATCCATCGACAAGTTAGATTAATCCTAACGAGTTATAATCAATCAGCAAATGTTTGCTATGTGCCCATTAGTGGAACTGTCTCTGATCACAGGAGCTTACTATCTGAGGCAATATTGTCGAGTCATTCCACTCCTTTTGTGTATGGCACATTCTGGAAAACATGGGCTGAAGTCAAGTGTGAAAGTTAAATAACAGACTTGCATATTAAAGGAGCAGTCTGTGCCCAAAGAGTTGAAAAAACAGTTTAAAAAAAACCAAACCTAAACAAATTAAAGAAAACGTAAACAAATGGAAAGACATCCTGTGTTCACTGATTGAAAGATTTGCTGTTATAAAGACGTCAGTACTCCCCAAATTGATCTACAGGTTCTACATAATCCCTATCAGAATCGCAGCTGGATTTTTTTAAAGAAGTTAACAAGCTTCTCCTAATATTCCTATGAAAATGCAAGGGATCTAAAAATAGTCAAAATAATCTTGAAATAGAACAAAGTTGGAGGACTCACACTTCTCTCTTCTCTGTTTCAAAACTTACTACAAAGCTAAGTCATCGAGACTGAATGGTACTAGCACAAGGATAAACATGCGTATTATGGAGTGGAATTGAGAGTCCAGAAACAAACCCTACATTTATGGTTAGTTGATTTCCAACAAGGGTGCCAAGACCATTCAGTGGGGAAGGAATAGTCTTTTCAACAAATGATACAGGTACAACTGGATATCCACATGCCAAAGAATGAAGTTAGACCCCTACTTCATATCATATATGAAATTCATTCAAAATTAATTAAAGACCTAAATGAAAGTGTGAAAACTATTAAAATATTAAAAGAAAACAGATGTAAATTTTCATGACCTTGGATTAAGCAACAGTTTATATTAAAAAAGCATAAGCAGCAACAGAAAAAAATAGAGAAATTGGACTTAATCAAAATTAAAAACTTTGCTACAAAGAACATCATCAAGTGAGTGAAAAGGACAACCTATAGAATGGGAGAAAATATTTGCAAATTGTATATTGGATAAAGGTCCGGTATGCATAGTATGTAAAGAATTCTCACAACCCAACAATAAAAATACAAATAACCCAATTACAAGATTGGCAAAGGAATTGAATAGACGTTTTTCCAAAGAACATATACAAGTGGTCAATAAACATGTGAAAAGATGTCAACATCACTAGTCATAAGGAAATACAAATCAAAGCCACAATGAAATATCGCTTCATACCCACTAGCATGGCTATAATCAAAAAGACAGTAACAGGTGTTGGTGAGAGTACAGAGAACTTGGAACCCTCATACCCTGCTGCTAAGAATAGAAAATGGGGCAGCCACTTTGGAAAACAGTTTGGCAATTACTCAAAGTGTTAAACATAGAGCTTCCACTTTATGATCCAGCAGTTTCACTCTTAGGTATATATTTAGGATAATCAAAAAACATCTGTCCACACAAACACTTGTCCACACGAACACTTGAATGTTCATAGAAGCGTTATGCATAATAGCCAAAAAGTGGAAATAATCCAAATGTCCATCAACTGATGAATGGATTAAAAAATGGTACATTGATAAGATGGAATATCATTCAGCCATAAAAATGAAGTACTGTTACATGCTACAA
The DNA here is from genome assembly GCA_023783475.1 of Daubentonia madagascariensis. Taxonomy (NCBI): domain Eukaryota; kingdom Metazoa; phylum Chordata; class Mammalia; order Primates; family Daubentoniidae; genus Daubentonia; species Daubentonia madagascariensis. The sequence continues at coordinate 683,708 of JAKFHU010002505.1, read as the reverse complement.
AATGGATGAATCTTGAAAACATTATGCTAAGTAAAAGGAGCCAGAGACAAAAGGTCACATTTTTCCATTTATAATAAATGATTCCATTTAAATGAAATGTCCAGAATAGGGAAATCTATAGACAAAACTAGATTAGTGGTTGTCAGGGCCTGGAGGAAGGGGAGAATGGGGTGACTGCTAATGGGTACAGGGCTTCTTTTTGGAGTGATAAAAATGTTCTGGAGCTAGATAGTGGTAATGGTTGAACAGCTTTGTGAATACAATAAAAACCACTGAATTGTGTGCTTTAAAAGGGTGAATTTTATGGTACGTGAATAAAATAAACAAATACTATAGGAAAAATATAAAACAAGCCATCATTTTATTCCTTCTGACCATGTGTTCTTCTGATACATGTTCTTGATTTTTGGGCTGATTTTGGCTGTAAGAACTAAACGTCTTATGACTAGCAAAAGGGACTTTCAGGAATTCATGAAATAGATCCTTAACTCTCCTTTACAGCAAGTACTCATGCAGACGTTGTCCTTACCCACTCCCATGTAGGTTTTACTACACTTGCCAGGAAGATTTTTGTTTTAATTAACAAACCTTTACTTGTATTTTCTCAAATACCATGAAGGAAAAATGTAGTCTCCCGTGAAGTTTTTTTGTGTGTGTGTGCTAAAATGCATGTAACATAAAATTTACCATCTTAACAATTTTTAAGCATACAGTTCAGTGGCATTAAGCACATTCATGGTGCTTAATGCCATGGTGCAGCCATGACCACCATCCATCTCCAGAACTTTTTCATCTTTCTAACTGAAACTCTGTCCCCATTAAACAATAACTCCCCACTTCCCCCTCTCCCCAACCCCTGGCAACCACCGTTCTACTCTCTGTCTCTGAATTTGACTACCCTAAGTACCTCATGTAAGTGAAATAATTCAGTATTTGTCCTTTTGTGACTGGCTTATTTCACTGAGCATAATGTCCTCAAAGTTCATCCATGTGTAGCTGTGTCAGAATTTTCTTCCTTTTTAAGCCTGAATAATCTTCATGCCATGAAGTCTTAAAATCCAGAAGTCTGACATCTTTACTCATCTGACACAAAACTAGCCAGACATCTCATAAAAATATATTTTAACCGACCACATTAACAGAAATGTCACATGATATGAAAAGCTATTTGTAGCGAACTGTTCTTGGTAGCTGCGACTTTTTAATTAGTATTGTAAATAGGTCCCTGATATTTATGATTAGATATTAAGCACTTCTGTAGCAGTAGACATTCTCTTGTTTCTTTTTTTCAAAACACTAGGCTAGTGGTTGGAAAGTCAGATTGTTTCAACATGCAAAACTGAGTGTTGGTTGTTTTTTTAATCTATTTGAATATTGTGAATGAAATCTGGTCCTATGAAAACTCTCCTTTCCCAAGTGTGGTTGGTGATAAGTCACCTCTACTATATCACTGGTGCTGTTTGGTTTCTTAAATCCTGGATACAATTGGTGACAATTGATTGAGAAAATCCTGCTGTCTTGTGAAGTTCAAATGAGGTTCTTATGGCCCCTAATGATTGAAATTTCTTTAATGATTTAAGAGGCAGAGACTGGATAAATCCACTGAATATTTATTCTGTCTAAATAAGCCTGTGGTGTTTTATGCCTTGTACTCATTTGTTTTATTTAACTCTAACTCAGCCTAGATACCTGGGGTGGCATACATTAGCAATCCTCTCCTCCTCCTGTCATCAACTCCCCCTCCAGGCATTGTGACAACTGAGAATCACAAAGGCCATCAATCATTACCCATTATTTGATGAACAATACAGTGTGAGGTTGCTCCAACAGCCCCTCTGTGGCCTTGCAAAATTTTTAAAAAATGAAATAAAATAATGGAGATTTCTGATCTCTACTTGCAGAGAACAGTAATAATCTGTGCTTTGAGCAAATTGACCGGGGGGTGAATGTGGGACCCCTCCAGGGAGAAACAGCTTGGTATAAGCAGAGTACAAGGTTTAGAGAGAGACAGGCCTCTGTCTAGCTGTAGGGGGCCTGTGCCAGCTTGGACGCTCATTGCGTCCCTCTGGCAACGGGACTTAGTTCATGGTGGGCAGGGGACAGAACGCTGGGATCCTCACTGGAGTTGTTGGGACAGAGCAGTTGTCTTTGCACTGGGGTCGCAGAGATGCCAGACTGTCAGCAGCCATTTTAACACTGTGTGAAGAGCCTGTTGGAAAAGTGACCATAGGCAAACAGAGCTGAAAGACAGAGAAGAGTCTGGGTCATAAGGACGTTGTTTGGACACCTGGATTCAGCTACACCAATGAGTCCTCTTCAAGATGGATTTTGGTCACTTACAACCTAGAGTCCTGACAATATAATTTTCAGTGTCAAAATTTCCAGACTTTTTTTTTTTGAGACAAGGTCTCACTCTGTCCCCCGGGCTAGAGTACAGTGGTGGCGTCATCATAGCTCACTGCAATCTCCAACCCCTGGGCTCAAGCGATCCTCCCACCTCCGACTCCCAAGTATCTGGGACTACAGGTGCACACCAGCAAGCCCAGCTACTTTTTCTATTTTTAGTAGAGAGGGGTCTTGCTCTTGCTCAGGCTGGTCTTCAACTCCTGAGCTCAAGCAATCCTCCCGCCTTGGCCTCCCAGAGTGCTAGGATTACAGGCATGAGCCACCATGCCCGGCCCCAGACTTTTAGATTACTTGCACATGAAGGACGATATTGGAACAAAACAAAAATCTGGGTCCACTCATGCAGATCAACCATCCCAGTTTGTCTTAGGGGAAGACTGTGGTTTATATCAGCTGGAGGCTTGGACACAGCTGGAGAGGGAAGCCTACCCCAGGGAGCAAATTTTTCTAAAAATATATCTATTTTTTATATTGTGCAAGTAATACATATCAATTGTGGAAACAAATAGATAATGCATATATGTTTTTTAAAAAATTATATGATGGTATTCATCCTTCTAGAATTTTTCCTATTCAATAGGAAATTGTATTTGATTTTTTACAAAATTTTGATGATAGACACTGTTTTGTGCCGGCTCTCTCCCCTTAACGATATATTGGGAAAAATATTTCTTTGTCAGTACACAAAGATCTACCTCACAAAGTTTAATACTTCTATGATGTTTACATATATTATATATAGATATTTATTTATTTGTTTTCTGTGAATACTTTGAACCATAACTCATTTAACCACAGGCAGTTGGACCTTCTAGTTTTCTATCCTTTCTAAACTATTTTATGAAAAATATCCTTGTTCATATGCCTGCACACTTGTCTGATTTTTCTCTATAAGATTAATTGTTGACACTGGAATTGATGGCTCAAAGAGTAAACAAATTTTTTCAGAGTTTGGATCGTTATTGCTAAATTACCTTCTAGAGAGGCTAAAGTCCAATTTCTAGACCAAACCACATGCTCACATCCAAGTGTGCCCTAGGAGTAGGTTTTGATGGGAAAGTGGAGAGAGGAAGAAGGAAGAAATTGGGAGCCTTAAGCATGCCTGGGGAGGGTGAAGTGGTGAGAACACCATGCTAGAGGGTATGAAAAAGGAGGGTCATTGTATTCAGCTGTATGGGGTTGTGCACTGCACAAAGCAGGCCTCTGAGGCTTTGAGAAGCCTGGGAAATGTTGGTTGAGTAGCCACTTGTTATACTTTTCTTTTTTTAATCCCACTGGCCTAGGCAGCTCCTAGCCTATAGGTGTATAAAACCCCTCTGATAGCTGGAGGCTGGATGAGACAGTGGAAAGTGTATCTGTGATGCAGTCTAGAAGCACCACTGTTTTGATCCAGAATCTGAGAGTTTTCTTCCTGAAATTGTACAGTATCTTTTAGATTAGGTAAAACATATAAACAATTAATATTCAATAATACAGTCATTATAATATAAAGCAAGTTTCGGGCATTTATTCAATGGAATATTATTCAGGCACTAAAAATAATGAACATAGGGTATGATAATAAGATGGAAATTGTCCATAGTATACTAAGTAAAAAAATAATAAAATATCATATGCAGATTGTTTATAATTGTGTAAAAAGAAAACTATATGTAGAAAATAGGCTACAGAGAAAAATATAAAATATTGTGGTTGTTCAGTGGTAGGATAAGGGGTTATGTTTTCACTCTCTCTACTTTTTTCTGTTTTTCAAATTATTTATAAGGAACATATATTGTTTTTATAAAGGAATAAAAACTTTATTTAAATAAAGACTTAGAAACCTACATTCAACCATAATTTTTCACTCTTTTCTTCTTTCGTTCAAATTTGACATCATTAGATTATTTTTTCTGAGTCTTTTTAGGACTCTGCGTGCGTGCATGTGTGTGTGTGTGTGTGTGTGTGTTTGTCTAAATGCAAAAAAAATTTGAAACAATAATATTCAGAAAGTGTTCTTTGTTTTATTTGAATCCAATTGTTAATGTACTCAGTTCTTTTCAGAATCATCTTGTTTTCTATTTCATAGTCTTCCTAATAGTGTTTTTGGCTTGGGCTGTGTGTGTATCTGTGTAGACAAGGAGTATTTATGCTCAAATACTATTTGTTAGGGTGGAAAGCCTAGTAGGTACTCACGGCGCTGGTGGAGAAAGATTTCTCACACAGAGATTAGGATAGAAAGAAGAGGTTTATTTACTTTTCCCTGGGGGAGGGAGGAAAGGAAGAATGTGCTGGCCTGGAAAACCAGCTATTGGGGCTTTTTTTTTTAAATTAATTAATTTATTTTTTTATTTCAGAATATTATGGGGGTACAACACTTTGGCTATATATATTGCCCATGTCAGAGCTACAATCGTGGACATCCCCCAAACTATGCTCCCCGGATCCATTCAGCGAGAGTTTTTCCATCCCCTCCACCCCCCTCCCGCCTGCCCGCCCCCTGATGAATATTATTGCCCTGTGTGATGTAAGTGTTGATCAGTTAGTACCAATTTGATGGTGAGTACCAGTGGTGCTTGTTTTTCCATTCCTGTGAAAGGGGTCTTAGAATGGCTGCATCTGCACCTCTCTCTCTTCTTGGCTACAGGTAGATGACAAAAACTGTGAGGATGTCAAAGTCCTAGAGTGACTCTCCTGCCTTTCCTTGGAGAAGGGATTAGCACAGGAGATGTGATTCTGTCCTCGAGATATGGCCGAGGCCTGGAGCTCACACCCTGCTGTTCACTCAGGAACTCTTTAGACTGTAAAAAAGCAGATTCTCAAAAAAAAAAAAAAAACAATTTTGAAAGCGAGAGATTCACATCTCTTTTCTTTCCGTTCAGCTCTTTTCAGAAGTTGTGCAAGACAGAACTCCTGCAGGGGGCCTGCTAGGGAGAGAACGCATAGGATTGATCTTTAGCTGTTACTGGGGAAATTGTGAGATTAGGTATTTTCCTGTTATTTTTGCAAGGCCGCCCCTTTCAATATTTCCAGTTGCAAAGAAGTTTGATGATTTTGCCTATAGACCTCCTGTTAGGAGTCTTCATAGTCTTAATTGACAACAAATACTAGACCACAAGTCATTTAGAGAATGGTTTGATCTCATGCACAGAGAAAGCCTTTCATACCACATGTGTTAGACTTTACTGGAGAACACGCATTGGATCAGCAGACAGTCTAAAAGGCAGGGCATTCTGAAGACCCTAAATAAAAAGTGGTGGGTGTTCCAGTGTGTTTTGACATGATTTTGCTTTATTTTATTTTTTCCTGAAAAACCACTCCTTTCTATGTAGGAAGACCTGACCTATATATTATAGTTAGGTAGAAAATGGATGATGAAACAGCCCTGGATAAAAACCAAGCAACTATGGAAAAGCTCCTCAAAGAATACAAGGAAAATGTTTTGTAGTACCTCCCATATTTTTCTGCAGAAAGCAGAAATTCCACCTTAAGGCTCAGCACTTAGAGGAAGAGAAAGTTTTATCCATGTGAGGGAGCTTCCTAGGCTATTAGGCATGACAATTTTCTTTTTTTAAAGGTCTCTTGAAGTTCTCATCACTAGCCTTAACTTTCTTGTTTTAAATGTTATGGCTGAATGGAAAGACTTGTTTTATTCTTTCCATGTAAAACATGCCCTATGGCAACTTGTTAATAATGGGGAGGGCTGTGCGGTTGCTCACGCCTGTAATCCTAGCACTCTGGGAGGTTGAATTGGGAAGATCACTTGAGGTCAGGAGTTGCAGACCAGCCTGAGCAAGAGCGAGACCCTGTCTCTACTAAAATTAGAAAAATTTTCCGGGCATGGTGGCATGCACCTGTCCCAGCTACTTGGGAGGCTGAGGCGGAAGGATCGCTTGAGCCCAGGAGTTGGAGGCTGCAGTGAGCTGTGATGATGCCACTGTACTACAGCCCGGGTGACAGAGTAAGATCCTGGCTCAGAAAAAATAATAATAATTATAATGTGGACTCAAACAGCAGACAGACCTACTTGAATCCTGCCATGTCAGGTTATTAATAACTTTGGGTAGGTTCTTTAACTTTTGAACCAGTTTTCTGTCTGTAAAATGAGAATAATAGTTTCTGCCTATGAAGATTAAATCAGATGGTTAGTCCACATAAGGGGCTTGGCACAGTGCCACGCACGTAGTAAATCCACAATAAATATTAGCTATTGTTGTTATTCTTGTAATTGTTGGTTCTATTTTCCTTAATAGGGCATCTTTTTTTTGTTGTCGTTGGAGAGATGGAGTCTTGCTATGTTGCCCAGGCTGGCCTTGAGCTCCTGGCCTCAAGAGATCCTTCTGCCTCGGCCTCCCGAAGTGCTGGGATTACAGGCGTGAGCCACCGCGCAGCCAGGGCAGCTTTTTAAAAAGCTAACTAGTGGCCTCCCTGCAGCTATTCAGGGGCACCAAACAGGCAGCCGTCTCAGAGCCTTTGCATTTACTATTTGCTCTTTGCGACTGCAACTGCCAATCACAGTACCTTTTCTGGCTTCATTCAGGTTCTTCTCGGATGTCTCTCCTGCTCACCTTTTCTAGAATAACACCCCCTGGCCACCCTCCAGCCTCTTACTCTGCTTTATTTTCTTCCTGTCACTTATCACCCACCTGAATTATATTAGATGGTCACTTGTTTGTCTATTGCCTGTCACCCCAAGCACAACATGAGCTCCTTGAGAGCAGAGGTTGTTTCACTTGTTTGTCTCTGTATCCCCAGCCCCTAGAACAGTGTCTGGCACATAGTAGGCACTTAAAAGTTTGGAATGAATGACTGAATCCCTTCACTGATCTCTTTAATGAGGGCATCTGAGAACAAAGAAGAGTAAACTGCATTGTTCCATTTTCTAACCTTCCTCTGTGATTCACGCAGGCACTTCACTATTGTGGGGAGTCGCTTATGCACCAGGATCCTTGAACTCAACAGCTGTGCTTGTGACTCCCCAAGAGATTACACTAGAGAAAAGTGTATTTGTTTTATCACTGGCTTTTGGGAACCACCGCTTCGCCAAGCCTTGTAATGTAAAAAAGTGAAGTGTGCTATCGGAAGTCATGACCCCCAAGCAGGCTTGAAGGGAGAGCATCAGCTGAAGGCACACCAGGGCATGTTTAGTTCATCTGAGTAGTGGACAGGAAAGGTTTTCATTTGGAATTTCTCTTGTGATTGCTGATATCTGCCGGCAGGTGGGCAGACTCTGCCAGCAAAAGTCAGATGTTGTATTGTACAAAAGGAATGCTAAAAATGGGCATTGCATCAAATTACCACCAGTTCCTCTCTTGATGGCACACAGCCATCTCCCGATAGCCTTAGAAGGGCTGGTCATACCTTTGTGATTTGATGGGCCATCTCTGTCTGGGGCTCTCTAGTGGGAATTGCATATGGAAGGATTTATCTTCTCTGTGGAATCCTCTTGTCATTTGCTGGCCCACGGTTACAGTTTCAGTACATTTTTGCTGCCACATTACCTTCCCAACCAGAAAATTCAAATCCAGGTGGTCTTTTCTTTAAGCCATCTCATACATATTTTTGAAACCCACATATTTCAAATTGGTTTTGAACATTTTATAACTGGTGGAAAATGTGTATAAGCTGTTAGGGAGGCCAAGGCCACCTATGCAAGTCCCACTGAAGAAATGGAATAAAATTCCTGAGCTTCTCAACAATGTAGAAGCCTTGGTTTTAGACTGAGGATTCAGACATTAGACAGCTAACATTTGAAGTAGAATGCACCCAAGCATGGCTGTTACCAACCCTTCTGCCATTTCACTCACATAGAGGCCTTATACTATCTTCCATTGGCAGGTGACTTCATTTGATCATTCTTGCATTTGACAAACACGTATTGAGGGCCTTGCCAAGAACATAGCTAGGTGCTATAGAAACACGCATTATCTCCTTTACACCTTGTGCCAATCCTGTGAAGTAGGCAAGTATCTATTACCATTATCCCACATGTAGATGAACACACCAAGGCCTAGCAACCCTAAGTTACTTGCCCAACCAACATCACATAGTGATAAGCGGTAGAGCCAGAATTCAACCCTAGGTCTGACTGTGCTCAGAACCCCATCCCTCTTTTTTAAAAAGAAACCACTTTTGCATTCCTACCAGCAACATAGGAGTGTTCTAGTTGCTCCTTGTCCTCATCAACACTTGGTATGGTCAGTCTTTTTAAATTTAGCCATTCCAGTGGGTATGTGGTAGTATTTCATTGCAAGTGTGTGTTTTAATCAGGTTTATTAAGGTATACATGACATACAGTAAAATCTACCTTTTTCAGTGTGTAGTTTCTGAATTTTGACAAGTGTTTACAACCTAACCCATAATCAAGATATAAAACATTTTATTACCCCCCAAAATTCCCTTTGCAGTCAATCCTTCCCCCACCAGCCCCTTGGAAATCACTGACTTGTGATTTCCAAGTTTTGCCTTTTCCAGAATATTATATAAATAGAATTAAACTGTGTGTAGCCTTTGAATCTGGCTTCTGTCCCTTGGCTTGATGTATTTGAAGTTCTTCCGCATGTTTGGGTATATGAATAGTTCCTTCCTTTTTATTGTGGAGCAGTATTTCTCTGCAGAACCCCAAAAAGAGAAGAAACACGAAGGAAGGAGTTTTTAAATCTCCTGATGAATAAACACATGTCAGTTTTACATAACACTGGCTTATTTGTATACCTACAGATTGTGATGGTCTCAAACCTTACTATGTATCAAAGTCATCCACAGAAAGTTTTCTTTTCCTTGTCTCACCAACCAGAAGCAAGTCACGGATAGATTTTATTTTTTAATTTCTGCTACCCAGGGTCTCATTTCCCTGAGATTCTTGTTCAACTGGCCATAGTGAGAACAGGAGATGGGTATTTTTTAAAGCCTCTGGGTGACTCTAACATGTAGCCCGGGTTGAGACCTACTGATGTATGAGAATTGACTTTGCTACCTACCAATTGGATGATCCAGGACAAATCACAAAACTCCAAATCTCAATTTCTTTCTAAGTTGAGAATAATAATAGCTGTCCAGTCTAGCTCACCAGGTTGTCGTGAGGATTGAAATGTTTTAAAATGTGGCAACACTTGAGAAAGTGTTCTGTAAACTGTCAGTGCAGAAATGAATGATAGCATGATTAAGGGTCTCCCTGGAATAAAGGATGATGTCTTCCTTAGTGTTCCTTGCATCTTGGGACAGAATGGAATCTCAGACCTTGTGAAGGTGACTCTGACTCCTAAGGGAGAGCCCGTTTGAAGAAGAGTGCAGATACACTCTGGGGGATCCGAAAAGAGCTATGATTTTAAAGTTCTCATGTCATAGCACTTCTCTGCCTGGGCTACGACAGGATTTCAGCTGGAGGATGTGCATGTCATCCTTTTTATCTGATCTGTGATTAAAGTAGTGCTATTAAGACAGCCTGGGAAAAACATCAATTTCTTAAAGTTAGAAATAGGAATGGTTCATAAAACCCTACCGCTGTACCATGATGCTGGCTGGTACTTATGTTGTATAGTCCTAAATTGGTGAGTGTGAAGTAGTTCCATGACCTCTGAGGCATCAACACCAATGCTGCTTATGCTGCAGTTGCCCTTCAAACCAGATGTGTGTTTACTGTGTGTTATATAACTCCTGGTTCCTTCTCTCAACATGCCTAGTCCAACTTTTTTTCCCAGTCAGTCACATCTTGGGATCCAATGTGTAAATCCAGTATTGCATATCTTGTGCATAACTGTTCTAAAGGATCTTATTTTGTGTACTATATGTAGCAGTTGTGTACATTGCCATATAATGTAAAAAGAAAGGTCTACATATAAGCACTGCAACCCTCTGTCCAAGTGTCATACCAACCAAAACACCAGATAAACCTTGAACAGTGAAAAAAAATGAACGGTATCAATATAGATGTAATTATATCAATATATCAGTATCTTTCCTGTTTTAAAAGTACCATAGGTTCTATTTCCTAAACAGATAGATAGGAGAGGTTTTAAAGACCAAAAGGAAAGAGCAGTCTTTCTCCATCAATTTTATGTGTGCTGCTAGAAGATTGTTTGGCGTATGAAAGAGTAACTGGGATGCCAACAGACATGGCACAGAGAAGTGGGTTAAATACACTCCTTCCCAAGACTGGAGTGATGTTGGCAGAACCGAGCACGGCTGCAGCCCACGGTTCTTTGGCAGGATGGGTTAAGTCAGAAAGAAAACACTGATGTAACTAGAAGAACAAGGCAAGCAGAGGAATGGCGCCAAGCATGCCATTACAGAGCAGCTCACAGCCAGTCCTCACATCAGAGCCCAAAGAAAGGGCCCCCTGTCGCTGGCAAACGTCTTATGAAGCAAGATGTCATTTTGCAACCACATTTGACCACCTCTGAAAATATTGCAAGGAGCAGCATGTGTCAGTTTGTTATGGGGAAAAAATGGCTATCTTTGAATGGAAATATTAATATTTTTATTGTAAAAGAGCAGCTACTCATTACTGACAAAAATCAAACCATATGGAAGTGTTTTAAAATAAAATGTGAAAATCGCCATTCCTGGCCTACCCCAAACCTGCTTCTCAGATGAAACCACTGTTAACGGGTGTGTGTCTTTTCTGTGTTTTTCCTTTGTGTATATGGACATTTATGTGTATTTATTATATTGTGTGTTTTTTATAAATATGACATATATTTTTTTAATAAATATGGTCCCATACCATATAGCCATTCCGCAAATTGCCTTTTCATTTAGCATTGAGAGTAGCTTTCCACATCAGCACACTTGGATCTATACTGAGCATCTGTATTTGAAGGAAAACACACTACCAATGTAGCTGATAGGTCGGAATTTAGCCAAACATTTTCATTCAAAATACTCTCAAGCAAAGTGACCCCTGAGATGGCAGGACTGAAGAAATCTTTAGGAGTTGGTCTAGATTTTTATTTCCTCATAAAGTCCCAACAATCAGTTATTCAAGGTCCAGATCCTTTTTTACTTCTGCTTTCTCTTGAGCATTTGGTTTCCCCATATTGTTGGTCTGCTTTCCTGAGCTTCCTCTTCCTCCCTTCCAGAGAGGGGTGTCTCCTGGTGCAGCTGTTCCAGGCGGGGGGCATTTCCTCCCTTTGTGTGTGCATTAACCATTGCTCTGGCTTTCCTCTGGGGACAGCCAACCAACCAGGTGAGCCAGTGTCATTTAAAGCAGCACTTCCCTTCTTAGGCAGGATTGGTTGTCATTTCTGGCTGACTTGTGATATGGCCCACGTGAAGAGAGATGGCATCTGGCGTGTGAGTCACACTTTCCTGGTGTATGGTAGGCTGTGTGGAACTCCTGTTCAAGATAAATTATTTTTTAATACTTTGCAGTTTGGGGGGCTAATTTGAAGGTAATATAGCATAATGGGTAAGCAAGTAGGCACTACAATTGGATCAATTCTTTCACTAATACTCACTCACTAGTATTTATTGAGTGCCTAATATGTGGCAGGCAGGCATTGTTCTAGACAGTGGACATATGGCAGGGAAGAAGAAAAGTCTGTGCCCTTATGGAACTTGCATTCTTGCAGTGCACTGTACACAAATACAAATAAATAAATAAATAAATAAATAACATAATGTCAAGGACTGTGTCAGGTAGTTATTGTCACAATGATGCTGCTTAACAAACCACCCCAAAACCGAGCAGCTTACAACGTACATTTACATCTTACTCACATGTCTGCAGACCAGTCACATTTCAGCTGCTCTCAGTTGGGCTTTGCTATGCTTGGCTCTAGGCTGTTGGGTTCTATTTAGTTTTGTTCTAGGGCCTTCATTCTTCTGAAATCAGCAGGCTGCCAGGGGCATGTTCTTTTCAAGGCAGAGACTGAAAGCTGTCAGAGGGATGCACAGAAACACACATGATGCTGTCTTGAGGCCTAGGCTGGGCACTGGCACATGCCACTTCCACACACATCCCACTGGCCAAAGCAAAGTCACATGGCCAAGCCCAACATCAGTGAGGCAGGGAAGTATACTACTTGCTGAACAATTATTTACTGCAAATAATAGTGTGAAACAAAGCAAACTAAAGGGCTGGAGAATAACAGAGGCTACTATTTTGATGGTGAGTTTGGTCAGGGAAGGTGTCTCTGAGAAGGTGTCATTTGAGCAGAGACCCGAATGAAGTTCATTCTAAGCAGAGGGAAGAGCATATGTAAAGCCCTACAGGGGCAGGAGTGTGACCAGCAAGAGGGTGAGTGTGGTTGATTAAAGTGAGCTGGGGGTGAGTGGGAGAGCAGATGAGAAAGTCGTCAGGGACCTGATCCTATAGGGTCACAGGTGCACTTTCATCAGGATGTTAGAACTTCGGATTTTATTCTGACTCTGCTCCTTCATTCCTGACCCTCAGAAATTGTGGTGGCATTTTAAGCTGCTGAGTCTGGTGAGAGGGTTGTTTGTTATGCAGCAGTGGAAACCAGTACAATAACTGAGGCTTCTGTAGAGAGAGCATATTGTTTGAGGATGAAAGTAGAAGCAGGAAAACTATTGTAATATCTACTTCCTTGCTACTCAAATTGTGGTCCATGGAGCAGTGATATCTTCACCGTCTGGCAATTGGTTGCAAATGCAGAATTTCAGGCCCCACCCCAGACCTTCTGAATCAAAATCTGCATCTTAACAAGATCCTCAGGTGAGTCTTTGCATGCTGAAGTTTGAGAAGCAGTCCTGTAGGTGACAGCCTGGGTAAATGGGGTGCCATGGTGTAGGTTTTAATCCTGGCTTGCCAACCTTATGACCTTCAGTAAATTACTTCACTTTCCTAAGCCTTAGTTTCCTTTCTTGTAAAACAGGGATGATAACAGTGCTGCCCTCATAGGGTTATATGTGAGAGTACAAATGAAACAGCACATCAGGTGCTCAGCACAGTGCTTGGCACATGGTCAAGTCCTCATAGCTGTTAGCTCTTTCTTGACTGGATCTGATCCATGCATTCACTTCCCTAAGAATATATTCCTGATCGTTTCCTGATGGTGTTCCTTAAATTTTTTTTTTAATTCCCTGTCAAAGCAAATCCTGTTCTTTTTCAAAACATCCTTGGGCTCATCAAAAAAACTTTTGTCTGTGCCCAGCTAGATTCCAGCCATACTCTGGAGTAAAGGCGCCTGGTTTCCATGGTCAGTTTCCAGGCCCAGTTCTCAGGGCAATTTTCAGGGCCACCCGGCAGGCCAAAATAGGCCACTGCACTATAAATAGTGGGTTTGGGCTGCTTTGGGCCTAAATTCTCAGGCCAGGCCCTTCCCCTCCCCCTTGCCTACTCTTGTAGTTGTTTAAATAAATATACTCTGGGTTATAGCTGCAAGTGCATTTTCCTTCATGTGCCCAGATAATGCTTTGCCAACTTGCCAGGCTGTCAGCAAAACCCCCTTTTTATTTGTTCTGTCACAAGGTACCCCAGGTATGTGATGAAAGCTGTTAAATCAAACTCCAGGTTGAACTTGTTGGTTCACCACAGTGATTGGCACTGGGCCTCAGGGATTTGAGAAGCCTGAGTACCATTTCCCCTGCCATGTGGCCTTTTATTAGTATTTACCTTCTCTGAACCTTATTTTCCTTATCTGTAAAATGTGGCTGATAATAATAATGAATTCTAGTTCATAGGGTGGTTGTGAGAAATAAATGAGAAAACTGCATATTAGCAGGACTGACTATATAATTTGCAGGGACCAGTGTAAAATGAAAATGCAAAGTCCCTTGTTTAAAGTTATTAAGAATTTCTAGGTGGTGACAGCAGAGCATAAAATAAGTGTGAGGCCTTTCTAAGCACGGGCCCTGTGCAACTACAGAGGGCAATGTCCACAAAGCTGGCCCTGCATGCGAGGCACTTAGTACCCTGCCTGGCATTAGTAGCAGCCGAATCCCCAACTTTCCCAGGATCCTATTCTTTAAAGGGCTAACCAATTTCCCTTCAAGGCAGAATTTACGGGTAAATTGCACAGCTGCAATTTAGTCCCTTCTGCTGAGTAACAAATCCCCCTAATACTTAGTGACTTAAAACCATAGCAGAGCTCAATGGAGCTGGGGGAAAAACCCCAAAATATAGCACTTGATTATTTTTTATGATTCTGTGGGTTAACTGAATGGTTCCTCTACTGGTATTCCCTGGGCTCACTCATGTGGCTGCATTCAGCTGGTGACCAGGCTGGGCTAGAAGGCCCAAGCTGGCCTCACTCACATGTCTGCCAGTTGGTGCTGGCTGTTAGTTGGGGCAGTGTGGTTCTCCTTATGTGTTCTTTCATCCTCCAATGGGCCAGGCCAGCTTCCTTAAATTGTGGCAGAAACAATACAAGGGGAAAAACAGAAACTTCAAGCTTTCTTGAGGCCTAGACTCTTGAAGTTGCACAGCATCACTTCGGTTACCTTCCATTGGTCAAAGCAAATCAAAAGGCTCAATTAGATTCAAGAGAGTGGTGATAGACTACCCCATTTAATGAAAAGAATGGCAAAATTTTCAAAGGGGCAGGAATCCAGGGAGCTGTGATTCACCAGGGGCATAGTGCGGCAGTTCTCAAACTTTAGCCTGCATCAGAATTATCTGGAGGTCCTGTTAACACACAGATTGCTGGGCCCCACTGCCAGAAAATCTGAGTCAGTAGAACTGAGGTGGGGCCTGAGAAGTTGGATTTCAAACAAGTCCTCGGGTGATGCTGATGCTGCTAGTCTGGGGACCACACTTTGAGAGCCGCTGGCAGAGGAGTTAAGTGTCCACACTTTAGTCTAGACCAGTGGAGCTCAACCTTGACTGTACATTAAAACACCTGGGTGGCTATAACAAGCTTGAAACCATCAGTTAAATCACGCTGTGGTGGTAAGACTCAGGCATCAGCAGTTTTTTTAAAAGTTCCCCCAGGTGATTCCAATGAGCAGCTGGAGTTGAAAAATACTACTTTAGAGGTAAACTAGTTGGGTTCAAGTCCTGCTTACAGTATGTACAAGTTTAGGCAAGTTATTTCACCTCTCTGTGACTCTGTTTCCTCCTTGAAGATGGGGATGGCAATAGTTCCTACTTTATAGGGCTGTCCTGAGGATTAAGAGTTATTATGTATAAAACTCGTAGAACAGTGCTGGCACTATTACACAGTGGAAGTATAATATTACATAAATGTCACCTCTGAGTATTAGTGGTAAAGAAGAGATCAAAGCATTGTGCAATAATAAGGTATTTGGCATAGCAAACTTTGCTGTAATTTAACCCTGTAAATCATTGGGAAGTTCATCAAATACCTTAAATGCTTTTGCAACTTACTCATTCCTTGATTATTTGGGTAAACAAGTACCCAGAACAGTTGCATGAACTTTATCATAACTATCATCTCAGAGCTGTTGGGGGAAATCACTGGAGCTATTGGGGGAAATTCCATTTTTTCCAAGTATGTACTGTGATATGGCCTTATTATTAAAGGAACTTTAATAAACAATAGGTGTGGCTTCCCGGGAGAAGTCCCTTTTAGATCCGACCCTGCAAAGACTACTCCACCTAAAAGCAGCTGCTATTCATGAGTCATGCCTTCCTGACCATACACTAATGTACTGAGTGGTCCTTCTTGACTCAGATTTTATGGATTTGCAATAATCAACATGGCATTTGTGTAAGAACTGAAACCAAAGTTGTACAGATGTTAGGGTAGTAAGTCTTGTAACATTAAGTTCATTCTTAGCATTCTCTTCATTAGAGCAGGGTTCCTCAAAGTTTTCAGATCGTTAGAATCACCTGGGGTTCTTGCTGAACATACTGAACACTTGGTTGCACCTCACATGTACTGAATCAGTAGTTACAGGGCAAGGGCCTGGGGTTCTGTTTTTAACAAATGCCCTAAGTGATCTCAAAGTCATATGGTAAATTTAGTAAATAGTCTTAAATTAATAAGATTTACATAATACATATATAGAGATGGAGGAGGCAAGAAGGGACGGCAGGGACTACAGTTCTAATGTCCAGTCAAGGATAAGAGCAGGGGTTGGCAAACTACAGTATGTGGACCAAACCTGGCCCACTGCCTGTTTTTATAAATAAGGTTTTATTGGGACACAATGTGCCCATTTTAAAACATATTGTCTATGGCTGTTTTTGTGCTACAATGGCAGAGTTGAGTTGTTATGACAGAGACCATATGGTCCACAAAGCCAAAGATATTTACTATCTGATTCTTTACAAAAAAAAAGTTCACTGACCCCTGGAAAGAGACATAACCTCAGACCTGGTCAAACTTGTAATTAGAACTAATACTTATGAGCTTATAATAAAAGATAAACCAACAGGGAAGAGGGGGAGTCAGTAAATACAACCAACTGGAAAATCCAGGCCTCCAAGAAGTAGCAATTTTAGACTATGAAATAAGCATGTTTAAGATGATTATAGAGATCTACTAGAAAAATATGTATGTATATATAAACCTCACTGAAGAACAAGACAGTATGAAAAAAAGGGAAAATTCAGATTTGAAGAAGAGTTAAGTGTAACCTCTAGAAAGGAAAACAATTGAGTCAGTGGTCTAAAGCAGTGCTTCTCAAACTTCAGTGAGCCTCGGAATTGCCTAGAGATTTTGTTAAAACACAGATTCCTAGGCCCCACTCTGATTTAATAGGTCTTGGGTGGAGCCCATAAATTTGCATTTCTAACAAGCTCTCAGGTGATGGTGATGTTGCTAATCCATGTACTATATTTGGGATGTGAGTTAAATAGCAGATAGGCACAGCTGGAGGAGGAGTTAGCAAACTGCAAGCCAGATCTGGGAGACAGAATGCAGCAGAGAGAGAGATGGGAAGTGGGGAAAAGCAGCGAAGAGACAGGACAGAATGAGCAGGTGAAGCGTCAGTCTAATGGGAATTCCAGAGGGAGACGATAGAATGGATGAGGGAGAGGTGATATATTTACAGAGATACTGAGTGAGAATATTCAAAAGTTGAAGAAATATGAGTCCTGAACTAGATGAATAAGGACAAAACCACACCCAAATGCTTCCTGGTAAAACTATGGAATGCCGAAACTAAAGAAGCCTTACAACTATCTTAAAGGAAAAATTACCTACAAGGCAAAAACAATGAGTGATTACAGACTTCCCATCGGCAGCAGTATATGCCAGAAGACAGTGAAGTGTAACATCTTCTAATCCCGAGAGAAAATAGCATTCGACCTAGAATTATATGTTCACTAAATTATCATTCAAGAGCAAGGGCTATAAATAAAGGCTTTTAAAAACACATCTCTCCCTGAAAGAACTACTAAGTGATATACTTCTGTCAGAAGGAAACTGAACCCATAAGGAAGGAGGCGGGATGCCAGGAACAATGGTGAATGAGGAAGCTGATAGATCTAAGTAGTTATTAACTAATGGGAGATAAATAAGGGGAAACTGAGATACTAGATAATAATAATATGAAAGTTAAGAGGGGGAAGATTGCAATTAAAGCATTCTAAAGTCCTTGTATTGTTTGGGAGGAGACTGTACAGATTAGTTTTTTTATTTTAAGTTGTTTGTTCCATTGTAACAAAATATTAAGGAATATAGAATGTGAACTAATAACTCAGTAGAAGGAAACAAGTAGAATACAGAAAATCCAATGCAATAGAAAGCAGAAAAGAAAAAAGACATAAAAGCAGGATAAATTAAAAAAATAAAATGAGAGACATAAACACAAATATCACTAATTATAACAAATGTAAATAGAATAGAGAATAAAGTCTTCTCTGATTTTCAGATTGGATTAAAAAGGAAATCTGCCTCTGTGCTAGAGGTACAGGCAACACAAAATGACCTAGAATAGTTGAAAGTAAAGAGATGGGAAAAAATAGACATCACAGATACTAACCGAAAGAAATGTAACTAGAAAGCATAAAAAAATAAAAAAATTAAAAAAAGAAAGGTGATCTAGCATTATTAATATCAAATAAAATAGACTTTCAGGCAAAAAACATTATCAAGAATAAAGAGGGTCCTTATATAATGATACAAGAATACTGTCATTTTCTATATTTTCTACTTGATTATATATTTTAATGCCATTTACAATCCACCTAATTGAATTCACTACTCACTAATGTGCTGCAACCCCACTATATGAAAAATGCTGCTCTAGAACTGCAGTCCCCAACCCCCAGGGTGCAGACTGGTCTGGTCTGGTCTGTGGCCTTGTTAGGAAACAGGCGACACAGCAGGAGGTGAGCGGTGGGTGAGTGAGCAAAGCTTCATCTGTATTTACAGCTGCTCCCCATCACTTGCATCACTGCCTGAGCTCTGCCTCCTGTCATATCAGCAGCATCATTAGATTCTGCATTATGATGAGCTGTATAATTATTTCATTATATATTACAATGAAATAATAATAGAAATAAAGTGCACAATAAATGTAATGTGCTTGAATCATCCGGAAACCATCCTCTGTCCCCCGTCTATGGAAAAATTGTCTTCCATGAAACTGGTCCCTGGTGCCAAAAAGGTTGGGGACCACTGCTCTAGAACACACACTTTTAAACCTCTCTGAAAGCCCCAAGTAACTCTAAGAGGCATCCTGTCATACCACAGAAGAATATCTGTAACACTGCCACAATACCAGGGAATAGGTGATATCCACAGGTTTTAACAATTAGATCCCTAAGACAATAAGGAACATTAATAACCACCAGAATGAGAAACCAACTTTTGTTTTGTTTTGCCAAAGATCTGAGAAGAAATCACAAAGCTTCTTTACAAAGAGAAAATTAAATACATGAGAATTATGAACTCGATATTTTATTAGATAATTGAAAGAGATTTTGCAAACATATATTTCCTTTATGTTTAAATCCACTTTTCTTGAGTATAAAATCCTTCAGTACGATCATTAGTATGACAGGTCATAGCAAAGATGTAGTAAGAACTTTCTATGAGGCACCTCACGCCAAGTAACGCTCTCGTGAGCATTACTGAAGGGGCTGACCATTATGTTACTTTCCAGCAACTGTAATATATTAAGTACCTTCCTCCAGCAATTAGAAAAACTCCAGGGAATCACCCAAAGAGGGTAGCTGTTGCTAGGTTTTTGTCTGTTTTGCCAAGAAGCAGGGAAAACAACTGAGCTAACAGGAACCCAGAATTACAGATCTATGAAGGGTCCTTTCAGAGTCCTAGGCAACAGCCTCCTTGTTCTTCCCTGCCTGTAGTCACCACCTCACAGCCCCAATACTCTCTACCAGCTGACTAATGCCTAAAATTATAAAATTATAAAATCATGTATGTACTGAATACTTTGTGACCCTCGGGAGGAGGACTTGCTTTCAATTTTATGAATCATTGGGTCTTTAGCCACTTTGCTTCATGTACAAACAGCACTTGCAGGATTCAACCTTAGAGCTGAATCCAGATTATTCTCATTACTTTATTAATTGATTTAGGATATTAGTAACACAGTGAGAGCTTACTATATGTGAGACACTGTTTTAGCACTTTAAATATATTAGTCTCAGCTTGTGTTGACATAAGCCCAAAGAAGAAAATATTTTTATTATTCCCATTTTACAGGTGAGGAAATTGAGGCTCAAAGGGTTTAAGTAACTTGCTCAAGGTTCCTCAGTTTGTAATTTGCAGAGCTGAGATTCAGCCTCAGGCTGTCTGATCCAAAGTTGGCTTTTTAAACCAATATGGTAACCTGTATTGGCTTTCATCAGAATAATATATAATTAGCAGAATCTGATGGTTTTATGGGCATTTTTAAAAAATTGACATCCACATAAAGGAGTTTTTTGTTTTGTATTTGTCTTACCCCAAAGTCAAGTACATAAATAATGTATACTTTATTTATGTGCCTATCTTGGAAGAGCAAATGAATGCCACACAGTAATTTAAAAAGATAAAAGTAGAAAACCACTGGTAAGGGAGCCTTTGTTTTACAGTGAAATTGTTTATGTGTTAAACATTACACTGCACTCTATGGTATTTGCTGATTGGCACAACCACTGCCATGGAAACTGATTCCCTCATCGTGATAATAATGACCGGGATTAGCCCAGTTCAATGGGTGCGTGCTTTCCCCAGAACTCGTTAGCCTTCGTTAGAGATCCAGGCTTTCCTGGTAATGAGAGGTTAACTAACAAGGCTGCTGTATTCTACACGGGGAAATAGCAGTCCCTGTTCAAAATGAAGGAAATCAAGGAAAAGATGAAGGGGTCTCTGGCCAGAGGGAAATCACACTAAACTGGTCAGCAGAACCCTATGAACGACTGCAGGCTTCCAGAATGATGGGGAAATGAATGTTTCTGTCTGTTGAATATTTAGATGATTGACAGTCAAACGATTGTAGGAAAAACTCGTTAATTATTTTTAAGTTAAAGAACTCAAGTTTGCCTCTCAAGTTTGCCTCTCAAGAACTCAAGTTTGCCTGTTACTGAAAATTTAAACACTTGTTGTACTCCTAAAATACTATATACACATTGTAAACAACCAGAACAATCCAATCCAGAAAAATATGGAGTAAAAAATGACAGCCCCTAACTCCCTTCCTCCCCAGACAAACCCACTTTCCTTGTATATCTTTCCAAACAGTAAGAACAAACCATGGCCCTTTGTGACATACCTTTGGCGGCGGTGGTGCTCTTGGGATCGTGGGCTCCTGGTTTGAATTTGGTGTCTGATCCGGCCATTTGGTGACTCTGGAAGAAGACTAGCTACAAGGAAATACTTCTGAAAAATCAGCATGAACCCCAAGCTGGAGTGAATCTTCTCCTGAGCTCTCTCATTCCAGAATGGCAGTCCTGTTGCAGGAAAGATCTCTAATAGTGACTGATGGTAGAGGAAGAGGTCTGTGCCTGGGACCAAGAATCAAACTGGCAAAGAAATCGTAGATCTTTCCTCAAACTTTAAATTGTTACTACTAGAAGATAGATACTTGAACCTCACAGGGCTGTCACAAGACTCAGGGAGCTCTGCCCACAGTTCTTGAGGCCAGAAATACATATTAAGGAGCAGGAGCTGGAACAGGTCTTGACCCCTGCCCGGGAAGCTGCAGACCTAGATAGGATGATATTGTTAGGAATGTGGAGAGAAGGCATTGATTATGCTGGAAAAGTTGAAGAGACAGCATGAATGAAGGACAAGCCACAGATGGTGTTACTGAGAATGAAAATAAGAACTTGGCTCCAAAATAAAAAAATTCTGGAGATGCTGAATTATGTCGGGGGGATCTCTGTATCACTGCTATATCAATGCAGTCAGCGTATTAAAAGCTTTAGTTACCGGTGAGTCATTGATCAGCATCAAGGCGTCTGTGCTGAAGAAAATCTCTGCAGTCAACAAGTTTTGAAAGGCTTTTGTTTACAGTGGATCCATCCTTTCCTGCCAGGAGATCCACCACAAGGAAAAATGCTATAGTATAAGGAATCTGGGAAAGCCTTCAGCCATAGTGGCCTTATTTGACATCAAAGAATACACATAAGAGAGAGAACATAAATCTGAGAAGGATTTCATTCAGCAAGGAAACCTTATAGAACCTGTGTGAAGAATGTAGGAAGACCTCTACCCAGAAGTCAGGACCAACTGTGCCCCAGAGAATCTACACAAGAGAGGGATTTTAGAAACATGATGAATGTGGAAATGTTTTCCATGGAATCACCAGGTTTTTTCAGCATTGGAGAATTCGCACTAAAGGGAAACCCTGCCAGTGTGATGAGTATAGAAAAGTCTTCAGAGATGGGACCTTGGGAAACATCAGCAAATTCATATTAGAGAGGCTCTTACAAGTGAGAGAATTGTGGGAAGTTGTATGGACAGAGATCAAGCCTCAACAGCAGAATCTCCACAGTACTGAAAAGTTAATATAATTAATGTAAATGGACAAGTTGTATGGGGAATGAGTATTTTAGATTGCCCAGTTTAGCCAGTAAGAATGTTAAATGAATGTCTCATGTCAAGAAAAGCAAAGGTCAGAAGTTCTTTTTCCTTTCCCAGAGAAGTCTATATATGTAAGCAACCAGGACTTTTGAAATAAGTTGTTTACCTGTATCTCTGGACTTGTGATCTGTCTCCTGGATGATTATCTGTGGGGTGGGGGATATGTTGTCTCCTTTATGCCTGCCCTCATCTCATATCTTTACTTCATTCAACAAGTATAGCCAGTAATGTTATTGTCTGCTGTTTGCTGTAAATATATATTTTATTTTTCTTTATGGGCTAAATAGGCTTGTATGGGTACCCCAGGACACAAAAAGCACATGTATAGTGTTTCAGTAAACTGTGAAAGAAACCAAATCATTGAATTGCTGGGCACTTTCGCAAATTTGGGACTGCCTCTATGTTCTATGTTCTCCAACACAAGGCCATGTAGGTGTCCTTCACAAAGTATATTTTTTCCAGCTTTGGCTTGATTACTTTTTTAAGATAGAACAATATACTTCACATATAGTCTGTTGACAGATTGGTGCTTTTTCTCATAGATAACACATAATATAACATTGTGAGGGCTAATACTTTAAGTAACTTATCATTTTCAGTTCTAAAACTTACAGGCTAAAAGAGGAAAGAGTCTTTGCAAGCTGTCCGTCAGCAAGTTGGTAATATAGCCCAATCTCTGCTCATGATAGGAGAGTGAGACTTGTATATTTTATACAATCCTCCCGTATCAGTACCCCGAGTAGCTGGGATTACAGGCACATGTCACCATGCTCAGCTCTGATTGTTATTTTATTATAGCCATCCTAGTGGGTATCTCATTGTGGTCACTAAATATAGGAACCATGTATTTAAAAACATTGCAGTGATTATTTCAGAGTCCTGGGTTTATATCTGCTGTACATCCCTACATTTTTTGCATAGGTATTATAGTCACTATTTTAAAAGATGGACTGCAGTCTCTAAAAGGCTTTTCCAGCATCTATGGAAATCACATTTTTTTCTTAACTCTATTATTACATAAAAGGATTTCTTAATATTGAAACAACCTTGCATTTGTGGAATAAAACTCAGTCATGAAAAAAAAAAAAGAATAAACCATCGTAAAGAAAGAATTTGACCATAATAAAACATAGTCACCTTGCTGATTATAACTAGTGTTGACGTTGCTTTGATGATTCGGAAGATTCTTTGCGTTTATTCTCATTAAGGTTATCAGTTGTCACAGTATAGAAATATGGGGATTCTTGTGTGTTTAGATCCCGATTAATAGGAGCTTGTGAGAAAGTTGTGGATAATCCCTTTTTTGTGCCCCCACCCCCACCCTGTAGGAGGGTTTGGGTTTGTTCAGATCACAGCTGAAGGCATGACTGGTGAGATATAGTAACTCATCTTACCCAGAACAGAGATGTCCAAGGAGCCTGATCCTTATGAACACAAGACTTGAGGAAACACTGTAAAAACATTGGTTCATAATAAAAAAGATTTGGGGGCCTACCTTATGACATTAATACAGGACCGTTTTTTACTCTCTGGAATTTGCATGGCAGTACTTATATCGTATATTTTCTTTTTTGTTAAGAAAGAGAATCTTCCATTTATAAGTTTAGCTGGAAACAGCCAGTCATCTTTCTTTTGGGGGAAAAAAATCACTTGAGTAGTTTTCTTAAGACAAATAAGGCACCCCGTGCCCTGGGAGAGGAAGTCATAGGAAGGATTTTATTTTGCTTGAGTTTGATAAGGCCATCTGTCCTAGTTCCTCTTGGTGAATAGGGTTCTGGAGTGGCATTGTATCAATTCGCACAGAGAACATAGGAATTTTCTGGGAGGAAAAGGATTGACATCACTCTAACCTCAACCTTCCTCCCCAGGATTCCCAGTTATAAAACCGGTTTGTGCCATCTTCAATAGGAGAGCAGGATCAGGAAGGGACAATGTCAAAAGATGTCCATGATGGCAAATGTGTTAAGATTGGGCTCCCCACCACGTAAGCATGATGTACGTGTTTGAAACGAAAAAAGAAAGTGCTTCATGTTTTAGTGATGGATCTGGACCGACCTCAGTCACATTTGCTGCTTGTTCTTTTGTTTCAAATTCCACAAAGGCAAATCTGCGTGGATCTCCAGTAGACTTACAATGTTTTATATAAACAACATCTCTAAATTTCCCAAATACTCCTTCACTCCAGCCGTGATTAACATTTTTGGAAGTAATTTGTGTGATAAATTGGAAGCAATATCAAATATGTAAGGATTTAATAACTATAAACTTAGCTTTTTCACAACTCCTGTACCTTATTTAGAAAGTCAGTAATCTTAACTTGAAAAAGCAAAACAAAAACAACCATTCATTGCAGGAATAGAATTGAGAGTCCAGAAATAAACCCATACCTCTGTGGTCAACTGATTTTTGACAAGGGTGCCAAGACCATTCAATGGGGCAAAGAATAGTCTCTTCAACAAATGGTGCCGGGACTACTGGATATCCACATGCAAAAAAATGAAATTGGATCCTTACCTCACACCATATACAAAAATTAATTCAAAGTGAATCAGAGAGCTAAATTTAAGAGCTAAACTACACAACTCAGAAGAAAACATAGTGATAAATCTTTATTTATCTTGGATTTGGCAATAGTTTCTTAGATCTGACACCAAAAATACAAACAACAAAAGAAAAAAATAGATAAATTTGACTTCATCAAAATTAAAAACCTTGTGCATCAAAGGACACTATCAAGAGACTGAACAGACAACATACAAAATCAGAGAAAATACTGCAAATCATATATCCGATAAGGGTGTAGTGTCCAGAATATATAATGAAAACTCTTACAACTCAATAACATAATTGACAAACAACCCAATTTTTAAAAGGGCAAAGGACTTCATAGACATTTCTCCAAAGAAGAGAGACATATGGCCAAACAAGCACATGAAAAGATGCTCAATGTCTGTAGTCTTTATGGAAGTGCAAATCAAAACCATAATGAGATACCCACTAGGATGGCCATAATAAAAAACAATCAGAGCTGAGCATGGTGACATGTGCCTGTAATCCCAGCTACTCGGGGGACTGGGATAGGAGGATTGCTTGAGCCCAAGAGTTCAAATCCAGCCTGGGGAACATAGCGAGACCCTGTCTCTACAAAAAATAAGAAAAATTAACCAGATGTGGTGGTGTGCGCCTGTAGTCCCAGCTATTCAGGAGGCTCAGGCAGGAGGATTGCTTGAGCCCAGGAGTTTGAGGCTGCAGTGAGCTATGATTGCGCATTGCATTCCAGCCTGAGCAACACAGCAAGACTCTGTCTCTAATAAATAAATAGTTAAAATGGTAAATTTTATGTCGTGTGTTTTACCACAATTAAAAAAAAAATCACTGGGGTTACTGGTGACTCTGATGAGAGTCCAGTGGAAGGAAAGGGCAAGAAGACTCCTCGAAGTAAAATTACCAAGAGAGCAGGAAGAGGTTCGCCCCTCTATCAATAGCGGAGAAACAAAAGGAATTGGCAGGTAGTTCTGGGGCTGTGAGGTAGCTGATGGTGAAACCCGACTCAGTCTAGCCCTTTGGGGGACTGTGTTTGTGTCCTGGGATGGTGGATATGTGGGTGACTCTAACAAGTTGGAACGTGGGAGCCAAAGGATGGCAGTGACTATGATAGGAAGCCCAGTGACCCAGGAATGAAGTCACAAGACCCAGTGGTGGCCTGAAAAAGCAGCAGAGGGAGGCCTGGCTTGGTGGCGTCCCCATGATCAGCAGAGCTGGGGAGCGGCCGCCCCTTTAGCTGGGCCTATAAGCTTCAGTCTGTCCTCTTCCTGGGCACCCTTTGCCTGTTTCCCTTAAATGCTGGTCCTGCAGAGATGGCAGATTTCCATTTCTGCTTCAGTTTGTCCTGCATCCCTGCCAGCAGCTGAGCTACCGGTTCCTGACTATCAGAAGAGCAGATCTGAGTTGTGGCTTCTAGAAGAGAAGAGGGGCAGGCAGGCCACCCTGTGGGCCCCTGGGATCCCTGCGTAGACAGGAGAAGCCCACTGCCTAGAGAGGGGCACCCCGACCTGGGTATGTGGTGTGCGACTTCCCCAGTTCCACATACTAATTCCAGTAGCAGTAACTGTTCCACAGAATATACAGCTCCTGCCTCATTTTACATGAATGGAGCTGATTAGATAAGGGGACTTCAAAGTGGCTGTATTTAGTAGTTCACCTGAGAGCTGAGTCAGGAAGCCATTTTCATGGGGACTTCTTTGGAAAACGTGGTCTCTGTGTCTCAGGCTGTCTCGCAGCATTATTTAGTGACTTTTCACTTACCTTTCAAAATGAACTTGACACACATCCACATACATAAAATCACTCACTTCCAGTCTTGGAATCTACTTTGTGAGGCCAACTCCTCTGGCAAGTGGGGAGGTAGACAGATGACTCAGGAGGAGGGAGGGTGGGAGTGGCTATGATTTTGCTGTGACTTCTACAGCTTTCTCGTCTTGGAGTTCCTGGATCGCCCAGGACTGCCTCACCCCTCTGCACCTCTTGCACAGGCCGGAATCTCTCCCTGGAACACCGTTACACCCCACCCTCTTGTCCCCATGGCTAACTCTAGTTCATCCTTCAAAACTCATCCTGGGGTCATCCTTACTCCTCCAGGCTGGGTTAGATGCCCTCTGTGTGTTCCCTGGGACCCACCAATTTCCTTACTCTTAACACACCTTCTTGATCTTATTCCTGAGTCTCCTACTAGACCCTAAGTTTCTCAAGAGCATCCGGAAGCAATCTGCCTAAGTTTGAACACCAGCTCCATCATTTCGTAGCTGTATGACTTGGCAAGCCACTAAAACTCAGTTCTATTATCTGTAAAATGGGGGTAATCATTCCTGCCTTGTTGGGTTGTTTTGATGATTAAAATTTGTAAAATACTTAAACAATGACTGGGACATAAGTGCTCAAGAAACATGAGCTATAATAATAATAAAATTAAAATAATTATTACAATTACTATTAATCATCTTTTTATTCTCAATGTCTAGCACAAAGGCCAGTGTGAAGTAGGCACTCAGTCAATTGGTGTTAAATGGAACTGTGGTTAATGTATTAGCTGTAATTAATCGAGAACTGTGCTGTTCTATACAATAACCACCAGCTACATATGGCTATTGAGCACTTGAAATGCAGCTAGTCCAAAATGGGATGTGTTGTAAGTGCAAAAACACACCACACGTTGAAGACTTAGCATGGAAAACAGAAAGTAAAATATAAATAAATGTTTATATTGATTACATGCCGAAATGATAAAGATTTTGGATATTTTAGTTTAAATAAAATATATTCTTAACAATAATCTCTTCTGCTTATTTTTACTTTTTAAAATGAGACTGCCAGGAAATTTAAAATTACACGTGTGGCTACATTGTATTTCTATTGGACGGAACACACCTAGAATGTTCTCAACCTACCATTAGGATAGCAAATCTTTGCACAATCTTATTTATGCTCAAATATGATGTGAGCTTTAAGAGTGTAGATAATTCATTTAGAACAATGATTCATTGAGAATCAAAAGTATATCCACTTGATTTGTAAAGTATTCTCTGCGCAGGGTTAGTAGGATAATGTATAAAAGCATGTAGAAAAGGGATTAAAGATTTACTGGGATTTTCCAGGTTCGCTGTGATCCTGAGATTCAAGAATTGCGTCAGTGGCAGAAGAAACTGCGTGAGGACAAGCACATTCGCCAGCGAGTCCAAATTTTCTGGACCAAACAAGAACTAAAAGGTCAGTTGCTTGATTTGCCCTCCGTGGTTCCTTCAGGAAAAGCCTGATTCTTATTCCAAGGCTCAAGAAGGGAAGCCCCCCTGACAGTTCTAGTGTCACTGTGTCTGCGGTTATATTTGTATGAAGGGCTGCGTATTAAGATTTGCTTGGAAGACAAGTGATGTGATAAATGTCAGTGGCCATTTCCTCCTCAGGGACAAATTCAGTGTCACCTTGTGTCTGCAGGTTTTTATTTTCCAAGCTATAAGACATCAAGAATAACCCATTATTTTGGAACACAGTGTCTGTCAACATGATGAGTGGTTATTCTTCCAAGTGGCTGATTGTGTGTCTGAACTTAAACAGTATTTTACGCTGTCTTCTTCCCATTGTGATGATTAATTTTATGTGTCAACTTGACGAGCAAGATGCCCGGGTAGCGGTAGCATTATTCTGGCCCTGTCTGTAAGGTGTCCGGAGCTTAGCATTGAATGATGGATGAGAAAGCGATGTTCTCTCCAGTATGGGTAGGCATCATCCAGTCTGGTGAAGGCCTGAGTAGAACCAAAAGGTTGAGGAAGGTTGAATTAACTCTGCCTGTTTGGGCTGGGATATTGGTCTTCTCCTGCCCTTGGTACTCCTGGTTCTCAGACCTCCAGGCCTGGACTGGAATCTATACCATTGGCTCTCTGGCTCTCAGGCCTTTGAACCACACCACTGGCTTTCCGGGGTCTCCGGATTGCAGGTGGCAAATCATGGGGAACTTCTCACTCCCTATAGTTTTATGAGCCAATGTCTTATAATAAATCCCTTCCTTATATCTATTTAAGATTCCTTAAATCTCTACCTTTCCTTATATATAAATTATAAATATATAATCTCCTATTGGTTTGTTTCTCTGGAGACCTCTGACTAATACACCTATTTGTGAGAAATTAAAAACATACACACACAAAGTACAATGAATAATATAACTAGCACCCATCATCTGTCATACGCAAGTGTCACCATTTTGTCCTATTTGCTTTCATTATTTTTTGAGGACATCTATCTCTTCACTTTCTGCTGTGATTATCTCTTGGCTGCCACAGCTTCTCTGGCTAAGACTGCTTGGCCATCCACTGCCTGTGGGCAGACATCCCTATGTTGGCTCTCTGACTCAGCATATTTCATGAGTTCTTCCTCAGGGGAAACAACAGGTTGTAGAACCTGACTTTGACTCGGCTCTTCCCACAACCACCCTAGATCCCACCTGTGTCAGTTCACTCCAAGCTTTTTGCTCTTGGTGTCTCCTTACCCAGGGGCCAGCCCTCTTGAGCGGGGCATTGGAAAGATAGTTCAAGTTGCCCCCTAATGTCCATTTGCACCACAGGAAACCAATGGTGGACACGCAGATTCTCCACTACCCTCCTTTCTTTCCCTGCTCCACTGTGTCTCTCCAGTTCACACAGACCTGCTCAAACAGGCCCAGGGGAATGATCTGTAAATCCACTCTTAAAGCAGATGTCCCACCAGGCAATGGGATACCAGCCTCCCTTTCCTGAAGACGCCCTCAATCTTTCCAAGTTGTTCTCTTTGATCCCCCCTCTCTTGCCTTAGGACTTGGGTGGGGGAAGCACCCACTCTTGTCTAAGAGAAGAGAGAAAAGCATAGCACTCTCCTCTAGGCCAGCATGTCTCAATTTTTTTGGACTGTGACCCAGGAAAAAATAATTTTATATCACAATCTACTTCATAAAAATATACAGATGTTTTCATATATATAACTAAAAAGCTTTAAGGAAAAAATATTATATGTAATGCCCTCTGATATTTTCTATTCTACTTAGATATTTGTTTTTTAAATGCTAGATATGACCCAATAAATTGATTTCATGGCCTACTAACGTGTCTTCGGGATGGACCCCAGGCATCAATGTTAATGTTTAGTTTTCCAAGTTCTATTGCTCAGCCAGAATGGAGACCCTAAGGAGATGCAGGATCCCCAGTTGTTTTGTGCTTTCTTTACAATGCGGAGTCCTCTAGGCCTCCATGTCCTCAGCTTTGGGCAGCAAGACAAGGCCTGCTGATGCTTGATTACACATCTGTTGTTTGTTTACTTGGCAGTTGTCTTCCCCACTAGAGTGTAAGCTACGTGAGCACAAAGACCTTGACTGCCTGGCTCACCTCCTAGGACAGTGCCTGGCACAAAGTGAACACCAAATAGATGTTGATTGAATGAGTAAGTGAATGAATGAGTGAGTGGAGTTGTGAGGTTTAAATGAGTCAACATACAGACAGTGCCTGGTGCAGAGTAGGAGCTCATCAAATTGGTGGTCTCAGTGGTCCTTATAAAGAAGCAGCTTGATGTATTGCTGTTTGGCTGGCTCAGCACAGGCCTGTCTTCTGTGCACAACTGCAGTTTCATTTCACGTCAAAATTGGAAGGCAGTCAGGGCTGTAATCAGTTTAAAGGTCGAGGAAAGTGCAGCATGCCTATTTCTTTCTGTTGTTTGGTATTCTTTGGAGTTGATTTGCGGTTGGTTGGTTGGTTGATTGAGTGGGCTTGCTCTGGAGCAGGGAGAGTACACTGGATTTCATGCCGTTATCCAGCCAGCAGTGGAAGGGCTGGAGGGGCCAGGGGAAGCGTTCCCATTTCTATCACCTGCTACTCGCTTCCCTTGCTGCTTCCCAAAGGCTCCGGAAGGAGCAGTGCTTTCCAAACAAGATGAGGTCCGTAGTAAATACCCCACTGTGAACCAATGGATAAATTCCCATTTACACTGAGACTGAAATGGCCCTTGGGCAAAAAACTGAATTCTAAAGACTGTCCCCAGGTCTGTGGTTAGAATGAAGTCAGTAGAGTGGTAACAGCGTTAACAGTTCTAGTTAATGTCATTAAGCCTAAGTTTTCCTATGCACAAAATGGGACTAATGATAGTACCTGTCTCATATAGTTGTTAAAGGATTACAAGAGATAATCTTCAGAACAAGTCCTGGTACATAGTTCCCATAAATGTTAGTTATTGTCATGATAGCAGTATTAAAATATGTGTGTGCTTTTGAACAATTTTGTGTTCATTTCTTCCAATAGACTGTAAGCTCCATGGGGTTCCATGTAAGGACCATGTTTGTCATATCCATCATGATCCTGGCACAGAGCAGGTGGTCTATTCATATTTGGGAATGAGGCTCTGGGTTTCATTTTACCGAGGAAGAAATAGAGGCCCAGGAAGATTGAGTGACTTGCCCAAGGTCACACAGCAGTGGAGGGCCTGGGGCCTGGGCCCAGGAGTTCCCTTTCTCTGCTCAGTGTTCTAACACATCCCCAAGGAGACTCAGAGAAACAAGACACTCTCTTGGATTCTAACATCAGACCCAAACTTCTCAGGAATCTTCTGGAATATGACATATGGCTTGTTTGATTTCTTATCATCTGGGCTTCAGGGTTCTTGCTGTTTATGTTTTCATTGACTGAAGCCCCTAGCTAGGGGCCGAATTATGAGAAGCAGGATACAACCTGCTGCCCACTAAGTGAAGCAGAACTTTTTGTTCCCTTCAAGTGTCACCAAGCTGAATCATTTTGTTAAGCTCATGCACTAGGGTTACTTCCTATTTTAAACCTTATGAATCTGGGTAGTGTGGAGGTTTAGAAAATAAATCTCCCCAGCCACGGTGACACAGTAATTAGACCTCAGAGACTTCCAGTGAAGCCATTTGAAAATGGATGTTAATCACATGCTAGTTCTCCTTTAGATTTAAAGGATAAAACAGATAAAAAATAGTGTGGAGTGATTGCTAATGAAAATGGTTTTTCAACTTCGTTAAAAATGGCAGCAACTCCTCTTTGTACAAATCCAGCAGACAAACATATCTTTTTAAGGTGTTGCCATTTTATCAATGTTGTGCTCTGGCATTTACAGTATGAATAAATTTTGCCAAGTTCGTATCTTGGAGCAACCTTGGTTCAGACAGGAGGTCTGAGGGAACATAACATCAGCTGTTGGGGTGGAATTGTGGTCATATATAGCCTGTCTCAGGTTACACTGAGTCAGAGGCTGCCCGGCCCAAACAGTATTTTCTTCTAGGACAGAAATGGTATGAGGTTATCCTCGAGTCTCTATCCACTGGGACTGATGCAAGAATTATTTTAAAGTGTGTGTGGTAAGAATTTCAGCCAATGTAATTCAAAAGAAGATGCCTAAGTCATTTTTGAGATGTAGTCAAAAATTCTATCTCGATTAATAGCGTATTTTTAGCTTCATATAATCAGCAATTGTTTTCAAATGTGCTTTGTAATTGAATATCCATATTTTATTTGGAAATCTAGTATGAGCAGGGAGAAAGAAACCATAGAACTTGTTGCCATAACATCAGATTAAATTTCCTATATATATACAGACACACACACATGCATATATATCATAACATCAGATAAATTTCTCATATATGTGTTTGTATCTGTATTCTTTATATATGTACAAATAATCTTTAAATGACTTTATGTCTTCTTAATGTTTTGAAGAAAATTCAGGGGTTAGAAGGAAGGATTGATCTGTCAAAGGAAATGGATTGTTTACTTTTTGTTTGCTTAACTATTTCCTACTTCATTCCAAGAGTGGTTTGTAATAGTTACAGAAACACATACAATATTTTTAGGTAAATGTGGTAATTGAGTTAAGGAAAAGTAAAGATTAGGGAAAAAATAAAGCCACTAAGTGCAGTAAACAAAATATTTACTCCAAGGCCTAAAATTTTAAAATATTTAACTGAAAAATAAAAATTATATTCAAGGTATACAGCGGGATATTTAATATACATATACATTGTATAATGAGTACTACAATCAAATTAATTAACACATCCATCACCACCCATAGGTGCCATTTGTGTGTGTGTATGTGTGTGTGTGTGGGGGGGTAAGGACACTTAAAACCTGCTCTCTTATCAAATTTTAAGTAAACAATACAGTATTATTAACTATAGTCACCATGCTCTACATTAGACCCCCAGGACTTATTCATCTTATAACTGAAACCTACTATACCCTTTGACTAACATAGAAGTTTCTTAGAGACAAAGCAAAGATGGAAATACAATCTGTTATATAATTCACAGTGTCCATGAGAAAAGAAGACAAACCAGTTGTTTAGGAAATACTGGGCCCTTCCCTACATTATGCAATGTGAATAATAGCCTCACAAATGTTCCTATAATAAATAGAAATATGACTCTGAGCTTCCTAGAAGCCACAACAATAAAGGAAATAGCATCATTAATGGTTTATTGTGTCCTCAAGATTTTAAAAGTTTCTTGGAAGCACACTTATTCCTGGAGCTGAGATTTGATTTTTCTCTCATAAAGAGGACGCTGTAACATAGTGAACACCATCCGTTCCCTAAATATAATAACAAGTTGCTTAGAGGAACGTTGACTTCTAGAGGGAAAAGATGAAAGCCTGGGGTAGGGGATGGGAACCAGAGAAAGTTCTTTTCCTATTTTAAATTTAAATTGTAATGACAAATCCTAACTATTAGGATTTCCCTGTGGTTTAAAGGATGTTCCTAAAATGAGCCCCTCATCTTGGCCTCACCACCTGCTTGTGACCTTAGAATGTGCTAGAACTTAGTTCTTTCCTTCCTACCCTGTTATTGGGTGTGTCACTGAGAGCAGAGAAGGAGGTCTGTAACTCAGGAGTAGTTATAATTTATTGAGCTTATGCCATGTGCCAGGCACTGTACTGAACACCTTATGTTTCCATGGAGTCCGCACACCGGCTATCTCAGAGAGATGATATTATCTCCACTGTGCAGATGAGGAAACCAGGGCTGAGAGGATACATGACTCAGCCAAAGATCAGAGATTGGAACACACATCTGCCAGATGCCAAGGAGGCCAGGGCCATCCCTGGCCACGCTGTCCAATAACTCAAGGCCCAGTACAGGGCTTCCCAACAGGGTACCTAAGGGTCCCCAGGCTGGACAGCGGGCAGCATCGGCCATGCCTCCCACACTGCATCCTAACACCGAAATGACCACAGGCCGCTGGTATAGGGGAGGTTTGGGTGTAGGGTATGCTGAGTCCCCTGTCCGAAGGCTGCAGGATCTACACCTGTGTGTTTTTTTGTTTTTGTTTTTGCTTTTGAGATAGAGTCTGGCTCTGTTGCCCTGGGTAGAGTTGAGTGGCATCATTTAGTTCACTGCAACCTCCAAATCCTGGGCTCCAGCCTCCTCTTGTCTCAGCCTCCCGAGTAGCTGAGACTACAGGTGCAGGCCACAATGCCCAGCTAAGTTTTCTATTTTTAGGTAGAGATGGTGTCTCACTCTTGCTCAGGCTGGTCTCAAACTCCTGGCCTCAAGCAATCCTCCTGACTTGGCCTCCCGGAGTGCTAGGATTACAGGCATGAGCCACCTCGCCCAGCCCTACACCTGTGTTTTGGAGAGACACGTTCATCAGAGCCGGAAGCCAGGGTTAAATGAATAAGGATGAGGATGTTCTTACCTCTCTCCTTCCAAATCCCCTGCCCATCTACAGATGAGGAGCAGAGAAAGGTTTTGCCACCAAAGAGGGGAACTGTATGCAGGGAACACACTAGCCTGAGGCTCAGGAGGTGGGTGGGTTCTGACATTAGTTGAGGCCCTTTGTGACTAACAAACAATCTATCATACACCAAAAAAGGTCAAATCTTCAGTGATTCATTTTCCAGAGACAACCACTGTTGAATGTGTGAGCCCATAGAGTTTTTCCATTCTTCTAGCAATATACAAACATATATACATATATTTATAAATATGCAACCATATTATACCTACTGTACTTTAACTTGCTTCTTTCTTCACCTGACAATGCATCATTGACATCTTTTCATGCCAATACATACAGATGTATCTCATTACTTTTAGTGGCCTTATAAAAATGACAGATCACCATACTTTTTTAAAAACCAATTCCTATAAATGGATATTTGGCTTGTATTGTAAACAATGCTCCATAAAGATTTTTGTAGATATAGTCTTGCCTACTTACAGAGATATTTCTAAAGGACAAATTCCTAGAAGTGGAATTGCTGTATCAAAGGACATACACATATTAAATTTAGATAGTGATCACCATATTATCATCCAAAAAAGCTACATCAATTTATACTTAATGTCACCAACCCACTGTGGGACTTTTGATGGGTGATGTAATCTTTGTGCTGCATTTTCCCTACTTGTAAAATGAGAATTATTATCCCTCAGTAATACTTCTAAATGAGGTCATTGTTTTGATAATACCTTGGCTCTTTAAGAAGTAGTGTCTCTGTAAATCTAAGGTGTCATTTTTGTTTTAATTTTTTTCTCTTATATCTCCTCAAACATTAGTTCATTCTCCATTCTAACCCACCAAAGATATAAAAATTTGATTAAAATACATCTAGTGACTTCATGCCTTGGTATTAATTTCATCGGTCTTATTTTTAAGACTCGCCAGTGGTTGGGGATGTTTGGATGACATCAACTTTCACACATATCTTTTCATTTAAAATTTGTAAAAGTCTGCACAGCTAGGACATGCCTTCTATTGAAATGCCTCAAGATCCCTACTGTTCTGCTGAGATTAAAAAATAAAATAAAAGATGATTTCCTTTCTTACTGGCTTGCCCCAAAAGTTCAGAATCCTATATTTAAGTTTATGCAGATGACCACTTCCAACCTCATCAGGTTCATTCCTTCCTCTGATTGTTTAATATTCTTCTTTGTAGTTATGTAGATGCAGAATGCTTTTGTAGGGTGTAGATAAATCTACAAAC
Organism: Daubentonia madagascariensis; assembly: GCA_023783475.1. NCBI lineage: Eukaryota > Metazoa > Chordata > Mammalia > Primates > Daubentoniidae > Daubentonia > Daubentonia madagascariensis. The sequence continues at coordinate 647,905 of JAKFHU010002505.1, read as the reverse complement.
CTCTAGAAGGTTCATGACCATATTGGACTAAGTTTCCCATTTCTCAATCGTACAACCTTGAGCAGGTTGCTTAACTTCTCTGAGACTCTGTATGGCAATAAAATGGCCATACTAATATTGGCAACCACTCCATAGAGTTTTTGTGAACATTAAATGAACTGGAATAGTGCCTGGCTCATAATAAGTGATCAACAAGTAGTAATTATTATTATTAAGGCAAGTGTTCAACATACTGTTAATATATGTTGTTATCAATATTAATAATATTGGCTTTCAAGGTCTGACAGAACTGGAGTCCTTCCTCTGAAATCAGTGTGGTTGTGGGCAAATTGCTCAATCTCTCGAGGTTCTGCTTTATCCTCTGCTATATAGGGACAGTTAGGACCTGTCACAGAAGGCTTCTGGTGAGGATTAAATAAAACAGCCATGTGTGGGATTAAACAGATCACTGGCACAAAGTGAATGGTCGGTAACTGGTGGCTGGTTTTAGTAATATTTTTAAAGCTGTCAGCAAAAATAAAGTTTTTATTCCAGGTAATTTACCTACAGCGGTGGTTCTCAATGCTAGCTGTAGGTTAGAATCTCCTGGGAGAAATTTATAAGGCTGTATCAGGCTAGAGACCAGAGAAAGTGATTCCATGGGTGTAGTCTTAGTACAGAATGTGTTACAACCACATCGGCAAAGCCCTAATACTATGGATTAGCTACAAGATCCCAGTAATAGCCTTGGATTCAAAAATCTTCCTTTGCGGGTTCTTCTCACTAATGCAATTTCATTTGGATTAAAGTTCAGGGGATCTGGGTTCCTGCCCAACTCTGCAATTTACCAGCCATGTTGGTCTTGCTTTCTGCTTTAAAAAAAATGGAGGGGGTGAATAAGAAAATCTCTGTAACAACGAAACAGAATATCCCATAGGTGTTTGCTGTAGTATCTCCTACCTCCTATACCAGAGGTCTGCTCTTGGAAAACTCCAAACCTTGCTGTTGTCTTGGTGGTGGTTGTTGGGTTTCAGAGTCTGGTCTCAAGAGTGAAGGCCAACACAAAATAGGTGGTGAACATTCTGCTAACCACTGGGCCTTTGTTGGGGAGAGTGGGGTGGGATCGTTGGAGGCCAGAGAGTAACTCTGGAAGTGTAGAGGTTGAAAGAGAGTGGAGGGAGGTGTGAATTGGGTATTTGGTGATGTGGGAGCATTTGGGGAAAAAGGGCAGGGATGTTTAAAGGAGATTTTTGTGAAGTTTCATCATATATACTGGAATGAGGGCCCCTCCTGTCACCACGTTTGGATCTGTCACACCCAGGGGTGACTCTAAATGAAAGTTGGAGCTAATGGGGGGGCAGTGGGAACTTGTGCCTGCCGTGTGCTGTCGTGTCCCAGCCTGCAGGACAGCATTGCGCCCACCTAAACCTCAGGTGTCTGCAAAGATCCTTGATCTTCATAATAGTTCTAGTTAAGTGTCTACTACATGCCAGGCACTATACATATGTTAATTCTAATCTTCACAACAAACTGAATGAGGAGAAAGTATTATTGCCCCCATCTTTTAGGACAGGAAACTGCATCTCGGAGGTTAAATCATTCGCCTTTGGTCACACAGCTGTGGAAATTTGGAACTTTCCACAGCATCATGCTGCTTTGCTGTTCTCCCAACGTTTCTTTCAGTCAGACCAGGGACAGGTAGGCTGAAGGACAGGTCTGGAATCCATGATCTCTAAAACGCAGTAGGAGTTCAGCACAGCAGTGACGGCCACACCGTGGAAAGGAACGAAGGACTAATAGCTGCTCCGACACGGCTGAGCCTGGAAGACGTCACGCTAAGTGAAAGAAGCCAGGCACAAAAGGCCGCTAATTATATGATTCCATTTCTATGAAATGAAACAGGCAAATCTATGGAGATAGAAAGTGGATTAGTAGTTGCCTTAGGGCTGGGGAGGTGGGGGAATAAGGGTGATAGCTTAAGGGTTCAGGGTTTCTTTTGGGGGTGATAAAAAATTATGAAATCGATAGTGCTGATGGTTGCACAACTCTGTGAATATACTAAAAGCTATTTAATTGTATATTTTAAATGGTTGAATTGTATGGTATGTGAATTATTTAATAAGAATGAAGGCTCAGACCCCAGGTAGCCATGGCTGGCTCCCTTGCCTCTGTCAGCCTCTGCTAATGTCACCTTCTCAGTGAGTCCTCCCTGACCACTTGGTCCCTCCACCCCTCTACCCTGCCTGTCCCCATTTAACATGTTGTCTGTGGGGTCATTCAAAAAGAACTGACCACTGCCAAATTTTTATCACAACATGCCACTTCTGATGGGGATAGATCAAGAACTTGGTGTTGGTGGCACCTCTTCTTCACAGCCTTGGGGAAATTAGTGTGTCGTGGCTGCCCTTCAACTATGGCTGTGATGAAGGATCTGGGATGAAGCCGGTTCCAGGATGGCTGAGTGCCATGGTTCCTGTACATGCTATGTGGGGCTAACGTATGGAGCATCTGTTATGTTGTAGAATTAACTGTGTTAGTTCCTTTACAGATTATCTTTGACTATGTGATATATTTAACTTAGTCACTGATTGATAATTTTTAAGCCAGGCACAGTGGCACAGGCCTGTAGTCAGTCCCAGCTACTTGGGAGGCTGAAGCAGGAGGATCGCTTGAGCACAGGAGTTTGAGTCTAGCCTGGGTGACAGAGCAAGACCTTGTCCCGAAAAATAAATAAGTAAATAAATAAAAATTTTTTCAAAATAATTTTTAAGTGTTTGATTCTTTTGTATCACCCAGGATTTTAATGATGTATTTTGTTTGTTGTCTTTGTGACTGCACTAGAATGTAAATTCTCTGCCAGTAGGGACTTGTTTTTCCTTCCTGTTTTGTTCACTGCTCTATCCTCAGCATTTAGAATAGTGCCTAGCACGTGGTAAACATTCAAGAAATAGTTTTTGGTTGAATGAATGGATCTGTGTTACATAACCTCCTTCCCAAGTCATCCAACTTGGTAAAGGCTCTGTGGGCAAGGTCAATCTAAAGTAAACAAAATTGTTTCCAAACAAATAAATAAAGAGAAAACATATGCTTATATATAATATATAAACAGATAAAGACAAAAAGTCTACTAGAATATAACCCCAAAATGCTAATAGTGACCATCTCTAAGTGGTAGTAATGCAGGTGATTGATGGGTTAATTGATGCCTTTTTTGTAAAATAGAAACACAGGTGATAATTTGTCTTTTTATTATCCATATTTTTGAAAATAATAACAAGGAATGTTCGTATTTACTGTGTGCTTACTGTGAAGCAAGCATTTTCCAAAGTACTTCACTAATAGCAGCTCAATTAATCTTCACAACAGCCCTTGAAGTAGGTACTACCATGGTCTCCTCTTTTTTTTTTTTTGAGACAGAGTCTCGATCTGTTGCCCAGGCTAGAGTGCGGTGGTATCAGCCAAGCTCACAGCAACCTCAAACTCCTGGGCTTAAGAGATCCTCCTGCCTCAGCCTCTCGAGTATCTGGGTCTACAGGCACATGCCACCACCCCTGGCTAATTTTTCTATTTTATTGTAGAGACAGGGTCTTGCTCTTGCTCAGGCTGGTCTCAAACTCCTGAGCTCAAGCAATCCTCCTGCCTCGGCCTCCCAGAGTGCTAGGATTACAGGTGTGAGCCTGTAATCCACCATGCCCGGCTTCCATTTTACAGATGAAGAAACTAAGGCACAGAGAGTTTGAACAATATATCCAGGGACACACAGTAAGAAAGTAGCATAACTGAGCAGCTTCACTCCAGATTCCTCCCTTTCCCCCACCTCATTATGCTATAATGCACGGATGTTATTTAGGGAGTTAAAATGCTCGAGAGAAATCTGTTGGTGTTTGGTTTCAAATGAAGTCCACCAGGACCTCTGATTGCGTTGCCAAGGGCATGAAGCACATGCTCCTTTATGCCTGTTAGCCTGGCTTAAAGGGTAATGATGCCGCCTGCCAAATTGTCCCTCCTTCTCTCTGTGAACGCCAGCTCAATGCTGTTGATGCATGGTATTCACCCTTTGGATCTAAATTTAGTATCTGAACAGCTAAAGTGTCTTGCCAGTTTTCAGATTCAACTCTCATTAGTCTTGGATGTGGAAAATTTTAAAGGGATAGAGCTGTGGAGGCTAGATGTTAAGTAGCTCAGATCAATTCCTTTTAAAATAATTTAAAACCTGTCCCTTTATCAAAGTAATATATTCTCACTATGAAAAATACAGAGAAGTATCAAGAGATTTAAAAAAGTTACCTGCCTCACTGCCACTCGTAATACTTTGATGTATAGGAAAACTTTTAAATAGTGTCTTATTTTGCCCCATCGGGGTAGGAGGGAGATGGTGGAGACTAAGGCATCTTTTGCATAGAGTCTGTTATTGCCATGTGCACTGGAATTGTTCTCATTTGCTTTTTGTGGCATCCAGAGACTTGTCATTTAAGAGGTTTCAAAGTGACATTTGAAGCTGTCCAGGATGAGCAGCTAATAATGGTAGAAAGAATCCTGGGCTTGGGGTCTCAAGACCTGCGTTCAAACTCTGGCTGGAACCTTCCTAACTGTGCGTCCTTGAGGAAAGCACTTACCCTTCCTGATTGTTCATCTTTTAACTGTAAAATGAAATTAACTCCCCACCCCAAGCCCCACTGATAGACAAGTTTATTTGTGTTTAAAAAAAAAAAACTTTAGCTAATAGTGCTCACCTACGAATTCTTACTGGCTATGTGACCTTTAACAAGTTACTTAATCTCTCTGAGCTTCAGTTTCTTCATCTGTATAATGGAAATAATAACAAGTATCCCCCCACACACACTGGATCCTTGGGAGACTCAAATGAGATAATGCATGTACCATGCCTAGTTCAATGCCTTGCACACATTAGGTGCTCAATAATGATCAGTGACTACTATTATAAATCATACTATTTTCGAATCGTCTTAGAGCATTGTTTTTCCAAGCGTGAATGGTAAAATCAATTAATGGGTTGCCACAAACATTTTCAAAAATGAAATAGAACAGAGATAGAAAATAACAGCATGCTTGTCTTATAGTAAGGGAAATACTGTTTGGTGAAATTTTTGTTTGAGGTATGTTTGTGTATTGTAAAAGCAATGTAAAATGTATTTTTTTAAATTGTAGGTGGTGGTTTAAAACTATGAAAACCACTGGATTAGATGAGATTATATATACACTTGGTTGCTGTGGTCTTAGATTTTACCTCAATTTGCTAAGGTGTCATATCTTTGGCTTTCAAAACCAAGGTAGCTCTAGGAAATAGCCATATTAAATGTATTAATACTTCAACATCTTCTGTAAAAATGTTCTTTGGGTCAAACTCCATTAAATCCTTTTCAAAAATAAATCCATGTGAGAAATGTCATGAGCAAATGGTGCTAGCAAAGATGTTGTTACCCCTGAGAAAATGGTTTGCTTCTTCCCTGACTTTCCCTTTTTGCCTTGTCTGCCAGGATGCTCAGAGTTCAATTTAAAGCTCATTTATAGCAATTTCTTAACTGTTATAGTTAGCATATCTAAATTCTCCATTTCTCTTCAGACTTGGTTTTCTTTTTCTGTTTTTATTTACTGTCTTTTGCTGTAAATCATCTCAAATCCTTTTAGGGAGGAAGCAGGATATAAATACATTCAGGAGGAAAACAGGCACTTTCCTTGTTTATGACACAGAGAGATTGTAAACCTCAGATGAGATAATGTATGTGAAAGGACATTAAACACTGAGAAGCCTGGCCCAGGGGGAATTGTCATTAGGGTGTATCTGACTCTTGCAGAGGTGAGAGTTTTATCAGCTTTGTAGACAAGGAGAATACTGCTGGCATTTGTTTTAAAAGAATTTTAAAAATAATTTTCTTCTTAACTGATTATAGAAGTAATACTTGCCTTTTGTAGAGAACTGAACAAAAAGTAGATAATTTTAAGTCTTATCATCTAGAAATGACCATTATTAAAATGTCACCTTTCTTAAACAGTTTTGAGATATAATTCATATATTATACAATTGAAAATATACAACTCAATGGCTTTTTGTGTATCACAGAAATGTCACAGAATTTGCAACCATCACTACGATGAAGTTTAGCACATTTTTGTAACCCCCATTCCTCCCAGCCCCAGACAACCACTAATCAACTTTCCGTCTTTATGGTTTTGCTTATTCTGGACATTTCATATAAGTGGAATCATACAATATGTAGTCCTTTGTGGATGTCTTGTTTCACTTAGTACAGTGTTTTCAAAGTTCATCCATGTTGTAGCACGTATCAGTACTTTTATTCCTTTTTATGGCTTGTATTAGTTAGCTTGGGCTGCTATAACAAAATACCACAGACTTGTCAGCTTAAACAACAGAAACTTATTTTCTCACAGTTCTGGAGGCTGTAAGGCTGAGATCAGGGTTCCAGCATGGTCAGGTTCTAGTGAGGGCTCTCTTCCTGGCTTGCAGACTGCCACCTTCTTACTAGGTCCTTACCTGGGAGAGGGACATCTCTGGTGTCTCTTCCTCTTCTTATAAGGACACTAGTTCTTATCTACACTAGTTGGATCAGGCCTCCAGTCCTATATCCTCATCACCCCCATTAACCTTAATCACCTCCTTAAAGGCCCTATCTCCAATGCAGTCACATGGTGGGGAGTTAAGGCTTCATCATATGAATTTTGAGGAGACGTAACTCAGTCCATAGCATGGCTGAATTATATTCCACTGTAAGGATGTATAACATTTATTCATTCATCAGTTGATGGGCATTTGGGTGGTTTCCACTTTTTGGCTATTATGAATAATGCTGCTATGAACATTCATGTACAAGGTCTTGTGTAGACAAATATTTTCCTTTCTCTTGGGTATATACCTAGGAGTGGAATTGCTGGGTCATGTATAATAGTAACTCTGGAAGCTCTCTGAACCCATCCTTTTGGGTTGTTATGCAGACTTCATTATGTAGGCACGGTTGATTAAATCACTGGCCAATGGTGATCAACTCAACCTTCAGCCCCTCTTCCTTCCCCAGAGTGTGGGACTGAAAGTGGCATCGTTTTGATCATGTGCTTGGTTCCCCTAGCAACCAGCCCTCATCTGGAGACTATCCAGGAGCCCCAGTCACCAGTCATCTCGTTAGCATACAAAAAGACACCTATCTCTTCAGAGATTCCAAGAGTTTTAGGAGCTGAGGGCCAGGAAACCAGAATGAAGATCAGAATATACATCTTATTATATCACAATATCACACACCTGTTGTGTACCAGGCACTCTTCTGGTGGATTTTTGTATGTGATCTCAGTTAATGTATTTAAATACCAAGATTACAGTACCCTAGGTAATAAGATCCATGAGGAACGCAATTTTATAGGTGGTGCAAACCCTGCCCTTCTGATACTAAAGTCTGGGCATTCCCACCGAGCTGCAGCACCCTTTATGTTGCTGGAAAGGCTGTGTGTCCTTTTGACAGCCTGGAGGCTGAGAGAGGGCTCAGGGCATTCACAGGAAGCTATAGTAGGGTTTTGTTCATTGGTTCGACAAAGCCTAACCGAGCACCTGCTCTGGGCAAGAGACCAGGCCTTGCCAGGTGCTGGGGATGCAATGGAAAACATTAAGCCAACACCTTGTTGTACCGGAAACTCCAAGTCTAGTGGGGAAGGCAGCTGCTATTCAAGTGATCACATGAATACTTGATTATAAACTGTGAGGAATGCTCTGAAGAAGCTCAGGGTGCTAGGAGAGACTTTGGGTGGGGGATTTGAATAGGTTCCTCTAGGCTGAGATCTGAAATATGCTAGGAATTCACTAGCCGGGAGAGACAGAGGGGCTTTCCAGGCTGAGGGAATGACCCTGCGTCTCCAAGGGGAACTGAAAGAAGGCCCTTGTAATGGAGCAGGAGGAGTGCAGTGGCCTCAGGGCCTTGTTAAGGTCTTTGGAGTCCATCCCAATGTTAGCTGGGCTACCAGCATCAGAAGGGCTTTATGGAAAGATGAGTATGATACAGGTGGGGGAATGGATTGGATGACCTGGTGGCAGGGAGAATGGACAGAAGTGGATAGATTTAGGGGACATTTATGGGGTAAAAATGACAAAGTTGAGATGAATGATTGTTTCTAAAAAGATAGTTTTGTTTGGAGATAAATATGTTTCTCACTACAGTAAGTGGTTGAAACAGTCACATTTTCTTTTCAGCGTGCCGGAGGCTTCCTATTAGAAAGAACTCTGGTTGAAACCCTCGGAGTGTTCATTCCCCTCTCCTTCTCTTAGTGTTTGGTAAATTTGGTTTCTTAGTCCCTGTAGTTCCTTGACTTGAGCCCTGTCTGCCCTGGGTTCTGAGTCAACCATGAAGATGAGTGAATACTGCTTCAGAATCCCTAAGTACAGATTGAAATAATTTCTCAATTATTTATTAACTTGTTACACTTGTAGAGGAGCTGTCTAAAAATAAACTGGAGGATTTGTTTCCATTTCTCTTAAAGGCAACATTTAATATACAGAGCTTCTGCCAGTCTGAACTGGATGAGAACTGTTTATACCCTAAAGTCATTCAAAATGCCTGGGATATTTCTAAAGGTTCAGTTTTGGCAGCAGCAGCTGAGAACACAGAGATAAATAAAAAAGTCATACGACGTGGCTGATGGGGTTCGTCTGTGTTCCTTCACACCCATGACTCATTAGGCTTTTGAAGATGCAGAATTTCGAAGGACAACCAGATGGTGGCTGTTTAATCTGCGATGCTGAAATTCCAATCTTGCTGCAATTCAGCTAATTGCAAAATGGAGAGACCCTTGTAAATTTGAGTTGTAGAAAGGAAATAGTAATAGATACACAAACATATATGAATAACACATAAACGAAAGCTTACCCAATGATTTAGAGAAATTGTTTAAACATTTGTTTAAAAATTCTATATTTTCCAGTTTTTCTATAGTAACTGCATTGCTTGTGTAATTAAGAAATAATTTTAGTGAACATTCACCATGTGCCGCGCAATGTGCACCACTCATTTCATCTTTGCATTCTGCCAGAAGGGGGGTCTTACTATCCCCGTTTTGTGGATGGGAGAGCAGAGGCTTCATTAAGGTCGAGAGACTTGTTCAGGTCACCCAGTTGATAAATGGTGGTGGGACCCAAAGCCAGATCTCTCTTCTTCCAGGAGGTGTGCTCTTAGCGACTAAATTATGCTTGGATGGCCCCGTTGCTGGCTTTGCTCTGGTGGCTTCCCTTCCCCTGTCAGGACCTCAGTTTTCACCTATGAAAACGAGCCTTTTTATTAAATGTCTCCCTTTCCAGGAATCGAGATCCTTTCCAGGGTCAAAACTTGATAATCCCAGGATTCGGTCTCAATATAACCAATGTTGCCACTTCCAGAGCAAAGTGTTCCCATTTAAAATACTGCTTTCAAGGGCACTTTGCTCTGAGTTAACTTTAGTAACACTGTTTAGAAGTTAACAACAGAAAGCCGCAATTATGGCACATTCAAGACTGTCAAATTCTCCCGCAAGTGCCTTGTGCCTTCCAAGTTGGCTCAACTTTCCTAAAAATAATGCAGTACCACATCTGGCACTGTCAAGAAATAGAGGTAAATTTACCAGACTCCTGACATTTACCCCCTGAATGTCAACATTTATTTCTTTGTAGAAAGAAATCTTCCACAATTTGTCCTTCCAGTGGAGGCGGGAGGGAGAGGGCAAAAGAAATTTTTTTTCCTATTTTTTTCTGTATTCTTCAAATTTTCTATAATATATTGCTTTTTATGATGGAAAAACAAAATCTTGGTAATATATATTGTACACACCCCTGCCTTCCTAATTTTAGGACCCAATTCTTACTCCAAGGGGGTGTGACATGATGGTTAACACCAAAACATGGGTTTTGGATTCAAACGGACTGGGGTTAGAATCTTGGCATGGCTGTCTACTTAGCTCTGTGACCTTGGGCAAGTCGTTTAGCATCTCTGAGTCTCAACTTCCTAGTCAATAAAATGGAAATGATGATAGTATGTACCTCCCAGGGTGGTTGGGAGGATTACATAAGATGATTCATGTGTATAAAGCCCCAAGCATGGTGTCCAGAATCCAGTTAATACAAATTTCCTGATTAATTCTGTGATATTTTAATATTCTGTTGCAAAGGATACCCTCAGGGACTGCGTAGGTAACTGCTTTGGAATTGCTTTGCCCTGGAGGTGAATTAAAAGGCCTTCAGGTTTTTGTGCCCATTCCCTTCCTCCCCATTTTCCTATTTTATTTTTGGTGCTTAAGGTAAAACTTACATATAGGAGGGTGCACTGGTTGTAGCATACAGCTCAGTGAACTTCTGTATATGTATACACCACAGAAGCACCACTTGGATCGAAATAAAGAATGTGTCCAGCATGCTCCCTCATGCCCAGTGAGTATCTGCCTTCCCCCAAGATAAACTTTATTCTGACTCCTTTCACTACAGAATAGTTTTGTTTATTCTCTATCTTCACATAACTAGAAAACATAGCATGAACTCCTTCGTATCTGGCTTCTTTTGCTGAACATTATGTCTGGTAGATTCAACTAAATTGTTCAGGGTGGTGCTAGTTTGCCCCTTTTCGTTGCTGTATAGTATTCCTTTGTATGAATATTGTCTCAATTTGTATATCCATTCACTTATTGATGGGTACTTGGGTTGTATCCAGTTTTGGGCTATTATGAAAAATCCTACTTTGAACACTTTGGGATATGTTTTTTGGTGGACATAAATACTCACTTCAGTTGCAGATTTTGAATTGCTGAGTCTTAGGGTATACATGTGTTTAATTCTAGTGGATACTTCCAAGTTATTGTCCAAAGTGGCTGCACATTTTACATTCCCATCAGTGATGCATGAGCATTCCATTTGTTCCGCATCTTCACCAACACTGAGTGTCATGAGCCTTCTTCATTTTAACCATTCTGGTGGGTGAGTAGTGGCTTTTAATTTCTTTGATGATTAGTGATGCCGCCTGCCTTTTTGTGCTTATCAGCCCTTGGGACACCATTTCATTCCTAAATTGAGTTACGCTGTTTGGATATCTGATAGATCAACTTGTCAGAATGATGTTTAAAGAATGAGCGCACATGCTCTGAGTTTGGGAAATACATTCCAGAACATCTACATTGGCTTCTTCTGCTTACTTTCAAGTTCTTGGCTGTGTTTGAGAGCCGAGCTTGCAAGATAAATAACTTTCAGATGAGTGACATCTTGTGAATTTTAAAAGATACTAAGTGAACTCTTTGGCAGCAATTTCTAAAAGTTTATATTTCTACAGACCATTTAGGGGGAAAGGAAGTCACATGTGTTGAGTACCTACTTCGTGTACCAGGTGCTGGTGTGACAGGAAAGTAATTCCCAATGCTGGGAATCACTTGATGTGCAAGCGGGTCCTTGGCTTCACTCAAGAAAGAATTCAGGAGCAAGCCAACAGTGTAAAGTGAAAGCAAGTTTTATTTGGGAAATATAGAAGATCCACTCCACAGACAGAGTAGAGGCTAGTTCTCCCTCCTGAGGAGAACAGTCCCTGTGGTCTTCTTGATTTTTTAATTTAAGCAATGGCTTAATCATAACCTAAGAGGGGAGGAATATTCATGTTAATTTTTAGAAAGGGGTGATGCTTTCCTCGAACTGGAAACCCTGTCATGGTGTCGGTGAGTTTCTTTTAGCATGCTAATGTATTATAACTAGGGTATAATGAGCTGCAAGGTCAAGCAGTGGCTAATTTCCTTGCCATCTTGGTTTCCGCCAGTTGGTCTTAATTTGTTCTGTCACCACATCACGTTTTTGATCGGGGTGATTAGGGGCTTTTGCCTCTGTGTTAAGCAGTGCCTGCCGGTTCCCTATCTCACTGGTACCACTGGTACATTGAACCGGGCACTTTAAATGCATCATCTCCTTTAATCTTCATAAGGACTCTGTCAGGTGATTATTATACCCATAGTTCAAATGAGGAAATTGAAGCTGTGGGCAGGGGTGGGGTGTCACCCAGCTATTAAGTGGCAGAGCCAGGATTTGAATATGGAGTCTGCAGGACCCCAAAGTCTACCCTTCTGTTAGCATGCAAACTGGATGCAGGGAGAGGACATTATTTTTCTAGCAATTCGCTAATCAGAAACTTTTCCTAGCTAACATTTCATAAATATATCTTTGAATGGTCACTTTTACTACGGTAACTTCACATATGGGTGGCTCTCTCTTCCGAGTCTCCCTATGCTGGATCTGATGACTCTGGAGGTCAGAGTACTTCTGCAGCTTCTGATTGGCTTTTTTTTTTTTTTGACAGGGTGTTGCTCTGTCGCCAAGGATGGAGTGCAGTGGCATAATCATAGCTCACGGCAACTTCAAACTCCTGGGCTCAAGCAATCCTCCTGCCTCAGCCTCCCGGGTAGCTGGGACTACAGGCATGTACCACCACGCCTGGCTAATTTTTAAAAGATTTTTTGTAGAGATGAGATCTCCCTATATTGCCCAGGCTGGTCTTTAACTCCTGGCCTCAAGCAATCGATCCCTCTGCCTTAGCCTCCCAAAGTGTTAGGATTACAGGCATGAGCTACCACACCCAGCCGCGATTCCCTCTGGACCCCATTTCTTATCCTGCCTGCCTTTTCCCCATCTTTGGGCACTGACTAACTGCCATACTGTTTAGGTGTTGATTCCCCTGTTGGGCTTTTTTGGGTTTTTTTCCATTTGGTATATTTTGATGATTCCTTTAGAAAGAAAGTTTCCCTCAACTGTAGAGCAACACATGTATATTGTAGAACATTTGGGATAACAGAAATTCACCTGTTTCCTTTCAATCATTTTGTCTATGTTTAATTTCATTTTTTTTTTAACATAGTTGAGATGCAGGGCTATAACTTAGTCAAGGCAGTGGGTGTAATTTTGGAGGTAGTGGATGTAATTTTGTACTCGGCAGTCATATTTAAGGGATGTGCTATGAAGACCTCACCCAGGAATGAATTTGAAATAGGAGTCACTTGTTCTAAAAAAACCACCAAACTTTGTTTTCTTTAGAAAGGCAGGAGGGAGAAAAGAAAAGGCAGGGGTGACTAAATGAAAGAACCTGGTTTTCACCTTAGCTTTGGTGAAAGCCAGCCATGGCTGGCTTCCAACTCCAACACACAAAAGCCTCAGTGCCCCTGTGCTATCCTTATACTCCTTGGAGACATTGTTAACTTGTTACTAAGCAATCTTAAATTTGCATCATCAGAATTGATAGGAAATGTGCTTCACTGTATTTTCCTCTTTTGATTTCTCCTTGTTCCTTAAACTTTGCCAAAACATCATGTTTTTAATGATGTCATCATATTTCATCAAGGTTACAGGTTACCAGATACCTAGTCATTCCCTGACTCTTGGGCATGTTCCTGGACTGTTGATGTGGTAGGTGACGCGGGGGTGAACGCTTGCATCTGCATACATTGCTGTCTCATCTGTGATCACAGAAATCTTCGTCACCCTGGTGGAAGGCAGTGGTGAGACCTTGATCCTGTAGAGTTTAAGAGCATGAATGCAGGAGCCAAATAGCCCACGGTGTGACCTTGAGCAAGTTACATAACCTGTCTGTGCTTCAGTCTCCCTATCTGTAAAACTGGGGAAAATAAAGGCGCTTACCTCACTATGACTTCATATGTGCCAAGGGCTCCATAAATACCATATAAGTATTTGCTTTGAATATTTACCTGGAATCCTAGAAATTGGATGCTAATTGGTTAAAAAAATTAATATTTTAAGTTTTCTTGTGCACATTGCTGACTTAAGAGTGTGAACCAGTCCCCTCTCTGTAACCTCAGGCCCCAGCACTGTTCTAGGTCCATAGCTGTGTGTTCGATGAACATCTATTGAAGCAATTTCCCTCTGCAGTGTGTGAACATCTCTTGCTTCCTGTAATTCTCTGTTGATTTTTCCCCCTCCCCCTCTAGTCTTCGAGCTCCTTGTGGGCAACGACTATTCCCTAAGAATAACAATAGCTAATATTTATCAAGTGCTTAACTCTGGATCAGTGTTGAGCACTTTGCATGACTTGCCTCATCTTCTCCTCCCAGCACCCTTAGGAGGCAGGTGCCATCCTCAAACCTGGCCCACGGTTGTTGACTTGGGCCCTGAAGAAACAGGTAATGAATGACCTGCTGTGCTACTCTTTCCCAAATTTGCCAGATCAAAAGAACCACCCATGGCACTGAGGTGGAGGGGATGCTGATTCCCAGGTCCCACTCCTGGAGATTCTGATTCTAAAGGTCTGGGGTGGGTCCCAGGAATCTGTATTTTCACCCCAGGCGATCCTTTATGCTGAGGCCCTGTCTGGGCAACACTGTACTAGTGGCTGGATGACCTTGGGGTCCCCAAATTTCCTCGCCTTGAGCTTTAGGCATCTTCTCTATCCGTCCTGTGCTGCTGGCTGGGAGGCTTTTCTCTGGGCTGTGAATGGAGTCCTCAGCCCCGCCACGGACTGGGACAGGAGAGGATGGGGCGACCAAGAGGAGATGATGTACTGAGTCTCATTAGTATGCAAGGCCCTTCTTGTCACATTGCCTTTAATTGAAGCTGAAGGGCTGGCGCATCTCTCTGGGATTTTCCACTCTCCCAGCTCTTCCGGAACTGGCTGGGCACCAGCCTGCCAAAGGGAGACAAGGACGGCACAGGGGCACCGAGACATCTGTCTGTTGGTGTTGGGAGCCAACCATGATGATGGCTCTAAACTTAGGTGGAAACGGGGTTCTTTCAGCATCCCTGCTCTGCCTCTCTTACCCCTGCTTCCCTCCCTCCTCCCCCCGCCCTTAGTGAATACCCACCTGTGCAAAGCTATGTTCTGCCCAGACCAGACGGAAGAAGGCCACCAAGCAGAGATTTGATCTGTTTCTTAGTTTTTAGCAAAGTAGTCCTTGCACATAGTTCTCATGTTTCACGAGATACACAGGATAAAACAGAAGGCCATGATAAATATCTTCAGCCCTCCCCCTCCCCTCCACCCCCAGAGGCAACCACTTTGAACTCTTAGCTGTTTCTCTGGTGCTTACTTCTGTGTCTCTAACAGGCTTGTTTGTGTGGCAGATAAGATTTTAGAAATGATTTACTGATTTCCTGCCATAATGGGTGAGGGTTAGCCTACTTATATCCCATCCCCACCATCCCCCAAACAGCTAAATTGCTCTTTTCTGTTCCTTTATTGGTTGGCTTTGTAATTTTAAGCAATATACTAGCATCTTTCTTTCCTTTTACCTTTTTGGGGATGAAATATACATACAATAGTGACTATAAAACACATGTAACTATAAAGCAAACACCCTGCAACCACCACCCAAGAAACAGAACACGGTCACTTTTAAAGCTCCTTCCAACCATGAAGTCACCTACCCTGACTTTTGTGATAATTGTTCTCTTGCTTTTCTTTAGAGTTCTCTTCACCTTTGTATGAATCTCTCAACATTTAGATTTGCTACAAATAGAATCACACTATATGTATTCTTCTGTGCCTTGCATCTTTCTTTCAATGCTGTTAAACTAATCCAAGTTGATGAGTGTAACTGTGGCTCATTCATGCTCACTGTTGTATAATCACTGGCCGTAGACCACAATTTGTTTCTCTAGTCAACTGTCGATGGACATTTGGGTTGTTTCCAGTTTTCTGCTATCATAAGCACCCTAATTCACATCTCCCAGTACATGTGTGCAAGGGTTTCTGCAGGGGGAATACAGGATTGGAATTGCCTGTATTCATTGTCAGACTCAGGTCCACTTGATAACGCCAGTTTTCCAATGTGGTACCGCCTCCAGAGATGGTGACATAATTGTGTAGGGTGTGCGCCCTGGCCATTGGGACTGTGCAAAGCTCCCCACGTGATTACACTGTGAGGCTCCCCATCCCACCTTTATTTCTAGACTGTCTAGCTACTGTCTGTCCATGACTCTACTTTGAGGGAGGTCCCTAGTTCCTTCCTCTCTGGTCTCCTCCCTCAAGATTTGTGTGATGTCTGAAAGAGATCGGGACCTTCCCCAGGCAAGATCACAGTATAGGGTGGGTAACAGGTTATCAAGGCATGGACAAGAATTGGTTAAAATACTCGGACAAAGGCATGCAGGTGAATTCTTCCTTCTGGCAGAGTTGAGGAAAACTAAAAAAACCCAAGGGCTGGGAATTCCTCCCAGAAGCCAATCTTTCCCTCCAGCTACTAACAGCCTCCAGCGTCTGTCCTGTCTGCCAGAGAGTTCTCTCAGCTTATATTTTAAGACTCACAGGCAGCCAACATGACATTTAGAAGTTGAGGGGAATTCTAGACTCCTCTCAGGGTCTTACAGTCATGTTTCTTTAAAGGGATTCCAACCCCAGTCTGTTCCTCAACCCTGGCAGATCATTAGCAACACACAGGAGCTTTGCCTAAATACTGATGCCTGGCCCCACACCAATGACTTCAGAGTTTCTGAGGGGAGACCCAGGCACCAGTAAGTTTAAGAAGCTGACCATGTGATTCTTATATACAGCCAGGATAGGGAACCAGTAGTCAGTGGGTCTCAAACTTCAGCATCCATCAGAATCACCTGGAGGCCTTGTTAAAATGCAGATGGCTGGGCTCCACCCCATTTCACCTTCTGCACGCCAGGAATGGGGCCATGCATTTCTAACGGTTTCATGGTGTGGCAAATGTTCCCCAACCACACTTGGAGAACCATCTTGCAGGTCTCAAGTTACACCTGATGCTGCACAAGTTTACCTTCGTACCTCCCCATGAGGACCCTGAGCAGCCCAGCTCCGTCTGTGTGTACCTCTTCCCAGCTCTGCATTACGTAGTCAGGCTGGTAGCTTGCAATAGACCATGGAAATGGCAAATGCTACAAATCAGGACATTTTTTTCAACCCCGAGTCAGTTGTTAAATAGTCACCAGCGTATCATTGATCAGTGGGATAGTGAAAGAGCACTTAGCAAAGTGTGACGAATCCTTGGCTATCAAAGATCAATGTCATTGTCAATAGCATCTAGATTCATGTAGGGTCCTCACTGTGGTTGCCCATAGTGCTTCCATATATATGGAACAAAAAAGGTATATACAGTGAAAAAAATTAGGAAAAAAAAAGTCCGTAATCACAGGCCCCAAGTATTAAAAATATTTTTCTGCTTTGAGTTATTAATACAATTATTAGTAGTACACAAAAGCAAATAAATACATTACACATTTTGATAGTTATTAAACATAGAAAATAAAGCAGACTCTGGGGGCCCTCAACATTTTGAACTGCCTTCTTGCTCGGCACCTGGGGATTTTTTACATGCTGGGGCAAGATGGAGACAGGTGTGAAAGGAGGACCGATACCAACCCCACAACTGCACGTCCATGCATGGAAGCTGAAGAGCTGGAAATGGATTTCCTTTGAATGAACCAAGACCAAGAGCCCTTGGAAAGTACCCTCAGTGCTCTGCACAAATCATCAGAGCCTGCAACCTCGCTCAAATAACCTTTCAGGCATTAACATATGGGGCAAGCACTTGGACACCAGAGGCAAAGGTGTATTAAAAAAGAGAATGTCTTTCCAAAAAGATCCCCCCCAGAGACCCAGGTGACTGGGTTTCCATATTTATTTGGGGAAGGGCTTTTATGTGTTGGGATTAATTTCCCTTACAAACACCGCCATGCTGTATGTCCAGGTAACTTTCCTGTTTGGCAGACTCAGGAAGTCAATGGTGTCACATTCTTGTCCAGACCGTGACATAAGAAAAAAGATTCTCTTCTGACCTTGTCATTGACCCCAGCGATACCGAGTTTTTCATTTTGGGTTGATGGAAGGGAACAGGGTTTGTGCTGACAGATTGGGTTGAGTGGAGAGCCTGGAATCTGTCATCATCTTTTGTAAAACTTCCTTCCTTCAGTACCCCGACCTGCAAAGCACACTTTTGACCTTTTTCTGAACTGAATTAAGAATGGCCATGAACAGTCCAGGAAGTGGTTTTGAACCTTCAGGTGCTGCCCTTAGAGCACAATGGTCCTGTGTTCTTCCCGGTGGAGCTGTGGGGCCAGAGCCAGAGTAGGCACTCAGCGGGTTTTGGTGCAACTGACCTTGTCCACACATCGGAGTTTCCGGTTTCCAAATTACGAGTCTGTCTACGTATGTAAATTGATCCTGACTTTCTCTTTTCTTTGTAGTGAAATGCAGAATGGAGGAGGATGAGGTGCCTGCAGCAAAGCTTCCATCACCTTAACCACAGGTGGTATCTTTTCCTGTCCAAGGAAAATGTCCAGATTATGCTTCCTCTATTGTGATTTCTTTAATGACAAGAGTTGGTACATGTGAAAACGGCATCTTTTCCACACAAGATAGGATTTGTTGCAAACGTGCTTTAGTGCAAATAGTTTATAAAAGAAAATACCAGTCTTAATGTTCTGTATTACCCCCAAATTTTATTCTTTCATCCAGGTATTTCTTCAGTGCTTCAGGAGTATCCATCTACACCAATTGCTGTTAAAATGTACAATGAACTCTAGTCCCAAGAGATGTTGAAGTGCCCTTGTTACCAGTTTTCCCACTTTTGGCTGCCTTTGCAATGATCCATAATCTGATTTAAGTCCCAAACCTCTGAATTGGGTTTTAAGTTTACCTGGTGACTAATCTTTTTATAAAAAAGACAGTATTGCTTATTATCATTTCCAAAGGAGACCAGACCTTGACTTTTATTGCAAACCCAACAAGATGAGACATTTAAACCCAGGCAACAGTAACAAAGGATTTTTGTTTTCTAGGCCCAAAATATTATAGAAAGTTCCCACTTTTATGGGTAAATTAACTTATTAGTTCCCGCTTCTATGGGTAAATTAACTTATTAGTTCCCGCTTCTATGGGTAAATTAACTTATTACCCTCATTTGTTCTGTGGTTTGCCATTAACCAGGATTCTCCCATTCAAAATGCCACAGATTCAGCCTCAAGGCAGATCTGAAAGCCTAATACTTGTATTGGGTTGTTTTGACAAGCTACCACACATCTTAAGTAAATAGTAAAGCCTTTATTTTTGTGTTAAGAACAGCATTTTGAAAATAAAACCTATCTGCCCATGCTTTACAGCTTTTTAAATTTGTAATATTTATATAGTCATTTATGGTACACATTGATTGTCTTGAAATTTATTTAACGATTTTTTTTTGTAAGTATGCAATAGTCAGCCAGGTGAAGATAAAGGTACATTATAAAACACACATTAATGCATTTAATAAATATATATTATCTATCAAAAATGAGCCTTAGCTCTTCATTAATTAATAAAAAGCACCTGCCGAGAACTCCTGTAAGCTGGTAGAATCACTGCATCATTGGATTATAAAAGCCACAATGCTCCCTTTCAGTTTGGGGTTGGGCCTGAGGCGTTCAACTCAGCCTTGGCCAACCAAGAACACCAGCCCCAGTTCACGCCTGTTCAATGGGCCCTGATAGCATCTGTGCTAAAAAAAATTACTGGGCACCCAGCTTCCAACAACCGGATCTTCAACCCTGGAAACCCTTGAGACGCACAGAACTTCCCAGTTTGTAAATTGTCAAAGCTGATTCCTTCTCTCCCCACCCTTCATCTCCAGTGCAGAAATCCAGGATAGAATGACAACTTTCTATTAAAAGGGGGGACAAGAGTGGCTGTTATAGTCCCAAAGCAATTTTAATAACCGGACACGGAATATTTTGTGCTTACAATGAGGGATTTTGATCACAGATGCTCTCCTTCCAGGTCGTTTTCCCCAAACAAGTCTTGTTTACACAAAGAGATCTTAAACAGTGGTGCCATTTAATTTTGTCTTTAAACCTTGCTCCACGGGGGCAGCTGGCCGCTACAGTCTCTTGGCAAAGACGCCTCTTGGTACTTTTCAGGTGAAGTCAAAGAACTGCCCTCCTCCTTCTCCCCTCTCTCCCGCCTCCGCCCCCATTGTGAGGGCATGCGGCCCACTCCCAACCTTAAAGTCAAAATAAAACAGAACCCAGCACAAGAATGTATCAGATTTAAAAGGGGGAACAAAAAGATCTCATTAAGTGAGCTTTCCCGTGGCTCAAAGATGGTTCTGTTCTTATGGTGGGGAAACACTGCTTCTGCTGGCAGCCATTTATGCTGTGCTCACCTTATATGCTTGGACAACAAATAATTTAGAGAGAAAATGACCATGTGAATTGCTCCATCTTGTGAACGGTATCAGAAAGCTCCAAAGGATTCCAGAGAGCGGGGGTGAGCAACCATCTCCTGGCACGAGAATGTGTAACACTGTTGTTTTTCACTGCACTAGACAGAGGTGTTCAGAGATTTCTTTCTTTTTATAATACTGGGTCTGCATGCAATTGCCCCCACCCCAACCCCGGGTCCTAGGTTCTTTCCCTCCCGCCCCTCCCCAGTACTCCACGTTTCAGTCCACCCAATGAGGGTCCTCGAGCAGAGGATTGGAATCGGATTCTCTAGAAGCAAGCACATGCTCTGGGCAGAGGCGGGGTGCTTCCTGGAAGATCAGGTAGGGGCGGCATTCTGGGGCCATGCTTTTTCTTCCCCATGCATGGTAACACAAGGAAACGCACTAGCTGTTAAGGAAAACTTGCAGGAGGGCCACAGATTGGCCTTATTTTCCCCAGTGCTTTGCAAGGATGTGGGAGGGGGCACAGCAGAGACCAGGGCCTTGAGAAATATCAAAAGGTTTATTAAAACATACTCAGCTCAGATGTACTGGCTTATGAAGAGGTCAGTTCCCCCCACCCCCAAATACTAACCTTTTTTGTTTTCTTTAAAGGTTAAAGGCTTATGGGTAGTTTTATAGAAAAAGCAATGTAGTGATTAGAGTATATGCAAAAGGACCCACCCTCATTTATACATTCCATGCCGTCAGGTTAAACTCCTTGCTTTGAATCATCGCTAGCGATTATGCTGGCCAAACAGTGCAGAGAACATGGGGCTTTTAATGACCGAGATGTTTGAAATGCTAAATAATAAAGGAATGACTTGCTTAGCACAGATGGAAACCATGACAGAAACAATGGGCTTTGAAAAGAGCCGTTTTCATGGAACCTGTGGAAAACCAAGACAGAAATGTCCTCCACACCCATCAAAAGCAGCAAAAACCCCTCATGTGATCCATTCCACCCTGGAACTTTCACCATATTAATGGAAAAGACCCAAGAAATCACTGATTGCTAGGAAGCAGGATGTGATCACTCCATCCTAAAGGGCACACTGGAAGCCCCGCCATATGACATTATCAAGGAAAACCTGCTATGGCACCTGCCTTCCAACCTGCCCCCTGGAGGGGCTTTAAGCTGGGGGCCCCATTTGAGCTTTTGAAATGAACATGGGAATAAAATTGGGCAAGGGTTTGGAGGGGCACCCGTAAGTGCAGGAAGAGGGTGAGATGATCTGGCCCCAAACCAGAATATTCTATGGCTCTACAAGGGGAGACGGTAGGACTTAACTTCTTCATCGTAGGTGCTAGAGCAAGAGGCCCATAGAAGGAACAGTGGTTGGTCACCACTTTCTAAATGTGATGGTCACTTCAATGCCCAGCAAGCCTCTTCTTCTTTGGCACATGCCAGGGCCTTTTCACCACTACTGGCTATAAAGCTCATCCCACGATTCATTTGGGCCTTGCCTTGGAATCCCACCCAAAACCTCCTTAACTCTCCTGAACTCCCCCTGAAATGTGCAAACCACCAGGCAAGCCAGTGGCAAAGTCCCCATTTGTCCTCCTCAACGAAATGGTCATCTCCAAGGGGCCACCTGGGGTCTAACATTTGCTGGGGAGGGGTGATAGGGTGGGAGTTCCCCCATATTCAACCAACACCAGCCTGGCCCACCAGCTGTGAATTTGGTTCTCTTCTACCCCCAGAGGATGAAACAGTCTTCCCAGCCACATTTTCGAGTGAGCCTAATACTATTTGCAATTAGCTTTGCTTTAGTTTGCGGGGATTGAGGTTGTTTTGGTATTATGTGTGTGGTGTGTGTGTGTGTGGCAGGGGAGGGGAGGGCAGTCGGTGTTAGCTTTTCACTTCATCAGTGTTCACATTTACATGAAATCCCCTTGGCTAGGATTTCCAAATTTCCTGGCTGTGAGGCGGCCTTGTTCGGCTACTGTTACCGATTTCTCCCTCAAGAAAGACACAGCCAGGGAATAAAATCAGTAAGACAGATTCTTATTCTCTGGAACTTAAAGTCTTTCACCAGAGGTGTCTTCCTGTGTGACTTGGCGGAGCAGTTGGGATCTGGAATAACACATAAGGATAACACACTAAGAACTCTGTGCTTTTGCAAAGTCAACATTAGAAATCGATTCATTAAACAACATGTCAAAGTTAAGTTACCTTGCTTTTACCTAGACGGGCTGAATAATATAGTAATTCTCAAGAAAAGCAGCAACCACTGTGTGTTATGCTGCTGTGGTTCCTGGGAAGGCCACATCTCCCTTTTTCTGTAATTCTCCACCCCTAGTGAATATAAGTTTCCTTACCCAGAAACTCATTCACTTTCTAAGTCCTCGGTGTTTTTATACACACTGGCCTTGAAGGGACCAGGAGGCCTTAAAAGTGAGAGATGGGGCCTTTTCTAACCATATTTATTATAACACACAGGCTGAATGCTTGTGAGTCAGGCTTTTCTTGGCACCCGACAATAAAACAGCCCAGTCGATGGCAGGGGGGTTTAAGAATGCAAATCTGTGATTCTATTTATCTTTGAGCCTGTTCCAAATGAATGCAAACCAATGCTTCGCATACCATTCAAAAGGCCAGGAAAACTTAAGTTCCCCCTAGAGATCAAAGACCATCCCTAACTTACATTAAAAAAAATGCTCAGGTTGAGTTATGGAATTGGCACATGATATAAAGAATGGAAATCCAATTTACACATGTAGACCGGCTCATGCGCTGTTTCTGAAAGAAGCATGTAGCTATGTTTGGAAATTAAACGTGGGAATGAATGCGCATCTCTGGATTGCTGGAGGAACAAAAAGATGTCATTCCACGGAGGAAAACAGAAGCGATGACGATTCTGCCGAAGGTCTGTTTGGCATCAGATAGTCAACCTGCTTTTGTGTTCAAGGGAGAGAAATGGTAATCGCTTCAATTTCTTAAGACATCTCTTAGGGAGTGGGGGGGTTCCCGAAGGGTACCAGCTGGGGCACAAAGATAGAAGGGCGACCCGGGGACTTAAATTAGTTGGATGTCAACAAAATATGATAGGGAGCTTCATCATTTTAGGCTTTTCCTAAAAGTCACCTTCCAGGGAGAGGGCTGGAGCACTCTATAACGAAAGCCAAAGAATTCACTGGGTACAAGAGCCCCAAGAAATACGGACTCTTTTAAATGAATCTGCAGATGGTGAACTAAGTATAGGTGGATTATCCGTGCATGCAGAAAGGGGGTGGAGGGAAAACGAAGAAAACCGGAAGCGTTGCATGCATTCTAGCTGCAAGGGACGTCGCCTTGAGCCACTGTCTTTGCCAGGCCGCAGAAGCGACCTCCACAGAGCAGCGTGTCCCTGTTGAAGCTGCTCCCTGACACTGTAACGCTCTTAGGCTTCCTGCCAAAACATCACATTTTAATACTTACAGTCCCACCGTTGAGCACAACGGCCATCTCGGTTGGCTGATACACGTTGCTTCTAAACGGAGCGCTGGGTCTTTTCCCCAAGCTGCCGCTGGGTCTTTTTCCCAAGCTGCCGTTGGGAAATCCTGCTGTTCGGAGAGCTGAGGGGAGGGAGGCATTGGCAACACAACAATGCCAAAAGAAAGACACAATTTTGTTTTCTTCCCCTGCATCAACAACGTGTGCGCACTCTGGGCACACCTCCCCCCCCCAATCGCTCCTCCCCTTTGTCATAAGCCTGATTCAAAACAAAAGTCACAAAGGGGCTTTGTTCTCAGGCTCTCTAGGAGCCTGACTAGGCTCAGTGGGGCTGGGAAGAGTGGCTGTAGAGCCCAGGGTTGAGGTTGTGACCCTCCCCCACCAGCCACACACTCCTGTAGGCCATGGGTGACAAGTGCTTCTGTACCCCTCAGGTCTCCTTTGACAAAAGACCTCCTTCACTACAGAATGCCATTCATGTAATGTTCAACATCACACCACTCTAAACTGTCTGCTCTTTCTGGATACACAGAGAGGAGGAAAGCCCTAAGAACATGGACATCAAAGTCTCAATAGTACTACTTGTCTTCATCAGAAAGTGACCGGGCAGAGAGCAGAAGGACTGTAACCACACGAGTAGGGGTATTTCTAAACAAGAATAAAAGGGACCCCTGAAGCCAAGATGGCAAAATATGTCAGGACTTTTTCCCTCTGAAAGGTGGGTAAAACTGGTGTTTCTTATTTGCTGTACTTTTAGAGTATTTAAATTTCCTTTTTTATAAAGAAAAACCAAATTGATAATGAAAAGACATGGAAGAAACTTAAATGCATATTGCTAAATGAAAGAAGCCAGTCTGTAAAAGCTACTGTATGATTCCAACTATATAATATTCTGGAAAAGGCAAAGCTATAGAGACAGCAAAAGATTAGTGGTTGCCAGGGGTTGGGGTGGGGGAGGGTAAATAGATAGAATTCAGGGCATTTTTAGGGCAGCGAGGCTGTTCTGTATGACACTATACAGTGGACACATGTCATGATGCATTTGTCAAAACCTACAGAACTGTATAATACAAACAGTGAATTCTAATTAAAATATGGACTTT
Organism: Daubentonia madagascariensis; assembly: GCA_023783475.1. Lineage (NCBI taxonomy): Eukaryota > Metazoa > Chordata > Mammalia > Primates > Daubentoniidae > Daubentonia > Daubentonia madagascariensis. Next base: position 623,233 of record JAKFHU010002505.1, on the reverse strand, counting down.
ACTTAATACTAAGGTATCAATATTGATTCACCAACTGCAACAAATATATGGGTAATGCAAGTTGTTAATAGTAGGAGAAACTGTGTGTGGGGTAGGGGGAGCATGTGGGAACTCCCTGTACTTCCTGCTCAATTTTTCCAGAAACTTAAAACCGTTCTAAAAAATAGTTTAGTAAAAAAATAAAAGTACAAGCACTATTTAAAAAACAAAATCAAAACAAAAGTCTTTTCAATTGTAAGATGGCATCTTCATCTTCATTCTCATTGAAAGTACTGACTTTGCTTTGCTAAGAAAAGCCTCACTTAAAAGTCTTCCCCAAAGGGAGGCACTTTTCTAGCTAAAAAGCAGCAAGTGAGCATGGGTTTTTTACAAATTACTTGAGGCAGGGACTAAAATCACCTTAGTAAAATAGTTAACCTGCCTAGAGTGCCAACCAGGAGCCAGGAACTGTGAAAAGTACTTTATATATAAAAATTCATTTAGTTTCCATAGCATGAGAGGTACTTTTATTATTTCCACTTTACTTGGGGCACAGAGGGCTTAACCTGCCCAAGGTCACACAGCGGGTAAGAGGCAGAACCAGCATTCAAATGCTGGCAGAAAATCTGTGTTCTTAACCATCACACTATACTGGCTCCAGATACTGTTTTTAACCACCATACTTAGTTACTTAGAAGACTTGAATTTAAGTGATATTAGGGGCAGCTCAACTCAGACTGGACCAAAGAAACTGAGTCAGGGTGGGGAATGCTTATTCCAAAACATACTTATGAAAATCTTCCCTGCTTTGGCATCTCCACAATGCTGAGCAAGGAGCTGCCCTTCCCAGGAAGTAGTGATGGGATTCCTGGGAAACAGCCCAGGGATGTGGGAAACAGCCAGTCCATGGACTCTTACTATTCTCAATTCCTAGCCTAGCCCTGCTTGAGGAGAGGGAAGCCCAAACAATACATCTTTCCTTGTAATGCAGAGCCCTGGCACCTGTGGTGGGGGAATCTGCCTCCAAGCACATTCTCAAAGAAAACAAAGACTGGCTCTACTGTCCATCTATGGGGTGGGGTGCTTTGCTCTCGAGATGCCCCTCTGTAATCGAGATGCCCCTCTGTAATTGCTGTTTGTGGTTCTCCTCTGGTGAATATCCTTCCCACATTCTAGACTCTGGAGTGTTGGCTACAACTACCTCAGGGGTGGGCATGTGATTTAGGCCTGGCCAATCAGGGCATCACATCTCCTTAGACACACTGATTGGCTCAGGGAAGGGCAGTCAGATCCAATCAGAGCTAACCCTGAGATTTTTGCTCAAGCATCTTGGCAAATGTTCCTCTTTTCCAATGGGACTCTGTGCAAGCCTGGAGCTGTGGGCTGCCATGGTGGAGAGAGACCAGATCTTGTCATCACTCAAGTCTCCTGAATCTAACCATTCCTGAAGCCTGCTTCATTTTTAAATTTGAATACAAATTGCATTTTTTATTATTTGCAACTTACTTCAAGCCGCCCAACTAACTAAAACCCTACCCTGACCTGGGTCAAATCTGAAAGGCAAGCAGGGCTTACCCACAGGGGATCCCCCTAGGCATGAAAGCTCATAGGTTAAATGCCAGCCTTTTCCTGTGTAGACACTGCCAAGTGAAACCAGGTTGCCCCTGCCCCCAAAGCCAACTCAGGGCCTTCCATTAGGAAGCAAAAGGTCAGTTTAAATAGCCCCTGGCCCTGATGAGATCTGAGAGCCCAAGGCCCCTAACAGAAGAAAAAAAACACTTTTCCTTTTTGCTCCTTTGAAAGGTGAACATTTAATGTGCCTTGTTAATGCTTTCCAAGATGTGATCTAAGGTGGTACATCCCTCAGTGTATTTTAATCTTTTATCACATACCTCATGCCTTGTTGATACTTATTCATAAGCAGCAGGCTGCAAACTCGTATATATCTGGGGTCTCACTCAGGGGAAGGAAATAGGGGGCAGAGGCTGCTGGGGCTTCACAGAGCCACAGTACAGCCTGGAGAACACCCTTCCCATCTCATGAGCACATCAGGGACTGACTCTCAAGGGAAGAGAATCTGAAAGGCTGGCAGGAGGGTTAAAATGCAAGAGAAACAGGGCCAATGCAGCTCCTGGGCCCTGGCTACTCTATGAGGCCCAAGGATTCAAGGGTAAGGCCCCTTATGGGGCCTGGTTCCTAAAATACAAGCTGGCTGAGGTCAGCACCAAAGACGCCAACAGCTGTTCCCACTGTGGCAAGGGAGCTTGCCCAGACAGTCTCCAGCCAGCAAAGCAAGGGTTTCTAGAACAAAGGCTATCCTAGCCAGGACTCCGACTTAGCCTCTCTGTGTGAGCTTTCAGAAGAATGGCTTTGCCTGACGCCTGCTCTGCCATCCCCATGTGAATTCTGGTGGACACACATCTGGCATGATTCAAAAGAGGGATATTAAGAAAAAAACAATCTGACAACACCTGAGGTTGCTGAAGAGGTGGGGAAATGGGGCTGTCATGCAGTTGTCAATGGGGAGGACAGTAAATTAGTCTACCTTTCTGGGGTGCCATCTGGCCATATGTACAGTAAGTCTTCACCTAGTGTCATCAATAGGTTCCTGAAAACTGACTTTAAGTGAAACAACATACCAGTAGGTCCATGAATAATGTTTTGTAATGAAGTTGATGAGAAAAAAATTGGCTTCATTATACGTTGTTTTGCTTAAAGTTGAAGTTTCCAAAAACCTATTGAGCTTTAAAGTGCAGACTCTTTAAACCATATCTAGGAATTTTTTTTTTTTGCAATGAGTTGATTGATCAAAAGCCCAAAGATGAATGCCTAAGAATGTTCATTGCAGCATTGTTTATTGTGGAAAGCCAGAGGCAAGCAGAATAGTCACCAGCTGACGATCAGAAAAATAAATTATGATGCCGAATGGGAAGCTCTGCATCATTAAAAGGATACTGTAGCTCTGTAGTCACTGACCTGGGAGGGCCTCCGTAACATTGATTTAAGCAAGCATGCTGAAAAACACCACTTAGACCAGTGGTTTCAACCTGGTTACATCTTACAGTCACTTGGAAAGCCTACAAAATATCTACTCCCAAACTCAGACTTAGAGTGAGGGGGTAGGCATTGGAAATTATGTCAAGTAGCCCAGGGGATTCCAATGTTCAACCAGGTTAAGCACCACTCTGTCGCAGGGTCGTGTGTGAGTGTGTATGTGTGAGACCGTGTGTGTGTGCACCGAGAGGTGTCTGGCAGGATGGGAGCAAGCCGCTGGCAGTGGTTGCCTTTGGCAATGGCATTTTGAGCAATTTTTATTATTTTTACTGGCTGAACTTATATGGTTCTTTGCTGATTCTACATGATTATTGTTGCTCCTTTACCACCAGAAAGGAAAAATGAAAGTATTTTTCCTTTGGAAAAGAAAGAGGGGATGCAAAGAGAACTTATTTGGCTTTGGAACATGTGAGAGCGTGAAGCCGCTGTGAAGGAGACGGGGGTGTGCGGCACCCCTCAGACCCTCCCTCATCTCCTGTGCAGGTGCCCAGCCTGTCGGCACCACCCTGGGTCCTAGATCCCGTGGATCTCTGGACCTTATGTGGATATGAAGTACTTTCCCCCTCCCTGCTCTGCTGTGTACTTAGGAGCTTGAACAAGTTGCCTGACATCCCTGGGCCTCAGTTTCCCCCTCTGTAAAATGGGTCCAATAATCTTCATCTTTCCAAATGCACAGAGTTGTTCTGAGACATCAGTGAGATGAGGGACACTAAACTGATTTAAGAAGAGGAGGGTAATCCCACAGCAGAGTGGCTAAGTGTGTGAGCTCTGGAGCCAGCCTGCCTGGGTTCAAAACTTGGCTCTGCCTCTTGGGCAAGTTGCTTAGCCTCTCTGTGCCTCAGTTTCCTGTCTTCAAAACAGACCTCATGGAGTTACTGTAGGGATTAAATAAGATTAGCCACTAAAATGCTCAGAACGGTACCTGGCCCATGGTAAGCACCCAGTAAAGGTTAGTTATCCTTAATTTTAAAGACCATAATACTTGGGTAGTTCTGGCAACTTGGTTTTACTGCAAGGAAATAAAACTATCACATTCAACATTCAACAACACTGGTTCTTAACCTTTTGGGAGTCACAGGTAGCTTTGAGAATCTGACAAAGTCATAGACCAATTCCCCAGGAAAACATGAATGTACACAATTTTACATCCATTTCAGGTTCCAGGGGAGTCCATGGTCTCAGATAAAGAGGATCCTCTCCAGGAGGAGATAGCAAAGGTGTGGCTCTGCCAGCACCCCAGGAACTGGCCAGCTTGTCCCCTGAAGGGCCCTCTGGGCCGCCAGGGCTAATCTCTGTTTCAGCCCCATCTTCTCCTGGCACCCCAGGGAGCCAGCCCCCCACCTGGGCTGACACTGCCATCCCTGCCAAATCTCTTGACAAACCCAGGCTGCAACTTTCTGGTAAGAAGAGAGCAGCTCTGACAAAGGCCACGCTGGGAATTCCAGCCCTATCCACACCGGTGTTCCCTCCTGTGGGTCTGGCCAGGGGGAGGGGTGCAGAGGAAGCCAGGTACATCCAGGTGGGAGGGAGGATGTGAGTGGCCGTGAAGGACCTAATGGTTTGATGTGCTTCCCCCGGTCCGGGCAGGCTGCGCTCCAGGCCCCAGCACTCGACCCAACGAGGCTGACCGTGTTGTATGACCAGATCCTGAGCACCAGGCCCCTGGGTGGATGGCACTGAAGAGGGAATTGTGACAATCTGGAGTGGGCCACCTCCTAGCTATACATCCCCGGGCAAGTCACTTAACTTCTTAGAGCCCCCATTTACTCATCTATAAGGTGGGGATAATCAGGGGGCAGTGAGGGCTAATGAGGTAACACAGGTTAAAGACAGGATAGCGCCTGGCACATAGTTAGTGCTCAACAAACAATGACTATGCGAGATCATCATTACCGCTACTGCTGCTGCCACTGTTACCACTGTAGTCCCTGGCGCAGCTTCAGGTAACTGAGAAAAGGCAATTTTATTTAATCTCAAGCGCTGGGAACCTGACTCCCTTCAAGTGATGATTCTAAGAGACACTTCTCAAGCACCGGTAGCGGGGGATTTGGGTGCCTGTAGCACATCCTTTAGGCAGGTGCTCCCCTCTGGATTCTGCTGCAGCAGTGATGGACAGTCCTGGGTACCCAGACAATGTCCATCTCCAGTGCCCACCAAAGCTCTGTTTTTATGCCTCAGAACCCAGTGGAACTCGTTCAGCCCATTCACGAGGTATGGGGGCCGTTAGTGATAGTGGGAGACAGGAGTTGGTGGACAGATACCCCGGCCTCCTGGCCTTCCCAGGCCAGTTCTGAGGCTCATTCTACATGTGTCCTCGGAGCATTCCCAGCAGGATTGAGCCCCAGTTGCCCACGGCGGTAACCACCTTGTTAATGACCTTGTTTTGGCGTTTCTGCCTTCCCCATCTCATCCTCCCTGCCCTCTTCCTCGCTGGACCACCTCCCAAGTACACCGCCTGCGCCGAGCCCTTGTCTCAGACTCTGCTTTCAGGGGAACCCAAAACTAAGGTGCACGTACGACACGCCAGGGACCATGGAGGCTTTGTACTCACTGTCTTACTTCTCTGAACAGCTCTAAGAGGTACATTCTCTTATTATTTCTACTTCACAGATTTAAGAAAACTGGAGCTCAGAGAGGTAATGTAATTTGCTCAAAGCCACACATCTAGGAAGTGGCAGCAGCAGGATTTGAACCTAGATGTCTACCTCCAGGGCCCAAATTCACGCTCTGGTGACTGAGGCAGCAGTGGGGATGGGAGCATTGCCCCTTGTCTCCTGCATCCATCCAGCATGTGAGCTGCAAATTCAAACCCTTCCGGGGAGGTGGGGAATGAATGTTAATATGTTATAGCAGCTGGGGCAGGGAGCCCCGGGGAGTGGTGGGGAATGTGGTGAACAGAAAAGGGGATCTCTACCTAAAGGGTAGCTACAACTCAGTGAGGGGCCAAAGGCAGGGCCTTCCAGTAGACACAGGCTCAAGTCAGTTCCAGACAATCGCAGCCAGGTGCAATGTTGGCCCAGGGTTGCCAGATGCTACTTTGCAAAAGAAGCCAGAAACCTGGATTTTTATGAGAAATTAGTTGGCAAAAAATGCTCAGCAAAAATACATCTCTGAGCCAGTTTCAGCACAGGGGCCAATGTTTATGGACTCTGCTCTGCTAGGACTGCCCTGGGACCAGGAGCACCCATCCCCACTGGAGAGAAGGGAGAAAGTCCTCTGGGACAAACAGCCCCCAGGCCTAACGCAGTTGGGTGTTGTCCACTTTACCTGCATTGTGTTCATCCATCGAGAAGGCCTTGTTCTCCATGTAGGTCCTCGGCAGCTGCACGTCCTCCTCGAAAGCTGTCTCCCGCATCCTTGGCTGAGACGTATCGAAGTAGTTGGGAGTGTTTTCCTGCAGGGCCGGGAGAAGGGTGCAGTGGATCTCAGGGATGGCGTGGAAGATGACGAAGACCCAGCCGCTGGCCGCCAGTGTGATGGCCAAGGTGGGGTCGTCCCAGGTGTCTCCCTGCTGAAGCTTGAAGTTGCCGAAGAGGTACATGGTGGTCCAGGCCACCCAGATGAGCACAGATAGGAAGGCTGTGATCAGGAGGAAGGCCCCATTCAGCTTCCACCGCTTGAACTTGCCGCACAGCGTGAAGAGGGCCAGCCCCAGGGTGACCACGAGCAGCACCATGTCGTAAATGAGGGCCATGACGAAATCCATGGGCTCATAGGCACAAGCCGGCCTCGTGTCACGCAGCACGGTCAGAACCAGCCACTCCACGGCGATGATGACCTGTACCAGCATCAGGCACAGCGCCAGGCCCACCAGCTGCCAGCCTGCCGGGCCCGTGCCATGGCGCACCAGCCTCCGCACGCGCCACGCCTGGCTCAGCAGGCAGGAGAAGCAGAGCGCAAAGAGGACGCCCCAGAGGAAGCGGCGAACGGAGCAGATTGTCTCATCCTCCTGGATGATGAAGGCGAACGTCAGCCCGAAGAGGCCCAGGGTCCCCAGGAGGAAGAGGAAGTGGAGGCCCACGGGGCTCTTCTTCTCCTTGTCCTTGATGAATGGCAGCCGCACCAGGAGGATAAGCGTCAGGAGCAGCGTGATCAGGGCGCCCGCCCCGGCCACCGCCTCCACCACGATGCCCCAGATGGCGTCCAGGTCGCACAGGGACACGTACTGAGGGAGGAGGTCCAGCCCGCAGCCCCGGGACGTGCTGGCGTTTTCAGAGGTCACGGAGGCGATCGCAGAGAGCAGGAGGAAGGCGAGCACCTGGTGAGTTCTCATCTTTCTCTCTGATACCACGAACATTCTAGAAAAGCCAAGGGGGTAGGTGGGGGGAAGAAAGAGCGATTCATTTTAAGACTCCCACTCTCTTGCGTTCTTGATGAAGACCCGCCTCATCTCAAACCTGCTAGCCCACATGGCACCTTTGCACACATCGGGAAAAGGTGCCCCTTTCTCCGGGCAGGGGCATTTCAGCTCCCAGCCGCACCCTTGGCAGGACGCAGGGAACAGCCGTGAGCCATCATCGCTAGTGGCTGTAGGACAGAGTGCCAGGGAGACTCACTTTCTCTGTGTATCTTTTTGTATTCTTTGAATTCAAGACTCCATGCCACGAAGTGACCTCTTCAAAAAAAGGGAAGGAAACGCAACTTTCAAAGAGACAGCCACTGGCCAAGTGCCGCGCTGGGAGAACAGCGGGCATTGCCGGGCTTCGACCTCTCAATGCTAACATTCACTGACGACCAGGGGCTGGACACAGCCAGTCCTCACAATGCCCTGTGAGGCACGTCCTATTATGACTTCTGTTTTACAGGTGACAAAACAGGGTCTCCAGGAGGTGACAACCCTTGTCCAAGGTCACATAACCCTACTCCTAGAAGTGTCCCCGCTCCAAAGGCTCCCAGCCTTTCAAAGGTAGTAAACCCAAAAGGAGCTACGTCGTCCTCAGTTCCACGCTTTGTCTCTCCCTCACACATCCCACGCTCCCCTCCTAAAGATCTCTTGAGGACCCCCCTCTTCCTTCCGCCCCAGTCTGTCTGTCCGTGGGATGCCTGCAGGATGCTCCCTGCCGCCCTCTTTTGCCCCCATGTGAGCAGGACTCCACACAGCAGCCTCGGTGACAGGCTTAACCCAAGTCTCCTCTTGCCCCTCCGGCTCCCTCTCCTTGGACATTCCTCCTCCTCCTCCTCCCCCTCCCCCAGCTGGGCTCAGCTCTGATGCCATCAACTCAGACCTTGGCCAAGGTCACACCCTACCCCTCTCTACCACAGCCCCTGGTCAACTTCTTTCTCAGCTGTAATCGTGTCTGTCGTTTTCTGCCTGTTTACTTTGTTTCCTCCTTCCCTCCCTCCTCTGCTCCCTTCCTGACTTGCTCCACTGTAAGATGTGGCAGGGCAGGGACATTGTCTCTCCTGTTCATCAGTAGACTAGGCTTTATCAAGCTCAGCAGGACTGACATTTGGCCTGGATCATTCTTTGTCGTGGGGGCTGTCCTGTGCACTGTAGGATGTTTAGCAGCATCCTGGGGCTGTACCTATTGGATGCTGGTAGCACAACCCCTCCCCAAACCATGACAACCCAGAATGTCTCTAGACACTGCCAGATGTCCCCTGGGGGAGCACAACTGCCTGGATGAGAACCACTGGTGTAGACTCAAGCATTACACACAATGCCTGGCACAAAGTAGATGTTTAATAAATACCGAATGAACAAGAAACATATTCATGGGGATGTCCTCTACCCCACTGCCACCAGCTCCATGCTTTTGAAGGGAGCCTGGCCTTCGAGAAAGCCACAGTCTGCACAGCTGCACTCGATGCTCATTTCTGGGCATCTCAAGCCAGATCTACTGCCTTAGCTCAGCCCCCGTGCGGGGTTATATCCAGCCACCCTCCCCGCATCTCCAGAGCGTCCCTGGGGCTTCCTTAAGTAAATGCAGTATCGACCACCACTCTCTGACAGAGATCCCGTGAGTGTCTCAGATCCTGCCTTGGCTGTGAGGCCTTCGACTGGCATAAATTATTGATGCTGCCGAAGGAGAAGGTGCCTGGTGTTGTAGAGCTCACATCCTTTGCCTACAGATGAGAGGAGGCAGGCTTGGGACAGAGGGTATCTGGCCAGAAATGCTCCTTAAACAAGCATCCAGCATGCAGCTCACGCACATTTAGGGGTGAGGATGCACCCCAGATGTTGCCAACTGGCCTGCAGTCCAGCACTGTTCGTGGCCCTGAGGTGTCAGCCACTGGAGTGCCACCGCAGCTATTTAGGCTTTGTCCACATGCCACCTGTGTGTGTGCTTAACTGTGTGGTTATTTGCTTAACTGACTCACTGAGTCCTTTAAATCAATCTACTTAAAAGAAAACCAAACACATTAAAGTACTTATCTTATGACATTTTAAAATTGCTTGTTGATGTAACCCATATTGCATACCCACTGGGCATATCCCAATGTACCACCTTTTGGAAAAACATCGTCCTAGACACAACTGCTTATTACAAGGTCCTGGAAGCATGCTGGGAATCAAGATTTAAGAACTGGACATGTCAGAACAAAATGCCATCAGTCCCTGACATGGTGGAGGGGCCCTGGAATGGATGTCCTTCAGACATCTCATCAATGGCCAACTCAATTAAGAGACTTCTTAGCAAGAAACAGATCAGGCAGCGTCTCTAGGTGGCCCAGGAGCCAATGCCATCCATCCATCCCCAGGGTGGCTGTGAGGATGACAGGTAGGAATGTGCTTCTGGAGTCTTGACCACCATCCCTGCCCCAACCCCTCCTCCCAAGTACCCCTAGGCCAGTGGTTCTCAACCAGGGGCAATTTTGTTCCCCCAGGGCACATTTTGCAATGTCTACAGACATTTTTGGTTGTCACAACTGGAGAGCAGGTTGCAAATGGCATCTGGTGGATGGAGACCAGGGATGTTGCTAAACATCCTACAATGCACAGGACAAGCCCCCTACAACAACGGATTATCCAGCCCTAAAGGTCAATAGTGCCAAGGTTGAGAAAGCCTGATTTGAACACTCCAGGACAGAGTTGATGGGGAAGATGCCAGGAAACCTGCCAGGCCCCTCAGCCACAGGCCTGCCCCAGTGTCCTGCCCTGGCAAGAACTGGGCCACCTTTAGCTGTCTCCACTCACTCTCTGAGAGGGATCTCCTCTTTCCAGGCCTGGCTACAAATTGGGACTTTGTTTCTCCAGCTCCTTCCCCGCCCTCCTTGGCCCTCCGACCACAACAGAAACCCACAGGGAAGATGCGAACACCAGGACGGTGATCGCGCTTCAGCAGCTGTGCAGGCTCCTATGGCCCTGGTCCAGCGCTCCCGCTCCCGACTCCTGTCTGACACGGGAAATGGATACACTCTTGCTTTCTGCTTTCACCCCCGAGGGTGGAACCCTCTGCTCTTTCCGGGACAGCTGTTGTTTTTGTTGCCCAGCATCCGGTTCTCCCACTTCTGGAAAGAGCTCCCAATTTCCCTTTGGAGAGCTACCTTGAGCCCCAGCTCCCAGCATGGACGTGTGACCCAGACCTGGCCAATCAGGGCATTTATCCTATCCTTTGGCCACAGGGACTGGTTCATTGACAGGCACGTGATCTGACCCAGACCCATGAGAATGAGCCATAGGGCTGTTGCTTGCCCTAACTGGAGAGAAGTCTCCTCTTTCTGCTGGGGTTGATGAGCTACAAAGACAGAGGCCTGAAGCTGGAGAAGGACACATCTGCCATCACAGAGTGAGAACCTGCCCGAGAGTAAAGCTGGTCCAGAGTCCTGCTCTACTGAACAGCTGGATCCACCCATGCCTGAAGCCAGACCTGGTCTCCACAGTTCCAGCAGCCAATCAACTTCCCTTTTTTGAATTAAGCCAGTTTGAGCTTGGTTTCTGTCACTTGCCACCAAAGAAGTTCTAATATTCCTTCCACATCTGTGGCCCCCTTCTTCCAGGAAGTCCTGTCTACCCAACATCTAAGCATGTAGATGAACTGATGGCAGCCAGGGACTGTGATGGGGTCCAGCTGTTTCAAGTGGGTCACTTGCACTGCTAATGACACCCATGAGGTGACAGCCACCCCACTCCATAGAACAGCATCCAGGATGGTTGGGGAGGTGGTTTTATACACGCCTTACAGAATGAAGCTGAGGCAGGCTCAACTGGGATGTCTGGGGGATTCAGAATTGCCCTGCAGAGTTTTGTAGTACTGCCATAACGACAACAGTAATAACTGTTAACTCTCACAGTGCTACCTATGTTCTAGGCACTCTTTGTGTACGTCACATTTATTAACACCAAATAACAACTCTGCATAACAACTTAATAAATCAACTACCATTACTATCTCCACTTTACAGGAGATAAAACTGTGGTACAGGGAGGTCAGTGGGCTTGTCCAAGGTCACAGGTCACAGTGCTAGAAAGAGGTGGAGCCAGGAGACAATTATAGTATTGTTTCTGGGCTCTTACTACAGAATGGGGCTCTAGAAGTGTCACTTGGTGAGACTTTTGCTGGCCAGTCTCTCTAAATTAGGTTCTCCCTGCCCCTGTTGGACTCTGTGCTGATACTTTTGATTGTTGTCTTTGTAGCATGTGCCACAATTTTCAATTATTCTATTACATTTTTGGTCTGTTCCTCCCTCCCACGCACCCCCCCACTCCTGCCCCATGCCCGGGACCTTGTCTGTCTTGTTCCACACCAATTCCCCAGTGCCTGGCACATGTGCAGGGCTCACGATCCAGTTGCTGAATGAATGAATTGATAAATAGGGTCTCCAAACCTCACATCACCCCAGAAGGGCAAATGTTCTCATTTCCATTTATAGAGAAGGAAACTGAAGGTCTGAGAGGTTTAAGTCAAAGCCTGGTCCTTGGGGCCAGGTGTGGTGGCTCACGCCTGTAATCCCAGCAAGGAGGCCAAGAGATGGGAGGATTTTTTGAGGTCAGGAGTTTGAGACCAGCCTGAGCAAGATTGAGACCCTGTCTCTACAAAAAATAGAAAAACTAGCTGGGCGTCGTGTCGTGCACCTGTAGTCCCAGCTACTCGGGAGGCTGAGGCAGGAGGATCACTTGAGCCCAGGAGTTTGAGGTTGCAGTGAGCTGTGATGACGCCACTGCACGCTAGTGCAGTGAGACCTTGTCTCAAAAAAAAAAAAAAAAAAACAAACTTGTGCTTGGACTGGTAACAGCAGTATCTACCCAGGAGCTTGTTAGAAATGCAGACTCTCAGGGGGTGGGTCCAACCACCTGTGTCTCCACAAGCCCTGCAGGTGTGATGCTTGGTGCACCAAGGCCGGAGGAACAAGGACATGTACAGCAGGGTACCAGTACCCACAGCCCTGGCTCCTTCCACCTCACCACCCCAGCCCGAGACAGGCGACGCCTGTGCATCATCTGCTGCCCACTTTCAGGTAAGCCCCCATCCTGCTAAATTAGCCACCTGGTGTCTCCCACCGCCAAGAGCTAGGCAGCTTTCCAGGAAGCCCGAGACGAACAGTACCAGATTAGAGGTTTCAAGTCAGCCTCGAGGCAGGCCTGACTGGGACAGGATGAATATATGGCAACAAACCCGTGGGATGCAGGCGAGTGCGTCTCCAAAGGAGCAATGAATAAATGTGAACGAACGCGCAAGACTCGGCTCACATACTAATTACCCTTGCTGCCAGCCAGCGTCCCAGAAATGTGACTCACTCAGATGCTCTTAAATATACTGCATCTCTCTCTCTCTCTCTCTCACACACACACACACACACACACGCACGCACACACATGCACTCCGCAGAGGGGCCGGAAGCCTCTGGCAGTGGAGGAGCAGCACACCCCCTTTCTCCACGTGCCAGGGCCTGCAGGGGCTAGAAAGGGACACAGGCAGGATTCCTCGTGTGAGAGGGACAGGGCCTGCCTGCAGCCCACACACAGGGCTGATTGTCCCAGCCCTGCTCCCACCTTGGTGTGAACTTTGGAATCAGAACCCCCAGTTTCAAATCCTGACCCTGGGCCCCTTGCTAGCACCTGTGACCCTGGGGAGCCGATTTAACCTTTCTTGCCTCAGTTTTCTCATCTGCAAAATGGGGGGTGACAACAGTGCCCACAGCATGGGGTCATGGTGAGGATTAAAATAATTACTGGCCTTGCCCCGGCCTCCACCTGGGGTCCCTTCCCAGCCCAGCAAGTACCCTTCCAGTGCCTGGCAGGCAGCCAGAGGCATCTTAACCGGCCTTCTCTAGAGACGGGGGTAGGCACTGGAATATGGAAGGGAAAGACAAAATGAGCAGATGTGCGGGGTGTCCTAGCCCTGGGCATATTTAATAGTTCAGTACACAGATAAACACCTGGCACAGAGTTCACATTCTCATCAGACTCCTTGGGAGTGGAGTCACACAGAACTATGTGACACTGGGCGTTATTAACCTCTCTGAACCTCAGTCTCTTCGTCTGTAAAATGGGGATAATGATAGTGCGCCTTCACGAGGCTGGTGTGAAAAGCACATGAAAAGTATTCAGTCTGGTGCCTGACACAGAGGAAGCAATGGGTATGGGTTTGTTAAAAAGACAATCAAGATTCCCACTGTCCTGTTGGAACAATGAAGGCTGAGACGTCAGGCAGCTTTGCCCAGAGGCTTACTGGGATTCACAGGTCAACCTGGGAACAGAACCCATTTCTCCCGGCTCCTGACCCAGAAGCCTTTCCACTGCACTGCTGTTCCGACTCCCCCCATGTCTGGCAGAAGCCCAGAATGGGGCTGCGGAGCCGGACTCCCCACGCACCCCAGCATTACACTCCTGTTAGAGTCGCTGGTGCATTTCCTGCTCAGTGAGATTAAACTGTTACAAGGTTTCCTGACATTAAACTCTCTCCCAGACCCACAAATCTCACCCTCTGATATCTTTTCCAAGTTACAGGATCTCATAATCTTCATTTCCCAATGCAGACTAGACCACTGGCCTATTTGGGGGCTCTCGAATTAAAAAACCCTCCTAGGTTAGTAAACAGGATTGCAAGAACACAAGCTCCATGAGCCATGAATACGCAAAGCAGCTCCAATCCTGTAAATAAAAGCCATCATTTAAATGCAAATTGCATCCTTGGCTGCCCGTTACTCGGTGGATGGCTCCCCTCTCGGGTTGTTATTCCGAGAAGAAAATGTGACTAACTCGGAACCCCCAGGAAGCTCTGCGTGGAAGTGGAAGTGCTTTGGGGCCGTGGGCTCTGGGTGGGGTTGGTTATGGTGGGTAAGAGCTGCTGGAAAGTGGGGAGTGGACTCTAAAACCTGAGCCTCCTTCCAGTTGGCTCACAGGTCTGGCCAGGCTCAAAGCAGTCCCCATAGGCTGGACCGAGCCCCTTGGAGGCTCCCAGAGCCTCACTCGCCCCATCGGCAGAATGGAACGGAGCTGCTTTCCATCTCCTTGTCGAGGTCACGGGAGCTTTTAAAAATCTGGTCCTGTGACTTCCCGCTAAAAACCCTCCAAAGGCTCACTGGCCAAAGCAGAATAAAAAAACTCCTTTCCATGGCCCAAAGGATTGTGATCTGGCTGGTCCCTGCCATCCTTCCACCTCCACCCCCAAATCTGCCTGCAGCTCCAGCCACAATGGCCTTTGTTCAGTTCCTGTAAGCTCATCCCCACCTCTGAGCCTTTGCACTTGCAGCGGGCTCTTCCTGGTTCAGTCTTGCCCCAAGATCTCCCAGCGGCGGCCCCTCACCTTGCTGGGCCCCCCTCAAACGCCAGTCCTCAGAACAGTTTTCTCAGGTGCACTTTCTTTTATGTCACTGCTTTGTTTTCCTGTGAGCCCTCATCTCCATGGGATGTTACATCTATTTGCTATTTATTTGCTTGTTTAGTGTTTGGCCAGTCACCTCCCCAGTCCTCTAAGAGCAGAGGCTCATCCATTTTACACAAGGTAGTGCCCCAGCATCCAGTTCTGTGGCTGGCACATTGATTGAAAAAACAAATTAACCAGTAAAGATTTGGGGCTTATCTTTCTAACAAAACCGCAGATCTTGCTGCCTGTGCTCCAAATGGCGGCTCCTTCCCCCCCCTCCCAACTTTGTCCCTTCCCAACTCAGCTGACCCCTTTTCAGACTCAGAGCAAGGAGGAGATAGGAAGCTGTGTTCACTCCACAGTCTAGATACAAAACTGGCTGGGAGGGCTTCCAACCAACAGATGCCAATTTGCATTCTATTTACATGTCATTTGCATGCAGTTTAACTCAAAGTCTGGCTACTGCACAAGCCCCTCATCTCCACTAAGAAACTTCTGAATTCAGGTTCCTTGGCTGCAGTGCGGGGGTTTTTGTGCCAGACCCTTCCTCCACTTCGCTTGTTTTTGCGGGGTCCCCCTGTGTTTCCTGGACTCAGCTCAGGTGCCCCCCAGCCTGGTGCAGTTGGGCAGCCAATGTGGCGCGTGGGCTGGGGCCCCAGGCGGGGACGCCGCTGCCCGCCACACTCCAGGGGCCTTTGTCCGCGCTCCAAGGAGCCGCCCCCTTAGCGAATGGGGGACGTGAAGGGGGGAACTGGCCAGGCCTGGCTGTGACAGAGCAAGGACCGGGGAATGAACCCGCTGCACTGGGCGACCTCTGGGGCAAGGTCGGTGCCCCCCTCCCCGGAGCCAAGGCGGGTGAGGGTTCCTCCCGTGCGCTCCCCTTTCCGCCCAGGCAGTGGGGACCTCCGGATGTGTGGGGTCCTGGTGGGGCTGGACGCCCGTGTCCCCCAAGGAGAGAGCACACAGCACAGAGCTAGTCCTTACCCCAGTCTGGCGGCCTCTCCCAGAGGTCCAAGTGCCCCGTGTCTGGAACAGAAACGCCCCTCTCCCCCGCCATTGTATGCAGCCGCCCCTTTCTAACCCCCCCTCACTCGTTCCCCAGCCCCAGGTCTCAGCCCTGCCTCTTCTCCCCCCACCCCCGCAGTGTCTCCCCTTCCCCAGCTGGGTAATGCGCAGCCTTGGCGGGCTGCGAGCTTGGCCCCCAGCCCCTGCGGCAGGTGCGGCTGCTCATCCCCAAAGTCCGGCCCTTGCGCCCCGGGCTCCGTCTGCCAGGTCCACCGACAGCCCCCCACCCCTTGCCACGCGGCCCCAGGACCTGCCTGCGGCTCCTCACACGCGACGAGTCACTGGGGCATGGCTGGGCTCCTTTACGCTGCCAGCTGCCCTTTACCTGTGGTCGCCCCCAGACCCCTCTCCGGGACTTGGATCTCCACCCGGTCCTGGTACGGTCCCCCTCCCCCCGGAAAAGGTCCCCTGCCTCTCCCCTCCCCCGCCCCGCCCTCTGCGGCTCCCCTCCCGCCACACTGTGGTTCCCTCGCCCTGACCCCACATCTCCCCCAGCAGATGAACTCCTTGGGGGGACTGGGGGGTTTAGAAAAGCACAAGAGGCGGACGCCCCAATCCTTCTAAATCTACGGCGGGAAAAGTTTCTGGGGTCCCCGCAGCGTCCTCCACCGCCCGGGCTCGGCTCGCACTCACCGACCCCCGCGGCCCCGCAGCGCCGACGCTCCCGCAGGCCCTCGGCCCGAGTCACATCTCTGCAGCGCGGCCGCCGCTCCCGCTCCCGCTCCGCGCACGCCCGCCTGCGGGTCCGGCTGCACTGCACCGCCGTCTCCCGCCGCCGCCGCGCGAGGCGCCCCCTGGCCCGGCCCGCGCTGCTGCAGCGGCCGCCGCCCCGCCCCCGCCCCCGCCCGGGCCCCCGCCCCCGGGCCCCCGCCCCCGGGCCGCCCCGCCCCGCCCCGCCCCGCCCCCGGCCCACCGGCTCTCAGACCGCGGGCGCGGCATCGGCGGCTCTCGTCCCCGGGCGCCAGCTCTCCGCTTAGTGCTCGGATCGCAGAGACGAAACCCCCATCTCTGGTGTCCCCAATTCGGGGACGTTCCCCCCACGTCCACAGTGCGCCCTTAGACAACTCAGACGCGTCGGGCAACTCCCCAGGGTGGTCCATTTGCAGGAACATCCTCCAGCCAACACACTCCCGAGGGATACCGCCTCGGGGGTCCTACTGCAGGGGCCTTCCTCCGTCCAGGACTCGCTCCATCGTGGGTTCATGAGCAGTAACTTCCCCGAAGCACCTCAGCACCGGGTCCGGGACGCAGAGGGCATCCGGCCCCGTGCCCTCCAAAGTCACCGACGCCCCCATACACACCTAGGCGCACACACACCGCTTGGCCTCTTCTAGGTGGGTCCCGCCTGGACACACTCCTCTCCCTCCTCTCCCCCCACCTCCCGGGTGTCCCTGTCCCTTTACGCACACTGAGCCCAACACCCGCGTCCTTGGCCACTCCAAACACACACGTCCGCACGGTGCACCCCTCACGTGAGTCTGCACGCAGGACCGCCGGGACCCTACCGCACACATCACCCGCGTACCCGCACGTCCACCTCTCTCGCAGGTACACACTCGGCGGCCCGGGCCCCTGGCGGTGCGCTCCGCGGACGCTCAGGGCACAGCCGGGACGCGTGCCCACCTGGCGGCCGTGGGACGTGCCTGAAGGAGGGGTCCGGGGCAGCCTCCCACCTTGGCACTGAGACCCCCTCCTAGTCCACCCGCTGTCCGAGGTCGGCATTGCCCCACCAGGCCTAGGGAGCTCCGCTCCAGCCCCTCTTCCAGCTGGTTCCCTGGGTGACCTTCAGGCCAGCAAATCGAGGCCCGTCTCGGGTCGCTCCCCCTAGGGCCAAAAACAGACCTTTGAGGATCACCCTTTCCCGCACTCTGGTTTCTCAGGGTTAGACCCCCCGCCCCCCGCCCCCAGCCACATAAGGCACGACAGGGAGATGACCCCTGCTCCCCTCTCTGGGGGGTGGGGGGTAGGAAGGTGGGCTGCAGAGTAACAGTCCCTTCTGGGGGTAGTTGCAGCCCCTGATCGTTCCGGACCGCGGACCTTTCAGATACTCCCATCTCTGCCCACCAGCCTCCGGCCCCCCAGTTCCGGTCCCGGTCAGGCCACGCACCCCTTGGGCACGCATCTCCGAGAATACCTTTTATTATTTTTAAAGAAAAATGGAAGGAAGAACAAGGGCAGAATTTTTTCCCCTGTTTTATTTGTGGATGTATCGTCGGTGCCTAGAACGGTGCCTGGCATACAGTAGGCGCTCATTAAATACTTGAGGGACGACCCTTTCCAGTGTTCTGGCCGGACTGCGGAATTGGAAAGTGGATGGGCACTGCCACCTGGTGGTCGCCAGTGGAAGTGACGCCAAGATCCTGTAAACGCGGGTAAGCGCAACTTTGTGAGCCCCAAGGTCCTCATCTATAAAATGGAGATCATTTTAATGTTACATGCCTATTGGGGTTGTTGTGAAGAAGTTCAAGGACCCATGGATGATAATTAATAATAATAATAATAATAATAGCAGCTGACATTTACATAGTGCTTACTGTGTGCCGGGAGCTATTAAAATCTTTAGCTTGAGAATCTTTAACTCGTTTGATCATTTAAGCTTAAAAATCTTTAACTCATTTAATCACCTCAGCAACCCTTTAGGCCAGATACTATTATTCTCCCCATTTTACAGGTGGAGATACTGAGGCCCAGAGAGTTGAAGTACTGGCTTAGGGCCTTATGGCAGAGCCAGGATCCAAACCAGGCTATCTGGCTCCACAGTCCATGCTCTCAATTGGTGGCTAAACTGGTGTCACTTGCTGCAAGGTCAGAAGTTGTCAGAGGAGTCTCATGTCCCTGGGAGCTCACTCAGTCTCCAGCCTTGGAGAGGATGGCTCCAGGAGATCCAGGGAGTCATGTCAAGCTCGCAAGTGCTCAGTCCATTTTAGGCTAACGAAAACCAGTGGTTTGGCCAGGCGCGGCAGCTCACACCTGTAAACCTAGGACTTTGGGAGGTCAAGGGATTGCTTGAAGCCAGGAGTTTGAGACCAACCTGAGAAACATAGCAAGACCTTGTCTCTACAAAAAAAAAAAAAAAAAATTAGCCAGATGTGGTGGTGCATGTCTGTAGTCCCAGCTACTTGGAAGGCTGAGGCAGGAGGATCACTTGAGCCCAGGAGTTTGAGGTTGCAGTGAGCTATGATGATGCCACTGCACTCTAGCCTGGGTGACAGAGCGAGACCATGTCTCTGAAAGAAAGAAAAAAAAAATAAGAAAACCAGTGGCTTCCCTGGCTCTATTCCTCACCCAAAAAATGGTGAGGGCACTGCCTGTGGCTTCCCACTGACAAATGTCATAGTGCGTAATTAGGTATTTGTGTGGCTCTTTGGTGTCTGTCTACCCACTAGACTGTATCTCAGTGCTGTCCAATCGGCACTGTCTAATATGGTAGCCACTAGCCACACGTGGCCATGAGCCCTTTATATGTGACTGTTATGACTGTGGAATTGAACTTTCAGTTTTATTTAGTTTTAATTAATTTACATTTAATAGCCACACGTGACTAGTAGCTACTGTATATACAGCACGTCTCAAGCTCAATGAGAACTTTGTTGACTAAAAGAATAATTCAATTCTAGCCTTGCTTTCCCCTTTAAAGTATGTCTATTCTGTGTCCAGACCTTTCAGGATCCTCTTTGCGAATAAGTAGATCATCTCTTGTGTTTAAAGACGGAACCTTCCAAGGTAAGTGTCTGTATCTTGCATGTCAGAAAACTAAGGCTTAGGAAAGGTTGAGAGACTTCCCCTTGGTCTCATAGCTGGTAAGTGGCTGAAACAGGACTCAAACCTAGCTATCCATGGTCTTCCCAGTTCACCCCACTGCCTTGCAGGTGAAATTTCTGGAAATATCAACCTAACTCCCTGGGGGAGGTAGTTTAAATTTTTTAACACGTAATGAGCAGCATAAGTTACAGACTGTGGGCGTTAAAAGCAGGAAAGGGTGCAGCAATTGATTAGTGATGTCTGTCATGGGCACAAAATAGTGGCGTGGTGGCAATGGAGTGTCCCACATTTTTTACTCGGTGCTCCTGGCTGATCACTTCAGAAATGCATCCAGAGATACAAACAGCCTGAACTGTCAGGCTGGGGATTGGTGGGGCTTCAGGCACCTGATAGGATATTTCCAGTACCCGCCTAATTGCCTCAGGCAGGTGACTACCTGAACATGGGACCCAGATGGTTTCTACTAAGTGCGAGGCTCTGTGCCAGATCCTGTTGGTGGTCCCAAATGGATGCAATGTGATTCTGCTCTCAGAGAGCTCCAGGTCAGTGGAAGAGGCAGACCTGTCAGTAGAGTGTGAGAGATGGTAGCCCAGGGCATTGTGGACTCACCTACCAGAGACCTCCTACCTGGGATCCTTTGCTTGGCAAGGCTGAGAAGGGGCTCAACCTTCTCAAAGCACTTGACTGGAGTCCCCCTGGATTGGGAATGGGGACACTGCCCATTGTGTGTTAGAAAATTCAGTCACTGTTGCAACTGAGTCCTCCTCAGTTATTTCTGGGAGTCCCGAGCAGTGTGTCCCCAAAGGTGTCCACAAAGCAGTGTGTCAATTGCGGTCACTGTGTGGCAGCCACTTGCTCTTCCTTTCCTGTGTTGGTGTGTTGGTGCCTACAGGTCCTTGTCTGTGGTACACAAGATTGCTTGGAGTAGCCTCATCATGGCACCCATGGTCCCCTGTGAGGCCACCATGGGAACATTCTCCCAATGCTCCCAAAGCTGTCAGTTAGGAAACATTCATGTAACATGACAATCGTTATGGCCTAAACAATAGGGATGTTTCTTATCACAGAAGGATAAGTTGGGATGTGAGTAATATCACAGCTGGTTTGTTGCTGAACAATGTCAACAAGAAGGGCCTAGACTCTTTCCAGGCTTCTTCTCTGCCATCCTCAGCTTGGCACCTCATGGTCACAAAATGGCTGCCACAGCACCAAGCATCAAGTCTTCACTTGACCTTCTCCAATGTGGGAAAGAAGGTATTTAGGGAAGAGAACTCTCCTGTGAGCCTCTCTGTTAATCAGAAAGAAAATCATTCCTAGAACTGCTCCACCCCTACCCCAGATGCAGGGTTCCCCTTAAATTTCCTTGGTCAAAATGGGTTACCTTGTTTCCCTAGTGCAAAGGAAGCTGGGAGGTGAGCACTTAGCACAAAGAGGCTCAGTAAAGGAGGGTGAGGGAAAGGCAGTTGAGGCAGGAGCTTGCAGTGTCTGCCCCAGGTGTCCCTCCTCAGAGTGGGCAGGGAACAGGGGCTTGAATCAGTGGCATGTGTGTCCTGTGTCCACCCAGCCACCCACGAAGGTGGCTTCTGAGCTTCTGTCACCCCTGTGTCTCAGAAGGAGCAAATCCAATCCCAGGGCTGGACAGCAAATACGTGGTCCCCACCCCTGCCCCCCTCTCCTCTGTTTCTTCTGAAGCAAATTTGTCACCACAGAAGTGGTTCTCACATCTCCATAGAAGGTTTCTGCTTTACCATTTCACTACCAGAAGGCGCCTTGCTGCGTCCCCGAAAGAAAGGACCTGTATGCCCCTAAAGGCAAACTCATCTCCACTTCCGTGTAAAACGAAGAACTGTTTGCACTGTTGCAGTTCTGGGTTATTTATTTATAGGCTTCCATGAACCTCCCCATGGAGGTTTCAGAAATCTTGGACCATTTGTGTTTACCCAGTTGTCAAGCCCAGAGTGGTCTGGGCTCCATCTCAGGAGAGAAGCCAGTGTTGGAGCCCAGCTGTGTGCCGGTCCCGGAGCCCAGGCTCTAACCACTGCCCCATCCGGCCACTCTACCCCCAGGCAGAAATCCTATTGTCAACTGCACTTTCTCTTGGTTTTCCCTTAGCACACTGTGATGTGCTTTCAGTCACCAGGGGCTCTTGTCCAAATGCACATTCTGGTTCAGAGGGATGAGGGAGGATTCTCACCCTAACAAGCTCTGGAGTGGGCTTCCAGAACCGCACTTTGAGTAGCAAGACCTTGGCCCAGGTGTTTTCAGCCCTGGGTGCTCATTAGAATCACCTGAGTCATCAAAACAAAAAGGTGCCTGGGTCCTTCTTGGACCAATGAAGTCAGAGTCACTGGGGATGGGGCCCGGGGATCCATCTGAGGACTGAAGCGGGCTGGGCCATTGCTGAGCAGGGTGGGAGGAGACATCAGAAATACTGGGCACTGAATCTCCGGATGGCCATGTAACCTTAGACAAATCACTTAATTTTTCTGCATCTTGGTTTCTGCATCTATGAGATGGGGGGATCGTAACAGTCCCCACCTGTTGGAGCCGAGTGAGTGGTAACCGAGTGGACTAGTGGACGCATGCCAAGGGCTTTGCATGCTGCCTTGGACAGAGCCAGTGCCCAGGAGGGGTTAGGTGCTGTTGTTTTAATTTAAAAGGACGTGGAGGAGATTGGTTCAAGAGAACAAACCTGATCTCTAGTTACTCATTATTCCTTTGGTGAGTACGAATTGGGTGAAAACATGAAAATATACCTATTTCTCTCCAGTCTCTCCTTTTCCTCAATGTACCAGATGGTTCTCAAAGTGTGGTCCAGGGAACCTCTCTGGGGGAATCTGCAAGATCAAAACTGTTTTTTTTTTTGAGACAGAGTCTCGCTCTGTCATCCCGGCTATAGTGCAGTGGTGTCATCATAGCTCACTGCAACCTCAAACTCCTGGGCTCAAGCGAGCCTCCTGCCTCAGCCTTGCGAGTAGCTGGTTAAAACTGTTTTCATAATCGCATTAAGACCTTATTTTCCCTTTGCATCATCATTCTCACGTGAGTGTACAGTGGAGTTTTCCAGTGGCTTTCAGACACGTGATGTTGCGACAGACTGATCGTAGCAGCAGATGTGACAATCCAGCTGCCTTCTATCAAGTCAGACATTACAGAGAATTTTAAAACATGTAAAATGTCTCTGTGTTTCTCACTAATTGCTTTTTGTTTTGGAAAATATAGTTATTTTTCATAAAAAGGTTTTATGTTAACATGTAATGGATATATTATTGTTGTCTTTAAATGAATGAATAAATAAATATTTTAAAAATTTTTTGGCTTTAATTTAAAATATCCTAAATATTGGTAGGTATTTACCTACCAACATAACCTCCTCCAAGTCCTTTTAAATTAAAACAGCAGCACTTAACCCCTACTGGGCACGGACTGTCAGAGGCAGGATGCAAAGTATTAGGCCTTTCAGGTCTTTGGGGTCATCCCTCAATTTCAAGAGTGTGAAAGGGTCCCAAGACCATAGAATTTGAGAACCGCAGCTCAAGGCACACTTATTTAGAACCATCTCTCCAAAAAGAATAGCAGTTATACAGCATTTACAGTTTTCCAGGCACTGTTCTACTGTTCTAAGTACTTCATACACACACACACACACACACACACACACACACACTTTTCTGTTCCTCATGACAATCCTATGACGTGTACTCTGACCCCATTTTACAGAAGTGAAAGTTGAGGCACAGAGACGGGAATTATCAGCAAGCCGCTTGAGTCCCTGGGTGAGGGGCCATAGGCCTGGGCTCCGGGTGCAGAAGAGGCTCCTTCAGAGCTCGTTCTGGCCAGTTGAGCCTTGTCCCTGTTCAGCCCCACTGCTGGGGAAAGGAATGGCCTCCTCTTCCTCCTCCTCCTCTCTGTTTTCACATTTCTTGCTGAGGGCTTTGCCCAGCCAACTGTGAGAGATTGTACCAGACAGGCCAGGCTGAGGTGGGAGCTGTGAGGTGGGGCTGGAGCCTGAGGTGACTTGCGTTACGTAAGGGCCCCTGGGACAGGGGACAGTTATGTAATAGGGGGAGAGGAGGGCAGGGCAGGCGAAGTGAGTCAGGACAAGGGAAGAAACCAGGAGCTGGATGAAAGAGGACAGGAGGACAGAGCAGAGGAAATTGTCCATCTCCAGCCAGGGTGGCTGTCATACAGGAGGAAACTAGGAGGGGTGGGCTGGGTTCCTCAGTCCTGTCACCTCCCCCATTGCCAGTGCCCCTGCCCTGGCAGGCTCCATCCTCCACTCTCCTGGCCCCACTGAGTAGAGATGATTCTGAAGGTCCTCTACTATCTTTTTGCCAAACTCCTTTGCCATTTAATTAACCAGAGCCAGTTTCTGTTGCTTGCAAACAAGAACCCTGAGTAATACAGAATCCTTTCCTGCCCAAATACTGGAATCGGTGGGAGCCTAGAAACTTCTAGGCACATGGTAGGTGCTCAATGTATGCATGTTGACTGAATAAATACACAATGGGTGCTTATGCATTTTCTTGTCATAGTTTTTATTGGCATACTTTTTCTACCTAATGACCACTTTCATGGGCAAGTAGCCCAGTGAGTTACTCTTCTCCATCTGTTCTCTGCTGCCAACAGCGGAAGGGTCCTGCTACAATGTTCATTAAGTCAGTCAGCAAACACTTCCAATGTGCTGTGCTAGGTTCCAGGGATGCAGCTGTAAACAGGATAGATGTGCTATTCACCCAATATTTCTAGCTCACTGCCTTCTGAACTCCTGGTAGGACTGAACCATCAGACTCTTTGTGAGTGGGTGCATCCTGTGGCCCTACTGACTGGTGCGTTGTGCCAGAGGTGATTGGTGTCACTTCTAGGAAAAAGGTTTCATGACTGGTGTGAGAACTTCCAGTGCTCTTTTCTCTCTGTACTGTGCTGTGCAAGATGGTGGCTGCCCTGCTAGCCTGGGGACCCTCTTGGGGGTCTGGGTGCCTGGGAAACCACAGTGAGCAGAGACTCATGAAGCACATGTTGCATGAAGAAGAAATAAACTTTGCTCTGCAATGCCACTGAGCATCAAGGGTGTTTGTTTCTGCCAGCATAGCCTGGCCTATCCCAACTGATTAAACCATGCCAGTGTTCCAGGAGTTTGCAGTGTGGTAGAGGAGATGCACAGGTGTGCTTGGTTTCTGTCTGTCCCCCGAGAACCACTCCAACTCTTCTCCACCCTGCTCTTCCCCCTGGAAGCTGGCCTGCATGGATTGCCTCGGTGGGGTCCCCACTGTATCCCCTCTTACACAGCCAACACAATGCAGAACACTTCTGACGTCAGATGTGTGCGGCTTCTTCCCCACGCACCGAGCAATTCTGCAACCCCAGCTGCGTGTTCTCTAATTCAATCCAATTCTGACACTATCTACCTGGAGTTAGCATCAGACCCCACTGGTTAAGGGCTCAGTCCCACAAGACTATGCCCCTGGTTCAGATGCCAAGTGCAAGTGCAGTTTGTCACCAGTACTTCTGACCAACTGGCTATAAATTGAGGGCTCCCAGGGCCGCCTCCTCAGGTTCCATCACTTGCTACAGTGGCTCACAGAATTTAGGGAAGCACTTCGTTAAGTTTACTGGTTTATTATAAAGGATATCACAAAGGGTACAGATGAATAGCCAGATGAAGGGGTGCATAGAGTGAAGTCTAGAAGGGTCCTGAGTGTACGAACTTCTGTCCCCATGGAGTTGGGATGCACCACCCTCTTGGCACATGGTTGTTTTCACTAACCTGGAAGCTCTTCAACCCCTTCATTTAGGGTTTTTATGAAGTTTCCGTCATGTAGGCATGACTGGTGACTAACTCAATTTCCAGGCCCCTTGCCTTCCCAGGAGATGGGGGTGCAGGTGAAAGTTCTAAGCTTCTAATCCTGGCTTGGTCTTTCTGGTGGCCAGACCCCATCCAGGAGGCCCAGTGACAGCCACATCATTAGAACAAAAGATGCTCCCATCACCCAGGAAATTCCAAGGGACTAGGAACTCTGTGGCAGGAACTGGGATCAAAGACCAAATATTTGAACAAAAGGTGCATCTAGCACCCTATTGTTCAGAAAATGACAAGGATTTTAGAAGCTCTGTGCCAGGAACCAGAGGCAGAGACCAAATATGTATTTCTTATTATATCACCACATTAAACCTGCCCTCTGGCTTCTCGTTGGGTTCAGCAGCAGACTGGAGAAGGAGGAGACTTAGATCAGGGTATTTATTTCTCTGGCTTCCTCCTTGTGCCTTGGGCTGGCTGTGGCCCCCAACTGGAACTCACTCCTCTTTGTGGGGCAGCCAGTTCTGTAAAAATCTCTCTCTTTTGGGTTCTGGTAACCACTTCCTCCCCCATGGGGCTGTGAAAGCCCCATGCCATGTGGAAAGGCCACATGGAGGAGAACTGAGGTGTTCTGGTCCACAGCCCCAGCTGAGCTTGCACCTGCCAGCAGCACCATCTGCCAGCCGTGTGAGAGAGCCACCTGGACACCCAGCGCAGTGGAGCCCTCAGATGACTGCAGGCCCAGCCGACAACAGGAGAGCAGAAGAATCGCCAGCTGATCCCAACCAACCCACAGAATCAGCAGAGATAATAAGACTTTGTTATTGTTTTAAGTCACTAGATTTTGGGGTTCTTGGTTACCCAGCAATATTAACCCAAACAGTATTCTTCACATTCTCCTATTTTGAGAGTTTCAACTCTTTTATCAGGACTCTGACTCATACAACCATAAATAGATAATTATAATAGATATAGTACGTACTCAGACAGAGGTAGTTTGGGGCCATGGGAGCTCAGAGGAGGGGTTTTTACCTTCAGCTTGGG
Organism: Daubentonia madagascariensis; assembly: GCA_023783475.1. Classification (NCBI taxonomy): domain Eukaryota; kingdom Metazoa; phylum Chordata; class Mammalia; order Primates; family Daubentoniidae; genus Daubentonia; species Daubentonia madagascariensis. The sequence goes on along the minus strand of JAKFHU010002505.1, from coordinate 596,782 downwards.
AAGTCAGAGGAGGCTCTAGAGAGGCAATGTCACCTCAGCTGATCCCTGAGAGGTAACTAGCAGTTACCTGGGTGAAAGACCAGGGAAATGGTACTCCAGGTGTAGGGAACAGGACAGGCAAAGGCCTACATGGCATCTGAGGAGCTGAAAGAAGTCCAAAGGGCTGGTGCCCAGAGAGCAGGAAGGATGGGGAGGCTACTGCCCCATGGTTAGGAGTTTAGGTCTCGTCCCAAGGGCAATGGGAGCCTTTGGAACGTTTTGAACAGGGCTACACGATCAGAAGCATGTTCTGCAACATTCACTCTGGCTGCTGGGAGGAAGATGGATTGGGGACCTGCAGAGATGTCTCTGCAGTTAGGGTGAGAACAAGGGGCTGACGACTGGATTTTAGTAAAGCTCACCATGTCCACAGGCAGCCTCGGCTGCCATGGAGGACCAAAGTGGCTGCACAGGGACCAAGGAGGGGTCCTGGGGAGACCGAGACCCCTGGCCTCTTCACTTCCCTTCCCTAATTTTATTTTTAATACACTTTATAGTAAAACAGTTCCCCTCCCCACCATGAAACTAACATATGTTTATTGTAGAAAATACAGAAAATAATGTAAATTTCAAATTAAACAAATTCATCATGATCCTGCCATTCAGAAAGAACTACTTTTTAAAAAATCACCCACACATACTTTATTTAATTTATATTATATTTCTATACCTGAATTAATTTACGTATGGTTTTAAGTTCTGATTCAAACACTTTACACTGTATCCTGAATATCAAGGCACATGGTTGAATGTTATTTGAAAACATTTCAATGATTGCATCATGTTCAGTTGCCAGCCTACCTAGATGATTAACCTGACAATTTTTTTTAAAAGCAAAAGCAAGTTTATTAAAGTAACAAAGAAACAGAAGGAAGGCTTGCTCCATGGGCAGAGCAGTGGCTATGTCTCAGAGCAGCAGAGAATAGCCTGACAATGTTTTCTTAAAACAAGTTTTACACATGAAATTTTATAAAAACTAGTTTATGAGCATGGAGTTTTGTCTCCCTGGATCCATGATTAGGTAATCATTTTTCTTATTGTTGTACAGTTATATTATTTCCAAATTTTCCCTGCTTATTAACAGTCCTGCAGAAAAGGTACTTATTTATGTGAATTTTTCAAAAGTTATTTCTTTGAGCTGAATTTCAAAAAGCAGATTTTCTGTATTGGGGTATATAAAGACTTGTAAGGCTTTTAATCCAGAAAGTCTGTAACAATGCATACTATTTAAAGTTGCTGTCATTTTAAAAATTTATTTTTTGTTGGATAATATGTTTCCATGGTTCAAAAACAGCAATGTAAAGAGATGCCCAGTATGAAGTTTCCTCCTTCTGGGGTCTGTAGAGAGCTTTTGCACAGACGAGGACAGACGTCATCTCTGGTGGATGCAGCCTGGGCTTAGTGAGAGAAAAAAGACACCTCTTTTTTTTGGGAGACCCTGTGCCAGTGGCCACAGCTTAGTGAGTACCCTGTCAGCTCTGTCTCAGGCCCCTCACTTCCTTATCCTGTGTTGGGCTCAAACTGTCTGTCTGTAGCATCCCTGTTCTCTATCCCTGCAGCCAGCCACCCAGGTAACCTCCCCCACAGGTAAGCTTCCCCACAGGTAACCACGGCTCTTCCTTTCTTCTGCATGCTTTCACAGATTTTTATTTTTATTTATTCAAGTATAAGCAAATATGAGTATAGACTCTTGCCTTTTCCACTTAACAATATTATCCCTTCAGCATGAGGCTCAAAGAATGTTATTGTTAGGCAGGGACCAAATCTGCAGGTGGCAGATGCGGTTCCTAGGGGCAGAGAAGCCAGGGAAGGGACTGCAGGAAAACACAGCTAACAATCACAAAGAGCAGGAACTTGAGGTTTTGAGGCATACACGCCTGTGGAGCTGCAACTTTGTTATAAGAACACCTGTCAATCATGTATATCAATCATCTGGTAACATCCCACGCTTCCTGTAAGCCCTTCCCCTGGACCAGGCCAATAAAAGGAAACCACCTGGGAGCCCTCAACATCTTTCTCCACTTGTGGAGACTGATCCGTTCCTCTCTGGAATGTACTCTCGCTTTGTATAGCTCCCTTCTTTTCTGCAATAAAAGCCGTTTGTGTGGAATTGCTTCCTGTCTGTGGTCACTCTGTCACGCCAGTCCTGCTTGTGAATTTTCCAAGCAAGGAGCCAAAGAACCAGGACAATAGTCCGCCAAGAGGCCGAACCTGATAGTTATGGACTGAATATTTGTGTCCAATTTTGTGTTCAAAAGCCAGATGTTGAAATCCTAACCCCAAGGTATTAGGAATTGAGGCCTTTGGGAGGTAATTAAGTCATGAGGGTGGAGCCCTTATGAATAGGATTAATGTCCTTTTAAAGGAGACCCCAGAGCTGCCTTCTTTCCATCGTGTGAGGACACAGTGAGAAGATGGCATCTATGAACCAGGAAGTACAGCCTTACTAGACACCAATCTGCCAGCGCCTTGATCTTAGACTCCCCAACCTCCAGAACTATGAGTAATAAACATCTGTTGTTTATAAATTACCCAGGCTAAGGTATTGTGTTATAGCAGCCTGAATGGATTAAGACAAAGGGATTAGAACTTTTCTGATGGATTGGGATAATCTTCAGTGAAACTGGAATCTGAGCTTGTGTCCTGGGCTCTGTGTCAGGGCTGGGATTTTTCTTTAGGGGGAGGGTCTCTTCTGACACAGTGGGTGGGTGAGACAGCCCCTCAGAACTCAGCCCTTCTGACTGGTTTGGTGCCTGGGGGGGCAGTGGCTGAGCAGGTGAGTGTGGGTGTGGGGCACCTCTGCAGCCCTTGGGGAAAGAAGGGCAGTCCCACATACACGGTGGTGGGGTGTAAGAACATCTTTTCAGATCCTCCTGTACATTTGATGAGCTTTTTCTCTTGACTGAAAAAAAAAAAAGTCCCCACTGACTTTCCTCTCCTCCATTGCTCATAAACTTTGTCCTTCTTAACCCACCCCACTTCCCTTGGTTGCATGCTGAAGGAGGGGGCTCTCACAAGGTAGAGGGAAGTCCAGGAGAGGGAGAGGCTTCCTTTCCCACAGGCTCTAACTGAGAGCGGCCTGTGTCCCTGGGGAGGGCAGTTTATCTTCCTCTGCTTCTCTTTGGAAGGTGTTGCTCTCCAGCATGGGGTAAAGTATGGCCATGTGGGTGGATGTCAGAGGTTGTGGTATCTGAACTGACCTTTGGACTTCAGAGACCCTTATGAAACAGAACAATTGCATGAGAAGGCATCTTAGTCAGCTTGGGCTGCTATAACAAAATACCATAGAATGGGTAGCTTAGACAACAAAATTTATTTCTCACAGTACTAGAGGTTGGAAAGTCCAAAAAGATCAAGGTGCCAGCACGGTTGGGTTCTGGGGAGAGCTCGCTTCCTGACTTGCAGATGGCCGCCTTCTTGCTAGATAATCATAAGATGGAGAGAGAAAGAGAGAGCGTTCTGGTCTCTTCCTCTTCTTATAAGGGCACCAATCCCATCATGGGGGCTCTGCCCTCATGACTGCATCTAAACCTAATTACCTCCTAAAGGCCCTACCTCCTAATACCATCACATTGGGGATTAGGGCTTCAACATACGAATCTGGGGGGACACAAGCATTCAGTCCATAACAGAAAAAATATCTGAGGATCCAGGCTGAGCCAGGGGTGATGGGTGTGTGCTCAGCGAGAGGATCGAGGTCAGGTGTGAGAATGCCACCTGCTGGGCTGCTCCCCCTGGGCTGGAGGCTGGAGGCTGGTGTTGCAGGTGAGTACCCTGGGAAGCAGGCTCTGAGATGGAGACTGGCACATAGGAAGGCTCTGGGTAGTGTTCTTGGGATCAGCACCCAGGGAGGAAGGAGGCAGCGCTGGGCAGAGGGAGAAGTTGGGCCTTGGGGCTTCACAACAGCTCTGGAGCCAGGCTGGCCCCGCGGAGTTGTCCCACACTGGGGTAGGGGGGCTGAGCCCTTATCCTCACATGGATGCTGGCTGACTGCAGACCCGGGGTGTGTCTGCTCAGCCCCTTCCTGAAGGGAGAGGCTGGGAGGGGGCTTGTCTAGGAATGGGTATTCATTGTCCTGCTCTCTGTTACCCACTCTTGCTCCCCCTGCTCTTGGCTGGGTCCCTGCTAGCCTCAGAGGTTCACCCGGGCACTGGCCAAGACCTCTCTCCCTAAGGGTCCCGAGCGCCTGGCCACCATCCCCTCCCTTCTCAGGCTGTGGCTGTTGCATCTGGCCACTTCCCATCAAAAGTGGGCCAGAGGTGCCTAGGTGGAATCACTTGAGGGCTATACACCTTTTCCCCTGGCCCCATTGCAGGCAAGCAGCCCACCTCTTCCTCAGAACCTAGGCAATGCCTCCTGCCAGGACAGGGGCTCCGTTCTCTGCCTGTGCCCCTCTCTCACCGCAAGGAGACAAAGCAACCAGATGGCAGCTGTAGCTTGAAATTAAATGGGAGGTTGCCTGAGTCCCCTGGTGGAAATGTTTTTCCTCTGGCAGCCAAGCTCCCGACATCCTGCAGAGCCCAGAGCTGTGGCTGAGTGGCACTGGTGGCTGCCCAGTTACAAGGGGCTGTTCTTTTCCTAGTCCCCATACTCCAGGCACCACACCCAGCCTGCCTCCCAAATGTCACCCCTGCCTGCCCTGGGAGGCACTAGAGTGTGCAGCGCTGGTTGAGGTCATGACTTGTCTTCTGGCTCCACTTTAAAGTTCACTGGTTCACTTTCAAACTCTCACTCAGTGGTAAACTTGAACTAGGATCCCTTTTCTCCTTCTCTTGGACAGCATTTCCCATGATTCCCACTTGGGGGAGACATCTCTCTATGTCCTGTTAAACGTTTGTCTTTGGTCGGACATCTCATTTCTAATTTTGTTTTATTGTGACAGTGTCTTTGGTGTGTCCCATGCTTTGGGCTTTGTTATAAGTGAGTCGAGGGGATCAAGTGGAAGAAGTCATAGTACCCCTGACAAATTTTTGAGCCGACAACCTCTGCACTGCCCAGAGGTACATGGATCCCTGGGTTCTCAGCATGACAAGGGACACATTCTTAAAGTATGTGAGACCATCTAACTTCTGAGGATTAGTCATATTACTAGTAATAATCCTGCCTCTGCCACATACATGTATGAATATATATTTGTTTGTTTATTAGTTTATTCAATTATTTATTAACTCTTGGCCCTATTCCAAAAAAAAAAAAAAAAAAACCCAAGGCAAGCCCATTACCTATTGAATAGCTTTGTAAACAACACAGTTTAGTAAACAATCAAATCAGAGCGTGCTTGTGGCTGAATTTGCTTGGGGTCCGAAAGGTCCAAACATCAGCCGGTGATGGAAATTCACAATAGTGCAGGTCACTGTTTGAGTTGCCAGCACTGCATAATGAACTCCTCTAAAATGCAGCAGCTTAAAAATACAACCATGGATTTGCTCGTGACTGTGTGATCTGCACAGGGTTTGTCTGTGCTCTTCATGGCATCAGCTGGGGCTGGAAGATCCAAGATAACCTCTCATACTCCAGGGCCCGCCCTGCACGTGGACTTTCTCTCCAGTGGGGGAGGTGGACTTCTTTACACCGTGACGGCTGGGTTCCAGGAGGACCAAGCCTCAAAGCAAATCTCTGCTGGCATCCTGCTTGCTAATGTCGCATTGGCTGGCACAAGTCACATGGCCAAGCCCAGTCAGTGTGGGGGGGCACTCCACAAGGGCACCCACTGGGGGCCACTGCTGACACTGTCCACTTTGTCACTTTTATCTCTCTTTGTCGTGTTAGATGGAGCTGGGCTTGAATCCTGCCTCTGCCACATACTAGCTTATTATGGGTTGAACTGCATCCCCTCTGCTATGGTTTGAGCACTTATCCCCTCCAAAACGCATGCTGAAACATAATCCCCAATGTGGCAGTATTAAGAGGTGACTGGATTATGAAGGCTCTGCCCTCATGAATGGATTGATCCATTCATGGATTAATGGATTAATAGGTTATCATGGGAGGGGAACTACTGGCTTTATAAGAAAAGGAAGAGAGATCTGAGCTAGCATTAGCACACTCAGCCCTGTCACTATGTCATGCCCTGTGCCACCTGGGGTCTCTGCACAGGGTCCCCACCCACAAGAAGTCTCTCACCAGATGTGCTTCCTGGCCTTAGACTTCTCAGCCTCCATAACTGTAAGAAATAAATTCCTTTTCTTTATAAATTACCCAGTTTCAGGCATTCTGTTATAAGCAACAGAAAATGGACTAAGAGACTCCACTGTCCAAATTTATATGGTGAGGTCCTTCCCCCCTGTCCCAGGACATTAGAATGTGACCTTGTTTGGAGATGGGGTCTTTACAGAGGTAACAAAGTTGAAGTGAGGCCATTGCGGGGGGAGTCCTAATCCAGTATGACTGGGGTCCTTATGAAAAGGGGAACTCTGGACACAGAGACAGACATGCACAGAGGGAAGATGATATGAAAAGACATAGGGAGAAGATGGCCAAGGAGAGAGGCCTGGAACAACCCTTCCCTCACAGCCCTCAGAAGGGACCAACCCTGACGACCAACCTTGACTGTGGGCTTCTGGCCTCCAAAACTGTGAGACAATGAATTTCTATTGTTCAAGCCACCCAGTGTGTGGCACTTTGTTATGGCAGCTGTAAGATGCTAATACATAGCTACAGGACCTCAAACAAGTTATAGAATTCTTTGCACCTCAGTTTTCTCCTCTGCAAAATGGAGCTAATAATAATGCTAATATGACTTGATACAACATGCGATTAATGAGCACTTCCTACTTGCCAGGCACTGTTCTAGGCCCTGGGGATGCAGCGGCATGGGAGATAGATGAAGTTCCTAGTCTCCTGGAGCTTACCTTCACGGCAGACAGAAAATAAGCAGGTGAATAAAATAATTGAGAGAATTTCAGATAGTGATAATGCTATAAGTAAAATAAATAAAGCGATGGGTATGGGTGGGGGCTCCTTTGTATCCGGTGGTCAGAGCTGGCCTCTGGGAGCAGGGACCTGAAGGAAAAGAAGGAGCTGCATGTGGAAGATGAGAGGGGGGCCATTCAGACAGCAGAAAAGGCAAGTGCAAAGGGCCTGGGGTGGGAATGGGCATCATGTGTTGGAGAAACAGGAGGAAGGACAGAGTGGCTGGAGCGAGGTGAACAAGGTGGAGGGTGTCCAGCCATGGGGTCAGGGGTTGTGGTTGAGGGCCAGATGCCAGAGAACCTGGTTGTTGGAAGTTTGGGTTTCATTCTGAGTGAGGGGAAGACCTTGGAGGGTGGACAGCAGGACAGCAATGAGATCTGACCTCTGTATTAAGGAAGTCACTGTGGCTGCTGGGTGAATGGTCTGGGGGCACCAAAGCGGAAACAGGGGACTGGGTGGGAGGCTACGGAAGATGTCGGGGAACTTCCACCAAACCCGAATTGCCGCTGATCTTGGCCCTGTCTGGCCCTTCACCTTGTGGGAGGCAGAAGAATGTCCCCCTCCACCATCACCAAGGACATCTATGCATAAGGAACATCTCTATCCTCGAAGACACAGAGGTGCCAAGAAGAATCTGAGAGAAAGTTCCCCCTGGTTTATTACCATCAGTCGCACCCCCTGTGTGTGATCCTAGTTCCCCGTGACTGTCCACTCTCCAGTGAGTTTATCATAAAAACGTGCAGGTTTCCCTGTTTCTCTGGGTCTTCATTTCTGAAGACTCCTATGTCACGTAAAACTTGTATTAAATAAGTTTGTATGCTCTTCTCTTGTTAATCCATCTTTTATTATAGGTGCCTCAGCCATGAACCCAAGACGGGTAAGGAAAGAAATCTTTCTTCCCTTGCAGGACCACAAGCCAAGGAATTCAGGCAGCCTCTGGCAGCTAGAAAAGACAAGGAAATGGATTCTCCCCTAGAGCTTCCAGAAGGAACCAGCCCTACTGACACATTTGCTTTCAGCTCAGTAAAACCTACTTTAGCCTTTTGACCTCCAGAACTGTAGGATGATAAATATGTGTTGTTTTATTTAAGCCATGAGGTTTGTGGTAATTTGTTACAGCAGCAGTAGGAAACAAATACAAGTTTCTCCTTGAAGGAGCCTGGAATTGCTGGTAAACCTTGATATCATGACCCGGCAGGCCTGGCTTTCCTCACTGCTACGCCTCTGATCCTCCCTTAGGGGTCAAAATCGTCCTCCAAACCCAAGAGAAACAGGAGAAAGAGAGGTGGGCTTGGAGTGAGCCACACCCAAAGGTTGAGCGTGTAGAGTACTCGATGGCTCCCAAGTGCTCGTTGGCCGCATGTACAATAGCATTCAGCATGGAGTGAAGCATTTATTTTTAGAAGAAAACATTTCAGAGAAAAATAGTGTTAGAAAGAATCCGTGCTGACCAGGGCTGTGCTGAACAGGATATGCATGTAATTCAACCACAAACATCTGCTCCGTGCTTTCCAATGTGTTAAGCAGGAACCTGTATTAGCTTCCTAGGGCTGCGGTAGCCAAGTACCACAAACTAGGTGGCTTAAAAGAATGAAAATGTATTCTGTCACCGTTCTGGAGGCCAGGGACCCACAGTCAAGGTGTCTGCAGGGCATTCTCCTCCTGAGGGATCTAGGGATGAATCATTTTTGTCTCTTCCACCTTTGGGGGGCCTCAGGCATTTCTTGACTTGTGGCTGCATAACTCTAATCTCTTCCTATTTCTTCCCAAGCATGTGTGTCTGTGCATCTCTCTGTGACCTTGCCTCGTCTTATAAGCACACTAGTTATTGGATTTAGTCTCTGTCCTAATCCAGCATGACCTCATCTTAACGAATTCCATCTGCAAAGACCTTATTTCCAAAAAAGATCACATGCTGAGTGGACATGAATTCTGGGGGGACAGTTATTCAACTCCCTACCGAGCCCATTGATCGAGAACTCATTCGATCTTCACTGCAATCCTATGAGGCGCATAGGGAAGGGATTGTTTTTATCTGTGTTTTACAGTTGAAGAAACTGAGGCTCGGAGAGCCTTAGTGGCTCGGCCAGGTCGCTGAACCATTCATTTGGTTATTTAATAAACAAATATGGTCTGGGCCAGGCACTGTCCTGGGTGTTGGGGACACAGCAGTGAACAAGACAGACGAGAGTCCCTGTCCTGTTAGGACTCACGTTCTCCTGGGGAGAGAGATGACAAGCCAAAGACATGTAGTCTAAGGCACTGAATTACACAGTACCTCAGGTGGGGTGAACCGTGTGGAGAAAAACACGGGGCAGGGAGATGGGGCTGCTGGCCTTGCCATTTTATACAGGGCTGTGAGAGGAAGGCACGTCTGAGCTGAGGCTTGGAGGGGTGAGGCTGCAGCCATGGGGATATCTGGGCAAGAGCGTGCCACCCTGCTCGCTCTCCCTCCTAGGCCTTGCTGAATTTTGCCAACCCTCAAGGGCCAATGCAGCTGCCACTGCGCCTGAGAACCTCCGTTCCTCCCCGCCGGCTTTTGAGCCCCAGAGCGCTCTTGCGCCAGCCCCTGGGGAGCGGCCTGCAGTGCAGCACGGCGGCCACGGGGTGGCAGTGTTTCCCGCACACGCGGCTCCTCGCCCGGCTCTGGGGCGCTCGGGGTGTAAGTAACTTTTAGCTCCAAAGAGCAGTCTTCTTTGTGTTTGGTGGCTCTTTGAGCCTCCGCTTTCTGCCTCCTAAGGAAGAGTAATGGGGGGGGGGGGTGGTCAGGGTGGTGGACGAGAGTGGGACTCTGCCTGGGGGCTGTTGAGGTGATCATAGTTGTAGGGTTTGGGGTGGGATAAGGAACTTAACCTCTCAATACCTATGTTGGAGGAAATTTAAAAATGACCCCAACTTTGGGGAATCAGGTTCACCTGGTCTCAGAGCCCGCTTTCTAGCTCTGTGATCTTAACCTCTCGGAGCCTCAGTTCCTCCTCTGTAAAATGGGTCTAATAATATCATGCATGGGCTGAGATGAACCAGATAAAGAGGCCAGCCCGGTCCTTGGCATGTTATCAGTGTTCACTACATCTTAATACTGGGTTGGGGTGGGAAGGGGAGGATGGTGGTTGGTGGGGGCTCAGAAATATGACAGGTGAAAACACCCAGTCATTTCCCTGGGTGGGCGAGGGAAGGCTGAGAATCCTGGCTTTAAACCAGAAGTAAAGATAAAATAATAACTGCAGCGGCTGCTATTTCTTGTGTTCATGCGTTATTTCATTTGTTTCTCACAACTGTCTAAGAGGTGGGAATTGTTACTATCCCCATCTTACAGCGGCAGTGACTGAGCTCAAAGAGGTTAGTAACTTGCCTAAGGTCACATAACTGATGGAACCTGAACTTGAAATTTCAGATGCCAAAGCCGTTGAGCTCAGCCACTGTGCTGTAATGTCCTCCAGTTTCCCTGATAATCGGGTTTCCTAATCTGTACTGATAAGGGCTCTGGAGATGCTAATATCTAAGGGGACCCATTTTGTGATCCAGAATTCTCACTGCCCCCCCCCCCCGATAGTCTCCAATTTTTTTTTTAGAGGCAGGATCTCACCCAGGCAGAAGTGCAGTGGCGTGATCATAGCTCACAGCAACCTCCAACTCCTGAGCTCAAGTGATCCTTCCACCTCAGTTTCCCAAGTAGCTAGGAATACAGGTGCGTGTGACCATACCCAGCTAATTATTTAAAAATTTTTTTTGTAGGACAGGGTCTCACTATGTTGCCGAGGCTGGTCTCAAACTCCTGGCCTCAAGTGATCCTCCTGCCTCAGCCTCCCAAAGTGCTGGGGTTACAGGCATGAGCCACCGGCCCCAGCTCCAGGCTTGGTCTTTACCTCATGGTTGCAGAATGGCTGCCAAAGCTCCAAGCATCACATCCTTACACAACAGCATTCAAAACAGAAAGGGTAGGGGGAAGGGAGCAAGAGGGCCATCTTCTTTTTCGAATCTGCAGTTTTCCACAGGAATGGTACTGACTCCAGGAGGTATTTTTGGAAATATAGGGGTACATTTTTGCTGTCACAATGATCAGAGTGTGTGAGGGGCAAGAGCAGGAACCAGAGATATTAGATATCCTGCAATGCACAGGATAGTACCCCCTGCCCCCACTGCAGTGAAGAATGTCCCTGCCAGACATTCATTATAATCATCTGAGTCTAGAACCTAACTCCACTTTACATACAAACACAACATGCTTTGAAGATTTTAAGATTCACCAACTTTTCCTGGGCTGCAGCTACAGAGCATAATGAAGAAATCTGTACTTTGTTTTGTTCACAAAGTTAACAAGAGTTGCTCCCTCACCATTTCTGGAACTCACACCACTGTTGGCAGCCTGCTGGGTGGTGTTTGAGGGACCACCAGCCTTCCTGTGGCCCTTATTAGTCAGGAGTTTGTGGCTATTGGTTTTATGGTGATTTTCAGTCTAGCTGCGAGCATCTGGCTGCTTCATCCTGATGGCTTCAAGATGGCTGTGCCCGAACATTTATATATTGAAATACAGATTATTTTTTATTAGGGATATACTTTTATTTTTTTCTTTATAGGACAATCAAGTCATTATATCGATTTAACAAAAATTGCGTGTGTAGGTATCCTCGAATTTCCCTTTAGGGAAAGTAATGGAAGGATTACAAACATTTTTATTGTTAAAAAGGAGCCATTGGGTCTAAAAGTCCTTAGCTTGGAAGTATCTCACAGACAGGGACCCAGCTTCCCTGGGTGCTTGGCCACCTGATACCTGCTCAAGACTGGGGAGCCGCTGGTCAGGAAGAAGGGGCGGCTGTTGGATAGCAGATTGTCAGTGTCTGTCCCCATCTGGTCGCGGATGCCGGGGCCTCAGCAGAAATCCCCAGGCTCCAGGTTGGCCCAGGAGCAGCGAAGCTTGTGACAATTGAGTATGGGCATCAGCTGGGTGTGTGCGGGACAGGGGCGTGGAGCTGGTCTTGGGGAAGCATTCTGGGCTGAGGGCACTGTGTGTGTGAAGTCCCGTTGGAGGTGGCGGGAGGTGTGGAGTGGCCAGAGGAGGAAGAGGCTGGGAGATGAGTCTGGGAAGGCAGGCAGGCTCCGAACCGGTGGGCTGAAGAGAGGATTTTGGATTTCATCCCGGGGCAGTAGCCATTGATACTCTTGGGCAGGTGAGTAAGGATGTTGGCTTTGGATTTTAGTAAGACCAGGTGTGGAATGAACTGGAAGGGAACAAGAGCAGGACAAGCTGGGGAGAGGTAGTGCAGTGACCTCAATTGGCTGCTCATTAGACTCCTGGGGGAGCTTTCAAAATGCAGATCTCTGGACCCCATGCCCAGAGGTTCTCATTAAATTGGTCTTGGGTGCAGCTTGAACTTCAGTATATATTATATATGTTAAAATCTCTGATTTGGGATAGGACGGTGGTAATGGTGGTTTAGATGCAAAAGTAATTAGTTAGAGAAGCTCTTCCAGGGAAGTGTGTGCAATTTCTGGGGTTCTTCTAGCTGCTTCTGTAACCGATTAGTACAAACCATGGGGTTTGAGTCTGCTGGTGGTAAGAGGTAGGTGGGTTTTAATTCTCTAGGTAGTGTTTCTTTAGATTAGTGTTGCCCCAACTTTTCCTGCCGATAAGACTCATTTGCGACCCTTGTTAAAAATGCATGGTCCCAGGCCCCATTCTAGCCCTTCGGAATCTCCTTCCCCAAACGATTCTTATTGTCATGCAATTTAGGGCTACCAGGCCTTACAGCGGGGGGCTTTCACACTTGAGTGTCTGTTAGAAGCACCTGCAGAGTTTATTAAACCGGTTATATTGGGTCCCCACCCCCAGGGTTTTTGATTCAGTAGGTCAAGGCAGGACAGAAAGAGAATTTGCTTTTCTCACAAGTTCCAGTGACACTGGTGCTGTGGGTTCCTGGACCACACTCTGAGAACCACTGGCTAACAGCAGCAGTTCTCAACCCTGGCTGCACACCGGGGCCCCAGTACATCAGAACTGCTGGGGTTATGATCCAGGCATTAAAAAAACCCAAAAAAAACCCCAAACAATCAAAACCCCTTTCCCCGGTGATTCCAATGTATAGGCAGGGCTGAGAGCCGTTATCTTAAACTCTGAGCTGGTTATTGAACATGCAGAGCCTTTAGCCCCACTCTTGAATCAGAACTAGGGCTGCAGATCCTCACATTTTAAACAAGTATCCCGGGTGCACTGAAATTTGAGAATCAGTCTCTGGACACATGGTTGCTGCCATCCCACAAACCCCAGTGCACTGGGGGAAATGATGTGGAAATGACCCAAGTCATCTAATGATACAATTAATAGCAATAGCTACCGTGCGCCAAGCCCTGATGCAAGCTGGGATATTCAGATATGGCATCTTCTATTTCCCAGTATAACCATCAAAGGGAGGTGGAAGTTATTAGCTCCATTTGACAGATGAGGAAACTGAGACGCAGAGAAATGAAATGACCCACCTGGGGTCACTCTGTTGGTAAGTGGCAGAGCCAGGATTTGACCCTGAGCCTCTCAAGCTTTGAAGGCTGTGTCTTTTGGGGCAGGGATTGGGGGGGAAATTGGGGAGCTATGCAGAAGTACAAATTATTTTATATCAATGAGGATGTAGCCTGGGTGGCCAGGCCACGACAGTCGTCAAATCTACGATGAGCAAGATTTGTGAGGGCCAGTCATCTGGCCTCTTCCTTCTGGAACCGGCTTGTTGGTATTAATGGATGAGTGGGCCTCTTTCGGGCAGTTGTAATTAACACGCTGACTGCTGAGATTTTCCCAGCCTGAGTCACTCCCAAATGCCCTAAAGCATCGCTTAATACAGCTCATCCGTTATATTGTTCTGGGTCCCAGGCCTGGGAGTGAGCCGGCCCCAGGGTGGTCAGCAGAAATGAAGGACTATTGGCATTTTCAAACCAACGGGCAGTTTGGGCACTTAACATTCCTCTGTCCGGCCTGGCATCGACTCCAGAAGCTTAATTAGTAGGGACCGAAGGAAGACAGGCACTTGGGATGTGAAATGAAGTTTGGGTTCATGTCCACGTGAGCTGCTTAGAATTCAGTAATCGAGTTTAGGATCAGACAGCCTTGAGGTTAAATCCCGGCTCTAGCCCTTTTTGGGGGAAGTGACCTCATCTCTCTGAGCCTTGGTTTCCTCCTCTGTAAAATGGGGATAATTATGGTGCCAGCCTCATTGGGTCATGGTGATGGTGAGATAAAGTAACTGAGGCAAAGCCCCTCAGCACCCTCCCTGGCACCATGCCAAGCACTTAATAAATGCTAGCTCTTGTTAGTATTTACCTACATATTTACTTATTTATGAGAGGAACACAGCCCAAAAATATATACAACATTCACCGGGAAGAGGAATAATAAAAATAGGGTTAGAAAATCGATGGGGAGCTAAATGGTGGTGGTTCCTGGACTCTTAGTGTGGGTTTTATTAAAGTTCAGGGCAGTAAGCGTTTCTGCACTGGGGCTGAGCTGATTCACTCTTTGCACCCGAGCAAAGTAGAAAGAGTGTTTGAGGCTCTTGCCAGGCACCCAGGAGGTCTGTTAGCTCCTTGGGGTGTCACTTCCCACCCTAGAACGCTCGTTTCTAGTTTGTGGTTGGGGTAGGTAATCCAAAGATTGGATATATCTGTGGTTGGCTGGCATGGTGGAGTGGTGTCGGGAAGGACACTAGAAGAAATTCTGATGAGCCATCTGCTGTCTTTGGCAATAGCCACAATAGTAATAGCTACCATTTCTAAAATGATGTTTTTTTTGTATTATTTAAAATTTTTTTTTGAGATGGAGTCTCACCTATGTTGCCCAGGCTGTACTCGAACTCCTGGGCTCAAGCGATCCTCCCCCTTAGCCTCTCAAGTAGCTGGGACTATGGGTGTGCAGCATGGTGCCCAGCTTTTGAGCACTAACTCCAACTATTTGTTGAAGTCTGGGGATATAGCCTTGACTGTTAACCCTGGGCAACTCTTTAAAGACTACACATCCCAGCCTCTCTTGCAGGGTGTTATGTTCATGAGACCAATTTCTGGCCAATAAGATGGAAGTGGGCTATTCTGTGAGGCTTATGGTCAGCTCTTGAAGCGGGTGGGGGAGGGTTTCCTTATTTCTTTGGTGTCCTTGCCCTGTTTCATTGTCTGTGATGCAGATGCAGTGGCTGGAGCTCTAGCAACCATCTTGGGCCATAACACCACCTTGAGGATGAAAGCTACATGCTAAGGAGTATGGAGCAGAAAGACAGAAGGAGGCTGGGCTCCTTATAACTGGTGGGACCCCCAAATCAGGTCTGGGCTGCCTACCTTCTAATTTTCTGTGGAATGAGAGAAAAAGGAAGCTCTGTTTTATTAGAGCTACTAAGTCAACTCTTTGCTACTAGCAACTAAATAAAATTCCTAACTAATGCAAGGTCTTGGTTTAAATATCACTTTCTCAAAACAGCTTATATGAAACCCAAAATAGGTCCCTCCTTTTATTCTCTCTCATAACACCTGGTTGTTTTCCTTCATTGTTTTGATTCAAATTAAAAGAAATATATGCTGCTTTGTTTAATTTATCTTCCCTACTGAACTATTGGACATATGGTTACGGGCACTATATATATTTAATAGTTAGATAAGTTGTGCACTGCACAAATCCAGGGGGCACCAGTTAAATAACAGTCTATGTGAATGACAGCACTTCCTTAAATTGTGTAGTGCACATCCTGGGTGGCTGTACGTGGCAGCCCCGTCAAAGTCCCTGGTTAGGACCTTGACCGTGAGGTTTACCAGTGTATCAGACCATTCTCATACCTGACCAACACTGGTTGCAGGATGAATGCGTGAACAAAAATCCCAGAGGTTTAGAGATGCCCTGGGCTGGGTACTGAAGGCCCGGAGATGGGCAAAGCATGGAAATGATGGTGACAAGGTGGGGTGGGTGCTCCAACCCAGGAAAAACAAAGGATTCTGGGAGCTCAGAGGGAAGTGTCCCCACTGCCCTGGGAGCTGGAAGCTCTGTGCACAGTGGGGGCCTTTCTCTCATGGGGTCTCAGTTTTCCATCTGTAAAGTGGGGACGTTGTTGCAGACAAGTGGTTTTGTTTAACCTTCATTTTCTCTCATTTAATTCTACATCTTGTTTGCTTTGAGTAGGCAACGTCTGCATGGTAAAAGAATCAAACGGTACAACAAGGCACAGACAGAAAAGCAAGTTTCCTGTTCACTTCTAACACCTCACTCCTCCCCTCCTCACCAAAAAACAAAACTACTGGTTACCACTGTCACCAGGTTTGTGTGTGTGTGTGTGTGTGTGTGTGTATCATTCCAGAGTTAGCTGTAAAATATAGGTATATAATATATGCAATATATGTGTGTATTGCATTTGAGTATCTCTAAAATGGAAATTTATTCTTTTAAAATTGTTAATTATTTTATTTTAAATCTGAAGTTTGAGTCAAGCAAATAATGATTATTAATGATTATTGGGTGATCATTACTGAAAATAATTTTGTCATTAATCACACACACTGTCTCACACATTATTATTATTATTTTTCATTTAATAAAATGCCTTGGGATTGTTTCATTGATCTGACCCCTCCTTTTATTTAAATGGTTGCCTAGTAGAGCACTGCGCCATACAGCTGTAACCGTCATTGATTTAACTGCTCTCTTGTTGGGAAATGGGTGATTTTCCAGCTTTTGTTCCCTGAGACAGTGCCGCGGTGAATATCCTCATGCTTCAGTCTTTTCACTTGTGTGCAATTATTTTGGTTGGTTAAGTTCCTAGGAATGGAATTGATGGCTCGAAGATTAAAAGAACTTGTAATTTTCGTAGATGCTGCCCAATTCCTCTGCATGGGCTTGCACCACTTTGCCTTCTACCCAGCCTGTTTTCCCATGACTTTATCAGTGCATTACCAAGCTTTCGGATGGGTTGTTTTACTTAGATTTTTTTGGTATGAATTAAATGATCATCTTTTCATATGGTTAAGGTCATTTCTACAGGTATCCCTTGGTATCTGCTGGAGGATTGGTTCCAGGACTCCTCCCTTCCCTCCAGGACACCAAAATCTGCAGATGCTAAAGTCCCTTATATAAAATGGCACAGTATTTGCATATAACCTACGCACACGCTCCTGTGTACTTTAAATCATCTCTAGATTACTTATAATACCTAATACAACGTAGATGCTATGTAAATAGTTGTTATACGGTATTGTCTTTTATTTGTATATTTTAATTGTTTTTTTTCCTCCCCATAATATTTTTGATCCGAGGTTGCTTGAATTCACCGTCGCAGAACACCAGGATAGGCGGGGCCAGGGCTGATTATATTTTCCTTTTCCGTCAACTCTCTGCTCATTTCCTCTGCTGCTTTTCTGTTGGATGGGATTATTGGTCTTTTCATTACCCATTTGTAGAAACACTTTATAACCTTTAAAAAAAACTTTATAAAAGTGGATCAGCCCTTTGTTGAGGGTTATCAAACTTTTGATCTTTGCCAATCTGATAGGTGGAAAATATTACCACATTGTGGTGTCCCTGTGCACAGGTGAGGCTGAGCATCTAGAGCCTGAAGTCGGTTGGTATTTCCCTCTGCAAACTCCCTGGGCTTGCTCTGCAAGGCCGCGGTTCCTACCTGGGCCATGTGTGAGTGTCACGTCGTGGGACATCTTTGAAATTCAGGAACGCAGGCCCGAGGCCTGGAGTGGCCAGTTGAGTGGGTCAGGACACTTCCAAAGAGCACCCGAGCTGACTCTGATGTGTTCCCTTGGCTATGAGTCAGGGGCATCCATGACCCAGGGTCCCTTTTCCGCTCAGATTCCTGCGGAGTAAACATGCAGCGCTGGCAGGGAGGAGGAGGGTTATATAGGAAGAGGGTCGATAACTCTCCTGGCCGTGGGGTCCCAGGCGGGGGCGAGGTTTGCAGATGGAGCGGCGTAGGGGCTAAAGTGGCTGGTTGCCATGGCAGCCGGCCAATACGTGGGCACTTGGTCTGGGAATCTCCCTCTGGGGTTCACGTGTGCCAGCCCTAAAGTTCATGGCCTGGTAGGGAATGGGCTTGATGGACACGGGGTCTTCAGGCAAGCGCAGAGAGCAGGAGGAGGGACTTGGCAGGGACAGGCCACTGTCCAAAGGGACCATGGCTAGAAACTCCGTGTGAAGGAAAAGGACCCCTACTTTCCATCTCTTCCTTTCTGGGAGAATTCAGTGCGTCCATCATTTTGTTTTAGAAGAAGCAAACAGGAAGAAAAGAGTTTAGGAAACGTAAAATCCCAGTACTCCTGTTTTGTCTGAAGAGCAAAGCTTGAAATGAAGATTCTGCACAAAAGGGTTGAGGGAAATTAAGTTAGGGAGGACACTATTAGAGATGGGGATTTAGAAGGTAGAACTGGACCTATTCTGAATCTGTTTGTGCTGTTTTATTTGAAATTGTTTTAATATATTGAATAAAGACAAGGTAATATTTATAACAACAGCAGTGCAAACCTTATGTTGCCGTACTGGGTCCCCCTTCCCAGGGATACACTTAGTATTTGAAACCCAGGGCAGATTATTTTTTAACACCTCTCTCCTTTATATGACAAAATTATTTTCAGTAAGGAGCATTAATAATCAGTAATACTCATTATTTTCTTGATTCACACTTAGATTTGAAATAAATGATTGATTTAAAAAGAAGTATGAATTAACTATTTTAAACATATTATTTAAATTCAATAAAATAGTTAATATGTGAATCTTCACACTGAGAAACAACCTTGAAAAAAATATTTCACATATGAATCAAAATTTGGATGTTTCAGAAAACAATTACACCTTGTGGTTCATACTATTTTGCTGTTTTAAATTTTAAACACAAATCACAACTCCAAGTGGTCAAATAGAATGATGGAAGTGACAAAACTCAGCATCTCTTTCTTTGTTTTTTGGTAAACTCAAATGAAACTTTAATTTTACTCACTCTATGACAAAATGTCTTTCTTTTCATTTACGTCACCCTGCTACTATTGTTTATTTCCAATATACTCTTTAAACACAGGAATACTGGAGGTTGCAGAGGTTAGAAATATGAATTATATCCAAAAAACACCCAAACAAATGAAAACTGTTGTGAACTTGCAATTCAAAATAAGGGGATGTTGGAGAGTCTATTTTGTGTTGCTATAAAGGAGTACCTGAGGCTGGGTAATTTACAAAGAAAAGAGGTTTATTTGGCTCATGTTCTGTAGGCTGTACAAGAAGCATGGTGCCAGCATCTGCTTCTGGTGAGGGCTTCAGGCTGTTGCCACTCATGTTGGAAGGGGAAGGGGAGACAATGTGTGCAGAGATCACATGGCGGGAGAGGAAGCAAGAGAGAGAGGCGGAAGGTGCCAGGTTATTTTTAACAACCTGCTCTCTCAGGAACTAATAGAGTAAGAACTCAATCACAATCGCCTCCTCCCAGGGAGGGCATTAATCTGTTCATGAGGGATCTACCCCCATGACCACACCTCCCATTAGGCCCCACCTCCAACATTGGGAACCAAATTTTAAAATGGAGTTTGGAGGTGTCAGATATCCAAACCATAGCACTGAGTCAGTTGTGTATGTCAGGGGCTGACTGTCAAACTAGTTCTCCAAATTAATTTCTACACAGAACACAATGTTTATTGAAGATTGTATCAGTTAGTGACCACTCAGGAGACATAAATCACACCATTAATTTGAATAGGGAAAATTTTATAAAGAATAATTAACTAGTAGCATGGATTAACCACAAAGAGAGGTAAAGAAAACTGAACAATATGGGAATAACAGAGGTAGGAATAGGGCTGAAAGTACCTAAGTGTATTAGTTTTTTATTATTGAGTCACAAATTAGCACAAATTTAAGAGTTTAAAACAATACCTATTCAGCTGCTATGAAAAACAGTATGGTGGTTCCTCAAAACAAAAAAAATAAAATTACCATATGATCCAGCAATTCCAGTTCTGGGTGTATGCCTAAAAGAATTGAAAGCAAGGACTCAAACAGATATCTGTACACCCAAGTTCATAGTAGTAGTAGTCACAATAGTCAATAGGTGGAAGTGACCCAAATGTTCATCAATGAATGTATGGATAAACAAAATGTGGTGTATATATACAATAGAACATTATACAGCTTTAAAAAGGAAAAAAATTCTGATACATACTATAACATGGATCAACCTTGAAAACATTATGCTAAGTGAAATAAACCAGACACAAAAGGACAAATACTGTAGGATTATACTTAATTGAGGTACCTAGAGTAGTCAAATTTATAGAGACAGAGAGTAGTAGAATGGTTGTCAGGGGTTAGGGTTGGAGGGGGGAATGGGGAGTTATTTTTAATGGGGACAGACTTTCAGTTTGGGGTGATGAAAGAGTTCCAGAGATGGATGGTGGTGATGGTTGCATAACAGTGTGAATGTACTTAATGGCAGTGAACTTTTACACTTAAAAATGGTTAAACTGATAAATTTTATGTTATGCATATTTTAGCACAATAAAGAAAATTTAAAAAAAGCCCCATTTATTTGTTAGCTCACAGTTATGTAGGTCAGTAGTTCTTTGCTTAAGGCTTGAAAGACTGAAGTCAAGGTCTCAGTTGAAATGAATTCTCATATGGAGGCTCTGGAGAAAAATCCACTTCCATGTTCATCCTGTAGGGTTCAGTTCCTTGCAGCTGTAGTACTAAGATCTCCATTTCCCTGCTAGCTGTTGGCTGGGGCCACTTTCATTTCCTAGCTGCCACCCACATTTCTTGCCATGTGGGCCCCTCCATCTTCAAGGCATCATTGGCAAGTCAGATCCTTCTGTTTGCAATCTCTACCTTTTCCTGTCTCTGACATCTAGAACTGGATTTAAAGGACTAATGTCATTAGGTCAGGCTCATTCAGATAATCTCCCTTCCTTAAAGTCAGCAGTGTCACCAAACATAACCTAATCACAGAATTATAATTCATCCCATTTTCAGTCCTGGGGATTATACAGGGCACATACACCAGAGGACGTCCTTGGAGGCTGTTTTAGATTTAGACCCTGTGGGAGAGGGATATGGTTAGCTTCACAGTGGCAAGCTTCATTGAAGTTCTGCAAGCCAGGGTTGGTGAGCAGAAAACAATCCACTGGGATGTTGACAAAACTCTCCAGGAAGCCTCTCAGGGGGTGCTGGTGAAATTCTCTAGGAAGCCACCTGCTGGCTGCCATGCCATAGGAGCCAGAAAGGCACTGACACAGGGAAGAGCAGTGGTCCTTTTACAGCGCCCCTCCAGCGCCCTCTCCTGGCAGCGCCTAACATGGTGCCAGCTGGCAAAGGAGGAACATTGACAGGGTCCAGCTCCAATATCACAAAGCTGAGCAGGAAATATTTGGAGCTGAGAAACCAAAAAATTGATAACTGGCACAAAGAATAAGCAATAAAATGGGAAAATGTGAAGTTTGCCTGTACACATATATGTATGTGTGTGTGTGTGTATCTATATCTCAATAGTAATTACAGCAATTTCTGGAACTTAAACCAACACATTTTTTTAAGGGGATAATAATCCCTCAGTGCTATGGTTTGGATATTTGACCCCTCCAAACCTCATTTTGAAATTTGATTCCCACTGTTGGAGGTGGGGCCTAATGGGAGGTGTTTGGGTCATGGGGGCAGATCCCTTATTTATAGATTAATGCCCTCCTGGGGGGAGGAGGATTTTGAGTGAGTTCTTGCTCTATTAGTTCCCTTAAATTCTAAATAATATCACTGACATTATTTAGAATTGCTGGAGCATGGTGAATGTAAAAGTAAAAAACAGACTGAATGATTTTTAATTCGTTTTATTGTTTTTAATCTCTTTACAGCAGTGAACCCCATATTGCCTGTGCTCAGGGTGGACACACTGCCTCTCCCTAATTCTTTCTCTGTTTATTTTTCCTTGGAAGTCACCACTATTATGAATTTTGTGTTTATCATTCTGTTGCTTTTTAAAAATTTTGCCTAATATATTATATTGTTTATTTTTATGGATTCCTGAATTTATGTCAATTGATTCAAATTGTGTTATGGTTTGGATGTGGTTTGTTCCCACCAAAACTCATGTTGAAATTTGACCCCATGGTGGCAGTGTTGGGGGGGTTGTGGGTGGTGTTTGGGTCATGGGGGTGAGTCCCTCATGAATAGATTAATGCCCTCCCTTGGGGGATGAGTTCTCCCCTAGGGGAAAGGATTAGTTCCCCCAAGGGCAGGGTGGGTTGGTAAAAAGTGTCTCTTTTCCTCAGTTTCTTTCTCTTGCTTCCTCTCTGGCCATGTGAACTCTGCACACATCTGCTCCCCTGTCACTTTCTGCCATGAGTGGAAGCAGCCTGAGGCCCTCACCAGGAGCCGAGTGGATGCTGGCACCATGCCCCTTGAACTTCCCAGCCTGCAGAACCATGAGCTAAAGTTTATTAGTTCATTAAAGAAGTTTATTAAACTTCTTTTCTGTATAAATTATCCAGTCTTGGGTATTCTGTTATAGCAACACTAAACAGACTAAGACAGTTTGTGTTTCTCTGCAGCTTGCTTTTCCATTTCACACTGCAGCACAGTCCCATTTTAATACCACCCTAACTAGGGCTCAGCACTTCAGAGCTGTCCCTTCACTATTTCCTACCATTTGCTCTCAGAGACATCCCTGGTTTCTCCCTTCTTGATGTGGACACCTATTGCTTTAGCCTCTCTACCATTTCTTAGTCTTAGTGAATTTCCCCCCTGATTTTCCTTTAGGGAACCACCTCTCTCTCATGCCCAGTTCCAAGTGGAGGGGATTGTTCTGAAACCCTAAGGAAATAAAGCACTTGGCATGCTGGGCATCGAGGTACTGCACTGTCCAGTATGGTAGCCACAGGCCATATGTGGCTATTTAGGTCTAAATGAGATAAAATGACATACTATTAGAATTCTTTTTCTCACTTGTACTATCCACAATTCGAGTGCTTTGTAGGCACGTGTGGCTAAGGGACACCGTGTGGGACAGTGCTGATTGAGAACGCTTCCATCATCCCAGAGAGTTCTATAGGATAGGGTGGTCTGAGATAACTGGAGATAGTGATCCAGGGGGCAGTGTGAGCTGGAGAGGCTGGAGTGGGGGCAGGGACTGGATCATGTAGACCCATGAAGGTCTTGGTAAGGAGTTGGATTTTAAGTCCAGCTGGAAGTCATAATGATTTTCAAGCAAGGGCATGGCATTGCCTGGTTTCTGTTTTAAGAGGATCACTCTGGCTGTTATGGAGATGCATTGCAAGGAGACAGAAACGGAGTGGAGAGGAGGCCCAGGGAGAGAAGGGGGAGGGCTGGTTAGGAGGTTCGCACGGTGGTTGGGGCAAGTGGTGATATGATGGTGGCTTGTGCTGAGCTGTGGTGATGGAAGTGGACAGATGCCAGAGATGCTTAGAAGGAGAATGGATAGAACTCACTGTGGGTGAGCACAGGGAGGGAGCTGTGGTGGCATGAGGGAGGCCTCAGGGACCTTTGGGGAGTGTCTCAGGGACAGACCTCAGTCCAAACCAGTGGTCTCAACCCTGGCTGTAACTCTGAAATCTTCTCTGGGAGCTTTAAAATATAAAGCACTCAGGTCTCATCCCTTGAGAATCTAATATAATTGGCTTGTTAGGTGAGGAATGGACATTTGTATTGTTTCTAAAAGCTCCCAGGTATTTGTAATGTGCATCCAAGGTTGAGAACCACTTTTTAAAATAAAAGGGTGCACTGGGGAGCATGTTTCGGGTTCAAACACAGGAACTCACACAGGAATTGACTATTTTGGTGGTACAGCCCAGGGTCTGCCATGCATCTCATTGAGAATAATACTTGATTCCTAAGGCCAGGAGTAAAATAAAATAACCATAGAAAGGTAACAATGTGGCTCAAGGCACCTGTGGGTTGAGGGTTCATCTTTAATGGGAGACTAGCCTTGGCATCAGAAGTTCCAGCACAGTCATCGATTGGAACCATCAGTGGAGATAACTTTAATAGTAATGGGTTAACAGTTTTGGCATCAGCAGAAGACATTACCACAGCTATTAGGAGCTGGAAAGGCAGGAGTGGGAGACGGCCAAGCAATGAGGTCACTGAACTTGACATTGTTTTTGTCTGCCAGCATTGTGTCCTTGGGAGGACCCCTCTCCCCCTCTTTCCCTTGCAGGCAGAGTTGTCAATCATGGTGTCCCACTTGGGCCAATCATAGTATAGATTTCTCCTGGATTCAATGATTGGTTCAGAAGTGGTTACACACCTCAGACAGGACCAATCACAGTTCTTCCATAAGAAGCTGTGTCTGGATGCTGCATGAGATGGCATCATTTAGGTCCTTTATGTATCGGTTATCAACTGCTGCATAATGAGTTACCCCAGAACACAGTGGCTTAAACAACAGTAATATTTTATTATCTCTCAGTTTCTGCAGGCCAGGACTTGAGACAGCACACAACGAGATAGACTGTCCCTGCTCTATGATGTCTGGGTCCTTTAAGGCTGGAGACTGGATTCACCTGAAGACGCCTCCACACATCAGGTTAGTTGTTGATCCTGGTTGTCAGCTGAGCCAAATGGAGACACTAGTGTGTTTCTCCAGCCTCAGTAGGTGGCTAAGCCATAGGTCAGAGTC
Organism: Daubentonia madagascariensis; assembly: GCA_023783475.1. NCBI lineage: Eukaryota > Metazoa > Chordata > Mammalia > Primates > Daubentoniidae > Daubentonia > Daubentonia madagascariensis. Next base: position 572,201 of record JAKFHU010002505.1, on the reverse strand, counting down.
TAATCACCCTCATACCACTGGAAAACCAGCCCTCATGAGGCAGCCCTGGGCCAGGTTCACCAGACCGCTCCTGCAAGGTGACTTTAATACCAACTCCAGAGTTTGTGAACACAAAATAGATTGTGTTTTCTGATTCCAAAAAGGCAGGATGTCATTCAGCCAGTTGGAGAAAAAAGTTCAGCCCAAAGATAAGTGGAAACCAAATTTGTCTGCCTCTCATCCAAGTCTCAAGGTTGGGGCAAGATCCGGAGGGCGGGGCTGGTTTTTGACCTCGAAGAGGTTGTTAATTACCTTGAATGGGTCCCACGTGATGCTTTTAAGCACACAGATTTTGCCCAGGGAGGATGGAGTGGGCAGTTTGGTTTGGGCCTGGAGCAGGACGTGAGTGAGATTTTATAGATGCACCTCCCTGGCTGTTCTGAGCTCATCCTTGCGCCGAGGAGGCCAGTGCGGTCACTGGGGCAGAAAGGGTGAGTGTGGTCAGACCCAAAGAGTGTGTGGGATTTCTTGCTCTTGTTTGTTTTGCTTTAACTCAGGAGCATTGCGGTGTGGTGTAGCAGGGGCAGTGAGTGCTTCCTCCAGGTACTCTTCCCCAAATGCCACTTTTTTGACAATTTGTTCAAGGTATGTGGCTGTATAATTTATCACCCAAACCAGAACACACTGTTAATAATTATACTGGGGCAACAGGTAAAAATGAGGATTTTGCTGACTAAACATAGCTGTATTGTTGTCCAAGGTCAGAGTGGAAATATGCTCGTGAAAAGGTGTTAGAGGAAGTTATAAGAAAGCAAGAAGTGAGCGGCATACAGAGAGGGGAGTCCAAGGGTGGAGGCTTCTTAAATTTGCTGGCTTCTGCCCCATGGCTGCACTGCCTGATGGACTTTCCAACCCCTCTGCTATGATCAGCACTTTGCCTACTTCCACTTGGCTGGATTTAGGGGGGAATTGACTGAAAAGGTATAGTCATGACATTCATTGTGGCTTTTTGACTTTTAATTGATATATAATAATACACCTATAGTAAAGAAAAGTTACATATGTGTGCTCCTGTGTAACCACCAGCTGGATCAGGATTTAGAATCTTTTTCTGGCTGGAATATTTTAATTTCTTTCATCCTACTGGGAAAAGGGCCTGTTTGTTGTGTTTACTTCAGCCTCTAAATCATGCTGTGTTAGTTTCCTATTGGCTGCTGTAACAATGACCACACATTTAGTGGCTTAAAGCAACACAAATGCATCATCTGACAGTTCTGGAGGTCAGAAATCTGGAATGGGTCTCACTGAGCTAAAATTGAAGCGTCAGCAAGGTTGTGTTCCCTGTGGAGCGTCGAGGAGAGAATCCATTTTCTTGCCTTTCCCAGCTTCTAGAGGCAGCCTGAATTCCTTGGCTTGAGGTTCCTTCCTTCTACAAAGAGCAATGTCCAGTTGACTTTCTGATGTTGCATCACTCTGAACTCTCCTTCCTGCCTCCCTCTTTCAAATGTACAGACCATTGTGACTATGCTGGATCCTCTGCCTAGATAATCCAGAATGATCCTCCATCTGAAGGTCAACTGATTAGCGACATTAATTTCATCTCTACCCAATTCCCTCTTGCCGTGTAACTTAATATATTCATAGGTTCTGGGGATTAGGATGTATACATCTTTGGGGGGCATTATTCTGGCTACTACACATACGTATATTACATGTATACTCATTAAGGAACAAAGCCCCTTCACCTGAACTCTTATAATGTTTTCACTGTTAAACAGTCCAAATTCCTGGGGGGGGGGTTTGGGAGAAGAGAATTTACACGTATTGAGCACCTAATATGTGCCTGGCACATAGTTTTGGGATTTCACAAAGATGATGGCACTCCTAGAAGTTCTTGGTGGTAGATAGTTAGGGATGCTTCCAGCTGCGGGGAACTTAGCCTGACTCACGGTGGCTTTGGCAAACTGGGGGTTGTTTCTCTCATATAAGAAGTCGTCTGGAGGTAAACAGCTGTTGATCTTGGGTCAGCACCTCAGCAGTGTCAGGGCCAGTATCTCCGAGTTCTGTCTGCTTTTTCCAACTGCTTGTTACCTCATGGTCAAGAGAGGGCTGCCCCTGCTCCAGGCATCATGTCTGTTTTCAATGCAAGATGTAGAGAGAGGGAAGGATGGAACCAGCTTCAATGGTTCCTTTTATTTATTTATTTTTAATCAGAAATGCCAAATCTCTTTCAGAATTTTCCCTATCCTGCACGTGTCTATCTACATATTATAATATTTGGGCATATGATCACTCCTAGCTGCAAGGGAGGCTGGAATTTTTGTTTTCATCCCTCTTTAGTCAGAGACAACAAAGGAGAAAGGGGGTTGGGAAAATAATTAGGCAGCTAAGCAACTGTGTTTACCATGGTAAAGTTGTTCCCATTGTTACAGGCCTCTTTCCCTCCCTTGCCTGAAGTTTCACAGGTTGAAAGTGGAGGAGTCAAAACTCAAATTCTTAAACTCACACGCATTCCACTGCCCCACACTGCCTCTTAACAGCTTTTTTAAAAAAAAATTAGCGGTAAAATTTGTTTCCTTACTGAGTATAATTTACATAGAGTAAAATGCACATCTTAAAGTACAATTGATAGTTTGACATGATACACCCATGTAATGGTCACCCAGATTAAGATATAGAGCATTTACATCACTCCAGAAAGTTCTCTTGTGACTCTTTCTAGTTAAGCCTCACCTTTCCAGTGCAGAGGCAACCACTACTCTGATTTCCATCACCATATCTTTGTTTTGCATTTTAAAAGAATTTCATATAAATGAAATCCTAAAACATGTATGCTTTGGTGTTTGGCTACTATTCCCTCAACGTTAGGTTTTTGAGATTCATCCATGTTTTTCATGGATCAATTGTTTGTTCCCTTTTATTGTAGAGATGCATTCCATTGAATGGATATACCACAGTTTGTTTATCCTTTCTTCTGTTGATGGTTATTTGGATTTTTTCCAGTATTGGTTATTGTGAATAAAGATGCCGTGAATGTTCTTATTCAAGTCTTTTTTGTGGGCGTGTGAATTTGTTTCTGTTGGAGGTAAGCCTAGCAGAGGAATTGCTGGTCATGTGTTGGATGCATATTTGCTTTGTTAGAAATGGCTTGACTGCCCCTTGATAATGGTCCTACTAAAAGAAGGGGATGTGGAGAATGTAGGGAGAGGGTCCATGAAGAGAAGAGCTTCAGGGACTTCAAGTATATAAATAAGGGAGAGGTCACAGGCACTTGGCACCTGGCAGGTTATGAGGATGCGAGAAAGGAGTGACGTGGTGTCGAAGCACAGTTCCTCAGCTCTGACCGCTTTTGCCACGTGTTGCCAGATATTCTGATTTTAACCTATTGGTTTTCAACCTTGGCCTCCCGATGGAATCACCCAGGAGCTTTAAAAAAATGCTGATGCTTGAGTCCTACCCCCAGAGAGTCTGAATTCAAGGGATGGCATGTGGCCTGAGCACCTGAACTTTTTAAAGCTCTTCAGGTGACTCTTGTGTGCATTCAGGGGTGGGAACCACTGCTCTGAAGCAAATCCTTCATAAACATTAATGTTAAAATGCAAATTCTGGTTCAGAACATCTGAGGTGGGACCTGAGATTCCACATTTCTGAGAAGCTCCCAGTTGCTGCCAATGCTACTGGTCTGTGGACCTCACTTTGAGCAGCAATGTTTAAAGAGGAACTAAAATATGGATTTTAAAATGGAAAATCTCCTAATTAGACAACAAACAAACCATTGTGTACGCTAAACAAGTCTGCAGACTGGATCTCCCTGGCGGCTACTGGTTTAATGCATGTGTGTCTCTCTCGGTCTCTCTCTCCTTCTCTCTTTATATGTCTTTTGTAGGCTTCCTGTTGCCGCCAGGACACAGGGATTTTGTGAAGTCTAAGACAAGATCCCTGACTGTCAGGGGCTCAGATGTGGCTCGGTCTGGAGGCAGGGATGGACAGGAAGGTGGGTGGGCTGTTGGCCTGTTTTGGGGACATGGTGATCTGGAAAATGCCTGAGAACAGTCTTCCCCACACCACCCTGGGGCAACCTCACCCATAATTGGCATAACTGGTTTTCTTGCTGATGAGAATAGGCCAGACGAGGTCCAGACAGCTCCCCATCACACCCCGGCATTAGGAGCATGCATTTCTCCTCTGCCTTTATCGGATCAAAGTCTTCCATCAAGCTGTCTGGTTCTGTCTTATTCAATTAAATTTTTTAATCCAATTTGACCCATGCATTCATCTTCTTTGAAATCTGAGAGACGACAGCATCCGCTACAAATTGAGAGTAAATGGCTGAATTAGCTTTCAGAGAGGACTCACCGAGACTGTTTCTTCCCGGAGACCAGCAGGCTCTTCAGAGGCAGCTGGATGTTAGAAGAAGGTGGCTGGGGGCTTGGAGGAAGGGGAGGGGAATCATAGTCACCCTTCACTTTGGGACCCTTGGAGGGATGGTGTGGCACAGAGATTGGGAACACAAACCCTGGAGCCAGAGCATCTGGGGTCAGATGCAGCTGGGTGATGTCAGGCAATGCTTGAAACTCTGTGCCTCAGTTTCCCCTCCTACGGATGTTGGGAGGATTAAATGCACCCATGCATCTGCATAAAACACACAGAATAGGGCTTAGTATGTGATAACAGCTATATGTAAGTGTTAGCTGGTATTGATATTACACTGGCCAGTTACTTAGCACATCTACGCGCAAAGTGGTAGAGCCACATCACCCGCCCATTTAACTTAGTGGAAATTAAGCCATGCAAGCTTGGCCAATATATCACCTAGCAAAGAAGTCAAATAAAACAACCTTCAACCAGGCATTTTTTAGGTTGTTTAACTGAAGGATCAGCATTCTGTTTCAATGCTGGAGGAAAAACTGGCTGGGAGAGTTGGTTACAGGAATACTCAGAACCATCCTTACCTTATGGATAATATAAGGGATTTTTCAAGGTGAATTTTGGACTGTATATGGTTTTTGCCTGAAATATTTTTCAAATTTTCACCTGATCTTGGACTTTATCATGTCCTATTTGATCCTTGTGCAACCTAGTGAGGTAGGCAGGGTGTGTAAAAATAATCAGATAGCTGAGCATTGTGGTTCACAATGAGAGCTTGAGAATCAGACTGCCTGGGTTCAAATCCCATCTCTGTCACTTTTGGAGATACCATAGACAAATCAATCTCTTTGTCTCTTCATTTTCATATCTGTAAATGGAAAAGATTCTGGTAATAATAAAAGTAAAATAAAAATGATAATACTCATCTCATAGGGTTGTTTTGGGATTAAATGGGTCAATATACATAAAGTGCTTGGAACAGTGCCTAATAAATTCTAGTCAAAAGTCATAACAAGGCCGGGTGCAGTGGCGCAAGCCTGTAATCCTAGCACTCTGGGAGGCCGAGGCAGGAGGATGGCTTGAGGCCAGGAGTTTGAGACCAGCCTGAGCAAGAGCAAGACCCCATCTCTACTAAAAATAGAACAAATTAGCCGGGTGTGGTGGTACATGCCATAGTCCCAGCTATGTGGGAGGCTGAGGCAGGAGGATTGCTTGAGCCCAGGAGTTTGAGGTTGCAGTGAGCTATGATGATGCCACTGCACTCTAGCTGGGGCAACAGAGTGAGACTCTGTCTCCAAAAAAAAAAAAAAGTCATAGCAAGAGTAAAAAAACAATGACTAGTGGCAGACCCTGTGTGATGCAATGCGTTTGGTTTGTATTACTGCATTTGAACCTGGTAGAAGCCCTTTTTGCAGAGGTGATAGGTTTGCCAAAGTCCTACATCCACAACCTCAGCTCTGCTGCTCATGTGCACCTTTAGCTTCAGGTGGGACCCTGTGAAAAAGTATAAATGATGTGAAGCTATCCCCTCTAAGGATGTACACCAGGACTTCAGGTTATTGAGCACCTACTGTACACTGGGCATTGTGCTAAGTGCATAATCTCAGTTAATGTTTGCTGTGACCCTATGAGGTAGGTGCTATCACTAGCCCCACTTTCATACAGAACAATTGAGGCACAGGGGCCTGTTTCTGATTCATTCTGGGGTCCTAGCACCCATCCTGGGTCTGTTGGGTGTAACTGCTGAGTGAGAGGTTGTCTTCAGCTTCTGTGATTAATGTGTGATCTGTTTCATCCATCATAAGAAACGGAGGGGGGGAAAAGCTACATAGGGTTTCGAGGGCAACACACAGGAAAGTGGGAGCAGAGAGCCCCCAGGAGAGGCCAGCTGGGAACATTGTGATGCATTGTCTCACTGTCTGTGAGTGTTAGGGGGGAGCCGTCTGATAGAAATCCAACCAGGCAGCAACAGCGACAATTTATGAAGCTCAACCGAGGTGTCTGCTCAGCCATGAGCCCAGCGGGAGGAGGTCTGGGGTGTCTTCCCTACCTGGAGAGTTTGGCTTCATGTAGGGTCATGTGTGTGCATGTGGGAGGAAGGGGCACTAGCGGGAAACAGAGTTTGGGTGGTCCCAGATGAGTTTACTTACTACCTTCATGTGACTTTCATTTTGGACAAGGTGAGAGATTCTTTGTGAAGCATCTGTTGGGCTTAAATTTCACTCTGCTATGGGGGGATATGGAGAAGGCAGATCTAAACTGGCTAAGTCACTTTGGGCAAGTTACTTAACCTCTCTGTGCTTCAATGTTCTCATCTGCACAAGGGGATAATAATCTCTCTCTCTCTCTCCCCCCCATCACAATGCCTAGAACAAGTGGATGCCCCTAAACTTGCTGCTCCCTGCTCCTCTGAAGTGGACTATTTCTATACGAATCAGGAGAACCCACAAGGTCTTGGAGACAGATGGCCCAGGCACGTTTCCAAACCATTTTGGGCCTCAGTTGCCTCATATGTAAAATGGGAGTGACAGCAATACTGGCCTGTTAGTGTTGTGAGCATCAAGATGAGGAATGAATGGAACATGGTCAGCCATGGTAATTATTCATGTTAGTTTTCTTTTTTGTTCCTTTTCACCACTCATGTACTTGAAGCTGGGTTTCCTGACCCGGGAGAATAGGACAAGATTTGTAGGGTAGGATTGGGAGACCACAGAGCTTTCTGCTTTCTGTAGCACCTTCTGTCTCCTGTGTTAAATTTGGCTCTTGTAACTGCTCCAGGGGATATGGCATGTGTCATCTCCATGTAAGGGGTAAGGAAACCAAGGTCCAGAGAGGTCAAGAAACTTACTAAGGAGCATCCAGCAGGTGAGGGTGGAGCTGTGCCTGGACCCCATGGTTCCTCACCTCCAGCCTATTGTTCTTTGCATAGCAGGGCTTCTCAACACGAGATGATTTTGACCTCATGGACATTTGGCAATGTTTGAAGACATTTTTGGTTGTCACAAGTTGGGGTGAGTGTGCTACTGGCGTCTAGCGTGTAGAGATCAGGGATGCTGTTAAACATCCTACGGTGCACGCAACAGCCCCACAACAAAGAATGGTCCAGCCCCAAGTGTCAACTGTGCCACGGTAAAGACATCCTGTTCCACATCTCATCTTAAGGTCATACTGATTACTCTAAAATAAGAATGCCTGACATTTTTAGAGTATTTACCAGGTACCAGCCACTGTTTGAACATTTTTACTTGTACTTTTATAAACTCATTTAATCCTCACAACAATGCCAGAAGTAGGTCATAAGAGCAGCCCTATTTGATAGGTGAGGAAACTGTGGTACAGAGAGGTTAAGTTACTTGTTCAAGGTCACACAGCTAGTAAGAGCTGGGATCTGATCCCAGGCAGTCCTGCTCCAGAACTCAAACCCTCAATCTCTACACTTTGGATAACAGAGAAGGGAGGGAATTGGTTATGAGTGAATTAGGGAATAGGCCTGTGTCCTTTCTCAGAGGACTGGCAAGGCAGTGTAGGTAGTACTGTCTGTACTCCTCTCTTCTTCTGGGAATGTCTCACCTTCTCTCCACTTCCTATGCTGACAACTTTCCTTTGTTGCACTGCTTTTTCTATTCTGCCCTATTCCGTTCCCACCTTAAGGTTCTTGTGGGGATTATCAATTTCAGATTTACCCTCCTAGCCATAGTTGATTGGTCCAAGGGTGAGCACATGACCACCCCCCATTGGACCAATCAGAATCCTTCCCTGGGATTCTTTTTGAAGAAGTGGAGATAGAGCAGCAGTCCCTTTCTGTGATGGATGGTGTAGAGTGTGTGTGTGCCAGAAACAGGCCCAGAGAAGCAGGAACGAGAGAAGGGGGGGGGAGAGAGAGAGCGAGAGAGAGCCAGCACGTGTGTGAGACAGCGCGTGCGCAAGCCCAGAAGGTATTTAAATTCCTGAATCCAGTTGTCCCCAGGTACTACCCTGCCTTTCCCAAGATTGGCAAAACCTTCTAATATATCCTATTTTGATACATAGTCAATAATTTCCTCCTGTTTTCTTCTCTGTATTTACTATGATGTGTCTGGGTATGAATTTAATTTTATTCATCCTGCTCAGGACTTGATTTTCTCCTTGATTCTAAGGATACATGTCTTCCAAGGATCTGGAAAATTCTCAGCCCTTTTCTCTCAAAAAAATGCTTCTCTTCAACCATTCTTTCTAGTCTCTCCTTTTTTGAATTCCTATTAGATTTTGGAGTATCTCATCTATCTGTCTGTCTATCCATCCATCCACCTATTGCATTTGCATCTCTTTATCTCCCTGAGCAGAAGGCATTCAAGTGAAGAGATGGATGCAGAGATTGGATATAATACCTTACCTGGCTCATTTTCCTCCAGCCAAGGAGTAGGCTCTCTTCACAGCATTGTGGCAGCTTCTCTCTTGTAACTATGAGTTTTCTGTTGTGGAAGATTCATTGTCAGCACTTGGTGTTGACCTCAGGGGCTGGGTAGGGTGGGTGACATAGCAGATCATCACCTTGTGGACTCCCTAGGGTTTGGGGTGAAGGAGCTTCTCAAAGGCTTTGGGTGAAGGCGTAGCATGCAACTTTGCTGAACACTTATATCTCTTGTTGTCTAATGCATTTTCCCCAGGGCAGTGTCGCCATCGTAACTCACTGCAGCCTTGAACTTCTGGGCTCAAGCAACCCTCCCACCTCAGCCTCCTGAGTAGCGCCACCATGCCCAACTAATTTTTTCTGGGTAGAGACAGGGTCTTGCTATGTTGCCCAGGCTGGTCTCAAACTCTTGGCCTCAAGTGATCCTCCTGCCTCAGCCTCCCAAAGTGCTGGGATTACAGGTGTGAGCCACCACGCCCAGCCCCTGCAAGGTTTTTGGTTCTCCTTTTCCCTTTGTTTCTTTCCATAGTGCCTGGGTGCTGAGAGGGCACTTAGCATGTAGGCAGGGGTTGTCCATGTCCTTTCCTGATCATGGGGGAGGTAGGGAGGTGGTTGGCTCAGCCACTGTGGGATTCCAACCACATTCCGACACCTTTTGAGAGGCCAACCAGAGCATAGGCTGCAAAGTGTCCATGGCATTTAGCAACCTTGGGTCATTGGTGATCTTCACAAAGAGCTGTTTTAGAGACTGCAGCAGGATCGCAGGGCTGAGGAGTGAACAAGAGGGGAGAAAATGGAAATACGTGCAGATTCCTTTTTTTTTTTTTTTTTTTTGAGAAGCTCGGTTGCAAAGGGACTGTGTGCCTTGTAGTTTTAAGTTGCATTTCCCTAGCCATGAATGAAGTTGAGCCCCTTTTCTTCATTTTATTGGTCATTTGTATATTCCAGATGTTGCAGTTTAGAATAGGGTATGCAGGGAGAGCCTCACTGAGGAAGGGACTTCTGAGCAAATATTTGAAGGGAATGAGGGAGATGATTCAGGAAAAAGGCGGGGAGGGTGTAAGGTGGGAGGAGTCAGGATCTGGGGCACATAGGGGGCTCAATCCTATATGGGAGGAGGCCCTGGGCACAAGACATTCATCAACTTGTTTAATTCTCACCAATGCTGGACTGAGAAGAACATGGGGCTCAGAGAGGTTAAGCAACTTGACTGAGACCACACAGCTAACAGGTGACTGAGCTGGAATTTGAACCCACAGCCATGATCATGGAGCCCTGGCTCTCTACTCCATGAAGTGTGGGGGAGACCACCCAGTCGCTTTCATGAGAGGCCCATTCTCACCAAGAGCAATGCTCACAGATCCACTCCACACTGAGAGATGCTAAGCCCTGTGCCCAATGGAATTCTAAGGCGAATAAGAGCAGGAACCTGAAGGACCATTTGTGCCAATAAATTGATTTTTTTTATGTCCTCCTGCTGCTGGGTTACAAGAAATCAGCCAGGCCTGCTGCTGCCCAGGGAGTCTCTGGGGAGGTTTTGGGAAGCCCCTGTTGCCAAGGCAACCCAGGCACCCTCTGGAAGTGCATTGTCCTGCATGTGCTCCTGCCTGCCCCATCCCAGCTGGTTGTCTGGACCCCGGTGAGCCTTTCCTGTTGCCCTTTCCAGCAGGAGCAGGAGGTGGCGTGCAGCATAATTCAGGGCATCCCCCCCTTCTCCCTGACAGGTGCTCACTCCTCTGTTCAGAACCATGTGTCACCCAAAGTGAAGGACAGCGTCCTTGCAGAGCCCCACAAGGCAGGTATGATCTGGCCTCCCATGCCTCTCTGGGATTATCTCTCATCACCTTCCCCTCACTCCAGTACAGCCTCATTGCTGGTCTTCACCACTCCAACCCTACTCCCACCCCAGGGCCTTTGCACTTGTGGTTCCCTGTGCTTGGAAGGCTCTGTCTCCAGAGTGTGGCCAGGCTCATGCCATCATCTCCCTCTTCTCTTTGCTGAAATGCTACTTTCTCAGCAAGGATTTCACTGACCACTCTTTAACATTTTATTCCCATATTCCCTATTCCTCACTATATTTTTTCCTTATATGTATTATATCTAGTATACAACATAATTTACTTATTTTTCTTGCTTACTGACTTTCTTTTTATGGCAGGCAGCCTCCACAAGGGCCCCCAATGGTCCCCACTCCCGGTATTCATGCCCTTGTGCGATCCCCTCCCACTGAGTAACTTGCTTTTAGCCAACAGAATACAATGACATTGAGGGGAGGTCACTTCTGTGATTAGATTGCGCCTCTGAAAGCAGCTCTTAGTATTGCCTTCTCAGCTGTCATGCTTTGAGGAAGCAAGCAGCAGTATGGAGAGACCCATGTGGCAAGGAACTGAGAGCAGCCCACCCCCTGCTCCTCCCTTTCCCCTTCCCCTCTCCCCCTCTTTGCCATGTGAGGATATAGCAAGAAGGTGGCCATCTGTAAACCAGGAAGGAAGCCTTCCCCGGAGCCTGACCATGTTGGCACCCTGATCTCGCACTTCCAGCCTCCAGAACTGTGAGAAATAGTTGTTTGTTGTTTAAACCATCTACTCTATGATATCCTGTTATAGCAGCCCAAACTGACCAAGGTGGACTCCTGACAATGTTTCCTTCATGGGCTTGTGAAGATGAGATGTGCCCATCGACACGGTGGCTAAAGTTTCCACCCGATACACAGTCCTCCCTTCATCTCCTGCCCCAGGACCTAGACGCAGAGAGGGAGGGGGCGCCCTCAATGTCCCACTAGCCCATGTTCCAACAGATGCCAGAAATAGACCTGAAAGTCCAGAGAAGCAAGGGATGCAGGTGAGATGTAAGGACCAAAAGGAGGGTGAGGGAGGGCGTGGGCACAGGTGGATGGAGCTGGGTTCAAATCCCTGTTCCACTTTCCAGGCATTCCTATGATAATAATCCCTATCTCAGGGGGTTACTGTGAGGATTGAGCTGTCTGAAGGGAACATGGCTCATTGGAAGTGGCTGATAAACCAGGATATGTACTCTGGGCTTTGGAGCCAAACAGATCTGGATTTGAATCCAGCTCTGCCATTTCCTAGCTGTGTGGCCCTTCTGAAGCCCTTTGCCTCTCTGTGCTTTAGTTTTCTCATCTGTAAAATGAGAGTAAGAGCATTCACTACTTCATAAGTATGATGTGAGGTAAAACAAGATGACACGGCTTGCCCCGACTTACCTTGTCAGGGGATCATGTGGCTGTTTATAAAAATGCAGCTCCTTAGCTTCATCTATGAGTGAATAAAACTGAGGTGGGCCCGGGAATTGGCCATTTTAATAAGCAATTTCAGGAAACACCGAGCACTTAGCTTCTGTATATTTATTATTATCTTATTAATTATAGTATGTGCCACAGAACATTATCAGGATTATTATTTTTTGCATTGCACAGAACCTGGCTGTGGTGGGGTGTCCACACAGTCACCTACAGACAGGTACCCTTGCCACCCCCTCCTCTCACATTCTTACCTCCCCGCTACCTCCCTCCGTGGCAGCTGAGTGGAGGAGCAGTCTTCCATGCACGGACCATCCATCAGCTCAGGTCGAGTACCGCTGAAAGGTTCACTCTCAAAGCAAAGTGTTTTCTCTGCTAAACTCATTATTTCTTCCAATAGAGCCAGGAAAGGATATCATTTTTAAAACCTGCTCAAGGCCCCAGCCAGCAATGTTTCTCAGCACTGTTTGCTTTTGGAGAGTAAAGGCATAATTGTTGCTTCCTAGATCAGCCAGGGTCCAAGAAAGAAAAAAAAAAAAGAAACTAAGTTTTTAAAAATCAAGAGAATGTAGATCCACAGGGGATTGATAACACAGGGGAAAGAAGAGCTGGGGAAGCCAAGCAGAAACCCACCACCCTTGGTAGGGCTGGAGGGACAAAGGGAGGTAGTCGGGTTGGCAGATCCCAGGGCTCGGGGTCTTCCGCAAGAAGCTGGAAGTGTGGCACTTTTTGTGGGGGCTGGAGTCTCAGAGAAGACAGAGCTGCTGCTGGAGAAGCCATCCGAGTCTGGGATGCAGGAGGAAGAAATGTCCTTGCTTTGTTCTTCCTTCCTCTAACCATGGCCAGACACTAACTGATTCAGAAGCCTGGGAAACACAGGCTGCAGGGGTAGCACCCCTGTGAGCAGGGGAAGATGGGTGGGGGAGGAGAGCAAACAGGCCTAGGACCACTACACACCTGTCACCAAAATGTCTTAGCACAGGAGTCAGTAAACTATGGCCCAATGGCCAACTCCAACCTGCCATCCGTTTTTGTAAATACAGTTTTATTGGCACACAGTATTGTCCATGGCTGCATGTGCATGACAACAGCAGAGCTGAGTAGTCTCAGTGGAGACCATGTGGTCTGCAAAGTCTAAAGTATTTACCATCTGGTCATTTTACAGAAAAATTTGCCAATCCCTGCTCTAGAGGAAGGTATCTATGGGGGAAAAAATGCCTTGCCCTGGAGGGCGTTTTCTAGGATCCATCAGGCCTTTCTACCTGGAGTCCTGCGGGAGAAGGCAGAGAGGGGATCAGGTACACAGTGGGAGTCTTGGGAGAATCTCTTCCTTTGTTGCTGGCTCTGGCCACAGAAGAGGTGATTTGATTGGAAGAGGTTTGAATCTTCTAGCTAGACGGAGAGCTTTATGAGGGTAGGGATAGTGCATTTCTAGGATCCGTTAGTACTGGCTGAACTGTCCCTTGGTCATCCAGGGGAAATAGCTCCAAACGTTCCCATCACGTACCATCTGGTAAGTGCCGATTTTAATGACAGGAGGTCCTTGTTACCCGGAGATAATTTATGTTAGGGTCAGCCCACTAAAAGTGAATCTCCTTTAAAAGGGGACCAAAATTTCATTGTAGACAGTGGGGAAACAAGGAAAAAGGTGAAAGATGGAGTTATAAAATTGGAAAAGCTAAGTTTTCTATTACATTTGATATACTTAATATAATTTTGGTTATACTAACAACTCTGCACTAAATCTTAGGACAAACAAAAAAATGACTCACTTCTTTTGGCCCATATTTTTCTACCAAAATTAAGTGATGGCATGATGTGTCATCCTTCACTTCACATTTGACTGACAACACCATCATAAAGAGTTTTTTGTTTTGTGCTAAGTTTGAGAGCTTCCCCAGATTTTCCAGGACTCTCGCAATCCATCGACTTTAAAATCTAAATTTCAGTGGCCTTGAGCAAGTCTCAATCATCTCCCATCCAAGTTATAGCTCAGTCTGACACATGCTTGTGCTCAACGGATGTTTCAGAATGGGGTCAAATCTAGAGGAAACAGAAGAAGCCAGAATTGGTACTAACTGATTAATCTTTTTGGAAACTAAGAAGCATGAATATATTGTTTGGTTGAAAATAACAGAAACACAACTCAAAGTTGCCTAGGCCAATAGGAAATTTATTGGCACATAGAATCCAAGCAAGGGTGGAACAGCCACATTGCAGGAAGTGCTGTGACACAGCTGGACCTGATGAACCATTGGAAGCTGGACCATTACTCTCTTGTTTCTGCCCCTCTCCAAGTGTTGACTTAGTTCTCTCATGACCAGTCTACTCCATGTGGTAGGAAACATTGTGGCCATTGGTGTTGACGTATTCAAATTGTGGTCATATCAACCAGACAGAGGCCACCTATTGCTCTCTGTGGCCTCAAGTAGAAAAAAAAAAATTCTTGGCCTTTGACTGTCCCAGCTTGGGGCAAATGGCCATCCCAGAACCAGTCAATTGTGGCTTGAGGTCAAAGAACTTGGCAGCTCTTAGGGAAATCTTTTGGATGGAGCTGGGGTGGGAATAATTCCCAGAAGAAGCAGGGAGTTCTGGGGGAGACAAAACAACAGATACCTCTACAGTGGGCTTATCAGCCACGCTCAGTCCTGCTCAGTCTTGCTTCTCCTACCCAGACGTTGCAGCACAAAGAGCTGCTTGGCCTCTCATGAGGCCCAGGCTTTGGCACAGCTGACCACCAGATGTAGTCTCTGCTCTACCCAGAACTTGCTTTCTCATCTTTCAGGCATTGTCTCCTCCAAGAAGCTGTCTCAGTTACCTCCAATCCAGAGAGTGTTGTCTTCTTTCTTCTTTGTGCCTCAACATGTAATTTATACTTGTGTGCTTACATATCACCTCCTCTACTCTGTGAACACTTTGAAGGTGGAGGTTATGTATTCACCGCTGGCATTGTGCACAGCACATAGTAAGCACTCAATAATTTCTATTTTTGCTGATTGAAGGGAGGGCTTCCAGAGAGTTATTATCACATGAGAACAGCACTTGGAATTGCCAGTTATGTGAGTTTTGAGAAAAGGAGGCAGCATAAAAGAGAGGTTAGAAACCCAAACTTTGGAATCAGCAAATGTGGATTCCAGTTCTGACTCTCATTTACTGGCTACATGACCTTGGGCAAGTTACCTCACCTCTCTGAGCCTCAGAGGTTAAAATGGGGGTATAATAATAGTATATTTTTCATGCAACATTTAGCACAATGCCGGGCACATAGTAGGCAGTCAATAAGTGATAGTTGTTCTTATTGTAAAGTGGTTAGCCTGTCCTAATTTTTCCTTTTCTGTGAAGTGGGGATGCTGCTGTCCAGTACTGTGGTCCCCAACCCCTAAGTTGCAGACCTTTACTGGTCTGTGGCCTATTAGGAATTGGGCCGCACAGTAGGAGGTGAGCAGCAGGCGAGGGAGTGAAGCTTCATCTGTATTTATAGCCGCTCCCTATCACTTGCATCACCGCCTGAACTCTGAGTCCCCCCTCCCCACCATGGAAAAATTGTCTTCCATGAAACTGGTCCCTGGTGCTAAAAAGGTTGGGGACTACTGGTCCAGTAAAATTGAGACAATAAATCAGGAAAGGAAATGCTTCACAGGAAACGTTCTTCATAACCCCAAAGCTTACTAGTTGAGAATCTTAACGTTATTTGGTGCAGCAGCAGTTTAGTGCTATTTCAGACAATGGCTTAGTTGGATTTCACTTTATCCACTTAAATTATTCTGGTCTAAATAGCAGGTGTGTCTGGGAAGATCAGATTCATCCAATTAGAGCAAATAAGCAATACATGTTCACCAATCCCGCCTGCTAAACGAATAGACCCCAGTTCAAACTTCTAAAGCTGAAGTTTCCCTTGTGAATAATTTATTCCATTTTCCTTTCAAGCCCTTATTTGTGATTTCATTATACTTAAGATATGGCAGATGCTTTACATAAAACTCATGTCATATCCATTTGAAGTTCTATTAATCAATGATTACAAGAGAAAACCATTCCCACCTTTGGAAGTGAAGGTAATCATTGAAATAGATGCCGTGGTTCCAGGGAGCCTGGGAGCCTCGACCTGTGTGTTGTGAATATGGGTGTTAGAGAGTGTCCGTGAGTTGCCATCATCTCCTACTTCGTAGTCTTGGGCTGTGCCAGGTGAGTGTACAGGTAGGAAGGTGGTTGTTACCTGTCTGGCTTGATACTTTCCTTTTTGCATCTGCCTCTTCAGACTCATCGTTATGAAAAAGGAAGGAAGAAGCTTTGTCATAGCTAGAACCCCCATAGAGCAGCAGTTCTCCACTTGCTTGATCTGAGACTCACCTGAGTCTCTTCTAAAATACAGATGCCAGCTGGGTGCCATGAGCACACCTGTAGTCCCAGCTACTCAGGAGGCTAAGGCGGGAGGATCGCTTGAGCCCAGGAATTTGAGGCTGCAGTGAGCTATGATGGCACTACTGTACTCCAGCCTGGGTGACAGTGAGATGGGGGAAGGAAGGTTAGTTTCCAGGCCCTGCCACAGAAGGTTCTGGTTTGATAGGTCTGAGGTGGGAGTGGAGGATGTAAATTTGTTCATGCATTGCAAGTCAGTCTTATCATTAGGGAATCTTGGGAAATAATATCTTAGGTCAGTGACTGCCAGACTTTAACATGCACAAGACTCACCTGGGGATCTAATGCAAACGCAGATTCTAATTTGGAAGGTCTGGAGCAAGACCTGAGATTCTGCATTTCAAATGTGCTCCCAGGTGATGCTGTGGTCCATGACAACAATTAGGGACCACACTTAGGGACCCTCAGCTGCTAAACTGTTGGATATTTAAGAATACATTAGTGGGAAAAAGTGGTTTATTGGGGCTTAGGGACTTAGGAAAATACTAGTTTGCATAGGTTGTTTATTGGGGATTAGGTAGTTAAGAATCCTCTTAATATGCAGTATTGTTTTGCATAAATTACATATATTCAGATTTTCTTTAGGGGACCTTCATTGTTTAGGTCAATGGACTTCTAAGTAGAGAGATCCTTTAGGGCAGGGGTCCCCAACCTATGGTGAGTTATATAATTATTTCATTATATATTACAATGTAATAATAATAGAATTAAAGTGCACAATAAATGTAATGTGCTTGAATCATCCTGAAACCATCCCCCTGTCCCAGTCAGTGGAAAATTGTCTTCCATGAAAATGGTCCCTGGTGCCAAAAAGGTTGGGGACCACTGCTTTAGGGTGCAAGGAGAAAAATTAAACTTTTTATTTATTTTTCATTTCATCCTTAAAAAAATTCTACTTTCATGGATGTTTTATAATCATCTGATATATCCATGCAGTATGACGTGCATATAATTTATATGTACATGTATGCATATAATTTGTATATACATGTATGCATATACTGGGGATGTATACTCAAAAACATTTTATTAACAAGGTGTGCAATAATAAAGTTTGGAGACCATGGCTTTAGGTTCTCATGAAAGGAATGAGTTTTATGGGGAGGAATGGTTTCTCAAAAGTTGAGGTAGTTGTTTCTGAAAGAAGAGAAGGGCTGGGCAGTCAGCAGTCAGTGCTCACTTCCATCCAGCCCGCAGACGAGAGCAGTGAGCTCAGCAGACATCCATTCAAAGGGCAGAAGGTCAAATAATACATCCCCTGGACCTTTATTGCAAGGGTCTCTTTCTCTCTCTCTCCCTCTCTCCCTCTCCCTCTCCCTCTCCCTCTCTTCCCCCCTTCCTCTCTCCGCTCCACTTCAGGTCCCTCCATGGAAAGATATTTGTGTCCAGGTAACACAAAGACACAGCCTGGCAGGACGAGCTGATAGACCTTTCCTGGAGCACAGGAGAAAGAACTCTGTGAACAGCCCCTGTACTTCCATCTTTCCCTGATTCACTGCTGCTCCTGCTTCCTACCATCCAGTTTCTTGCCATCTCCCCTTTCTGCTGAGTGGGGCTGAAAGGTTTGACACACATCAACGTGATGAATATACTCAGAAGAGTCAGAGAAGGTGGTGGATTCAGGCCACTGATTTATGTCTCATGAAAGCTGAGGGTAGAGGTGCAGTGATGGGAACAGCCCATGATGCAGCCCAAAGGGTGCATGATCACTCAGCTGGGTGCATGATCTTTGGTTACCAGACCAGCCCCCATTCCCAAGGACACTGTGTCTTCCAGTAGCTCCTCTATGGTCCTTAGGGAAGGATATTAAGTTAATACAGAGACCATTGGCCAGCAAAGCTGCTGATATTATTGGGCCAAAGGTATGTCTCATGGGAGTCAAGTAAGGTCCAGTGCCAACTTGTGGCATAGTGGTGGCCTGCACTGCCTAAGGTGCCTGGTATCCAGTATGTACCTAATATGTGCTGATTGAGTACATAGGTGAGTTTGATTCTGTTGCTTTCAGATGTCTGGGTGACTAAACCACCTAGCACCTCAGACCCTCCAGCACCAATTCATTCATTTGACATTGAAGAAATCATTTCTGAGGGCCAGGTATTGCTCTAGGGGCTGGAGATATAGCATTGAACAAGACAGACAAGGTCCCTGCCCTCTTGGAGCTCACATTCTTGGAGTCAGAGAATAACTAAATAAGCAAATAAATAAAGGAGATATTTTCAGATAGTGATAAGTGTTATGAGGAAAATAAAGTATGATAATGGGCTAGAAATTGACCAAAGAAGTGACTACAGGCAAGATGGTCGGATCATATTTGAGCTCAAGCTGAATGAAGAGAAGCTGGCTATGAATTAATCTGGGGAAGAACCTCCCAGGCAGAGGAAACAGCAGATGAAAAGGCCTTGAAGTGGGAACTAACTTGGCATAATTAAAGAGCAGAAAGAAGGGCCATGTGGCTAGATCTGTGATCAGGGTCCAGACAATCTGGGCATCCGTTGGACCATGGCAAAGATGTTCAATTTCATTCTAATTGCAGTAGGAAGCCATTGGAGGGTTTTAACCATCTAATGTTCATTTTTAAAGCATCACTCTGGCCAATATTGGGAGAAGGAAGAGCAAGAGTGAAGATGGAGAGACCAATAAACAGGCTGTGGCAATAGCCCATGGAAGAGGAGGCAGCAAACTGGACTAGGGAGATGAGGATGTTGGCAGGATTCTCACAGCCAGTATGTGACGCAGGGCTGAAATCATTGGTGTGATAGTAAACAGACTGCCAACCAAAGGAACAAGCTTCCAGTGAGAGCCTGAGTGACTTGGAGCTGCACAAAGAGACCGAGAAGCAGGCATGGGACACTAATAATAAGGATTGACCTTAAGACTATTCTTCAGTGCTGGAGGCTCCTAATAGATTTCCCAATTAGGGCCACAACTGGATGCAAAATGGGCATCAGTGAGACAAGAAAGTGCACCAGGTGAGAGTGTAGACGTGATACAGCAGGTGTCTGGACAACTCTGACCCTTGTTTTCCCTTGGCTCCCAACAAAACTGCAGACAGTAGCCAAGCTGTACTGGTCCCACAGCACCTCCTAGTGGCTGCCCTGAGATTGTCTGACTCATTTTCTCTCTTTCTCTTTTTTCCCCTCTGCAAGAGGATCGTGTACACTGGATGCTTCCTCTTGTCCTGGTCTTTGAACACAAGTCTTGGTTGGTTCTATTTCAGGAATTTCACTGGTGCACACGCCACATACATGTGCTCCCTTATCTTCACTCTCCCATCCTCTTTCTCAATTCCTTCCTTTAAGCGAATCTTTCTATTTTCTCAGCCTCCTGAACAGCTGGGACTACAGGCATGTGCCACGACGCCCGGCTAATTTTTTCTATTTTTAGTAGAGGGGGGGTCTCGCTCTTTCTCAGGCTGGTCTCAAACTCCTGACCTCAAGCCATCTTCCCGCCTCGGCCTCCCAGAGTGCTAGGATTACAGGTGTGAGCCACCGCGCCCGGCCCCCTTAAAGCAAACTTTTTCCTTTTTTTCCTTTTATTCTCTTCATTTCACATAAAAGCCCCAAATCGTCATAACCAGGTCAGCCGAGTGACAGAGCAGTTCGGGTGATAAATCTGTATCAAGGTGAAGGAAAAGCTTTAGTTTTGAACTGGCTGTACCAATGTCACAGAGAACCATCTTGCTAACCTCAAAAGTCATTGCAAGGGCCCCGCGTTGCATTCAGAATCCGCATGAGTGCCTCCCTTGATCTTTCTGTCATCTTGTTCATTAAACTTGCCTTTTTTATCCTCCTCAATTTTGCAGATGCATACCCTACTGTGTGCAGGGCATCTGCCTTCAACCTAAGATTGTCTTTTATTTACTTAATACTTTAGTTACCGGCACTCACCAGAATTGCTTTCTACTATTTTAAAAATTGCAAAAATATGGAGGACTTCAGTTACTTTAGTGTTAAATATGCAATTGAGAACAACCCTGGGAACTCAACCACCAGATATTCCTGCAGGATGTATTTTATTTAATTCAGGAGATATTTATGGAGCACTTACAATGTGGCAAGCACTGAGCTGAATGACAACATTGAGTAAAATTTGGTCTCTGTCCTCCAGGAACTCACAGCCCGTGTGGGAGAAAGTCGAGGAAACAGGTTCAGTGTGATACAATATTTGGCAGGATAATGTATTGATACGTTAATTTGTGTTCATTGTGCCTTTATTTTTCCCTTTTCCCGAGTCAAGCAGATTGCTAGGTCTTGCATTTCCTAACCCTTTGGGGCCGGGTTTACAGGACTGAAAGAATATGCTTAAAGTCTGTAGTCTTTCTGTCTGGTGTAAAATGCTTAAACTCACTGAAGAGATGATGGAGGAGGAGGAGGAAGATGGGGAGTCAGGAGGGCACTGAAGGGCAAGGTCAGAGAGGGGACATAACCCTAGAGTCTGGGAAGGTTGAAGGTTGGTAGGTCACTTGATGAGTTGGTACCCCCACCTCCCTCAAAGGCAACACCTTGTAGATGTGCAATTAATCTGGGATTCTGAACCACAAGAAGCAGGGTTTTCAGCCTTGGCAAAGATTTTGATGCCCCTCCCTGGGGCAGAATCGGAGAAACACAGGAATTCAAGGGACTTGTGTGGGCTTAGATGCAGACTTGGCAAACTACGGCCTGCCGCCTGTTTGTGTAAATAAAATTTTATTGGAACACAGACATGGCCATTCATTTATGAATTTGCCTTTGGCTGCTTTTGCAATACAATGGCAGAACTGAGGAGTTGCAACAGAGATTGCATGGTTTGCAAAGTTGAAAACATTTATTATCTAGCCCTTTACAAAAAAATCTTTGCTGACTGGCTTGGACAATGTACAGCTCAGCAGTGGTTGCATGGGCCAAAAGCTAATGAGTATTGCCTTGAGATTGGGCTAAGACCTCCAGACTTTTGTGTGCCCCTCAGGGGTAGTGGGTAGAAGGTGTTCTTATAATGACTTAGGTCTACTTTCCCACTAGGACAGTGGGATGGGGACCCAGAGTTGGATTGAAGTTGATGTAAAGGAAATAAAGGAACAGGATGATCTTGTACACTGGAGATTTTTATCTCTTTTGGTAAAAATAGCATGATAATATTATAAGACATTATCCAGTGCATTCCACCACTCCTGGAAATTCCTTGTGTCACCATTCTCCCCCACCCCCAGACTGCAGTATTCCACTCTTATCACCATCCGGGAAGGCTGTTACAGCAGAAATTCACAGAGGAAGAAAAAAAGACAATGCTCAGCTTTTGAGTTTCAAAACAGGTTTTTTAAACTCTTGGCATCTGATAATAATTTTGAAAGCCAAGGCTTTTGCTTTATAAGAGCTAGTTTTTTTAAAAAAAAATGGTTTCAAAAGCTTAAGTCCTAAAGAGCTTGGGGTGTAAGGTTTATGCCATAATCAAAAAATTGGAAAGGGTGGATGAAGAGGCAGCTTTATCACTACAGAAGTGATAACATATCCCTGGGAAGAGAAAGAAACAGGAGATACAAGAGAACTAGGTGCTGGTAAGTATTGTATCAGTTATTGATTGCTACATAACAAACCACCCCAAAGCTTAGTGGCTTAAAACAACACCACTCATTTAATTTGCTCACTATTCTACAATTTGGGCAGGGTTTGATGTGGAAGGTCTCCCTCTGCTCTGGTGGCATCAGCTGGGATGGCTTGATGGGGTGGGGGCTGGAGAGTTGTTAGGAGGATCCACTTTCAAGATGGCTTGTTCATATGGCTGGCAAGTTGGTGCTGGCAAGTTGGTGCTTGCTGTTGGACTATGGCTGGACAGGACTTTGGTTCCTCTCCACGCACCTCTCCGTGGGCTGCTTGGACTTTTTCATAGCATGGGGTCTGGGTTCCAAGAGCAAGTGTCCCAAGAGAGGAGGGTGAAAATACACAGTCTTGAAATGATCTAACTTTGAAAGTCACATAGTGCCTCTACTGCCTTACTCTATTGATGGAGGCAGTCATAAAGTTCTGCTTAGCTTCAAGAAAAGGGGACACAGACCCCACCACCCTATGGATGGAATATCAAGATTACATTATAAGGACAGCATGTGGGATGAGAGACATTGTTGCCTCCATCTTTGGGAAATCCAATCGGCCATATGTATATTTTAGAAGGGGCCTTGTCTTCTCCTCTCTCGCTTGACTCTTAGGGTAGGGTAGGGGTTGAATAAATAAACTCTAGGTAGGTTGAGGGTTCAAGAGCAGAGAGGACCTGTGTCTTGGTTGTCAGGCCTCACAGGGAAGCTCCTATCCAGCCTAGCTTGGACTGGTATATAAGAGGCAGCTGCAGGTGTTGTCTGAGCAGATTGGTCAGGGCAGGCTCACTGAGCTGTCAACACCCAGGGGAGAGGAGAATATGCTCCTCCATGTCCAACCTCAGCATGGTCGGGGCACTGAGAGCCTTGCAGAGGGAATGAGGGGAAATGGTCATCACTGACTAGCAAGCAGAAAGTGTTAAGTCCCTGTGATGTCAATAAGGAGTAATGATGATATTGATTCAAAAAAAGACAAAGTGGATACCAAATGGATTGACCAAAGGCCAGAGAGTGTCCCCCACCAATGCCATGATGCTATGTGAGCCTCTCAGAAATTAAATGCATCTCAGAGGAGAAGGCAGAAGGGAGCAGACCATGAAATAACCAACGAAACCTTGAATTTGCTGAGTTCTTCCTGAATTGTCCAAGTTTATCTTCAATTGAACAGGATTAGGTTCCCTGCAGGCAGATAGAGTGGGGGCCCTGGAAAATAATAAAATTCAGTTATAAGGAAGTAAAAGAGATTATATGTTTGCTCACCTGGGTCTGTGGTGTTTAAAATGTTATACGTGCTGCAAAGAGATATGCATCGGCTACCAAAGGTGGCACAGAGCTGAACAGTTTTGAAGAAACATTTAGGAGGTAAGGTCAGGGCTTGGCGGTGGTGAGTTAGTAGTCAGTAGGGAGGCCAGACATGATCTTTTGGAATCCTCCACATTGTAAGGTGCCTGTCTTCCCTGAATCTTTGTGGAGCTGAGGGGTAACCTGGGGACAGAAGCGGTTTTAATCCTTCTCCTTGTGAAACGCAAGACAGAGCCACAAAATTGAACAAAAAATGATGGGCATTTTTGCATCTCTGTCCAATTTGGCCAAGGCTATATCAGCTCCACAAGCAAACAAGTACTTGGCGTCTCTCAGCAGGTTTTTCCTCGAGACTCATTAGTTCCCCAAATGGAACAGCTGCTGCCAAAGCAGTTTGCTCCACCCTCCCAGTGCTGGCCCCTCCGTCCCCCCAGCTCCCTCAGCTCTGGAGGAATTAATTTCATCTGTAGCAGAGCTCAGCCGCACCGTGGTGACTTCTGTTGGCGGCCAAGGGACTCCAAGCAGCCAAGCTAAACATGGTGGGGGGGAAGTGAGCTCTGTTGTCGCAGCTCATGGCCGACGTGCCAAGACCCCATTAGTCAAGAGCACTTCCCAGTGCTGGGCAGGAACTTTAGGAGTCTGTGTGCACAATCTCATCCTGAGGGTGGCACACAGACCACCCTCACAGATGCACACAGATGCACCTCTGGACGGGGACGTGGCGTTCAGGGCTCCTCCCTCTAGCTTTCTGCATTTATGCTGACCTTGTACTGTTTTCCCTGTCCACAGCTGTCCCTACAAGTGCTTCCTTGCCCCTGGGCGGCAGGATCTGTTAGGGGCAGTGCTTCTCAAACTTCACCGGGCACAGGAGACCTGAGGATCTTGTTAAAAAGGCAAGTCTTGATGTGGTCTGAGACTCTGTATTTTGTGAAATTATTATTTTTATTGTGGTAAAGATACATAACACAAAGCTTACCATTTTAACCATTTTTCGATGTACAGTTTTATGGTATTAAGTACATTCACGTTGTCGTGTAACCAATCTCCCAGAACTCTTTTCATTTTGCAAAACTGAAACTCTGTACCCATTTAAGAGCAACTCCTCATTTCCCTTCCCCCACCCCCAGCACCCACCATTCTACTTCCTGTCTCTATGAATTTGACTACTCTAGGTACCTCGTATAAGTGGAATCATACAGTATTTGTCTTTTCATGACTGGCTTATTTCACTTAGCATGATGTCCTCAAGGCACATCCATGTTGTAGCGTGGGTCAAAATTCCCTTCTTTTTTAAGACCGAATAATATTCCACTCTATATTCTATGTTTTATCCATT
Source organism: Daubentonia madagascariensis (assembly GCA_023783475.1). Taxonomy (NCBI): domain Eukaryota; kingdom Metazoa; phylum Chordata; class Mammalia; order Primates; family Daubentoniidae; genus Daubentonia; species Daubentonia madagascariensis. The sequence goes on along the minus strand of JAKFHU010002505.1, from coordinate 547,585 downwards.
TATCCGCTGATGGATGTTGGGTTGTTTCCATCTTTTGGCTATTGTGAATAATGCTGCTATGAACATGGGTGTGCAAACTTGCATTTCAAATAAGCTCCCAGGAGATGCTGTTGCTGTTGGCTCTTGGCTCTTGGACTTCACTTGGAGTAGCCAGGGCCCGGTGGTAAAGGGCCTGGGCCCTGAATTCCGACTCCCTGGGCTATATCTGAGATCTGCAGTTTATTAGCTATGTGACATTGGGCAAATAATGTAACTCCACTGGCCTCAGTCTCTTCCTCTGTGAAATGGAAATAACCATGGGAGGAGCCTTGGAGGGCTGGAATGAGCATTAAAGGAGACGATTACGTGTTAACTGCTTAGCCCGATGCCTGGCATATGTTATGTCGAACCATATGAAATTGCCGTTTTTATAGGTCAGAACTGGTCAAATATCAGAAATTTCAGATGGGTCAACCTAATAACAAGCTTTGAAAATGGTTTTAGTAATAATCATTGAGTAATGTTAATGTTAACCCTCATTTCCAAACCACAGTTACTCATCTCCTTCTAGAATTCAGGCTGTGTCTTGAGGGATCCCAGCAGGGAAAATCACCACCCGTTTGCTTCTCTCCCCATCCCATCCTGACCCCAGGCCCCTGTCACAGCTGCCACCTTGGCTGACCTTTTGCAGCCTGCTTGCCCCTTTCCTCCAGGCTGCCAAGGTGAGTGCCCAGTGGTGTACCCTGCATTTTTCTGCCTAGAGATAATTTTTTTTATTTGTGTACCTCTCACCCTCGCAAACATATATTTTTGCCAGTGACCTGATTTTACAGGCTCAGCAACCTTTGGTAACCAATGGGTCTTGTTTACTAGGACAGTTCAGCTTTTACTGGCTCATGCCTTCCCCTGCATGATGCAGGACTCCAGCGGCTCTAGGCCTGGGTCTTGCCTCATCATTCCTGCAGTCCCACGGGTGACTCGTGTGTCCCCCTGACCAGTTCTTTTGGCTTACGCGCTACATCCTCTAGCTGATCTTGGCCATCATTTAGCTGTGACTGCTGAGTTGGTGCCTCTGAAAATGCCAAGCCCCTGGTTGTAGCCTACTCCCTCCCCCTCAAAAAAAGACAACCCCTCAAGATGCTGAAATAACACGGCATCTCAGTCTATTCTTGTTGCATCCTGGTCCCAGTGTGGAGAGAAGGCCTTTCTCGGCCATTCTGGGTCACATTTTGTCCTGTGGACCTAAGACCCTGTGTTTGGGTCTTATATTGAAACTGGCTCCTTTGGCTATTGCCTCCAGCCTTGATCTCCAAGGGGTCATGTGGGGGGACAGACCCCAAGTCACCTTCTCCATCTTTCCATAGATCATTGTACCTAGGAGCCCAAACCTCTCCTTACTGGCCCTTCCTGTTGTGTATGAAAAGCATAATTGCTAACTTGGAGGGCTGTTTTAGATTTTATAATTTCCCCCCAATTATTTGCTTCCCAGTAAGAGGATCATACATGCCTGCTCATTGCTGTGTGATTGAAGTGCCTGCCAGTGGGAGGAGTGACGTTTCTGCCAGTGGTGTGCAGAGGGGTGTGATGGATTTCTGAGCAAAAGCTTTAAACTTGCCCATTTGGGCCAGCTCCCTTGCTCTTGTCCTTCTGCCACAAGAATGGCACATCTTGGGGCCAATCCCAGATAGGGGCTGCCATTCAGCATAAGACCAGGAGGTAAACTTTTGGGGTGGTAAGCCACTGAAACTTCAGAGTTATTTGATAATACAACAAAGCTGATTAATACAAGGGCTTACCATGTCCTCGGCACTGTTCTAAGTATTCCACGTGTATCTAGTAATTCATTTAATTCTTAGAACAACTTTTTGAGATACATACTAGTTGGGATAGGGTAGGTTTTGCTGCAGTAACAAACAAATAAAAAATTCCAAATACTGCATGGCTTGGCTAGAATTTACTTTTTCCTCATGCTATGCATCTGCTCAAGGCCAGCAGGGGAGTCTGATCCTGAGCGATCTAGGATGATGGAGGCTCCAATCTTGGCATGTGGTCACAATATAGGAAAGGACACACAGCAAACAGTGCCTTGGCTCTTAAAGATCTGCCTGGAAGTGATACACGTCATTGTGCTCATATGTCATTGGGTCAAAGCAAGCCATGTGGCCATCCCTCACTTCAAAAGGGTATCTTAAGTCCACACAGCAACACTGCAAAGTGTGTGGATTTCTCTCTAGTTCATAGATGAGGGCTCTGTGGCTCGGCAAGGTGAAGGACTTACCCAAGGTCACACAAGGGGCTGGAGCCTGCATTTGAACTCAGGTCTGTTTGACTCCAAAGCCTGTTCTCTTAACCAGCATGCCCTTCTGCCTTTTAAAAATTGGTTTCTTTCAGAGCAGAGGACTTATGGTTTCCCCCAGGAAAAGTTGTCTCATCTTCAGACATTCAGCTTCCTCTAGCTCAGAGATTGCAAACTGGTGCCCCAAGGGTTGGATTTGACCTCCAGTAGTAATTTTTTTTGACTTGCACAGTGTTAAAAACATTCTTAATAATTAATTGCAGGTACTCAAAATTGAGAGATATCACAAACACACACACAAAAATCTTTCTTTTCCAAATTCCTGGGAAATTGAAGATCCACTCCCAATGGGGCCCATTTGCACATGGACAGGGGCTAGGTAGTGCCACTCCTTTAGGTGGTATCTGTGCTCTCCAATTTGTCATCTCCCCTAGTTTCCTAGCCCAATTCACTCATTTGTCACACCCACCTGAATGTGGCAGGCATGTGAATTTGGACCCCTGCCCTAAGTCTCCCCTACTCTGTGTAGAGAGCTGCTAGGTGGGAAACCTGCCTGCCTTGTCAGCGGAGGTGAGAGGGGGTGCAACTTCCTGTCCAAAGAAATGAGCAAATGGGCTGCCCATCAATAAAATGGTAACACAATAATCCACAGTCCCAGCTACTAGGACAAGCAGGTTAGGTATGCAGGAGCAGGCTTGGGGACAATCAAATTCAATAAATATGAATTTTATATCAGCAAGTTTTTGCTGCCAGCTCATTAAACTGGAGTAATAAGTATGGGCTGAGTACCCTCTTAACATACTGCAGCCAGAAGGAGGCTGATGAGGAACCAGGCAAGGGCTTCACTGGGGGAATCGATACAGGCAAGAAGAGGACGTTCATCACAGCTGCTGAGGAGGCCTGAGAATGCCCCACCGTGCACAAATTGCAGCCCAAGGAGGAGGAGGAGGTGGAGGCAGAATAAGAACAGTTGCTGCAGTACAACTAGGGGGTGCCATTCCCACTGTGTCTATGTGAATGTATCTGTTGGAATTGTGCAGTGCACAGTCTGTGCCACTGCACATGGCGGTTATTCCTGCACTTCCAAGTCTCACTCATCCTTCTAAGTAGAGTTCAAATGCCATGGCCTTCCAGAAATGTCTTCTAACCTTACGTCCTCTGAACTGCCTCTACCCTTTGCTGTTTCAGTTTTGTAGCATTTACCATTCCTCCAGAGAGGAATTCCCCTGACCAGCCCTCCCCCTACAACCTAAATGAGTTTTCTCTTGTTATTCTTTCTCATAGCATCATGTTCTTTCCTTCATGGCATTTATCCCAATTTGCAATTAAATATTTATCTGTGTGATTATCATTTCATGTCCCCTTCTGCAGCTCAGCTGTAACCTCCCTAAGAATGGGGACAAGGCCTTGATTTATTCACTGTGGTAGCCCCACTCCCAGCACATAGTAGGCACTCAACAAATACACAATGAATAAAAGAAAGTGCATACATATCACTTTATTTACTACTCTGCAGGCTAAGAGAGTGCAGGGACTGGCCTAATTTGTGGTTGGGTATCCCTCAGGTATGTGGCAAAGGCCTAACAGGACATGAGCTCCCATGATCAGATGGACTAAATTCACTCTGGCCTTTCTGATAGCAAATATCCCTTCCTGGATCTCCACCACTTCTGCTATTCCTGTCTTTCTCCAACTTTTTTCTGAGGGGTTTTAGTATATAATTGACAAACGTGTTCAATCTTCCTTAGATCATTGCCTAGCTCAGGGGTTCACCAACTATAGCCCATGGGCCAAATCCTGCCTATTGACTGTTTTGTAAATAAAATTTTATTACAACACAGCCAAGCCCATTTGTTTACATATTGCCCATGGCTGCTTTGGTGCTACAACGGCAGAATTGAATAGCTATGACAAAGACCACATGACCCACGAAGCCTAAAATATTTGCTATCTGGCCCTTTACAGAAAAACTTTGCTGACTTCTTGTCTAGCTCAATGGCCTTGAACACATCATTTAATTTCTCTGAGCCTCAGTTTTCCTACTTGTAAAAGGGCTCATAACATCTACGTAGGGTTGTTGGGAAACTTCACATATTGTAGGCAGTCAATACATGCTTGTTTTGTCTCTTTCTTTCCTGCTTTTATAAACAGAATTCTGGTCCGTCTTCCCAAACATCAACAGAATCCTTGTTTTTGTTCACTCAGTGAACATTCATTGAGCATCAGCTATGTGCTAAGTATTTTGTTAGGTACTGAGGATTCAAGGGTGAACAAAATATAGACTCAGCCTCCTGGATCTCTGGTTTATAAGGGGAGACCCAATAAACAGGCAACCAAAACTCAATGTGGTAAGTGTAGGAGAGTAGGAAGGACAAGGAACTGAAGGAGCACACAGTGGGGCAGCTCGTTCGACCTCTGCGGGCTAAGGAGGCATTCTGGAGGAAGTGATATTTCAGCTGAAACTAGAAGGAGCGAAAGTGAGTTAGCCAGGGGAACAAATCTTAGAAGGACTGTTTCTGGAACACTTGCTAAGTTTGTACTTGATGGGATGGCAAGATGCTGCTGAGTGGTTGCAATGATCAACTGGAATTGAAATCGAGGCGGAGAGCGGTGAGCAAGGAGGCTGGACAGGAAAGCTAGGGTTTGTCTTGAGGAGCTTGGAAACCTCTTGCTCCAGGTCTATCCCCAGGAATGTGGATGCCAAGTCCCAGGGCAGCCCCAGGGCTGTGCTACGAGGTGAGACTGCTGGAACCTGTGGCTCCTGGGGAGAAGCAATGATGGACATGTGCTTTCAGTGGAGCCTGCAGAGGCACCAATGCAAAGACCTGCAGGGCCTGCAGAAGCATGTCTGGGAGGGGACAGCAGCTGACTAAGCGCTGTGGGGGAGGTGACAGCCCTCCTCTCCCCAGTCCAAAGTGGGCAGACACCACTTGGATCCAGCTAAATGTTGCCATGGGAAAATCAAGAAAATTTAAAAATCTACATTTTAATATTGATAGCCAGCTTTTATTGAGTATTTACTCTATGCTAGATACTCTTCTATAAGTCTTGTACCAATGAGCGTGTTTAACTCTCTGTCACCCCATTTGGCAGTTGAGGAAATTGAGATCCAGGATGTGGAAGTGGCACAGCTGGAGCAGGGGTGGGAGGTAGCTGGGATTTGAACCCAGGTGGTCTGTGTTTAGGGATTTGACTAGACTCTTTTCAAAACCTCGGGTGAGGAGACTAAATAGCTGGCCAAATAAAGACTCAAGGCTGCCAGCTTTAGAGCTCTGATTAAAGGGATGAAAATGGACTTCATAAATGTAAAATGATGATGGATTTAAAAATTGGCTCACTAGACTGAAACAGCGCTCTTTCAAGAGCTGCCTTGTCCTTCATGGATGAAGATGTACCAGGTGCCAGTGAGGGACGCCTGTGCCGTGGGTCCCAGGCTTCAGTGTGTGTGAAACTCTTTCTGGGGTGTTTGTTTATGATGCAGACTCTTGATCTTTCCGTGAGCATCTGATTCAAAGATTGGGGCCAGGACCCAGTAATCTGCAGTTTAATTCTGCTGGGGGGTACTCCAGGATCACCTTTCAGGAAGCAGTGTGATGTAGCAGTCAGGAAAGGCCTGATCCAGCCTCCAGGTGGGTGATGAAGAGGGTGAGACGTGGCTTCTGTCTCTGAGCATCAAATCAGGGGAAAGAGCTCTGCCCTTGAGTTCAGAAATAATGACCACATTGCTTCCCAGCCATATGCCCCTCCCTGGGAAAGCCACCTCGTCTCCCAAGCCTCAGTTTCCTTACCTGTGAAATGTACATAACAGTGTGATGAGCACCAAATTCATTAGCTTCTTAGCTGTGCATTATTAAGTCATAGAACCTCTCTGAGCCTCAGTTTTCTCATCCAGAAAATGGACAATAATGATAGTGAAGATATTAAAAGACTATTGGGTAATAAAAATTTTAAAATTAGAAAAAAAGACTATTGGGGAAATTAAATGAGAGAGAAAATGGGCGAGTCATGAGGAGGCTGTTGATAAATGTTTCTTCTCTGCTTCCTCCTACCTTTATTAGTACAGTAAATTGCTTCCTCTGGGTGAATTTATTGCTTCGAAATGAGATGCTCACTTGCAGTGGGCGCTTAGCTGAGTTAGTTAGAACTTGGAATTAATGAGGTCCCAATTGTGGTTTGATCCTCAAGGTGTTGGGGGGATTTAGTTGTTTCCATTCAGAAGCCCCCCAGTGGGTTTCCTCCCTCCAGTCTGCAGCCCCACTAGCCCAGTGACCTGGCAGATCAGGGCCGATGAAGGAGAGGGGGCTGAGGAAGGGTTATCCATCACCATTACTAGCCCAACCCCTTCACAAGGCACAGGTACTTCTCAGCAGCAGTCAGCAGCAGCATCCTTGAATCTGAAGACAGTTGCTTATTATGAGTTTATTAATGGGTGGCTCGGTGGGGCTGGAAGAGCTTTTCAGGTACCCTGAAGGGCCCGGGTAGACCATGCTGGCAGCTGGCCCTGCCATCCCATGGGGTTTCTGGGGGACATTGGGAGCAGCTCCTGAGCCTGCCCTTCTCCAGGTTCTCAGGAGGACCTTTGTCAATCTGTAGGGAGTTCTGGGAAGGCCTCCCTGGCTACTTCTTCAGACAAAAGTGACAAAGAGGAAAATTCATATATGGAGAAAATATCAGTGGGTGGCCCCTGGGTGGATGTACCTATTTGACTATTTATTTATTGATTTTTTTTTTAAGAGACAGGGTCTTACTGGAGTCACCCAGGCTGGAGTGCGGTGGTGTGATCATAGCTCATTGCAGCCTTGAACTCTCCAAATAATAGAGAGGAATAGGAATATTAATAACTATCGTATTAGTATTAATAATAGCAAAAATGCTCATTGAGCATTTACTATGCATCAGCCCTATATTAGCTCATTTAATCCTTACAATAACCCCATGATATATACACTATTATAATAACCATTTTACAGATGAGGAAACTGAGGCTCAAAGAATTTTAGAAATGGTCCCAACGTTGCACAACTGGTAAAGAGCTTAACTGGAAGCTTAGCCCCGGATGTCTGAGTCCAAGGTCTGTTTTCCACATACTGTACATGTTTATGTATCTATTGAACATAAGTGCTATTTGTCTGTGTGTGTGTCCATGTGTATGTGTGTGCACAGTGGAGTCTTTTTTACATGTAAATAGTATCTTATCGAATAGTTGTGTGTGACATTGTTTTTTGCAAAAAAAATTTCAACCAGCAATGTATCTTGGAGTTTTTCCTATGTCAGCAGATAAAGACTTACTTCTTCATTATTTTTAATGGATGCTAAGCACATTATGGACTTCATGAACTGCAAATATAATTGTGTTTTGGTTTTCTTTTTTTTTTTTGGTCATTCTCCTGTTGTTGGACATATTTAGATTTTTCTTTTCTCCTTTATATTAAGCTAAATTTTACCTTTAAATTTTACCTTAAAATGTACATTTCTTAGCACTTAGGATTTGCATTTTGAGGAAGTATATTGTCATGCATATTAACCCTGCATCCTTGTGCATGGATGGCGTGTTGTGGGCTCTGTATCCTGCTCTCATTTATATGCATGTTGGATCCTGCACTAGAATGAACAACCTGAGGATACAGACCATGCCCTAGTTATTTCTGTATCCCCACCCCTAGTATGTAGCCTGGCATGTAGTAGGGGCTCAGCGAATGTTTGAATTAATCAATGATGGAGTGGTTTATTAGTCATTGCTGATTAATAAATTACCACAAGGCTTAGTGACTTAGAAAAACACACATTTTTTATTTCACAGTTTCAGTGGGACAGGAGTTGAGTCAGAGCTCAGGTGGGTCCTGTGGCTCAGGCTACAAGCAAGGTGTCCCCTAAGGCTTTGGTCATTTCAAGACTCTGTTTTCCAACTCACATTGTTGTTGGTTGGACTTAGCTCCGTGGTTGTTGGAGTGAGGGCCTCACTTCCTCTTGTCTATTGCCACATGAGCTCTCCAACATGGCAGCTTGCCTTATCTGAATGTGCAAGCTGAGAAAGTAATGGAGTCTGCTAGCAAGACAGAAGTCACATTCTTTTGTAACCTAACACAGAAATGGCATCCCATCACTTTTGTTGTGTTTTGTTGATTAAAAGCAAGTCACAGGCCCCATGCACACTTGAGGGGAGAGAGTTATACAGGGACTTGAATACCAGGAAGCAGCAATCACTGGGGTAACCCTCTTAGAAGTCTGCCTATCACCAAAGAATAATTTTAATAATAATATCAAATAATAATATTATGCAATTGACTCTTCAACAACATGAGTTTGAACTGTACAGGTTCACTTGTACATGGATTTTCTTCTACCTCTGCCACCCTGAGGCAGCAAGACCAACCCTTCCTCCTCCTCAGCATACTCAATGTAAAGACAGTGAGGATGAAGACCTTTATGGTGATCCGCTTCCACTTAATAAATAATAAATATATTTTATCTTCCTTATGATTTGCTTAATAACATTTTCTTTTCCCAAGCTTACTTTATTGTAAGACTACAGTATATAATACATATAACATACAAAATATGTGTTAATGGACTATTTATGTCATCAGTAAGGCTTCTAGTCAACAGTAGGCTATTAGTAGGTAAGTTTTTGGGGAGTCAAAAGTTATACTTGGATTTTTGATTGTGTAGGGGGTCAGCGCCCCCATGTTGTTCAAGAGTCAACTGTATTTGTATATTTCTTATCAATTACAAAGCTCTTTAATGGGCATTACTGTATTTTAATGCTCACAGCTGCCCAAGAAGGTAATTACCATGAGATAATCAGGGCAGAATTATTATTTCTGTCTTCCTGTTGAGGAAATTGAGACTCAGAGAGTTTAAACTTGCCCAGGATCACACATCTAGCAAGGGGAAGAGTCAGGATTTCAACCTGAGACTTATTCTACAAGTTTAAGCATTAAAACAGGTTATTCAGTACTGGGGTTTGGCTTGACATAATTTCAAATACAAGGGGGTACAGGATGACAGGGTTACAGAGAGGCATCATGGTGTGGTGGAAAAACAAGGGGACTTGGGAGACAAGACCTACATTTGAATTCTGGCCAGGTGACTTCTGGCTGTGCGACTTTGGACACTATCCATCCAAATATCCATCCTCCCAGATGTTGATCCTCACCTAACAGTTGAGAAACCCACTATCCATCCTCCCGGAGCCTCAGTCTTCTCATCTGCAAATGGGGTTGTTGTGAGGACTAAATGCCATAATGAATGTGTGTGAAGTGCCACACGGAGTGCTTGGAACCTAGCCTGCACCCCATGGACGCTGCTGCTGCTGTTTTTACAGGAGCTGGTTGGGCAGTGGTATTGTTTATAAGCATGTATTACATGCTTTTGAAAGCTTTTTCAAAACCCAATTATTAATTGTTAATGAGCTGAGCCCGGGGCTTCTCTTTCGAGGTATTGTTTATGATGGCTATTCTCTGTTGATTTTGCACCCACAAACCCACTTGATTAAGAACTGATGAAAATAAAAAACCCGTCATAATTCAAGCAAATAAAGGATGCTCCGTGAGAGGAAGTCTTGACAGCCGTGAAATTAGTGCATGAGTATGGTTGCCATGGTTAATCGGGACTGAGTAATTGGCCTCAGTGGGCACCTGCCAAGTTAGGCAATGGATATCAAGGGAACTTACCCACTGGGATGCAGGGAGGCACCCAGAAGGCACACACCAGGTGGTGGGGTTTCAGGCAGATGGTCGCCACTTCGCTCTATGGGTTTTGGACCAATTGAGAACTTAATAGACACCAGAGTCAGGCAGGGATCAAAATATCAAGCCCGTTGCTGGCATTGGAGCACATGGCTTGCGCCTGTGGGCCTAATCAGCCTTCTTAATACTCCTCCTCTGGGTCCAGAACTTGTGACCCTCCTAAGGGGTGAGTTAGGGGGGAGAGGTGGGGAGAGAAGAGGAAAGAAAACAGGGAGGAGCGAGAGGACGGGAGGGAGGTGGTACCATCTAAACTCCGCCTCCAAAAGGAACAATGGGCCAATGAAGTGCAGGCTCTTGCCATTGTACCAATCAGATCCATTGCTCCAGCTCCTGGGGGAGGAGCCAGTGAAAGGCCAAAGAAAGGGTAAAGGTTTATTCACCTAATAATGGTGCAAGTCAGTATTTTATTTTATTTTATTTCATTTGATTGTTTTTTCCTTTTATTTTAGTGGACATGTAATAATTGTACATATTTGTGGGATACAGAGCATTATTTTGATATATATACACAATATATAATGATCAAATCAGGGTAAGTAGCACATCTGTCATCTCAAACATTTATCATTTCTTTGTGCTGTGAACATTCAAAGTGCATACATTTTGATTTCAGTGAGAACAGTACTGAGTGATAATCACAAGAGTAACATAGTCTGATTACCTTAACGTGAGCCTCAGGGTGGGCCTTCCAGGACACTTTCCATCAAACTGTGTTGCTTATGAAAAACATTAGGAGTCACTTGCAAACCCAGTGTTTTCCTAGGGTTCCTGTCTATATGGAGATTTCCATTTTAAAGGGAGGTAGATTACAGTTCAACAGAAGTACCTTTTTTTTTTTTCCCCAATCCGAGAAGAGTACCGATTGCTTTGGAATTCACAGTCCACACTGTCTTCTTTCATAGGAGAGGACCATTTAGCATGAGTGCTGCAGGCGCAGTGCTCTGCCTTAGCACCCGGATGGACACTCCAGTGCTAGCCTTGCCTTCTTTCCCGTAGCTTTTTATTACATTCAAAAACTCTTAATACATTTCCAACATCACAGTTTATCCTTGTTCCAGAAGATGTCACGTTTTACTTGATTTTAATTTCAAAGGTGTGTTAAATTGTTAAATGTTAAATATGCAAAATGACCATGTTCACCTAACAGTTGAGAAACCCACTTTCTCTCTCCATGAGCACATAAACCATTTGACATTTTTGATCCTAAGTTTGCAATTTCTTTTGAAAAATAAATTTATACTTTTCTCTGCATAACTAAACGAGAATGTTTATAATATGTAAATAATAGAAAGTAGTTTAAGTTGTAAACTGTCTAGGTACAATGAATTTTCCATGTAATACTATAATCTTTTTATTCTGTTTCACATAATTTATTGTCAGTTTTCCACAATTAAAATCAAAAGAATTAAAATCAAGACTTTGTTAGCTTTCCCAAGCTTGAGGAATTCTGGAATTTTATTAAATTAATACCTATATAAAGGTGAAAAGAAAGCAAAATTTCCATTCTCCTTCATATGTGCTGCTAGAGGAAGCTTCCTGAAGGTCGGCTGTTGTTAGGCATTCCTGAGTCCTTGTATTAGCTCATAAATATTCATGTCCATAAGTTCACGTATTAGTGCAAGAGAACTGGATTTTCTGTCCAAAACCACTTCATGCAGTGTAAGAATGTTTGGGTATGGGTATAGGTGCCTCAGTGCTTGTATCTCTCGCAGATTGTTCACTTGCTCAATACTTTCAAAGTGCTGTTTTATTTGTTTATATGCATAGTGGTTTCCATCTCTCAGGCTTTGCATTTTCATAACTTCAGAAAACGTTCCTTCTCCTATTTTGCCAATTGCTTTATAGTTGTTCGTCCTGGATATGGAAGCCGGCGACAACCCCTTGCCAACACTGGATGGAAAAGCAAGTTAGTATTTTATGAGCCAGCCTGGGTACCGGGTGAGGGAGACTCTGGTTCCCTCTTTTCATTAGGGAATGATCATCCCATAATAACACCAAATATTTACTGAGTTTTTGCTGTATGTCAGGCATCATGCCAAGCTCTTTAAATGAATTATCTCAACAACCCTTGGAGAGTGAGAATAAAATTAGCTGCATTTTACAAATGAGGATAGTGGAACTGTGACACCTTGTTAACAGTCCAAGGTCACACAGCTAGTAAATATCATACTGAGATTCAAATGCAGGTCTGTCTGCTCTCATATCCTGTGTTTTTTAAACATCAGTTTTCTCAAAAGGTGGTCCGTGAACTTCCTGATCTGGAATCATCTGGAATGTGTTTTAAAAATGCAGATTTCCAGCATGGCTGACTCTTACCCCCAAATACTGACACCCAAGGTCTCAGGAGGGGCACAGGGATGTGCACTTTAAATAAGGATCCTGGGTGATTCTAACGCACACCAAAGTTTGAGAATGATTGCACTGGAAGGATGAATGTCCAATTCAGCTTTTGCTAATTTACCTTTGGGACAAGAAAATGGACACTTGTTTGTAAACAGGATTTTTCTTTACTGATTTTTACTAATTTATTGAATCTGGCAGCTTCTTGGGAGTTGGGTAAGCCAGGCCTCCCTCATCTCAGGTATCTGAACTCCTGCAAGGGTCTGGATGTTGCCCCTGTTACAACTTTTCTTATAGTCTTCAGTCTAGAGGCTTTTACCTTTTGTCCAGTGGTGACCAAGATAAGTCAAGACTGGGGTGGGGCCGGGGAAGGAATTGCCTTCTGAAAAGCTGATGCCTCTCTTTGCTTTTCAGGGCATGGTCATTGACATAGATGGATGTGGTCACTTGCATGCATATATTTGCACATATCTGCATAGATTTGCATGCATTGGTGATGTGCATGGATTTCTCTTATTCATTTGGCTCCATTCTTGTGTATGCTCTGTATATGGCAACTTCCCACCCTCTCATCCTCTGATGTGGGCCTTCTTTAACTCTGATTTTAAAGTTTTTTTTTTTTTTTTTTTTTTACCCCATGGTGGGCTTTGGGACCCTGACCTGGTTGCTGGGACAGGTGGAGTTTCCTTTACTGGCCGATGGGAGGCACAGTAGAGTAGCAGTTAACAGCATGGACTCTGCAGTTAGATCTAGGTCCAAAACTTGGTTTGTTTACTTACTAGCTATTTAATATTGAGCAAGTCACTTAACTGACTCAAGGCTTTGTTTCCTCAACTATTAGTGGGAATAATAATAGTATCTACCTAGTAGTGTTGTTGTGAGGATTACATGTATGTAAAGCAGTTAACATACTGCCTGGCACATGACTCAGAAAATGGTAGCAGTTAATATGGCCATTCTCTGTGTTGATGATGATGGTGGTGATGATGATGATAATGATGCAGCATGCATAGTGCTGCCCAAGCTGTGGCTCTCTTAATCCCAGAAGATAAGCACTCAGTGAAGAAAAGAAAGGGTTCAGTGTTAGTGTGGCTTTAAAAATATGTCCACAAATTCTTTGATACTCTTCCCTTCAAGACATGGAGCTTAAGCCATCTCCCCTTGAGTATGAGTTGGACTTAATGCCTAACTTCTTTTTCTTTTTTTTAAATTTAGAATTAGTCTGAAACATTTTTATTTTTTAAACATTTTATTCATTTACTTATTTATTTTTAAATTGATAGATAACATTGTGTGTTTTTGTCATGTACAACATGGTGTTTTGAAGTACATATACATTGTGGAATGGTTAAACCTAGTTAATTAACAAATGCTTACCTCACATGGTTATCACTTTTATAGTAAGAGCATATAACATCCACGCTCTGCAGTTTTCAAGAATATAATATATCATCATTAACTATAGTCACCTTGCTGTATAACATATTTCTTGAAATTTATTCCTTGGTGCCTAACTTCTAATGAATAGAATATGGCAGAAGTGATAGTATGTCATTTCCAAGATTAGGTTATAAAATGTCTCAGCTTCTATCTTGGGTGTGTGTGCTTTCTCTTTCCTGGTTCAGTTTCTCTGTAGAGAGACCCACATGGAGGTTGAAGCCTCCTGCCAACAGCCATGTAATTGAACTTGAAAGCAGATTCTCTAGCCCTTTAGAAACAGCTGCAACTCATGGCTTAATGGTGATCTCATAAGAGACCTTGAACTAGAACCATGAAGCTGAGCCTCTTCACATTTCCTGACCCTCTGAAACTGTGAAATATGTTTGCTGATTAAAGTTTCAGGATAATTTTTGCTAAGTTATGGGGTAATTTGTTACATATAACTAGAACCTTTTGGAAGACTGTATTCCAATTGTGAATGTCCCATTCTAGGGTTATGCCTCTTGGTCTGAGGGCTGAATGCTTGAGGTGGTGCTGGGAGAGGTTTGTGCAGAGGAGCGTTGAGGCATAGCTGGAACCATGGTGAACTTTAACTTGTTGACTGCCGCCCACGTGACTGATTCCTGCACTTGCATGACACACTCACATATATGTTTCTAGATTTTGAATAACTTAAACAATTCACAGGTAAATAAAGCATGTGTAGGGGAGAAGAGATTTCTTTTTTCACCCATTGCTAGGTTCATGGCTGAGGCCCCTATAACAAAAGACAGAGTAACAAGAGAAAAGCATAAAATTTATTTAATATGTGAAAATTTTCCATGACATGAGACCCTTCGAAAATGAACACCCAAAGAAACAGTGCCAACATTGAATCTATCCTAATTTATAAAAGAAATATGCAATTCACAAAATTCTGTACTTAGAAATAATATTAATATATATTGTTATTTGCAGCACATTTCACCACTGATGGAATTTATAGCACCATTTCGGCACGATCTCTTTGTTACCACATTAGGGTACAGTGCTCTGACTTTCAACTGTGAACATTTTTTTAAACTGGGCCCATTTTGTCACCATTGTGGAAGGCTGAAGTGCTAGTGAAAGAATGCCTGCTCCTTGACATCCTCCGTCCAACTGAAGGAACACAGATGTGGGGCACAGAAACATTCAGCTCATAATAGGTACAGACCAAAAGGTGTAGTTCACTGGGGGCCACCATGTAATAGTCTAATCATCCTCTCAGTCTGAGGTGGGAAAGGCAGGTGCCACATGCTTCCCTAAGGCCAGGTACTCTGGTCAGCAGGGTCCTTGGCCAAAGTCCTCCTCACACATCTGTCAGCTTCTATGACTGTCTGTATTTGGAGCCCTACCAGCTAATTCATGTGCAGTAATTTGAACTAATTTTTACACCCAAGCAAGCCTGGTTGGTGTGAGTCACTTATTGCCTGAAAAGGACACGATCCTCTGTTTTTGGACTCCTGTGCTGTCTTTTGGCCTTGTTCACTTCAAGAGCCAGAGCCAAACTTTCCTTTGGCCTTGGATGTGATTGAGGATTGATGACTTCTTTTCTTCTAATAGCTTTTTCCCCTTGCTACACAAGTGATGTGCATGAATTGCAGAACACATAGACAAACAAAAGGAAGCATGTTAAAATCACCTGTGGGGCTCACCGTGCCACCACCTCAGATGCCTCTTCAGGAAAGGACATGTTGCTGGTATGCTGTCTGTGGCCAGTCCCCAGCTATCAGCCCTTCAGGGACTGCCTTGTGTACTAGTCAGAGTTCTCCAGAGAAGCAGAATCAATGGATATATACATAGATATATAGGAACAGATCTACTGTGAGGAATTGGATCATGTGATTATTGAGGCTGAGAAGTCCCATGATCTACTCTCTGCAAGCTGGAGGCCCTGGAAAGCTGGTGATGTAATTCAGTCCAAGTCTGAAGGCCTGAGAACCAGGGGAGCCAATCGTGTAAGTTCCAGTCCAAGTTCCAGTGCCTGAGATACAGGGGTGCTGATGTTGGAGGGATGAATGTCCTAGATCAAGAAGAGAGAGTGAATTTGGTCTGTCTCTGCCTATTTGTCCTATTCGGGCTCCCAGTGGATTGGGCAATACCTACCACATTAGTAGTCTTCTTTACCCAGTGTTCTGATTTAAAAGTGAATATCTTCTGGAAATCCTCTCACAGACACACCCAGAAATAATATTTTACCAGCCATCTGGGCATCCCTTAGCCCATTCAAGTTGACACATTAATCGTCACACATGGGCTGCAGAGGGCTGCCTCATGCAATGTCCTACCCTTCACGGGGTGGCCCACATCCAGTGACTAATGGATCAGAGGCATAAAGGTCTGGCTACCTTGGGCCAACTTGGGACACTCTGAAGGATTGTTCTAGACCCAAAGCTCCGTGCATGGAAGCTCAAGCTTTCCCTCTGCCGTACTTCCTCTTTCTCCTATTCCATGAGCCCTCCTTAATCAACATGCTTCATGCTAAACTCCATCTCAGAGGCTGCTTCCTGGGGAACCAACCTGTGACTTCACCTGTCATAAATCTAATTCTCAGGAGATAACCACTCTGAACATTTTGGTCCCTATTATGGTAATGCTTTAAAACACTCTCCATCTTTCTACATGTAATATTTATTTTGTTTTGTTTTTAAAAAAATAGGATCACACTGCATAAACTCAGCTTGACACAGAATTGTGTGGTGGTTAAGAACACAGATATGGAAGACAAATTGCCCGGGTTCAAATCTCAGTTCTGCCACCAAGTAGGCTTGTAATCGTAGACACATTATGTGTCTTCTCAGAGCCTCAGTTTCCTTATCTGTAAAATGGTAGGTAATAACGGTACCTTCTTTCAAGGTTGTTTTGAGGATTCAATGAGTAGTGTACAGAGTAAATCCTCAATACATATTAGCTATTGTTGTTTCATAACTGGCTTTTCTCAATATATTGTAACATTCTGCCATGACATCAAATATTCTTCTCTACCATCATTTTTAATGACTTCACAATATTCTGTTGTAAGAGCATGCCATTGTTTATTTAGCCAATCTCCTTTCATGGAAAGACATTCTTGGCAGAGAGATCAGCATGTGCAAAAGCCAGGAAGCAGGGGAGCATGTGGAGCTGAACATGATTCAGTGTGGGGGGAACTGGCAAGGAGAAAACAGGATCAGATCCCCGTGAACCTTGTAACCTCTGAAGTTTGGGCTTTACTCCGTGGTTGGTTGCTGCCAGTGAGCAATGGTGGAACTGCAGGCACTGTGTCATCTGGAAGGAAGACAAGTTTTCCTGGGGACATATAAGGGGTCATTCTGGACCTAATCTGGGAAGCTGTTGTGCTAGGAACAGAAGACAGGGCAGCAGCGTGATGCGCTGTTTGCTCATTTGCCTCTGGAGAGGCAGCTGTTGTCTCACCCCCTTACAATAACCTCACATCCTGAGTGGTCAGGATGTTCTAAGCTCCCTTAGCCTGAATACACTTCTCAAATTGAATTCCCGGAGCAGGCAAACAAACCATCAGACCATTGTTAGCTGTTGTGGGCAGAATCAATTCACTTGTGGTGAGGGATCATTAGCAAGGGCCAGGAACTCAGGTGCTGGACCAGAGGGAAGGTGAGATCATTGGGAGTCGTCCTTGCTTGCTTTCTCCACATTTGAAAACCAACAAGCCAACAATATTCATAAAATCCTTCTGAAACAAAAGAGGCTCCGGGTGGAGGATTTTATGATCCTTTTATACCCTGGAGAGGTCTAGGCTGTGGGAAGAGGAGAGTGTCACTGTATAAGGTTGAGCAGACTGGGCACTGACTGAACAACCCATTCACATTATAGCTGCTGGGACTGGCAGCCCCTAGGGCTGCGCCGTGTTCAACCGGAGAGGTTGCATGCAGCAGCCCTCAAGTAGGTGCCTGGGAGAGCACCAGACTCTCAACAAATCACTTCCAGGGCTGGGAAGGAGGCAAACATTGGCCTTCTGGTTCTTCTCCAGAAAAGAAAATAGGATTTCCCAAACTTTTGCAAAGGCAGGAATGTATTTAGTCTTGGAAATCTCTTCTCTATTATCAACCTAGCCAATTTTCTAAAATAATGTATATTTTTATATTTGAATAGGCAACATTCCCACATGGTGTAAAATTCAAAAGGCATGAAAAGGTTTTCAATGACAAGCCTCCTCTCTATCCCTTAGATGCTGGATTACTTTCCTCTGAGGCAGGTTTTCTTTATCCTCGGACAACCCTTAATCCTACTTCAAGACTTTGAGAAGCTTTCCCAACCTACCTCCTTTCTGCAGCCAATCAGCATTCTTGGTGGAATCTGTCATTCACTCATCAACCAATCATCCTCCTTCTCTCTTTTCCTTCCCTCCTCTCTCCCTCTTTCCTTCCTCCCTCCCTTTTTTATGTTCTGGATCCCAGGGGCCAAGGGTTGAGCTATTCCTACACCTTTTTACTTAGTAGATTATCATCATTTATCTGGACAAAGCTACTTTTGTTTTATTACTAATTAATCAATTCCCTTTTATTCTGTCCCTCTCCAGCTCCCGATAGACAGCATTTCTAATGTGTCTAGTTTATATCCTTTTGTTTATATGTGTTCTTGTAAAAGGGAAGGCATGCATTTTTAACAAATTCAAGTAAACATTGAGTATCCACTCTGGGTTAGGCTTTGTACTGAGGATTCAGGGTAGCACAAGACATGCTGGTTCAGCTCTGCAGGAGTCTCTAGGATGGAGGTCATTTGGGAATTTTCCTTTGCTCTGTGTTTCTACACAAGTAACTTCCTTACTGTTCTTCCCACCCCTCCATCTCCTCTCTATCTTTCTCTGTGTCTACCTGTTTCTGTTTTCCTGTCTCTGTGTCCCTTTCTTACTTAATACTTACTCTGGGTCAGCCACTTTACATAGTTAATCTCATGAACCTGCACCCCAGCTCTGTAAAGCAGTGGACCCAAGCCTGATGGTTCATCCAGAGGGTCTGCTGTTCTCTGCACTCCCCCCAGTAGACCTAATGCCTCAGTACATTAACAAAACATCATATTTTTTCTGAAGTTTTAATGGATGTGGGGAGGGCAGTTCACATTGCACAGCATTCAGCAGAAACCTGAGCAGCTTCCCCACTAAATCCTGGGGGTTTGCCCACCGAGTTTTCTTCCCAACAGGGTCCCGTCTCTTCCCCTCTGTCTTCTCTTCTTCCTTTCTCTCCCTCCTCTTCCTCTCCCATCTTGCAGCCTCCAAAAGCCCCTCTAGTGTCCCGAGGAATCAACGTTCACCTCAGCATCCCCCTTTAAGCAAGAACAAAGCTGGAGGTCAGCTGTAAAAGCCACCTCTTGGCAGGGGTAGGGGAGGGGGTGAGAGTAGAGATGGAGATGACTTATGGGAGGGCAGCAGTCTGACCTGGAGCAGGAAATGGGGTGTGTGTCGTTGTCTGCAGAGAAGTCAAACCAATAACAAAACTAAAAGTGGGCGTGCCTCTCCTTATCACCAAGCATTGGCTGCAAGTTTTAAACAATGTATGTGATAAAATACTCCCTTGGACTACCACATGCCACTGTCACTACAAGTTGGGTGTGTTAACTAAAAAAAAAAATTAACGAGGTTTACACTTTGGAAAAAGGAAAGCTTTTTTTCTCATAAAGGGTAGTAACCCACTGGGTGGCCATTCCAACAGGTTGGGAAGCAGAGCCCCGGCCAGAAGCCAGGCCCACGTGCTTCAAAGAAGAGACAAAAGGGAACAGGATTTATATTGAGCAGGGTGGTCAAATATACATATTCAACAAGCTATAGGAGGATTCACGAATATTTGTGAAGGGAAATCATATGCATGTAATTGTTCTTTATCTCTCTCATCCGTCATGGCTGGGAAGTCCGTTTTAAGGTGTTTCTGGGGTCCCCTTGGCTGAAAGGGGTCCATTCAGTTAGTAGAGGGCTTAAGATTTTATTTTCAGTTCACAGGTGTGGTATAGCAGAATGTTTGAACCTGCAGTCAGACAGCCAGGTTTGAATGCCAGCTCTGATGTGTGCTAGTTGTGTGACCTTAGGTGAGTTACTTCACCTCTCTGTACTTTGGTTTTCCCACCTGTAAATTGGGGACTACACAACATCATGATCTTGTTGATAGGTTTATATGAGTTGATGCCTACTGTTAGCTTACAGCAGTTAGTAAGTACTTAACAAATGTTCTTAGTGTAGTGTCAGAAAAATTGTAAAAGACTTGACTGGGTCAAAAAAGATGACTGGGTGTCCTCTCTAGTGCACCTTTCTGGGTTACCTCTACCTTTCATTGTCTTTGAGCTATTGTACAACTCTGTAAGTTGCAGAAAACTGATAATAATGCAAATGACTCTTGTCCATAGAAATACAAGTGAATCATGTCTGGTAGAATGGAATTGATTATTGTGCTGTGGATATTGACCAGTTTTGCATCTATTAAGCAAATTTATTTCAGGAATCCTAATTACCTATTTATGTGTCTGTTCTTTGACTTCTTTGACCTAGTTGTAAGCATATTTCTGGTTGTCTCTTTAATTCACGAGTTGAATAAAATATTTGACATGTGTTTATGAGAATCATTATTTCACCTGTTTAAAAAAAAATTCTTTAGCAGTTTGTACAATTTTTTTTCTATTTCATAAAAAAAGAAAACACCACACAATAAAACTCCCCTCCCCTCATCCAAATTCCCCAAACAAAAGAAACCTTTAAGTGCTGTGGTACCTTTGTGTTGCCACTGGCGAGGCCAAACTACATTTCCCAGAATCCTCGTTCCCACACGCTTCCAGGTAGAGCGGATGGAAGAGATTCTTGCGGGAGATTGGAAGGGGGAGGTGAAGCAGCTACCACTTTGCAACTCACACAACTTTTTGCTTATCTCCTGGCTTACCTTGATGTGCGGCGATGCCTGGGCCTGCAACTTCTCTCCTCCCCTGGCCTCTCCTTCAGCGTCTCCCTGTCCTGGGCAGGTGTGTGTGTGTTTACCTCCATGGTGAGGCTACCAAGATGAGAGGCAGCAAGAAATGACGTGGGTTTCAGCTCACGCTGGTGGGTTCCAATCCCTCTACTTTACATCCATTTTCCCTTCTGGGCCACCTGTCCTGCGGACTTTAAGCTCTAGCATCGGATCAAAGAGAACAGGCTTCCAGAGGCTGCTTAACCCCTTCCCACATTTGTGTAAGGTCAAGTCTCTGCAAGCAATCCCTCAAAACAAAACAAAACAAAAAACTAAAGTTAAATTTGTATTCGTGTCTGCCATAGACTAAATGTTTGTGTCCCCCCCAAATTCATATGTTGGAGCCTAATCCCCTAATGTGATGGTATTTGGAGGTGGGGCCTTTGGGGAGGTAATTAGGTTTAGATGAGCTCGTGAGGGTGGTGCCCTCATAATGGGATTAGTGCCCTTGTAAAAGAGACCCCCAAAGAGCTCCCTTGCCCCTTCTGCCATGTGAGGGTGCAGCAAGAAGAGAGGGCTTTCACCAGACACTGAATCTGCACCTATCTTGATATTGGACTTCCCAGTCTCCAGAACTGTGAGAAATAAATTTCTATTGTTTATAAGCCTCCCAGTCTATGGATTTCTATTACAGAAGCCTGAATGGACTAAGACAATATCCATATTCACATCCACATTGACATCAATCTCTATGTATCTCTTAGAGGTTCTGCTTCTCTGATTGAAATCTATTGAAGCACGTGCCCAGCCCAAGGACGCACAGCTGGCCAGGGCCAGAACCCATGTCTGGGTGGTGTCAAAGCCCATGAGCTTCCCTGATCCTGGCGCTCACCCTGCCCCACTCTCCCTGGGTGCCGCCTCTTCCTGGGCACTCTCTCTTTCCTCTGTTGGTCCCTCTGTGCTCTGCCCCAATCCACTCTCTTTTCCAGCTTTCCTTTCCCTACTTTAACTGTTTTTGCCATAAAAAGAAGAAATGCTTAACAGCGGTGATTATGATTATGTTGACTGAATGAATTAGACAAATCTGTTGGTGATTTAAAAATCGGGCAGCTTAAGACCAGAAAAACAATAAACTAAGTTAAATTGTTTTTAACTGGGGTGCAGCTCATGCTTCTGGTCCCCACTCAACACCCCTCCCCCACCCACCCAGGTCCTCGATGAGGCAAAGTTCTTCCCCCTAGTGGAGATCTTCTGGATCCAAATTGCTCGAGCTCTGTTTTCCATGTGTGTCATTTTGGGCCTGGTGCAGGCTGGATTTCCACATGCAACGTGACTGTGCTCCCGTCAGGAATCAGCTGGCTCGTTTCCAACTCCCTAGCTCTCGGTCTGTTTTTTTCCAAAGCGTGAACACATTTCTTCCTTACAGTAGTTCGTTTTGTCACTCAGATGTAGCAGGTCTTCTAAGGGGGCTGCACACAGCCCTGAATCCCATACCAGAGAGCCTACCCCGTTAGGTACTTATGAAACATGAATCGTTTACTGGAGAAGTCGTAGGGAGATGAGGAAGAAAGTTGACACTGCATACCTCACACCAGGAACTCATATTCCTTCCTATTCTTGTCCCCAAAGCTCCACACCCCTGGAAGCCACCTCGTTTACCCTCCTCTCCTGCTACACAGACTCCTGGGCCTCATTCTGAGTTATGAAATCAGAATCCTAAGAGGGCAGGGCCTGGCAACATGAACTTTAACAAATACTGGGGATGATTCTCATACATAAGAAGATGAGAGACATGGCATAATCCCAGCTTCTCAGTCTGGGATACTGGGCTCTTTTGCTACAGCTAAAAACCCAAGCCTTGAATGACAAACAGCCTGCATTTGAATTGCAGCTCAGATACTTGCTACCTTTGTGACTTCTGCAAGTTATTTTACCGCTCTGAGACTCAGTTTCCTCAGCAGTAAGATGGGGTTGATGATAATAGTATCTATCCCATTGAGTGATGATAAAAATTCATTCATTCACCCATTCATTGATCATTATTTATCAAACACTGCCTATGTGCCAAGAACACCCTCTAGGCATTGAGGAATGTAGAAGTGAAACACATACACACACATACATGTGCACACACAAATATACCTTGCCCTCATTGAGCTTATATTCTAGAACAAGGGTTGGCACACATTTTTCTATAATAAGAAAGGACCAGATAGTAAATAGTTTAGGCTTTGCAGGCCACAGATGGTTTCTATCATCTATTTTTCTTTGTTTTTTCCCCTTAAAACTCTTTAAAAATGAAAAACTCGGGGGCTGTACAAAGACAAGCCACAAGCTGACCCCTGTTGTGGTGGGTTAAATGAAATAATAGCTATAAAATATGCTAGCAGACATGATGATGATGTAAATTGCTTAGCACAGCTCCTGGCCCAGAGTCCGGGCTCAGTAAGTAGTTAGCTGTTTTACTTCAGCCTCATTTCTGCAACCTGCCAACCTCAATCTCTGATGCCATTCCCTTGCACTTTATGTCCCTGCCCTGATCAGTGTCCTTTGGCATCTTGTCTCAGACCTGGACCTGTTGGCCACTCAGCCTTGCAGAAGTGAGCAAAGCTCTCCCAGCAGCTCTCTCCCTCCCCTCAAGGGCAGCGGGGTGGACGCGGACATCCATCCACCCTTTGGCCACGGCTGGCAGCCCCTGGCCCTCTTGCTGCTGGCCTCCCGCCTGGCCAGGACACACTTCTGCCTAGCTCCTCTGCCTCCCAGGGAAAATAGCTGGAACCAGCTGGGATGACTCATGATGCGGTGGCCATGTGGCTTGGCTCTCCGCAGGGCCACAGCCTCTTTGTGCTAGCTGAGGGGGTGGCGGAAGTTGATGGGCCACTGCTCAAGATGTCGTCTCCCCAGGATGGGACGACCCGAAGACATCTCTCCACTGCCTGCAGCTTTCTGGACATGGAGTGAAACGGTCCAGAACTAAGTTTGTTCCCTCACTGGGCAGTCAGCCATTGGCTCTCACATCCTGGGGAAGATCGGGGACTGAGCCTGCCTTTGGCATTTTCAGCAGCCCCTGAGCTCCTGGTCTCATTGGATTGGTGTGTCCTGTCCTTGAGGCTTGATACCACCCTGCTGTCTTTAATTACACGGCAAAAGCTGCCCCCGAGAAGGAAACTTCCCCGGGTGTAGCTTGGATGATGGTGGCAGCCTCCTAATCCATCTCCCGCTCCCCCTCTGACTTGCTCTTTGATCAATCTTCCACACTACAGTCAGCGTGATCTTTTCAAAATGCAACTTGGATCTTGACTTTCCTGCTTTTAAAACCCTTCAGTGCCTCCTTATAATTCTCAGGATAAAGTTCAGAGTCCCTAGCTGAGAGGTGGCACCATCCATGATCCTGTGGTGCCTCTCTCTCCAGACTCACCTCCTTCACCCTGCACCCTAGTGATACTGCACCACATACGTTGGTCCCCAGAAATCCCATGCCTTCAGAGCCCCATTCCCTCTCCCTCCTTATCAAGTGGAGTCCTTTCTTCCCTCTTCTGAGCTTCTACTTGCACTAATTTTAATCTTGTTCCCTGAGTGTAGGCAGAGTGCTAGAGATCCTGGATTTGAATTCCAGTTCAATCTCTTGCTAGCTGTGTGGCCTTAGATAAGTCACTCAACCTCTCTGACCCTTAGTCTTATCTATAAAGCAGGGCTGATAATAGTACCTTCCTCACAGGGTGGCTTTTGCTGTGAAGATTGGGTGAGACAGTGCATGTAAATATGACCACACTCACTGTGCATGGCCCATAGTAAATGCTCAATAAATTCATCAACATTATCATTGGCTGACACTGTGAGCAATTTGAGGGCAGGGACCATGGCTTCCTCTCTGGAACCCCCCAGAACCTAACACAATGCTTGGCTTCTATCAGTCATTAAATTAGCTTTTGCCTGAATGCTGTTGAATTGAGGTCATGAAGAAAACTAGTCCATCCTGTGTATCAAAATTTATCTATATAAGGATGTTCAATGCAGCATTCATTTGGAGAGTAAAATATTGAAAAACCACTGAAAGCTCAGCAATAAATTATGTTACATCCTTACTAGGGAATACTTTGCAGCAATTAAAAGCAATGATGTCACCCCATATGTGCTGACATAGAAAAATATCCAAGACATATTCTGTGAAAAATTCAAGTTTATGCCAGCAGGTATAATATGATACCATTTGTGTGTGTGTGTGTGTGTGTGTGTGTGTGTGTGTTTGTGTATATGTGTGTGTGTTTAAAGGACATTTATGTGCAGAAAATGATTCAAAGGATATAGAAAAAACTGTTAACAGTGATTATCTCTGGAAAGTGGATTGGGGAGGGAAAAGAAGGACTTTTGCTGTTTACTTTGCTTTTTACTTTATGCCAGGGGCCGGCAAACTACAGCCCTTGGGCCAAATTCAGCTGGCTGCCTGTTTTTGTAAACACAGTTTTATTGGCACACAGCCATGCCCATTTGTTTACATATTGTCTGTAGCTGCTTTTGAGTTTCAAAGGCAGAGTCGAGTAGTTGCCAAAGAGACCGTATAGCAAGGGCCATATGGCCCATGAAGCCTAAAATATTTACTATCTGGTCCTTTACAGAAAAAGTTTGACCACCTCTGCCTTACCCCTTTCTGTACTATTTAATTACAGCAAATAGGGTGGAGTATTTGAATTATCAATGATTGCAAGTTAACGTGACCTTATTTTGTCATCATGGGGTGCTGAAGCCCAAGACTACTATATCCATTCTCTATTGCCACAATAATGCTATAAAAAATATTACCCCCAAACTCAGTGGTTTGAAACAACAGCCATTTGTGGGTCATCAGGGTGGTTCTTCTGGCCTCTGCTGGGCTTATTAACGTGCCTGCAGGTTGTGTGGGAGGCTCTGCTGATCTTGGCTGGGCTCTCTCACATGTGTGGTCTTGGCTGGGACAAGTGGGCTGCCGGCCATGTGGTCTCTCATTCTCCCGCAGGATAGCTCAGGCTGTCCTCCAGGTGGTGGCAGCATTCTGACAGCGAATGAGAGAGCAAGGCTCTTGAGGCTTCACTTCCATTTCATCCTGTTGACCAGCACAAGTCATGAACCCAGCCCAGATGGAGGGATGGGGAAAAGGACTCTACCTTTTGATGGGAGAAGTTGCAGAGCCACGTTGTAAGTGATGCAAATGCAAGAAGGGGTGGAGAATTGTGGACAGTTTTGCAGTCAATCTACTGCAATGACCTCTTTGCCCTTACACAGCACTGTCACCCTCATCTTGTCTTCGGAGCTTCTGAATCATCCTTTAATGGCAGGCAGTCCAGATGCTATTATCCCTGTTTTATAGGTAGCAGAGGAAGCTGAGACCTAAAGACTTGCTCCAGATTGCTCAATGGGGCATGCTCAGACTGGAACTTGAACCCAACTCTCCAGACTTCTAGCACAAGTCTCTTCCCAATGGTCTAGGCTGCTGAGTTTTCTTCGTCTCTGTTGTCTTTTTGCTGTTTACTATGGGCCCTGGGAGAACAGTGAGCTTGTCTTATTTACTCTTTGTATTCCTAGTGCCTGGCACAAGCCAGGTGTTTAGTCGGCACATGGGGACAGTCAGAGACTATTTTTAAAGAAAGCACAGTGAATGGTGGTATACTAGACACGAACCACTCGTCAAGAAAAGTACTTTTTGAGGAATTTCCCATCTTATAGGTCTGGGAGGTGGATGATCCAGGCAGGTGATTAAGGCTTTGCTGGTCATAAAACTCTCCTAGACCCCCATCCACAGAGTCAGGGTCTGGAAGGTTCTCTATTGTAATGGGGCCCTCACCTGTCTAGTCCTGGGTGTGATTTTGGAATTGCTCCTGGCCCAGAATCTCCAGACTTTGTTCTCCAGCCCTCCTGCAGACTACTTAATATCCTTTAATTAATTCTTTTTTTGTGCAAATTACCCAGAATTTGTGTCTCTTTGTATTACTGTAACAAAATACCTGAGACTGGGTAACTTATAAAGAACATAAATTTATTGCTCACAGTTCTAGAGGCCAGAAAGCCCAAGATCAGGGTGCCAGCAGGTTTGGTGTCTGGGGAGGACCTGCTCCATCAATAGCATCTTCTTGCAGCCCCACCTTTTAATGCTACCATATTGGTGATTAAGTTTCAACACATGAATTTTAGGGAACATTCAGACCAAACCATAGTTGGTTTCTGTTGCTTGCACTTAAAAACTCTGACTCTT
Source organism: Daubentonia madagascariensis (assembly GCA_023783475.1). Lineage (NCBI taxonomy): Eukaryota > Metazoa > Chordata > Mammalia > Primates > Daubentoniidae > Daubentonia > Daubentonia madagascariensis. Next base: position 520,651 of record JAKFHU010002505.1, on the reverse strand, counting down.
AATGGTAGCAACTATTACAGTGTATCCTGCCACTGTCTTAAAGAGATTTTCTCTGCTTCAGATTCTTTATATTTAAGATGTGGAAAAGGGATGCCCCTCTTAAGATCTGGAGGGTGAAGTGGAAGTCCCCAGAAAGGGAGACGGGAAAAGGATGGAAAATTTACTTCAGAGAAAGGGAATTCAGTTGGAGCTATTCATAATCGGATCTTGCACCACAAAGGACTTGCCTAATTGTTCAGAAGATTTTACACCCATATGTGGGGTGAATTACTGCCTTGGCGCTAGAAGTCACAATTGTGTAACTGCTCAAACTGAATTAAGCTCCCACCAGCATCAGCAAAAAGATGTGACTCTGGTCCCGTCAGCTGCTTGGCTGTTGGAGAGGTGTATTCGTTTCCTAGGGCAGCTGTAACAAATTACCACAAACCTGGTGACATAAAACAACAGAAATTTATCCTCTCATAGTTCTGGAGTCTAGAAGTCTGAAATCAAGGTGTCAACAGGGCTGAGCTCCCTTGAAGGCTCTAGGGAAGAATTCTTCCTTTCCCTTACTAGCTTCCGGTAGTTGCCTGCAATCCTTGGTATTCCTCGGTTTATAAACGCATTTCTGTCTCTGTAGTCACATGGAATTCTCTCTGTGTCTGTGTCTTTTCTTATAAGAACACCAATGATTGAATTTAGGGCCCACCCTAATTTATTATATGTCTAATAATGTCTTCATTTTAACTTACGTCTTAATTACATTTGCAAAAACCCTATTTCCAAATAAGGTCACATTCATAGGTACCAAGGTTTAGGACTTGAACATATTTTTTTGAGAATACAATTCAACCCATTATAGGATGGAAGGCAGATCAATGTTATAGGAAATGGTTTGTTTTTCTATTAGAAATTGGGACCGTAAGGGAAAGTGAGCAATGATTAATTTCCAATGAGTTGAGAGCTACCTGTCAAGAAAAAGATGACTCTTAGATTCCTGGCTTAAGAAATTGGGGGAATGGGGTGCCATTTTTAAAGATCTTCATTTCAAAGTACTCTTTTAAAATAGGTAGATTCCATCTTCCTCCAAATAATTCTCCATCGCACCCTCCTGTCTACATCTACACTTACCAACCTGGTCCAGACCCGCACCATCTCTCGCCTGGACATCTATAACCGCCTCCTTCCTTGCATCCCTGCAACTGCTTTTGGTCACCTGTAATCCATTCTGCACCCAGCAGTCCTGGATATCTTCATAAAATATGAACTTGATCATTTATTCCCCTAATTAAGTCCTCCAGTGGCTTTTCCCTTTGTGCTTAGAATGAGATCCAAATTCTTCACCAAGGCCCACACTGCCCTGTGTGATGTGTCTCCTGCCCCTCTCTCCACCTCATCTGGGACCTCTCACCAGCTTGATCCCTTTGCTCCAGCCACACAGGTTTCCTTAAAGTTCTTGGCACGTTTTCCCACCTCATGGCCTCTGCACACACAGAGCCCTCTACCTAGAATGCTCACCTGGTTAACTGTTGACCATTGCACAGGTCAGGGAGGATTTCCCTGGTCCCTCAGTTTAAACTAGGGCTATTCTCTCCCTTAGTATCCTATTGGTTTCCTTGATGGTTTCTGACAATTGAAAACTCTTTAGTTAGTTGTGTTTAGTAATTTACTGCCTGTTTCCCCACTAGACTGAGAGTCACAGGAGGGCAGGAACCAGAACGTTGATCTGGTTTGCTGCGGACCCTGAATACCTATGCCTAGAATGACAGTGCCGAACAAAGAGTAGGTGCTGTTAGCTGAATGAATGAATGAATGAGTGCTTGAGGAAGCTGGGAGTAAGCTGGGAACAGTTGGTTTTAGTGAATGATGCTGTGCTTCAAATATAAAAAGGATGCAATTGACCAGGGCAAGTTGGGATGTCAACTTGGAATATCCATTTCCCATGGTTCCAGGTTGCTTGTTTCCACTATTTCCTTTACCTTTGGGTCACTGCTGAGGGTTTTGATTCCTCCATGGAGACTGCTTCTCCAATCTCAGAGCCATTGCTCAAGTCCAGGTTCTCCTTGTCTCTCGTCTTTGTGCAAAATTACCTTGGAGCCCTCAAGTCCCTCCTCCAGAAAGCTGCCAAAGTGGTCCTTCTAAAATGCAAATCTGTCTATGTCTCTTTCCAACTTCAAATCCTTTAATGGCCCCTTATTGACTATAGGATAAAATCTCAGCTTCAGATCTCCAATATCTGACTTCCCTTTTTGTTCTTGGTTTTTTCTTCTTTAAAACTTTCATTTCAAAAAATCTCTACTTGTTTAGGATTCTCCCTACCCCATTTTGTTGACTTTCCCTCTCTGCCAATAAAGCCCTCCCATATATTATCCAACAGGAAAAACTCCTATTCATTCTCCAAACCCTATCTTGGATTTCTTCTCCTCTAGGAGTCTGACTGTAAAGTTTCTTTCCTGGCAGAGTTTATTGCTCCCTTTGCTGTTTTATTGTACTTACCTTACCATATTGAAATTTATTTGATTTTATGACAGCGTGCCCTGTGAGAAAGGCAGTACTGGGTAGAGTGACCAACTGTCCTTGTTTACCCAGGGCTGAGGTGTTTTCAAGGACACGTGACTTTCAGCACTAAAACTGGGACAGCTCCAGGCAAATCAGGTGGTTGGGCACCCTGCTGGTGGTTAAGAGCACTGATGATAGAGCCAGGCAGTCAAGAGTTTGAATCCTCACTCTGCCACTTACTTATTAGCTGTGTGATCCTGGACAAGTTACTTCACCTCTCTGAGCATCAGTTTCTCTTTTTGTAAAATAAGGATAATAACTGTACCTAAGGCCAGAGTTATTGTGAGGGTTAAATAAGTTAATATGTCAATAGTGTAGAAGAGCTGAATAAGAGCTTAACAAATATTATTATTCATGTTACTTCTACCAACAAATATTTGCTAAGCACTTTAATGTTTCAGACCCTAGGCTTGGAGCTTGGGTGCAGGGGGGTCACAGGCATAGAAGGCAAAAGTCATCCTGATTTACCTTGTATCTATTAGTATCCAGCCCACTACCTGGTTCATAGAGAATGCTCAGTAAATATTTGCAGAGGGAATGAAACAGTTTTAAACCACATTTTGTGGAGTGTTTGGTGATGATCTGCCGCCTGTGCTCTGGGATTAAGTACCTTGGAACATCTGAAAACCTTCTATATTGACCCTAGCTCTTGTGAATCTGGATGAATGGTGGTTGTAGTTTATGAGATTTTTCTTGTCATCTCTGCACATAATGATGGGGAGCCTACCTCAGGGACTTTGCACTTGCTGTTCCCTCTTGCTGGAACACACCACCCTCCAACCTCCCTTAGTTGCCAACATGTTCTTCACGTGTCTCAGAGAGGACTTCCCTAACCAGCCTGGCTAAAGTAGGGCTCCCCATTCTCAACCTTTCTTCTACCCCATTATCCTATTATTTCCTTCAGAGCACCATCCTGTGCTAAATTTCTCTAATTGGTTTGTATGCTTACTTTCTCTCTCTTTCACCAGAATATAAGCTCCACGAGGGCAGAGACTTAGTTTCAGTGGATCACCCATGTTTCCTGAGCAGGAACTGAACCTGACACATGGTAATTGCTCAATAAATGTTTGTCCAAGAATTGAATAAATTATCCTAATTGTAATGGTTAAAATTTACCAGGCACCCACTACGTGCCTGAGCATGTTAGATTTATCTCACTCAATTCTGCAAACGTGACCTACTTGGGTCTTAGAGCTGAGGAAACTGTTTCTCAAAGAGCACAGGGCACCCGCCCCTAGTGGCACAGCTAGTGATGTCATAGCTTGATTTTGGGCCCTGGCCCCTGGCTTTCAAAACCCTCTGTTCTCAACAATCCTGCTATGTATTGTGCCTCCCAGGACATCAGGAAAACATCTGGACTTTTCTTTCCCCACCCTCAGCCCCTGGGGATTAATTACAAAACTCCAGACTGCCCCCAGCCTTGTGCAGGAAGCTTTGTTTCCATGGTGGGTGCAGCCGTTGGGAGGGGCCTCTAGGGATCTGCCAGGTCTGGCTGTGTCTTGGGCCCCAAAGCCCCTGAATTTGCACGCTGCTTGTGACTCCACTGCCTGCACGACCGCCTTGCTGTCACGTAGCGCTGGACCGCAGGTGTTCTGCACCAGACCCTCTTTCAGGAAGAAAATGCAATTAGGGCTGCACAGTTGGCAGACTTCATCTCCATTCCTGCCTTGGGAGAGGGATCAAAGGGCGGCACGCAGGGCTGTGTGTGCGTGCGCCTGTGCGTGTGCATGTGCACGTATGTGGGTGTTTCTTGTATTAACCCCCGCAGGCCTGAAAGCAGCCCTCTTTCAGGACTTACAGAGTATTGTTGGGAAGGGGGAATCTAACACTTTTCATTCCTGCCAGTGATTATTTCCTCCTCTTTCACTAATAATAATGATATTTCTTGAGGACTTGCTCTGTGCCAGGTACTAAGTTGAGGACTTTGTATGTATAATCTCATTTAAAGCTCATAACCCCTGTATGAAGTTAGTGTTGGTGTCAATCTCATGTTACAGAGGAGAAAATGGGCTTAGGGAAGCTAAGTACACTCAGCTGGGAAGAGTCTGAGACAGGAATTACAACCAGGTTGACGGACTCCACTTACCCACCACATCATACTGCCTTTCCAATAGCTGTCATATTGCTTTTCTATTTTTAAGCAGACTGAAACACCTCTCTCCTTGATTTGACATCCAGGAATAGATTCTTCCATGAGAATGTTGTATCCTACATCTCATTTTGTGTAAGTACTAAGTTTTGTAACTCTTTCATGGTCATCATTATAATTGTATCAGCCAGGGTAGGCAAAGTTGTGTTGCAGTAACAAGCATCACCAAAATATAGTTGCTTAACATAAGTTTCTTCTTCACTCTTTTAGAATTTTCTGTGGGGATGAGTGACTATCCTTCATGTACTGGCTTAGCCCAGCCTATTTCAACGATTGCTTGGCAGGGAAAGAGAGCACAGATAATCACTCAGTGGCTCTTAAATGCCTCTGTCCAAAAAGTGATATATGTCACTTATGCTCATATTTCATTGGCCAAAGAAAGTCACATGAGCATGCCTCACCTTGAGGGGGTGTATGACAGAAAGACAGGAGAACCCCAAATCTTGGAGAATCTTAGTAACGTCTCCCACAATTGTCTCTCTCCTCTCTTTTCTTCTTTCTATTTTCTGTGACTGATAAACTCTTCTTGAACACCCACCAAGCCTCCCCAGCCTTCTGGCTATCATATTTTTCAGCACAGTTCTATAAGGGACAGATCCCAGACTTTGGGGACATATAAGCCTGGATGAGGGTTTTGGATCCACCATTCTCTTTATAAGCAGAGTGATTTTTTTAAAAGCCTTATTTATTTATTTATTTTTTGAGACAGGGTCTCACTGTGTTGCCAGGGCTAGAGTGCAGGTGACATCATCATAGCTCACTGCAGCTTTAAATTCCTGGGTTCAAGCAAACCCCCTGCCTCAGCCTCCTGAGTAGCTGGTACTACAGGTGTGCACCACCAAGCCTGGCTAATTTTTCTATTTTTAGTGGAGACGTGGTCTTGCTCTTGCTCAGGTTGGTCTCGAACTCCTGACCTCAAGTGATCCTCCTGCCTTGGCCTCCCACAGTGCTAGGATTCAGGCGTGAGCCACTGCACCTGGCCTAGCTGAGTGATCTTAAGCAACATACTTGACCTCACTGGGTTTCCATTATCTCAGCTGTAAAATGGGGTTGATAAGAGGTCGTGCCTCAGCTTGAGCTCACCTGTCTTTTCCATGTAGCATACCCATCTACCCATGCCTTTCTCCTAGAGAAAACACACCCATTTAAATTATAATTTGGTTATCACACATTCTGGATGCTGTAGTTAGTCAACACAAGATGAAGCAGATATTTTGAGATGTTAAAACGAGAGTATTCCTGTCTCCGAGTTTCGAATAAGTCCCCAAATCTGAGAGCAATAGAGGCCAAGGGTTCCTGTACTCTAAAGTGAGGTGATAGACTATTTTGGTAGGACTTTGGTAGTCCTCTGAATTGTATTTTCCGGCATTATCCCGTCCCCGGCCTCCAGGCTGTGGGGGAGAAGGCTAAAGATTCATTTGGGGTTGAAGAGAGCAGAGAGTGGATACAGTAGAGTTAAAGTGTCTTTAGAAGAGTGTGTGTGTGTGTGTGCGTGTGTGTATGTGTGTGGTGGACTTAAAGACATCTACTTGGAAAGGTTGAATTATATCCCTTGAAACTTGAGGAATAGGGTAACTGTTACCTGTTTGCATGCCTAAACATTCAAAGCCAAGGTGCTGGCTGGAAGCAGATTATGAGACCAGGTTGCCTGGGAACAGTTTGCGTTCCTCGAGTCTCACACACAAAGGTTGCCTCTGAGTCACCTACCCATGGGAGGGAGTGGCTGGGGGGTCATCCTTAAAGGTGCGCCACACACGAAGATTATCTGGAGGGATAAGGCTGCCCCTACAGAAGTGTGGACTGCCAGGTGCCAGGAACTGGGGACAAATGAATTGAAAAAGTTTGTTTCATGGGGCAATGGTAAAAAGAAACAAAAGAAATTCAGTCAACCCTTATTCCCACCTTCAATCCCATGTAACCGTTAATCTACTTTCTGTTTCTATAGAATTGCCTTTTTTTTTTTGCATTTTATATAAATAGAATCACATAGTAGTGGCCTTTTGTGGCTGATTTCTTTCACTGAGCATAATGTTTTTTGAGGTTCATCCCTGTTGTAGCATGTGTTAGTATTTTGTTCCTTTTTATTGTTCTATGTATTTTATTGCACAGATGGAACTGCATACGGGGACTTTTTGAAAGTTCCTGAGGTGGTTCTAATGTGTAGACCAGGTTGAGAGCCATTGAACTAAACCATTCCATTGTGCATAAGAACCTTTGAGACACCCAAATAAACATATTTAAGTTTCTCCTGGTTTATTAAAAAAAAAAAACCCGGAATCAACAAACCTCCCCCATGCAGTGAGAGGCTCCCTTCCTTTCAGTCTTCCTTCCTGATAAACTTCCTGGCCAGTGTCTCCAGATCCTCATCTCTTACTTGCTCGTCAGTGCACTGGCGCCCAGCTTCTGACCTGCCCACTGCTCTGAAACTGCTGAAGCCCAAAGAGATGTCTTGGTCATCCTTGACCTTAGCCTTGGGAACATTTATCCAGCTAATTACTTCTTCCTTCTTGAAACTTGGACATTATGACATCACAATTTTATGGTTTTCTTCTAAACTCCTGTTTCCTTTTATAAATATATTATTATTATTTTTAGAGAAAGTGTCTTGCTCTGTCGCCCAGGCTGGAGTGCATTGGCACGATCATAGCTCACTGTAACCTCAAACTCCTGGGCTCAAGCTATCCTCCTGCCTTAGCCTTCTGAGTAGCTAGGACTACAGGCACCCGCTACCACACCTGGCTAATTTTTAAATTTTTTGTGGAGACAGGGTCTCACTATGTTGCCCAGGCTGGTCTCAAACTCCTGGCCTCAAGCTATCCTCCTGCCTCAGCCTCCCAAAGTAGTGGGAGGATTACAGGTGTGAGCTACCATGCCTTCCCTGAATATATTATTTGTATTTGTTTTCTATTGCCATGTAACAAATTATCGCACACTTAGTGGCTTAAAACAACATACATTTATGATCTCAGTTTCTGTGGGTCAGGAGTGCAGGTACAGCTTGCCTGGGTCCTATGCTAGGGTCTGAGAAGGCTGCAGTCAAGAGATTGGCTGGGCTGTGTTCTCACTTGGAGTCTTGGCTGGGGAAAAATTCAGTCCCAAGCTCAATCACGTTGCTAGCAGAATTCATTTCCTTGTAGCTATATGACCGAGGGCCCGTGCTTCTTGCAGGGTGTCTTAGGTCCTAGAGGCCACCCACAGGTCCCTGCCACCTGGCCCTCTCACAGCATCACAGCAGCTTATTTCTCAAAGCCTGCAAGAGTCTTTCACTCTAGTCTGTTAAGGCAGAAAATCAAATAAAGTAAAGTAATCATGGGAGTGACATCCTATCACCTTTGCCAAATGACATGACCTAATCACAGGAAAGATATCCATCACCTTTGCCATATTCTATTGGTTAGAATCAAGTTACAGGTTGCACCTGCATTCAAAGGGAGGGAATTATATACATGGAATCATGGCACACATAGGCTTCAAATGTCCACTTTCTCTTTTTGAGGTTTATCCCATGGTGACACATGTAGCTTTAGTTCATTCATTTACTTTACGGTATAGTATTCCACTTACTTATCCATTCTCCTGTTGATGGACATATAGGCTGCTTCCAATATTTTGCTTATGCAATAATGACGCAATAAACATTGTTGTACCCATCTCTTTGAGCACGGGTGTGAGAATTTTTTCCTAGTGCCTACACTTGGAAATGGAATTGTTTGGTTGTAAGGTAATGCATCGCCAATTTTTCTATATGCATCCCAGTTTCTCTTCATAGGGGTTGTATCCATTTTCACCCCTACCAAAGGCCCTTGTCTTTTTTCCAATGTAGCTCTTTCTGTGCTCATAGGATGGTAAGGCAGGGGCATATTTGGATTATTACACACTTTAGGCTTTCTGGACTATAGGATAATATTGGCATCAGTTCATTCCTTTTATAACTCTAGCAGCATATGTATAAACCAAAAGGAAAAGTTAATCTTCTAGAGCCAATGCTGCCTTCCCAGGCTGGTCTCTCCCCATAAAGTCTCCTTCTACCCCTTGGATCAATTTCTGTGTTTGTAAGAATCAGACTCCAAAAGCCATGGTAGTCAATAATCCTGATGTTTTTGGACGACCATCTACCTCAGAGAGGCTTTCAATCCTTAATTGTTTAGGTCATTGATTAAAACAAACAGCAACCACAACAAACTGCCTATGAGACCTGAGTATCCATCCATCCATCCATCCATCCGTCCATTTACTTACCTCTTCATCCCCAAACCATTTAGTAAGTACAACTACTAAGTACTAGTCTAAAGGTCTGAAGGAGGAAAGATTTCATATTCTCCTGAGTCTTAACTGGCGCTCTTTCCAACTTTTCTCTTTTGTCATTATCTGCTTTTTATTGTAAATACCTTCTAATATCTAAGACGTTTATATTAATATCTAACCCAGTGGTTTTCAGCTTCTATGCCAAAGAAAACTTCTTAGGTCTTCTTCCAAATTTCAATCGTTGGGTACAATTTTATTTCAGCTAAAGCTGAAGGTACATACTGTGAGTCAATGTCTGTGAGATGAGTGGGGCATGGGATGTTGTGTGGAGTGGGCACAACTTTCTGGAAGAAAAAACTAAGAAGCTTAGTGTAACATCATGCTGGTGACAAAGAATGACTGAGTGCTTACAGTGGAGTTGCATTTTATGCTGTCTGGAATCACTTTATTAAAAATTCTACAAGAAGATCATTAAGTGAATTGTGCATTTTAAAATTCTCAAGATAAATAAAGTTTTTATAAGTTCTGAATACAACGCATCTTTAGGAAGAACTTAGCAAGCTTACTGCTGAGTCATTTGCCTCAACTGGTAAAACTTTAAAAACATCATTGATTTCCCACACTAAGCATTGTTTTCTGAGTTGGGTAATTATATGAACCATCTTTGAAAGGCATTTTAAACACTCAGAGAAAAGGTGTTTAATGTCCATAATATAAAAGCAAAATGTTAAATCTGTTAGCGTTAGGGTAATTGTTATTTTCATAAAGGAAACCATTAGTAGCTCAACCAACAATGCCTACTCTATCATGATGTTGGGAACATGTAAACATTTCAAACTTGTTTATCATCCTTAAAGGAGAAATAAGTATTTCTGATATAAATTCTCCATGAATTAAGGACATTTAAGATCTTCTCTTGATGGAGATGAGGTTCTAAAATGAACAAGTAAGGTGGAACTGAGTATAACAAAAATTGTCACTGAAAGTCCATTAAACAGTTAATAAAATAATATATTGTATATAGCAAAAGTATCCCCTGGTATTAAAATGTCAGCCTAAATAACAAACAGAGAGAGGCTCTCTAAAAGAAAGTGGTATTTAATCGGGGCATTGCAATGGGAATATACATGCCATAGTGAACTAAGCGTGTATCCAGGCAGGTAAAGGAAGACAAAGGAGAACTGCAGGAGGACTATATAATTGTTTTGAGATAATTATCCTTGGCTACGAGGATCAATAACAAGGGTGACGGTGGTCCGAGATTGGATAGGCAGTTGCTGGGCAGATGTCCTCGCAGAAGTATTTATTGTGTAAGGTTGCAATGGCCTTAGTGCAAGGTTGCAGTTTTTGTAGGGTGTTTTGTAATAGTTTTGTTATCAGGCATACAAGCATGAGAACGCTCTTCATAGCCTTCCTTAGCTTTATTTGTTGGGGTTTTTTTTTTTTTAACACAAGTGACTCCATTTTGATTCTGGTGACTTTCACAGAAACACATATTTACTCAATTGAGGACCAATTGAAACAGTTGGCTTGTGTGTAGGGGTCAAGTGTTATTAAATATCCATGTTTTCAGGCACTGGATCACTCTTAGTCTATTGAGATGCTCACACCTGAGAGGTGTGTGGGAATGGAGACTGAATCAATCATCGATTTGTGTGTCATTTGAGACTCAGTCTCAAGTTGCAGAATGCAGAGATAACCCTTACTATATATAAATGTAATTATCATTGCTTGCTTTCTTTTTATTTCACTCTTTTTTCTGTGATTCAGTTAAATATAGGTTTGTTGAAATTCTACTAACCCTGATGTCATAAGAATTTTATGTTGAGAATATGTAACGCTGAGTGTTTTTTTTTTTTTTTTAAGAGATGGGGTCTCACTATGTAGTCCAGGCTGGTTTCAAACTCCTGGCCTCAAGCGACCCTCCCACCTCAGTCTCCCAAATGTGCTGGGATTACAGGTGTCAGCCACCACACCTGGCTTGCCTGTGCTTTCTTACATATTCTCAGGAAGAGTAGATAAAAGAAATAGGGTATTATCAGTGATAAAAATTGTCTGTAGGCAGTGGAGGTAGCAATGGTGCTTGGAGTATATTTGGAAAGAGGCACAAGAATTATTGCAGAATTTGGAGGAAAAAATGCTAGAGGAAATGTAAGAGTTACTAAAATTATATGGATTAGAGAAGAAAATGATGCAATTTAAGAAATCCCTGCAAATTTAAAGAGGATTCTGAAATGGCGAGGAATGACTGCTTTTTATTCTGTAGAAGAAGGAACAAAGAAGAAACAATTAGATGTTAATGGATTGAAGCTGGTCTTGCTACTTGGCAGAATTTTTAAGTTCCAAGTCCCAATCTCCTACTTTTTCCCCCCAATACCATTCATTAGTGATATCATTGTTAAGTTTCAGTGGGGATATGGAAGCAAAAATATTGGTCATGAAGTTTTGGGAGAGAAGTGACATTGGCGCTGAAGGATCTGTTCAGCTGCGGTTAGTTAGGGAAGGGAGATGGGAGGAGAGGCATCTTTTTGGGGTCTTCTCTAGCCACCTGGGAAGTGGCACATGGCTGCTCAGTTTTGAAGTTCAGTGACCAAGAGAGTCATTGGATAAACCTAGTAAGGCTTATCCATCTCAGAAATATTTTAAAACTCTGTAGGATAATTCCCTTGCTCTTGAGAAGGATAGAGCCGTTACATCTGAGGGTGGCCACAGATAGGCTCTTTTGAGGAAGAATTGATGGCAACACGGGGTCTAACTTTGTGCTGGATTTGCTTTCCCTTTTAAAGGGGTTCCCACTTCCAAGGCTGGCCTTGGTTGGGGGCACAATCTTATCTCACATTTCAGTTCAGCGGATACAAGATGGAATATTTAAACAGGACTTGACTAGAGCTCTGAGACTATGGCAGGAAACCACCAAAGAGAACTTTAAGGAGATAGTCAAATATAAAGTAGAGCCATCTCATTAGTGGGGTCCAGGAAAACAGCCTGTCCCAGTCCTTTTTCTTCTGGCTTCAAACCCCATCATAAGCATCTCCTCCCCAGGATAACAACTGTGGACATTTAGACTGTCCAAGTCAAGACAAAGAGAAGCAGAGCCCTTTCTCCTCCCTTCCTAGCCTCATATCCCTTTTCCCTGTCTGATGACCTGCCTTTTGTCCTGATGATAGATGCTATGATGACCTCACTCTTTGGGAAAGACCCTGTCCTTTCCCTCATGGTTGTGGCCTTTCCCTGGCAGACCTCACTGGGACAGCCGTGTCAGAGTACACCACCATGCCCCAGACAATCGGATCCCCTAAGAGGCACACACATATAGCAACAGGGAGTCATTTCCTTACAGCCTCTAAGAAATCAGATATTTACAAGATTAATTTACAATAACAAGAAGCCCTTGTCTCCAGCTGAGGAATATTTGTATCCTTTCTCAGAGACATACTTGACATAGTGCGGACAGGTCACCTGTATCAACCCTTGCCCACCAACAGGACTATTTCCTTTTTTCTCATCACTGGAGCCAAGTGACTGCAACCCTAATGAGATGGGCAAGTGGCCTTTATGTAGCTGCCATCACATCAAGCTGAAGGCTGAAGTTTTGCTCCAGAGATTAACAGTGGATGAAAACTGAGAAAAGAACTAGGGTAAAACTGGGATACACGTTTCATGGCATTGAAATTGAATATGGAATGACTGATGGCCTGCCTTCTTTCTTCCAAATTCTCGATGCTCTATCTTTTTCAGGGACTGTCACTGGATAACTACAATGAATGATATGCTTTCTCTACTTTGGAAAAGAGAGAGAGCTGGAGCATGACAGAGTTAAACCCTTTTTTCCTGGGAGTGCCCTCATCATCTCAAAGTGGGCTCAGTTTTTGAGAAGTCCTGAAATAGGCAATGTTCTTCTTGTCCCTGTTACAGGGAAATAGTAATAATACGACTGATGAATAACATTCCAGACACTTTAAATTATCATAAATAATTCCCCATTTTAAAGTCAGCACTATTGTTATTTCCATTTTACAGGTGATGCAACAGTAGCTCAGAGACTGGAAGTGACTTGTCCAATGCCACTCAGCTAGCAATTGGTGGAGCCAGGATTTGAACTGAGACCTGCACGACCCACATCCCTTTATACCAGAAGCCTGCTTTTGGGAGTTGCAGTGCTTTGAAAGTGTCTGATTTTGGCGCCACCTTTTTTCAATCCTAAAAGTGCTATTTGGTGCCTTTACTTTAATCAAAGTCAATTAAAATTAATTTTGATTTTAGAGCTTTTGGAGAACTGTGTGGCAGCTGGGAGAGGTAGGTAGATCAGGGCTAAGAATGTCTGTCTCTGAAGATAGAAATATGCCTTTAGGGGTACCCAACAGCCCTATTTTGAGGACAGTGAGGCACTGGGAGGGTCAGGAGGATATTTTCTTGGCTTTTCTCTAAGTATTTTAGCAGTACAGCACACCTGACTGTCTCCTTGTGGGCTGTGAAACTTCCCAAGCTGTATTTGCGAAATTCCCTAGATCATGAGGAGGTGAGTGTAGGGGGAACTGTGTTTTTTTTCTAGTACTTCTACCTTAGCCCATGCTTAAGAACTCATGATCTTACTCTCAGAAGTATTTGGAAGGTAACTTCTCCCAGAATTCCTCTTTCACTTCACTCTCAAGGGAGAAGGGTGGTCTTGACTGATTTTTAGAACTAGGAGAAGGAACAAAATATATGTGAATAAGCCCCCTTCCCTCTCTATTTCTCAGGCTGGCCTGCCCCCAGGAGGGAAGAATTCTTCCTATGCTCCCATCTTCCATACAGGAGCCCTAACTGGATTGTGGTCCAGGCCCGGCTTCCAGAGGAGGGTCTAGGGGCCCATCTCTAACTGTCTTCAGCAACAGGGCTCAACTTGAGAGGCAGAAAGTCTGCTTTGCAACAGTCTGGGTAACTGTTTTCTGCACAGTCCCAGGCTGTCTCATGGGTGTTTGGCCCAAGATCTAAACTGTTTGCGTAGGAAGTCCACTGGTCTTGGGTCCAACTGAGATTTTCCAATCTACCCTTCCAGTAATAGAACTTATAATTGATTTCTACCAGTCCATTTCTTTAACCTATTTTTCAATTTGTTCCAGACCCAGAGTGGGGAGTAGATGGGTATGATTTGCCAGCCCTCTTAAGTCTCAACAGTAAAAACTGCACATACTAGGGAACCACAACCAATTGTGGAGAGTCTGAATTAGGGAAGTGGCCAAAGGACAGATTATTTAGGTGGGCTGTATTATAATTTTCCAGTTCTTTTAGGCAACCAAGTGTTACGAAGTAGGCAAGTGGTTCTCAATCCCAGCTGTGTGTCAAAATCACCTGGGAATTTTTTTTTAAATTATGCTGCTTTGGACCCATTCCTGGAGGTTCTGGTTTAATTCACCTGGAAATAGGGTCTGAACATAGGTTTAAAAAAAAACCCTCCAAGTTAGTCTAAAGTGCAGATAAGGTTGGGAATCACTAAAATAAAGAAGCTGTTGAAGCCTCCTTATTTAATTGATCAGTGTTTCCCAAAATATAACACTTGTAACACAGTGTGTGAGTCGGTTTAGATAGCTCCAGACTTGGCTTTGGTAATATTGAAGCACATTGTGAAAAATTTTCCTTTCTGATTTGCTATCAATCCTTCTGGTTAAGTTAAAAAGAAAGTCTCAATATAATGATAGCAGACCCTTAACACCTATCTTTTAATAAAAGAGAGTAGACATCAGGTTCAGAAAATAGCATGTGTTGAGAATTATTGATAGTCTTTGCTCTTTTTGTACAATTTTTATCTATTTATGGTAGGTGATACTGGTTTTCCATTTATGGTAGTGATATAAAGTTTCCTTTAAAACATCAGTGGTTCTCCATCTTGGCTGCTCTTTAGAGAGATTTGAGGAGCTTTAAAGAATAATAATGTCTGGATTTCATCTTGGGCATTGGGATTTTCAAAAGCTCCCCGAGGGTGTGAAATTGCTATTTTAAAGTGCACCAGAGTTCAGTGCTCCTCAAACTTTAGTGTTTGTATGAATCAGCTGGGGACCTTGTTACAATTCAGATTCTGGCCCAGCAGGCTGGGGTGGGGACTGTGAGTCTACATTTCTTAGAAACTCCCAGGTGATCCAGATACTGCTAGTAGGTGGATCATGACTTATGGAGCGAGACCCTAGTGGAATGTGCTTCTGTAGGAAATGCTACCTTAAATATTTTCATAAAGTAAATAATGATGGGCCGGTTCCTTTTTTTTTTTGGAGGGGGAGAACAATCTATATATTCATACCTAAAATTTTCTTGAAACAGATATTGTGCTTCTTGCTTAAATAAAGGCCATGGCCAAAGGTTTCAGCACCTTGGACAGATGCACAAGCACTTGTTTTAAAGGGACAGTGCCTGAGCTGGAGAAGGACCAAGAGTTAAAATCTGTGTATGAAAATATTTACAAAAATAATGACATTGAAAATATTATTGAGGATTGTGCAGGAAAGTGTAAAAAAAAGGTACATACCTTTTTAACGCCTTCCATGCTAGTAGAGTCTGTATTATCTACAATCTTATAGGGCTGAAACTGCTCAGCCAGATTTCATCAGACACGTGAATTGGGTCATGAAATAGAACCACACAGTATTATGCCCTGGTGATTTCTGACTCCTCATTAATGGAACTAGAGGATGACTTTAGCCTAAATATCAGCTTTGGATGATGAAAGGCTAATGGGACCAAGCTGCTGATTCAGAGGAAAGGGTGTGGAATGCAAAAACATGGCAAGGTGGCCTGGTGAAGTGGCTCTTGGAACTAAATGAGATTGGCTCAAATACCAGTTCATAAATTATTCACTATATCTTTGAGCAAGTTTAATTTAATCCCCATGAGACACAGTTGTCTCATCTGAAAAATGGAGGTAACAACATTCCCCTTTAAGAGTTGTCGTGAGGATTAAGTGAGGCAATAAGGTCACATCAATTCCTTACTTAAAATTCTTCAATGTCTTCCCATCAAATTCCTCACCAGGGCCCACAAAGCTCTACATGATTTGGCTCTTGCCTCCCCCTTCCTGCCTTGGTCCACACCACTCTCCCCCTGGATCACTATGGTTGAGCAATACTAGTCTTCTATTTGTTTCAAGACCACTCAAGGTTATTCTTACTTCAAGGCCTTTGTACTTTCTGGTCCCTTTGCCTGGAATGCTCTTTGGATGGCTGTTTCCTTTTTATTTGAATTTCAGTTCTGTTGTCACCTTCTCAAACAGAACTTCCTCGACTGACTTATCTAGTGTTTCTGCCTGACCCTAGTCACTTACAATTATTTATTTTCAGCACGTATCATTACTACCTGAAAAGATCTTATTTGCTTCCTTATGTATTGTCTTTCTCACTAGAATGTAAGCACCGCAAGAGCAGGAGTCTTATCTATCTTGTTCATTAATGAATCACTATGCCTAGATAGCTCTTGACACATAGTGTATATTAATAAATATTAATCTAATAAATAAAGAACTATCAGAGTGCCTGGGACCCAGTGGTTGTTAAATGAGTGCCTACTCTCTTCATCTCTTCATTTCCATCCCTAAAACATGTTCAAGTTGACAGCCTGGTCATTGGAGATGCTAAGGATTAATAAGAAATTTCTAACTGTGAAGGCTTAAAGCAAGCTTGCAAAGGCATATATTCTAGTTTTTGTTCCCGGGAAATGTGCAGGAAGATTATTAGAAAGAGGATCTACTAACATCTAGGTTGTGTGGCTTTGGGCAAGGGATCTATTTGTCCTTGGGTTTTTTTTTGCTTTTTTTTTGTCTTTGAGTGAAATAATTTCTAAGATCCTCTTTGGCCCTCTAATGATTCAATGATAGTAAAAATAAGAATCTAAAATTTTCAGTTATTCTGCAATTGCTTCCTGTCTCCCTTTACCCTTGATCTATTCTGCTTTGTGCCTTGGGGTCTGGCCACTGTGGATTGTACCACCTGCACTTTCTTCCTGGCTGGCTTCTGTTTGAGCTTGGCCAGCGGGAGGCATCAGTATGACATCAGAGGGAAGGAAGAGAGTGGTGTCCCTTCCTCTCTGGCATCAGATCTCTGACGGTAGTGTGGCCCCTCTTTGCTGGAAGGCCCCTCCTCCAAGGCCCTACCCCTCAATGAGGTCCTCTAACAGTCTTTCCTTCTATTGCTCCATGAGGGGAGGTAAGGCAGCCCATTACTTCTAGCTCCTAGGTGTCTCAACAACTCTTGTCGGTTCCTTTAATCTTGCTCAGACCATTGTTCACAGTCTTTTGTTTAAAGTCTTTTCATTGAAACCATCTGATTGAGATTTGATTCCCTCTAAGACTCTGATGGATGTAGACAATCTATTTTGAAATACATCCAGAAAAGTAGATTCTAAGAACTCCCACTGCAAACCATTTGTGGGGTTAATAGACATCCCTATGATGATTTCTTCTTTGGGTTTAATATGGGTCCTTCATCCTGCAGTTTAAGTCTCACTTCCTCTTGCTCCGTCTCCGGTGGAGAGAAATATCATGTCACTGCCATTTTCTAGGTAACAAAACTCCAAAGACGTGGTAACTCCTCATGCATAGAGTTGATGAGAAGACATCCCTCTTCCCTGTGGCCCAATTTGCTCCTTTTTAATCAGAACATTCTCCCTGCCCTTTTTTTTTTTTTGGCATGGCACTGACACATTCTCCCAATAAACCGAGGAAATTCACAGTATCTATTTATCCCACTAGACATGAGCCTCTCATCCCCCTTGTTGTGTCTGGCAAGTACGCAGATTAATTGCACACCCTCCAAAAAGGCTGGGCCATCACATTTAGCTGAGTACACTAATAAAAGGATTATTATTTAACAGCTCGACCTCCATTAACTCGCCTTTATCCTGCCTCCCTGAATTGGTGAACAAAATTAATGAGGATGCTGTGGCCATGCCTAACAGCTTCTGTTTGCCACCCTTTCAGCAAATTCTTTGCTTTTCTGTGCTTCCCCCTCAACTCCTAAGTCACTTTTATTCTCCGAGTTGATGCAAAGATGGATTGTGACAATAGTTTGTGGGTGGCTGTCAGAATTGATGGTGGTTTGTGTGGGAAAATGCATAGCGAGTTTGAGAGCTGTGGTTAGAATTCCAGATAGAGTCAATTAAAAAAAAGTTCTACTCACAGGGAAAGGTCAAGCCCAGTGTTTTAATTATGATGCTGTTATAATATATCTCATGCTTGGATAAACTGGCTTTGAAGAGTTGCAAAACTATGCACTATACCCCACTCTAAAAAGGGCAAACAAATAATGTGATATTTTGTGGGATGACTTAGAATCTTACAGAGAAGATGATGAGGTGAAGTGGAAAGAATGAAGTGTTACATGACCTGGGTTTCATTCTGGACAAAACCACTCACCTCTTTGGTCCTAGCATCCTTACCTGTAAAATGATATACAATTGGAGGCTTTATAAAAGCTCTGCTATTAATAATCACTCTATGAGGTACCTATTGCAATTATAATTGGTTCCATTTTGTGGAGAGGAAATTGAGACTCAGAGAGATTAAGAACATTACCTAAAGTCACATAGCCTGGAAAGTTATAGCCTGTGATAACTGACTCCAAATCTTGGGTTCCTGACCACGAGAGCTTCTGCATACCTTGCAGACAACTGGAAAAATTAAATTTTGCACCATTTTCTAGATGAGGACAGTCTCTCAGAGATCTTCAAGGTCATGTTCAAGGCCATACATCTAGTAAATGGTGGAGCCTGGATGTAAACCCATGGCTGTCTGATGCCAAAGTCCAAGCTCTTAGCCATAATGCTAGATTACCACTTGTGATGACAGCCATCACTGTCTTGAAAACGTATAGAGGATGTGATCAGAAGGGGATTCAGATTTATACCCAATAATCTACCTAATTTAGGATTATAGAACACAGAGTTCAGTGGTCTTAAATTCCGAAATGTATCTGGCTAACCAGGAGGCAGGTGGGACTCTGGTCTTATTCTAGTACCCAACATCATGTGTAAGTAAGATGCCCATAAAAGTTTTAGTCCATATTCTGCAATTTGGAGGACATTATAGTTAGTGAAATGTGCCAGGCACAGAAAGACAAATACTGTATGATCTGACTTATATGTGGAATCTAAAAAAGTTGATCTTATAGAAGTAGAGAGTAGAATGATGGTTACCAGAGGCTGGAAGTAGGTGACAAGGAGGGAATGGGGAGATGTTGGTCAAAGTGTACAAAATCTCAGTTAGAGGGGAGAAAGAAGTTTTGATATGTATTGCACAGGAGGGTGACTATAGTTAATAATAATGTGATGTATACTTCAAAATAACTGAGAGTAAATTTCAAATGTCTTACCACAAAAAATAAGTGAAGTGATAGATTTGTTAATTAGCTTCATTTAATTATTCCACATTGTATACATATATCAAAACATCACATTGTATCTCATAAATGTATACAATTATGATTTGTCAATTAAAAATAATATTAATAAAAATCAGCATTCTGCAGTTGCTTGAACATATATGCAAATACTAAACACCAAGTATGCACCATATTAGAATTTATTATAATACAAACAAGTCCAAACACAATATATTATCTAATTAAGAAAATATGAACATTTACTATTTTTCTATGATAACTTTCTATTCCATTCTTTGATCTGGAATAGCCAACATTAGAGTCTTTTATTCACTTCGAATAGGCTCCCCATGTTGGACTAGGAGGCATCAACTGTGCAAAGTGATCTTTTCCAATTGTAGGGTATTTGCAAAATGGAAGTTCATGCCCTTTCACAGTCTGTCTTTTATGGTTTGTCTGTCATTCCCCTCATTTCCTTCCCCATGAGACATTTCAGTCTTCAAGTTGTTCAATAAAAAGACACAGCAGGATGGTATGTAGCATCATTGCAATGCCCAACCAAGGACACAAATCATACAGCAAGGGAGATGCTAGTTAACAGTCTTTGAAAGAGGCACCACAAAAACCCGATATAGGGCAATTGTTTGAGTGCCATCAGCAGCAGCTGTTTACATGACAGGCTTCAAAATTCAAGGCTTTATTTCCAAAACTGGCCTGAAAGAAAAGGCTTAAAAGTTTTTAAGGTATGAAAGTTAAAAAAAAAAAACCTTTTCATCACTGTCCATATTATTATTATAAATAATAATAAATTAAAAGTCTTTAGATGATCTGAAATAAATTTTAGGAGATATGTATCAACCTAACACAACAGGCATTCTTATGCATTTTAAGCAGAAGACAGCAACTCACTGGTGTGCCTTCAAGAATAGGACCTCTTTTAAATATTTAGCAAAATATAAAACACAGAAGGAAGAGAGATTATAATACTACTTGGCAGAGTCTCTATTGTTAAGAGAAGTAATTAACGAGTGTCTGAGGAAAACATTCCCAATGCATACCCAGTTTTTAAACATCAACAACTAACTTTTACATACAATTAAAAAACGTGGAGGAGACAGCATTGAGAGTCACATACATTATTTTCCGTCTTATATATACATTCTCAAAAAGGAATTGCTTAACCTTTATAAATATTGCACTTTGACTCATTCACAAAGAGCTCAAACTAGCATTTTTCAGAGCTACATGTTTAAAAAATAAATAAATAAATAAATATATATATATATATATTCAGTATAGGTAGCCTTTGGTCAACATTCAAAGGGGGTGTGGTGGAATTGCGTCATACACACATTTAATGAACACATATTCAACTACACGTGCATGGCAAAAAAGCGACAGAAATGCAATTTAAAGGATGTGGAGGAATCTGCTTACTATCCCACTCAATAAGCGCACGCCCTGGGGAGTGTGGGAGACGGGAGCTAGGATTCTGCTCGTCCCTCGGACAACCACCATGAATCTCTTTTAGTGGGAGCATCTTGCTGCACCAGGGTGAGCCTAATGTTCTCAGATACATTAGAATCGTACAATATGGTCCCTAAATGCAAGCCAACTCTGTCTTGTCATCAACCAGAGAAACAGCAACCTGTTCCAATGCTAGAGGAAAACTTAGCCACATTAGCTTTTTAAAGGGATGGAATATCATCTCCAACATGGCTCTTTTCTGAGGACTTTGCAAAGGTAACTTCGGCTCTGTCAGGTTTTTGTCATTTGCACTGACTTTAGAATTTAATCCTCGGGTCTGATGACACTCTACTGCAATTATTTAAAAAGAATAGGAATTAGGACCATCAGGACTAATATGACCTAAAATTATATTGAGTTAATATTGAGGGTATTGGCTGAAGTTTAGGGCTGGAGTTGCCCTGGGGCCTTTTCAACCCCATTCATTTATTGCAAATTCCCTTAGAAAGGATAGACATGTCTTTCAATTTAGGGACAAAAGGCATAAAAATCCAGCCTGAGGAACTAAGTATTCCAGGTGGACTGTGTGCCTTTTGTTTGGTCACCAAAAATATCATACTGTTCCAAAATCATTTTGGCAAACTTTTTTCCAGTATTTGGGGTCATCCTTGGAATGACCCCAAATACTGAGAACTTGGTAGAGAAGTAAAAAACAAATAAATAAATAAATAAATAAAGCTAAATAAGAGGAACACCAGCATGGGTTTCTCTTTCAAAACATCACTGAACACATAGGGGCCTAATATAATCAAGGATGCATGTGTGCACAAATGAACAGTAATTTCCAGGGAAGCCCCTATTAACTACATTCTGGAACTGTTCTTGCCTTGGACAGGCAAGGGGAGAATAAATAAACACACTTACATTTTATCATTTTGCAAAGGTTCTGGGTTAAATAGTTTTACCAAGAATTGGCACCACCCTCTTGAGCCGTGTGCGTCAAAGGGCAGACAAGCCGTCATCATGGGCACCTTTTGTGTCTGCATTTGTGACTGAATGGCAATGCCAGCTGGGCTGTGGGGCAGAGCTTAGAATGCCTCCTTTCCTACCCTGAGAGCTGCAGTCCCTGACCCTTGAATATTAAATTCAGTTCGGAAGTCACTTCAAATAAAACAATTTGGTGAGGGCTTCAGCAAGCAAGGAGGCAGGGTTGGCAACTCTACATGGAAAAGGCTTCTTTAGGAAGCTTGAGTGGTACTAAAACAAGAAACAATTTTGAGTTAAAGGGATCGTATACAGCTGACACAGGGATGGATTGAAACAATGGCAAGAGTGGGCTTTTTTTTTTTTTCTGGGCTCAAGAATTCCTCCTTTGCCCCCACACACCAAGCAGGGTCTTTGTTTCGGAGGAGATAGATAAAATCTGTACATAATGGTAAATAGAAAACTGCATCTTAGACCCCAGGTCTGAGGTCATAGGTATGTTGGTTTGGAGCCTTCCTGAAGAAGCTCTGGCCAGAGTTTGGACTGCATTCAATACTCCTCTATTCCCACAGTGCCATTCTGCAGCTAGAGGTGCCAGGGCCAATTCAAGACCACAACCTTCTCTAGGACAAAGGGCACCTTGGCAAAATCCCGAATCAGTCATTGTTAGCTGCTGAGAACAGCACAGGGAAGCAATGAATGACTTTGGCTCTTGGAAGAAGAGTGAGGGCCCAGGTATGTGCTACAGTGGCTTGGTGTCACATAAACGAACAGTTCCTAGTGACTGTGGATGGTGCTGGGGCGAAGTCACAGACTATTTCTCTACTGTGTGTCCTTACTGGTCACAGGATGATGATACAACCTCCAATGGCATCTTCAAACTGGTAGGAACTTTTGCCATCAATGTGACTTTGTAAAAATAAATGCATAAGTGAAAACAAGATTCATGCCTGCCTTCTCTTCCATCTTTTCTCATCTACCAGCCTGAGAGTTGCCAGTCGGTGGAGACAGCATATCAGGTTAGCACTCTTAAGGAGAGCTGTTCAGCCACAGCACGGGACGCCCTCCCATCCAGAAATGGATTAGACAGAAGCACTAGGTGCCAAACCTACGGGGTCACGGGGATACTTTTATAGGTTTTCCATTTTTGTCATACTGGTATACCAGCATCTTGATACAGTGTGAGTTCGCCGGCGAGATCCAGGGGCTACTTGTTATGGAAAAGTTATGGTTGGTGTAGAATTGTACAGGTTGCTTCTGGCACTTGAAGAAGGCCTTGAGCGTGGCGGCTGCCATGGTGCGGAACCGCTTGCTGATGAAGCAGTAGAGGAAGAAGTTGATGGCTGTGTTCAGAAGGGCCAACATGTTGGCAATGTCGGACATGATGTGCACCAGCCAGCGGTTCCGGATGGGCGCCCCGTAGAGGTGGTAGAGAATCATGACGATGCGGGGGGCCCAGAGCGTGGCAAAGATGGAGGTAATGGCGAACAGGATGGCAGTGGTTTTCCCCGTGGAGTAGCCACGGAGGCGAAAATTGCTCTTCCTCCTGAGCTTGTACACGATGATTGAATTCAAGATGAAGAAGATGGAGCAGGGCACCAGGTACACGGTGAAGCAGTGAATCCAGATGAGGACGTGATGCACGGAGGTGCTGATGTAGTCTTCAGTCCAGATGTTGGGCCACCAGTAGTAGGGGATGCTGGTCAGGAAGCAGATGATGTAGACGCTTACAATGACTTTCCTGGTACGGGCCGGGTAGGACACCATGTGGTATTTGAGCGGGTGGCAGACGGCAATATACCTGTCAATGGTTAATGGAACCGTAATCCAAATGGAGGTGTGGATGGATGAGAATTCCAGCACTTCTATGATCTTGTCAGGGACCTGAGGCATCTGCATGTTCAAGATGAAGTCTTCCAACAGGAAGTCCACAAACACAATGAAAAAGAGGACCAAGATATCAGCAGCGGCAAGGGCCAAGAGATAGTTGTAGGAGGACTTCTGCCTTCTGGCCACCAGCTGAGACAGGATGATCACTGTTAAGATATTTGCTGTGGAGAGAAGAGAATATGGTTTACCTTTGAAGCAAAGGTGACTTCTTTGGTTACTATGGAAGGCCCTAGGCATGTTTGTTGGGTGCTCCCATGGAAGTCAAAAGGATTGAACCAATCCTTTTGAGGGACAACCTCTGCACTACAAATAGTATCTCATACAAACACCTGGATATTATTTTAAAGTTATGCTTATTATGGTCTAGTTTATTTGTTCCTTGCACAACCATGCGAGTTGTCCTCACTTTAGAAATGAAACTGGGGCTCTGAGAGCTTAAGGAACTCGCTTGGAGCCTCAGAGTTAGTAATTCATGGTGACAGGAACCGCACCTTGATCCCAAATGCCATGCTCTTTACTTTTGTCCAACTGCATGGAGAATATGGGGCTGAGATGGCTTTTCCCACACTATGTGTTCAGGCAGGAGACTGGACTATGTAACTTCTTAAGAACCTTTTGAGAATTTGGATTTTAGGACGTTTCCTTTTTAAGCGGATTTAGAATTTAAAGAGTGGAGAAGATTATGACCTTCAGATTAATTTAAAAATAGGTGTGGCCTGTAATCCTAGAACTTTGGGAAGCCAAGGCACGAGAACTGCTTGAGGCCAGGAGTTTGAGACCAACCTGAGCCACACAGTGAGACCCCATCTCTACAAAAGAAATAGAAAAATTAGCTGGGCATGTTGGCAGGTGACTGCAGTCCCGGCTACTCAGGAGGCTGAGGCAGGAGGATCGCTTGAGCCCAGGAGTTGGAGGTTGCAGTGAGCTACGATGAGGCCACTGCACTCTAGCCCAGGCAACAGAGTGAGACCCTGTCTCAAAAAAATTTATATTTATTTTTGGAATAGGTAATCTGCCTACATGGTACATAATTAAAAATAATAGCAGGGAAAAGTACATTTCCCTTCCACTGTTGTTCTCCAACCATGCAAGTTCTCCTCCCTCAAGGAAATCACAGTTAATAAATAATCTATCCTTATGTAAGTCTATATAATATGCATGTATATAGTTTTTGCACAAACAGCAGCAATGTATCATTTTTCTTGGGGTCAGATTTCATTTGAAAATGTATCCACATTTTCTGAAAAATTTAAAAAACAAATGTCTCTTTAAATTAGGCATAGTTAGAAAGTCATTAGCAACTCAGTCCAAAGTGATAGTCCAGTGGGTAATATCTGGAAGTCATTCTACACGTTTATTCCTATTCATTCTCACAATCAACCCTGAAATTTGAACACTGTTAATGCTGTTTTGCCAACCAGAGTCTCAGGGAGCTTATGTCCCTTGTCTGAGGTCCAGCAGCAGAACTAGAATACAGACAGCTCTTTCTCTCTCTCTCCCTCTCTCTCTCTCTCTCTCTCTCCCTCTCCCCCCACTCTCTCCCCCCTACCCCCCTTTGCCTCTCATGCTCATCGTCCCTCCCCCCTTCTGGGTAGCTATTTAAAATATTACACAACAGTTCACATGTAAAAACGTCTTATAATAAACACACCCACACATCCTGGTGTACTCATCACTCAGATTAAACAAATTTTAACATTTTGCATATTTGCTTCAGCTCTTCTTAAAAAAAGAAATGACACCCTAGATATAGCTGGAGTCCCCTTGGAAATGGTTCTGTTCCCATTCTTTTCCCTCCATCCTTCTTTCTCTCCCTGGAGGCAACTGCCAGGCTGTAGGTGGTGTGCGGTGTTCAGGGCCACGTATGCATACTCTTTCTTTCTTTGTTTCTTTTTCTTTTTTTAGAGACAAGTTCTCGATATGTTGCCCAAGCCGGAGTGAGGTGGCCATTCACAGGCATGATCACCGCACATGACAGCCTCGAACTCCTGGGCTCAAGCGATCCTCCTGCCTCAGCCTCCCTAGTAGCTGGGATCACAGGTGCGTGCCACTGAGTCCGGACTCTTGCTTTCTTTCATATCGAACCTGCTAGCATTCCATATGCTGCTTTCGTCATTCAACTTTATGTTTTTGAGACCTATTTTTGTTTCTACACATAGATCTAGTTCACTCGTTTTAATGACTATGTAGCATTCCATTGTATGAGCCTACTGCAATTAACTTATTCGCTATTGTGTATGTAAATTATATATAATTTATTATATTAAAGATGTACACACATTTAAATAGGTTCCAGGACTTTGCCGTTATGAACCACTGTATTCAGTATCTTGATATGACTCTCCATAAGAAGTACTTATAAGTGAGAGTTTCTCTGGGGTAGTACATACATGGAAGTGTATTTATTATGTTTTAGAGTATTTGCATCCTCATCTTTAGCAGATATTGCTGAATTGCTCTGTAAAGTGATTTTACCAATTTATACTCCCAACAGCAGAATATGAGAATTCGAGTTGCTCCGTATCATCTCAGTACTTGGTATTGTCAGTTTGTTGTTGTTGTTGTTGTTTTTAAGTCTGTGCTGTTCTTGCTCTTGTCCAAAGCACTTTGAAGTAACATTTTTGAAATGGTGGAGAGTTAACGTACTAATTATATTAAGTAGCCAGTATTTAAACCTAGGACCAACATCCATGCTCTAAACCAGTCTACAATATTGGTACCTACTCCAAGTGGGGTGGGGGGTACCATGTAGGTATGTTACATTGTATGCACTGTAGAGAAAAATGGTATTTCCTACTTTAAGTCACTACTTAAGAAAAGAGACCCATCAAACAAAGTCCTTTATGTTTGTAAACCCGATATTCAAAAGTTTATTCATGCATTCAACAATGTTTTTGTGTACCTACTCTGAGCTTTGCCCTGGGAGAGGATGGTGAACAAAATAGACATGGTCTGTACAACCTGCACGGAGCTTAGATTCTATTAGGCAAGAAAAGCATTGAGTGAAGAACACAGAAGAAAACGCATAACTGCAAGCTATAGTAAGTGTTATGAAGGAATATTTGGGAGTAGGAATCAGAAAAAGCTTTGCTGAGATTTGGAGGACCAAATAGGAGGTAAATAGGCAGAGAGGTTGGAAGGAGAAACTGTTTTTCTAGCAAAGGAAACAGCATGTGCAAAGGCTCTGAGGTGGGGGAAGTATGAAGAGTTGGGTTTATTAAGACAAAGAACACTTATATTGATTTCTGCTTGCTTCATAAGCATTTTTGCATTTTATGGCTCTCTTTTATTAAACAGCCTTGCCGTGTTCCGTTGAAAGCATTTCAAAATGTTTTATTCATCCAGAAATCCTTTCAAAAAGTATTTAGCATCTGCATTCTGTGGGCAAAGATCTGTGCATGGGCCCAAGATGGATACAAGTTGGTGTTGCATTTGGAGTCTCTACTCAAAGTGAGTGTAGAAACATCATATAAGTGGCTAAGTATTAATGACGTAAATGAGGACACACAGTGATACAAGAGATGCTGGAGAAAAAATATAAAACAAAGGGCAAAGGCTTTGGAGTAGGGTCTAGGTCAAAGGCTTGGCTTCTAATCCCTGCTCCTCTGACATAATATATTGTCAGAGCTTCATGGAACTCAAGCTGTAAAATCAGGTCTGAAGCTCTCCCACTGAGTTAAGGGCATGAGAGCCCTGTGGCTAAGAGCGTGGGGTCTGGGGCTGGGCTCTCTGGGCTTCAGTCTTGGCTCTACTGCTTATTGGCACTTTGATTTTGAGCAAGTTTATTCAATCTCTCTGTGCCTCAGTTTCCTTCTTTATAAAACAAAATTAATAAGACTATCTGCCTCATGGGGTTGTTCTGAGAATTAAGTGCAATAATTTTCATAAAGTGGTTAGAACAGTGCCTGGCATGTGACAAGTGCTTGATGAACATTAGGTATTGATGGAGAGTCCATTCATTCAACAAATATTAATTGGGCATATACTATGCCAGGCACCGTCTGAGGCACTGGAGATACAGAAGTTAACAAAGTAGACAAGTCCCCTTTTGTCAGGGGTTTATAGTATAGTGTGGAAGACAGATAATAAATAAACACACAAAAATGCACAAGAGGATTTCAGATGTGATACTGTGAAGAATAAAACCAAGAGATGAGACAAATGGATGGGGGAGTTATTTTTAGATTGAAAAATGACATTGGAGTTCAACCAAGGATGAAGGGAAGGGATCTGCCGGGAAAATGATTCTAGGCAGTGGGGATGGCAAGTGCAAAGGCCCTGGGGTGGGAAGGAGCTTGGCATGTTCATGGACCAGAAAGACATGGGAACAGTTTCCCATTTTACAGATGAGGAAACTGAGGCTTGGATTTTTAGGTGACTTGCTCAAAGTCACAAACTGAGCTAGTGAAGGAGCCGGAAGGTGACCCCAACTCTGTCTGATTTTATGGCATATCAGATTCCGCTTTATTTTTGGTCAAAGGAAAGGGTTCTCAGCAGGAGGAAAGTGATTCCTGTTCCCTAGGTTGCCCCTGACTTGGAAAAGTGCCATCATCTCTCAGAACCTCTTTTTTTTCTATCCATTCAACAATGCCCACATTCCCTCTCATGTCCCTGCTCCCAAAGGAGGCAGGAATGGATAAATGGTGGGGTCTCCCCTGAAAAACTGCTATATATATTCTGCAGAGAGTGACTCTTTGCCACTGTTTCTTCCTCCCCAGCTGAACCCAGTTTGAAGTGTGGTGCTAAAAAATTTTCCATGTTCAAACTCTTTTAAAATATTCCAGCCCCATCTACTTAATGCTTTAAGTCAGGCAAGTCATCAACTCCCAACAAAATTGCTAGGTATTCATATTTGACATTTCCTTAAGTTTCTAGTAATTGCCTCTCTTGAGAAACTAACCCGCAGACACTGAGTTTCCCGTTCCTTTTGTACAGGTGATTTTCCCCCAAGGCAACATCAAGAACACTTAGGATATCCTTGGGGTGACAGAGAGAGAGATGTGAGCTGGGGGGGACCCAGAGGGGCATGGAACGATGCATGTGAATTGATTTTCTGAAAAAGAAATGAAAAGGTAGAGTCTTCAGCTCTTAAGGCTTGACATTTGCTATAACTCCCCATATCAAAACATGCTTTCATTGCCACAGTGGCACATTTTCCCCCAAGAGAAAGAGCGGTGTTGACAGATCTGTCGTATTTATAAGGGGTGAGTAAACTAAGAAATCCAAGTCGTCGCTGCCCGAAATTCCATTTCCCAGTTTTTCCTTCTAACTGACCCAAAGACTCTGTTGTTGAGGAAACCCAACCAATCCCACCCAAGCAACCCCCAGTGAACTTCACGGTCAAAATGTAAACACGTCTAAAAAGCAAATCCTTTCTGTCAATGGTGTCGTTGGACAGGTTTAAGCCCCCGGGTAATATAAAGTCCATGTTTTGTGATTGCAAAGCCTCTTGGTTATATTCTTGGGGGAATTCATTTCCTGTATTTTGCAGCTTACTGTGCTCAAACTTGATAGGATTTGGGGAGTGGCTGAAAGAACACAGGCTGGGGTGTCAGGCCACACCGCTGAACTGTCTGCTGGCCCAGAGAGAAAGGGTCAAGGTCTTCTAGAGGTATTTTCTGTGTCTGCGCTGACTAAGGGGTTCCTGCAGGTTCCTTGGAAGCAGCAGTTGGACTGGGAATTCTCAGCTTATGTCTCTTAGTTCTGTTACATTTCCTTTCTCTTATCTTTGAAAATTAATTTTTCAATTACAAAAGCAATGCACACTTGTAAAAAAAATTAAACATTATATCAGTGTATAATAATAGAATCAGCTGACTTTTATTGAGTGTTCACTGTGCTCAGGGCACTTCTAAGCATCTTACCCACGATATCTCATTTAATTTTCACAACTACCCTGTGATGTAGGTATTGTGATTTGAGAGAATTGAGGTTCAGAGAGGTTAAGTAGCTTGTCTGAGGTCACACAGCTAGAAGGTGGTGAGCCAGGACATTAAACCAAGCTTTTTGTCTTCTGAGTTTATATGTTAGAAATCAGAAAGGGAAAATTTCTCAAAACCCCATCTTCCGGAGATAATGTGGTAGCTAGCCTTATAGATGGCCCCCAGTGAATCACGCCTCCTGGTATTCATGGCTTTTTGTACTCTCCATGCCTTGAATTGCTTAAGTTTTACGTCTCCAGGTCTTACGAAGAGGAGAGAGAATTGCTTATCTGGGATGATTAGATTCCTGGGGTAACCTTTTACAAATCCTGTTTCTATGCATCCTTGATTACGTCTTGTGAATTTCTAAAAAGAAAGCAATTCGCCCCTTTCAGTCACCATGCCCTGTGATTTACATGCATCGCTCCCCTCCAAAGTTGGCATCTTCTGCATTAGACGATTCAGCCCTCATGTCATGCAGACCGCTGGCCTTGTGAAAAATTGCAGCGGTTGTTATTTTACCTGCTCCTGGGAGGTGCCCCAAGGATGGATTTTTAGGAAGAGCAATTTCTAAGCCTCTTAAGTAAGAAGTCAGCAATGCCCTTGTTTAGATCAGCTGTGGGGTGGAAACAACTGTGGGATGGGGCACTGCCTCAGGAAGCTGTCACCTCCCTCACTGTTTCCTGCTCCACTCTGGGTCTTGGGGTGGAAGAAGAGGAAATAAAAAGATGATGCTGACAAGACTTGGTGTTCAGTCTTTTTGGCCTCCGTGAATGGTGCTGTAGACCCTATAGAGGTTCTGTACTGAGTGGGCCCCTAGAGGAACAGGGAAAGAGTCCCCCAGGCAGCTGTCCCACCATGTGTCTCCAGTCTCAGGCAGTGCCCACTGGCCAGGGGCCATCTTTGTTTCCTGTGGTTCCACTTGCTCCAAGGCAGAAACCTGGAATGTGGAGCTTTCTTTCTACAGTTGGTTATGAGGGGCACAGAACTGATTATGGACGAGTGTGAGGTGGTGGTTAGGAAGTGAGACCCCCCCCCACACTTCCCCATGGGAAAGACAACGCCAGGGCAGGGGGATGGCTTCCAGGTCCCCCGAAGGGCTCTGAAGGGCCATTTGGTCTTTTCACCAAAAGGTCTTCTGCAGGCTGAATCTCACACAAAATATGTGACAGGTACATAAGAACCTATCTTAATTGGGAGGGTAGTGGTTAAGAGTACACTCTCTGGAGGCAGCCAGCCTGGGTTCATATCCCAGGAGAACCATCTACCAACTGTGTTGTGGTGAGTAAGTGACCTAATGTCTCTGAGCCTCAGGTCCTACATCTGTTAAATGGGCATCAGAATAAATAATACCCTCATAGTTGTCCTGAGGATATATGAAATAATACGGGCGCAGTACTTAACACAGTCCCTGGCACATAGTAAACATTCAAAACAACATTAACCACTGTTACTTTTTTTCACTCGGCCAGTTCAGTTCAGCAGACAATCATTGAGCAGTTACTAGAGGCCAGACCCTGTGCTAGATGCACAGATGTGTGTGTGAGAGAGTCCAAGCTCTCAGGGAATTCCAGAGAAGATTCCAGTTTCTCTCCATGGCTCATTCCAGGCACTAACAACCCTGTCAACCTACAAGGAAGTTCTTCATTGCCTCTAACCTGAGCCCTCTAGTTGCAGCTGTATCTGATCCCTGCCTGCAGCTTTGTTTCTCTGCTCCATGAAGAAGAATGTCGGTCTTTATCTATGGAACTAAACCCTTATGAGCCATTTCTGCATGATGATGCAGTTGTCTCTTGCATCCTCTGATAGAGTTTTAGTTTAAAAACTAAAATTTAAAAATTTGAGCTCCTATTTTGATTGCTTTTTAATTTTCTCTGTGGCTTCACTGTGATGCTCTTCTCTTATTTTTCTTGTGGAGACGTCTTTTCTTTATTTCTTTCTTTCTTTTTTGAAACCACTTTTGAGCACTTTGAAAGGGGTGAATTCCTTTCAAAGCTAGGGTTAGTGTTTCCCCTTCTTTTGTATGTCCCTTTATGGATCTCACTCCAAAGGTGAGAGCACAGCCTGGGGCAGGGATGGTGAGAATGTTTCACCTTCAATCTGTTGGTAGTGCCCATCTGGGCGCCATGTGGGAAAGTATTCTAAAACCATGCCTGGGCTTGGCGGTGCTGTGACGGATTGGTGATGTCTTCCCAGGTGGAACAAATGTTGTGGATTTGTCCTCGTTTTGGGCCCTGGATCCATGGTGCAGCCTCCCTGGCTTTTCCCAGAAACTAACAAAGCAGTGGTTTCCAGTGTAGACTAGAACAGTTGAGACTTAGCAAGTAGGCGGCTGAGTAGGCAGCAAGAGCTAACACGGCTGCCATCCCAGGGCAGGCTGACTCAAGGCGATGGGGAACAGTGAGTCAGCATTCAGGCTGCGGGGCTGGAGTCAGCCTTGCCAATCAATTGACCTTCTCTTGACAACAGAATTGGTTCTGGCTTTTTGGCCAGGGGAAGCTTTGTTTAGTAACCATGACAAGTGCTAGGCCCTTATCACGAAACCACATCCAAGCCAGCCAACAGATTCAAAAGTTTCCAAACCATACTTCTTGGTACCAAAGTTGGTTTTCTTATGACTACCCTCTATTGAGCACTTACTACGTGCTTCATGGCCTTGCATAGATGAATGATTTTATGTGATTCACTATGAACATTTTTACTTTAAAAGTTATGTGTTTAGTTTAAATGGTATTAGAAGGATGTTATTTTTTCTATGTGGGGTAATGATAAATGCCTGTTTATAAAATAAGTTCAGTTTATTTAAAAAGTGAGTTGATTTAAAAAAATCTATAAGGAGATAGTGCAGGTGGGATACAGGCTTCTGGTCTCCATTTTACAATGAGGAAACTGCTATTCAGAGAGGGTAAGGTACCTGCCTAAGAAGGCACAGCTGTTAAGTCAAAGAAGCATCTTGAAAGCACTTGGTGGTATCATCCTGGGTCAAGTTCTGTACCAAGTGATGAATGCAGCTGTGTTTTCTCAGTTCTGGGAGTTTGTCACAAAGACAGATGGGGGCAGGGCTTTAGCTGAACAGTTCCTGAACGTGCAGGTGGCTTTCCAGCAAACACTGAGCACAAGAGTGAACAGAAAGCACAGGGTACTTAAAATGAGAGACATGCATTTTGGAGTCTGGCAGATCTGGGTTGGCCTCCTGGATCCGCACTTACCTAGCTGGCACTCTTGGACAAGTTGTATAAGCACAGTGAGCTTCGGATTCCTCAGCAGTGAAATGGAGTAATGATGACACCTGGTTCAAAGGTTGCTGGGAGGATTAGAGAGCATGGTGCACCCAAAGCTCTTAGCACAGAGCCTGGCCCAAGGAAAGCATTTAGTAAGTGGTCATAGTTATTCAGTACAAATCTGATGATCAGTTCAGTTAAGATGATAAGTTGAAGCAGGCAAAGGCCCTATGAAGGCGGGAGAAGCACCTGCAAATCTAGGCACAGGCTTCTGGTACGTTTCTTGAGGACACGAGAATTGGCTCTAGAAAAGACCCCTTACTCATTTCTCAGACCCCATCAATGAAAGCATCCTTAGGCTTCCCAGCTTCATTAGGAGATGCTCCAGTGTTGGACTGGACACAGGCACCTCTGTGTGCCCCTGGACAAACCCCTCTCTTTCTCAGGGCCTCAGTTCCCATATCTGTAAAATGGGCCAGTTCATAATAAAGCAATAATAATAATAGTAATAATGATAGCAGCATAACTCACATCTAGGGAAGGTGAGTGGGAGTTTAACAGGCAGAGAAGGCAGGGGAGGGCTCTCCAGGGAGAGTGAACAGCATGTGCAAAGTCAAAGACGCAGGAGAAGAGGTCCTGCCACTCCCTCACAGCAGCTAACAGTTACTGAGTGCTGACTGTCTGTCAGGCACTGAGCTCGCTTCATATACATGAAGTATACTGCATATCTATAATATCTGTAATTATAACGTCATATTACAATGTCTACTATTAAACATCTAGTATTTAATCCTTACTAATAAAGTAGGTACTATTTTCATCCCCTTATAATAGGTGAGAAAGACTGAGGCTTGGAAGGGTTAGGAAGTCGACTAAGGCTGTATGCAATGGTACCAAAAACTCACCGTTAAATTGGCGCTAATGGATCAACTCTAATGTGCACATACGGGAAGTAACATTCAGAGGGTGTCGGGCAGGCGGGAGTAGGGAGGGGAGGACAGGTGAATCCACACCTAGCGGATGCAGTGCGCACTGTCTGGGGATGGGCATGCTTGTTGGGTGGTGCAAAAGGCAATTTATGTAACCAAAGTGTTTGTACCCCCGTAATACTCTGAAATAAAAAAAATAAATAAATAAAATTAATAGGGAGCTGCCAAACATGGAAAAAAAAAAAGCAAAAAACAAAAAAAGCCTCTGGAAGCTTCCCCATTCTCTGACACCTGTTATCTGAGAGCTGAGGGAGGCTGGTACATTTAATAATAACAGATCCCTTTATTGAGCACTTACTGTGTGTGGCTCACTTGCTAGAGGTCTCGCCTGCACTAAATTTACTCCTCATATGACATCATGAGAGAGATACCATTAATATCCCCATTTTAAAGATGAGCTCGCTTAGGCCCAGTGGGATTAAGTGACTTGCCCAGTTGAGACAGCAGGTGTGTGTGAGACCCAGGAATCAAAAACAATTTATTAGACTCTAGAGCCCGTCTATGCACTTGCTTGCCCAGATGCTTCCTTACTCAGCTTGGGAAACTCACTATTAAAGAGAAATGGGCCAATTCTTTTGTTTTCTTTCATTACTTATTTTTTTTTTTACAGTGTGTATCAGCAGGGCACGTATGTGGTATGAGGGAAGTCGAGGAAAGACTTTCTTTCAGAGGAGTCCTGTGGCCTTCGAGAACACCTGCCACTCCCAACCCCTGGGAATAAATGGGGATAAAGAGATCTGAGGATATAATCACTTGCCCTCTTTTTTTTTTTCTTCCAGACAGTGTCTCGCTGTCGCCCAGGCTGCAGTGCAGTGGTGTCATCATAGCTCACTGCAGCCTCAACCTCCTGGGCTCAAGCAATCCTCCTGCCTCAGCCTCCCAAGTAGCTGGGACTCCAGGCATGCACCACCACATCCAGCTCATTTTTGTATTTTTAGTAGAGATGGGGTCTTGCTATGTTGCTCAGGCTGATCTCAAAACTCCTGGGACCAAGCAATCCTCCCACCTCAGCCTCCCAAAGTGCTGGGATTATAGCTGTGAGCCGCTGTGCCCAGCCCTAATCACTTTCTTGAAGTTCAAGGCATATGACTGAGCTCTCCATTGCCCCTTTCAATAGTGAAAGATGCTCCGCACCGGCTAATTCTCCACTGATCTGTCGCACGTGCTCAGTTTCTGCCAATCTTGCTCATCCACTGACTTCCAGCTGGTGACTGCCTTGGGCAGAAGATGCTCATTTGTTTTTGCTGCTTTGTGGGCCTAGGGTGATGGTCACTGGGTGCCAGAGGACCAACAGGAAATCAGAGCCTTCTGTGCTCTTCATGTGGAGTTCACTGGGGTGTCAGAGGCTAATTGAGGCTCCGCTAGGGTTGTCACTGTTTGATTAAACATCTTGCGCTAAGCATCATCCATCTGCTTCTCCCAGTGGCTGCCAGGGGTAGGTATTTTTAGCTGTGGGCAAATAGCTTATCAATTGTGCATACAAAATACAGCCAACACAAAGCCATCATCTTCTGTTACCCTGCCTAGTTCTTCCATGCAGGCAAGGACAAAGGAAGAATTGAATGAAGTTGGTGTTCACTTGTTCATTCAACAAACATTTACTGAGCTGTCCACTGTGCATCAGGCACCGTTCCAGACACAGGGATGCAGCGATGCACAAACACACAGTGGTCCACGTCCACATGGAGCTTACATTCCATTCCGACCCGGTAGAATTCCACTCTGTTATCTACTAGCTCTGTGGCCTTGGGTAAGTCACGTTTCCCTCTGGGACTTCTTTCATGCCAAGGAGCATGTACCATGTGCCATTTCCCATGTCAAGGCTGCTGGTGAGAGGTGACATATTTCCCCCTCTAGCAAGAGAGGCTACATGGCCAAGCAGCAGGTGTAACCCAGGAGGCCCAGGCATTTTCTTGGGCACATGGAGAGGAAGCAGCAATGAGTTCTGAATTCATGGCCAGGGAGGCTTCAGA
Source organism: Daubentonia madagascariensis (assembly GCA_023783475.1). NCBI lineage: Eukaryota > Metazoa > Chordata > Mammalia > Primates > Daubentoniidae > Daubentonia > Daubentonia madagascariensis. Next base: position 484,934 of record JAKFHU010002505.1, on the reverse strand, counting down.
GAAGCATGACGGAAAAGATCAGGGAGAACAACACTCGAGGATCCAGGGACGGCATGAGCCAAGGCAGGGAGGCATGACTGTGAACAACACAGTCAAGAAATAGCACCCAAGCGCAGTGGCTCATGCCTGTAATCCCAGCACTTTGGGAGGCCGAGGTGGGAGGATCGCTTGAGACCAGGAGTTCAAGACCAGCTTGGGCAACATAGTGAGACCCTGTCTCTACAAAAAAATAAAAAAGAAATAGGACCATAATAAATAAATTAAAAAAAAACTTCATCCAGTAACCCAAGCTGTCTTTCTAGCCTTAAGACTTCTCTTCTCAGGCTCCACTTCCTAGAGACAGCTGCCCTGCATGCCCTGTGGCTAAGGCTGTATATAAATTGTAGCCATCGACTGTTGACTTCACATCCCCAGCTGCTTCCTAGTATTAGGTCTGCACCCAGCGTCTCTAACTTAAAAGAAGAGAAAGGCCATAACACGTGACAGCAGCAAAAACAATGAACTAGTATATACAAAGGTTCCAGAGCATGTTGTATGGTTCATTTACATGCCCATTGCAGCAGACGCCAGGAGAGCTGATCACAACTATAACCACTGCCCCTTTGAGGATTTAGAAGGTACTCCAGGGGCTCACAGCATCATCTCAGAAAGAGAAGTGGCAGAGGACAGATTCTGGAGCAAGGTTGCTGGAGTTCAAATCTGCCTCTACTGCTTTCTAGCTGTGTGACCTTCAGCAATTTACTTAACCTCTCTGTGCCCTTAGTTTGCTCATCTATGAAAAGGATGATGATATAACACGTAGCAAAGGCTTTTATGAGGATTAAATGAATTAATACAGGGAGAGTGCCCAGAGTGGTGCCTGGTACCATGCATATCATATACTTTTCACCATCATTAATATTAGACAGGTTAAAAGTCCAGAAGGGCAGAGAGGTGCCTGCTTTGCTGATTATTATTAATATATTGCCAAGCTCTTACACAGTTTCTGGCATATAGTAGGTGCTCAATAAATATCTGTTAAATGAATGAACTAATAACTAGGAATATAGATTAACACAGCATTGCAGACATGTGGAAGGGCTGGTTAAAAGTTTTAAATGTACTGGAAGATTACTTAGGGTTTACTGCAAAAGATGAACTAGGTGATGTAATCAAGGGAATTGGAAATTAATTTGGTGTTCAGTGTGTGAGAGAGATGTTTTTGGGATCATTAGCTCTCTGGGAAGAGGTTTTGTGCCAGAATCTTCCATGTGAATTCAGTTCAACATAAATTTAGTGATGCCCAACCCTTTGCCAGAGCCTGGGTCAGGCTCCTGGAGTACAAGACCCATTCCTTGGCTCAAGGTGCTCAGAAGTTAGTCAATAAATCATCCTAAGGCAGCATGAGGAATCATTTCAAACTCCCTGCTCCCTTCAATGGCTCTGCGCTAGGGCTTTCAAACTCAAATGGGACCAGGCAAGAAATATAAATGTGTGGAGCAGGCATGCCATGTGGGGGCCTCTAGTGAACAGGCCAGCTCGCACCCCATTTCAGGAGGGCAGCCACTGTTTAGCTCCCCTGGGTAGTTTCCCATGAGAGAATGACAACCAACCATGGTCAGGTCTTTTGATGTTTCAGGAGAGGCTTGCAAGCAATACATACACACACACACACACACACACACACACACACACACAGTGTGGCCCGTGGGTTGCTGATTTCAGACTTCCGCTTTATAGGCCCAAAATCAAAGTCCTTGCACAGCCAGCAAGGTATCTCCCACGCCATCAACTCCCTTGTGCAACCCATGCAAGGGCACCTTGCACTTCACTTTAGGAGCTGTTGCCTGAATGTGCGACAGTCTTTCTTGCCTCCGTGGCACTGCATGGGTTATTTCTTCTGCCTGGAATGCCTTCCCCACCTACGACCCTTTGCCTAGCAGACTTTATTTTTAAAGCCTTCCCTGATTGCAACGCACTGAGTTAAGCACCTCATTCATTGGCTAGAGTATTTAACATATTTTGTGATGATCTTCTTCAGGATCTTTACCACTTGTTTACTGGGAGCCCCTGGAAAGGGGGACTGTGTCTTTTTGCTCCGACCCTTGAGGGCTTATACAGGGCTGTCAAAGAGTATGCACTCCATCAATGTTTTGTAATGAAAGATTCATGGATGGATGGATGGATTCCCCAAGCCTCTCACTGTGGACCATTCATCTGCTTGCTGTTGTTTTCATGGTATTCCATCATATGTATGACTGATCTGACCCCTTCCCTCTGCTTTCTTCTCTTGACACCTGGTGTCCCTAGGTGGCCTCTTGGGAACTCCTTCCTGTTACCTTCTATGATGGCTGACGAATCTGAGTTCAAATTCTCCATTTACTTATTTGAGCATGATACTTAGTTTCCTCATCTGTGCAATGGGGACATCTCACAGGGCTTGTTAGGAAGACTGAGTTACTTAACATGTGCAAAAGCGTCAGTACCATGCCCGGCATGTAGTAGATGCTCAGAAATACGATTCCTATCCCTATCGAGTGTGACAGGCAGTCCTGGAACGCTTCTCCCTTGTTGAAAAGTGGGGAGGGGTTAAGAGCAGCGATTCTGAGAACAGACTCTGTGTGGTGGGACTCCAAGTTCACCGATTCCTGGCTTTGTGATCCCAGTTAAGCTTCTTAAACACTCTGTGCCTTAATGTGCTTCATCTGTAAAGTGGGAATAATCATACCTGTCTCATACGGTTCTGGTGGGAATTAAATGAATTAACACAAATAAAGTGTTTAGCAGAGCGCCTGGCACACAGTAAGTGCTCAATAAATGCTGTTTTGTTTGTTCACCAAGCCAACCCAAGAAACTCTGGGGTGAGGAGGATTTTGCTTTTTCACCAAAACACACAGGCCAGCCTCCGTCCTCTTCCTACCATCACAAACATTGACTCCCCACTCTGTTCGGGCACCTTGTTACAGGCTGTAGATGTCACAGTAAATTGGAACTGGTTTCTGTCCTTCTGGAGCTTATAGCCTGGCAGAAAAGCCAGATAGATATACAGAGAGAAACTCCACAATGGCAGAAGACAGCATGCTCTGGGAGCCCTTAAGAAGGGGTAACAAATCTGCTCTAGAGAATCATGGTAGGCTTCTTGGAGGCAGTGGCATATGTGTAGCAATGCAGAGGCATAGGAGCCAGTCAAGTGACTGGGAAGCAAAGCATGGCAACGGGAGGGAACGGAACATGCACAGACCAAGAGGCAAGATGGCTGTCTGAGTAGGTGCAAGTTTGGTGTAGAATGGAGGTTGTGGACTGGTGGCTTGCGGGATGGATTCTGGGTAGAAGGTGTGTCTTTGAATTAGTTGCCATAGTCATAAATTGGAGTATTTTGTGTCCAATCCAGGATTTGAGCTTCTTTGGAAAGTCAAGAGGGAAGACCATGCTGGGCTCACGTTTCCACGGGGAGGGGGCTGCCCTCCAGCTCAACAAGTCCCCACCTGGCGTCTGTCATTCATCCCATCTGCCCGCCCTTCCCCACAGAGAGAGGAGGAGAAGCAACAGCACGAGATTCCAGCGGCTTCGCAGCCCTGTTAGAGTGGGATTTGTCCTGAGGCGATGGAGGGTCAGCAAAGGGCTTTAAACATTAAGGGGTTTTACTAAATAAGAAGCTTATTATTTTATCCCAAACCACGGACATCCCTGAAGGGGGACGACATGGAGGGTGAGAACAGAGGGTCCTTTATACACCTCAGTGAAACTTTCAAATATGGCTTGGTATTGGAACTTCCTTGCCTATGAAAGTTGACAAGAGATGGCGGAAATGCTGAGAAGTCACATTCTCCCACATAATGTGCACCCCCACCCCCTCTGGGGTTAGCACGGGGAAGGTTCCGCAGGATCTGGATGTTCAAGAACATTAGAAAATTCTCCGCTGCACACAGCCCAGCTGCTCGCTCCCCAAGGCCACCTTCCTAGTGGACGTTCTGTTCCACCATGGGACCTGCATTCTCTCAGCAGATGCAGGGTTGAAGTGGCAGCCCCTGTACCGGGAGATGTGGACGGACAGAGAACAGGCCATGCCCAGAGGATGATGTCTAATTACCCGGGGGCCTCAGGAAGCAATTTTCTGAGGTTGGAGGAATTGTTTTTTGTACCTCCAGCCCAAGCACACAGCCAAATGACATGTAGGTCAAGGAGACATAATTACATGGAGATGGTTTTATGTTTGGGAACTTCTAAAAACCCACCTCTGCACCCTGGGAGGTGGCACAGAGAAAGCAGCTTCTGACCTGCTCGAGCTGAGTTCAGCAGGTGAAGGTGGCTTGTTTCCTCATGACTTGGGAGGGGTTTGCTTCTTTTCCGGCTTCAGGACACATGCCTGAGTGTCACAGAGAAAAAGAAGTAATGCATTCTTGGCTCAGTGGTAGTGAGCATGGGTGCCAGATCCAGATCTGATACATAATTGCTGTGTGACCTTGGGCAAGTTACTGAACTTCTCTGTGCCTGTTTCATCACCTGTAAAATGAGACTGATAATGGGGTGCACAGTAGAAAGCACTGGAATCTTGAGCTCTGCACCAGTCTCCATCCCACTTCGCTCACCCCTCCTGCCTGTCCTATGTGAACTGAAAGAAACCACTGTAATTGAAGCTCCCTGAACGAGCTACACCCTCTCCGGGTCTTTGCCTATGCAGTTCCCTCTTCCGCTAATACTGGCCCAGCCGTTCTGTCTGGATGACTCTTTCTGTCCCGCATGAACCAGCTTGTCCAGCCATCAGTCATGACAGACTGACGTCCCCATCCTTTGCTGTAATCTTGCCTGTGACAAAACAAACTTCCTTCCTTTTCCCTCTGAGTAGAAACACATTTCCAAACCAGGACAGGGAAAGCCTCCGCAGGAAATGTAGGTGGATCCCCCCTCCCCTGCCACCTTTAGAAATAAGAGAAAATGTAAATAATAGCAGTAGCAGCAGGAATAGTGATGATGATGATGATGAAGAATGATTCTATGCCTTTTTCTACCATGAGGGAAGTGGTTTTCATAAGAAAAATAATAGCTTCCATTTAGCAATCTCTTATTATAAGCTAGAAACTGTGATGAGTGTTTTACACTTACTAGTCATTGCTGCTCCCGTTGCTTCCGAGGTGGGTATTATTAGACCCTTTCTATAGAGGAGGGGGTTTAGGATTAGGTTTAGAGACTTGCTGAAGGTTACACAGCTGGTAAGATGAAGAACCAGAATTTGAAGCCAGGTCTGTCCAACTGTAAAATGTCAGTTGCTAGACTTTTTTAAGAGGGGAGAAGGTCTGGGACCATTGTTTGCACTGACACCCAACCAGCTGCAGGACAGAACTTGTGCCCACCGGCCTGCCGGTCTACCCATGACATGGGCACCCTCACTGGCTGTCCCCGACTCCACAGTGCCCAGACCTTCCTAGCTGTCCCAGGAAACAAAGGCCCCTCCCTGCCTGTCCACGGTTTCTCTGAATGAATAGGGCTCTCCTTGGCTGAGCAAGGAAGGGATAGTCTTCTTTCTTGGCAGGGGGAGCCACAAGTGCAAAATCAAGGAAGTGTGTGAGCGTGCTGTGTTTGTAGAACTGTAAAATGACAGGCTTGGCTGGCGTGTGGACCGCAGGGAAATGAGGGAGGAGAATTTAAGAAAATCCGTGCGATAATTGAAATTGCTTTCCAAACTCCCAAGGTGGTTGTGGGGACCGAAGGAGACAGTGCATGTGAAGCATTTTTGCAAACTGGAAAAATGTTAGGCAAATGTTAATTGTCACGAGATATTTCAGAGGTAGCCGGATTGGTATTGGGAGCTAGATAGCAGAAAATTAAAATATCTGCTAATTTCTCTTGAATTCACAATTGTCAAAAACACTCAAAAATGAAGAATTCTAATGTCATTGCTCTCATCTCCTTTTTTTTTCCAGGTGAATAGATTGTAATAGATTTCAGAAGCTAATAAAAATTCAGCCAATTTCCTGATCCTTATCAACTACACAGCCAGGTTTTGAGACTTGGAGTAATATTTTGTTTCCTGCCTGTAAGACTACATCTAGCTAATTCTTCATGAAAATACCTCTTAGATGCATTGTCTTGTCTCTTTCCTCGGTCATCCTGCCACTGGGAGCTTTGGGAGGGTAAGTGTGTGTCTGTCTTGTTTAGGGCCACAGGCCGCATTCTTAGCCCCTAGCACAATCCCTGACACACAGTAGGCACCTGACAAGTATTTGTTTAATGCAGCATCTGAGTCTAGATGTCATCATTTACAGCCGAATTACTGCAGGGACTTCTTAGCTCCACTTAGGTTCCTCTGTTTCCGAAGCCATCCTGTCTGTGCTCACAAACTCAATCCATTTTCCTCATTCTGATAAAACACTGTTCACAAAACTAATTTAACGAATGCCATGTACTAATGCTACTAATAGAGAATCCAAACCTGCAGGTTAGCCAAAGTCATAAGGTAGGAAACTAAAATAAGAGGTGTAGCTCTTTGAGAAGGCACAACTGTCGTTGTTATTTTTGGCAGATAATATAATCATATGTTGAAAAAACCCGAGAGAATTAACTGAAAGGTTATTGGAGCCAGCAAGAGAGTCATCAAGAGGGCTGAAGCCCAAATACATCAGCAATGGCTGGTTAGAAAATGGGAAGAAGGTTCCCATTTGCAATATCTTAATGACCCCCTCTGAGGTGGGCTACCTCTGAGCAGAGGTGGGGAGAATGGCCTCCCTTCCTACTCTGGGCTGCACTTTGTCTCCTGGGACCCCAAGCAGCTCTGCTTGTGCCCAAAGTCTCATACAAAACTGTATGGTCAGTATCTGGCTCTTTCCAGTGTTAAAAAATAGGGCTCGAACCCAGTCTTCCTGATGGGGGAATTAGATGCCACCCTCATCATCAATTTCATCCCCCTGTCAGAGAAAACATTTTCTACCCGGTTTGTAGAGCTATACCGCTATCTCCAACATGGACAGTCTTTACAGTTCTGTTCCCCAGAGGTGCGTGTCTCGACCCCTTTTCTCCATTTCAGAAGAGGAGAATTAGGGCTTTAATGAAAATACCCTCTTGGGTGATCTTGGACCCAAAGAACCGTCCTGTCCGAAAGCACTGTTAAAATCTCCACCTCCCGCCATAGTTTGGCAGATGGGCGCACAAGCTCTAGCACCTGGTGTCTGGGTCTCAAGCCTGGCTTTGAGCCACTTAACAACTTGCCACATGCCTTAGCTTCCTCGTCTATAGAATGGGGCAATAATAGCGCCTACTTCATAGGGTTAGAAGATTAAATTAGTCCATTCAGGTGAAGTGCTAAAAACAGTGCCCCACATTTAGCAGGCACTCAATTAACGTTAGTTATAATTATGGTAAATGACTTAATTTAGTTCAGCCCTCAAGGCTTTGGCAATCTTATTATCCAAGTTCTAACTACCCATGGACACCGCTACACAGGGGGATGTGTGGTGGAGAGGCACGGACGCCGTATTTGGCCACTGGTCTGGGGCTATGACATCATCCTGAAATTTTCTCCAAAACAACAAATTATTATCCTATATGGTAATAGGTTGAACCACACACAATGGACATTTTAAAAGGTAAAAACTGGCCAAATACTGACAATTTCATATTGCACAACCCAGTAATTTTTCAATTTATTAATACTTGTTTTACCCACTGGACAGTGCTTGTCTTGGAAGCAAGGGCAAAGGTCACTCATCTTTTCTCTTTTCTGGTTCTTAGCAATGGTTCTGATGCAAAGGACACACTCAGCGTATGTGTGTGATGAGGAAATGGATGTGTGATCAGGACACGTGTTGCACATCATGTCTCAGAACGGAGGAAGCTGAGTTCCAGACATCAGGGGCAAAAAAGTCTGCCCTTCCCAATAACCCCACCCCCTGCACCACTCCCCAGTCAGCCCCAAAGAGGGGATGGTGCCTGCCTCTTTGTTCCATGGTACACTGGGCTTCCTTTTTGCAAATCACATGCCAGTCTTCACAGTAATGTGCTTTCCTTCTCCATCTTTCCAACTAGACTGTGCCCTCCCCGCGGGTAGGAACCCAGGTTTATTTGTCTTTGTGGCACCACAGTAGCTTGCACTCAATTCACCAATGAATGAACCATGGCAAGTCCTCGCAGGATTTAGAGGGGTGCCTCCATTGATGCCTTTGACAGCTGTCTATATAGAGTAGAATGATGAGCCCTGGCTTTGAGGTCCAGGAATGTAGCTTCTGTTTTCAGCCCTGTCTACTAGTAGTATCTTGGGAAAGCTACTTATCCCCTCTGAGCTTCAGTTTCTTAATGGATAGGGTCTTTGTAAATTTTAGTTCACTTTGTACGTGGGTCAGCACTGTATTAACATTAATGGTTATTATTGATGACTCTTTTTAAGTGTTAGGAACAGAGTCTGGCACATAATAGGTGGTCAATAAATATTCACTACGTGAACTGGATTTGGAAATCTGAGTACTTGACTGAAATTGAGCCCCTGTGGTTGATAAAGGAAACCTTGGAAGGATCTGGAAGAGGAGAGATATTTTCACGGGAATTGTTTCATCACAATATGCTACTTTAAGAAAGAGGCAACTTGATTTCCATTGTGTAGGTTAGGTGTAGGGTGGAGAGGGAATTCACCTACCTGTCCTTGCTTAAAAATAATTTCGAGTAATTAAAACATCTGCTTGGGGAGAGGGCAATGGGGACATGGCCGGGAGAGTACTCAATCAGGAAGGAAGACGTCGTACTTCCTCCAAACGCCTGCAAAGACCAGGCTGGGAGGATGAACCAAGACAGAGGTCTGTAGACACAGCATTTATCTTGTCCTGTGCCCTGAATACCAATGTCTGCAGTAGGCCCAGCACAGAACACAAGCAGTGATGAGCAAGCTTATCACATCTCAGCTCTGCTGCTCACTAGCTGAATTATCCTGGGTAAGCCACTTTGCTTCTCAGAGCCTCAGTTTCCCCATCTGCCAAATGGGCATGATAGAAGAACCAACCTCACAGGCACTGCTGTAAAGACTAAATGAGGCATTGTGGAGCAAATGTTTGGTCTAGTCCATGGCTCAGAGTAAGTACTCAATAAATGGTAGTGGTGATGATGATGATGATGAAGATAGGTACGATCAAGATGTTGTCTTTAGTATTCTTTGAGGCTAGTATGAAGATTACATTGATGGGATTAAGAACGTGTTCATCCATCCATCCATCCATCCAATACCTACCAAGCCCCTTATCACGTGCCAAGGCCCGCTGGAGACACTGGAGTCAAGAGGTGATTTAGACTCCACGCTTACTGTCAATGGCTCATGATCTAATTTAGCATCTTTTCAATGTTCTCAGGCAGACAGAAAAGTCTTCCTAGAATCCCCACAGGAATTCAAATGCCTCACCCCTCACCTCATTTTAGAACTTGCCCCATTTGATTACGATTATTGATTTGCCTACAGTTATTGATCTACCTAACTACAGTGTGAGTTCTTTAAGGGCAAGGACCATTTCATGCTCATCTTTGTCTTTCACTTCATTGTTATCTCCTGTAATTCTTGGCACAAAGTAGGGCCTCATTATGTGGAAACTGGTCCTAAATAATGCAGCCTAAAGAGCCCAGGTGGGGATCTGACAGGAAATCCTTGTCAGTCTTAAAAAAAGAAACTCTTCTATTGGTTAAGCACCTACTATATGCCAGGCACTTTGTGTACATTATCTTATATATTCCCCTCAGTAAGATGGGCAGTCATCCTCATTCTACAGATATGGATGTAGAAGTTCACAGAAGTTAACTCTACACAGCTAGGAAGTCCAATTGGAACTCAAATCCAGTATTACAGAATTCCTTTCTTGCAGGAAAAGCATCAAGAATGGTTGGAGAGGAGAAAAGGCCAAAAGTGTAATAGTGTGTTGATATAAACGGATGTGGGTGTGTGTGTGTGTGTGTGTGGTATACACAGTCAAGTTGGACAAAAGCATTAAAGCAGCAAACCCAAATTCCTACAGGGGCAAGGCAGGGAACGTAAGTAAGAGAAACCGGTCAGGTATAAGAAAAATCTTTGTGTTGGGGGAGGCAACAGGGAGAGGTGCAGACTGCAGTGAAGTGGACAGCGCAAGCCCCTTCTAGGGGAGGCTTTGGGTACTTGACTCTGGGATCTTGGTAACAGTTGAGGAGGTCCCAGTTTTGCCAGACCTTAAAATTTCTCAAGAGTTACAAGAAATCTGGGTTTTTATGAGTTTGCCTCTGAATGTTACTTAAGGGAAGGTGCTGCTTTTTAAGGAAGCCTTAAATAGGCTCCTCCCACATTCGCAAAGGTCTGTTTCCAGCGGGCTGTGGGCTGGCTATGACCCTAGGTCAGACCTCTTTGGGAAAAGACGTGGGGGTGGTTCAGAAGGATGTTAACCAGCACGCATCTGACCAACATTTTGAGGGAAGCATTTAGTGCTGAGAGTGATTAAAGAAAAAAGTCTTCTTTCTTCTCAGAGTCCTCCTCTGGCCAGAAGGTCTATTTCGAGAAGAGACAGAGGCAACCAGCCTTTTCTTCCCTCTTCCGTGAGCCCTCTCTGCCCGTTTTCACGATGTCCTTGGAGTCTCCACCAGCCTTGGGGGCGTTGCTCCCTCCCCGCTGCCGGACTCTGTGTCATCAGTGCTGAACGCAGTCATGGTGACAGTGTCCCTCCATCACGCTGGCCAGAACTCAGTCCCGTTTGTTTGTTAAATGACAGTGCTGAAGGTGACCTTCCCTTTCTCGCTCACCTCTGTGGGACGGCAGCCCAGCCCTGCACTTGCTTTCTCTGTTTGGGATTCTTACAACGGACAGCTGGGTCATTACCAGGACTTGCCCACTGCCACGACTGGGATGGTTGCTCTCCACTGTGCCGCGGGAGCCTCCGAGAGCCGGGCACAGGTGTCCTTGGCGTCTGAGGACATCCTCACCTTGCTCACTTCCCTGGGTTGTCTGTGTTTGACGTGGAGACTGAAGGTGGTGGCTGGGGTGGGGGTGGGGTGCGAGAGGCTGGCCGTGAACGCGACCCGACCCGCGCTCCCACTGTGTGCCAGGCTGCGTGCTGGGCAGCCTGCTCGTGCGTCCCTCTCTCTGCCCAGCGCTCACGAGGGCCTTCCTGCCGCAACTGCCACCTCCCTCTCTTCCTGCTCCCTCTCACCCCTGCCCATCTACTCTTTTCAGAGCAACCAGAGAGACCTTTGGAAAAGACTCAGATTAGATCATGTCAACTCTTCAAGGACTCCTGTGTCTTCTTGCAACTCTCAGAATCAAGTCTCAATCTCCCACTGTGACCCGCACAGCCCAACCCGTGCCCACCTCCTCTCCCTCTTGTCCTGCCCTTCCCGCCCCACACTGTGCTCCAGCCACGCTGCTCTTTCGTGCTGCCCCGGCTGTTCCCTCTGCCTGGCATGCCCTTCCCCCTGCGCTCTCCCTGCGCTCCCCCTGCCCGGCTCCTTCTCAGGACTCAGGCATCAGCTCAAACATCCCTTCTTTGCAGTGCCCTTTCCTGACCCCCTTCCTAAAGTAGCTCCCTGTCACCTCACCCCGTATGATCTCCGCAGCACGTGTCAGTTCTAAGATGGTTCTGTGCGTTGGTTTCCTCGCTTGCCGCCTGTCTCCCTGGCACAACGTATACCTGTGCGGGGACCTCTTTGTATTCTTCTTTGCTTTTCTCCCACTGCCTAGTAGAGCATCTGGCATAGGAAAGGGGCTCCATACAGATGTGCTAAGTGAATAAAGTTGATATTATCACTTCCATTCCCAGATGGGGAAATTGAGGCTCGAAGAAGGGGAAATCACCTGCTCCCAGCCAGCAAAGTTGCAGCACTGAGCCTGGAACCCAGGGACACCTCATTCCTAAACCAGTGTTACCTCCACAGTGCCCTCTGCTGGGGAGAAGGGGTGTTCTGGAAGGTGTGGAGGGTGGTCACAATGCGGGGCCACGTTCTGTGAGGGGCAGAGTGTGGGCTCTGTGCTTCCTTTAAGGGGTGCCCACCCCCACCCTCCTCATGGCACTGCCCCTCTTGAACTCTCTCCAATCATTGCCCCATCCCACCACCTTCCAGGGAAGCCCCTGCTTTTCTTTCAAGAGGCAGACGATGGTTCTTGTCAGCAGCTGAACCATGGTGGTGAGGCCAGGAATGCTAAAAGCAAAGGGCTGCAGCTAGGACAGAACCACCGGCCATTCGACACCTTTGGCTGTGGAGTGTGTGTGCATGTGTGTGTGCGTCTGTGTGTGCACGTGTCTGCATATGTGTCTATGTGTGTCTGCATCTGTGTGTGTGTGTTTGCGCGTGCGTCTGTGTAGAGTCCCTTGGTTGAAATGATGTGGCTGACAGTTTGCCTTGCACTTAGCTGAAAATGATAAGAAATGTCTGTGGCAGAAAAGCAATTCCCCCAGCTCCACCAACTGCCAAACATTCTGGCAAACAAGGGGGGAAAGAAAAGGAGTCACTGCCGGATACATCAGCTTATACCCTGCAGGATGTGTTGTCCCAACTCGGGGTTACTTTACCTGCTTTTATAGAGTGCTGGCTTCCTGCTGCACTCTGCTTGCATCTCACACCTTGCCTCCTACCCCTGCCCCCTACTTTGGTCGCTCCGGACTCTCTGGTATTCTTTCTGTCCCACATACGTGTGCACCAGTCCCCTCCTGCCTCAGCGTCATGGTGCAGCCTGCTCCCTCTGCCCTTCCCTTCCATCCTTCCCTTCCCCGTCCCTCCGATTTCCACAGTTCCTTCCTGAGGAGAGCTTTCCTTGGCCTCTCTGTCTGGGTCATGTTCCCCAGTGATAAGCTCTCATAGCACATATAGTCCTTCATGGCCTTTTCACAGTTGAACTTTTACATTTATTGGGGTTTCTGGTCATATTGGTCTTCCGTGTGTGTGTGTGTGTGTGTGTGTAAATGCCACAAGGGTAGGGAACAGGTCCTCTGTGGCTCGCCATGTGCCTAGCACAGTGCCTGGTACCTGGCAATGCCAGGCACATGGATGGATGGATGGGTAAATGGATCAAGTAATGCAGATCCGTTGTCTGATTGCACTGTCTGGACCCTCTTTTCATCCCTCCTTGCCATGGCACAAAATGAAAACACACATTTGGGGGTAAAAGTCCTAGCTTCCTCTTAATGTAGCTTAGTGGGTTATTCTTTTCCACTTTATAGAAAAGCAAACGTCCGGGGTCATCCATGCAGAAGTTCCCTCCCTTTGAATCCCTCTGGGATGCAAGATAGCCACCCCCTCCCGATGCCCAGACTCTATCTTCTTTACAGTCCCCTTGGTGGAGGTGGGAGGGTTATTCCTGCTGCCATGGTGGCCGAAACACACTGGATTTGGGACCTGGAAGACTTGGGGTCAAGGCCCAGCCCTGACTCTAATTAGCTATGTATCCTTGCGGAGCTTCCTTGCTCTCTCAGCCTCAGTTTCTCCATCAAAGGCATTATATTAGATTGGTGTCCCCAAACATTAGTGACTGGCCTACTGCAATGGGCTGGATGTTTGTGTCACCCTAAGTTCATATGTTGAAGTCCTGTCTCCCAAGGTGATGGTATTTGTGGATGGGGCTTTTGAGAGGTCATGAGGATGGAGCCCTCATGAATGGGATTAGTGCCCTTATAAAAGGGACCCCAGGGAGCTCTCTTGCCATCTTTACCCCACGTGAGGATACATCAAGAAGTTGGCCATCTGCAACCTTGAACAGGGCCCTCGCCAGAACCTAACCCTGCTGGCACCCTGACCTTGGACTTCCAATCTCCAGAACTGTGAGAAATAAATTTCTGCATTTATAAGCCACCCAGTCTACAGTACTTCATTATAGCAGCCCAAACTGACTAAGACATCCACCAACTTTACGATTTTTGCCACATTCTTGTGTCACCTGTACTATGATTTAATTAGCATTTTGTTTAAAAGTGATTTGCCTTTTTTTCTTAAATTTATACTTTCTATAATAGTGCTGTCCAATATAAATGTTAATGTGAGCCACATATGCAATTAAAATTTTCTTAGCAGCCACATTAAAAAAGTAAAAAGAAACAGGAGAAATTAATTTTAACAATATTTTTTATTTAATAATAAAAAAATTAAATTATTAATGAGATATTTAACTTTTTTTTCTGTGCTAAATCTTCAAATTCTGGTGTGTATTTCACACTTCAGCACATCTCTCTATGGATGTTAAGTTTTCATTGGAAGTCCCTGACCTCTATTTAGATGTCATAAAATGTGCAGTTGAAGGAGTGGATTCACATAACCAAGTTGTTCCAAGTATACAGTTATTTTCTAACAACTGAATTGAGTTATCATATTTTAATGGTATATTAATTGAAATAAAATGAAATTAAAAATTCAGTTCCTCAGTTGCACTCATCAAATGTCAAATGCTCAAAGCCATATGTGGCTAGTGTTTATTATATTGGACAGCACAGATATACAGCAATCCCAGATCACAAACCAGAAGGTAGCCTTAAACGTAAATACAATGATGATACAAGACTGATATTAAATTCTAGCTAGATACTGCTGCCTACTCAGGTCTGTGCCAAAAGCCTGCTCTATGTCTGTTAAAAAGTGAGATTTAGCCCATATTTAAAAGGTGTTAAAGATACACTAGCACCAAGCTGAGACTTTCCCTTTGATGGAGTCAGAAGGATTAAGAAAACTGAAAAGGGATTTAATGCTGCAGACTTGTACCACCTAAAATAATCCTATATACCAACAAAACAAACCAAGAAAGATCTAGGTGATCGCTCTGAGCTCTAAAATTTCTCAGCCTCTTTCTCCTTTACTCCTATCACTTTGTTTCCTCTTAAGAGGCCACTAGCAGTGTGATATCGTGAAAAGAGACCAAAGTAAGAGTTTGGAAAACTAAGTTCTGGTTAAGACTCTGCCATTCCTAGCTCTGCAACTTTCAGAAAGGTCTCAGATTCCTCATCTTGTAAAACAGGGGTGTTTGCACTCATCAAAGACACAGTAGCCGTGGAGTACCAGGCACTGTGCCCTGGGCAGCCTTGAATGATCTCATCCACACCTTAAACCCTGTGAGACTGGCACTGGTATACCCATCCTGCAGACAGGAACACTGAGGCTCAGAGAGGACAAAGCAACTTACCAGTGCCCCACCAATAGGAAGCCTTAAGGCTGTAATTTAAATCCAGGTTTGGGGACCATGGAGCCCACATCCTAATCCACCATGCTGGCAGGACTCTTCCTGTTCCCAAAAAAGGTGGATTTGTGTTCCAAGACATCGTTAACATGCAATTTGTGGTATTTCTTGGAGCTTTTTCTTCCAGTGTGTGCCAAATCCCTGGTTTCCTGAGCTGGCATGCTTTTCCTATTTAGCCATATATTTCTCTGGGTCTCCATTCCTATTTTTTCTTACTCCTCCCTCTAGATTTGTGGTTTTAATTCCCAACCTGCTGTGACCCTATTGGTGTTTCTCAGTGCATCTACCAGCTTTCCCCAGCCCCGAGTTTGTGAATTGGCAGCCTGGTGGGCCATATCAAGCCTGCAGATATGTTTGGTTTGGCTCTCAAAGTGCTGGCTCACGTGGTGTTTTTAAAAATTTTTGAATTAGTTGCCAACATTGAAACATTGGATGTTTCATATAAAAACATCTGGATTTCTAGATTTTTTAAAACAATTTGGCAACACTGAACCGTTGGCTGGAAAGCTGAGTGGCAGTGACACTTTATAGCTCCCTCAGTCCCTATCATCCCTGTCAGAGTCACCCTCACCTCAGGACCTGGCCTGAGTGTCAGCTGTCATCAGGGAGTGTGTATTGCTGTTTTCTTATAAGAAACCCTGGGAGTAGTACTGCACATTGTTCTGTCATTTCCTAGCTGTGTGACTTTGGGCAAGTGTCTCAAAATTCTCATCTGAAAAATGGGCATAATGTATACATGCCTCAAAGAGTTGTCATGAGAATTAAATGAGTTAACACATGTGAAGTACTTTGAAAAATCCCAGTGCATAGCAAGTGCTATAGACCAGTGGTCCCCAACCTTTTTGGCACCAGGGACCGGTTTCATGGAAGACAATTTTTCCACAGACCAGGGCAGTGGGGGTGGGGGAGATGGTTTCAGGTTGATTCAAGCACATTACATTTATTGTGCACTTTATTTCTATTATTATTACATTGTGATATATAATGAAATAATTATACAACTCACCATAATGCAGAATCAGTGGGAGCCTTGAGTTTGTTTTCCTGCAACTAATGCCGCTGCTGATCTGACAGGAGGCAGAGCTCAGGCGGTGATGCGAGCGATGGGGAGCGGCTGTAAATACAGATGAAGCTTCGCTGGCTCACCCACCGCTCACCTCCTGCTGTGTGGCCCAGTTCCTAACAGGCCACAGACTGGTACTGGTCCACAGCCTGGGGTTTGGGGACCATAACTATACGGTGTTAGCAATTAGTAAGAGGAATGTGCAGAGTTTGTGCTTTTTCTTTTGTACATATGTCTCTACCAGAGAAACCAAGAGAGCCACATGCTTTCAGAAAAGTATCAGGGAAGTGTGATTCTTTGGGTAAGTGAAGCACTTCTTAAAACTGGACCACTTTGTTCATTTATATTATCTGACTGCCCTTTGCCGGTATTTGGATTCAAGACACCTGGCCACCAGCATTCATGGTGCCCTCAGCAGGGCTGGCATGTATTTGCTTACATGTTTCAGATCCACATGGAAGTTCAGTGGCAGGACCCTTTCTGTTCACGGTCCTGGCTGCAGCACCCAGGACAACATTGCTGGTGGTACTTGTCGGTCTCTGCTTGCCAGCTTTAGCTGAAGGCCATTTCATGTTCTGCACTGATATTATTTCTGGGAGTTTTACTGAATCACAGGCAACTCTTTTAGGTGGATAAATACCCTAGGCTTATGATGGAATTGATTGCCTAATCCATTGGATCATTCTCTCCTAGTTTGCCAGGGCATGGGGTTTCATTTCTACTCTGAGTGGAATTGTGCATTCATGGAAAAGACCTATGCACAGAGTGATGTGTGGCTTACAGGGCATTTACAAGGCTTGAACACGTGGACATGTGAGACAATAAAACAATGTGAGTTACTACTTTTTGAGCTCCTACAATGTGTGAGGGACTGTGAGAAGCCTTTGCATCTTTTATTTCTTATTGCCCCAGCCCCAATGCAGGGTATAGAAGGTTAATAACATTTATTGAAGTCTTACTCTATGTGAGAGCAGACATGTACCAAGAATGGTGCTAAACATTTTTACAACCCTATGAGAGAGGTTTTGTTATTACCTTCATCTCATGGCTGAGGAGGTTGAGGCTCAGAGAGGGTGAGAAATTTGCCCAAGGTTGCAGTCTAGCAAATGGGGGAGCCAGAATTCAAACCTAGCCAGTTTGACATCAGTGACTACTTGATTAACTGCTGAACTTGGCTGCCTACTTTCTTGTAAATGAGAAAACTGGGGCTCAGAGAGGTGAAGTATTATGCCTGAAATCACACAGCAAACACGGGTAAGATACAGGATTCAAATACATGTCCGGTTCTAATGCAATATATTTTACACTCAACTTCACAAAGCAGAACTGACATGATCATTACAGAAAGCGTTCAGGGGCAAACACTACAAAAATGCTGTTCTGGACTCCAGCCCAAACCTGGCGCTGGCAGCCTCTACCATAGCTACGTCATTGGTCTGTGCTCATGTCCCATCTGTGGGCCATGGCTCCTACTACAGTTACACAGGCAGAGTCCGGCTCTCCTGGGCCTTTGATAGACAGACCCATCAAGAATGACTCGTCCAAGTTTACACAGTGAGTTATTGCCAGAGCAAGCCTGGGATCCAGGACTCCTGATGCAGTACTCTGTCCCACTGCTGTAACTGGAGTATGGTCAAATGTGCCTACAGGCCAGTCAGGTTACAGAGGTGAATTAGGTGCTCCATGGAGGGACTGTTTAGGATTGGAGTGCATATGTGCTTTTGAAAGGGACAGCCATTAAATAACTTGTGGTACAAATACACAATGGAATACTATGCAGTTTCACAGAAGAATAATAAAGCTTCATATATATTTTATAGATGATTTATATATTAAGTGAAAAAGAGAAAATGCAGGACAGTGTGTATTATGCTCACTTTGGGGAGAATAAAAAAGGGAGAGTTGAAATCCTCAATTCCTATTTGCTTGTCTATGCACTAAGATACTCTGAAAGAATACATAAGAAACTGAGACATGAATTACAGTGGTTACCTGTGTGGCGGTGGTGGAGGATTTGAGAATTGGTGAACAGGAGAAAGTGATGGAAAAGAGACTTTTCAATACATGCCTTTTTATATTTTTTAGGCTTTTGAACCATATGAGTGTCATTATCTATTGAATGAAAAAAAAAAAAGAAGAAAGCAGCAGTTCTTTAGCTTCTGAAAATTGCTGTCTTCTAGGAATATAAGTCTAATATCAATTCTTCTGGTTTTTCAAAGGAACTTGGAAATCTATTTAAAATTTTTTCCAATATATAAAAATACAATAAGTTTTTACAAATTAACCACATATCCTGCAAACATGCTGAACTAACTTATTAGTTCATTAGAAGCTTTTTTTGGTAGAGTCTGTGATTTTCTATGATCCATTATATCATCTGCAAATGGAAATAATTTAATTTCTTCCTTTCTGCATACCTTTTATTTCTTTTTCTTGCCGTATTGCACTGGCTAGGACTTCTAATATGCTATTGAATAGGAGTGGTGAGAGCAGTCATTCCTGTTCCAGCTCTTATGGTAAAAGCATTCAGTCTTCCATCATCAAATGTGCTGTAAGCTGTAGGTTATTTATAGATAATCCTTTACCAGGTTAAAGAAGTTCTCTTTCTGTTCCAAGTTTGATGATTTTTTGTCATGAGTGTATATTGAATTTTGTCAAATGCTTTTTCTGCATCTATCGAGATGGATCATATGGGTTTTCTTTTTTAGTTTGTTAATATGGTAGATTATATGGAATGATTTTCAAATGTTGAACCAGTTTTGCATTCCTGGGTAAGCTCAAGTTGGCCTTGCTGTGTTATCCTTCTTAAATATTGCTGGATTAGATTTACTAATATTTTCTTCAGGATTTTTGTGTCTATGTTCATGAGGAATATTGGGCTATAGTTTTCTTTTCTTGTAATGTCTTTGTCTGGTTTTGATATTAGAGTAAAGCTGGTGCCATAAAATGACTTGGGAATTTCTCCTAATTTTTAAATGATGAAAAAATAACTTTCATTGGGTGATTACTGTGTGCCAGGCTTTGTATTGGGTACTTAACCTACTTAATCTTCACAGCGAACCTGTGAAGTATGGACTATAATTATCATCACCCCCACTTTACTGATGGGGAAACTGAGGCACGGAGTGGTTAAAGTCACTTGCCTAAGGTCACACAGATTTTAAGCAGCCAAGCCAGGACTCAGATCCCAGAGGTCTAGCTCCAGAGTTTGTATTCTTAACCTGTTTACTACATTTTCTCCAATTAAAGATGTTTTCAGGCTAAAGAAAACACATCTGCTCAGTCCAGCCTACAGGCTACTGGTTTCTACCTCTAGTTAACAACAAGGGTAACTACCATATGTCAGGCTTACTTACTACCTGCCAGGCTACAGACTCTTCATCTCCCTTCACCTCCTGCTAACCCTCAGAGGCAGATGTTATCATCCTCACTTGGCAGTTGTAGACACGCTCCCCTCTGCTGGGTGGCGTGCAGTTTCAAGCTATCACCTCCTTCCTCACCTTGTCTTTCTTAACATCCATGATACCTTTTAGAAGGTAAAATTTTTTAAAAAGTCTCTCAAATCTCAGTTTAATTTCACGCTGTTCATTCCTTATCAGGTGGGCTCATACATCCTCCTGTTCACTGTTTTCCCCCAGGGGTTCAAGCTCGTCTTTTCCTTCTACATGGCCTTCTCTTTTGCACTGTCTTGTCCCAGCTAGCCCAGTCTGTGTCCCCAGCCCTTCCTTTTTGGCTCTGATGACTTATTTTATGTGTCTCGAGAAGGGAGAAACAGCTTACTTACTTAAAAAGGAGGAGGAGAGAGAGAAAGAGATGGAGTTTTAAGAACAGCTGGGACACCAATTTTCTCCACTGAGCACATAGCATGAGGGACCAAGGTTAGTTAAAACAAATTCTGGGTGGTACTGAAGGTGATGTGACGCAATGAAAAGGGCAGGTGTGTCTGCATGTTGGTTTGACTGTGTGACTGTAGACAAGATGCTCTACTTCTCTGAATCTCAGTTTGCTCATCTGTAAAATGAGTTCAGAGATATGTATAGGTCACAGGGGTGTGGTAGTGAATAAGTGCAATAATACAGGTGACAGAGATCTGGTGTGGAGAAGGCACTGAGTAATAAATGCTTTCCTTGGACCAGGCACTGTACTAGGCCATTTTTGCATAGATTATCTTATTACATATACACTACTGTGTTGGGTAAATAGGCACTACTGTTACACCCATTTTACAGATGGGGAAAATTGTGGTGCAGGGAGGTGAAGAATTCTTAAGTGGCAGAGCTCTACCCATAATTCACATTAGAATTCCTTGCATCCCACACCAGACCAGTTAAATTAGACTGTCTGGGGCAATTCCTAAAAGCAGGGGATTGGACCACATGCCTTTTCCCAAGCTCTTCTTCCCAAACTAGAAACTGAAGGTAGTCAGAGACGCCCTCCACTTTCCCCTGGTTACTAATTTCCCCATTGCCGAACACTCCCCACCCATCCCTTACTTCCCACCCACGTCTCCAGCCACTACTGCAAGAATTTGGAAAACTTGGGGTGATCCACTGCCAGGAACAGTGATTCAATTAAAATCTCAGCTTTCAACAATATTAGCAAGGCCTGCGGTCTGTTACTTCACACCCAGCCTAGCTTCACACCCAGCCTAGCTGTGCCTCCCAGTCAGCGGGAGGGTAATGAGGGTTTGCTAATTGCTGGTGGCTGGCAGGGGGATGATGGGGTGGGGACTTCTGTGGTGAGCTAGGCAAGAGGAGTCGCACGCTGAGCTAAGTGCTTTCCTCTGTGCACCTCTCAGGCCCTCCTTTGGCTCACTGGGGTGGTGGAGCCACACCCCCTTTACAACTCAATCAGCTTCATGGTAGCCACAACTGCAGCAGCACAGCATCAATCCATGAGTGTCAGTCACTGAGCTGAGCACCTAACTTGCACCATCAACGTTATTCCTGCTCACCACCATTCCAGGGGGTAACTACTTTCCTAATGCCCATTTTATAAGACGTGGAAACTGAGGCACAAAGACGTGAAAGGCCCACAACCTAACCGCAGCAGAGCTTGGTTAACACTCATTCTTAGTTGCCAGGACATACTTGTTTCCCCTTATGGCTTTAAGAGGATGACTTAGGGATTTCACTTTTGAACCAACCTTGTAGGATGGTAATAAAACAGCTATCAGCTCCTGACTTTTGGACAAACCTGGTCTCCCTAGTCATTCTTCTCTATGTTGCTTGGTCCTTCTGCATCCAATCACTGCCTCTAGAATCATAAGCTTCCATTTGTGAGCTCCTTGGACTCAGGGACTATACCTTAGGAGTCTTTGAGCCCCTTGGTTACCTCCTTAACACCTGGCACACTGTAGGTGGTCACAACTATTAGCTGAGCGTATGAACACATCAATACCTGCCAAGCTCTAATCCTAACTTCATTCTTTTGAGTCCCAAGCTCTGGGCTAAGCCTGTGCCTAGTGCAGTGCCTGGCATATAGTAGCTGCCAATGCTGTGGGTCAGGAAGGCCGGAGATGGCACAGGAGTTAGGCTGGGGAGGTCTAAGGTACCTTCACTTCTACCTTGAGGTCTTCGAAGGTCTGAGCTTTCTTGTGATCCCCACCCTCAAGTCCCTGCTTTGGACTCTTGCAGGGTCAGCCTTCCACCGTCTTTATGTCTCTGTCCCTTAAAGGGTTTTCATTAGAAAAGCCTGGAAGGGCGTGTGAGTGGCCACCTCCATCAGGGGAGGAGATGGAACGGCAGGAGGGGGCCAGAAACATTCTGATGGGAGGGCGGAGGGGGAGAGAGGACCTGCCACTTTTCCGGTTCAGCAAGCATTACCAATAACCAACCTTTTCAAAAACTCATTTCCCAAAAGAGTGCTCTGGGGAGAGGCTCAGGAGGGCTGAAGGGGGAGGTAGAACCTGGATTGAAATCAATCTCAGCTCGAGGTAATTACAGGACACGTGCTACCACCCCGGCAGGGCGAGTCGGAGGCTGAGCTGAGCTGCTCTCCGAGGGCAGCCAGAGTGATCAGTTAGAAATAAAAGCCTCATCACTGGCTGGGGAAGAGGCTCACACATCAGTAAACTTGTGCTTTCTCATGCCTGCCAAATTTGGGGGAGGGGGCATTTGTTTAAACGATCTCATCAGGGGCCCTGGCTGCCAAGTTGAATGTTTTGGAAAGGAAATCTCAGCAAGGCTCAGAGCAATTCAGCTCCCAAGTTCCTGGGATCCCAGGATGCTAAGGTTCTCAGACTAGAAGACAACTGGGTAGATGATGCTATGATTTTAGGCTGTATGTTAGATTTTTTTCTTTCTGCTCCTTTCTGTCCCTCTCTCCTCTCTGCATGCAAGTGATCTTTAGGAATCTATCTGACACAGAGATTGTCTGCAAGAAGGGGAATCCGAAGCTGGAGCCTAGGAAAAACCTCTCTCTCTCTCTGTCTCTCTCTCTCTCTCTCTCTCTTACACACACACACACACACACACACACACACACACACACACACACACGGCCCAGGCAAGCACTCCCCCTGCCCCCCGCCCCAGGCAGCTCAGGTCTCTTCAGGAATTCAGCACAAGTCCCAGCCACACTTTAGAGAGGACATTAAGATGTGGGACCAGCCAGATATCTGCAGCAGCCATGAACTGCCCGGGGTGGGTGGACCTGGAGGCAAAGCCAGGGGGCGAGGCATGTCCTCAAGGAGACTGTGACCCCCTGAGCTGGCAGCTGAGGCAGCCCCGTGTGTCCATGCACCCTTGTCCTGGCCAGGGCGCAGTCCCAGAGCCACCCCCTGCCTCTCCTCAGCCAGCCGGGAGACCCCTTTCTCACTCAGAGGTGGGCAGCAAGGGCACATATCCTTGTCCCATCCCAGTGCCTCCAAGCAAGAGAGTGCCCAGCGTCAGGGTCTCCTGCTTCATGCCATGTCAGGCAGGGACAGGCAGAGGAGCCCCAAAATGGGGTGGATGTGCTAGGGACAGGAGAAATGAAGCGTCCAGGAAAATTTCTATTCAGAACATGCAGTCAAGTCACACACAGCCCTCCATGGACCCCCTCACGGACGCTGACTCCTTTGGATCCACACACAAATGCACACTCAAATCCACACTCACACCAACTCACACACCATGCCCATCACACTCATGAAAACACACACACACACACACACACACACACACACACACACACACGCTCGCGCGCGCCACGCCACAGCAACTTCCTTTCCCCCCCAGTCTGGAAATCTCCGCGGTTGCCCTTAAGGCGTAAACTTTTTCAGAGGGGGCACAGGGGACGCGCAGGGAAGGAGGATGGGGCTGGGAGCTCTGGGCAGGGTCGCTCGGCCCTTGGGGCCCCTGGCTGCCCTCCCTCATCCCCCACGTCCCTTACCTGGTAAACCGAGGCACAGCAAGAGGCTGTAGTAGACCACGGGCACGAAGCCCAAGCCGCAGGGGGACCAGGACAGCGAGCTGTTGGCGACGAGGTGGGCGTGCGTGTGCTCCATGAGCGCGCCCCTCGCTCTCCTTGCCGCTTCTCGCCTGGCCTGCCAGCCCGGCTCTGGACGCCGGTTCGGTGGCGGTGGCGGCGGCAGCTGGAGCAGCAGCGCCTCTCTGCCCGCAGGACTTGCTTCCACCCTTGGCCGTGGTCCCCTCTGCTCGCTCCGCACCTGCCCGTCCGGCTCAGCCCTCCCGCGGGGCGCGGGGAGCAGGGCGCAGGGACTCGGGGACTCGGGAACTCGGGGACTCGGGAGGGGCTCCCGGAGCCCGGGAGTGCGCCTCCCACCTCGGACCCGCTGGCTCCCGCCTCGGAGCCGGGGGGCTGGGCCGCTGCTCTCGCAGCCAATCAGCAGCTGCGGTGTGTGTGTGTGTGTGTGTGTGTGTGTGTGTGTGTGGTGCGCGCGCGCTGGGGAGTGCGGGGAAGGAGGGGTCCCAGCCGCCTCCTTGGGCTCCAGTATTTGGGGGACGGTGGAGTGAGACCTGGGAACCCCGGGGAAGGCCAGGGGGAGAGCGGGCGGCCTCCCCTGCAGCCCCGGAGGGGCGTGGTGTGGGTGGGACCCTCTTCTCCCGCAGCGTGTCCTCGGCTCGCCTTTCTCCAGTCTCCTCGCAGCCACTTCTGTTCCTCGTCGCCAGAGCTTCCAGTGCATCTCCAGATAGAGGATTGTACACCCAGGGCCGGAGTGGGGGAGATTAGGGGAGGCTGTTGGAGCCGCGGGGAAGCTGAAGGGCTGTCCGTCTTCCTGGACCAGGGGAGCTGAGCATGCCGGCTCCGGGAAGAGGGATGCATGTGTCCCTGTGCCTGTGTGCTGACTCTGGGGGCGACCAGCGGCGACTGTCCCCCCGATTGGAGTGCGTTTGAAGGGGATGCAGGCTGGCTAAGAGAAGCCCGCCACATGCCACCCTTCAGTCAGGGATGATGGTGTTGCAGCCACTTAGACATACACTCACCCACACTCACACAAAGACAACACCCAGTCACGCGGGTGCACTCACACACTTACTCGGGCACATGGATGCCCTCCCACCCCACACCTAGATGCGTGAAAACACAGGCACCTCATCACCATGCACCAGGCCACGCTCACAGGGAACTCCAAGCACACACAGAAACACACGTGGGAGCCACTGGGGGTGGCCTCGAGTGTTTGAAGGTTGTGTAAAGGGTAGGATTGGTAAGGCAGGTGGGATGCAACCCATGCAGTGGATGGGCGCCCCCTTTTCATGATAGGCAGGTTCCTGGTGCAGCTCTTCTTGGGGCCACCACCGAATTGGGAGAGAGGTCAGTCTAGGGCTCAAGACAGTGTGTGTGAGAGGGTTAAAGATCCTGCAGGAATACTGAGGCAGGACATTTCTAGGAGTATGTGTGGGGCTCTGAGAAGTCTAAGATTTCCCCCCCTGTTTCCCAAAGGTCCTCCCCCCCATAACAGCCATTCCTGGAGAGAAGGAACTGGCTTTCCTCAGCCTCTTCCGGGTCTCCCAAGGTGGAAAAGCCCCCTACCCCTCATGTCCAGCAAGGGGCATGTTTCCAGTCCCCATATTTGTTAGGGGGTCCCCCAGGCAGGGATTGGGGGAAGGGCAGGTAATGTGCCTCTAGGACAGGGTGGACAACTCTGAAGCACACAGAGCCAGGGAGGCTGCCCAAGGGAGGATCTGCTGGACCTGCCTGGTTCTATGATGAGCAGGGAGACACAGCGACCCCCCAAAGGGGCAGATGATTACACAGTCACATGAGCTCAGTGAGGCTGGGTCTGAGATTTCAAGCCCCGTTAGATATTGATATTTTATTGTGACCTCTCTCATTGTTTAAATGTGACTACTGCACACACAAACAAAACAAAAACACCACTTCATTGATTAATAAAGAGGTGCCTGGCCATTGTAGTGGCTCAATAAATAATTGTTCAAAAACCTATAGATTGGATTTGTCTGCAGGCAGCTAGACGGAGATAAGAAATTGGGGAGGGTGGGGAGTGTTGTGATTTGGCAAAGCCTCGAGTCTGGACATTGTGAATCCTGCATCAGGCTTCAGGGCTTTTGCATTGGCTGTTCCCTCTGCTCGGAATGCTCTTCCTCCAGAAAGCTGCATGGCCTGCTTCCTCGCCTTCTTTGAGTCTTTGCTCGTATGTTCTCTTCTTATTGAGGCTTTCCCTGACAGTCCTATTTAAAATTGAAATCTCTACTCCCCTCCCCACCCCAAAATATTTACTTCCTTTGTTCCTCGCTTGTTTGACTTTTCTCCGTAGTCCTTAGCACCCTCAGCAGACCATATGCATTGTATGTATTTATTTTGCTTCTTGCCTGTTTCCCCTCTTAGAAGGGCAGGGCCTCTTCTCTGTTTTGTTCCTGGTTGCACCCCCAGTTTCACACAGTGCCTGCATGCCACAGACACTTAATAATTAGTGACAAAATGAAAGGACTCAGCACGCACTCACCTAGGGCATGCAGGGCACAGGGAGATGGGTTTACCTCTGTCTTTGCAGGCCAGAGTGTCAGAGCATTGGGATGCTGTTGGGGTTGGGGGTCACAGTCTCAGATTCAGTATGTAGTGACCACGTATGACTAGTCACTCCAAAAATGACTTGAATGGTTTGAATTCTGGGGCTGTAATTAGAGACTCTTTATGAAACTAGAAACTTGGCTGGGCAGAGGAACTGGGCTGCATGGGGAATCTTGATGGGTCTTATTGTGTCTGAGCCTTTATTTCCCCATCTGTAAAATGGGAATGGAGAAAAACAGGCATGCCTTTGTTTCAGCGATGCTGAGCAGTGAGAAGGGGAGGGAAGTGGTGCAAATGTCGCAGACTGGGAGAATGGGGCATGGGACGGGGTCCTCTGCTGGGTCTGTCAGGAACCTCGGCAGCTTGTCAAGGTCCAAGTTTCCTGGGAAATGGATACTTTGGATAAGAAGATCTTTAAGGTTTGGGGCCAGGCTTTGGTTGTTCTTGGTCCCCAGGGAAGGGCAGGATGAGTTAACAACAAAAGTTTATTTAATTTTGCTCAAAGGCCTGATCCACTTGATCAGTTCTGTATGACAGTGGTGTGTTCCAGCTGACAACTGTGCTTGGCTGAATTCATTCATTTATTCATTCTTTCAACAGACTTTTACTGGATGCTTAACATGTGCTGGTCAGGACCAGCCACATAATTTGCAGGGCCCCGTGCAAAATGAAAATGAGGGGTCCCTTGTTCAAAAATTATTAAGAATTCCGTGCAGCAACAGCTGAGCATTGAACCAAGCAGGGAGCCCTTCTAAGCGTGGGGCCGTGTGTGACTACACAGGCCACACGCCCATGAAGCTGGTCCTGCTTAGGGGACAGAGGTGAGTAATAAGAGTTAACTTTATTGAAAGTTTATTTAGAGACAAATAAACCACGTATTACTTGTTTTATCCTCACAGTAACACTGGATGGAAAGTACAATTATTAGCCCCATTTCACAGGTGAGAAAACCAAGGTACAGAGAAATTTAGTAATTTGCTCAAGACCACCCAGCTGGGATTGGGTCCAAGGCAGTCTGACTACAGGGCCTATGCCAAGACCACTGGGGAGCTCAGTCTAGTGGAAGGACAGGCATATGAGAGAAAACTGTCATACATTGTAATGTGGGCTCCATGTGCCATGAAGGCAGGGTCTTCATCTATCTTGTCCTCCACTGTGTCCCAGGGCCAAGAGCAGTGCCACGTAGGTGTCCAGAAATAAATCTTAAATGAACTAATAAATAAATATAATATAAATATGTAAAGAGCATTGAGGGGGGATTTGTAGGCTCAAGTGCCTATAAGCCTGGGCAGATAGTAAACATTAGTGAGGCAGAAATATTATACATTCTTCACTTCCATAAAGAAATATGCCATCTCCCATTTTCCTGGAAACACTTGGCCTTCTTGGTCTAGATTCTGTTTTTCTACCCTTTGATAGAGGCAGTAGTCTGAAGGAATAACTCTTTAGGAAAAACAGCAACACAAACATAACATAAATGACCACGAATACTTTACTCTGAGTTGGAAAGACAATAGGGAATGGTGGGGCCTGTAACAAACTGGAGGTGTATATGGCAGCCACTGCACTGGGTTCTGGGTACACAGTTGTTTCAAAAGTTGACAAGGTCTCTGCTTTCCTGGATCTTCAAGTCAAGTGGAAGAGATAAACATGAATTGATTTATACACACATGTGCACGCACACACAAACTTGGATAAGGGTTGTAAAGGAAAAGTTAACAGAGTGAGAGAACATGTACCAGGGAGATCTTATGCGGTCTGGCAGTCAGGGAAGGCTTCTCGGAGGAAGTGTTGTTTGAACTGAGACATGAAGGACAAGCGAGGGTTACTTAGGTGAAGGGGTGTGGGGCTGAGGGTGAGGGGAGTATGCTACATAGTGGAAAGAGTAAGTGCAAAGGTCCTGGGGTGGACCTGAGATGAACTCTTTTAGGGAGTGGAAGACGAGGGAGTGTGTGTAAGGGGTGGGGTGGCACAGGGAGCACGATGCAGTTAGAGAGCGGGCAGGGTCTTGTAGGCTGTCGGGAGAGTTTGGTCTTTATCCCTGGTTTTAAGCAGGGGAGTGGCGTGATGAGATTTGCATTTTCTCTATTTTTAATTTATCTTTTATTTTTGTAGATGTAGGGGGTACAAGTGCAGTTTTGTTACATGGATATATGGTGTAGTGGTGAAGTCTGGGCTTTTAGTGTACCCATCATGCGAATAGTGTCCATTGTACCCAACAGAGAATTTTTCAACCCTCACCCCCTCCCAACCTCCCCCCTTTTGGAGTCTCCAATGTCTGTTATTCCACTGTGTATGGCCATGCGCACCCATAGTTTAGCGCCCTTATAAGTGACAACGAGCAGTATTTGATTTTCCATTCCTGAGTTACTTCACTGAGGATAATGGCCACTAGACTGAGCTCCCCAGTGGTCTTGGCATAGGCCCTGTAGTCAGACTGCCTTGGACCCAATCCCAGCTGGGTGGTCTTGAGCAAATTACTAAATTTCTCTGTACTCTTTTTATCCTCACAGTGACACTGGATGGAAAGTATAATTATTAGCCCCATTTCACAGGTGAGAAAACCAAGGTACAGAGAATGAGAGAGAGAGAGAGAGAGAGAGAGTCAGCTATGTAGAGAGAGACAGAAATGTGGACAGAGACAGGAGATAGATGACTAGAGAGACAGTTTAGAGAGACAGACACTTTGGTAGGGACACATACACACACACACACAATGATTATGACTGAGATTGTTCTGGATGGAAGGGCTGGTAAGACACCAGCCTGGAACACCCTAGGTCCACTTGGCTGAGCCACTCTGTCCTCTCACCTCCCATGAGAATGTCGCTTGCCCCCTGGCTTCTCCTTGCTTTCCAAGCTTCCTCTTAGGGGTCACCTCATCCTTGAAGCCTTTCCTGACCTGCACATCCCTCTCTACCTCCTGACGTAGACACTCTTCCCTCTGCAACACCTCTTGCCACATTGTGTTGCCATTCAGGGGTTATCTGTCTCCTGCCCTTCTGGGATTCAGATCACCTCCTGGGCAGGGTAAGTGTCTTTCATCTCTGAACCTTCAATGCAGAACCTAATTGCAGTGTCCATAGCATAACTGTTAACAGTCGAGGCCTTACATCCAGACCTGGGTTCGAATCCCAGCTCAGCTCCCTAGTAACTGTGTCTTCCTCAGGACTCTTGTTATTGAAATTGATAGAGAAAAGCTCAAACTAGCTCAGTTTTTTAAAAAGGAATGTATTGGCTCTTAAAACTGAAAAGTACAGAAGTTTGTTTGACTGTAGGCCTGGCTGGATCCAGGCGCAAAAACGTACCTGGTTTTTCCCATCAATGGCCTCTGCTTTGCCTTGATTAGCTGCGTTCTTAAGCAGGTTTTTACAACATAAGACAGAGATGGACACAAGTATCCCTGGATTTATCCTATCAGCTTAATAACCTGAGCTAAAAGAGAATTTCAGCAAAAGGCCTGGGGCTGTCGATGAACCAAGCTGGGTGGGTCAAGTGCTCACTTCAACCAAACTCACCAGTGTGAGTTGGGGTTCTGTAGCCAACAAAAAATACACTGACTGGCCAGGTGTGGCTCATGTGTCCAGTGATAGAGCCAAGAGAGAGCCAAGAGAAGAGGTCAGTTCTTCCCAAACCACATGGACTGCGAGAGGAGTCGGGCCCAGTTATTCAAAGGAAAATTGGGGTTATTCAAAGGGTAATGGTGAGAATGAGAATAGATGTTGGGCTGCAAAACCAACACATCTGCAAGCTGAATTCCGCACATGGGAGGCCCGTTTGCTACTCCTCTGTTAGATCTAGGTTGTATGTTTTATTTAAAAAAAAATTTTTTTTTTAATTTTTTTAATTTTTTTATTTTTATATTTTTATTTTTTAAAAAATTTAATAGACTTTATTTTTTAGAGGAGATTTAAATTCACAGAAATACTGAGTTGAAGGTACAGAGATTTTCCATATTCCCCCTGTGCCCACACATGCATAGCTTCCCCCATTGTCAACCTCCTGCACCAGGGGGGCACGTTTGTTGCAACTGTTACACATCATGATCACACAAAGTCCACAGTTTACATTAGAGTTTACTCTTGCTGTTGCACATTCTTTGGGTTTGAAAAAATGCATAATAACCTGTATCCACCATGATAGTATCATCCAGAGTAGTTTTATTGCCCTAAAAATCCTCTGTGCTCTGCCTGTACATCCCTCCCTCCCTCCCCTAACCCTCCTTCCTGTTTTATTTTTTATGTCAAAAATATCTTGTGTATGAACTATACACAAATACTAAACCCTAGTTCATGCTGAAGTTCTGGATTGAAGCGTACCACTTGCTCTGAAATGCATCGGAAAATTAAAAGGATTGATGGGTAGACAGAAGAATGGACAGAGGATGTAGATAGGCATCAAAGCAAGGAGATGTTAGTGTTAGAATCTAGCTCATGGGTAGATGAGTTTTCACGGGAACAGTTTTTTCAACTTTATGTATGTTTTCAAATTCTCATAATAAAATACAGAAAAAAAATATCTTGTGTAATGTATCTTGGCCAAGTATGTTATTACAAGCAATTGTTGAAACCAACATCTCCTGGTAGTGTTGCAATTCTTTGGAATTGTCGCAGAAGGCAATTCCTCCCCTGCTATTAGGCTGTCGAAATGGTACCTGAGATTTTTCCCTGATGCTCCCAGTTCTCCACTGACCTGCTCTGCTAGAGCCTTGACCAGTTTGTCTTTGTCTGCAGGCTCTTGTTTGCTTTTCACTAAGAACTATAGCATCACGTCTCTCTGCTGTGTTTGTTTTACTCCACATGCGTGGCTTCTTGCTGAGGATGTCTTGGTGAGTCGCTGGGGGTCTATTCCAGCAGAGTCCTTGTACCACTCACTCACTACAGTTCTTCGAGTGCACGTCAGTTCTCACACAATTTGGATAGAGCCTTTTGTTGCTCATCAATGACCTGTCAAGGTGGTCAGGGGCAGCCAAAGAGCCGAGTAGAAATATTTCCACAATTGCATGCCTGCCTGCCTCCTACAGCCAAGTGGGGGAAAAAGATAAAGAATTCAAGTTGCACCTGGGTAAATTTCAGTGCCGTGGGAAGAAAGATTGTGGACAAAGTGAAAGAAATAGGATCTTTGCTTGAGAGGAAGGAGGAGGCAAGGGTTAGGGGTATGTGTGTGTGTGTGTGTGTGTGTGTGTGCACGTATGTGCATATGTGTGTATATGTGAATGCGCACGTATGTATATGTGCGTGTGTGTGCATGTGTGCCTGTATGGTAGAATGAGGGAGGGTGTCATTGATCAGGAGATTGATGTATCAGGCAAACAGTCTCTTCTTTCTGGTTCAGAGAGACCCAAGAGACTCTTGAGTATCCTTCAAGATTCACTTTGCTCCGGGAAACCTTGCCAGACGGGAGTTGAGTTGGGTAGCAGAGAGAAAGGAAAGAGAGGGGAGGGAGGGGAGGAGAGAAGAGGAGGAGAAGGAAGGACAGGAGGGGACAAGGAAGGAGAATGGGGAAGAGGGAAGAGAAGGAGAAGAGGCAGGGAGGAGAGGAGAAAGGAGACAAAGGGAAAAAACCCACAACAGAATATGTCACCAAATTACCTGCTCTCTGGCAGGTGGGAAAACGTGTAATGCCGAAGAGTAAAACAAACGAACAAAAATCTTATCTGAGGGTGACGTATTGTGATTATTTAGCATTTAACTAATCTCTGGGCAGCAGTTATTTTGCATTTAGGGGCTGCCAGAATCTTATTCCCCTTCCTAACAGATTCTCATTTCTTTTTGGAGAGTGACTCTCCCCCACTGGATGTGGTTTTGGACAGAGAGTGAATTCTGGCTCCTGCCACCTCGTTCCAGAAGCAGAAAGGGTCAGGTCCTTTGGAGAGGGCAGTCAGAGGTGGGTGGGCAGGTGTCATAAGCTTGGCCAAGTAGAGACTGTCTTTTTGAGCTTAGAATCTTGAGGGGGTGAAACAGGGCAGGAGAAGAGTTTGGATTGCATTCATCTCGGCGGGGACGGCTGGGCAGGACTCATCTGCTCTGGGGTTGTTACTGTGGATCTTGCTTTCTGCCCATTCCCAGATGTATGGCTTCCTGTTTTTCTGTGAGCCCCCTAATATGTCTTCACTCCGTGTTCACTGCGGCCCTATTCTTAATAGCTAAGATGCAGAAACAACCTAAATGTTCACCAGTGAAGGAATGGATAAGGAAAACATCACATATACACACAGTGGCATAGTACTCAGCCTTAAAGAGAAGGAGGTACTGCTGTATGTAGCAACATGGATGAACCTGGAGGACATTATGCTAAGTGAAATAAGGCAGTTACAGAAAGACAAATATTGTGTGATTCCACTTATATGGGGTATCTAAAATCGCCAAACTCATAGAAGCAGAGAGAAGGATGGCAGTCGCCAGTAAATAGGGGAGGAACGAATGAGTGGTTGCTACTCAACAGGTATAAAGTTTCAGTTATGCAAGATAAATAAGTTCTAGATATTTATTGTACAGCATTGCACCTATGCAATAATGCTATATTATACACTAAAAATTTTATTAAAAGGGTAGATCTCACGTAAGATGCTCTTGCTACCATTAAACAAAATCCCACAAAACAAAAAGCATAAAGACTGTCCAGACAAGGCTCTGTAGAGATTTGCAGGGTACTTCTCCAAAAAAACCTCCTTTTTGTTTAAGTCAGTTGGAGAGGAAAAAGAAAGTTGCTAGCGACCCAAGGACATGCATTGATCAGCCAGTTGATCCTTGCTCTTGTTATAGTAACACTTCACATTTGATAGAACTTTACTTTGAGCAAGTATAGCCATGTACACCATTTTATTTTAATCCTCATCATCACTCATGGGAAGCAGCCAGAGCTGATATTATCAGCTCATTTTACAGATGAGAAATCCACAGCCCAGAAAAAGCAAGCAATGTGCCCCTGATTACCTAGTGTTTGGGAAATAAAGAACTCCCAAAGATGATTCCATTCAATCCCTCCATTTTACAGGTGAGAGAAATTAGTCCAGAGAAGGTAAGTGAGGTGTTTAAGGTCACACACGGTGTCAGAGCTGGAATGCAAATCCAGCTTTTATGACTCGAAATCTAATGCCATTCTTTGCATAATTGCGAATTGCCTCCAAAAGAGATAAGAGCAGTAACTTACAGTTGATGTTATGTCTGTGTGTTGTGCGAATAAAAAGTTACCAGGTGTCATTTTTTCCCCCTTGATTTGTACAGCATCAGGGGCCAAGAATTCTCAAACCCTATATATAACACCTAGAACATTCCAGGTACTCAAGTTGCCTAACTAGAAGAAGAGAGATTTGAACATTCTTTCCAAGCAGCTAATCATGAGAACATTGCCCCCATCCCTGAGCATTTTTCCCCCCCTCAACCATACACTCCAACTGCCCAAAAGTTCAATTTTCTTTAAGAGCCTCAGAAATAGTCCTAAGAGGGAGGCATGGGGTATCAGGAGCAGTGAGAGGGAAGGTACTTACCAGAATCCTCCCTGCAGGGATAAAACATTGAAATGTGCAGAAAGCATGACTCATCAATGTGCAGATGAGGCTGGTTTCGCCAAGCAGCAACGATGACAAAAGCAGAACAGCCAGGAAGGCCAGCAGGTAGGCAATCTCGTGGCTTGGGCCAGACTAGGTGGGGACAGAGCAGTGAGCTGTCCTGCTTGGGAAAGTTCCAGAATGTCCTGAATACCTGAGCACTGAAGGCTTCCTTCTCTTTAAAAGCTGTGTCTTCTCGGGGACTCTGTGTCATGGATCTAAGAGACCAGGTTACAATGCAACATGGGGTTATAGTCCCACGCTGCTTCTCTCTGCAGCTGACACTGTGCAGAGACTTGAAGAGAAACTTTAGGGCTTTGCCAAGCTTTTGCTGGTGAAGGTTAACCGTACACCCGGCAGCTAATTTCTAAAGCCAGTAGGTTCCTGTAGGCTTCTTAAGTGACACGTGTGAGGATTTCCTAAGTTGACAACTTCCTGTTCTGAAAACAAACACCATGATCTGTTGGCACGGTAAGATTTCAAACTCTGGAGCCTAGTAGAACTGGGTTTAAGAGACCTGAGTGACCTTGGCTGAGTCACTTCTTGTCTCTGTGTCACAGTTTCCTACAGGTACACTAAAGATAAAAATGGCGTCTACCTCATAGGGTGGCTGTTGGGATAAAAGAAATAACTCAGCGTTTCCTGAAATTTAGTTATTTCAGTACCATGTGCGTGATTTTCGTCACTTGTACTGCTATTTACATAATATCATTGTTTAAACTGACTGACGTAAAAACACCTGTATTTAAAAAATGAAATATTTAAAATTTATTAAAAAATTACTTCATATGTGCAAACTAGTTTTTCTTGTTCTATAAAGAAGGAAACCATTTAAAAAATTATGGGGTGGGAGGAAGCCAATTTCATTAAAATTCTAGATAGCGCTATCCCTTGCCAAGGCTCTGAGAGTAAGGCTTGTTCATTCTTTGTTGCAAGGAGGAATTAGAAAGTGTTAGAGAGGCGTTAAAGACATGATAGCACCCCCTTGAGACTTTCCCTTGATGTAATTCAAATGATGGGAAAGGGATGAACTCTCACCGTGCGCTTAAATATTATTTCATATTGGACCTGAGAACCCCTAAAATGATCTCTGTAGTCTCTACTGACTATATTTGGGGAAACACTGCAATATCGCATTGCATAGTGCTTGGCCCAATGGACACGGTCAACATGCTTTTATGCTCTTTCCCTTCTGACTTTGTTGCTGCTCTTTGAGGGACTGTTGGAGATTTAAGTCTGGCAACAACATCTCCACTGGTGACTACATTTTAAAAAAACCCAACTGCTAGGGCTGGTTTGGTTTGTGGAGGGTGGATGGGAAATTTGCTCTCAGTTTAAAATGCAGGTCAGCACCCATCTGTTAGAGGGTGTTTTCTACTCTAAGCATGGCCTTAGTGGTCGAAATGTGTTAGAGCAGGAATGAGAAAGAAGTAAAATTTTTGAGGACTTCCCATGTTTTTGATTCTTTGCGTACATTGTATAATTTATTTCTTGCAACTTTTCATAATAGAAAGCATTGCCCTCATCTTAGAGGTAATACTAATAGATGTGAATTGTGGAAAGCTTGCTTTGTGACAGGCACTCTGGTAAGAACTATTCTGTTTTAAAAACCTCCACCAAGGCTTTTCTTTCTCGAGCAGAAAAAAAAAATCCACAATACCCAACAAGAGCGATAAGACCTCCCAGGATATATCTCCTGACTACCTCTTGTACTGCCCTTCCCTTTGTTCAATGCATCCAGACACACTGGCCTTTTATTTTTCTCCATGAATATGGCAAACTCTGTCTTGCCTCAGGGTCTTTGCACTTGCTGTTCCCCCTGCTAAACCATCATTCAAGTTTCTGCTCAAACCTCATTGTCTGCATCCAAAGCAGCTCTAGTTCAATCACTGCTTGATATTATCTTATTTTAATTATCTGTTTATCATCTATTCTTTCCTACTTTAATGTGAGCTCAATGACAACAAGGACCTTGTCTATCTTATAAACCACCAGAACATGCCTGGTCTATAGAAGGTTCTCAATAACTATTCACTGAATATATTACTTGTATCATTTCATCTCCTCCACCCTAACAGGTAGGTAAAACTTCTCCGTTTTACAGATTAAAAAACAGAGCCTCAGAGAGTTTATAAGTAACTTATCTTAGGTTACACAGCTTACGAGTGGCAGACCCAAGATTTAAACCTGGGTGGTCTGACTCCAGAGCCATTATGCTGAGGTCCCAAGAGTGAATCTGTGTGCTTAAGGTCACCTAGAAACTAAGCATTCCAGGCCAGCCCTGTCTGGCCCCAAATTTCATACTGTAGCCACTAGATCATGTTGTTTCCTGGAATAAGAGAAACTCTGAAGTTGAGAAACTTCAGAGCACTGATTGCCCAAATGCTTGAGGTCAATTTGTGCCTACGTTGGTCAATGGAGAGGTGATTGAACTCCAACCACCAGTCACATCTCATCAAATTTTGGTGACAAGAGTGCACAAGGCAAGTCCAATAATTAATGAGGCCACCTGGGTTGGCCATCCCATAGCCAGCCCCAGAGGGTCAGTCCCCACAGCCTGGCTGCATTTCTGTTAATTGAGGTTCACTCACCCTGCAATGCCCACCTTTTCTTATTCCCTATTGCTAGCTCTAGACCATGCTGCAGCACCAACCTGCAAATGTTAGTTTTCCTTCTTCCACTCTTTGACAATCTGCAAAATGGAACTGATAACAGTATCTACCTTATGGGTTTGTTGTAGAAATGAATTATTTAACGAAATATCAGTTCAGTCAATGTGTTCCTCGTATCCCATGGCAAAGCACAAAGAGCTCTTCACAACTTTGGCTTAATCCATTCTTCCATATCTCTGTCCTTGCCCCTGACCAAAATGGCCCAATTCTTTGGCAACTCTTTGGGACTCAAAGAAATATCATTAGATTTGAATCCTAGAACCCTTGCTTATGAACAGCATGGAGTTTGGCAAGTAATTTAACCTCTTTAAACCTCAGTTTCCTCATTTATAGAAAGAGGGGCAGTATTTCTTAACCTTGCAAAGTTATGAGGATACATTAAATGGTGCACACAGTGTCTGCTGATTGAATGAATATCATTTCATCTCAACAATCCCTTGAGATGGATACAATTATCATGTGCGTTTTAAGGATGAGGAAACAAAAGTTCAAAGAGAACACTTTTAAGTACTTGCTGGAGGTTGCATGGCTAGTGAGTGATGAAATCAGGTTTGAACGTGGACAGTCTGACTCAAGATCCTGTCTCCCCAATGTCCAAAGGGGTTAAATGTCATCAACCTACAAACGTTAATTTTCTTTCTCCTATTCTATCACATATCTGTAAAATGGAGCTAATAATAGTATCTACCTTATGGGTTTGTTGTAGGGATGAAATATCAGATAAAATATCAAATCTAAAAAACTTAGTACATTATTTGGGACATGATAAGTGCACAGTGAATCCTATTATTATTAGTAGTAATGATATTGTTATGCTTTGACTGTATCAGGATGCATTTGGCTGCAAATAGCAGAAAACCTGATTCAAATGGATGAAACAAAGGGAATTTATCTTCTCATCTGACAAGACGTCTTGAGACAGAGCTGCCCAGGGCTGTTACATCAGTGGTTGAGTGACAGTGGGCTAGTTATTTCCCTAAGTCTATGGTTTTTTTATCTGTGAAATTGGAGACACCATTGACTAATTTTCAATATTATAATGAGATTATGTAGAATAATGCAAAATACAAGACATCACAGCAGCTAATCAATCTTTATCCCCTTTCTCAGTTGTCGCAGAATAGTAAAATGGTACTGGATATTCAAATTGAATTTAAGGACCTGACCCATAATTTACTGGCTGTGAGTCTTTGTGGCTAACCTGCTCAATTTTAATTTTTCTTAGAATTTCAGTGATAATAGAGTCAACTGCGATAACAATACCTGTAACCTTTACTTTATGCTTGCTAAGTGACAGATATCACAATTGTTACTTTACCTGCACTAGCCAATTTAACTCTCACAACAACCTATACCACCCAGGCATCGACTCCATCTTACAGGTAAGGGGTTAGTTAAATAACTTGACAAGATCAAATAACTAGTAAGTGGTGAAGCCAAGAATTGAAGCCCGATTTGTCTGTACTAAAAGCCCCACACTTTGAACGCCTACACGATAGTGCATCTATTTCCTGTTGTGGATCGCCTTCTTCATCTGTAAGTGGACATAGCAAGATCTTTCCTTGCCCACTTCACAGGGTTTGGGGGAGAACCAGATAATACTGAGTCTGAGAAATCCCAGTGAAAACTCTGAATTACAAGAGATCACTCTTGTTGGTATGGATGACAACCGGTGCTAGACACGAGAAGCATGGTCCAGAACCCTCAGGTTATAGCCACTGATGCTGAATGACCACCAGCCACCTCCTCCCTTAATGACTCTAAATCCTTAGTCTCTCCTCTCTCCACACCACCACGCTGAGAGATTCATATGCCTCATTCTGCTTTGTGTGCCCTGGGGCTCTAGCTCTTCCTCCAAGGGAACTAGATATTATGATAAATTAATCAGTGCCAAGGGGCTAATGGGAAAATGATATAAGAGGTGCTAGAGGCACTACAATCTCCCTCCCTCCCTGCCCTTCCTCCCTCCCTTCCCCCATGCCTTTCTCCTTATTCCCCCACCCTCAAGATGTCCACTTTTTAGCTTCTGAAAAAATGTGCCCTCTGTTCTCTCATCTCACCTTCCTCTACTGCAGTGGCTCCCAACCAGGAGCAATTTTGCCCCCCAAGGGACAGTATTTGGAGATATTTTTGGTCACTACACCTGGGAGACAGAGCACTATTACTGGCATCTAGTGGGTAGAGACCAGGCATGCCGCTTAACATCCTACAATGCACAGGACCACCTCCTCCCACCCCTACACATACAACAGAGAATTATCTGGACCATAATGTGCACACTGCTGAGGTTGAGAAACTCTATTATCATATTCCTTAAGGATTCTGCACTATGAAGATTAAGTCAGTAGGAGGAGAGCTGTCAAGGCTTGTTTTGGTTTCATGTTTTAAAAGCTGTCTCATAGGCCACAGTTCTGTTTGCCCAGCATCCAAGACTCTTTTGCTAACACCCCCTTGGCATAGGAATGGATCTACAGTATCTCACTCATACCTCTGATTTCAGAGATTGGTCAAAAGGGAAGAAAAGACCCATATGGGATCAATCAGAGTTCTTCCTGGGGAATTTTTTCACATGGAAGGCAGAGGAGAAAATTCTTTTTCTACTCTGTGCCCAGGGCTATTAGGATAGAAACTCAGGGCTGCATATGGTAGAAGAGGCTTAGCTAGGAGATCATTAAATTGGTGTGCGGCGACAGAGAGGTTGTCTTAGTCTGTTTCATGTTGCTATAACAGAATGCCACACAGTAGGTAATTTATTAAAAAAAAGGATTTTATTTCTCACTGTTCTGGAGGCTGTGAAGTCCAAT
This sequence comes from Daubentonia madagascariensis, assembly GCA_023783475.1. Lineage (NCBI taxonomy): Eukaryota > Metazoa > Chordata > Mammalia > Primates > Daubentoniidae > Daubentonia > Daubentonia madagascariensis. Next base: position 445,747 of record JAKFHU010002505.1, on the reverse strand, counting down.
ATGAAGATGCCAGCATCTGGTGAGGGCCTTCCCTCTGTGTCATTTCATGGTGGAAGGTGAGAGAGTGTGGGAGAAAACAAGAAAGCAAGAGGGGGCTGAACTCACTTTTATAACAAGCCCACTCTCGTGACAACTAACCCCTGTGATGAGGACATTAATCTGTTCATGAGGGTAGGGCTCTCAGGACCTGAGCACCTCCCAACATTGCTGCATTGGGGATTACGTTTCCAATGCGTGAGCTTTGGGGGACACGTTCAAACCATAGCAGATGCAGACAAGCTGATGGTGTTGGAGACACTGATTCTAGCCGTTTCTTAGCCTCAGCCCTGACGTTTTCAGTTCCATCATATTGCTCCTCTTTTCTTGGGACTCCAGTGACATGAATATTAGATCTTCTGTCATAGACCCACAGGTCCCTGAGGCTCTGCTCATTTTTTTTTTTAGTCTAATTTTACTCTGTTGTTCAGATTAGGCAATTTTTATTGTTCTATCTTCCAGTTCGCTGATTGTTTCTTCTCTCCCATATATCTGGTGTTAAGCCTATTCACTGAGTTTTAAAAATTTTGGTTATTATATTTTTAGGTTTTAAAATTTTCATTTTGTTCTTCTTTATATCCTCTCCTCGTTTGCTGACACTTTCTATTTATTTCCTAAGGTTTTCTGTTTTTTCATTTGTTTCAAGCGTGTTTGTAGTTGCTTATTGAAACATTTTTGTAATGGCTGCTCTAAATGCCTTGTTAGATTATTCTAACATCTCTGGCATCTGGATGTTGGCATCTACTGATTATCTTTTTTCCTTCAGTTGGAGATATTCCTGTTTCTTGGTATAATGAGTGATTTTCAGGTGAAGTATAGACATTTTTGTATTATGTTAAGAGGCTCTAGATCTTACGCAAACCTTCTATTTTAGCTGGTTTTCCCTAACACTGTTCTGGCAGAGGAAGAGGTGGTGGTGCCACCTGTTACTGTCAGGTGGAGGTAGAAGTGGTATGTATGTTTGTTTTATATATATAGTGTCTAGGACTTTTAGTCGTACTTAGGAGGAATAGGTAAAGTACATCTACTTGATCTTTTTGAAAGCCAATTTCTTTTATTTACTAAGCACCTACTAAGTGGAAGAAAGGTAATGCAAAGTGCATACATGTTGCAATCAGACCCAGCCAAGCCAGGATCCTGAATCTTCCACTTATAGACTGTTCCGTGAATCAAAGACAATAGATAGCATTTCTTGAAGTACTTTCACTTAAATTCTCTCATTAGACCATCACATCAAATCTGCAGGTTTGGTCTTATCAATATAATTTTAGAGATGGGAAACAGAATTGGGGAGGCAAAGTAATTTTTTCAAGATTATTTGGTCGTAAACTTTCCACCACATCATAGACGAGATACAGATAAAGAGATACACAGAAAGAGGACTATGGGGTGGAAGCTTGGTATACAGTAGCATGAGTAGGCAGCACGGTAGGCTGGAAGTAGCCTGGGGGTGGGCACCACAAGACCTTGGCTCTAGTGCCAACTGGGTCACCGGCTTGGTTGTGTGATCTTAGACAAGTCACTTAACCTGTCTGGGCCCTGCCTTCTGGCAAATGAAGAAGGGTAAGGCTAGATGGTACCTAAGACACTTTTCACTGCTATAATTTTATGATAAATCTAAGACACATTAAGTGCCAAGGACATTCTAGATGCAATATATAGGAGAAGGAAGATCTATTAAACCCAGAAAGAGAGACACACAGAACATCAGCACATAACTGGAGTGCTGAAAAATACTTCAGCAAAGACCTTGGTCAAGGGAAGAAAAAGGGTTATTATCCGTGAAGTCATTTTAAATGCCTGAAGGTCATCAAGTAATTCAGGCTGACTCTTTTCCTAGAATAGATGCCTTTGTTTTTTTTTTTTAAATGAGAAAAGGAACTTGGATCTACCTCTTTCTTGAGACTTGCCTTGAAGCCCCAGGCTGACTTTAGCTACTTCTCCCTATTTTCTCCCTTATCAGATGTCTTACCTTATTACGAGTGTGCCTCCCAAATACATTCTGTGTTCCTCCAGGGCAGGAACTGGTTTTATATGATCAATCCCAACTGAGGGAGTCTAAGCACTCACTAAGGGCTTGAGCTTGTCTGCCTCACAAACAACCCTATGCGTTAGGTACTACACTACCCCTATTTTTTATATAGGAGGAAAGTGAGGCTCAGAGAAGCCCAGGGATTTGTCCAAGGCTATTTGGCTTCTAAGGGACAGAGCCCAGATGGTAACTTCATTCTCTGTGCCTGCTCACCTTCAATCTTGACCACTACAACTATGTTGTGTCTGGTGTCTTATTAATCTTTATAACCCCAGAGCCCACTACAGTGTTGGGAACAAAGTAGTTGGTCACTAAATGTTTGCTAAGTGGATGGGTACAAGGAAGGATTGAAGGAAGAGAGAAAGATGGCGGAAGGGCGGGTTGGTGAAAGGGTAGGTAAAAGAAAGGGTGCCAGGTGGCTAGACTGACTGATAGATGAAAAAGAAGGGGAAGATAGAGGGAGGCATGGACGGAACACCCTGAAATGTACAGGGAGCCTAGGCCACACTCACTAGAGAATGACTGGTCTCCAGCGAGTCCCTTTTTTCTTCCCTCCAAGCACTTAAGTAGCTAGAGAGCAGCATAGCACCGGAGCCTGGTCTGCCTGACTCAGGACCCAGAAGCCCATGTTCTTAGCCCCTCTGGGGGCTGGAGAGTGTCCCCCATATCCAAGGGGGCTCCTCTAGAGGTGGAGCTGCACTGCAGGAGTCTCTGAGCAATAGGGTTCTTGTAATCAGATGAGTGAGGGTCATGCTTTGGGATGTGGGGAAGGAAAGATCCAATGGGCTTGGAGTGGAAACAGAGACTGGGCCCACTTCTCAGGGGAGGAAGCTGGCAAGCGTTAAGTAATCCAGATAGGACAAACAGAGTCTTCGGCAGTTAATAGCTGGATGACCTTAGGCAAGTTGTTTTATCTGATTGAGCCTCTGTTTCAAAATGAGAGTATTACTGCACACATTTTACAAGGCTATTTCAACAATTAAATGAAATAGTATGTGTATAAAAAGCCCTGATAGGAATGTCCCGTTCTTTCACTTGTCCACTGGAGCTCTGTTTCTAGAACATTCTGCAACCAAGAGAGAAGGGAGCAGAAGCAGGGATTGGGAGAACAGGTTCCAGGTGAGATTAGAATGGGAATAGCAGGTGATTGCATGCCAATTATTTTCTAGGCAGCTGCTTCAACGTCATGCCTGTCTCCTTGTACCAGTTCCACCAGTCACCATCTGCTGTCCTCGGCACAGGTGTGGGAAATAAGAGAGAAGGAGAAAAGGGACCTCTAAAGCTATGTGGACAGGGTCTTCAGAGGAAGCTCTGCTGCACAGGCTTGGGGCTGGTGGTGGGTCGGGATGGTGCTGGAATTACCCAGGTTGGAGTTCTTGAGCTAGCCAACCTTGGCTTTACTTGCAGCTTACATGGATTCTTTCTGTTCCTGTGATTCATTCATTCAGTAAACATTTTTGAGCATCTATTATGGGTCTAGCACCGTGCTGGGCACTGCAGATAAAGGGGTGAATGAGGCATCATCTCTGTCTTCCAACTTGGGACCAAGGGGTCCTAAGTTCAAATGCCTATAGAGACTGTGTTAAGGTAAAATTAGCTGCTGTAATAAACAAACCTCAGCATTTCAGTGGCTATAACACAGTAAGAATGTTTTACTTGCCAATGAAACAGTCCCAACGTAGGTATTCCTGGTTGGCAGAGGGTAGGTGGGGAGGTCTCTACTCCATGCGATCATTCAGGAACCCAGGCTGATGAAGGCTTTCCCATGTTCTAGGGTTGCCCTGGGCATCAATATTCAGCTGACAGATGTGGGAGGAGAGAGAGGATTTTGCATGGAAGATTTTTATGGGCCAGGACTAGAAGTGGTCCTTATCACTTCTCAGAGTTTGTTGGCTAGATCTTAGTCACATGGCCATGCCCAGCTGTAGTCTAGCTGTGAGCTCAGGAAGAAGAAGAGAAGGGTTTGGTGATTGAATATTAGTCTCTGCTGTGGGAGTCCAATGAAAGCGAGTGAAACAGTGTAAATCAGGATGTGGTGGTTAGGGCAATGAGCTTACTGAAAGGACCACATGTGTCTTAGTCCAGGGGATTGTTGCCATGTGGGAAGTGTGGCCAACTGTTTGGCTTTTCCAGGAGAAACTGAAAATCTGGGTTTTAAAGTGTAATCTCCTTATTCTTAAATATCGACAGTTAAAAAATTTAAAGGCATAGTGTGGGCGATATTCTGCCAGCCAAACTAACCAAACTGCAGGCCAAATGTGGCCCATGGGTGCCAGCTTTTGGCCTCTGGCTCATAGTCGAGCTAGAGAGACTCAAAGAGGTAATTACAATTCCATGTGATCGGAGCAGGCGCTCTGCGTTCTGTTATTCATGTAGTCACCTGATATTTATTGAGCCTCTGCTACAAGCTTGGTCTGTTCCAGGTGCTGGAGAGAACAGTGGGAACAAGGCAGGCATAGTCCCTGACTTCGAGGAGGTTACAGTCTACCGGGGAAGGCAGGTATTGGACAAGTACATACAAAACAGAAGACGTGCAATGGGTGTGCATGATAAGGGAACCTAACCTGGACAGGTTTAGGAAGTCTTCCTAAAGGATGAGAAGTTCAAGGTGAGATATGAGGTATGAGGAACAGTTACTCAGGTGCAGGGTGCTGAGGGGTAGTATGTCCAGGTGAGGGAGCAGCATGTGCAAAGGCTCTGAGGTAAGAAAGAGGACAGTGCATCTGAAGAACTCAAGGAATTCCAATGGGATTGGAAGCATAGAGCTGCCCTGATGCTGAAATTTTCAGGGCTCAGGGGTACAATACCCACAAACCTCATGCCTAAATATTTTAAATTATCTATTGAATTTAAAAAGCAAAATGCAAATTACAATTAAAGAATATCAAAACCCAAATCCAAATTATTTAAAGAAAAGTAAAATTTATTTCAGTTTTAAGAACTTAAATTCAAACTCATTAAATAATTTTAGCATTCAAAGTTCAGCTAGTTGTCAATATGAAGGATAGATATCATGTTTCACACTCCTCATGAAAGGAATCTAGACTTAAACATATACAAACTTCAGAGTAATCTAAATCATTTAATATTGCAAAATGTTTCTAAGCTGCCAGGTCCAACCATTGCAAATACTGTGCTAATTCATGAGTGCCTCTGGACCCATGACTTGAAACACGAAGGGAAGAAAGAATGGTTGCTTGGCATTACTAGAAAACAATGCTTCATTTGTAAGAATATATTGCATTCATGTTATCTGAGAGGAAGGATGTGACAAGTTAATTAATTTATATTTTTCCTTACCTAAGTGTTTTCAATATTGAAATCTTCTCTGCCTTCTAAAGCAGTGTTTGTTTCCAGAATCAGCAAGGGCACCACAGACGATCCTGCATGGCATTTGAATGCGGTTGCCTTTTGTTTTAAAGACATACAGCCAAGAGTACAGGGAAGCATGTCCCTGGAGCTAATGGTGTTAAGTCATGACAATGGATGTTTAGGGTATGGATCACACTGTGCCAGCATTGCATGCCAGATCTCAAGAGTTGCCCTCATGTTCTTTAATAAGGTTATTTTTGTGTGTGTTTGTGATATGTGGGGCTGCCTAAATTGTGGGGGCCCAGTGTGGGGACCCCTCTTGCCCAAATCTAAGGGTGGTACTGATTTATAAGGTAAGGAGGAGAGAGGTACAAGAGAATTTGCAAGTAGGCAGGGACCCAATCATGTAGAACATTATAGACCTTATAAAGGGGTTTGGATTTGATCCTAAGTGCAATGGGAAGCCATTGAAAGATTTTAAGTAGGAGAATGACATAATCAGATTTGGATTTAAAAAATATCACTGTGAAAGTTGTGTGGAGGAGATATTTGAATAAGGCAATAGTGGATGTGAAGAGAACAACTAGGGGGCCGTCATCATAATTCCACACTTCCAAGATTCTTTGTTTCTGTGGATGCATCAGCCTTGATTGGGGTCCTTCACATGGGGAAAATTGTTAGCATTCATTCTGGATTTGTTTTCAGTTGGAGATCAGGCTTAGCAAATACCTTCATGTGCATAGAGAAAAGCTGTTCTTTAAACATCATTCTTTGAAACCCTCTAAGATACAGGGGTTTGTCTTAGTTCAGGCTGTTGTAACAATGCACATAGACTCGGTGGCTTATAAACAACAGAAATTTATTTCTCACAGTTCTGGAGGCTGGAAGTCTGAGGTCAGGGTGCCAGCGTGGTCAGGCTCAAGGTTGCAGATGGCCACCTTCTCATTGTATCCTCACATGGGGGAAAGAGGGCAAGAGAACTCTCTGTGGTCCCTTTTATAGGGGCACTAATCCCATTTGTGAGGGCGCCATCCTCATGACTTAATCACCTCCCGAAGGCCCCACCTTCTGATACTGTCACACTGGGGATTAGGATTCCAACAAATAAGCTTTGCGGGGAGACACACATTCACTCCATAATAAAGTTCTTCAAATTTGCCGTGGGAGAGAAGACTCCACAGAACCACAATTTGGTCATTAGTCAGAGTGTTGGAAGAACATTAGAAAATATCTGGGCCAAAGCATTCTACAACTTCAGAGGGGGTCAGGAGTTAGGGTGGGAAGAATTGCCTCTGTTCCCTTAGTCCCTAGGATGGATGGCCAGTTCCCTGTGAGGGGATGGTGAGACAGGAAGAGGAAGGTGGGTGCTGGGATCAGCTGGGGGGCATCCCGGGCCTCTCCAATGAGTAAGGATATTGCAGGCTCCTGTGACCACTCCTCCCCCATGGGCAAAAAGTATTTTATTTGGGGGTCATGGCCTCTGGTCTCTCCTCTTTACCTTCTGGAAATGACTGCAAGCCTCGGGGAGGAGGGCATGAAGGAATAGGATGTAGTGTGAATAAACAGGTCAACATATTAATATTTCTTGAATGCCTGAGAATTAACCCCAAAATATTTTATTATTTAAATAAGGACAGGGAGTGACCTATCCACGATGAATGTGGTCAACTGGAAATTTCAGAATGAACTTTAACATCGTCTTTGCCTCCCCACCCAAACAATGGCCCAGGCTGGTAGATAATCACCGTGTGGTGTCTCCTCCATTCAGCTCTTTTTCATTTGCCACGTGGTTAGTTCAGGACCTTATCATCTCGTGTGTCATGGTGTAAAAAGGGCTTGAGTTCTACGGTCATACCAGACTTGATCTGAATCCCATCTTTCTTTGGGCAATTGACATCACCTTTACAAACCACAGTTTGCCCATCTGTATAATGGGAATAACAACAGAGCCCATTTGGAGAAGAAATGAGCTCATGTGGCTCAAGTGCCTAGCATTTTTAGTTCCGTTCCTTCTTGTGCTACTTTAAGGACTAGTGAGAGGTCAGAACTAGCATTCATGTCCCCTGGCACTAGTACAGGACTCTTTCCCTGCTTGAGATCCTTCCTTCTCTCAGGCAATGACTCCTCTCTCAAGAAGTGTGTGTCTAGTTTCTGGAGCCTCAGGGCTCTGTGGAAGAGCTTTACTCTTCTAGTCCAGACATGGCTGACACTGGTTTTCCATCCACAAGCCATCCCACCTTCTTCTTCGATAATAAATCCGGTGGTCCTGTGCTCTGGGAAGGTGAACCATATCTTCAGCTTTTGAGAATGAGCTGTAATTGGCCCAGCTCTGTCACTTAATGGCTGAATGACCATGTGCAAGTTGCTTTATCTGTCTAAATCTCAGTGTTGACATCTGTAGAATGAGGAAATGGACAGATGAGAAGCTACATGGAAGATCCTTGGCATGCCACGGGCCCGTGGTAAATGGTAGCTGTCTGATTCTTCTATGGACATCGGACTGCTTTGCTTTTAATTAAATTTAGGGTAATGGTTTCTAGCTGCATGGTTTAGAGGCTATGAGTCCCTTTAAACAATGCTGCTCACACTTTAATGTGCACAGGAATCAGCTGGGAATCTTGTTGAAATGCAGATTTTGATTCAGGAGGTCTGGGGAGGGACCTGAAAGTCTGCATTGCTAATGAGCCCCCTGGTGATGTTCGTGTTGCTGGTCCACACTTTGAGTAGCAAGATCTATAAGGATACAACACGTAGAGATCCCACTGATGGAAGGGAGAGGAGAGGTGAGACTCGGTCTGTCCTCTTGGCTTTTTGCTTCTCATTCAGGCTTCTGTGGGCTTCTAGTCCCACTACATGGGGTCTCTGTTGAGTAGCAGAAATTGTCCTTAGTCTCCAAATCTTGGAGGCGTCACACCTCAAGGTCACACACATCCAGGAAGAGCAGCACGGGAGCCACGGGTTGGGTGCTAGTCTGACTCTTCGAAGCCAGTCAGTGCATTTCTGAGCAATGGATCCTCATGACTAGCAAATTGTTCTCCAAACTTGAGTTTCCACTCAACTGCTTCAGGCAAGCCTAACCTTGCAAACACAGCGGTGCCTGTTTGGGTGCACAGAGGCACTTAGGGCACAGAGAGGATGTTACTCTGATTAGGGAAATTGCATTTCAGATGCAGCTTCTGATTGGTCCCAGCAAATAACATCTCTGCCAAAATGGATGTGTCTGGAGGATGTGGCTGAAAATTCAATCTTGTGGTGATTTGAGGGAGGTGCATGTCATCTGATGTCCTGGAGTGAAGTCACCTGGGCTGTAACCTCAGGCTTGCTGGAAAACAGCTGGTGGGGGGCTTCAGGCAACTGGGCTCTGTTGTCACGTGTTTTGGCTCCTATGACCACCTGTCTGGGGGCTCTTCTCTCCTTCCTCAGTGTCTAGCACATGGTGTTGCAAAGAGTAGGCTTCAGGGTTTTTTGTCTGGCCCTTCTGATGGGCTATTTCCCCATCCCCCCCGCCCAATCTGGGGAATATTCTAGGCTCTGACAGGGTTCCTCCCTGTCTCCAGAACCCACTTCGTCCAGAAGCTGCCGCATTCCCTGCCTGTTCCTCTCCTCCCTCTCTCCCCTCATCCTCCTCTCGCCTCCCCCTCCCCTCCAGCACTGGTAGCATCAGTGCACTTGCTATAGCTGCCATTTTAGTTATTGTTGTTGTTATTATGATTATTACTGTGTATTGCTGTTTCACCAGGCCCTGGGCACTGAGGTAGGAGCTGTTTGCCTGCTATTTCATTTCATCCCCTCAACAATTTATCACCATCCCCATCTCACTGGGTCTCAGAGGGCCTAAGCCTCTTGTCTAAGTCACAGCGCTAGAGCATAGAGGAGCTGGGATTTGAGGTCAGGTTTAGTTCACCCCAGAGCCCATGCCCTTAACCTTCATGCTATCAGTTTCCCAGTCTTAGAAAGAGAAAGATGGAGGCCCCGTGTTGTGCCAAATCCAAAGATTTCTCCTTCAATCTATGTCCCGTCCGGACACTTGATAGTTTAGAACTTGAAAATTTGGCCCAGGGAGCCAGACATCTTGAGTTTAAATCTTGGCTCTGCTGCTTCCCACGTATATGACTGGCAGCAAATATCTGAAGCTTTCTGGCCTGGGTTTGTTCGTCTGTAAAATGGGGACAAAAATTACCTTTTTCTTAGGGTTGCCATGGGGATTAGATAGGTTAGAACATTCTAGAACAGTCTCAGCACATGTCAGCTGTCATTGTCACCCAGTTTTGCTGTTTCAGTTGGCCTTTTTTAACAAGTTATCTATTTTGTTCTTTCAACCATCATTCATCAGATTTGTATTAAACATCTACTCCATGCTAGATACTACATTTAGAGCTATGAATACTCTTTAATCATTTCTCACTAACTGTGGCCAAAAACAAGTTGTCACCTTCTCAGCCTCAGTTTACTCCTCTGCCAGGTGGAATTAATGAGGCCTCCCTCATAGGATGGTTTGGAGGACTCAGTGAGAGACGATGTGACAGGTTCACAGCAGTGCTTGATTCATGTTTGTTGGACAGAATATAGACGAAAGTCCTTAGCAAGCTCTTATGATCTTGTGAATTTACCCCATGACATTCAGGTTCAAGAAATATATACTCTCTATTTTTTTTTTTAATGAAACGAATTAAATCGATGGCTGAGGCTCACCTGCTTGGTTAGGGGATTCTACTCCCCACTGGGGTCTTATAAGAACCCCACGTTCTTGAGAAAACCGAGGAAGGGCCCGTCTTTGGTCCTCAGAGGTCTCCAACCTTGCGGTTGCTTTTGCACCTACTCCAGCTGAGTGTTGGCCCTCCGCCCTCTAGGGGCGCCCTACTCTGCCCCGGGCGTTGTTCTCACTCTTGCGTGGCGGCGGGGGTGGGGGTGTGTGTGTAGATTCTTGATGCCTTGGGGCTGGGTGGCGATGTGGCACAGGGTTGTCCCCTCTGGGGGCCAGGCTCGGCGTTCCTCTGGCTCAGCCCTGCATCCCCATCCTCTCTGAGGTTACCAGCTGACTCCTTGGCGGGCCTTTTGGCAGCAAGACTCCCTCATCCCAGGATTGGTGGGAGGCAGGGAAATTACCTTCTTTCTACTTTCCCTAAGTCAGTGCAATCAAGACAGAAATCGGCATATGAATAGAGCACCCCAGCCATTGTAAACATAACACAAAATTATGTTATGTAGTTTTGGCTTCTCTGTGTGTCTTATTTTCTCTCCCAGAAAATCAGCTCCCATCTGTGGACAGGAGAAGGGTTCTAACATTATTATTAACTAGGTACTGGATATTTTGCACAGATTATCTCATTGAATACTCAAACCCACGCTGTCACATAGGGATGACTTTCATTTTCCTGATGAGGCAATTGAAGCTCAGAGTAGTTAGATAACCTGCCCAAGGCCATAGAGCTAGAACAGAGCTGGGCTTTGCATCCAGGGCTGTCTACTTTACGTCCACACGCTGTTCACTACACTTTCAGATCTTCTATGTCTTTTATTTATTTATTGATCCCTACAGCATGATAATAAATGCTGATGGGAAGAAACTCTTCACAAGCTAACGAAGTTCAAAAGTCACCTGTGTTGAAGTTCTGCATTGCTTGAAGCAAACAGGCTGTGAAACAACCTCTTTTATAGACCTCTTAAACACAGTGCGTGCATTTCTCATCTCTCTCTTCAATGACTTAGCACCTCATGTGCGTGGGGCATTTTCAATTAGGGAATGATATTGAGATTTAAAAACTGCTAAAAGATTGTTCATTGCTATTCAGGAGCTTAACAGTTGGGAGCCCTAGACTCTGTTGCTAAAACTCTTTACATACGTCTTTTCACATTATTCTTTTCTTGGAAGTAGGTACTATTAATATTATTATTGCCAGTGTATAAATTAGAAAACTGAGGTTCAGAAAAGTTAAGAAATTTGCTCAGGGTCATCAACTATAAAGTGACAGTGATGGAGTGTGAACTCAGGTCTACCTGATCCCAAAGGCTGAGCTCATAATCATTTTGTTATGCCAGCTATCAGCACTGGGTCAGGATGAACTTTATAATCCCTTCTAGTTTGAAAACATCCACCTTAACTCAAATTTCTGATACTCAGTGTCATAGCCTAGGAATTCCTCCACTCATCTTGGTTGGTCCAAACATGAAGTCAGGAGTTTTGTACTTGGAGGGGATTTTTCCCATAGAAACTTCATTATAAAATGTGTAATATAAGATCTCAGACTACCAGTCTATTGTTGGACACTTGGAACAAATATGAAGGAGATGGGTACTGTGATGGTTAATTTTATGTGTCAATTTGATTGGTCCATGGGGTACCCAGATATTTGGTTAAACATTTATTTTAACCAAATATTTAACACCACAGGGGTGTGTCTGTGAAGGTGTTTTTGGATGAGATTAACACTGAATTGGTGGACTGAGCAAAGCACATCACCCAATGTGGGTGGGCCTCATCCAATCCATTGAAGACCTGAATAGAATAAAAGTCTGTGTAAGAAAGAATTCTTTCTCTCTGTCTGACTGTCTTTGAGTTGGGACATCAGTCTTCTCTTGCCTTTGGACTTGGTCTTGAACTTACACCTTTGGCTTCCCTGGTTCCCAGGCCTTCCAACTCAGACTAGAACTATACCACCAGCTCTCCTGGGTGTCCAGTTTGCCAACTGCAGATCTTAAATTTTCCAGCCTCCGTAATTGTGTGAGCCAATTCCTACAGTAAATACCTCTAATACATATATGTATATATCCCCTCCTGGTTCTGTCTCTCTGAGAATCCAGAATAACACAGCTACCTCCATGTTTGCAATATGTGTATCACTTCCTGGCATTTCTACTTGCTATGGTGAGTCTTCATCTGCCTGTATACTTAAGGAAACATCCCAGTTTATTACAAGTTATTTGGAAGAACTTGGCCATGCTGTCTGTTTGCAGACATCATTAATATTGAGCACGATAGGAAATGGCTTGGTTCTAAGTAGTTTCTAATCAGTGACAACAGATGTTCACGGAAGGCAGAATTTCCTTCGAATCAGTGTTTTGATAATAACATTAAACACAAATTCTAAGGTAGAAAGAGGAACTTTAGTTTGGGCCATATGTGCTTTTGCTGAAAGATTTTGGATAAATGGGCGAAGGAGCTTTCTAGTGTAGCTCAAGAATTAGAGCTGATACCCTGAGGTCTTTGGGACTGTTTCCTGCTTCCCCGATAGCTCTGGGGATAGGAGGAAGGATGTCTTGTGAGTTAGGATTATAAGGGACTTAGAATTTCACTTAATAAAATCCAAAATAGGCAGGGGGAAAAAAATCTCTTTCCTCTTGTAAATATCTGCGTCTCCTTCCTTTGGAGGATCCAGTGGTGTGCTCAAGCTAGTTCCCATTGGCTCAAGAAAACAGAATGTTATATATTCAGCAATTTTATTAAACTGTTGGTAGCTTGAAATTACCATGGTGGGATCATTCACATCACTAACTCCTTCAAATATTCCAAATCAGGGTTTCTTTTTTGTTTGTTTGTTTGTTTTCCTGAGAGCTGGTTTCCTGCTTACCACTGGTTATAAGGGTTACAGTTGACATTTATGGTTTTTGCCTGTCCAACATCAATTTCTTAGCCTTTTCTGGTGATAGCAAATTTCCTCTGAGGAAACACTCTCATCATCACAGGCTACATAGTTTTGGGGGGCACTGACCGTATTACCCAGGTCCAAGAGTGAGCATGTGACCCAGGCTTGGCCAATCAGGGACTTCATCCTCCTGACCACAGTGACCGGTTCATAGATGGGCATGTGACACATTTAAGCGAATCAGAGCTAATTGAGGAAGTTTTGTGGTACTCCAGGAAAGAGAATCTTGCCTTAGTGAAGGAGAGAGGTTGTAAGAGCTTGGGAGAGCACTGGAGAGCAAAAACCCTGAAGAGAGGGATACATACCAGGTTCTGATGACATGGGTTGAGCACCTGCAAGCTATGCCAGAAGCCAAATATCTCTGAGCTTTGACATCACTGAGCCAATAAGTGTGACCTAGCTGCCATTTCTGTTTGGCATAAACCTGTTTATGCTGGGTTTTCTGTCCCTTGAAAGTTACAAGTTGTAGCTGAAATAGTCCCACCTTCTTGCTGGGTCCTTCCAGCTTTCATACTCTGGATCCAATTCCAATTGAACTATGTAAGAAAATCTAATAGAAGATCTGGTAGAGAAAGAAGAAGAGCTTCTGTCTCCAAATCTACCTTAGTTCACTGAAATATACCATGGTTTTCAGCTCTCCTCTCCTCCATACCTATACAAATCTTTGTTCAAATGACAGTTTTAGCATTTTTTTCTTTTTTAGCTGTGTGAACTTGGGCAACTCTTCAGCTTCTCTGAACATCAGTCCCTTCATCTACAAAGCCAATATATTAATGTCTAACTCCCAGGGTTGATATGAAAATTAATTGAGACAATTCCTAAAAATGCACAGTGTTTTGTACAGATTAGAGAATATATTACTATAATTATTGGTTAAATAAAGACGTGTGGGGCAGTCTGGGACCTTATATTATATATTTCATCGTGCGATTTCTATGGAAAAATATATCTTTCAGGTTCCAAGTCCCTGATTTCCTCAGGTTCCAAGTCCCTGATTTCCTCAGGCTCCAGCCCCAAGGGAATAGAGGAATTCTTAGGCTGTGCCATGGAAAATCAGAAACTTGAGGTGAGGGGGATGTTTTAGAGATGGAAAGGATCATAAATCCCCTGCTGGCCCACCCCTGAGGGTGCATTCTGTGCCATTTTATTCTCTTTTGCATCCTCAGTGCCTGTTGCATGGTGGGGTTCTGGAACTGTATGTCAAATAAACACCTTCCCTCCTCCTTTTATCACTGGGGAAACAGACTAACTAAGAGAAGATTAAATTCTGTGCTATGATGACTTCACCTGACAGTGTACGAAGCGATAGATAATAAGCATCATCTTAAAACCTGGCACTGGAATTTCTCCTGGGGAAACAACTGCCATTGATGAGCTACATGGTTTAGACAAATGCTATCCAATAGTAATATAATGTGATACATATATCCAGTTTTAAATTTTCTAGTAGCCATGTTAAAAAAGTAAAAAGAAACGTGAAATATTTTAGTAATTATTTAAACTCAATATATCTAAGATATATTAAAATTATTAATGAGACTTTTACATTATTTTTATTGTAAGTTTTCAAAATACAGTGCATATTTTACACTTAGCGCACATCTCGATTTGGACTAGGCACATTTCAAGTGCTCAGTAGCCACATGGGGCTAGTGGCTACCATATTGGTTTAGGGAGGAAGACCCAAGGATTTGCTAAGATGCTTTGCAGGAAATAAGGGGGGGAGTGGCAGGAGCACTGAAGTGGAAATGTTCCAGCAAAATGGCAAAAGGATGTGTGCTTCTTCAGAGCATCTTGAGTTACCTCTCTTAGATTCTTAAAAGATTGGGGAAAGTCAAGCAATCCCCCCCTCCATGTTGGTGAGAGTGGTTATTTAGTGTGAAAACTGAAGAAGAGCTCGAATTTCCCATTTGGCACAATGTGGTCAACCAGAGGCGCCTGTAAAGAAGTTTCTCTGTTGCCCTGAACTTCACAGGGAGGAGTCTTGAAGGAGGACTTTGGACAGGAGTGGAAGTCATTGGGAAATGAGGGCTCAATGCAGTCTTATTGAGATCTCACAGCTGGTAATGGGATCTCACAAATAGCAAAGTGTATTGAATGGTAAAGGGAAACACAGGTGGTTTGAAGAATTAGGGAAGGTTCCTGAGGCTGTGATGTTAGGCCAAGTCTTGGAGAACAGAAGGGTATGAGAGGGGCGGGTCTTCCCACCAAAGGGGACAATGTATGTGAAAATCAGAGGCCAGAGAGAGCAGGGGGCACTCTAGGAATTGCAAGGATTTCCCTCTGGTGGGAACATGATTATGAGCGGGTGGTGGCCAGAGAGCATGTCAGAGAGGAGGGCAGAAAGCAGATCTTGAAGGGCCATGAGAGTCATGGTGAAGAATTTGGATTCTATCCTAAAGTTATGGAATGGAACTTACATATTTAAAAGGTCGCTCAGGCTGTGGGAATGGTCGGAGGGGCCAGAGGTGGAAGCTGAGCGCTCAGTCTGGGGTATTGAAGTCATCCAGTTGAGAAGTGATGTGGCCGGTCTACTGCAGAAGTAACGTAGTGAAATAAAGAAGGTGCTGGAGATGTTTTAGAGGGAAAATGGACACAACTTAGTGACTGGTCTGTGCATGTGTGTCCCTGGGTGGGCAAGTGTGTGGGGTGGATAGTGGAGGGGCATGAGGGATAGGCAGGAACCCAGGATAAAGTGGACAGTTGTGTAGAGGATGATGCTGTTTAGCAAGCAGAGCAATTATCTGACCTGCAGTGAGCTCTGATGGACACTAACAATGAAGGCACTTTCCATTCCCCTAAATCAAGACATGCAGGTTTCTGAGGTGGGGAAGAAAAACTGAAATCAAGTTTCTCCTAGAAATTTCAAAGAGGCCGTTGGTTTGTAGACTTGGGAAAATTGCATTTCCTCTCTCAGCCTCAAAGTTTTTTTCCATTTGCAAAATGAAAATGATAATTCTTACTTTTATAAGGGTGCCGACAATAAAATACAATGATAGATACACAGGCATTTTGAAAGTAAGACATTCAATTATTGTTATTGTGATGCTTATCGGAATGAGTTTGGAAAGATCTCATAATTGTTATTGAAAATCAAGCTTGAGGCTCTGGGCTAGTGGATTATGTAATTATTCAAAAAAAATTGCATCAGAGCCAGAAAACCTGAGTTCTGAAAGCATATGACAGTTGTAGACATTCAACCCATTCATTCATATATTTGTCTATTCACTCAGTTGTTCAAAATTTATTGAGCACCTACTATGTGCCAGACATTGTGTTGGATGCTGGAAGAGACTCCAGGAGCAAAATCTGTTTCCTGTTAACAAGAAGTGGAAAGGGAATGCCCCTAAATAACTCTAATCACATATATTTTTGAAGTTTATTACCATCTACAGACTTTAAAATATATATACTTTATTCAGTGCTTAAAAAAACAGCAACCCTTTGTAGTGAGCATCCTTATCCCCATGTTGTTGACACAAAGACTGACGTGTAGGAAAATAAGCTGTCTTGACCAAAGTTGCCTAGGCAGGAGATCGAGGACCCAAATCAGGAACTTCTTAATCCCAGTCCAATGCCAATAATGCGTGGTTTGAACTAATAACAGCAGCTAAGATTATTGAATGTTTCCTGTGTGCAAGGTGCAATGCTGACTGGAGATATGTTATTTTAGCCAATTCTCCTGACGCCAAAAATGTTAATATTATCTCCAGAGGCAGACAGACAGAAAATGTGTGCATGCACATACACATGTATATACCCAATTGATTGAGTACTTACTACATGCCAAGCACTTTACATGTATCACATCGTTTAAACTTCACAACAGCCCAAGGAAGTTGGCACTATTATAATCTCTACTGTGGAAGGGATTACTGATGTTCAGAGAAGTTAAGTAACTTGGCTGAGTTCACACAGCAGGAGATATAAATGAAGTGCCTTGACAGTTCAGAAGAGAACCACTTAACGGTTGGCCTGGAAAGGTAGGGGAATGCATCCAAACCCACATATGAATATATGTGAATATATAAGTGAATATGCCTCTGGTGAGTGCTGGTAACAGACAGATGAAATATCTACATCAAGGATGGGATACTGGGCAGAACTGGCCTGGGGTAAATGTTTCAAAGTCCGGACCTTGGTCTTTCCCAGCATCCAGAAATGGTAGCGTTCTTCTTTCCCCACACCCGGGAGCCCGGGAACCCTCCTGTTCCCTGTTGGCTTCCAGAGTCACCCTGGGCAGACCTAGTCTTCTCCAGACAAAATGGAACTGCCACTGTCTCATGTGCAGAGCCAGTTCTCTGCTGTGAAAGTGAGAAAATGTTACTTAATTTTATTGGCTCTCTGTTCCCGCAGTGGTAAAATGGGCTCTTAGCCTCAATGCTATCAATTCTAACAATAACACTAATGCAGTCTTAGCTAATGTTTATTAAATACTTATTATGTGTCAGGCCTATATATGCTTGTGCTAGTCATTACCCTATTCATCTGAACAACAACTCTCTGAGGTGAGTAATAAATAATGTTATACCCATTTTAAAGAAGAGGAGGCTGAGTCTGAGAGAATTTAAATAAAGTGTCCAAGGTCATGCAGTTGGAGTTGGGTTATAGACCTGGACAGATGAGTTCTGAAGCCCATTCTTAACCAAAAGGCCTAAACTGAAGGACAGTCAGGGTTTTGATGATTTGTCCTTTATTGTCTGCTTCTTGAAAAAAAAATTCAAGAAGAAGCTGGGAGTCAGGGAGCCTTGGAAATGGACTCGACTTGAATGCTAGGAATTGTTACCAGAGGTATTCATAATCTATTGCGTATAACAAATTACCCCGACACTTTGCTGCTTAAAACAACAAGTGTTTCCATGGGTTGGGGATCTGGAATCATTTAATGGATGATTCTGTCTTAGGGTCTCTCATGGTGCCTGGGGCTGCAGCCAGCTGAAGCCTTGAGCCGGGAGGATGCCCTTCTATGCTCACTTAGGTGCTTGTTGGTGGTCTCGGTTCCCTGCTGGCTGTTGCCTGGGGGTCTCTGTTCCTTGCCACCCTCCATAGGGTGCTTGGGTGTCCTTATAACATGGCGCCGGACACCCCCAGAGTGAGTGATCCCAGACAGAGATCAAGCCTACGACAAAAGCCATAGTGTCTTTTATAACCTAGTCTCTGACATGACTTATCATCACTTCTGCCACATTCTGTTGGTCACAATATGAGAGGGGACTGCAGAAGGGTGTGAATATACTAGGAGGTGGGGATGGGTGGGGGCCATCTGGGAGCAGCCCTACCTGGACCCCACCCCTTCTCCCCAGGGACCTGACTCTATCCATGACTCACCACCCCAAAGTCCCTGGGAATGTCATGGTCATTTTGTGCCCCAGTGCCGAGTGGGTGATGGTGCTTTGGGACTGACCTGCAGCCTGGACGACACTGAGGCTACCCATGGTGGCAGCCCTAGATGTGGGGAGCGTTGGGAGGCAGGGAGACCAGGTATGATGATGGGCTGGGAATGTGGGGATCCCGTCTTACAGAGTCATGGTTTGCCTATTCGGCAGGAGCCCCAGAGCTGGAAGGGAGGGCCCAGAGCCTGTCTGATCTGCAAGAGGCAAACAAGGCCTCCATCCCCTCTCTTCATGCTCCTGGGCAGACAGCTGTACCTCCAATGAGAAATGAGGTCTGCCGGGTGAAGGGAAACACTCCCTGGTTCTTTATTGAATCCAATCATTTACATCTCATTGAGCCCAATCCAATTAGCCACTTACTGCATAAAAATGGCAAAAGAGGGATTATGTCAAGCAGTGCTAATTCGATAGGAAAGGGGGGCTGACTAGGATTCTGACACCCATCTTCAAGAGGTGGAAGTCAGATGTCCCCCTCTGCCAGCAACGGTCACGATGACCTTCCTCAGACAGCTTTGCTGGACGCCAGACATTGGCCAGGGATGGGAAAACAGGAGTCCTTAGCCCTGCCTGGGCATGGGGTGGGAAGCGTGGGGCGAAGGAGACGGGTGAGCTGGTACCTTGGGGGAGAACTGTGCTTTCAAGATAGAGCAGTGTTTAAAGGCACCAGATTTGGAGAGAGGCAGATTCCAAAGCTTCCCAGCTGTGTGACTCTGGGCAAGTTACTTGACCTATCTGATCCTTAGTTTTCTCATGCATTAAGAGGGGGATGGTATTAGTGAGATTTGTCACAGGGGGTTGCCACTGCAGTGCTGCACAGGTGGTGTTCCGGAGAGAGCTATTCCCTCTCCAGATCTTTTTTAATCCTTCTCATTACCTCAAGGAGTGAGGCTCTGTTTGGCACTAGGCTGTCTGTACTATCTCTTTAATACTTACAAAAACTCTCTGATCCTTTCACGGCTGCTAGGGTGTTGGGGGTGCGGTGAGAGTTGGAATCGTCCAGCTTTTGCGCTTGAATCCCCCTTGCCATCCTTACGAGCTGTGTGGGCTTGGGTAAAGTGGCTTAGCCACTCTGCATATCAGTTTCCTCGCGTGGACAATAGGAATAATAGCCGTACTCACCTCACTGCTTTGTTATTGAGCGTAAGTGAGTTCATGAATGTAAAATGCTTAGGACAGGGCCCAGTTCATAGCAAACAATAAATGCTGGTTCATATCATCATTCTTCATTTCAGCCTCTTCTCTGCCACTTCCTCTTCCTGACCCTCACGCCCTCTGCACGCCACTCATTACGAGTTGCGCTTCCTGGCTATGCCTCAGGGCCTTTGCACATGCTTTCCTCCTAACTGGAACATCCTTCTCTCAGACTCAGCTTCCAGGCCTCAGCTGATATGCTTTTTCTTCTAGGAAGCACTGACTTACATCCTCCTTTCCTGTGATTCTTTCTATTGTAATGTTTTGGAATTTGTTTCTCTCTTCTCCTGGGAAGCCTGAGTGCTTCATGAGGGGCGGGGTTCAAGACCCTGGTGTGTCTTGTTTGTTCTTCTAGCCCCAGCACCTCCCCCAGAATCTGCCACCTAGTGACAGTCGCCTGAGAGCTCACCAGGGGGCTGATATGATTCTATATATAATACTTCACATATATTGACTCATTTAATTCTCACAACTTTCTGAGCTTTATTTTATTTTTAACGGCTTTATTGAAATATCACTGACATACAAACTACATATATTTTAAGTGTACAATTTGATAAATTTGAACATGTATACACTGTGAAGAGAAAACCACAATCAAGAAAATGAACATATCCATCAACCCCAAACATTCCCTTGTGTCCTTTTGTAATCCTTCTACACATTCTTCCTTGCCACCCCCTCCCCAGGCAACTACTATAAATATGTTTGCATTTTCTAAAATTTTAGGTAAAGGGAATCACACAATATGTACTCTTTTTTGTCTGGCTGATTTCACACAGCATAATTATTTTGAGGTGCATCTGCTTTGTTGCATATATCAGTGTTCATTCCTTTTTATTTCTGAGTAGCATCCGTTATATGGATATATCACGATTTGTTCATCCATTTACCTGTTGATGGACATTTGGTTGCTTCCAGGTTAGGGGTATTACAAAGAAAGCTGCTATGGACATAGGTTTTACTTTTATCCCATTTTACAGAGGAGGAAACTGAGGCAGGGAGTACATCAACTACTTAAGGTCACAAAGCTATTAAATGGCAGAGCCTTGTGATGACTGAGGTGCTGTAGCTTCAGAACCCAGGCTCTTTTTACCTCCTGTATGTTAAGGAAAATTTCAAACATAAACAAAAGTAGACAGGATAGAATAATTCACACCCATTGATCCATCACTCAGCGCCAGCAATGATTAACTCATGGCCAATATTATTTCATCCTTTTTCTACATTTTAAACATTTTTGCTAGAATATTTAAAAGCAAACCCAAGACATAATGTTACCTCACTTACAAATATGTCAGTTTTTATCCCTCACTTACACGAACATTAAAAAAATTACTGCGGAAATTTCAAATCTAGGCAAAAGTAGAGACAATAATATAACAACTCCCTTTGTATCTCTCATCAGCTTCAAGAGTTATCAGCTCATAGGTGGTCTTGTTGCATTAAACCCTCATCTATATTCTCCTTCCTCTCCCCTGCCAATTATTTTGAAGCAAACTTCAGGCATTTTGTTATTTTATCCGTAAATATTTCAGCATGTACTTATAAAAGATAGGGAGTCTTGTAAAACAACACAGCTGTAACACCATTATCACACCTAAACATTTTACAGTCATTTCCTTTTCTATCATTAAATATTCAGTTGACATTCATATTTCCCCAATTGTCTCATATTGTTTTATTGTTTTCTTCTTCTCCCTCCCTCTCTTCCCTTCTCCCGTCCTCCCCCCCCTTTTTTCCTTTTACAGTCTGTTTGAATCAGCACAAAACAAGGACCATATGTTGCAATCGGTTGAGATGTCTCTAACGTCTGTTTTAATCTATAGATTCTCCCTCTGTCTCTCTCTCTTTTTTTTACCTTGCAATTTATTTAAGAGAAACCAGGCCACCAAGGCCATATTTTATATAACCTCTACGCCATCATCGCTCTTAGAAAATTAACAATAATCCTTAATATTATCTCATACCCATCTGTATTCACATTTCCTTGATTGTCTTGAACATGTCTTTGGATTTGTTTTCAAATCCAGACCCATGCAAGCCTCTGTTGCATTTGGTGGTGGCATGATGGTTCTGAGGTCTTCTCTGCCCCACAACAGGCCTTCTTCCCCACTTGTCAGGCCATCGCTGTGTCCTGCAGAATGCTGCACGGCCTGGGTTCTAAAGCCCATGCTGTAAGCCACTGGGCCCCGCTCTCTTTCCTGGTTAGTTCTCCACAAATGATTGTTGAATGAATGAATGAATATCTAGGAAGACGCAGCTGAGAGAGGGAGGGATCCTAACACTCCTGGAACATTGTCTGAAGTAGTTTTCTTCTACTCTAGACTGGATGAATGATTTCTGTGTGTGTGTATGTGTGTGCGCACACAGCAAAATGGATTCTTACACAGAAACTTGCACAGATAAAGATGATGAAAAGCAAACATTTAAGACCCTGAGCTCTGACCCCACATTGCCTATGTCAGAATTCTGGCCTTGTCACTTACTAGCTAGGTGGCTTTGCATATGGTACCTCACCTCTCTGTGCCTTGGTTCCCTTTTCTGTGAAAGGGGATTTATAATAGTACCTACCCCTTGGGGCTGTTGTAAGTATGTAATGAGTTGATTCATGCAAAGTGCTTAGAACTGTGCCTAGCGTGTTATGAGTCCTCAATAAATGTTGGTGCCAATAATGATAATTAATGTTATTAAAAGGGAGGGTGGAGGAGGCTTGATAGGGCTTGTGGATGCCCTTCCAGAGCTCTGCACGGTTTGGCAACCTCTGGCCTCAATGACACCCAAGGACTTCTTTCACTCTCACCTTATTTGGGGCTCACTCCAGCCACCAGACCCCTCCATCCCAGGTCCTGCAGTTGTTCGTGTCTAGGAGGTCACTAGGTGGGCGGGAAACCAAGAAATCATATTTCTTGCCTGTCCTAATTTAGTCAGAGGTTGCCCCCCTCCTCCTCTCGCTGTTCCTCTCCCCCCACTACCCACCCCACCTCAGCCCTGCTCATATCCCTTCCAGGGACCGTCTTGCAAACATGAAATGACCCAGTGCCAATGTTGTGTTTTGAAACCCAAACCCTGAAACCTATCTCCTGCAACTTGGCTGGCAAAACCAAGTACATCTGCTTTAGAGCAATTAAGAAATTGCAGACCGACAAAGGAAAACATGCTGCTGAAATAGGCTTCTGTGTGACATTAAATATTCCCAGCCCACTGATGGGGTGTCACAACAGACCAGGAGGGAATCTCGGTTCGTGAATCTGGAGCCGCAAAGCAAAACCAGCCATCAGATACCCTGAGACCTTTTTATTAACTGTGAAAGGGGCAATGACCAATGTCTTTTGAAGTGGTACTGTGTGCCAGGCACTGTGCTATGCTAAACTTTATGTTTTCCTTTATTTGATCTTCATAGTTCCTCTAGGAGGTAGGTTGAAATTTTCCCATTTTACAAATGAGGAAAGTGAGGCTTAGAGGGTTTATGTCACTTGTGTAAGATTTCTATAGGGGCAGAGCTGGGATTTAAACCCACTTCTGTTCAGAGCTTTTAACTCTGCCGCTAACCATCCTCTTGGTCAGGAAATACGTCATTTCACAGGATGCCTTACATGGCATCTGACAAGAGCTCAGAGCTCTTGGTCAGCTGTGATGAGAATCCATGGTTTCTCTTGCTGTGATAGGACATGCCTGTGTCTCTCAAAGTGCTTTAGTTCCAAAGTAAACTCAATACACTGTAAAACAGCATTGCAGATCGATAGGGAGAGAAATCTATGCCAATTTGATGGTTAATGGGTTAATCTCTCAAGATGTTTCCATAGAGACAAGTTTTTAATATATGTACATTAGCAGCCTTGAGGTGGATGCTTTTAAGTTCGTCTTTCTCAGTACCCAACAGTTTCTTGGTTTGTTAGCCTAAACCTATAGGTCTGACCTCCCTCACCCCAGCCATGATTTCCTTTCTCATCTTCAATTCCTTCTCACCCCACAGTTTTCTCCTAATTTTGGCATGTTCTGGAAAATAGTATATATTAAACACAGACACACACATACTCAGACACTCCCAGCCTATAGTGACAGGGTAAGTTCACACATCTTCGACTAATTGGCTGGCAGTATTTAAGCAGTGTGTGGGAATTTTGCCTGGGACGGTGAGCCAGAAAACATGTTTTTGCTTGAACTTGGCTCTCAAGAAAATAATTTCTTTGTGTGTTTGGGGCAGAGGTTGAGAGAAAATCATAGTCGCCCGTGGTCTGAAAATACAGTGGGCATCTTTAAGAGATCTTTTAGAGGTGGTGTAAGAGATCCTTTGGGGTTTTTAAGTTAGAAACAAATTGGTTTCAATCTGGCTTTGTTAAAGAAAAAGAAAATCTATAATGAAAAGGGAAGAAACACCTCCAGGTTGCTCCAACTTGGAAGAAACTTGAGTGACCTTTAAAGGTTGGGGGACTTGCTCAGCCCAACCCTGGAGTTCCCTGGATTCTCTTCTTGCTCTCACAGGCCACGTCAATCTTGTCACCTCTAGCTTTGGGAGGAAGGTGGATAAATATATCCACCGTCACTGCCAACACCCGTGTTCAAATACATCTGCTCTTAGCTGGACTATTGCAACAGTCTCCTAACTGGTTCCCTGGCTTCCTCACTGGGAGTCTGTCTGCTGCACAACAGCAAGAGTGGTGCCATGAAGGCACAAGTCAGAGCGTGCTGTTCTGGTGCTGGTCCCATCTCACCCAGAGTAAAAGCCCAAGTCCTCACTGTGACTGTCAAGGCCCTGTAGGACCTGGTTCTGTGCTCTGTCCGCCTCAGATGCACTTCCCTCCCACACGCCAGCCTTCTCTCTTGACCACACC
Source organism: Daubentonia madagascariensis (assembly GCA_023783475.1). NCBI lineage: Eukaryota > Metazoa > Chordata > Mammalia > Primates > Daubentoniidae > Daubentonia > Daubentonia madagascariensis. The sequence goes on along the minus strand of JAKFHU010002505.1, from coordinate 421,305 downwards.
TGCAGCCCGTCCTACCTCAGAGCCTTTGCATGTGCTGTCCCTTCTTCCTGGAATGCTGTTTCCCCAGACAACTACTCACTTCCAACTTTCACTTCCTTTTGTAATTTATTCAAATGGCCCTTCCACGGACTTCCTCCTTCCCCAATCTAAAATTTTAATTCCCTGCCTTCAACACTTCACGTTCACCTTCCCTCCTTTTTATTTTCTCCAAAGTACTTAGCATTAATCTAACCCACCACATCCTTTACGTACTTTTCCTGTTTATTGCTTATCTCCTGCCCTCCCCCCACCCAGCACTTAAAGCTTCCTGACAGCAGGTATTAGTGTTTGCTCTGTACCCCCCACCCCCCGACTAAAACAGTGCTTAGCAAACATTTCCGCGTGATCGAATGAGTTCGTGTTTTTCGGATAGTCCGTACAAATCCACATTCTCTACACTAATGGGTACAAGTTTTATAATAAGGTTTCTTTTTTCTTTTTCTTTTTGGTTATGATAACTAGGATCCCTTGCATGGGGACCACAACAGAAAGTCTGGCTACTGAATTCTATTTCGTGGTTGGTGCACGGGGCTGACTTTAAAATTAGGTGGCTCCCTGACAGATAAGTGCAGAAGGAAGACTCTTAGATGCAACTAGAAAAATAGAGAGTTACCTTCATGAGACACCATGGTTACAGGGCAGGGGAAGACTTGAGTGCCCCTGAATGCTGGTGACCCCAAAAGATGGTGTCAAGTTAAAGAACACAGACTCTTGCTTCAGACTGCCTGGCTTCAAATCCTGGCTCCATCTTTTGCTAGTAGGGTGATGAAATCTGGGCATATTAATGTCTCCAAACCTTAGTTTCTCCATCAGAAAAACAGAGATGATAACAATGGTGCCCACCACAAGGAGGCTTCAGAGATTGAGAAAAACGAGGCATGTCTAATGGGTGACAGGGTGACTGGCACACACAAGGGCTCTGGAAATGTGAGCTATGGTTGTCAGCTGAAGAAAGAGGGGTCAGTCACTGATGTCACTGACACAAGAGGCCGGGGACCCCTAGAGGGTTTAAGATGTGATGTTGGGAGTTTCACATATTGGGAACTGTGGAAAGGGGGCTATTAAGTTTCCAGAGCTTGGAGCCTCCAAATTTCAAATCATCCAATCTTCAACTCTGGCTGTGGGCACAGGATGTCTTTTGGGGTGTGGAATCAGGCAGCTCTCCCTTTCTTTGAGACCTGCTGTTTTCTATTTTTGATGCGGAGTCCCCATGGCAGGTTTCTATTGCATGACTCTGACCTTAGGCTAAAGCTGATAACACTTGACCCAGATTGGAACAACTAAACCGTATTTCCTGGGAATTTACAATTGGTACTTGGTTTATATTGGCACTTGAGCTGGAAGGATGTGTGAATTTGGGAGCTCTGGGACAGTCATATTTGGCCATGTGCACTGAGAAAGTCTGTTTTAGAAGGAGAGAGAAACAGGGAGAATCTGTCATTTGGTGATGGTGGTGGTGGTGGTGGGTCACCCATTGTCCCACCCTACGCTTCATGTTTGGGGAATTCCCTTTCTGTCTTGGTGGCAGCAAAGCTGCCTCTGGTCACAAAAGCCCAAGAGGCCAAATCCTTGTTTTTCAGCTCTTGTGGCCACTAGCACAGGGGCAAGTGATGCAGCTTGGCCAGCTCTGCTCAGCTGCTCAGGGATTGAATCTGGAGCCAGAGTTGCAAAGAAGCTGGGGTCACACTAGAAGGAACTAGGGCTCCTTAGAGAAAAGACCAATATCTGGTCTGGGGCACGAAGTGTACACAATGAACCTGGCAGGTCTTGTCATATCAGAAAGCCAAGAAGCTATCCAAGACCAATGGGGTCCATTGAGAGGACTCTGGAGCCAACTTAAAGGGGATCCCACTGGCCCAAACCAGAACAAGTTGAACACCAACAGGACCATGACTGCAATGGACTGAAAACACTCCTAATGTGCTGAAATTCAGGAGTTCACAATGATACTAACAACAGCAATAACAAAACCCATGGGTCCCCTTTGGAAGATGCTAGTTTACCAACACATTAGCTTGAAAACTGGCAAGGAAAGGGAGAGAATGAAGCATGTAGCCTACTTTCCCTATACCAACTGTTTGTCAGGGTGACCAAGCAATTGAAGGCCGTGTTTATCTTTATAAGTAGTCCAGCTCATCAGTGATGAAGGACTGGTAGAATTTCACCATTTTTAATACTTAACGAAATGAAAGATTTAGGAAGTGATTGCCAATGGCTGCCGATATCTAACAAAAACGGCAAACAGGCCTCGTGGCCTTCTGATGGACGTGTGCTCCGTAGTCATGAAACAGTCACCAGTAGAACTGGAACCAGAACAAGCTTCTAGATCTAACTACTGATTTCTAGGAAACAAGGGAGAAACAGGAACATGTTAAATTCAACCATGGAGATAGAATCAGTAATTCCGACTGTGGGGAACTCTACAGAAACTGATTTCCTTTTTCCCTTTTTTAAAAAGAATTCTAAAAATTTTCTTGTATATATTTAAGTTGTACAATAAGACGTTTTGATATACATATACCGAAAAGACTATTATAGTCGAGGAAATTAACATATCCATCATCTCACATAGTATCTGTCTACTCTTTTAGCAAAAATCCTGAGTACAATACAGTATTATTAAGGGTGGTCCTCATGTTGTCCGTTAGATCTCCAGACTTGTTCGTCTTATGTGTCTGCTACTTGGGATCCTCTGACCTGCATCTTCCCGTTTCCTCCCCCTCTCTCTGGCCCCTGATAACCTTAAAGAAATAAATTACAAGGGGGAAAATGAGAACAGGGCATGGAAGAGACTTATGAGATATCATCCAATGGCAAGGTATGGGTCTTACTTTAATCTAGAATCTAACAAATAAATATAACAAAATTACTATGAAATGATCAGGTAAATTTGAAAGCTGACTTGGCATTTAATAATTATGATGAGTTATTCTTAATTTTTAAAGTGTGATGATAGTTTCGTGGTTATCTCCATTGATAGAGACATCTATCTACTATTTGTTTTTTTATGGTGATACATACACCCTTCTCAATCGGGAAATTTTGTTCCCTAGGAGACATTTGGCAGGGTCTAGAGACATTTTTGGTTGTCACAATGGGGGGTGAGGAGATACTACTGGCATCTAGTGAGTAGAGACCAGGGATGCTGTAAACAAGCTACAACACACAGGACAGCCTTACAGCAAAGAATTATTCGGCCCAAGATGTCAATAGTGCCAAAATTAGGAAACCCTGTTCTAGAGATACATGTTGAAATAGTTATGGATAATATTATAGGGTAAATGGTATTAGCTTCAAAATATTGTGTGTGGGTGGGGATACAAATGAAACAACATTGGCCGTGAGTTGAGAAATATTTAAGTTGGTGATGGGAGTTTGTTATGCTATTCTATTTACATATGTATATGTATGAAAATTTCCATAATAAAAGATTATAAGCATGATGTAGGCATAGTGGGGATTGTACTGCAGGCAGCAGTGCCCAGCACTAGGTGCCTGGTGCCAGTGGTGGAGGAGGTGCAAGTTGAGATATTTGGTTTTTAATGAGACATTTGGTTTTTAGTGGCAGCAACAGTGGTGTCCTCACCAGGCTTGGGCTGTACTGTGATTTTGGCTGTGGTTCTGGCTGTCTAGCCTCTCCTTGTTCCTGCTTGTTTTTATCTTGTTCCTTGGGCTTCCTGGAGATTCTATGAGTCTTCTGATATCCTTTCAATAAATCCCTTTTCTGTTAAAATCAGCCAGAGTCAGTTTCTGTGCAGCCAAGAATTCTGACTGATAGAAGCAAAGAATGAAGCAGATGTATAGGGAGAAGCTGATATGATAGACCATGGAAGGGCGGGGGGAGAAAGAGAGAGAAAATCTCCTGGTTTCTGGTTTCTGTCTTTCTTATTCTTAATTTCTACCCCTCTTGAAGCCAAAGCTTAATTCCCATCCTTGTGTTCCATGAGACACCCCTGTATTTTTAAAAAAATTGTAATAAACTGTCCTTTCTCTTTAAGCAAATGCAAGTGGTCTTCTTTTATTTACAACTCAAAGAATCTCAGTGTAGACTCATTGATTACACATTCACCAAACCACCTTCCTGCTATGTCTGCTTTTGCTCACCCCAGTGCAGATGTCCCATAAATATTTGTTTAATGAATAAATGATTACAATTTGGCCTCAGACAAGGAATAAATGTGGTGTTCACGCCAGCAGAGGCATTCTGGTCCTCTTGGCATTTATAATAATCATTGCAAATGAACACTATGTGTCCATTCTGGTATATACTTCAGTCTCTTGTGAGTTTTGCCAGCATGTATCAGTCTCCCTGAACACCACTAAAGCTAGGATTCTGAGTCCTTGTGTAGCTGGATAAGGAAGAGTCCACCAAGGAAAGGCCCCGTGAGAGGAAGCTTTCCCTCCTGTGCTGGAGATAGTCTTATATTGATGGGCATAGCTCATTCAAACTTCATTAACTAGTGTGACAAACAGAAAGACTTTATAGGCACAGAAGCCTAGGGTTTATGAGAACAAACTTTGAGTCGAACAGCCTTGTGTTATGACCCTAACTCTGCCACTTGCTAGTGTGTTTTCTCAGACAAGTTATCTAACCTCTCTGTGTCTCAGTTTTCTCATCCATAAAATGGACTACATAAAGGATTAAATAAAAAATATATATAGACACACACATACATATAAGAGCTGGTACATAGGGAACACTCTATAAACGATATTATTTCTAAATATTTTGGTTACTGCTATCCTGGGGAGGTTCTTCTGGTATAATGACCACTAACCAGGAGATGTCCAAGGTAGAAGGTGGCCAACCTTTAGACCCACTTAAGGCCCCATGGCTCCCATTATACCATTTACTTATCAGTGCAGTGATTTCAGGTTTGGATGATTCAGTTTGGGCCACCACATTAATTATGCAGCGTTGGTGACGCCCAAGGGCCTGGTCTGGAGAAGAGAGTTTGTGTGTGTCAGGGCTCCAGTGCCCTGCCAACCTAGGCTCTACCACCTTCTACCTGTATGAACTCAAGCACAGGGCCTAATTGCAATGAAGTGCGGTTTACTCACCTGCAATAGGAAGGTAATTACACCTAGCCCATAAGTTGTGGGTGAGAATTGGATGCAACGATGTGTATAAAACTCCTGCCACTTGATGGGGTGGTGGTCAACAAAGGTTTCACTTCATTGCATTTATTTTTCTTTCTAACTCTCAGGATTGGTGATGACTCATTTCTGCCAAAGCAGTCTTTTGGCTGGTTCATGTTTTTTCCTATTGAGTGGAGAGGGTAATCAAAAGTTCCTTGAAGGTCATGCAATCTGAAGGAACAAGTGGCGGACCACTTGCTCTGTTATCAGGAAACGCTATTAACTTCAGATCATTTATCTTAGGAGCCAGCAAATGGAAACTGGTGAGTCTTCAGACTTGCTCTCTTTGGCTCACACAGCACTTTTTTTTTATTTTTAAATTTTTTTATTATTTATTTTTACAGATGGGGTCTTGCTAAGTTGTCCAGGCCAAACTCACAGTGTTTTTAAAATTGGGAAATGCCACTAAAAATTTCACAGCTTCACTTAACAATCAAAAGATTTGGTAACCCTGGGCTCACATTTCCACAGGGAAAAAATTTGCTGGAGCTGAGCTATGGATGGTCCCTCTAGACAGAGCAAAAGTCTCTATTTCTCCATAGTCTCCACTACTCTCTATTGTCTCACTCACCCACACTCACTTCACTTACTTCTTACACCTGGCTAGTCCCTGCAGGCCTGTGAAATCATGTCTGTGGAGGTGTTAAAACATGCCCCCCAAATTCTTTAACACTCTTCTCATCAGGAGGTAGGGTCTATGTCCCCTCCCATTGCACCTAAGTGGCCTTGTGACTGCTTTGACAAGTAGAGTGTGGAAGAAGTGACACCACGGGACTTCTGAGGCTAGGTCACTAAAAGGCCAAAGTTTCTGCCTTGTTGTCTCAGGGCACTCGCTCTGGGGGAAGCCAGCTGCCAAGTAAGAAATCTAACTACCCTGAGACTGCCATGCTGGCGAGGCCATGTGTGGGTGCTCCTGTAGATGGCCCCAGCTGGGCTCCCTGGTGACAGCCAGCATCAACTGCCAGCCATATGAGTGACATAACTTGAAGCTGGATCCCCCAGCCCCAGTTGAGCCTTCAGATGATTGCAGCCCAGCCAACATCTGACTGCAACTGCATGTGTAACCCAAATTCATGGCCCACAAAATCATGAGCAAGATAAAGTGGTTGTTGTTTTATGCCATTTAAGCTTGGGGTGGCTTATTACACAGCAAAGATATCTGGAATGAGGATCTTTGTTTGGTCCATTTGACAGTCGCCAAACTTCCAGAGGGTACACTGGACGAGGATGTGAGTTCTTTCATTTTCCAGCAGCTATAGTGAGAACTAAGGATCAGAGTGTACTAGCGGGTTCATTCATTCATCCATCCAACAAATTTATGGAGCATCTACTATGTGCCAGACATTTGATAAGTACTGGAATTTTGGCAGTGGATCAAGGAGGACCAAGATCATTGCTCTCAGGGAGCTTACATATATATACATATATATATAGAGAGAGCAAGAGAAAGAGAGAGAGAGAGAGAATGAATCAGGGGTTGTTAAAGGTTATGGAGAGAATTGAAACAGGAGAGGAATATAAGGATTGCTAAGGCAGGGACGGGGGTTCTAGGACTCTTATTGGTGGCCACCAAAGTATCTTATGTATCCTATTCAAGTTTAATAATGAGAATAGTAACAACAGCCATTTATTGAGTGCCGACTACGTATTGCCTTTTATATGTGTACTTGCATGTAACTTTCACAACAACCCTGCGAGGTGGGCGTGATTATACCATTTTAGGGATGAGGAAACAGTGGCGTGGAGAGGGCGAGCACATCGCGGGAAGACGTGTCGCTGGCAAGTGGCAGAGCGGGGATGAACACCCAAGACTGTCTGACTCCTGCTCCCCACTTTCCCCTAAACCTGTCCTTTTTCTCCAGAGCTCCATTGTCTGTGTGGTGAATCAGGAATCCAGCTGATGATTTCTGATTCCTCAGTGCAGTGTCAAAAGGAAAGGAAAAAGAAGAAAAGAAAACGATTCCCTTTGGAGAAGAAACAGTCAGGAAATGAAGGGACACCCTTGAAAGATTAGGTATTTAATGTTTATGCCTCTTCCTCTTGTCCCTCAAGTTCAGTTTCGCATCCGACTGGCAAGACTGACAATTTATGAGGATCCTGGGCAAGTAACCACGTGAAACTTCCCTGTGGCTCTAGCCGTGGCAGGCGATTCATCCTACAGACGGTGGGGCTTTTACAGTAAAATACTTCTCTAATATTTTCTCCCTTCTGCTCACACTTTTCCCATAGGGCAACAAATGGCAGTGGCCTGCCAAGAAAGTGCTGTATGTGGTCTTGAATGAGACTGTCCTCCCGCCTCAAGTCACTCTCTAAGAGAAGGGGGGCGGATCAATCTCCCCGCCCCCTTGTCCCCAAGCCTGAGTCTGAGTCCTCAGAACTCCAGTGACCGTTCCAAAGCTGTCTCTGTCTTACGCCATCCATCTCTCCCTGCCTTTTCTCCCGTGGCCACAGAAAAGGGAAAAAAAAACACCACTTTTTTTTTCCTGTTAATTATCCAGAGTTAGGTCTTCTGGGGTCGGGGGGAAGACTTGGATAGGGGTCAGGATAGTGTGAGAAACTTTCTTGGAAAAGTGTAACATCGGCTAAGGTGATATTGGCAAGGGACATTCTGGCCAAGGAATAGACTCCACCCAACCCCCCGCACGCCTTCGCCATGGCCAGGTGGCGTAACTAATGGCTGCCAGGCCCTGTTCTGGGCATTTTGCACATCTCGTCTTCCTTAATTCTCTCTCCAACCATCTGCGAGGGAGACATAATCGAGTCACAGAGGGGTGAGGTGACTTGCTGAAGGCCATATTGCTAGGCTAGTAAGTTGGGGAAAGACCATTCCAGGCATAGGACAAAGCAGGAGAAAAAGTGGGGAAGTGAGAACCAGCTTGCGACTGCTGCAGATGACAGGGACACTTTGGATGGTCTGACCCTGAAGGCAGTGGGAGCCCCTGAGGGATGTTGAAGCTGGAGAGTGACATCATTTAATTTGCGTTTTCAGAGATCATTCCAGAGGATGATCTGGAGGAGGATCCAAGTGGAGACAGGGTGGCCACAGAGGAGGATCTTGTCTCAGAGACTGTGGCAGGCAATGCAGGGATTTTGAAGCAGAACACAATAAGATCTGTGTCCTCAAGGAAGACACAGCCCAGTGGGGAAGAGGAGGCCTTGTGTCTGAAGGAAGATGATATGGCCACAGGTGGTACAGTGCCGAAACTTGTGTGCGGGGAGTGGTGCCTCCAGATTGGATCAACAGATTCTTCCAATTCTGCTTTGGTCAAGAGACCAAATGAGTCGATTCCTAAACTCCTGCTTTATTTTTACAGATCTCCCCTTCTCAAGGGGTGTGTGTGTGTGCGTGTGTGTGTACAGGGGAATGACACCATGACCACCAAATCGAGAGAGAAACATTTTGAATTGTGAGACGCTACTCCCCTGCTACCCCAGCCAAATTCCATCAGCACTCAAAAGTCATCACAGCACAGTCTGATGTTAGCCAAACCTGAATCCAAGCCCAAGCCCTGCCACTCCACTGTGTGACTTTGAGCAGGTCAGTTCATCTCTGTGTGCCTCAGTTTCCTTATCTGAAAAATGGAGATTATGATGCCATCTTCCTCCCAGGGTTGTTGTGAGGGTGAGGGAATACCTATTTATATATTTAACTCAGAGCCTAGCACGGAGGAAATACAAAATGAACATTGTTCCTTGCCTTGTTATTGGTGGCCTTATTCCTAGGTATGCCAGCTTTGGTTCACACCCTGCCATAATCTCACAGTTGGAGAGCCATTTTGGATTCTGCACAGATCTCAGTGAATACAAGAAAGCCCAGATAAAGAACTAAACAAAGTCGGACTGTGCCCAGTGGTCCAAAACATCTGATTCTGAAGAGTGGCCCCAGGATCTGTGTGAGGGCACAGCCTATGTGGAACTAGATCAGGAACACCTTGGTACTCAGTGCCTCATGACTGTCTTCTGTCATCTGAAGCCCACAGCGGAAATTTCCCAGCAGTGATCATTAATCACACCAGCCACTGATTCTGCAGACAATGGGGCTGAGGCTATTTGCCAGACATTTGGACAAATATGGTTCTTGGTTATTATCCTTGGTTCCAGCCCACTAAGGGGGAAAGGAGAAGCCAACTCTCACTTTTCTGTGGTAACAGGGGGTCATCGTTAGAGGCAGAACATGGGTTGACTTCAAACCTCACTTAACTCGGAAGCTCAGTCCTTGCTTCCTTCTGCCCTGTCCTTCCCCCAAATAGCAGCAAATACTGACCTGCTAAGAAATATTTGATTGAGCTGAGGAGCACGAAATGAAAAGGGAAACCGGTGTATGCCCCGTGTCCTCCACACACCATCTATCGATTCCAGGTTTCACTGAATGTTCACAATCACCCCACGAGGTAGGTACTTTCATTCATATTCCCACTTTAAAACTGAAGTTCAGAGAGGGGAAGTGAAGCGCCCCAAGACATACAGCTAGGAAGAGACGCAAGTAGTACCTCATTGTACTCCTTCCTATCGATTCTCACAGTTGTTCCACTATTCCATTTTAACAGATGGGGACACGGAGGCTGGATAATTTACTCAAGGACTCACAGTGCAAAAGTGGTAGAGGTTGGTTTTGAACTTAAGTTTTGTGATGCTAAACCCCAGACTACTTGTGCTTTACAATCCACATCCTTCCTGCTCGAACCGTGGCCTGTGAACCAGCAGCGTTAGCATCATCTGACACTTGTTAAAAATGTGGCCTCTCAGGACCCACCTGGATCCTGTGAGTCAGAGTCTGTGTTTTAACATGGTCCCCAGGGGATTGTGGGTACACTGAAGTTTGAGAAGCAATGGTCTACACAGTCCACTTTGGCTGTGGAAAGGTACTCAGTGAGGACAGAGACACTGTGGCAGCGAGTCTCCAAAGATGGACCCAAGGATACATCCAAGGATGTAAGCCACTTCTCCTCACAGCAAGGGGTGGAACTCATTTACCCTCCCTGGGCTGGTCTTGTAACTGGCTTTAACCTCCAGAGTGCACAAGAAGTGATGTTCTGGGATTTCCAAACAGTTTGCACTTCCTGCCTCTGGGAACCCAGCTGCTATGCTGGGAGAAGCCCAAGCTACACGGTGAAAACATATGGGTAAAAACTGAGGCACTGTGGTTGATAATCCCATCTGATCATCCAGCCAACCCTGGATACTTACTCCAGGTGAGTAAGCCATCTTGGATGTTCCAGCCCAGTTAAGCCCCTGATGACTGTGTCCCCAGCCCACATCACATAGAACAGAAGACTCACCCAGCTGAACCCAGTCAACCCAAAGAATCAGGAGAGATAATAAAATGGCAGTTGTTTTAAGTCACTAAATCTTGGGTGTTTGTTATGCAGCAATAAATAATTGAAAGAGAAGTCGGTATCTAGAAGTGGAATGCTGCCATAACATAAACCTAATACATGTAGCAATGGTCTTGGAACTAGGCAGGAGGCAGAGACCTGAAAGGCCTCAAGGAGGCTGTTAATGGAGGCCAGGAGGTCAGTGAGGAAATTGCTATTGGAGGCAGCAGAAAATGGGACTTGAATGATGAACTGCCAGAACAATTAGCTAAACTTTTCCCTGCAGGAACATGGAGATAGAAATGGTGCCTAATGAACCTGTCAATCGGTTAAGGAGATTTCCAGGTAGACCGTTGAAAGTGCCCACTGACTTTTATTAGCTCAGAGCTAATTATTTTTATTAAATAAAATTCAATAAAATTAAAAATCTAGTTCCTTAATTGCACTAGCCACATTTCAAGTGCTCATAAGACACCCGTGGCTTCTCCATTGGAGAGTATAGAGTTTTATAGAGCATTTTCACTATTGTAGAAACTGCTATTGTGCTGCCTTCATCAAGGGCTAGTCAGGGAACTTCCAGGAAGTAGATGATACATCCAAAGGGTCACACTGAAGCACTGCTACTCAAGGTGTGGTCTCTGGACCGGCAACATAAGCATCGCCTGAGAGCTCCTGAGAAATGAAACTTCTCAGGCCCTACCCAGACCTACTGAAGCGGAGCCTCTGGGGCTGGGGACAGGAATCTGTTTTACCAAGCCCTCCCTTCCAAGTGATTCTTATGCACATAAACTTCAAGAAGTGCTAAACTAAAAAGAGTTGAAGAAAGTGACTATTTTACAGTTGAGGGAAAGGTTAAGGGAAACAGCAGACGACAGTGAAACAGCAACCAGCAGAAGGGAAACAGAACAGTGTCGCTGGGCCCCAAGGAGAACCGGAGCCCTGGAATAGTGGCTTTCAGGTGGCCGAGGGACATGGCCCTTCCAGAGCTGGGGCAAAGCAGGAGGGGTTGGCGGGGAGGGTAATACCCTCCCCTCTCCCTCCCCTGCCCTCTGATTTTTTTTTTAACTGGAGTCCCTATTGGTCCAAATCAACCAAAAGCCAGAGGACCAAGAAGTCTCCTCTGTACAGAGGAGGGAAGAAGGGGGTGGAGGACGTATCTGGAAGAGCAAGTGAAACCTAACAGCACACGTGGTTGTGATGTGTCAGCTGTGTTCTTAAATACACACACTTGCTATATATAATAGATGCATAAGTGTTAGTATTAAAAAAGATGTTAGAGCACTGTTGAAAGCCATCTCATTTACAACATTCTGGGGACCTGTGCTAGGAGAATGAAGTCTCACCCTACAATTTTAAGAAAGAAAACAACCACTACTGATGTTTCCTTCCATTTTATTTCCCCTCCCCTCTTCTCCCTCCTCTTCCTCTCCTGCCCTTTCCGTTGTCCCTTCTCCCTGTCAGTCTTCCTCTCTTTCTTGCCTCTTCCATCTGCCTATCCGTCTCCATATTATGTAACAACATATAGTAAATAAAATGTTGTATCCTGTCTTTTTCATTTAAAGTTATGTTTTGAGCATTTCCTTTTGTCATTAAGGATTCTCTGAAAACATGTTTTTCAGCGGCTGTGCAGATGGTTTAAAGATGATTGTTATTGTAAGCTGTCTCAAATCCTTTTGGGAAGTAGGTGGTGTACGATGCATAAATTATAAATGAAAAGCAAGTTGTTCTCAATTTTACGCTCAACCTCTAAAGTGCAGTCACTCCTTGTGCATTTGTTTCTCCAAAGCCACAGAGACAGAGGAGACAGTAACAATGACTGAAGAGGAGCCACAGGTGGACAGGCATTGACCTGGGAAGGGGGTTCATGCCCAGGCTCTGTCCAGTCTCTGACCATGTGACCCTGGAGAAGTCTCACTGGTCAAATGAGGGTGCTTGGACCAGCTCAGGGTCAAGGTCCCCTTCAGTTCCAACTATGATTTCTGATACAAATCTAATGGTTTTATAGACAGAAAACAGCCTCAATGCAGTGACTATCCACCTGCTCCCTTGCTCCCTGGTCCCAGACACCCCCTGGACAGCAGCAGTCTCCTCTCTTCAAGGGTCTCCTCTCTCCCTCTTCCACCCTTGCCCTTTACAGTCTGTCCCCACAGTGACACTCTTTTTTATTAGCCCATGCCATGGCTAGTAAGGCCCCACGTGGTCAGGTGCCCTGCTCCTTTCTGATCTCATCTTCTTCCACTTGCCCCTGCTCACTTCACTGCAGCCCAAATGGCTGCATTGCTGCTTCTTGAATCTGCCAAGCACACTCCCACCTGAGGGCCTTCCTACCTGCCCTTCCCTCTGCTTAGAATACTGTTCTCTCAGATTTCCTCACAGCTCATGTGCCCACTTCAGGTTTCAGCTTAAATGGATCTTCTCAGAGAGGCCTTCCCTAAGTTCCTTCTGTAACACATCCCTGACGCACATCACTCCCCATTCCCTTCTGTAGATTTATTTTCCTTCATGACACTTATCCCAGACATGATATCTGTAGGGGCTTATTTACGTATTATGTCTTGATTGCCACTAGGATATAAGTTCCACGAGAGCAGGAATTGGGTCTGGTTTATTCTTTGCTATATCCCCTGCACTTTGAAGTGAGCTTAGTAAGTGCTCAATAAAGTGCATTTAGTAGGAAATCAATAAATATTGAAAGAATGAATGCATGAAAATACAAGCCTTCTGGGGAAAGTCAGTCCTCAGGAGAAAAAGATGCACAAATGCCCCGATCTAATGTCTGACACAGGAGGACTGAGTGCAGCCCATGCTTAGGGCCGGGATATTTCATCCAAATGCCATGGTGTCATTCTGTCATCTGTCCTTCCATTCCCCCAAGGCCACCCTCTGGCGGCTCCTCCTAGTGTCTCCTGCAGCTCCCTGCTTGTATTCTAATTCCCTTCTCCTCCCTGCCGTGGACATCCTTCCTCCTGCCATACTCAGCAGTCTGTGGGCCCCTCTGCACCCTTCAGACAAGGCAATAACCACCTGTCCTGTTTTCACGGCATCTAATGGCTTGTAACACACTCGACTGCACACAATCTCTATGACTTCCGCAAGAGTTCCTGGAGGTAGGTGCTAACGTCTTCATTTTAGTCATCCACTCAAGCCACACACATTATTGAGCACCTGCTCTGGCGGGGACTTGGGGACAGAGATGAAACAGCCAAAGATGGTTCCCTCTCTCTTCAAGCTCAAAATCCAGCAATGAAGACAGACATGAAACAAATAATAGGATGAATATTTTCTAACATTATAATTATCCTAAGTGCTGTAGAGGGGAAACAGGTACCACTTACCGAGTATCTGTGCATCTTACATAGTTAATCTCATTTAATCCTCACATCAGTCCCCTGATGTGAACCTAGTATGTGTCCTGCTTTACAGACTAGGAGACAGGGTCTCAGACACTTTTCCCAAGGTCAAATGAGCCAGCGACTGCCAGGGCCAAATTTGAACCGAGGTATGCCAACTCCAGTTCTAACCACGAGGCTACGTTGCCCCCCAGGTCTAGAGCTGGAGGCAGACCAGATAGGACCTTGGAAGAAGTGCTATTCAAGGTGAGACACATGGAGTTGGCTGAGAAAGGATGGGAAGGTAGAAGGAAGAGAATGTACAGAGAGTGAAGGCGGGGATTAGCTTGGTCCTTTGAGAAGATGCAAGATCATCAGGGATGGAACAAACAGGACTAGGGTGGAGGGTGGGACAGAGGGTGTAGGACGGGCAGGGGCTGGAACATGCAGGCCCTCACGGAGTTTAGGAGTTTGGGCTTTTATATATACATATACATATAGCTTACATATTTATATGATTTATAGACATGTAATTTACATACATATGAGGATGAGAAAGCTGTGCCCCAGGAAAATGGGGTGATTTGACCCAAGTCCTATAGCTTGTATGTAAATGAAGTTGGGATCAGAGTCCAAGCTTCTGACTCCAAAGCTGTGTTCCTTTTCCTTTACTGGAACTGCCTCTAGACCTGCCCCCTGCTTCCTCCCAAGCTCTTGCCACCATGTCGAGAAGATTAGAAAATCCTTTCCGGGATTAGTGGGAGAAGAGTGGTTCCCTGCGCTCTCATCAGGCACCGAAGTGCACATACTGTCCCTGTGTTACAAGTGTTAATTTATTAATTGAGAAAAATCTGACCCCAGAGCCCCTGGCGGTCCAGTTGGCTTTATTGCAGCCATTACTCAACACCCCATTCAGTGTCTGCCTCCTCCCAGACCCCTGCCTAAACGCTAGGCAGGAGGAACGAGCTCCAGCTGGGGGGCCTGTGCCAACCACTGCTATGATCTGTGTCAGTCAGGTCCGTGTTCAATGTTCTACTGTCTTCTGTCCACACTCTGGGCGTCTCAGGCATCTTTGTCACACCTACTTGATTGGAACTGCTAGCAAAGTCTATTATCCTCAACTCTATGGAGTCTCTATCCAGAGGTTGTGCTGTATGGAGGAGGAAATTCTGCTTTAATGAGAACATAGCTCAGAACCTGACTGCCAGACTGAGCAATGAGGGAGGAAGCGGAGCTGGTGTCTTGAGAGCCTCCTGTGAATTAGGAAGGAGAGAAGCAGTTCTGAGCCCAAGAAGTCTAAGGGTTAGATAACAGGATTTGATTTCCACATATTCCTCCAAGCACCTAGACATTGGATAGGGGATTCTATTGTTTTATTTTATAGTGTGTACCTGTTATATTTTTCTTTATGTAATTTATTTTATTACACACATATACAGACACACGTATATTCTGGGGGATTTTCTGGGGGGATTAAGTTATTAAAATAAGGAGTAATGACTGTGGATAGGAGGTAGTGGGTGAACTAGGAAGAGGATTTAGAATGTGAAGACCCATCATAGAATCCTGGTCCTGCCACCTACTCTCTATAGTATAGTCCTTTAAGTCCTGTGGGTCTCTGTTTTCCCATCTGCAAAGTGGGAATCATAACCTGCTGCTCTTTGGGTGGGATATGTAATAAGATGCAAAGGGCTCTGAGAATCTGCATTCCAACCTCTACTTTCCTATATGGTTCTGCACAAAGGGTACACACAATGACCAAGAGCTCAAGGACAAGCAGGAGGAAGGGAGGTAGAGGGCCTGCCTGGGTGGCAATGGTGAGCTGGTCTGACACACGGGTGCAGGCAGAACTGAGACAGCCTCGGAGGCTGGCTTTGACTTTTGCCTGGTGGCTGGCCACATGGAGGCACAGGGACAAAAGGAATGAAAAGGGAATAGGGGATGTCTGTGCTTTGTTCTACTGAGGCAAGAGTATAATCCAGCCTCTGCTGAGAATTAAGACCCTTTACGGGTCTTCCAGAGGGGGTGGGAGCATGTGGAAAGAAGGCACCACCGGGGCCTGTCTTGCTGGGTCTACCACCCAAAGCAGAAGACAGCAAGTTTGCCTTTCCATATAGTGACCTCCAGCAAAGCTTGCCCCAATGAATGTTAGATGAGCAATTTCTCTGCCTCTGGGTTTGGGTGACACAGGGATGATGGGGATACAGAAGGGAAGAAATTCTCTCCTCTCTTGAGTAAGAGGCCGGAAATGTGTGCAGAGAGGAAGAAACACACCCTGCTTCAAAACGTCACCTAGGTTTGGTCCTGTCATTCTATCACTGGGTTAAATAGCTAAGCCACTGGTCAACCGGAATGTGGCTCTCCTCCTTGGGGGAGGAGCAGAAGCATAACTAGGCAATTCTGCTTCTACTTTCGGGAGAATTTCCTCCTAACACGTCCTTGGGTGTTTTCCTGGAACCAGTAGGATGGATGGTTCAGTTCTTGCCCACCAGAATTCTCTGAAATGCATCATGACAACTCATTGATTAAGTGAAGGCTCTCTTCACTACAAAGGCTGAAAATTCATTCTCTGCTCCAATGCCCATCTCACACAATACCCGTGATGCCCAGCATAGCCTCCCAGTAGTCATACCCTGTCCCGAATGGACACCCTATAGCCCTTCCCTAGTTGACTCCCCTTCTTATAGAGTTCGAAGAAGATAAAGTCTGAAATTCTCCTCTTCCCAATTTTTTACTCTGCTTTGAGTAGTTTCATTCGACTGCATAAATAACAACAGCATTAGTAGTTATAATTGCTATTATATGTGATCACTTACTACAAGCCAAGGACCATTCTAAGAACTTTATAGTATTAATTTATTTAATCCTCACAGCCTTCTTGTGAGGCTGGCACTCTTACTACCTTATTACCTTCATCCCTGTTTTGTAGAGGCACAGAGGGGCAGAAGTGATTTGCCTGAGGTTACATGGCGGGCTGTACCCTGAGTCCACACTGCTAACCACCAAGCTACATGTGCCTGTGTTGGAGGGGTCAATGAACAGACGTAGCGTTATCTGGGAAGGTAGAGACACAGAAAATAGGAGAGAAGAAGAAAACAATCTCCATAGTTTATGCCTCACCAGGATGCTCATCATTTTATGTCATTTGCGTGGAACTTAAGAACTATGAACTTAAACTTGGTTGGGAAGAATCTGCCATGTAGAGGCTGTTACCCTCTGCTTTCTTCACTCTGGGGAGGAACCTGCCTTTATGTAGTAGGTTGTCTCCTCTCTCACAAAGTGGGATTCGTTCTAAGTGCTTCATGCTGGTCTTCCTGCTGCATTTGGATATTTTCTGAGGTGGCATCTAGTCTCCAGGTCTTGCTTGAAGCGTTCCTCTTTTCTTGAGAGTCCTTCCTAAGTATTTAAAGTCTCCAATGTCCATTTCCCCTTTGCATCAAGGGTTTCTGGTCCCTCAGAACTGAAATGAGTATGGATTTTGTTGAGGACAAATCTTGCCACAGGTACCTTATAATGGATGACTCTCCAAGCAAAGCTCACAACAAGTGTCTCGTACTCTCCAACGGCCCCATTTCCTGCTCTCATTTCTATTTTTCCTTCTTCCACCATATCCAAGGGATTTAGGTCAATTCAAGGAAAGTCAGTTGCTGAATGGCAAATTTTAGCGAACTGGCTTTTAGGGAATTGGCTTTTGTTGTACTTGTTTGCCTGTGTATTAGTTTGATTCCATATCTCATGGCTCATAACCCTTAATCTTTTCTCCATGGAAGGAAGGAAGGAAAGAAGAAAGGGAAGGAAGGAAGGAGGGAAGGAAGGAGGGAACAGAAGGAGAGAGGGAGAAAGGAAGGACCATCAGTCCTGAAGTAAAACTAACTCACTCATTGACTGACAAACTGACTAATGCCTAGCTCCAATTCTAAAACAAAAGGGCGTAGTATGGGCATATCTAATTCCCTGAGACATCTAAAATCTCAGCTCTTGTCCTCAGGAAGACCTTTCTCCTAGTTCGTTCTTTGCCATTGTCCACATCTAACTGCAAGACCAAAATCTGCTTCTAACAGTGACCCCTGAGTTTCTGTGCAAAGTTGGTGCCTGACATATGTCCTTAGATTTTCTGGTTTTTCCTACACTACAATCCAAGAAACTCAAGTGTCTGCAAACTTCTTTGCGAAGGACTGGACACTAAGGGCTCAATCGCTATGATCATGGTAATGACATCAAATTATATTAAGCAATTATTTATCGAACTCCCAGTATGCGCTGAGCTTTATACTCAGCTCTGTGTATGCAGAGTTGAATAATGATAATTACAGTTAATTTCTATTGAGTACTTAGTGCATACCAAGCACTGTTCTCCATGCTTTACGGGGATTCACTCACTTGATTTCACAAACACCTCATGAGGAGCTCTGGAGTTACGCTCCAGAGTAGTTTTCCTAACCGTTGGTCTCTCCTGCCCCTCCCAGCCCCTCCAGAGCCTGTGGTTGGCCTGGGTCAGCAGTTTGGGTGTCAGGGATGAGTACTGAGAGACGTGGGGGGCCATGGGGAAGGGGACCGTCTAATCCTCTTCTCAGAATCACCACGTCCAAACAAGTTCTTGAGACACCACTAAGCTGAATTGTTCCTCCCTAGACTCTACTTGCTCAGCCCCCATCAATAATTTTACAACCCAAACAGCCGAGCCATGAAGGGGGCGGCTTGTTGTTGCTGTAACATCTGTTTTTCTCCATCAGACTTAATGTGTCTGCCTGGGAAACTCAGGCAGGAGCGCTCCACTCTGCCCCTCCCTGCACCCACTCTCTGGGCAGCACTGCCAATGGAGCCCTGGCAACCTTGTCCAGTAGGTGTGCGGGACACTGGCAGTCCCGGCCACGTGTCAAGGTCATGCCTCCCTCTGCACCTTTGCTTGCACGGTTGCTGGAACATTATCTCTGCTGCATCTTCGTGCCTTCCTCACCCTGAATTCAAGCTCACCAGTACCCCAGCCTCTTTAAATGACCCCAGGTGATGTCCCCCTCGGGCACGGGCATTTTGACTCTAGGATTCCTACAGACCACCCCTGCACAGCCTCTCTGACCAATCCTACTCCCTAATCTTCATCCAGCCTCATTTCCAGCCTGGATTTAGGACTCCACTCAGTTTATGCACCTCTAAGGAGTGAGGAGACCAATTCTGACCTTCCTCCACCCTGCCAGCCCCCTTCCCAGGTGTCAGGAGGGGAGACCTGGCTCTCCTGCAGCCTTCTCCATCTTGGGTCAAACACCTTGGGGCTCGCTTTCTGTCACACCTGCATCCAATCTGCCGGCAAATCCTATTGGCTTCACCTTCGGAATACATCCGGAAT
Organism: Daubentonia madagascariensis; assembly: GCA_023783475.1. NCBI lineage: Eukaryota > Metazoa > Chordata > Mammalia > Primates > Daubentoniidae > Daubentonia > Daubentonia madagascariensis. The sequence continues at coordinate 402,139 of JAKFHU010002505.1, read as the reverse complement.
CTGACCACTCCTCATGCCTCTCTCCAACCCCATGGTTATCTCCTGGTCCAAGCCAGCATTGCGAGTCCCTGGGTTGTTATGACAGCCTCCTAAATGCGTCCTCCGTGTGTCCACCCTCACTCCCTAAAGGCAGAGTGAGCCTTTTTAAAAAAAAAATGGTGTATCCTATATCTCCTCTGCTCACAGCCCTGGGGGCTCCTCATCTATTCATTGTAGAATCCAAAGTTCCCCTGTTCACCTGAAAGGCTGTACACCATCTGACTCCTGCTACCTCCGGCCTCAGCTCCCAACACAAACCCTCACTCCCCCCATCTCAGGGCTTCTTGGAGGGTCCCTGAATTTACGAAAATGTTCCCACCTCAGGGCCTTTATGCTGTTGCCTGTAGGTCTCTGATCAAATGTCACCTTCTCTGGGAGCCCTCTGTCACTTTCTATCGCCTTCATTGTTTATTGCCCTATATAACACTTATAACCTTCCAGCATATTATATATTCAGGTATTTCTCATTGTTTCTCTGCCCCCCCAAAAAAAAATCTCCATGAGAGCAGGGACTTTGTTTTATTCTCTGCTTTATCCCAGGGCCAAGAACAGAGCTTGGCACGTGGTAGATCCTCAGTAAAGATGTAGTAAGTGCCTTGGTTTAAGAGGCAGGAGCCAAGGCTCTGCAGCAGATCTTCTGGGTTCTAATCATCGCTCCACTGGTTAGTATCTGACTATCTTGGACAAACTATTTAACCTCTCTGTGCCTCAGTTTCTTCATCTGTAGAAAGCATATGAGTTGTTGGAAGGATTCAATGAGTGACTACTTGTGGAACATTTGGACCAGTGTTTAAGAAAAAAATTTCAAACCATTTTTGTTCCTCTGCTCTCATGCCAACACAACAATCAACATATTAATAGAATACTTTTGTGATCAATGTGTGTGGAGGTTCCCCACTAACAAGCAGCAGACACCAATTCAATATACCTGGAGATAGAGTCAGATCCCACAGATTGAGGGCTCAGTCCCCAAGACTGCTCTCCCCCACTTTAGATACCAGTCACAAGTCGGGGCCTCCAGAACTTCTGACCGATGGGCTTCAGGTGGGGTTCCCACAACCCCTTCTTTGGGTTTGAATAATTTGTTGGAGCGGCTCACAGAACTCAGGAAAACACTTACATTTACAGGCTTATTAAAAAGGATATTACAAAGGATACAGATGAAGAGGTACATAGGGTGACGTATGGGGGAAGGGGAGAGGAGTTTCCATGCCCTCCCTGGGTGCAACCCTCCAGGAACCTCCACGTGTTCCGCTATCTGAAAGCTCCCTGAACCCTGTTCTTTTGGGCCTTTTATGGAGACTTCATCAGACAGGCATGATTGATAACCCGTATAGAAATGTGATTGGACAAAAAGGGTATGATCTAAACACAGCAAGGCCTGTCTGTTCAGATTTTTCTTGTCCTCTGTGCAGCTTTCCTTCCTCCAGGGTATGGGGCAGGACTCTCTCTGGAATGAGGGTCTTATGACCCACAATCAGATTAGCGTACTGAGATTCTGTTTCCTAAGGCCTGCTTATAAAGCACCCCAACATTACAACAAGAGACTGTAATGAGAGTTATGAGCCAGGAACCATGGATGGAAAAAAATATATATAAATGTATACAAATTAAAAATAAAAAAAATATATATCATAATATCACAACCAGTGTCCAGCACCTCCTTACTGTGCTCTATAAATGTTCACACTTATCCTGTGGTAACTAATTACTTTATTATGTATTTAGATGTTGAGGAAGTCTGTTCTCCCAGCTAGACCCTAAATCTCACAAGGGAGGTGCCTTATGCCCAGTGCAGTGCCTACTGTAGAGTAGATACTGAATAAATATGTAGTGAATGAGTGTTGAAGTCATGTCAGGCTGGGCTCAGTTATTTAAAAACTCCTCTGCATTGCAAGATGCTCCATTTGGGAACGGTTGGGAAGGAATTCAAATCACCTTCTCTATTAGATTGCGGCAGATTGTTAAGAGAAGTGGTTGTTAGAGAGTGTTGCCCTCCACCTGGGAATTCTGTATCCTTCCTGGGGGATGGGTGATTCCCCCTAAGTTGCTAGTCACACTTGAAACCACTCAAAACCACTTGAAGCTCACTGTCACCTGTTCTTCCACTCTGGCCCTAGCAGTCATTTCTCTAGGCTCAGGCAGCAGTTAATTTAAGGTAGCAATTAAACGGAACCAAATTGCTCCTTAAATACCATAGACCATTTAATGGAATAGCTTTTGTCTGCCAAACAGAATTAATCCCCAAAGCTAGAAAAATGCTCCAAGTGCATATATGTGTGCTTATGTGTACTTTTCCTTTCTGAAAATAAATGGAAAGATTTAATTTTAACTTTTTGCTATGAAAACTTTCCAGCACACTCAATAGTAGAGAGAAGCATCTCTAATGAACTCCCATGCACCCAGACCCAGCTCTCAGCTCCAACACCTAAATTCCTTTTTTTTCCCCCTTAGTGGAGTTTGCCAAAGTAAATCCCAGATATCATATTATTCTACTGCAAACATAAAAGAGAAAGACCTTTCTTTCTCTACAGTGCTATATTGCCATTATCACACTCAGAAGACCAATAATAATTTTCCAGTAGCTTCAATACTCAATCCACACTCAATCCTCTGAAATGGAAGTTAGGAAGGATGAGCTACTGGTCTTACTGAAATGACACCTGACACCCTCCAACATTCATCTCCTTTTTGAACACATCGTCTTTCCAGCTCTCTGGTCTCTGGTTTTTATCTCTTGGGGCTATTAAATTCTCCCACTGCAAAGACTTTCCCTTGGCGCCTCTTCCCTCTGCTTAAAAGAGCCAGTTTTCTTTGGAGGGTTTGGAGAAGAGGCTTGGTATGGGTTTATATAGGTCCTCTCCCGAGGGAAGACTGGCTTTTCTAACTTGTCCTCAAGGATGGAGAGGATGTTGCAAGGATGCCTGTGGCCCAGCAAGGGAGGGTGGAGCAAATGCCCGCCTCACTAGCCAGAAGTGCAAGACCAACAGTTGATCATTTCAGCAGCAGATGCTGTTGTCATGGCATTTCAAGATACCATTTGTGTCCATCTGTTTAGGTCTGTCTGTCTGCCTGACTCTGATTCATCCATCTGTTGCTCTGTTTGTCTGTCCATCATACTCATCTATCCAAGCACCCACCCATCAAGCTAGCAAGAATCACAGTTTTAAATTTATTTAAGGGATCACCCTAAGCTGCCCATTGGTACAAGTAATTCATCCCGTTACTAATACTTACTCAAAGCCAATTGATTTTTTGCCCTACCTACTCATGAAGAATCTCAGGCTCCCAAGAATTCTCCTCTTCTTTAAACACACTCTATAATTTACTTACTTGATTTCCTGGCTTTCAATTCTCTCTGGATTGTGAGCTCTACGAGTGTAGGCACTTTGGTCTTTTGTTCACTGTTGTATCCCCAGAGCCCAGTTCAAGGCTTGGCACATGACAGGTGTTCAACACATATTTGATAAATGAATGAATGAATGAATGAATAATTCATTATCATCCCCATTTTACAGATGAGCAACTGAAGCTCAGGGAGGTTAAAAAACCTGCCCAAGGTTGCGTCTAGAAAAGAGGAAAGCTGAGCTTTGAACACAGGCCCATGCAATTTATAAGCCTCACGCCGCTAACAGAGTACCACATTGCCTCCAGCAAATTAGATATTCCATGGCAAAGTTATACTCTGGCTGCCTTCTACCATCTCTCCTGGAAGTTACCGTCATTGTCAAGCCTAAAATCCTATATGTTGGTTTTTATTCTAGTCGCATAGAAGACATGATTTGGAAAAATATGGTTTTCTGATATCCCCACCTTTTCTACTTTGATTTGGGCACTTGTATGTCTTGGTTAGAAGGCAGAAAGTTGATTTGGGTGTAATGTGAACATGAAAAAAAATGTGACGAAAATAATCTGGAGCTTCTTTTACAGGCAAAAGACGTTGGGGATATATGTTTGGGGATGTGCTGGTCCACTTGCCAAAAAGTCCTTCTCATTTGTTCATTTTAGCAAATATTTCTTGAACACCTACTATATTTTAGGCCCTCTACTGGGTACTAGGAATGTAACCATGAACAAGGCACAGAGGCTAATCTCTGTAGTTACACGATGACCTCCAGTAAAATATTGGGCCAGCATAAGCATGTGTATATGACCTATGTTTAGTTAAAATCTTTTGCATACTTGACTAGTCATTTTAGCTAAATAATTTTAGCTAATTTAGCTAATTATTATTTAATTACATTTAATCAATTTAATTATTTAACCACTTATATTATTAAACTCATTTTAAAATTATTAAACTAATCAATTGTGCTTATTTATTAAATTTTTCTAATTTTTAAAAAGTCATCTTACTTTAGAGTAACTGTCCAGAATGTTGAGTAAAATGTGAGATTATCTGATTTTTAAACTTTACTATTAGAACTATATGTAATTGTCATTTTCTTGGTAAAAATAAGTGAAATGTTGGCAATTTCATATGGTTCAACTTAATCATCTTATCTGATTGTAAACGAAAATATTGGACCATCTTGTTTAATCCTGGGGCTCATCTACTGGAAATAATATAATAATTCTAGTATTAGGGCTATAGTGAAGTATATCCTTAAAGCTTAGTCATTACAGTAGGTTGCCTTTGGGAGGTTATGTGGAGAAGTTATATGACCTCATAAAGAGTCAGAAAGGTGATGTAAAAAATCACCTTAAGAAGACTGAATAGGTATCAGACCTATAAAATGTTAATGTAACCTGGTTGAATGTATTAACAGAGTCAAATAAAGAAAGCATCAATCAAAAAGAGATGGGCAGGATATTGCGCAGCCACAGAGATGCAAGAAAGGAGAGAGCTATAGGGATACTCAGCTCAGCACTGTCCAGCTAGAAAGAAATTTTGGCCAATAGAATTTTTCTTTATCTTTGAGGTATAATTTATATATGATAAAATCTTCAGTGTCCAATTAAATAAATTTTGACAATTGCATACAACCACCAAACCCAAAATGTAGTACATTTTCCTCACCCCAGAAAATTCCCACAAGTGTCTTTCCAATCAATACCGCCCCCCCCACACTTCCGGTCAACCACTTTCTGGTATTTTTCACTTTGGAATAATTTAGCCTGTTTTAAAACTTCATATAAATGGAATCATCTAGTATATATTCTTTTATGTAAGTCTTCTCTCACTAAACGTGTTTGAGAGATTTATCCATGTTTTTGGGCATGTGAATAGTTTGTTTTTCTATATTGCTGAGTAGTGTTTCATCATATGAATATACTATAATTTGTTTATCCATTCTTCTGTTTATGATTGACCAATGAATTTCTTTTATTCTGGCAAATATATATATAAACATGAAATTCACCATTTTAACCATTTTCAAGTATGTACAATTCAGTGGCATTAATAATTCACAATTTGTACAGCCATCACCACTATCCATTTTCAGAAATTTTCATTATTCCAAACAGAAACTCTGTACCCATTAAACAATAACGCCCCGTTCTTCCCTCCACTCAACTTCTGGTAACCCCTATTCTACTTTCTGTCTCCATGAATTTGACTGCTCTGGGTACCTCATATAAGTGGAATCATATAGTATTTGTCTTTTTGTGACTGGCTTACTTCACTTAGTATAATGTTCTCCAAGTTCATCCATGTTGGGCCATGTGTCAGAATTTCATTCGTTTTTTAGGGCTGAATAATATTCTATTGTATGTGTACATCACGTTGTTTTTAGCCATTCATCCAGTGATAAGCACTCGGGCTGTTTACACCCTTTAGCTATTGTGAATACTGCTGCTAGGAACGTTGGCGTACAAATATGTTTGAGTCCCTGCTTTCAATTCTTTTGGGCTTATACCCAGAGATGGAATTGTTGAATCATGTGATAATTCTGTTTAATTTTTTGAGGAACCGTCGTACTGTTTTCCATAGTGGCTGCACTGTTTGACAGACCCACTAGCAATGCATAATTCTCTGTATCTTTGCCAACAATTTTTTTTTTTTTTAAATAAGAGCCATCCTAATGGATGAGAAGTGGTGTCTCATTGTGGTTTGACTTGCATTTTCCCTAATTGCAAATACCATGGAGCATCTTTTTATGTGCTTATTGGGCATTTCTATTCTTTGGAAAAAATGTCTATTCAAGTCCTTTGCCTGTTTTTGAATTGGTTTGCTTTTGTTGTTGTTGAGTTGTAGGAGATCTTTATATATTATGGCTATTAATCTCTTATCAGATATATGGTTTACTAATATTATCTCCCATTCCAGTGGTTCTCTTTTCATTCTCTTGATGGTATCCTTTGATGCACAAAAGTTTTTAATTTTAATGAAATCCAATTTATCAATTTTTTTTGTTATCTATGCTATTGATGTCATATCCAAGAAACCATTACCCAATCCAATGTCATGAAGATTTTCCCTTATGTTTTCTTCTAAGAGTTTTATCGTTTTAGCTCTTACATTTAGGTTTTTAAATCATTTTGAGGTTTTTTGGGGGTATATGATATAACATAAGGGTCCAACTTAATTCTTTTGCATGTGGTTATCTGGTTTTCCCAGCACCATTTGTTGAAAGGACTGTCCTTTCCCCCATTGAATGGTCTTGATTCTCTTTTAGAAAATTAATTGACCACATATGTGAGGATTTATTTCTGGACTCTATTCTGTCCATTGGTCTATATGTCAGTACCAAACTGTTTTGATTATTATAGATTTGTAGTAAGTTTTGAAATCAGGAAGTGTGAATCCTCCAAACTTTGTACTTTGTTTTTCTTTTTGTTCTTTCTTTTTTTCAACACTGTTTTGGTTATTTAGGGTCCCTTGAGATACCATAAGAATTTTAGGATGAGTTTCTCTATTTCTTAAAAAAAAAAACACTAATGGGATTTTTACAGGGATTATATTGAATCTGTAGGTCACTTTGGTGGTATTGTCATCTTAACAATATTAAGTCTTCAGATCAATGAACATGGGATGCCTTTGCATTTATTTATGTCTTCTTTAATTTCTTTTAGCAATGTTTTATAATTTTTAGCATACAAGTCTTTCTAACCCTTGGCTAAGTTTATTCCTAAGTATTTTACTCTTTTTTGATGCTATTGTAAATGGAATTGTCTTCTTAATTTCTTTTTAGGATTGTTCACTGCTAGTGTATAGAGATGAAAACTGATTTTGTGTGCTGATTTTATATTCTGTAGCTTTGATGAATCTGTTTATTAGCGCTAATAATTTTTTGTGAAATCTTTTAGGTTTTCTACATATAAGATCATGTTATACATGAACAGAGGTAATTTTACTTCATCCTTTCCAATTTGGATGCCTTTTATTTTTTTCCCTGATTGCTCTGGCTCGAACTTCCTATACTATGTTGAATAGAAGTGGTAAAAGCAGGCATCCTCATCTTCTTCCTGATCTTAGAGGAAAAGCTTTTAGTCTTTCACCACTGAGTGTGACGTTAGGCGTTGTGTTTTCATATATGGCCTTTGTCATGTTGAAGTGACCAGTGGATTCTGTATTGACAAGACTATCTCTGATGTGGAGTTGGATTCAGAGGGTTACAGCCAATGCCGTTTGAATATTTTGTTTCCATTAGCACAATATATGTTCCTAAAGATTGGGACATGTCCCTTGATGATACATGAGATGACTTTTTGAGGCACAATACAGCAACATCAAGCAGCATTGGCTTCTATACTCCCACTGGCAGAATTTTATTTCTCACAGAAAATTCTTTTTTTAAAAAAAATCTCTCTGATCATATCAATGAGAAAGTCTAATGCTACTACATCTTTAACACTTCTCTAACACTAATTTTTTTTTTTTTTTGCAAAGAGTAGATTTCAGTTTTGGTACCTTTAGCAAACCATGGTATCTAATTAGATTTGAATGATATTATCTTGTTTTATTTGCATTTATTTTGTCTTGATTTATTTGTCTCTGCAAATGATACAGATTTTTCACTTATTTGTATCTGCAAAATAATTATAAAGACATAAAGTTTTGTTTTAAAAATAGCTGTATTCAAGTAATATACAAGAGAGTTGACTTTTAAAATGTATCAGTTTATTTAGGGGCTTTTTAGTACCAGGGAGGAGTTAGAAGCAAGTTCTTTTCCCACCAAATGAATGGGGCTTTACACACGGAACCTAGATGTACAAGGTCTAAATTAAATCGATGTGAATTTTGATGATGTCCCATCTTCCCTAAACCCAGTGAGGAAGAAAGAAGGGGACCTTAGCCAAAGAGAGGAGTAAGGAGCTATAATTTTTAATCTTCAGACTGACCACTGACAAGCTGGGAATCCCAAAGGAAACCTGTGTTATGTGTGTCTAGTTGGCAAAGATCAGCATTTCTATCAGCACAGCAATAGTAGTGGAATGGACTGGGTGGTCATCCCATTGTTTCCGGTTGCCCTGGTGTGTTGGCCATCTGAGCATAACCCGAACTTGTTAGTGGTGGCCAAGGTTTCCAGCACGGGGCTGCCCAGGCACATAAAAACACCAACACTTAGAATTCCATAATTCTGAAAGGCAAGCCCATTCTTATGTTTCAATATACAATTGGTATTGCCTCTCAATTGCCATATGATTTTTAAAAAGTTGCAAAGACAGTTTTACATTTAAGGAAGACCTATGAGCTTCAACTTTATTAGGAACTATCTGGTGACAAAGGAAAAATCTTTTGATCTAAAGAGGTGGGTGTTTGAGGGCTCTAAGCCTCTCCCCATGAAGGGATTGTCCGCGAGCCCCTTATCAAGATAGTAAATAATAGTACCAGTGGATATGGCAAAAAGCACCTGGATGACTGAAGTTTGAGAAATATGAGGCAAGACCATCTGTCACTGTGAGAAGAATGCATCAGCCCATCTTTTCCTGATGCCACTGAACATTTGATTCATCTAGCTCCTCTAGCTCCAAGCATCTAATCCTCAGATGACCTTTGAATATTACGTGGCGGTTGACAGGGAGAGAAAATGCTGGTCGCATGGAGGTAGAGAAATCCAATCTGTGTGATAATGATTTTGCATTGAAAACTATTCAAGTAACTTTTTGGTTTTCAACATTAATCTTGAGAACTTGGGTAATGTGAATCTGCAACTGAAAGTGGATGCATTGTTGGTGTGCTAGCAGAATCGGGGATTCAATCGGCAAAGCTGAGGTTTGTACGTGGGATTTCGGGATAGGCGCTCAGGTAATGACCGGCTTTCTCTGGGCCTCTGTGGGAACTGGCTGGGATGGACACGTATCCAGAGCGTAGATCTCTGAGGGACCAGCTGGATCCCGGACCGGCTCCTGCACAGCCAGCCCTTTGGTGCCATTCACTGTATCTTCCAAGTTACTGCAAATGTGTCCTAATTCTCCTGACCCAAAATAACAAATAATGAACTCAATATGAGGAATTATGATATATTTAATGGTTGAGGATAGTTACATGATTTTGCCAAACTAGGACAGGGCAACCAATTCCACTTGGGTGGAAATTTATTTATCTGGCTTCCTTCAATTCTAGATAAATTTCTATTTGTAGTATTATGTGTTACGATTAAGAAACTTCAAGGCTTTCCTTCTTCTCTCTTCTCCCTTCCCTTCCCTTTCCTTTTCGCCCTCCCTTTCTCTCCCATGCTCTCCTCTATTACCTGCCTTGTGTTACATCCTGTGTTGGGAGCAAGGGATAAACCATGCAAATAGCCACTAGTCTCTTAGACCTCACAACCCAGTGAGGAGTGAGAAGATACAGGTTAGTGGTAACATATGATCCTGAAATTGGCACTCAGTTAAAAAAATAAGAAAGAAAGAAAAAAAGATTAGTAGTCATACTGATCACTGCTGATGTTTATCGAGCAAGCTCTGTGTGCCAGGCACTATTGCAAGAGCTTTCCATGTGTTGACTCATCGAGCCCTCACAACAACATTATGAGAGAGGTATTGGTATTATCCATTTTACAGAAAGGAAAAGTGAGTCCTAGAGAGCTTAAGTAACTTGCCTAAGGTCACACAGCTAGGAAATGGACAATCTTGGATCCGAACTCCAGCCGTCTGGTTCTTGGATCCACACTTTTGAACACTAACCATATATTCCTGAGAAGGACCATAAGAGGAGAATGCAGGGTGCCATGGGACCTTAGATGAGAGGCACCCTGTGGTGTATTGGGGCTGATGGAGGTGTGATTAGAGGAGAGAATGCCAGAAGTCACAGGCAAAGAACACAAGAACTTACTGAACAAGAAAAAAACCTCACAGAACAGGGGCTTCCAAGTCCTCATGATGGCACCCAGCTACAGATAATAGCACCTGAGGGGAGAGGGGATGCTGTGTGATCCTCAGAGAAGCTTCCTTTGATTATTGTCATGGGCATCCTGGCCCCCCTGACAGTTTGGAAGATGCTGACCCTTAGCTCAACTGCCCACCAAAAGCAAGTCCTGGGTGATGCCTAGCACATTCCTGTGTGTCTACCGTAGGGCAGTGAGTTGAAGAGCAACCCTGGAGTGATACCCCCTTTCACCCCCCAGCAGGACCAAGCCTCATGCTGCATTAGTTGTCTTCCTGCAGCCTCTAATCCAATCTTACTGCAGCCTCTAATCCAATCTTCCTGCCTGGTGGGGAGGTAGGAGAAGGTTTCTAGACGAGGTGGCCTCTGAAGGGCGGGTAGGAATTTTTATGTGACAGCAGTGGTAGGAGAGGAAAGAGAGAGTAGGGGCCACCCAGGCCACTGCAGGTCATTGAGCGGGGATGGGGTGGGATGGAGCCAGAAGCAGGAGACGAGGCTAGAAGGACAGTCAGAGGCCAGGGTGTGCAGGGCCTTGCAAGCATGATCCTGACCTTTACTTCTGTACTGGGAGTAACAGACCATTCTGAACACCTTTGGAAAGATCCCATATAATAATTATCACTTACATTACTAAGCATTTCCTATATACCAGGGACTGCACTGACTACATAGGAAAGTTCATTTATTCCCCACAATAACCAGTGCTATGGGCTCTATTATTCACCCCACTTTACAGATGAGGAAGCTGAGGAACTGAGAGATTAAGAAACTTGCTCATCTAGCAAGTGGTGAAGCTGGATTTGAACCCCAAGATTCTGAATCCAGGGTCTGCACACTCACTCCTTATGTGATGTGACTGAATTGGTCAGGTCCACCAAGCTATTGGCAATTAGAAGCTCCTCTTTTCCAATGGACAGCTTTCTGCATGTTTTTCTAGGTCCGCTCACCTTCATCGTGAACGAGCTGAGCAGCTGAAAATCCCGTCTTTTGCAATTCGGTTTCAGAGCGCGTATGACTGAGGCGAGAAGAATTCGAGTTTAATCTTGCATGCCTAACGAAGTCGCAGAGGTATCTCAGAAATTCCCCTGCTTCTATTAGTGAGATAGTGTGTGAGGCTTATTTCCACTGACAGGCAGTTTTATCATTATTTTTAAAGCAGGGACTTGTCTTGAATAGTTCAGGCAGTGTCAAAAGGAGAGATAACAAACCTCCTAGAATAAAATGTCAGTGCAGGAAAGGAGCTAAATTTCGGTTAGTCCAACCTCCCCAATACACAGCAAGGACAGGGATTGTCCCAGGGGCTTTTCCTCTGCACCCCATGCCATCTGTTGGCAGGTCACCCCTCTGGCTGCAGAGCAGTGCGGCATGAGAGGATAGGTGGGGGCTTTGGTAACAGGGGGACCTGAATTTGAATTCTAGCTCTGCCAATGTTTTAGTAGTTGTGGGACCTTAGGCAAGTGACTTTACCTTTCTAGAATTCAGAATCCTCATTTTACAAATGAGAATTGCTTTTCTGGGGGAGGTGTGAAGATTAAGTGCTTATCACAATGCCTGGTGCCCAGTAGGTACTCGATGAATAGTACTTTCCTGTCCTCAAATGCAAGTGAGGAATAGGAAGTGGAGCTCCCTGACCTTGGGGAGCTTATCATCTGGCAGGGAGACAGGCCTGCAAACAAACGCACTCATTGCTGGAATAGAGGAATATACAAAGTGTTATGGGAACAGAGAGGAGGGAGGGTCTGACTCTGCTTGGGAGGTCAGGGAAAGCTCTGAAAAGGTAACATTTATCTAGGGCTTTGCAGGCTGGGTAGGAGTTCACCATGTAGATATCAGAGAAAAGGTTTCCAATGATGACAACAATGACAGTAATAAAGAACAAAAGCAGGAGTTGCAAACTTTTCAGCAGGTGACTTGGCAGGTTGAATCCTGTCTACAGGTGTGTTTTCTTTGGCTAGTTTAAAAGTCTGAATTTGAATGCCTGTTCTTTCCAGTTCCTCACAAGCCCTATCACTCTGTGGACCTTCTACCTGGCCTGGTTCACACCTTTCTGTTACCTGTTCAATGTCTGAGGAATTTGAGTTTGGAACCCCTAAAAACATAGTGGCCAAGAGCATTGACTTCAGGACAAAAGAGACCTAGATTTGAGTTCCAATTTCTCTGTGTGTTTATGTAAGATAGATAACGTGGTGGTAGTATTTGTACCTATTCAATTTGTGTTGTGGTAAGATGGAAATAAAAGCACCTGGTTGTAAATTTTGCACCTAATGGTTTTGTGCTTTTTGGTAGCTTTGGTGAATTCCAGGTTTTTAGGCCAATTTTGTGTGTCACTCCCAAATTCCCAACACAGAACATGCTAGCTCAGGTCTTTGGAGAAGTAGATGCCAACTTGGGATAGGAGATGTGTTGTGAACTGAATGTTTATGTCCTCCTCAAATTCATATGTTGAAACCGTAACTCCCAAGGTGATGCTGTTAGGAGGTGGGGTCTTTGGGAAGTGATGCATCATGAGGGTGGAGCCCTCATGAATGGGATTAGTGCCCTTATAGAAGGGATCCCAGAGAGTTCTCTCAGCCTCTCTCCACCACATGAAGATACAGCAAGAAGCTGGCTATCTGCAACCACAAAGACAGCTTTCACCAGAACCTGGCCATGCTGGCACCCTGATCTCAGACTTCCAGCCTCCAGAATGGTGAGAAATAAATGTGTGTTGTTTAAGCCACCCAGTCTGTGGTACTTTGTTATAGCAGCTCGAACTGACTAAGACAAAGTGCAAAAGATCTATTTGGAGGGAATGCTCGTGAGGGATAAAGGCAGAGAGCAGGAGTCAGCAGTGAGAGACTTCAACTGCGGTGCAGGTGTGACATCTGTGAAAGGAGAGAGGGAAGGATAGATTGAGTAGGAAGAGCCTCAGAACACAGTGCAGCTCTGGAAAGTCTCCACGAGGCTGATGGGGACAAGCAGAGCAGAAGCTGCCCGCTAGAGGACTCCTGCAGCATCAGGAATGGCTCAGGCCCACACCCCTTCCACCCTTCCTCCCCCAGTGCTCAGTCAGTGGCTGGGAGTAGCTCAGCAGAAGCACAGCCTGGCATGAAGGCTGCCAGGTACAAAGGCATGAAGGCTGTCAGTCAACCCTGTCAACCCTGTTCTCTGCAGCAAGTTATCTCAAAGGAAGATCTGACCGGGGCACCTCCATGGTTGCTACAGAAAGCCTCAGTAAATCTTTGTTCAATATAATTGAATCGTCTTTGCAAGCTATAGACTCAATGCTCCGATGATTTAGTACGGTGAGCATTTATTAACATTGTTATGGGCGGTGTCGTGTCTCCCCCAAATTCATCTGTGAAGTTCTAACTCCAGTTCCTCAGAATGTGGCTGTATTTGGAGATGGAATCTTTAAAGAGGTAATTAAGTTACAATGAGGCCATTAGGGTGGGCCCTAACCCAGTATGACAGGTATCCATATATGAAGAGGAGATTTGAGCAGACACGTACAGAAGGAAGATGATGTGAAGGTACAGGGAGAAGACGGCTTTCCAAGTCAAAGAGAGAGATCTCAGAAGAAACAACCCTGCTGTCACCTTGATCTTGGACTTCCAGCCTCCAAAACTGTGAGGAAAATAAGTTTCTGTTGTTTAAGCTACCCAGGCCATGGTACTTTGTTATGACATCCTGAGTAGATTAATATAGACATCCAGCTAGATACTTTATGGTGTCCACAGGAATATAGGGCCAGGATGGTGCTCTTTAATAACAGGAAAAACCATTTACTACAAACAAAATCCATTTATTAAGCATGGGCCCTTACCATGTGTCTTAGTTTCCTAGGACTTCCCTAAAAAATTACCACAAACTGAGTGGCTTAAAACAACAGAAAATTATTCTTTCACAGTTAGGAGGCCAGAAGTCTAAAATTGAGGTTTTGGTAGGGTTGGTTACTTCTGGAAGTTCTGAGGGAAAAACCATCCCGTGATCTCTCCTAGCTTGTGGTAACTGCTGGCAATCCTTGGTACTCCTTGGCTTGTAAACACGTCACTCCAGTATCTGCCTCAGTTGCCGCATCCCTTCTTCTCTGAGTCTCTGTGTGTCCTTTTCTGTCTCTTATAAGGACACTCTCATTGGACTTAGGGCCCATCCTAATCCAGTATGATCTTGTCTCAACCCTTATCTGTGTTAATTATACCTACAAAGACCCTATTTCTAAATAAGGTCACATTCTGAGGTTCCGGGAGGACATGAATTTTGGGAAGCACACTATGCAACCCAACACCATGAAATGTCTTATTTAAATCTCCATCAACCCTATACAGAAAGTAGAATTAATACAGGTGTAAAAAATGGGAGTTCAGAGAGGTTAAGTAACTTGCCCAGGGGCACACATCTTCTATGCCATCAAGCCAGGATTTAAATTAGGCATTCGAGTTCCAGAATCTCCATGCTTAACCCATCTGTTGTACTGGTTCACAAAGAGAGAAACCCAAATAGGGTCACCCTCCTCTTCTGCCCAAGAAAGCACTGATCTGATTTCTATCACCACAGCTTCATTTTGTCTCTACTAGAACTTCATGTAAATGGGATCAGATAACATGTAGTCTTTTATGTCTGGGCTTCTTTTTGAGATTTATCTCTGTTATTGTGTATGTATTAGTTTGTTCATTTTTAATTTGATGCCTTAATTCTAGTGTGCAACAGATATGCCAATTTATGGTGAAACATTGGATTATTCCAGTTTGGTTTATTAACTAGAGCTGTTTAGAAGTATCTTATAAAAGTCATTTATGTTGAGCACAGTTTCTATTTCTTTTGCTAATACCTAGGAGTAATCAATTGTTGGGGTTATATTAAGTTAATGCAAATATTTCTGTGGTTTAACATTAAACTTTCTCAGCAGTTCGAGATTCTATAGTGCTCTATGTCCTAACAGTTGTGGGCTATCAGTCTTATTTACCTTTTAGTGTTATAATAGTATTCATGGGGTTAATCCCATTCACAGATTATGCTATAGATTTTTATAAGGTTGTTGGCATGTTATATCTTCTTGGTGAAAGTCAAGTCATTTGCCCATACAATATTTTTTATTAGTTTATGCTGCTATATTCTGTACAAGTCTTCGACACGTTGAATTTTTTCCCAATCTGCACTGTCTTTCATTTCTTAATGGTATCTTTTGAAGACCAGAAGCTTTTACTTTCAATAAAGTTTAATTTATCATTTTTTTAGTTTTGTGGTTAATGTTTTTTCTGTCCTGTCTGAGAAATCTTTGTTTCAAAGATACTATCCTATGTTTTGTTTTCAAAGGTTTCAAGATATTATCTTATGTTTTGTTTTAGAAGTTTTACATTTTTAGCTTGATATTTAGATCTCTGATCCATCTGGAATTAATTTTTTTTGTGTTTGGTGAGAAAGTTTGGGCAAACTAGGCTGATAATCCACAGTTAAATGACATATCCATGGGCTATAAAAACAATATTCACAATAAAGAGAAGACAACAACAGCAACAATAGAAAGCTAATGTATACTCACGACTCTGGCAGGTGCAAAGGAGAGAAAATCCAACTCATAATTTAACAAGGAAAGGAAGATATATTGGTTCATGTCGTTGAAAAAGTTCAGGAGAAGATTTAACAATTTGTAAGTAATTTTTAATTATAAGTACTAGGACAAGGGAGAATTGGATGGCAATTCATTCAAGTAATTTTAGAAAAGAAGTAAACATGCAGGTATGGCTGGATCCAGGGGCTCAAATGATGTGATCAACATTTGGTTTCTCTCTTCTTATCTCAGATATGTTTTCCTCAATGGGATCTCCATTTTCAGACAAGCTCTCCCCTCATTGTGGTCAGATGGCTGTCAGCAACTCTAGGTTTGTTTCTCATTCTCTCAGCAACCCCAAACTCCTCAATAGTTTGACGGATTAAATTTTATTGACTTATAAAAACTGGGCATCTAACATGCCTAGTGATGGGATGCTGCCATCGTTCAGCTTGCAGCAAATGCCCCAGAAGTCATGGAGGAAACTCTGCCATCGGGTTATCCAGTTTCAAGTTCAAATTCTATTTTCCCAGTCCAGCCTCTTTTTCTCCATTTAAAGGCCCTGAGCTGTTGATAGGCCATTGCAGAGCAATGATTCAGATCTCTGGAGTCAGATATATCTAGTTTCCACTTTCATATTTTACTAGCCGTGCAACTTTGGGCAAGCTGTTTGACTTCTCTGAGACTTAGTTTCCTCCTCTGGAAAAGGAAGGTAATAATAGTACTGCCTCTTAGGATTGTTGTGAGAGGAAAATGAAGTAATCTATGTAAAAAAAATTAGAATGAGGGCTGATACCTAAATAAATATCAACTATTGTTATTAGAGAGTTAGACAACAATGAATTCAAGTCATTCCACAGGGGAGATAAACATACAGGCTAGAGCTTTAATACTTCAGACTAATCACAATAAAGGTTCTTTTGAAATGTCTAAATTATAGACTGCAAGAGAGGTGCAAGGTGCCACCCTCCTGCTATTTCTTCTAAGCTCTGTCCAATGGACACTGTACACGACCATCACTGGACAAATGAGAATATTGTGATGACATAGGAAAGCAGCCTGCTGCATCCCAAATCCAAGGCTTTCAGGTAAAAACTGGAAAGAGAATACAGCTTAGATCCAAGCCCAAATTGGAGCCTCTTACTCCATAAATCCCTAACTCGAAAGCAGCTAGTTAGTCAGTGAAAGGTTGGCCAGAGCTACCATCCAGGCGCATGCAAAGGAACACAAACAGGAATTCTGGCTGGTCGGGAGGGGTGCGTCCTACATGCAGACAGAAGAGAGATGGATCTGCAAGTAAGAGGGAAAGAGGCACAGAGGATGCACCATGCATCAGCAGCAGCTACTAACATGGTTACCTATTAACTCAGTGAAACAGGCTGCCTCTGATCAGAGGAGGAGTAAGAAAGGGAACTGAAGAAGAAAGGGTCAGAAGCTCTCTATCCAGAATTTCCCTGCAAAGGGTGAAGGAGAGAAGGGGAAACAAGTCTCTATTTAAAAAAAAAAAACCTTTTAATTCAAAGCAGTTTTGTGACCTTCGAAAGCCAAACTCAAATTAACATAGTGTTGCTAAGTAAAGAGACTTTCCTGCTGGGTCTTCTATAATGAATAAATACCATTCATTTGTAATTAGCAGCACCCAGCTGCATACAGGCAATTAATATGCTAACAGGAATTAAAACAGTAGATCCTCTTAAGAAAGCAAAGCATCAAAGCTTTCTTGGTTTACTTATATTTGCTTATGTGATTCTGAAACAGCAGAAGTTTTCCTTTGGCTCTTTTGTTATCCTACGCTAGCCAACATGTGGAATATCAAGTTTCCATGATACAGGAGCATTGCCAGGGAGCGTAATGCCACAGGTGACATCAGCGAATAGTTACACCTTTCCTTCTGCCCTCATGTTTGGGTTTTCTTTCTCTATCCGGATGTGTTACTGGCTCATGTAATTGGAAAGTCCAGGAGGAGATTTATCTCACTGCAAATTTTGCTTTTGTTTCATTAACCATTTGTGATTTGTCCATGCTCTCTTTGCAGAAAGGGCTCTAGCAACGTATTATGTGTGAAAGCTTTTATTCCCTAAAGTCTTTTAAGGCCCCACGTGGACTGCTTTTGAGGAACTGGCCTCCCCCAAGGCAGCAGAAATGGAGGCTAGTGGGGAGTTAGCTTTGCCATCCTTCCAAGGAGGACCAAAGGCTTGGTGTTGGCAGCATCTCTAATCTGTGGGGCAGAGCCGGACCAGTCTCACTAGCACCTGATGGAGCTGTCGACCAATTAGCAATTAATCAGCTGCTGAAGCTGGCACCCTCAAGTCCTATCTCAATTGTTTTGGGGGACCGTTTCTTCAAAAGGATGCAATTTTCAGATGCATGAGCTTTCTAGAGAATACATGCCTTGCATATGTCAAGAAGAGTCTATAATTTTAATTTCACCCTTCATTTGCTAGGCCAATCCCTGCTTTATGGCATGAAGAGAAACTTCAATTTTGGGCAAAGTATCATGAATTCTGAATTACAGTAAAAGCATCCAAATCAATGAGCTGCTATGGCATACCCACAATATGACCAGTGAGGTGACGGGGGGAATGTCATCATTATGGGAGGCCTTTAGGTTCTGCAGCTTGATGTTGGGCAAGAACAAATGCTGTGGAGACTCAACTCTGCTCCTTATGAGCTATGCACACTTGGGCAACCAATTTATCTCCCTGAGCCTCAGTTTCCTTGTGTCTAAAATAAGGATAACACGCCCTGCCTCAAAGGGAACTGTGAGAGTTGTACTTTGCCTGGAACATAAAAGAAGCCTCAATAAATAACTTTAATTATTAATATTATGAGAAGTGGCCAGGCACAGTGGCGTGAGCTCTGGGAGTCAAACTGACCTGGATTCAAAGCTTTTATTAACGGTGCGACCTTTAGCGATTTATTTAACTTCGCTGAGAGTCGTGTTAGTTAAGAATGCTATTCCATACTTCATAGTGCTGTTGGGGGCATAATTGAAACTGTTTATTCAAAAGCATCGGTAGGTGCTTAATATCAATGGCTTCCCTTGTATACTGATTTTGGGGGAACAAGGTAGTAGACGAGGGCAGCAAGACATGGCTTTGAATGTTGGTGACATCCTGATGAGCTGTTTGACCCTGGGCCAGTTACTTCACTTCTATGAACCCCAGTTTCCTCATCTGTGGAAGGGACAGTACCGTATTATTTTTGACATGGTTAAATGGGAAAATATAACTAGTATGTGGCACATAGCTATAATAGCTCTTATTTGTTGAGTGCTTACTACGTACCAGACACTGTTCTAAGTAACTTATACATATTAATTCATTAAATCTTCACAAAAACTTCATGAATAGGAACTCTTACTAGGTCCCTTTTACCAGCAAGGCATTTAGGGCTCTGAGAGTTATGTGCAATGTCCTTTGCTAGTGAGTAATGGGGATAGATGCAAATAAAGCCAATTTGGCTCCAGATCCCAAACTCTTAACCATTGGGTTATATGAGTTCATTTCCATCCTGAAACCTTTAAAGACTCATATATGGAATTGGAAGGGAATTAACAAAAAGCAGTTCTCTGGCATTGTTGAATCATAGCATCATGGACTAGATACAGGCATGGCCCTCCTGGTGTGGCCAGGATACCTTTCAAGGGCCAGTGTTGGAGATGGGGCTCTCAGTGGCCAGAACTGGGAAGGGGAGCTTTCTCCATAAGGTTGTACTGGGTACAGAGAGTCCACTAGGTTCAGCAGTCAGATAAATGGCAGGCAGACCCAATTTAGGGAGTAAGTCCCATGGAGTAGAGTAAGACCAAAGTTGGGACAGTAGAGTCAAGCATTCAGAGCCATTTTGCCCCAGGCTTTCAAAGAACAGAATTCAGAGACCCTTGGAGGCTCCAAGAAGCAGGAACTAATGGGCAGTCTCTTCAGGGAACCTCTGATGGATGAATGAGAAACAATAGTTTTCTATTTCTCTCCATCCTGAGAGTCCAATTGTCCTAGTTTGGGTCAAGTGGGAAGGGCAGGCTGCTCTGACTGCCATTTGTCAATTACAGTGCTATATTATAGTGCTATAATAATGAGGAAAGGCTACAGTACACCCCCCCCACCCCTTGTGGGGCTTATATTCTATGATAGATGATAAATGCTATGGGAAAAAATAAAAATTAGAGCAGGAAAGGGGGTTCTGGAGGGCTGGGGTGTGGGGAGGGCAGATGGCAGTATTCGACAGGGTCATTAGATTGGGTCTTATTGAGAGGGTGGAGATTACAGCAAAAATTGGAAGGTGGTTAGGGAATGAGCCATCGGAATGTCCAGGGCAAGAGCTTGTCAGGCAGAAGGAACAGCATGTGCAAAGGCCCTGTGGTGGGAGTGTGGCCAGTGTGTAAATGATTCTTCAGCAGCAACACAAGAGTGGCTGGAGCAGATCAAATGGGGTGGGAGAGGTAGGAACTGAGGCCACAGAGCTGATGGGAGTGGGGGAGGGCAGATCATTGAGGCAGTTGTAAGATGTTGTTAGGACTTTGGCTTTTACTCTAAGTGAAATGGGAAGCCTGTTTTCCTAAAAAATCAGAAGACTGGGTTATACTGAGCCCCAATTTCCCCAGAGCATAGGTGGCTAGATCTCAGTATCAGCTGTCTCCTTAGGCATTTACTTTCCATTTTGCCACAGTCCCCTCTATTCCCTACTACTCCTATCCTGGAGTGCTTCACTCACATGCATTTCTTATACGGCTTCTGTAAGCATATAAGGCTGCAGTTCCTGTTTTGCAGATGAATGTGTCTCAGGCAATGGCATCCTTAGAAATTGACTTCCCTTGAGTGAAAACTTGGTTTACAGAGAAAACAAATGCATCATGGGGGCCCCTGCTAGCCTGGATTGATGTTGGCTGGATCCCAAGTCATTAGAAGCAAATTGGGTCTGGTGTGGAAAGATCTATCACGACCCCCACCTTGTCAACCTGTCTCATAGTTCAGAGACTCCTCCTACACTCTGTCTCTGGCGGAGCTTGGCACTGATGTGGGGCTTAATTAAAAGAGCATCACATGCCGGTTTCCTCCACTGGGGATGGATGGGATGGGCTGGGCTCCACGAGATTGGGAAGAGGACAAGGGATTCCCCAGGCTTCTTAGCAAGGCTGTTTGTTGAATTGTAATGTTGCCAGAGCTGGCGCTACGGGCACCTGGAAAGCAACGTGGATTACGAGGAAAAGGCCTTCAAAGCTGATGTGTCTTCACCTGCAGTAGCTTTGGTGTTGTCTTTGTCAAGGCAGAATGACCCTGCGGGACATTTTGATGGTCTGATCCTGGGTCTGAGCCCAGCCTCCTGGGTGTTGGAATGAGGATGGGTGTGGGGCATGATTATAGGAGAAGGGACAACCTGAACTACATGTAAGGGTCAGGTCAGCTGCCCTCATCCTCAGAAATGGCATGAGGCAGGGAGTTTTGCCTCTATCCCAGAGTAATGACACGCAGGTGATGATTTAAACAAGCGAATGGATATTTGTAAGATGTTTAGGCAGTGGTTCTCAGCTGCTCTTTAGAATCATCAGGGGAGCTTTAAAAAATGCTGATACCTTCGCCACATCTTGGGCCCATTGAATCAGAATCTTTCACAGTGCATCATAGACATCAGTATTTTTTAAATTCCCAGATGATTCTACAGCACAGCAGGGTAGAAAACCAGTGCTTTGGTCCTCGAGGCACCACCTTTGTGGGTTTTGCTCTGGCCCCCATCATGAAAAGGAAAACAGGATAATATTCTCAAATACAGGCTGCTTGCCGTTGCTCTCCCAAGGCCTCCTCTGTCAACGGGGAAGATGAGGGAGCAGAGAGGCGTGTTGAAGACATCTTAGTCCCCAGCCGCAGCGCTCTCCTGGGTGTAATCAGGAGTGCAGGGGATTTAAAGGAGACCACCCTTCTCACGATGTGATTCGGGGTTGGCTAATCCCATGGCTAGGTGCCCCTCCGGTCACCCCTGGTGTGCGCCTGTCCCGGATGCGCGAGCCCCGTGCTTAGGGACGACGCTGAGAGCGTGCACGTGCCTGGCTCCCTGGAGAGGGCCGTTTCCTTCTTTTCTTCTTTCCTTTCTCTCTTCTCCTTGTCTTTTCCTTACTCCTCTCCTCTTCTTTTTCTTGGGTTTCTTTCCCCCCTCCCCCACCTTTCTCCTCCCTCCTCCCTCGTCTTCCTCAAATTTCCCAGAATCTCCTGTAAGAGGCTGGGCCCTGTCCATCCCTTGCCTTGGGGCTCAGTCTGCTGTGCCCGCGTTGCAGCCCCACCGCCAAGGCATCGGCCCGCGTGGGACTCTCCTGCTCGGAAACCCCGGCGACCCCAGCCCTGCTCGTGGCCCAGTCTGATGGTCTTGCCTGGCGCTTGAGCCCTCCCTCACCCACCTTCTCCTCCAGGACATTGTCCGCCACACCCTGTTCGCTTTCCGAGCCCACACGGGACTCGCCCCCCATCTTTTTGCTCACTCCTGTCTCATCTGCCTGAATGCCCATCCCCTCTTCCTCCTCTGTCCAAATCCTCCCCGTCCATCAAGACGTCCACGTAGTGTTGCATGTGGGAAGCCTTCCCTGGGTCCCTTGTAGACAACTGTGAGCACTTTATCCACACACCTGTGTGTTCTCCCCGCATCCTGCCCAGTGTGGTGTGGAGGGCAGGGCCCGGGGGTGGGCTCTGAGGCTACACTGTCCAGTTTCCATTTCCGCCTCTGTCACTCACTCACTGTGATCTTGAGAAAAATCACTGAACTTTTGCATCTGACTTTTCTCATTTGTGAAGTGTGGATAATTACTGCACCTACTTCATTAGGTGACGGTGCGGATGAAGCAAGTTAATGCACAGTGACTTTTATGTTATGACAATTTGTCACAAGCTGTAGAGCCAGGCATCTTAGGTTCTACTGTCTCCCAGCTATGTGCCCCCAGTGCAGGGACTTCCTGTGCCTCAGTCTCCACACCTGTAAATGGGTATGATACAAGTAGCTAACTCATAGGGTTGTTGTGAGGATTACAACGAAGACCTTTGGAAGAATGCTTGGCAATCTAGTGAGTAGTCAGAAAATATTACCCATGATTGTTGTTTTCTCGCATGTGCATAATAAATGTCTAGTTTGGAGCTTTATACCTGCTCCATCCCCAAGCCCTACACATACATACATTCCAGAGTGAGAAACCCAAGGAGACAGAGAGACACTCAAACCCCTTTGGCAATGGCTAAGGCAGATATGACAGCTAATTACCTCTTGCCATTATGGTTTCTGCGCCGGCTGCCTTGCTCAGAGATCCTTTGCCCGAGATGATGGAGGTGTCATGAGGACATTCAGGCATTGCTATGCAGATGGTACAGTGGACCAGTAAATTATCTTACTGGCCCTGAAAAGCCTCCTCTCAAATGTCATTTTTCCAGGAATGCCAATGACTCCTATTTCTCCATTATGCCAGCTGGATGACAGAGCTGTGTGTGTCCCCCTACTTCCCCTGGGCCAAGGGTGTGGGGCAGGAGTTTGCAGTCCATTCATCCAAGGCTCCAAATCTTTCTTTGTCTGGGCTGGCTAGAGAATCAATTTATAACTCTGAGGATAGTCTGCCCCAGGCAAGAGCCAGCCTACTCTTTCTCCCTCATTGTTTGGAGATAAATAAATACTAATAAGGGAGTTGTCACATAGCAGACTGACAGAAGCCAGCGCCCTCAAGCCTGGTAGGAAAGAGAGATTGGTAAACCCAGGAGTGAGAAGTGCCTGGGAAATCTGCATCCCAAGGACAACACCTGTGGATTCCATGTGACTTGGAGGCTGTTACCTCTCACACTGAGCCCCCAAGCCTGAGCAATAGGAAGGGAAGACGAATGCTTGTGTATTCTTTCCCGGGTGGCACGTTTCATCCCTGACCTCATTTGATTCTGACAACATAAGTTAAGAAATATTCTCCACATTTAAGCAGGCAGAAATGGAAGCTCAGATAAGTTAAGTGACTTGCCCAGGGTCACACAGCTAGTAAATAGCAGAGTTGGCATTCTAATTCAAATCTATCTCATTATTATGATCATTTTAAAAACCATTTTGCGCTACCAGAAGAGACAAAGAAAAGGAGTTGCCACATGTGAATCTAGAAAACTAGGATATTTTGAGGCTTCCTCCACTACTGCTACCACCAGCTGACTTTTACTGAGCATTTGTTAAATGTGCCATGCACGCTTAAGCACTTTACAAACCTCATTTCCTCTCATCCAAAAAAAGCCTAGGTCCATCTGGATTCTTTTCACTGTGTCATGCCCAGTGCCTGTTGGTTGGAAGATTTTGGGGGATGTAATTTCATCTCTGGCTCTGATAGGCTGGGAGGCTGCTTAGCACAGCACCAGGAAGAGCCCTGGAATATGCTACAGAGCAGGGGTTTTCACATCATTTCATATCATGCTTCATGGAACTCTAGGGGTCCACAGAGCTATCTTTGGAGACAAGTAGAGGGTGATGGGTGAGTAGAGCTCTGGAATTTTGAGTCCAAAAATTCAGAGAAGAGAAGCCAGAGCTGCTTCTCTCTCATTTGTTACATAAACTGGGCTTCCAAACCCCACTGCAGCTGGGGAAAGCATTCTATAGCATAGCATGATTGCACACAGGAGTCAGGCAGCCCTGGTTCAAACCCCTGTCCTCTATTTACTAGCTTGAGCAAGTGACCTTGGGCAAGGCACTTAATCTTTCTGTGCCTTAGTTTTATCAGCTGGGTATTAATCAGGGTTCTCCATAGAAACAGAACCAATAGGATATGTATAGATATACAGAAAGAGATTTGTTGTAAGAGATTGGCTCACACCATTGTGGAGACTGTGAAGTCCCATGACCTGCCATCTGCAAGCTAGAGACCCAGGAAAGCCAGTGATGTAGTTCCAGTCCAAGCTCGAAGGCCTGAGAACCAGAGGAGCCAAGGGTGTAAGTCCTAGTCCTAGCCTGAAGACCCAAGAAGCAGGAGCTCTGATGTCTGAGGGCTGAAGAAGATGGATGTCCCAGCTCAAGAAGGGAGAAAATTCGCCCTTCTTCCTCCTTTTTGTTCTACTCAGGCTCCCAAAAGAATGGAGGATACACACCCACCTTGAGGGAGGGCCATCTGCTTTACCTGGTCTATAGATTCAAATATCAAAATCTTCTGGAAACACTCTCACAGGTATACCACAAAATAATATCTTACCAGCTATCTGGGCATCCCTTAGCCCAGTCAAGTTGACACATAAAATTAACCATCACAAACTGTATAAGGGGGAATATAATAATAGAGCCTACCTGTGGTCTTCTCTTGAGAATTAAATGTGACGGTCATACAACTGTTCAGCCTGGAATATAGTAAATGCCAATAAATGCTAGTTTCTTTCCTCCCTCATGCCTTGCTTTACTTAATCCAAAATGTTGCTTGGGGCAAACACTCATTTTTCAAGCAGGATGGACAAGATTCTGAATCATTTATTCATCCATCCCATCAGCCCAGCCAGTTGGTATAACTATTGTTTGAGTACCTATTATGTGCATAGTCCTGTGCCTGGGGGTTGAGTTATAGGAGTAAAGTGGGGGTGGGGTACAGAATGTTCTATGCTATCTGCTCATGCATCTATTCATGTATCCATCCATCCATCTACCCATCCATCCACCCGCCTATTCATCCAATAGGTATTAACTGAGTATTTACTACGTGTCAGGCAATGTTCAGCGACATGCTTGGGTATTTCACAATATCCTGGGATTGCTTTGCTTCTAATTCTGCCTCCCTTCCCATAATAGTTAGTCTTAGAGGTCTTCTTAACCTTGGTGCTAGTACCCTACACGTCCTCTTGGAGAATAATTGCAGCCCCAAACATGCAGTGGGCAGACTGCCAATACAGAGGTTGAGGTCTCAGCTACCCTAGTGGTTATGGATATGGAGCTCCTTATAGGTATTTCCATAATATCTCATTTTTGTTTTACATTTTGTTGTATTGCTCTGATCTTGTTCTAAATGACCTTCTGAATATAGGGAAAAAATGGGGATAAGGGGTATCCCCAATGAGTGGGGACCTATGAGGATTGGAATGTGATCTCCACTACATTGCAGAGTAGAATGACAGAATGACAGGTTTTTCAGGATCTCTCTCTTTTTTCATGTGTATATGCACATGTATATGTATGTTAGTGACATAATCACATTATGAACCAATGTATGAACGGATATGCAAGTGTGCTAAGGATTGCAGTACATGTATATTTGAATGTGTGTCAGTGGATATACATGAGTGTGGGTCTCATGTGTGTGGATTGCTATATAAGTGTGTGTTTCCATTTGAGCTTGTGTGTTTATGTGTGGGTATGGATCCAGGAGCAGCTGTATCCGTGAGTATGGAAAGGAGACTGCTAGTTGTCCCCCAAATCCATTATTCAATTCTTCTATGGTAATAGACTTTTTGCTAGGTACATGGCTTCTCAGACCAGACTGCTTTCTGGTCTTCCTTGTAGTGAGGTATGGCATGTGGCTAAGTGCTGATCAATAGGTGTGAGCAGATGCAATGTGAGCAACTTCTGGGTCGTGCCTTTAAAGAGCAGCATGTTCTGTCTACAGAACAGCAGGGAATGCAAGCATGGGGATGAGCCGTCGTCTTGGACCATGCAGTCAAGGGCAACACCTTACGCCTGGAAGAGCAACAAGAGGGAAGTACCCTGGGCCACAAGCACTCTGGATCCTCCTTACTAGCTCTGACTTGCCTATTACAGATTGTTTCACAAGATTACAATAAACTTCTTACGTAAACCACCTTCTTTTGGGTTTCAGTGATAGCAGCTACAGCAGCTGTACCAAATTATATCTTAACTTAATACAATGTGTGTATATGTGCATAGCTCTGGTAAAGTTAATTTCCTTCCTGTAGAGTTTCAACATCTCAAATTAGATATCTGCATGTTATCTGGCTAGAAAGGGCTCTGCCTAGAATCTTACAAACTGTGCAATTTCTTTGGAAAGAGAAAGATTTGAGTTTGCAGTGTTGAGGACCCAGCTGTAGGACCACTTAAGATGCTCACGGGAGTAAAAAAGGGATGTCTTCTAGTTAGAGGTCTGACTACTACCTCTATGACCCTGAGCAAGCTCTCCCTGCCTCTCATCCAGGCTGTGGTTTCTTCCCAGAAGAATGAGAGAGTTGGACTATATTATCCCTAAGGATCTTTCTTAGCTCAGAGGTTTCAGGAGGGCAGCTTCTGCATTAGTAGGAATTCTCTTGGCTTCTAGCCCTTGAAAGTTCTGAGCATATTCCTAAGAAGAGGTATCCAGCTGGAAAGCCTAGAGTCCTGATGCTTCAAGTTGAAGACTATGGTAGAGAAATCCTGCATCCAGCTAGATGCATAGAGGACCCAGGGGCCTTTGGCCTCAGATGCCCTGAATAAATTTTTGAAGACTTGCAGGTGCATAGCTGGCTTAGCCAAAGATTATTTGTGAAACAGGCATGAATTTGCTCCACAGTGCCAGGATGCAGAAAGCTTTACATTTCTTCATTTTTCTAAATCAAATTAAATCTGGCTCTGAGTCCCCACCCTCACGACTGATGAGGGGTGTAATATCTGCTATCTCTGGGCTGCCTCCTCTACCCCATGGAATTGTATCAAATCCTGGAGCTTATTTTGGTGCCAGGAGGGGCTCGGTCTTCAGCTGTCAGTTTTAGGAGATGATCCCCACAGTGGCTGTGTTGAGCTATGGCTTAGATACAGGGACCTCTGTATAGCCTTCAAGGTCATGGTTCTTTGTGATCACCCCTAGGATCCAGGAATCACCCATGAGAGGTTTGCTTCCACTGGGACACTGCAAGAGAGAACATAAGTCTTCAGCACTCATAGAATCTTCCTGCCTCCACCCTGTTCGTCTTAAGGACTCCAGTTCTCCCCTAGGGTGGCACTATTCCCTTCTCAACTTGTAGCATCAACCCACTTCCCCTTCCCTCTGTAGCAACTCCAGCTTCATTCCATGGTCAGTCTGACTTGCCAACTACAGACCTGGGTGGGGGCTTTGTTCAGAGGGACTCCTGCAATTCAAAGACACTCTGGCCACTTCTTCTTCCCCCCAAAACTAGCCTAGACCTTCAATTGGCACAGTCTCAGAGATATATAACTTGAGCCACGTATGTAAAATTTTCTAGTAGCCATGTTAAAAACAGTAAAACAAAGTGCATACAATTTATGTTAATAATATATTTTATTTAACCCAATGTATTAACAATATTACCACTTTAACATGCAATCAATATAATATTATCAGTGAAATACTTTACATCCGTTTTTGGTGCTAAGTCATTGAAGTCCAGGGTGAATTTTCCACATAGAGCACATTTCAGTTTGGATGAACCTCGTATCAACCACTCAACAGCCACATGTGGCTAGTAGCTACCATATTGGACAGTGTGCTCTCAGAACAATAAAACAAAAACAAAATTGTGGCTGTTCTTCCAGGAGGTGAGGAGAGAGAAAAAATTACCTTTTCTTCTTTCTCTCCTTTAGCCGAGAAACAAGACAGAAATTAATATCTCAATAGATTATCTTGACACATTGGGTTATAGAGAACAGAAGTCACTCAAAATAGCTTAAGCAAATTAGGAACTGTTTTGGAAGGATACATGGGCAACTCACGGAAGCTGAGAATGGAAAATGCAGACTTTCAGGAACAGGAAAGCCAATGGCATCCAAGACAAATTTTTTCTATTTCAGTCTCTGTTCCTTTGTCTGGGGGTATAACTGTCTCTGCTTTGCTCAGGCCGGAGAATGTCTCCTGTATTTCTCTCTGTACTCGGGCTTTACCCTTCTCTCTCAGAGATTGGCTTTCTCCATTTTCCACCTTAGAGAGCACAGTGACTAGCCCAAGCTTGCCCCCCGGCCCTGAATTTACATATTGTACAAGTCCAGTACTCAAAGCTAAACATCCCAGCCTCCCAACGAGTGCCAATTTCAGATTTGTGAGGGAAAGAAGTAATTGGCTCATCTCAGACGATGACTTGGCTTCTCCTGGTCAGGGTTTTTTTTTCCTCATCCAATCAGCTGTGTCTGGGAGTGAGTGGGTGGAGTCTCTTACAACAGAAAGAGCTGTAGCATCTCAACCTATGGGTGAGGAGGCAGTTCTTAGAGAACAGGGCCATGGGTTAGGGAGTGCCCACGAAGCATCTACTTCTATGATGAGCAAGGACTTGGAACACAAAACATTCATGGCTGCTATTTTTCTACCCAAAAAAAGTCCAGCAGGAATAATATGGACTTCAGACTTTTGTGTCGAACAAAAAGTGGAGACTTGAATACATCCATGTTCATAGCAGCATTATTTTCAATAGCCAAAAAGTGGAAGCAATCCATGTGTCCATCAGCTGATGCATGGCTAAACAAAATGTGGTATGTGCACACAATGGAATATTATTCAGCCTTAAAAAGGAAGGAAATTCTGATACATGATGTAGCATGGATGAGTCTTGAGGACCTTATGCTAAGAGAAGAAAGCCAACCATAAAAGAGCAAATACCGTGTGATTCCACTTATAGGAGGTATTTAGAGTAGTCAAGTTTGTAGAGACAGAAGGTAAAATGGTGGTTTCCAGGGGTTGGAGGGAGGGGAAAATGGGGAGTTGTTTAATGGGTATAGAGTTTCAGTTTGAGATGATGAAAAAGTTCTGGAGATGGATGGTGGTGATGGTTGTGCACCAATGTGAATGCACTTCATGCTACTGAATTGTACACTTACAAATGGTTAAGCTGGTGAATTTCATGTTATGTGTATTCTACCACAGTTTTTAAAAATGTCGGCTTGACTTATAGGTTTATTTTAAAGAACTGGTCATTGGCTAAGGGAATTAGAAGAAAGCAGGTCCATTTATTCTGAGATTTTCTCCACTCTCACAGAGATGGAGGTGTTCCTGGATCACATCTGAGGTAATTAAATCTTTGCTCATGGTGAATTATACACAGGTGCTTTCTTTTCCTTTTTTTTCTTTTTTTGGTCCAAGTCTAAGGCCTATATATAAACAGACAGGAAGTCCTGGTGATAACACTATATTGTACACTCTAGGTTTAACCAAAACACAACTGTGCTCAGAATGGGCACTCCTGGAAGAGAGAAAATATATTAAGTTATAAATCTTTGCAATCTTTTCCTGCCCCAGGCCCACCTTGCTCACTCTTTTTTCTTGTACAGTATCTAGGTGATGGTAGAAAAGGAAAACTGGAAGACGCCAGAGAGCTGAGCCTGAGCAGGGAGAGGAGGGAAGACAGAACGCCTGCCGAGGCTTGATTTATGAGGGAGTTTTAGGGAGCGTGGAAAGAGAGAAGAGAGAGACAGGCTGGGGAAAGGGTTTTCGAGTTTCCCTGTGTATTATGAAGGACTCTTCCCCTTTGTCATTTTCTGCAGCAAAGATGTGAATTGCCTTCCTATTACTATTTGTTTGAATGTCCCAAGGAGGTGAGGTAAGACACAAGGTGACAAGGCTGTGCATGGGTCACGTCTGCAACCAGCATCTAGGATACTGTCTGCCCTACCTCGCGGCCGAGTGGGCTGGATTTGACAGAGGAGTGAATCCTTCGCACCATCATTAGGGTCTTGTTGTCCTTTCTTTCCCAATGTACCACCCGGCATTCGTAAAAGGCCCTTCTGGAGGGATCAACTCAAAGAAGCAAAAGCAGTCCCCTCCGTGAGGGAACTACTGCAGCAATTACCACTTTATGTCATTCTGGAGCTCTGCGGAAGACTTGAAGCGAGAAAAGATAATGGCAGGGACAGAAATTATGTCGAGAAAAGCTGTATATCACTTCATTTAGTATAGGGGGAAGTCAAAATGTTCATAAAAGTCCATTTGGTCTGAAGGCAAATAACTTAAGTCATTCAAACTCGGTCTTGTCGGGCCGTAAAGCCGCTGGCAATATTTGGTAGAAACGACTCTATAGAAAAATAAATTATATTTATTGAATTGAACTTCAAGTAATAACCCTGCCACCCACTCTTTTTTTTTCCTGGCCTTCCACATCCTATGAATTTTGATGAATTACAAAAAGTTCTATGGCAACATAATCGCTTAAACAAAAAGCTATCCAGGTAATAACACAAGCACCTTTAAACCGGGGAAAAATTCATTTGCCTTACAGGCCTGACCACTATTTATCCTTTCACTGCTCTGATTGTATTTCTCCAAAAACAATTCAGAGTAACCCCTTTTTGTTTACGGTGCCAAGTGTTCCTTAGAGCTACCATTCTAGTCTACAAGGGGCTACTCTAGTTTACCAGGGCAACTCTTGGATGACGTGGGTCAGGTTCCATCCACCTCCAAGCTCTGAACCTTGGCCTTTTATGATTAAGTGTGGCACTGCCCTGGTCCAAACCTGTGCCTCCTTTATACAGAAAAGATGCAGGGACCTTGGTTGAGGAGCGTCCCAGAACCATGCCAAACCATAAAACAACACATTTTTGAAATCCCCCATAATTGCTTAAATCTTGCTCTCCCAACCGTGACTTGTCTGCATTGCTTCTTCTGAAGATTCCCCTCATGTATCACTTCCTCCAGGGAGCTCTCTCGGATTTCCCCCAGGGTAGGTTAGCTTATGTGTCTTTCCCATAGGCTATTTGCAGTAAGAATTTGTTGAAATTTTGGATTCTTGGGATCTCTAATCTGCCCATGTTTGGAGAGTTCATTCATTCACTCATTTGTTCAACAATATTTATTGAGGGCCTGCTACATTCCAGGCACTGGGGACACAGCAGTGAAGAAACCAAACACAAATTTCTTCCCTCTGGAGCTTGCATTTGAGAAGGGAGAGATAGACAAGCATATAGATAAATTAAAATATAGTATATTATATGGTGATAAGAGCTGTGGGGAAAAATATAGCATGGAAGGGCAATAGGACTGTGGGGGAGAAAGGTTTCAGAGTTTTAAACAGAGTGGTCTCACTGAGAAGGCAACATTTGAGCAAAGCCTGGAAAGAAGGCTTCCTCTTTCCCTAAGAGCTCTGGTGGTGGGCAGTAGAGTCTGCCTCTAACTGCAGAAACTCAACAAAGCAGACATTAACTTTCCCAGGATGTCTTGCAGCTGGAGTAAGGATGGGTGACCTAGGGTAATTGAGCCCAAAGACTTTGCTTTGGGTCCTGGAAAGCTTGGAGAAGCTGAGGTGGTGGAGAAACCGTCTGGCACAGCTGTAGCAGCAACGTGAGGGTTCCAGGGCATGGGGCAGGAGTCCAGCACTGGAGTAGTGTTGTTAGATTAAAATGGCCAGTGTTCGCTGACTGTGGCTGCACCATTCTCACCATGGTAGTTTCGAGACTGAGGTGCCAGCTGCTGCCGACACTCCCTTTTCCTGCCTGTTTTATAAGCCTTGATCTTCAGGTTCTCTGGTGCTTCTGTGAGCTCCCTGGATACCCTCCTGGTAAATTCCTTTTCTGCTCAGATAAGCCAAAATTGGTTTCTGTTGCTTGCAACTAATAACCCTGACTGGCACATCCCCATTCCACCCTGTGCTTGCTCCCATTAGTGCTTCTGTCTCAATGTACGGTAATGCCTGGTTTATCTGTGTGTCTCTCATTCACTGTGAGCTCTTGAGGGTAGGGATCACTATTTATTGTTCTTTGTCATACCTCCAGTTTCTAGCCAGGGGCTTAGCACACAGGAGGGGTTCAGTGTGCTTTTGTTGAATCTATGAATGAACAGGGAAAAGAACGCATAACGGGAACTTCTGTGTCCATGCTTTTCCTCATGGCATCCTTACTTTCAAACAAAGTCTAGAGGCCATATCCAAGCATGCCAAGGTGGCTCTATCACTCAGGTCTGACACATAGTGGAATATGAGAAGGCGGGGCGGGGGGGGAGAGAGAGAGAAAGAAAAAAGGAAGGAAGGAAGGAAGGGAGGGAGGGAGGGGAGAGGGAGGGAAAGAATGTAATCTAGCTCCAAGGAGATTAAGTAGCTCATTCACAATGCCTGACTAATACCTGTGAGAGTTGGGATGAAAAAACAGGTGTGTCCTTGTCCTCTTCGAAGTCTGTGCCCTTTCTGCTGAACCAGTCTTAGGAAAGGCAAAGACAGGAGATGTGTTTTAGGAGGTCAGGCAGAGCCAATCCCCCAGGTTTGCAAAGGCAGCATCTTGATCCGAATGGATGATCAGAGAAGGCACGAGCCATAAGTGGTGTTCAGAAAGCATAATCATCAACTTGAGCACTTCGCATCCAGCCTGGGTCTCTAAGGCCACTTGGTGGACAGATCCTTCTTCTGCTGTGTTCCAGCCAAGGACTGGCTGTGCTGGAGCTCGAAGCAGCAAAATCTGCCCTGGGTGAGAGCTGCTGATCTACATAATAGAAGAGGAAGTAATTCGGCATGTTTGGGATGTTGTAAGAGGAGAAGGTGCTCAGAGATGGTGAGACCCCAAGCTGGCCAAGACCTTGGTTTGGCCAATGATCTGATTGGCTGGGAAGTCCTCTGCAGGGATTGTGGTCAGCCTGCACCTTGTCAGGACATTGGTGCTCCATGTGAATTCTGTACCCTAGAAACTAGGATAAGGAGCCGCTGATCCCATCAGAAGCAATGGGGTGCCAGCTTCTAACTGGTTATGTGGCCTTGGGCTGGTCTCCACCATAGTGATAGAGGAGCTAATGTTTATTGACGGTTATTATGTGCCAGACACTAGTTTTAATGCTTCCTATGTATTTGCTCATTTAATCCCTATGATAATCCAATAAAATAGATACTAAGATTACCAACATTTTATCAGTAAGGAAATTGGGCAAGAAAGGCTAAGCAACAGCCACAATTACACACAGTGGAGTCAAAATGAACATGCAGGCTCTGAACTACTGGTTTTATCTCCTCTGAGTCTGTTTCCTCTG
Source organism: Daubentonia madagascariensis (assembly GCA_023783475.1). Taxonomy (NCBI): domain Eukaryota; kingdom Metazoa; phylum Chordata; class Mammalia; order Primates; family Daubentoniidae; genus Daubentonia; species Daubentonia madagascariensis. Next base: position 368,461 of record JAKFHU010002505.1, on the reverse strand, counting down.
TGTGTAAAAGAAGGGGTCTTATTAGCTAATTTTTAAAATATCTCCCAGTCTGAAAATTCTAGGATTCGAGGCAGTCATTAATGCAACACATGTTTATTGAGCATAAATATGTGCTGGACAGTATGGGCCATGAATCTTCTCTAGGAACTTATAATTCTAGAACATGGAAGGTAAGACAAGCATGTTTTTATTTTTAAAAAAACCAACCAACGAAACATATTGTAATGGCCACTATTAACTGCTATTAACTGTGTGTTAGATGTCAGTCATGTGTTTGACATTTGACCTGAGTTAGCTCACAGGAACCCTGTAGGGTCATTATCACCTTTTTGCAGCTAAGCAATTGGAGCTCAGAGAGGTGACTGTGGCTTGTCACACGAAATCAGAGAGGTTAATGAAAAGTAAGAGGTGGGGAGGCTAGTGTCTCATCCCAGGCTCAGACGGGCCACCCTCCCTCTCTGTCACTTGGGGGAGGGCACGAAGCAGATTAGTTCACACCCCAGACTCTAAAGGTTTGGCTTCTTTGGCTCCAAGACTGGTGGCAACCAAGCGTCATTCTCTCTTTCCTAAGAAAGTCCGGGGAGGGAAGGAGAGAGACTCCAGGTGGCTTTTGGATGACTTGAGGAGTTGATGGCTTCATTAGCAACAAGCACAAAGCAATGATTTTTTTCCTGGCTTGTTCCAGGCATGGTGGGTGACTCCTTTTCTCAGAACACTGAATGATGCTGCCCCTGGTGTCCTAGGCCCGTGTGTCCCTATAACCACTCCATGTTGCAGCCACAAGCCTGGCGTGGTCCTTCTCCGTGCCTTGTTCATGCTTTTTCCTCAATATGGTCTCCTTTTTCCAATTCCTCCTCCACACTGTCTCCCCCTGGCAAACTCCTGCTCATCCTTTGTGACTATACTTAAAGTCACCTCTTCCCAGAAGTCTTCTGCAAGTCTCCCAGCTTAAATAGCAACTCCCTCTGCATTTCCTTAGCGCTTGGTTTATATATTTATTTCCATAATCATTATTCATGTTTGTGGCTTCCTCAGTCACTCAGAAGTTCCTAAAGAGCAGGGGCTTGTGTTGTATTGATAAACTGTATACCCCGTTGTGCCCAGTTGATAATAATATTCACTCATTGGTTTATAATAGTCACAAAATTGTTGCGTACCACACAAGCACTGTGCTAGACTTTGGAGTAGGTAGGGTAAGTTTGCTCTGCTCTCCTGGAACACACAGTCGACTTCAAGAGAAAGACAATCTAAGAAAAATTGTGACAGAGTGTTCTAAGGGGTACATACAAAGCAAGAGAGTAACAAAGGAGGAAGGCCGACTCTACGACTCTACAGGGAGCTCAGGAAAAATTTTCCAAAGGAAATGCTCCAGTCAGGCTTTGAAATGTAAATTTAAGTGGGGACTTTTCAGGCAAACAAAGTGGGTGGAGAGGAAAGGCTTTCTGGGTGGAGGGAGAACCCTGTACAGAGGCCTGGAGGCCTGAAACAGTGAGGCGAGGCGTGTTTGGCGTGGATCAAGGCTAGAGTTTGTGCAGGGGTGTCGGGGGAGGTGGCCAAGAAATGGGGATTGAGGGGGCAGGGTGTGAAGAATTCTGTGTGTCCTACTGAGGAGTTTGGTTTATTCTCATAGGTGAGATGGCGTGTCTGCCCGGCCCACAGACAGGGAGCCACTGCCATCATGCCTGGGCAGGGTCTTGGCAGCTGTGTTTGTATGGATACGCCCACATCCTTGGGCATAGCTGACAGGACAGGGATGGACATCTACCCCCAACTGGACTGACCCCAAGTCTTTTCCCCTAGGATTTATTATTGAAGCTGAGAAAGAGTCAAGTCAGTCTCTTCTTGTGGCTAATATTTGATATTGGAAACCACTTGTTAAGCTCCCTTTTTAGCTTCTTATTGTGACTGTTAGGTGAATTGTGAGTCTCCAAAATTCCATATGTTGAAGTCTTATCCCGTAGTCCTAACCTCAGAATGTCTTTGGAAATGGGGGTCTTCAAAGCAGTAATTAAGTTAAGAAGAGATCACCTGGGTGGGCCCTCATCCAATAGGCCTGGTGTCCTTACAAGAAGAGGAGATGAGGACACAGACACACATAGAGGGAAGACCACATGAATACAAAGCAAGAAGGTGGTCACCTACCAGCCAAGGAGAGGGGCCTCAGAAGAAACCAACCCTGCCAACACCTTGATCTTGGACTTCCAGCCTTCAGAATTGTGAGAAAATAAATTATTGTTGTTTCAGCCACCTAGTTTGCTCTGTTATGGAAACGCTAGCAAAGAAATACAGCGAGTCTCTAGCTAATGTCTTAACCATGCAGGTATCTGGCTTATGGTCTGCGGGGTATCCTTTATCCTCTCAGCAGGCCCCCAAGGATGGCCCTCCTGCCACCTCCCAGTTTATGATGGTGATGTTCAGATGCCTGGTGGTGGTGGTGGGGCTACTTCCCTCCCTATTCTCGAAACAACTTGCCTGCTGTTCCCAAACTAAATACACATACACTGGACTCTGAAGGAAGTTTGAGCAGTTCTTTACTTTAAGGATTCAGGGCTTAGGTGTTGAGTACGAAACTATACAGTGTTGAGGACAACTGGGCCTTAGTCTGATCACCTTGGCCACGGGCAGCACTCAGAGTGCCCATGGCCTGGACGTTGAAGTGTGCCCCACATGGCTGCTTCCTCCCTGCCTAATGCTTCCTTCTCTCCCACCCCTTCCTGAGTCCTCTCCATTCACCCTTCCCCCTAGAGTTCTCTTGCCCTCCCTCCTTCCCAGCCCCTTGGGAATCCACCTCCCACTCCACCAAAATAATGAGGTCTCCATACGTACCAGTCCTTTCTGGTGTCTGGCAGATTTACTAGTCTCAGGTAAGAGACAGTCAAGAGCTCTTCCCTCGCCCCTTGGTTTACTGATACCTACAGAGAGCAGCTCCAACTCAGGGCCAGCTGGCTGGGCTGTGGGGACTGCTTTTCTCCTGTGTGTAGATTGGAGCATTTCCTTCTACTCTGAGTTTCTGTGGCTGGTTTTTCCCCAGAGTATTTAAAATGAAACTGATCTCATCACATCCCCCCCAAAATTAATTTATTTCCCAAACATACCCCTGCCACATACATATCCTTCTCATCTGCATGAGAATTTAATATTCCTCTTATTAAGATAACATTACATTTATTTCTTGCAAGCTAATACCCTGGCCTTATTATGTTCTTATATTTGCCCCTTTCTTGATCAGAGTTAAATCATAAATCCACTTAACTTGGCAGAGAATGCTCATTCCAAGTTCCATTTGTGTGGGAGGGCTAGCTGCTCTTGTTTTACTTCACTGTATGTTATAATCTTAGAAATGATGAGGTGGTCATAGTCTACCTGCCCTGGGCATGAAGGGGCACAGAAAGCCAAGAAAAGGAAGAATAATGAAGCAGACACCCAATAAAAGCAGAGAAGAGTGATGGAGAGATGGAAGATGTCCTGTGTTCCACGCAATATTCTATGTTTTGTTTCCAGAGCCTTCTTGTCCTTGAGTGGCTGTGGCAGAGATGCAAGTAATTCCAGATGTACTACCCACCTCACTTCTATAGTAGTAGTAAAGCCCCAGTCTTTAGTGTGGCACTGGATGCCCAGATTAAAGACGACATTTTCCAGCTTCCCTTGCAACTATGTGTGGCCATGGGACTACATTCTGGCCAAGAGGGTGTGAGTAGAATTGAATTGATACATATGACTTCTGAGTTGTGCCTTTAAAGTGAAGTATTGCTTCCTTCCCTCACCTTTCCCTCTTTCTGTTGGCTGGATGGCAGGTGTGAACACGTGAGCATTCTTAGCCCATGCAGGCGAGAATAATATTCAGGCACGGCAGAGCAAAAAGATGGAAGGAGTCTGGGTCCTGGACAAAATGGATTCACCTCACCAACCCTGGCCTGCTTTCCTCTGAACTATTATGTGGGAGAAAAATAGCTAACTTTTTAAAGCCACTGTTATATTGGAATTCTGCTATACCGGTGGAACCAATATCCTTCCTGATTGCTACAGGTAGCTTTTGTGTGTGTGTGTGGGGTGGGAGGTGTCCAGCCAACATCTCTTTGTCTTTTTCTGCAAATTCTTCAACTCAGTCTAGTAAGAGAACTCACTTTCCTCTCCTGGTCACTCACTCCAGTGAAAGCAGTACAGATGGCACTGCCACAGCCATGCTCCCATGGGGTGAAGGCCCATGACAAAGGGAAAGATGATGGCAACCCTCAGTGGGAAACAGAAGTAAGAGCTGGAGAGGCCTGTCAGCATTTGAGCTCCTGTTCCAGTGGTACCTGAAGCCAAATCTACCCCCTGCTCTCTGCAGTCTCCTTAAGTGGCCCACTAAATTGTTCTTTTGGGATGAGGCTCATTGAATTCAATTTCTTTTTTTCCCCCTTGCTACCAGGAGTTCTTACTAAGTCCCATAAGCTATCATAAATTCTCTCTGCCCTTATCTTCTCCCCCTGCTAATGTTTGCTGTATTTCATTTTTATTGCTGGCCACCGATGAGTTCTAGAGTTGAAAGGAAGCCAGTGGTGGTTTTTAACCAGACGAGAGATGGAGTGAGATTTGCCTTTTAGGATGCTCACTTGGGGGGCCATGGAAGTTTTTATCTAATGCAGAGTTGAATTCCCCACAGCCAGCCATGGGCAGAGAGGTGTCTGCAGGACCCTGTGTAGTTGCCCAACTTCATAATTTCCAGAGTGGGACAATACCTCTCACTCTCCCGCGATTCTTGAAGGCTCAGACTACAGCTGCCTCTCCTTCCCAGAGAATGGTCTAAGAGTCACCCTGAGGTTGGGTGGCATGGGGCTAGGGGGGTTAGGATGGGGGATGTATTTCCAAGGAAGACTTTGCATGCATCTGAATTCAATAAAAGTTACTGAAACAGAAAGGTCAAGTAATTTGTTCAACACCCCACAGCTTTTAAATGGGAGTCTAGGACTTGAAAGCAGATCTAAGCCTTGGTTTCCTCATCTGTCAAATGGTGATAACAATCTCCATGTCACCAGATTATTGTGGGGCTTAATTGAGCTAGTGTACGTGAAGTGATTGCCTTGGTAAGTACGTTCACAATAAATGGTAGCTGCGATTATTTTTTAGAATTGTGATTATCACTAAATAACTCACTGGGCCCCCTGGTCCTTGCCACAAGAGATTAGATCCAAGGTATGGGAGGCAAGGCTGTCGCACTGTACAACGCCATGCCTCCAATGTGAAGAGTGTCCCCTACAGGCTGAACCCTGGCTGCAGGTATCAGTCCTGAGAAGAAATCAGAGAGGAGGGATGCTAAGGGCAATTGTACTTTATAGACTTTTCCCAAGGACACAACAATATCCTTCTCATATGGGAAGCAGACATTTTGGTTTTAGCTTAGAGATGTCTTCTCCCCAAGGCGACCCCAGTTCTACTTTTTGCAGGAGGACACCTGGATAGGGGTGGGTCTAACATGCTTAAAGCTGCCTGCAGATTCTTTAAAGCTACAGCTGTTCCCCCTCCATGCTGCACCCATGGTCTTCTCTGCAGCTGGGCCCAGGGCAAAGCTTTAATTAATGCTAAAAGGGCACTCACAACTGCATTTGGATTCTTCCTGGCAGCTGAGGCAAAGTCTCAAGTATGGTGGGGAGAATCTGCCTGGGGGGGTCACTCCTCTGCTGAAGACGTGGTGTGTTTCACATGGCCTTTTGGACAAAGGCCAAAATACTTAGCATGAGGAACAAGCCCCCATGGAATAGCAACTCCCACCCAGAGGGCCGTGGCACACTGGTAAATTCAAACCCTTCATAGGAGGTCCCCCGAATCTGATCAATGTTTATATGACAGCATAAACCAAGGCCCTAAAGGGGTGTGTTTGAGAAATGCTAGATGGTCACTATCCGGCAAATTTGTAAGCTAAAGATAAATGCTGAATTGTTAAAGAGAGAGAATTTTTAGAGGCAGTGTAGGAGGGAGAGAAGAGGGGTGAAGTGTCTGGTGGGGGTGAGGAACTTGGTAAAAAGGATGGAGGTGTTTAATGGAGGAAATGGATGATGTTTCGATTATATGGTACGCCATTCAATCCTTCTTCCCTATCCCTCCACTCAATCTGGAGGAAACCATCCACTTCTTACCAACAAGACATGGAGTGGATTAATTTTGGGGGTGTGTTGAAGTGTTTACTTTGGCTTTCCCATGGGTGAGGGCCCAGCTTAGAGGTTGCCCATGGGAGGCACCTTACACCTGGTTAAGTTTGCAATTTATTTTTGCCACAGCTTAGAATAACACTACAAATGGAGATATTCTAAGAGGAATATTGCTCTGTGGGTATTCTGCAACATCAGTGGGGAATAGCCTCGGATGTACGCCCCATAAAAGCAAAGTGTGTTGTCTGTTTTATTCACTGCTGTATCCCTAGTGCCTAGAACAGTGCCTGGCATACAGTAGGTGCTGAATAATGATTGTCCTGTGATCTATTTCACATACCTCTTTTGTCTCTTCTTCCATCCTGCTCCACATGTTCTCTGCTTTTACCCCACTGAACAGCTTCCAGCTCTTGGAATACGTCCTACTTTATAACTTGTTCGTTCATACATTCATTCAGCAAATACCTACTGATTTTCTGTTCTGTGCCCGGTGTTGTGCTAGAAACTGTAGATACTTGGAGATCAAAACACAGAGTTACCTAACAGTGGGTAGAGAGAGCATCATTCTAATCATTTTATACATACACACACACACACACACACAGGTATACAAATATAAATCCTCAGGCTAGGACAAATGTGATGTAGGACAATGATGAGGGGCAACAAGATTAGATTATAGCAGGATTTGTTTCAGATCAAGGAGGTGATATTATAAGCTAAAGATAAATCTGAGCTCTGGAGGTCCATTAAGCAACTGAAAGAAAGATTATGAGTGTGGCCAGAGTAGTTGAAAATGAGGGGGGCATGTTTGGATATGACATCAGAAGGGTCAGCAGGGGCCAGACCCTGCAGAATCTTGCAAGCCATAGTAAATGTTTTGGTCTTCATCCGAGAAGCAACGGGGAGCCATTGAAGAGTCTTAAGTGAGGTGGCAATGTTTGACATGATCAAATTTACTTTATAAAAAGATCATTCTGGCTGCAGAGCTCCTTTGAGCTCCCTGCCACTCGTCTCTGCCCCTCAAGCCTCCCCTGCCCAGTCTGGGGCCATGCAATTACTTTGTCGGTGGTGAGGACAGCCACAGTAGGTGACTGAAATCTCAGCCATGTATTTATTGACTCTTGGCTGCTGTTCATAATGAACTCTCAGCTTCCCTGGGGGTGGGGGGTGCTGAGTAGATTTGCTGAGAAGAGGAGGCAGGGGATGGGGGAACCGCAAGGGATGGATATGGGCTCCGTGTTCTGTTCTCACATCTGTCTCCCTCTATTGACGCCTGCTGCCAGGATGATGTATTAGAATTCAATAAGCTGAGCTTGTCTTTTCCTAGAAAGGGAAGGGCTGGCAGGGGGAGAGGCAGGTCCCTCGCCATCAGTGAGGGGGGAAACAGTTCAAATGAGTCATTCTATTAACTAGCAGGGGGAATCCATGGCCAGTGTAAGGCCACTGCTATGTCATTAATTCCAGTTCTCACCCAGAGTGTTTAACCTTGGCGGTTTTGGTGGCAGCAAGACCGGCAAACCCGAAGTCCAGTGAGGTGGCTGGGCATCACAATCTCTCTGGCTCCAAGAGCCAGGGTGGAAAAGCTTTTCCTCCCTCTGTCTGGGATGTTGATTGCAGGGGTGGGAGCAAAGTCTCAGCAAAATGAGGAGGGCTGGCAATGGATATATTGATCTTACGCGCCCTCCTGCCCAGGAACGCCTGTGATGATAATGATCTCAGCAGATGGAGGGCTTCCCTTGCACTTGACTTATGAAGTGAGACAGAGGGCATTTGGTTCAGCTGGAACTGCTCTTCCAAAGAGAAAGCTACTTTTGTTGAGAAAACACTTTGGTTGGTGTTGGGGCCCATGGTGATTCTTGGAAGTACCTGGGTGGATTTCCAGGGTTATTCTGGGGAGGAGGGGAGTGACAAGAGGGAAAGACAGGAGGTTATGGGCTGGTGACAGCCATGTGGTGGAAAGCCACTTGCTTTGTGATGTGACCTTTTCCCACGACCCTGCAGCACATTTCTAGGAGTCCCCAAACATCACAAAAGTGTCGATGGGACTTGATTTCTCATAGACCCTGGAGAAGAGATAATCTTGGATTTTGCAGGGCACAACCCTGGCAGCATGGGCGGGCTGACTTTGGTCATGTGTCCACCTCTGGACCGACCACAACGGCTGGGAGAATGTGGTGCTCTGATTGGCTTGGGCCTGTGTCACACGCGCTATGGCTGGAGAAGGGGGTGGCGCCCCATCTGAGCGCGCAGAGCGGGGAAGGGTGCTTCACCCAGGACAACCGTTCCTGTGCGTTGTCTTCTCTGTGTCTCTTCTGTCTTTGCCTTCGGTTTTTCTCTCTCCTGTTTCTTCATACACTGCCGTTAACAGTAACCACAGCCACCCAAAGGTAGGGGTGAGGGGGCTGATACGTGTCAGGTGCTGTGCTGTGTAATTGACGTAAGTTATGTCAGTCATCCTCTTGATGGCCTTAGGAAGAAGGAACTTGTTATTCCTTTTTACATATGAGCGGACAGAGGCACAGAGAGGATACACAACATGTCCAAAGTCACGTAGCTGGTACTTGGCGAGGAGGCACCAGCAGGATTTTACACCCAGGTTTGTCTGGCTCCCATACCCACGCTGTAGCCGTGGTTGAACTGTCCTTGCATCTTCTCCCCTCTGTTTGGGGACAGGCACATATAAAACTCCCCCGAGAGAGGATCTGATTGGGTTGGCTGATCCCATCCAATATGGACAATTCCTGAGCCAGGCCTCCTCGCAGGCCCTCTTAGCTGGACTCGCAGGGCTGCCGGGGACTAGGGCTCTGATCTCTGGTAAGCCAGTGACTGCAGCCATTTTCTTAGGATGGCAACACAGCTTCAAGAATTCCTCAATTTGGCCACATCCAAGGAATTGACAACTTGATGTTTTTAGACGCTAGAATATTAAAGCTGGTCTGGTGCCCCCATTTTGCGGCTGTAAAAACTGAGACCCAAAGAGTGGATGTGACTAGCTAAAGTCTCCCACAGAAAGTTTGTGACAGGAGGTATTTGGACACAGACTCTAGCACTCTTTCTGCTACAAAAGATTGACCCCCAGCTCCAGATCGGGAGAATTAGAAATGTTATCCTCAAACAGTCGGCGGCCAAAGAGGAGTTTGTTATCTTTCTTCTTTCCTACCTGGGCTCACTCTGCCCACCCTCTCAGAGTTTTAAAGAAAAAGCTGTTTAAAAAAATCCAGTGTCACTCTGATGTTTTATTAATGGATACTGCTGGTTTTTCAACAGTTTTAATTAGGGCTGAATTTTACTGTATTCAAACCCCAGGGAGCACCAAGGAAAAGGAGCCACTGAGCAAACCTGAGGATCAAATGAGTAGATTAATTAAATATCAGCACATAGGCAGCTTGAGGCAGGCGGACCTGCAGCCCCTCGCTCCCCGACACGTGGATGAGGAGGGACTGGTGGGCTCCCGCAGGCGGGTGGCTTGAGACATACGTGTGAGTTTCAGCGTCACACTAGTCACTTTTTTTTTTTCAGACAAGAATTTGGTTTCCTTTGTTAAAGGCAAAATGGGTAGGAAAATCCCCAATTTGGTCACTGCTCCCCCAGCTTCTCCCTGAGATATGTAAAGTTGCAGCCATTTTTCTTTAATGGGTTCATTTTATTTAGTGTCCACTGTATGCCAGGTATTGTACTCAATTCTTTGCAAAAGTCAACTCATTTAATCATCACAGCAACTCTTTGAGGTAGGTATTATTGTATCCCCACTTTATAGATGAGGAAATTGAGGCAGGGAGAGATGAAGTCATTTGCCCAAAATTTCATGGGTGCTAAGTGGCAGAGCTGGAATCCAAGCCCAGGCTTCCAGTTCCGTGCATGTTACTACTAACCGCTGCCCTCCTCTACCTGTTGATTTTGGCAACTGACTCCCCCATTTGGGAGTCCAGGGCGCTGTGGTCTCGGCTTTGTCCGTGTCTTTAAGCTTCAACCTCCAGTGGGCCTCTCATCTCATCGGGCCAGCAGTTGGCTCTTAGCAGAACCAGAGTCTTAAGTCCAGATTAACTCTGTTCCTTGTATAGTTAAGAGGTCCACCTCTGGCTCCTGGTCTTGGAATCCAGGTTCCGTCACTTGCTAACTGTGTGACCTTGGGCAAGTCACTTAACTTCCTTATGAGTTAGTTTCTTTATCTATAAAATAGGCATAATAACAATAAAAATAAGTGAGTTACTATGTGAAAATCCTTGAAACAGCCTCTGGCATGTGGAAAGCACTAATGGTTTGATTTACAATCACTGTTATTTTTATAAGATTATAAAGGCTTCCCAAAAGGCTTGAGATTTTTCCAATTCCTCACCCTGAAGTTGTTTTCTGTTTTCAGCCCTGATTTGCCCCTCAGAGCTCGAGCTGCTGTTCTGGCTCTGAACTTTGCCTTCTCAACTCCATCGTGGTGTAAACTTGCCCTTTTGTATCCCTGCTTCTTGGGAAGCGCCTTTCCTGGTCTAGCCCAGTCCCTGACACCAAACACCTCATTGGTACCAGACACCTGTCCTCTCACCCTCAGAGTCAGCACTGTCTATGGCTCCAGTCGCTCTTATATGGATGAGGATCTTCTTTGTTCCTGAAAGCGTTCTGTTTTTCATCATCACAAGAGCGATGATGATAAAAATAAAGCAAACTCCATTTCGAACACCACTGGCCATCAGTCAACCAATCAAGAAATGTTAGCTGGGAGCTTTTAAATTCCAGGCATTGTGGGGATATGAAAGTTGCAAGGCAACTGTGCACTTAAGGATTAAAAAAAACTGGGGGGGGGGTGTAAAATTCCTGTAACATAAAATTTACCATTTTAACCATTTTAAAGCATACAACTCAATGGCCTTAAGGACATTCACAATATTTTGCAGCCATCATCACTAGTTCTAGAACTTTTGCATCACCTCAAACAGAAACTCCATATGCATTAGATTAACAACCATTCCTGACTCTCCCTCTTCTTAGCCCCTGGTGTCCACTAATCTGTTATCCGTATTTGTGGAGTTTAAGAAATTTAAATCTACTTGCAGAAACAAACCAAAGTTTTGATGACAAAAAGAGGCAGTGTGCACTGAATGCAATAGCATAGCTTGGTGGTTGGTTGTGTGGACCTGGAGCCAAACTGCCTGGGTTTAAATCCCGGCTCTGCTCCTTATTGCTGTGTGGCCTTGGGCAGATTAACCCACCCTTCTGGGCCTCAATCTATACATATATAAAATAGAAAATGAGAGTTACAGAATTCCCTCCCTCATAGACCAGTTGTGAAGATTATGTGTGTTCATGCACGTTAGGAGCTGAGAACAATATCTGGCTGTAGTGAGTGCTGTATAAAGATTTGCTATTGTCACTGGCACAGATAGTAAGTTCTGTGGCTTAGCATACTATCACCTTTTTGAATGCAAGAACCATTTTTGTCCTTCTTACCTAGGAATTTCCTGCATCTAGCACAATGCCTGGCATTCAGTAGGTGCCTCGTAAATATTTGTTGAATGACTAAATAGGATTACTTTGGGACACGGAAGATTATTTGAGAATCCAATACTCAATGCTCAGTGTGAAAAACAGTGCACAGCTACCTGGCAAACCTGATTAAGAACCACCTGAGAGCTGAGTGTCCTGTGACCTGTTACAGGCAGAACAGAAAATCAGGCCTGTCCCCAACATGAATATGGTGATAATGATTATGACAATAATTTGTCAAAATACCCATTATTTATCCAGCACTTAACACGTGCCTGGCACTGTGTTGAAAACCTTACCTGCAACAATTCGATTAATTTTATTTATGACTTAACCTTGCGAGACAAAACCACTAGCACAATACAGTAATAGCAATGAAAAGCCCACTTTTTTTTTTTAACAGAGCAAAATGTCAACAAGTGCTAATGAATCCTGTGACGACTGAGTCCATATGGGAGGTGGGGATGCTGAGAACAGTTAGGTGAGGACAGCCATGGAATTCTGATGAAACATCTGTATCCAGGATCCAGCCAGCCTGTTAATCATCTGGATATTTGCCGCCTGAGCTGTCGGTTGCTTTTGGTTTGCATTTTTCTTTTCACATCCTTTAAAATTCACCTTCACCTCCCTTACAGGACAGATCTTATCCCGCTTGCTACCTTTTCCTAGCATGTGTGGAGGACGGCGAAGAGAATGTCTGCAGATCAGGTCCCTGAGAGTAGCTGCTCTTGCCTCGGTCTCCGGGGCAGTGCTCAAACCTGGCTAATTGGATCCAGAACAGGGTGGTGGAGGCAGGCGTCAAAGCACAATGACCTGAATCAAACCCAAGATTAATTAAAAAGTGTCCAAGTGGATTGAATATTTCATGACCCGAGGGCTGAAGTCAAGGTCTCTTTGGAATAGAAATCAGATGCGGATGTGTGGTGGGGGTGGCGGAGGACAGGAAAGAGACAGAAAGTGAGGGGGGAGGGAAGAGTGAGGATGAATGTATGACTTCATGGGACTCCAAGTAACTTACCTTCGTCATGACATGTTCTGAGAGGGCAACGTACTTTTCATGACACTATGTTAGCTGATCCTTTCAGTTGTTTTGTGAGGGTAGGTAGAGTTCTCTGCTGGTCACGATTTCCCGCACACGAGCCTGGAGGCCAGAGAGGGACAACCTCCCCTAACCCCCCAGCTTGCTGGGGTTCAGACACAAGCCCAGCACTCGGACGTCTTTGCAGAATTGGCAGGGAGCCAGGAGACAAAGGACATTTCCCACCTTGCCAGTAACAGGTTACCAGGACCTCGGGAGACATTTCCTTCCGCAAGACGTTTTCTCCTGTTCCATTTTTCTACCAAAGAATTAGCTCAGTAGAGGGGCAAGGACATTAACCTGAGAGGAAATGTGCATTCTCTTGGGAGACTGGGAAATTCTCTGGTCCCCGGGTCCCTCCTTGGGCCTCGGGTGTATCCTGTCTTGTCTCTGTGTCCCTGTGTCAGTGTGCACAGTTCTGACCACCTCTGTGTCCATCTGTCTTTCTGTGTATCTGTCCCATGTGGCTGATTCTTTGCCTGTCATGCTGCCTCCCTTCTGCCTACCCTTCTCTCTGCCTCTTCCCTCCGTCTCCTTCATCTCTCTGGTCCATGTGCCCCATTCACAGCCCACCGTCTTCGCCTCCTCTCTGCCCTTCCTCTCTCTCTTCCTCCCCTACCTGTCTCTGCTCCAGGCACAATCCAAGCATCTTTGTGCCTTTCTCTGCCCTTCTCCCCTCTTCTCCTCTCTCCTTGCTCTCTTTCCCATTCCACTAAGGATGTTTTTTTGTTGGGTGGCTTCAGTCAATTCCAATCGATAAGTATCTCTAGATTCCACCCCCCGCCCAGCCAGGCATTGAGCTGGTGGCCCCCTGGGGATACAAACCCAACTGGGACCCTCTCTGCAGCTGGCTCTTAGTCAATCAGGTTTTAGCAACTTAATAACTTTATTTTCCACCCAGCCTCAACCTGCAGGTGGCCTTGAGTGTGGCCACCTCCAGCAGGAATGGCCATGAGAGGGGAGGCAGGGGCTGGTTGCCTCCGTGGGTAGAGTGGGTAGGGGGCAGGTGACTGCACTGAGCAGGTAGTGCGATGAAGGGGCAGCACCTGCTCCTACCCACTTGCAAAGATGTCCCTTAGCTGTTCAGTGGGTCAGGCCTGGCCTTGCCACTCACCCTCAGGGGGATGGTCCCCTTACCTCTCCGTCCTTTCCAGGATCTTTTCAAGGACATACTGTTACATAATCAGCATGGTCTGGACCCTGTGATTCCACATCTAGTGACTCCACCAATAAAACACAAGACCGAGGAAGACTCATGGCTCTAATTATTTTGCAAGCTCCTTGTTCCGCATATCAATTTCCCTCCCCTGCACAATTCATGTTCTATACATCTGGCTCGCAAGGAGGATGGCTGGGGAAATGACATGGTTTTGCACACAAGATTTGTTAGAAGTTGGAGGAGAGACTATCTTATTTCACTTGATAATCTCTTATTTATGGGTTTGTTCTTTTCTCAATATTAATGAGACTTGCTATCTCCAGCTTGCTGTGACAGCTATATGAACACCTCTGTGGCTGCATTTCCATCCAGGTAGTAGAGCTGTGATCTAATTGAATTGGCATAAATAACAGGAAAATCTACTGGTTGGGAATGTCTGTAAGCTCCAAGGCTCGGGTCTTGCAGAATCTACCTCTTCTTGTGGGCAGTGGATTTGCTGGATACTCTGAGATCCAGAACCGACTGTTCTGTCCACCACTGACAAGGTGGGATTTTATCAAAGTCTTTTAGCCTCTTTGGGTCCAGATTCTTTATGTAGTAGGTCCTTCTTTTGAAATAGCAGGTTCTGTAGGAGAGGCGCAGGTTTTGGTGGAAGACTGACCTAGTTCGTGTCCTGGCTCTGTGAATTAATAACTATGACCTTCCTCATCAGTTAAAGAAAATAAACTTTTTAAAAGAGCTATAACATTTGTCAAGTACTTGCAAGTGGTTTATATGTAGCATTCCATTAATTCTCATAAGCACTGTAACAACTTTATTTTCTTAATAAATCTCAGAAGAAGAAACTGAGTCATGGACACATACTCAGGTGTTCACTTTAATTCAATAACATATACTTTTAAAATATTTTACGATTGTGTATTATATTTCACAATTATAGGTTAAAAACTCAAGCTGGGAAAGGCTATGAAATTTTCCCAAGTTGTGTCCCTTAGGGTAAGGAGCCAGGCAGGGTTACTATAAAGGGCCAAAGAAGTTTGGGCACTGCACAACTCCAAGAAGGACCATTCACCTAGACCAGGGGTCAGCAAACTACAGCCATGGCACAAATCCAGCCCATGCCCTGTTTCTCTAATAGGGTTTTATTGGACCAAGTTCATTCATTACATATTTGTCTATGGCTGCTTTTGTGCCACATCAGCAGAGTTGAGTAGTTACAACAGAGACAATATAGCCCACAAAGCAGAAAATATTGACTATCTAGCTCTTCACAGAAGAAAACCTTTCTACCCCTTATCTAGACAATAGTTTGAACTCCCTTGAGTTGTTCAACATGGTAGCCCTGGAGCCATGAGTTGAACATGTATCTGCTTGTGCTCTGAGTGACCAACTTGTTCCTACCATACAGGGTAGCTCTGAGAACTTATGAGATAGGAATCTCTCTTTCACAAATATTTACACATGGGACCAGAGATTTAGGGACAAGGATGGTCATTGCAGAATTCTTTCCACTGGGAAAATCTAGAAATAATCTGAATGCCCATCTATAAGGGATATGGCTATATAAAAGAGGGTACAGTCACACAATGACAGATCACATAGCCATTAAAATGAATGAGGTAGGCCCATGTGTGCTGAAAGATGTCCATAGCAATCCACACAGTCGTACATCTGTATACTTGTGCAAGCTCCATAGCTACTGTATTTTGTTACTCTAAAATGCCACTTATTGCAAGATGCATTATTTTATGTGTCAATAAGAAGGGAAGAAAGTACCCACTGTACAAGGCCTTTAATTGTAAGATGCAGCTTTATTTCAGAGATTTTAAATTAAAAAAATACATCCTAGAATAGATGAAAATATGATTTGCTTATATATTAATGTAGGAATATGTATGTCTATTAAAAGGTACAGGAAAAAAGTCTGGATGAATACACATTAAAGGATATAGAGATTATCATCTGGGAATAGGTGGACTTGGGCTTGGAAGTGAAGGGAAGCTTTCACTTTTTAATTCTTGTGCCCCAAATTGTTCAAAAATTTTACAATGGGTACGTATTACTCATATAATTTTTAAAAGTATTTTTTAAAAAACATTTATTTAGATAACACCTATAAAGTGACTTACCAGGTACCTGGTACAAAGTTAAAGAATAATTAGTTTCATTCTTTTGTATTCTTCTCTCTGGGTGACCACCAAGAAGTCATTCAATGAAGAGAGACAAAATATTGGGAACAATTTCTAAACAAAAGGAGTATTATCAATCTAAAGTGTTGTTGGCTACTTGTAAATGGTTTCTCTTTGGTAGGTATTTGGTCAGTTTTTTAAATCTTCTATTTTCCATTTTTCCTCAATGACAATTCCTCTGTTAATTACAGACTATCATGAACTCTACAAATACCATACTCTGTGAAAAGGTTTTGGGTTTTCTGGGTTCTAAGCTTCCTTGAAGAGCATATTGATCAGAATTTTCCCATGTGCCTTTCCTACACACAGAAAATGGAAACAAGTGACTTCTTGCCCATGACCACAGGAAAATATTAATATCATTTCAATATGAAAGGAATGTTTGTACACAGTCATTTTTTCATATGCGTTCTCCATTCTGCTGAAGGAGAATGGGGACAGTCCTGTTCAGAATAGCAAATAACCCCCAGATCATCTGCAAAGTGGAAATTTAGCTTGGAAATTCCCCACATTAAAAACAGAATAGAAACATTTTGCACAAGTTGCATTTTTGTGTTGTTTTCGCCCGTTTTGAATCACAAATTGGCGATTTGCCATGATATAACATACATAAAAAGATGAAAGTTCTCATAGCTACCCTGCGTGGCAGGAAAACGTTGGTCAATGAGACCCATGTTCATGTCCTGGCTCCATGGCTGTCACATTGAACAACTCATGGGAGTTCAAACTCACCTAGATCGGGGGTCAGCAAATTTTTTGTCTGTTTATACATGGAAAAGGGACATTCTATTAAAAGAATTAGGGCCATAGACTTCAAAGTTGTAAGGGACTTTGAGGATCACTTACTTAGTCCAGTCCACTGCCCTGTGCAGGAATCCTGTATTACAATCTCCATGACTTTGTCTGCTCACCTTATGTACTTGGAAAGACTGTCTGTTTAACTGAGAAAATGTGCAATAATTGCCAATGATAAGAGCAAGCCTTGGGTGTCAGAGGAAAGGATAACTAATACAGCCTGTACTTCCTGGAAATGGCTGACACTGTTGGTTGCTTTATGAGTTAGAAAGGTTTTTAGCTGTATGTAATATAATACTCAAAAAATAATGACTAAATAAGAAAAGCAATTATCTAATATAACTAAAAAATTTCAGAAAAAAGCAATCCTAGGGCCACTTCAGTGGCTCAAGGATGTAATTAGAGAGCCAGGTTTGTTTCTTCTTTCTAGTCCCTGCTTCTCATCTTGTTGGTCTTTCATACTTAGGCTCGTTGCCCTACAGTTGCAAAATGAATGTCAAAGCTCCGGGTATCACGTCCTCACATGACTTAGTCAAAAGATATGAATCAGAGGGGTGACGGGGGTGGGTGAGTGGAGAGAAAGAGAGCTCTTATGTCATTATCTTATGTCATTATTAAAGAGTGAGCTCTTTAATAGAAGGAAAAGACTTCTAGAAGATTTCCACTTACATGCAAAGGTCTAGAAATAGATCACATGGCCACGCCTAGCTGCAAGGGAAGCTGGAAAGTCTTGTTGCTTGTTTAGCCTCTATAGTGGAAAATGGGCAAAGGTGAAGGGGTATCAAAAATGACTCCAGCTATGCCAGCAGCTGTTAATTCCTCACTTCTTTCTTGATGACAGACTTTTTGTTGTTGTTGTTTAGGAACCAGATTTGTTGGAGGATGGGTCATCCCCACTCCCAAGGGATGAATTATGATTGGACTAAGAAGTTTAGTTCTTCTTGCCAGTTAGGGAATGGGATGCAGTTCTGGTCAATGAGATGTGAGAAGATATTTCTCAGAAGTGTGGGGAGCTTCTGGGTGACTTATCCTCTATCTTAGAAAGGAAGGGACATGCCCTTTTTCCCTTTTTCAGGATTTGAACATTTCTGTTGGAAGTTCTGATGCATGGTATTACTACAGCCTCATTAATCTCTGAAAGGATGATTGTGAAGGCAAAACCTAACACACTGAAGATAGAAAACAGGAAGGATTAAAACAGCACATATCCATCTGAACTCTGGAACCTCCCATCTCCATACATTTTGTTATGTGAGACTGTTATCTGTGGTTTGCTGGGGGAAAAAAGCAGATTCTGAGGAAAAGAGCTAATATGCCCCTTGCTAAAGGGTGCAATATTGGGGAACAAATGTGATTACTTTTGTCAAATTGAAGCAGGGAAGAGAGAAGAGCCGATATAAGAAAATATGATCAAGTTGGCTGTTCCTAAGTGTGACTGTCCTCCCAGAATCTGTGTAAACTGCATCTTGGGTCAGTGTGTTAGGGAAGAAAGGAGGATAATTTATCCATCAACTCCCATCTCCCATTGATCAAAGATTTGCCTGTGGTGTGTTAACTGCCTCAAACTTCTGAGTGTTGCGTGGATGGGTAGCAACTCCGTTTCCACAGTGTCCAACAGCTTGGTGTTACCAGGGAAACTGTGGGAGGGGGTTGAGAAATATGCGGTGCAGGTGCAGGGATAAAATGAGATACAGTCAGGTCATATCTAATTCTGATGGGATTTCTTTCCTGTGGCCAGAATAAGTCGGAGGATACTGTCTATGATACAGTCCACCCCTTGCATCAATCAGACCCCCTCTTGACCTCCACTTTTGAAAACATGATGCCCTTATTCCTTGAGAGAAGAGGTGCAAGTCTGATTCATTACAGAGTCCCCTTCAAGGTGTCAGTCAGCCAAATTCTCTGAAATGACTCAAGGAAGAGGGTTACTGAAACACATTGTGATCCCTGCTATTGTGCTTGGCTGTGAGCTCATAATTCATATCAATCATTTTTACCATCCACTATCATGCTGGATTCTCTCATCCCAGACCAGTACTTGAACTCGCCTGGGTTGATGGGAGGACCTGGACTTTCATCCCTGAGAAGTCTGAGCCCTTGTTGCCTCGCCCTTGTTAGACCGTGGTTCCTGAAACTGACAGATTTCTATGATCGCAGGGCATGGAAGCACCAAAAGACGTCGCAGTGAATCCTCCCTGCCCCATTTTGTAGTGGCACTCCTAGTTTTCATGTACTCAGAGTCAACCAACCCCACCAGGGCTGTAATTCCTTTCTTTGGCTGCTGGCCCACCAGCATGAAGAACCCAAAGCATTGAGAGGATCAGAAGTGGCACATAAAAGGTGTCTAACACAATAGTAAATACCCTATTGTTTAAGCCATGGTGAGTTGGATTTTGTTTTTACTGGTATCCTCACTAATATGTCAGAAGAAGTAACAGCTAAGGCTGAGATCTGAAAGAATAGTAGAAATTCAAATGGGCAAAAACGATGGGTGAGTGCATTTCAGGCAAAAGGAAAAACACATACAAAAGTCCGCAGGAGAATAAAAATGTGAAGTGTGCGGGGAACTTAAAATGGTTCAGTGTGGTCAGAACTAGGACTATTAAAAAAGTTGCTTGTTAAAGCTTCCTGTATAATGCTGGCACCTTGCATAGGAGAGGTTAGCGCCTTTGAGAAACCGTCATTAAGAGAAACTTTGTGTAACTCAAACAATAGCCGGAATTGCCTTGTCTTTGAAGAATTAAATAACATCGGCTCATATCCCCAATGACATCTCTTGTTATTGGACTAGACTTCCCCAAGATTTTCCTAAATCCTATGGCTTATGTTCATATTTCCAGCTCTAATTTCCATTACTGTTAGGTGCATTTGTCTCTTGCTTTCTGTGCTGTGCCCTTCTTTCTTCTCTGCATCAGTCAGAATATGCAACAAAGCAACTTGCCCTTGTCTCTCTGAAGGGCCAGTCAGCCAAGGAAGCTGAATAAATCAAAGGTCGCCGAATATATTTATTTTTGCAGGAAGAGGTAATAAAAAGGGTTAAACTGTAGCACAGCCGATGGCTTAAGGTGAACTACTAGATATTTTTCTTCTAAGGTTCTTTTGCCAGCCCTGCCAGGGTATAGGGGAACTTCCCATTGACTAACATTATTCCTCAAGTTTCCTTTCCTACAGCTATGATATTACCCTTAACCTCCAACAATCTGTGCACATCCTCACTACCCCTCTTGTCCAGCAGCCTCCAAATTCCTCTTGGATTGTTTTGCAGAGACATTCAGCTTTCCACGTAGGACCTGAGTCTTCCAAACTTTGGGGATCATCCTTCCACAACCAAAATTGCTCATCAAAGTTGCTTTACTAAGCAAATGCAGCCCACACCCCAAAGAATCTCAACTCTCAAGCTAAGAATTGTTTGCTCCACATTTCATTTGGGAGAGAAGAGGAGATATTTTTCAGGGGAAGTAATGATCCTGAGCTGAGTCTTGAAGGAGAGGTTGCAGTTGACCAGAGAAGGTGAAGAGAGAACATTCTTCTTGAGCAAAGACATTGGCACATGACAGTGGCGAATACCCATCCCCTCACTCCTCTTCCCTTGGAGCGTCTTTTAAACTTCATTAAGTCATTTGAGCCAGTGATAAAAGAGGGAACCCCGTGAACCTAATCTGAAAGGCCCTCAGCCCTGAGGCCACCAGCCACTGTCTCTAATGGGAACACAGAAGAAAGTTCCTTTAAGCTGTGTTATATTTGCTCACTCCAGGGTGGCAATAAAGTGAGATGCATTGAATATTCCTTTTAACTTCTGTCCAGCCTCCCTGCAATGTAGAGGGTAAGTGTGCAGGCTTTAGAATGAGGTTAAGGCTCAAATATTGCTCATCCCATTTAGTAGCCATGGGAATTGGGCCAGTCACCAAACTTCTCTCTGTCTGGGTTTCCTCCTCTGTAAAGTTGGGATTATGATAACACATAAGGTTGTTCTGAAGATTAATTAAGTCATGTCTACATCAACTGCTTAGAACAATGCCTGATACAAACTAAGCCCTTATTAAATATTAGCTCTTAATGCAAATCCTTAAGTTGGCTCACTGACACTGCTGGTGTCTGTCTCGTGGCATCTCATGTGTGAACCACGAAAATCAGCTCGGGCTCGGGCCAGTTCTTTTACCGCACAAAAGTTTTCATAGCAGGAAATGGATCCGATGCCATCCATTAAGATACAGGACATGGCTTGCCCAACTCAAACATCTATTGCATATCATGGGAATAAAATTGGGAACAAAAACATGACTGTGAGAAGAAAAGTTATCTCAGACATTGCAAAGGAACACCTAGCTGCTTTATTTGGTAGTCATCTTCCTGCTGGGGACGTGTTCTTTTGCTTCCCTTCGGTTACTGCTAATTGTGCTGTTCATGGAAGTTTCAAAATATACTGATGCCTGGGTCCCACCTCCATGAATTCTGATGCAACTGGTTTGGGTTGTAGCCTGGACTTAGCGATTTTTAAAAACTTTCCAGTTGAGAGCCACAGTTTGTTTATTTATTTATTTATTTATTTATTTTAACAACCCACGTCTAGACCACACTCCACACAAATTAAATAAGAATCTCTGTGAGTGAGGCCTGGGCATCAGCGTGTTTAAGAGCTCTTCTGGAGATTTAATGTGCAGCCAGGGTTGAGAGCCACCACTCACAATGCTCACTGACTTGGGACTAATATCAAGTGCTGTTAAGAATTTGTTCAGGGATGTCCAGGTTCATTTTTGTCAATTTTATAGCTTGCAATGACAAAGTAAACACATCTACCTCAAAAAAGAAAACCTTTGATATTGAAGATTTTGCCAAAAGACCCCACTACTTTGGCTTTGCAAGTCTGACATTTTTCAGTTCCCTGAAACCATTATTTATTAGATATAATGTGGTTTTCGATAATGTGAGATTTCTTAAGATCACCAAGTTCATGTTGGTAAGAGTGGACTGCCTTTGCTTTTGTTTCCAGGACTTTAGCATTCTTCTAGTAAAATTACCCCTGGAATTGCATTTGAAGAACTACTTTTCTTTAACTCTTAGCTTATTTATAATATTTATTTATTTATTTTTTGCTTGGCCAGGCCAGAGAAGTTGGGGGGGTCCTGATTAATTTAAGCCAATTAGCTTATCCCGTCCTTATGGGTATAGTGATTGGTTCTAGGATGAGCACACGGTCACTTTGCGGTAGATGAGAGTTGAACTCAGGTTCAACTGCTGGGGGAGAGAAGCTTTCATCTCAGTGGGATGTGAAGCTGTAACAGTGTGAGGTTTGGAGCTCCTGAGAGTGAACGCCCTGAGGATGGAGCCCCCACACAGAGGAGGGCCACAGAGTTGTGGTGCACCCTGTCTTGGTGATGTGGTAAAGTCCTTGCAACCAGCAGGGCCAGATACCTCTCCAGCTTCTCTCTTACCTGGGTCAATGAATTCTCTTTCCACAAAGGCCAATTTGAACTGGAGTTTTTACTTAATTACTCTGAAAAGTCTAACTAATATAGCACAACAGACTAGAGAATTTTCATAGCACAGTTGAGCTTCTGAAAGTAATTTCTTGACTACTTCTTCATTTGGTCCTCGCAACAAGGCTGTGGGGTCAGTGTTTCAGAGCACCAGACTGTACACTCCCAAGGACAGGACGCGAGGGTGCTTTGCTCCACCTCCTGTCACCTGGCACAGTGCCCCCAAGGTGGCAGGCACTGAAGACATCCTTGCTGACAGGATGAGTGAACTCCAGGTTTTCACAATATGAAGTCAGCCTTTCTCAGGACCCCCCTTTATCTTAAATGATCCACTCACCACTCCTTGAATTGACCCACTATTTCCTGTTATTTCTGGAATTTGCCTGAGCCATTCCTTCCACCTAGAATATTTTCTGTGTTCCTCTGCCTCCCAGATTCTCATCCCTCCTTCCAGGCCTGGGATAAATGCACCTCCTTTATGAAGCTTGCTTTGGTTCCCACCAGTTTGACAGAATGGCTTTCTCCCTCTCTAAATTCCTGTGGGGAAAGAGATAAGGACTCAGACAGACGTGGGTTGGGATCTCCATTGCGTCACTTCCTAGCTGTGTGACCTTGGGAAAGTCATTTAACTGCTATAAGCCAGAGTTGGGATGAAAATAGTAAAAATACTCCCGACTTCATAGGCATGTTGTGGGGAACTGATGAAACACACAGAGTGAAAATTCTCTGGGGTTCTAGCACAGAGAAGACAGCAATTCTAAGAGGTGCTAGTATTATCATGTTTCACAGGTGAGGCACTGTGCTGTTAAATAACCCATGCCTAAGGTCAAAGGACTATTATTCATTCACTTGTTCCTTAGAAGTCATTATTTACTGAGCCCCTAATATGTGTCAAGCCCTGTGGGTGCTAGGGATACAGTGGTGAGCAAGACAGATAAAACTCCTGCTCTCATATTCATGAGGGAAAGTGGTTCTGATATGAAAAGATTATCACATGTGCAGTGGATGTTACAAAGGGGAAGTTTAGGGTTATTATGGGGAGGGAATATGAAGAGTCTGGAACTTGGCTGTGAGACTTCCCTGAATTATGACATTTAAATTGATATGGGAAGGGCATAAACCTTCTTCACCCTGTCACATAGAAGTCAGGTTCTGCCTCTTTCTGCTGATTTAGGGGCTCTGACTTGGGCAGCCTGGCACCCTTCTCTGCAGATCCCTGTTTCAGCCAGCCCCAGGGGCATGCACCACTCCCTTCCCACCAAGCTGGGGACCAGGGAGGAGGATGGTTTTATTCATGACTCTGGCTGGTCTGTTCCTGGCTCTCCTTATCTGTGCTGCCAGTGATTATATCAGTCTCCTTCATGTGCCTCTCCTCTCCAGGCAGACTTCTGATGATATTTCATTGTTCTCTGAAATTACCTCCATGAGATTTTACATAAAAATGAGAAATGGGCTCTTACAGCCTCCACGTTGGCTCTCTGCAATTTTCCCTTCCCTTCCCCTGTGCCACAATCAACAACGTCGACACAGCCCCCACTCACAGGCCAGTCGTCCCCTGAGGCTTCTGATGGAGGATGCCTAGGATGGAGGGGTTGCACAAGGCAGCACACAGATTATTGGTAGACACTGTAGTTAAAAATCTGGGATTTTCACATTAAAATCCATATTTCTGACTTCGGAAAAAATCAGAATCAGTAGCTCCATTTCCACATCTCCACATGGCAATATTCGGCCTTGGCTGAAGGGCAGTTGTCTTCTGTAGATGGAGCATGCAAGCTCCAGCTCGCCACAGACCCCACTACTCCCTATTGCATACCCAACCCAGCCTGCTCCAGTCGTTCACCATGCTTGCTTAGTCTCTGAAGCATTCAAGTTTGCACTGAATTTTAATTCAGATTTAAAGTGGATCTAGCACATTGCAAGTGCTGAACTGAGTAGCTATTATTAATGGTAATAATGGTAATAT
Organism: Daubentonia madagascariensis; assembly: GCA_023783475.1. Classification (NCBI taxonomy): domain Eukaryota; kingdom Metazoa; phylum Chordata; class Mammalia; order Primates; family Daubentoniidae; genus Daubentonia; species Daubentonia madagascariensis. Next base: position 344,191 of record JAKFHU010002505.1, on the reverse strand, counting down.
TTAAAGAGTACAGTTCCAAGGCTGGATAAAAAGGATATAGGACCTTTCCTGCATAGGAGTTGTGTAGGAATAGTGATCACTCAAGCAAATATTACAAACAACGTCCTCCCTTCTTCCTAATCAGCACTCCTGCATTAGAACATTTCTTAGTAAATTGCACAAAATCCTTACCCATAATAGAAACAGTGCATGTTGCAGCTAGGTGATTATTATTATTTACCATCATCACATAATTAGACATAATTTCAATAATTGCCCAAACACAGACTACATGAATAAATATTCCTTAGGAACACACAAATTAATGAAAAGAGAATCCAAGTTGGTGGCGACATCTGTAAAGTCCCAAGGGCACTTTCCCTTTTGGGTGAGGCCAGGGTGACATGTACTGAGGGGATCTTCAGAAAAATGGGCAGACAGGCATTTGGGTCTCCTAGAGAATGGATTCAGGGCAGTGAGATTTCTCTGGCTCAGTCTCAAGCAACATGGCTCTGTCCATCAGTGAGGGGGAATAATTTAGCTGCCTTCAACATGCATTCTACTAAACTGGTGAATGTCCTTCTGTTCCAGGGATCTTTCTTTCCTCCCTTCATCCAACAGCCATTGAGTAGCTGTCCTGTGCTGTGGGTGCTGTCCTAGGTGCTAGTGATGCTGCGGTGCACAAGACAGCCATGGAAAGCACCTTGTCCGAGTTTAAAGTGTAGCAGCCTCCTCCTTTTGGCTCTTGGGGAATGTGATCCAGCCTTTCATTCTACACATACTTGTTGATCACCTACTATGTGTCAGTCAGGGATCCAGGCACTAAGTAGTCTGCAGTAGTCAAGCCAGATATGGTCTCCCTCTCTTGGGGTTTACATTTTAGAGGGAAGAGAAGACTGATACATAAACAATCAAAGCAAGAAAACTGCAGGTAGTGACAGTGCTATGATGAAACCCTGGGTTTGAATTCCAGCTCTGCCACTTTTATGTGTTCTTGAGCAGTTTGTTTAACATCTCTGAACCTTAGTTTTCTCATCTGTAAAGTGGGTGTAAGGATAGCTCTTGCCCATCAGGATTGAAGGGAGAACTAAATGAAGTATTGTGTGTAAAGTATTTAGACAATGCCCAGCATGTATTAGGTGCTAAGTAAATATTTATTTTTAAATGAATGAATGATCTGCATCCTGCTGGTGCTTCCAAGGTTGATGCAAGCGTTAGATCCTCCGTGAAGCATTCTGGTTGCCTCTCCCTACCTCCCCCATCACCCACACTAGACACAGTGCCTTTGCTCTTCTAGAACCAAGCTGGGTATTGTTGATTTATTTTATCTGCTAATTGCCTGTCTCGCTAAACTTAACTAAGCTCCTTTAACTCTTTTGCAACAAGAGTGCACCGAATACACTACTGAGTCCTTGGTAGGTGCTCAATACGTGTTTATTGATTGACAACCTGTACATGAGTTGATTTTCTTTGTCCTGATGCCTAGTCATCTTCTGCGGACAAGGTGAAGGGCAGACTTGTGTGTTGTGATGTTAGGATCGCATTAGGCACCCCTATAGTGATGCTAGCACTCGTGTGTGTGAAGCTATTAGGACTATAGTCCTCAGATTTACAAAGCCTGAATGCAGTAGATAACCCCCTCCTTTCTTGCATGAAGGAGAAATAAAGGATAATCGCAGGGCTTTCTTCAGCTCCATTTGTGTGTGTGAGGAGCGTTACACTGGCAGTAATTACAGAAAGGAAATGGAGTAAGTACCAAAGGAAGAATTAGTTGTACTCGACCTAATTAAAATCCTGTAGAAAGAATTCTACTCTTATTTGCAAGGTGATCTAACATAACCTTGGAGCCATTGTATTAACCAATGTACTTTTAAGGGGGAATAAATAGCAGGAAGATCATTTGGGAAAGGCAACCCTTCACTTGACTTTCAGAAATTAAATGACCTTGATTTCTGAACCACTTCCTCCCAACGAAATTAGATTGCATTGAACTCTGTCAGTTAACAAGGGGAGGCTAATCAAGCCGAAGCAGGTGCTCACCCAACTGATTCTCTGGCAGGAGGACTTTGGGAAGCTTTTGGGAATGGGAAAAAGAACAGGGAGGTGGGGGAGGCTTGGGCCTTTGGTCAAAGTTGGCTGAATTTTTCACTTTGTTTAACAACACACACGTGCACATGCACACACACACACACACACACACACACACACACACTCTGAATAAACATAGCCTTTTTTCCCAGGAGGTATTTATGCTTTATCATGTATCTTAAGGGTAGAGAGGGACTTTTCTACAGTCTAGCACAGTTTAGAAAATTTTCCAGGCAGATTATCTTCCCAGAGAGAGGCTGCTCCAGTCAGGATATAACCACCACCACCATAACAATGATCAGTTGTGTCTTTCCGATTATACTAAGCCCTTTGTACAAATTCAATTCTCACAATTATTCATAAGAACTGCTATTATTCTCCCCATTTTGCATATAAGAAAATTGAGGCTCAGAGATGTTAAATATTGGCCAAAGTCACACATCTTAACTAAATAGCAGGGCTGGGGCTAGAATCCAGGTTTGCCAGATTCTGAAACCACCACGGTATATTTTCAGCCACGTTGGGTGACATGCTTGCTCACAACCTCATTTAGCACAATTTCACAGGTCTTTTGTTCCAACTAGGCCATGCCACCTATAGGAATGTTTTTCTCAGGCAAGATGTCAGTGGCCCTTTCATTAATATGGGAGGTGTCTTTGTGGCCTATATCACTGTGGTTTGATAATAGCGATTCTTTCTGTAACTTGCACTCAGTGGCTGTTTGTGACTATTATTTCCTATAAATTGGCAGGTGCATATGAGAAATGCCTTAGGTAAGATCAGAAGAGAAAATGTGACTTTTGTCTGATTTGACCAACTGAGTGTGGGAGGCACTGGATGCTGGTAAGCTGGCTCCCTGGGGAAAAAAGCCTTGGTTTGTAGTGTTTGCCAATTTATATGGTATCAATACTCCCACCATGGTTGATTTCAAGTTACTAATGTGACATCACCGGATAGTAGGTGGGAAGAGACAGTGGGAAGTGAGAGACAAGAAAAGCCAAGGGTGCCTCAAAGAGTTTTCAGCTGGTGGTAGGCAGGTGAGGTTAACTGTTGCAGGGGCTTTTTAATTTTCCTTGGCTCAGACGCAGTTTTAAGGATCCCCTGAAAACTGGAAAACTGTTTCCCCAGAAAATTTCTTGTTGTCATGAAATTCTGAAAGCACTTCAAGGTTTTTCTGGTTATACTGAAGCCCTTATGCTTCACAAAAAAACCAAAACAAAATCCTAGTGGCATTTAATAAATAAGTCAACAGTAAGGATATATTCAACACACAATAAGAATATATTCAATGTGCACATCTGTGGCTTGGCTGGGGACCAGCTGATCTAGGCTGGGCTTGACGCCGCGGCTCCACTCCAGGCGTCTCTCATGCTCTACCTGGGGTCAGCGGGCTAGCCCAGGCTTGGGCCCATGGCAATGACAGAAACACAAAATGGTAAATGGAAACATTCAAGCCCTCTTAAACCCTAGGCTTATTGGTGGCACCATGTCACTTCCTCATTCTATTAGCCAAAGCAAGTCCCATGTTCAAACCCAAAGTCAAGGGGCAGGGAAATATATTCTGTCCTTGTAGTGCAAGGGGACTGAAAGTCACATGGCAGAGAACATGGATACAAGGAGGTGTGGGGAAACTGAGGCCAGTGATGCACTCTATCACAGGGATGTCTGTCCAGGTGAGCAGAATGTATTCTTTGCTCAAGGACAGTAGTCAGGGCATCATCATTTCTAGCCCAAGATTTGTCTTTAGTTTTTGCCTTGCCTATTTTTATCCTTTTCCTTGGTAAGGAGAGGAGGGGATGACCTAGAGGCCTGGGTCTCCTTGCTTTCCTCCTTTGCTATTGGGAAGGCAGGTTTTGTCCCAGAGTTTAGACACCCGAGCATTACATCATCCCTCCTTTGCCATTATGACAAGCCAAGCGACTTTCTCCCCACTCAGGGTTTTGAGCAAGCGAGCAAGCCCTTCCAAAAGGTGCTGCAGATGCAACTTTCCCTAATACATCTTAAAATTAGTGCCTTTTTTTTTAACAAATAGGCCTTATTTATACCATAAACAACAACAACAAAAAAAAGGGAAGATAATTAGACATACACACTGCAATCAAGCATATTGGGTTCGTTGGAATCATTAAACTTAATTACTTTCACTTGTTATTCCTGGGGGCTATAATATCAGTATTAAATGCCAATGGAATCTGCAGTATGTTTGATTTAGCTGAAACAAGGACTTGGTAATTTACTGCCTCTCTGAGAGATTTTTATCGAAGTGAGGAATATGCTGAGTACCTCTTCTGGCTTTTAATGGGGCCTGCTAGAAACCTCCTTTGCTGAGAGACTGGGGTGTCATCTTATGCAACACGGCTTGGTGCCCTGAGAGGTTCTCTCCTTTAAGATTCCTGCCCATCTCCAGGTAGAATTAAACACAAGTGCTACCCACACGTATTAAGCCCTTACACTTGGCATATCTTCATTAATCCTCACAATTACACCCTTTTGCAGAAGAGGTGTAAGGGCTCTGAGGTGTAGCGGAACTGAGGCTCCCCAGGGTTGAGTAATTTACCTAAGGTCACAGAGCATCAAAGAGGCAGGTCCAGGATCTTTGCTAATGGGGAAGTTTTCTGAGTCTGGGATGGGTGTTATCCCTTCGTTTGTGGTTCCCCAAATCTTGGTGTTGGTTTCTCCTCCCCCTCTCTCTTTCATTTCTTCTTGATTAGTCTTATAAACACTCTGAACCTCAAGTTCTCATAAAAGCCAACATTTATAAATGTTTTCCATGTACCTGCCACTGTACGGGAGTTTAAAATGCTTCATCTCCCATAATCCTCCCAACAGCTCTTTGCTATAGCCTATGCACATTATAGGTGGTGGTTGTTACTGTTCTACATTGATACCTCTATGCGTCAGAATGATGTCAGCACCTGTGTCAACCAGGAGTGTGTTCAGCTGCAGGTAATAGTGGTTTCGCCATGGTGGTTTCACCCAATCTTTCTTTACTTATTTTCTCACATAACAACAAGTCCAGAGCAGCAGCGCAGCTTGTTACGGCTGTTCCTGATGTCATCAGAAACACAGGTTCTTTCTATTTGCAGCTCAGTCATCTTTAGAGGTTGGCTCTAAAAAAAATTCTTCATGATTGCAGAAAGGTTGCCCTACCTCCAGCCATTCCATGTGTCTTCAAGAGAGGAAAAAGGAGAAGGCAGGAAGAAAAAGCCTCCTCCTCTGCAGTCCCCATCTTGTTATTTGTGCAGGGTCACCCCCTCCCCACCCCCCAGGGCCACTCACTGCCAACCTCTCACTGGACAGGAATGTCCTGTGGCCACTCCTTGCTTAAGGGAGCCTGGGAAGGACATTTCATTTTAGTTGCACAGGTGGATGCCATGAACACAAACTGGGCTTTTACGGTAAAGAAAATAGGAGAATGGATATGGGCGTGTGGGTGCAGTGGGAGAAGCAGCCGTGTCTGGCACAGCGTCTGCGGAGGACTGCAGCTACATCGACAGGCTTTGCTAATCGAAATGCAAGGTGAGGTGTTTGAGGTATTTCCCCTTGAAGAGCTTCATTTCACTGTCTATTATTTCCTTTAATCCTCACACAACCTTTTGAGGAATTTAGTCCATTTTCATTCTCAGGTGCTCTCAAAGAACATTTTCCCAGCCAGTTTTTTCAGCCAGAAAGGAGGAGCAGGAAGCGGGGAGGGGCTGTCCCTGCCGGGGATAGACCTGAGCAGGGCTCATGTCTTCCCCCCAGCAAACAGGGATGGTGGGCTGGAGGGAGCCGTTTGGACTGGGAATTGGGATGGAGGATGGGTGGAGATTTAATTATGCAATTAGCTAGGCTTGGAGTCAGACCTCTCAACATGCTCCTAATTAATTGATCAGATGCACCACCTGCCCACCTGCTCGCCTGCACAGGCTCCCAGAATGCACCAGGTGCGGGAGGCAGCATGGAGTTTGCTCACGCCTGGGGAGTCGGGGAGTTCCCCATTAAGTGGGTGTGCGGTCAATTACCACATGAGCTCTGGGACCCTCTGAACATGCTTAGTAATGACCAGTTAGGGCCAGTAGATGAGGGCTGTGAGGAAGAGAGGGCTGTCTTAGCTTACTGATCACGTGTGTGCGTGTTGGGGGCACTTGGTGGTCAGTGGTGATTCCAACAGCCATTTCCAGCACAGGTACATTCTGCATTCCAGGCAGGAATGGGATAGGAAAACATCAGGAGCAACAGAATCTGGTCCTGCGAGCTCAATAATGATAACTGACATGTGACACGTGATGAGGAGGGTTTTACTTTTTTTATTTTTAAAGAATTTTTTATTCTAAAAATTGTGTACAATCACAATGTATAATAGCATTTCTTGAGTGATTACTATGAGTGAGACACTGTGCTCAGTGCTGTACTTACATTACCTCCCTGAAAGCTTACGATAGCTTAAGAGAAAGTTAACACCCCATATTTCAGATGAGGAAAGTGAGGCTCAGAGTGGTGAAAGGACTTGCTCAGGTCACACAGCTAAGAAGTGGAGGGGCAAGAATTTGAGCCGGGTTTTGTGTGACTCCGGAGCCTGTCCCTTTAAACACTTGTCATTCTATCCCCAACTCATGTCATTTTAGGAAAATAAGATAATGCTAAAAATTATAAAGAAAGTAATCATCCATAATCCCAACGCCGAGGGACAGTCTGCGCAAGATATACTAATCTTTACCCCCCACTATCTTCTTAGCTACCAGCCCCATTTGCGTTTTCCTTTCATCCACCTCCCTGCCTTTTACTATCACCAGAGCTGTTTAAACCAAGGGTAAATAGCTGACTCACGATGGGCCAGTTGCGTCTGTCTCTCCCAAATTTGGAATAGAGTCACAGCGACTTGAGTCCGTTGGTTGGGGGAAGGTCGGGCTGCTGAATTGCAAAGGCGCGCGACCCACTGTGAAGGGTCCCCATGTGGAGTTGCCACTGGGGCTTCCATGATGGATCTCATGGAAGGGGATGCGTGAACAAAGAAGCTGGTCTGCAGGGAGTAGAGGAGGAAGCAGATGGGATGGGAGGCAGATCTGAGAGAGTTTGTGGTTCTGATAAAGAGCAAGTGAGGACCCAGAAGATCACAGCTCCCAAGGCCAGCCTGCACTCTCTACAGGGGCGTGTGTAAGACCAACCCTCTTTTAATTTAAGCTTCCGTGAGTGAGTTTCTCTTCCTGGTAACCAAAGGATCCCTGATCAAAGTACAACTACTGTTGACATTTTGCAGTGTTTTCTTCTAGTCTTCCTACCCTCCTCCTTCCCTTCTTTTCCTTCCTTCCACTTTTGTCTATAACCTCAGATGCCGAGAGATGAATTACTCATACTTCCCAGATCACAGCACATGATCATCATCATTGGTTTATGCAACGCCCCTCTCATTTTATTTATTTCCCCCACCCCTGCACATCCCCAGGCTCTGTTCCTAACCCCCTCCACCATAAGCACCCACTCTAACGTTTTTGATATATGCCCCTAATGCATGATTACTTGTAAAATATGTAGTGCTGTTTTCTACAAATATGTGATTTTAATATATTCAAATGATGGCACACGATCAGTATTATTCATTTTCTTCCCTTTTTTGTGGTTAACACTATGTTTTAAAGCTCTATCCCACTTTTTTTTTCACTTAGTACTATGAAGAGAGGGAAGTTTGTTTATTTCAAGGCCAGACACCTAGCTTTCCACCACACACCTTTCTCTTAGGAACTCATATTGGAGAATAGCTTTGAAATATCCAATGTTGTAAGGTAGTCTTTTCCTCAAACCATACAAGGACACATTTCTTAACTTTTTTGTCCCAGTTTCACTGAGGAAGATGATGGATTGAATTGACAGAGAGGATTCTGGGTGTGAGGCCAACTGACCTCTTTGCTTTGCTGCCCAGATGGAGAGCTGGCGAGTTGGTGGGGGTTTTAGGGGCTGGATGGCATGGTGGACTTTACCCAAGTCTAAACTCCAGCCTCTAGGAGTTCAGAAATAAAAAAGTGGATTATTAATTAGGACTCTTTTGATTGAAATGACAGAAACCTAAATCAAGTTAGCTTGAGTAAAAAAGGATGTTTACTGACTCATGTGCCTTGACAGTCTATGGTGGAGCAAGCTTCAAGAGTGGCTTTATCCAAGGCTGAAAATTAGCTGCAAAGAGAATCAAGTACCAGTCTCTGTCCATCTCTTGGCTCTGCTTTCTCTGTGTTGCCTTCACTCTACAGTAAGTTCTCCCCAAAGAGAGGCAGGAATAACCATGGGCAGCTTTGGGCTCATGCTCCATCTTTTTAGCAACCCCAGGAAACAGCACCTTTTCCCCAACAAGTCCAGCCAAAGCCCTAAAATTCATTTAGATTGAGGTGGATGGATCCCATGCCTTTCCCTGAACCATTCACTGTCCCTGGGCTTGCCTAGGCCTGGATCGTGTAGTGGGATTGTCTCCATCTGGAAATGTGTATAGAAAGAGGGAAAGGGATACCAGGGATCCATTACAAGAAGAAAAGGGCAGGCAGTAACCAATAGATATATACCAGCAGGGGCCAGGGCAATGCAAAAATGTCCTTCAAATGGCAATCTAGGGAGTGGGGAGAGTAGGGACAAGAAGGAGCAGGTTGAGTCAGGTAAGCAGTGGGGCACTTGGCATATAGTAGCTGCTATTTGGTACTGAACTGCATGGGGAGCCTGAGCCCATCATAAAGGTCAGGGTAAAAAGGAACCAGAAGCCAGATAATAAAGTGCAGTCTTTAGAATCAAACAGCCCTGGGTTGAAATCCTAGTACCTGGCTGAGCATGCGGTGGCTCATGCCTGTAGTCCCAGCACTTTGGGAGACCAAGGTGGGAGGATTGCTTGAGACGAGTTCAAGATCAGCCTGGGCAGCACAGTGAGACCCCATCTCTAAAAAAATTTAAAAATTAGCCAGGTGTAGTGGTGTCTGTAGTCCCAGCTACTTGGGAGGCTAAGGCAGGAGGATCACTTGAACCCAGGAGTTCGAGGCTGCAGTGAGCTATGATTGTGCCACTGCACTCTAGCCTGGGTGACAGAGCAAGAGCCTGTCTCTTAAAAAAACAAAAAACAAACAACCCTCCCCCAGCAAATCCCATTACTACTGCTTCCTAACTGTTTGACTCAAGCAAGTCCCATTTTACCTCTATGAGCTTCGTTTCCCCCAATCATAAAGTGGAAATTTATATGTAAATACAAGACTGTGGCCCACAGACAGTGCAGTGCTGACCCACATAGACCCTCAACTGTTGTGGTTATTTGTCTTCCCAATCAGTTACACCATTTATCACAATGTGTCAAAGCTATATAATTGTGCATTTATGTCCCTTATTCTATTGTGAGTAGTTTAAATCTGTGGTCGCCAACTCCCGGGCTGCAGACTGGTACTAGTACGTGGCCTGTTAGCAACCGGGCTGCACAGCAGGAGGTGAGCGGCGGGCGAGCCAGCAAAGATTCATCTGTATTTACAGCCACTCCCCATGGCTTGCATCACCATCTGAGCTCTGCCTTCTGTCAGATCAGTGGTGGCATTAGATTCCCATAGGAGCATGAACCCTACTGTAAACTGTGCACACGAGGGATCTAGGTTGCACGCTCCTTATGAGAATCTAATGCCTGATGATCTAAGGTGGAGCTGAGGCAGTGATGCTAGTGCTGGGGAGCAGCTGCAAATGCAGATTATCATTAGCAGAGAGGTTTGACTGCACAATAAATGTAATGTGCTTGAATCATTCCAAAATACCATCCCCCACCATCCCTATCTGTGGAAAAATTATCTTCTGTGAAACCGGTCTCTGGTGCCAAAAAGGTTGGGGACCACTGGTTTAAAGACAAGAGCTGTACATAATTCATCTCTGGCCTGATTGTACTTAAAACATAGTACATGCTCAATAAATATTAATTACATAAATTAATTTTGTTCATTTTGGGTCTGGCTCAGCATTAATTAAATGGGTAGCCAGTGATGAGAATGACCCAGACAGCATGATTCCTTGAGAAATTCCATTTTAACTCTCACCTTAACCTTGACCAGAGTGTCATATCTTCACTTTAATCCAAATCTAAATCCTCCCCTGAACACACATAAATGCCGAGTCCCTGATGGGCATTAGCTAGTCCTTGAGGTTTACATAGAGAAAGGTCAGCTAATAGTGAAACTGGGAAGGGTTTAGACAGGAGCCACAGCATAAGCGGTATTTTATGAGCACACATATAGAGACGAGTACTCTTTGTAAATTTAGCATGGCAAGATTTTAATAAATGAGGCCATTGGGATATGTGGGGCTTTATATATCATGCCCCATATTTATATTCCTGTCAACTTTCTTCGCTTAAGCAATATATTTATTACAGTCCATTTCACCATTTCTCACAAGACAGATACTGTATCATGTCAGATAAAAATAAGTGAGGTGGGGGTGGGTCTGAAATAATAAAAAGGCTAGCAGAAAATTTGGAGCAGAGGTCATGGGAGTTGTTTGTGCTTTGCAAAAATGCTCTCTGTTTTGCTCAAGCAAGGGAGAAAACTGTGGGCCTGGGAGTCTTGCCGTGTGTTCCTAGGAGAGTCACACCCAGCCCCCACCCTCCAGTTTGGGCCTCAGAAAATGAGGGGTTGGACTAACCCTCCGTGATGGTTAATTTTAATGTGTTAACTTGACTGGATTAAGGGATACCCAGATAGCTGGTGGAACATTATTTCCGAGTGTGTCTGTTAAGGGGGGGGGGTCCCAAAGAGAATTGAATCAGTGGGCTGAAGGAGAGCGCCCTCACTAGTGTGAGTGGGCATTATCTGATCTGTTGAGGGTCCAGATAAAATGAACAGGCAGAGGGAAGGCAAATCCACTCTCTTTTTTGGAGCCGGGACAGCTATTTTCTCCTGCCCTTAGACATCAGAGCTTCGGATTTTCAGGCCTTCGGACTCCAGGACTTACACCAGTGGGATCCCAGGTTTTCCGGTATTGTGACTCAAACTAAATTACACAACCAGCTTCCCTGCTTCTCCAGGTTTTCATGGTGGGACTTCTCAGCCTCCATAATTGTGTAAGCCAATCTGCATAATAAATCCCCTCTTACATATCTATATATAGCGCCACTGGTCCTATTTTTCTGGAGAACCCTGACTAATATACCCTCTGATGAGCTGAGGAAGTTAAGGATTCTCTCATTCTCCTAAAATGCTCATAACATTTTGTGCCCACCTTCAGAACATTCCTGAAGCCTGATTGGTCCAGCTTGAATCAGGTGCTCTTCCTCCTAACCAATCAACTGTAGCCAACAGACAAAGTCGAATTATAGCTTGGTTTCTCTGACTATGGCCATATTAAGATGGTGGGGACAGGAGTGAGGGTGGAAACACTTTTACGATTAGAGGAAGGGGCTGTTGCTGGGAGGATAATAGTCCAGCCATCAAATATAAAGTGTTTTGGGTCAGTATCCTCCCTTACCTATTACTCGCCCTCTTCTCTTAGCTCTTGAAAATGCTTCCTTACCATGGTCTCCTTGCCAGACATGCTGTGATCTGACTCTCCCCCCCAACCTATACAGACGTGCCTGTCCTACTCCTCAACTTGCTCTCTTAAGTTCCAGACACACTGAACTACCTGCAGGTCCCTGGACTTGCCATTGTCTCTCATGTCTCTAAGCCTTTGTGCATGTTGTTCCCCAGCCAGAAATATCTTTCTTCCTATCTTCACCTACTGATCCACAAAAGAGCTAATGGATTGTCTCATTTAGAAAGCATTCCCTGACCCTACTCCCCCATCTAAACTCCCTCAACCAAGCTGAGAAGCTGTTAGGTTTTCCCAAAGCATCTTGCATCTTTGCTCATATATTCTCCCCCCGCCTCACACACACACACACATACACACACCATACTTGTATATCCTTTGCATTGCAATTGCCTACTTGTTTGTCCCTCCTATTAGATTGTAAGTTTTTTGATGTCAAGGACTGCCTTGTATCTCTGTATCTTCAACACCTAACCCAGTACTCAACACATAGGAGCTCAATAAATGTTTGTTAAATGAAAAAAAAGGCCTCTAGAGCTGAGCCCTTCACAGATCACAGGGGAAGGTTTGAAAGGAGAATTCAGAGCTAGGCACCTAATGATGCAGGAATTATGGCCCTGTAATATTTAGTGGAAAATTTTCAACAAGAGCTTCTTTGGTTTCTAATTAGGGGAATTATATTAATGAGCCACCTTGCAAAATCACTGATAATCATGTTCCAAATTTACCCCACTGGGTCTCATTTAGATGTAAAGGATGACAGAAACACTCTGGTAATGAAGACAATTTCTGGCTTCAATTAGCACGTGCTGCCCTTATTGCACACTGAGGATCTCCTATCAGCTGGACACAAAGAGCCAACTCAGCAAAACCACAGCCTTGGGGCTTTTCCAAGTCCACTATTACCTTTTCCATTGCACATTTGCTAAGTTTTCCCACTCACAGACTCACTATTTATTTAGTCCACTGATTATCTTTATGGTACTGACATTAATGTCAGATATTGATTCTTTGACTCCGTCTCAACAAATCAAATGTTCATTGAATGATCCCAGTATCTGGGAATATAGGAATAGAGTCACATGGAGGCATCAGACATGGACATTGGCCTTCAAGGAATTGGCACATGAAATATTAGACAGAAATACATGATGATAGGTACTGATGTTCAAATTCATGTTTATCTGCTTAGTTTTAACAGAATATTATTGCAGGACCCTGTCTCCCAACCATAGTTGCTTAATTCAAAATGGTCATTGCACTTGCTAAGGTATTGATAAAGAGGGCCAGGCTTTCTCCAAGTATGATCAATGTAAGATGTATAACTCAGGAACTGTCACATTGAAGAAGAGGTGACAGTTAAGGAGGAACTGAGATGAAGATAGAAGGAGGGTCTGTCCTAGTTCTCCATGTTTCTGAAGCCAGAGTACCTCTGCCCTTCATGAAGTTTGATTGTTAACCATGTTTTAGGGATTACATGAAGCAATAAATTGCCTAACTTTGTTCAAAGTGGTGATAATTTTCTAATATTCACTCTTCCCTTCTTTTATCTACCCCTGAGTTTTAGCTGTCCACATGGCTGCCCAAAATAAAGAACATATTTTCCACTTGCCCCCTTGCAGCTGAGTGACCATATGACTATGTTCTGGACAGTGGGATGTAAGCAGAAAGTTGTGTGTCATTTCTGAGTTGTACCCTTGAACAAAAGGGGTGGCTCTTTCACCTGCCCATTTTTCTTTTCCCCCTGCCTGCTGACAGGACTGTTGATATGATGATAAGCTACCTTGTATTATAAAGATGAGGGTAGCACCCAAGGAATGGTGGAGCAACAAGATCAAAAAAACCCGGGTCCCTAACATCATAGAGCTGCCATATCAATTCAAGAATGCTTATGCCAAGACCATTACATGCCAGAGGGGAAAAAAACCCTCTATTTTGTCAAGCCTCTGTTACTCCTGGTCTCTGGTATAGCAGCTGGTATTATTTAGAAATCATATTCTAAATAATATAGTGAGTTTCTGTCACTTGCAACCCCAAAAGTCCTGAGTAATATCATGATTTATTGAGCACCTACTTCATGCCAGGTTGTGGGGAATACAGTAAAGAAGTAAACCACCCTGGTCCCTGCTCTCAAGGTGATTACAATTTAGCAAGGGGCCATGGATGCTAATTAATTAATTACACAGAAAGCTTTGTAATTACAATTGTGATAAATGTTATGAAGGAGCACGTATTCTGAGAACAAATATCAGAGGAAGCTGACTAACTCTGGACATAAAAAGGTGACGTCCAATGGGAGAGTTTGTTAAGCAAAGGTAGTGGGCTGGGAGAGGAAACAGCCTATATAAAAGCCCCAGGGAGGGAAGGGACTTCTTCAAGGTTCAAGGCAGTTGAAGGAATAGAGTTCAAGGCATAAAGATAATGCTGGTTCCACATCTTCGCAATTGTGAATTGTGCATCAACCCAAATGCCCACCGATTCATGAGCAGATTAACAAAATGTGGTACATGTATACCATGGAATACTACTCAGCCATGACGAAGGATGACTTAATGCCTTTTGCAACAATTTGGATGGAACGGGAGACCATTATCCTAAGTGAAGTATCTAAAGAATGGAAAAACAAACACCACAGGTACTCACTACTAAATTGGAACTAACTGATGAGCACACATGTGCATAGAAGGAAGTAAAACTCAATGGAAATCAAGCAGGGGGGAGGGCAGGGGAGAGGATGGGCTAAAACCTACCTGACATGTACAATGAACACCATCTGGGAGACGGGCACACTTTTAACCCTGACTCAAGCATTACAAAAGCGATCCATGTAACCAAAAACATTTGTACCCTCGTAATACTTTGAAATAAAAAAAAAGTCAAGATAATTATTATAGTGCCTTTTACTCTTATGAAGGTGGATGACTGTAATAAAAAATATATCCCAATACAAAAAAAAAAAGATAAGGCTGGGGAGGGAGGGAAGAAAGCGGCCCAGGGTGGTGTTGGAGCGGTTGGCAAAGTCCAGATCATGCAGGGACTTTTATGTCAATGTTAAGTTTGGGCTTTATCTTAAGAGCCATGGGAAGCCATGGGGGGAATTTAGACAAAATCAGATGTACATTTAAGAAATGTGACTCCGGAGGTTGGTAAAGAATGGATTCGGGGAGGGACAAGAGGGGATGTGGGAAAAACAGAAGAGGCTGTGGCAGTGGCTCTGTCAGGAGATAACTGTGCCTTAGGGGCAGCAGTTGCGCAGCTTAGCCTGAAAGGCTCTGAGAGTTTCTCAAGGATGTCAAATCCAAGGTTGTGCCTTTAACCCTTCTGTAATGGGTGCTGGTTGGCTGTCCGCCCGTCCCACTTGCCCCTTCCTAGCTCACGTCGGCTTTTGAATATCTTCCCCTCCCCAGACCCAGCCATGAGCCTCCGGGAAGCTGAACCCACCCCAAGTACCAGGAGTAAATCTGATTGGTCCGTGAGTAACCCCACTCCCCAGTCAGGGAATGGTTCAGGGTGAGAGTGTGGCCCCAAAGTAGCCAATGGGATGTGATGGACAATTTAGGGACTTCTGGGAAAAGCTTAGGGCTTCTAAAGGAGAGTGACAGGAAGAAGTGATCTTTCTTCTTCCCCTGGGTGTTCGTCATCTGAAAGGAAAGTGACACCATCGTGAGGATGACACCAGCCCTGAGGATGACTTGGGGGAGAACCAAAAAGAACCTGGGTCCTCCCTAGCATTGCTGAGTGGCTGAATCAGTCCCTCCTACAGCCTGCTTGCACCGGGGCAGCCTGTGGGTGAGACGACACACTCCCCACTCCCCACTCCAAGCCCTGAATTAGGTTACTCGCAGCTGAAATCATCGTAACTGACATCTTCCCAAACACACAGCAAGAAAAACTACGGGGTACCCTGGTTTTTTCTTGGCCAAAGACCTGGATTCTTTCACCCAAGGCATTCATTTTGTCTGCTTAGCTTGTCTGAAGTGGAGATGACATAGGAAAAGAGGTAAGAAAGGTATAGATTTGATAAATATGTGGTCTCTTTCTTCTCCTCCCAAGAAGCCTTGGAGTTTCCCAGGGTCTCACAATGCTCGGAGCTCAATACTCCCAACCTCAGGGGGACCCCCTTTGTGGAAGTCTTGTTTATTTATGAATTTAACAGCTTTTTATTGAGCATCCTTATGGGAAATTCACATACACAGTGTTCATGCGCACACGTCTTGTTTCCTTACCTATGACAGGCATCACTAATCGATTGTCCTCGAGGAGACCAGGCTCAGTACTTTCAACCCCATCCTCTAGGCATTACCAGCCGATCTGAGTTGGTTGAGTTTGGTGAAATCTATATGGCCACCTTGTCTACCTTATGCTGACTTTGTGCAAAGCACTTATTTTAGTTTCCTTTGGTTGCCCTAACAAATTTCCATAAACCGGGTGGCTTCAAACAATCAAAACTTATTCTCTCACAGTGCTGGAGGCTAGAAGTCTGAAGTCAAGGTGTCAGCAGGGCTGTATTGCCTCTGGAGGCTCTGGGGGGAGAAAGCATCCTTTGCTTCTTCCAGTTTCTGGTACTTCCTGGCATTCCTTGACTTGTGACTGTATCACGTTGCCTCCTCTTCTGAGTCTCTCTCTCTCCTCTGTGTGTCTGCCTTATAATGTGATTGCATTTAAGGCCCACCCAGATAATCCAGGATAAACTTCCCCTCTCAAGATCCTTAACTGAATCACATATTTTGCCGTATAAGGTAATATTCACAGGTTCTGGGGATTAGGACATGAACATATCTTTTTGGGAGCTGCCGTTCAACCCACTACAGCACTGGGGATACAAAGGTGAATAAAAAATGGCCTGTTGTAAGGAGCCTACAGTCTGGTGGGTAACTGGCAACTACAAGACAGTGTTATAAGTTCTGAGAAAGAGGCAAATATATAGGGAGTGTGGAGGTACCAATAAGCAACACTTATCCTAGCTTTAGTGGGTGGGATGTGGTCATGGAAGCCTTCCTGAAACAGTTGGCAGCTTTGTGATTAGCAGCTCACCCTCACATTGTTTGCATATTTGTAAATCTTAGTCTTCTCTAAGCAACCAATAAACATTTGACTTCTGCTGTTTTGATTTGAGGATAATGTCTTAGTCCTTTGGGGCTACTAAAACAATGCCATAGACTGGGTGGCTTATAAACAAAAGAAATTTATTTCTCACAGTTCTCTGGAGGCTGGGAAGTCCAAGATCAAGGCACCAGCAGATTCAGTGTCTGGTGAGGGCTCACTTCCTGGTTCATAGACAGCTGTCTTCTCTTTGTAACCTCACATGGCAGAAGGGGCAAGCGAGCTCTCTCTGGGGCCTCTTTTATAAGGGCACTAATCTGATTCATGAGAGCTCCACCCTCATGACCTAATTCCCTCCCAAAGACCCTACTTCCTGTTACCAGCTCCCTGGGGACTAGGATTTCAACACATCAATTTGGGGGAAACACAAACATTCAAACCATAGCAGATATTATAGCAGCATTAAACAAGCAAATATCCTCCCCTCCCAAAATGAAAGGAGCAGACCAGTTTGTGAGATCAAGGGATTATGCACACTGTTTGGAAATGCTGAACTTTGGAGAAGTTAGCTAGGGCCCTTGCTACAAACCCTCCCTGACATGAGTTCTAGGTGCCTGGCTCTATTTCCACATAGCTATGGGAGCATCATTGCCTACATGGTGCCTGGCTGGTACCTGCCTTGGTCCAGGTTCCCTGGACTTGATCTCTGCTCCCTCATAACCCACAGGGCATGTGGACCAAGCAAAGGCAGAGGTGGGATCCACACACCCTCAAAGATGTAGGAAAATCAGAAGAGAGCAAGAGAAAGCGATTCAAAACAGAAAAGGCAGGCAAAGGGGTTGAAGCAATGAAAAGGAAGAGAGAGAATTGGCATTTGATGGAAAGTTGCAAAGAGAAGTCTTGAATACTGTGCCCTTGTGTGTCACTTACAGATGCCCACCCGAGAAGATACATTGGTCGCGATTCTTTGGGAAATAAAACAATCTCTGTTCAAATTGGCTTAAGCAGAAAGGAAGAATTTATTGGCCCTTGTAACTGAAAGGTCCAAGTTCTCTCTTCAGATCTGCCTAGATTCAGGGGTCTAAATAAGGTCATTTAGATGTAAATCTAATCCTTCCCTCCCTCTCTGGGACATGATTTCCTCTGTGTTGCTTCATTCCGGTGAGTCACAGCAGACCCAGGTCTACAATCTCCCAGTTTAGCAACCTCAGCTGAAGAAAAGCATTTCTTGCCCAATATTTCAATCAATATCCGCAAGTCTGAAACTTATTGGTCCAGTATGGGTTGTGTGCCCAGACCTGAACCAACTACTGTAGCCATGGGGATATAGTGTTGCCCCTGGCCATATCTGGGGTGAGTGGATAGCAGTTAAAAGTCAACCTCTACTCTTTATAACTACCTCCACCAAAAAAACCTCTGAGGATGGGGGAGCTGTGATTCCTCAAAGAGAAAAATATTGCCAGGAAGGGAAAGAGGTCATGCAAAAACCAACTAGTATCTAAACAGAGAGCAATAATAATTGCTAATATTACTCTAAATCCAATTCCTACCACTATATAAAATTTCACATATATTATTTCACTTAATTCTCATGACAGCCAGATGAAATAGACATCAATTGTGCCCATTTTATAGATGGGGAAATTGAGGCTAAGTGAAATGAAATTGTTTTCAAGATCACATGGATTCAAATCTGTATCCGTCTGATTTCAGAGCCCGTGTTCCTTCCTTCAGATCATACCTCCTCTCTTGCCAGTGACCTGCATCTTCTACCTTTCTGTCCCTCAGTATCCTCACTTATAAAACAGAGGTCATAGTATCTTCTTCATTGGGTTATTGTGACTATTAAAAGGTAAGTGCTCGATAAATGTTAGCTATTACTCTTGGTGGTGGCTGGGCTCCTGGTTGTGCCCCTGGGAAGCTATTCAAGGAAGCCAGTCTGATAAAGCACTCCCAATTGTCTCTTACCCTGGCAGTGCCAGAGAGGGGTGGGGGATGGCTCTTGTAGACATATTCCAAGTCTTCTTGTCCTGTGTAGAGCTTCCATTATTAAAGGATTCTGTGGAAGCACTCAGCTCATGGGATTCTGAGAATTCCAGCTCCCGCTTCTAAAAGACCCTTTGTCCAACTTGGGGAGGGGAGCCACTTGGACACAGAGGAGGGCCGGAGGGGCGAGGAGGCCACCAGTTGCCCAGGGAGGTACCGGACTCTGTTCCCATTCTGCCATTCCTTCTTCCATGCCCACCAGGGATTCAGCTGGCTGTGCTGGAGATTGGCATATTCTCGTTGCATCTGGCAAGCCCAAGCAGCGTATTGATGATCACCTGCAAATGTGAAATAGATGTGAACTGTTTCGCACTTCAATGGAATAACAGGTGTTATTTCTCCATGGATAGCAGAGGATGGAGCTGACACTTCTCTTCTGTGGGATGCAGGGGAGGTGAAAAAAGCCACTTCACCTGTGCCGTTGGTGATTTCTGGGCGCTGCTGTGTACATACTGTTTGCCTGGCACTTTACTTGTGGTATTTCATATAATCCTCTCCACACACAACCCCCCGGGAAAGATATAGTTATCCCCAAGTTTATAGATGAAGGACTCAAGGTGCTGCAGAGAGACTGTATATCAGGGTGGAGACGTCAACGTAAATGTATCTGATGCCAAGGACTTAGTGGATTCCACCTCCCTGCCTAGGCTTTGGGAAGGCATGCTGAGGGAGGTGACATTTGGCTTTCTCAGAGCCTAGGCTCTAGAGCTAGACCAGAGCAAACTTTTTCTGTAAAGGGCCAGACAGTAAATAATTTAGGCATTTTGGACTATAGGGTCTCTGTTCCAACTACTCATCTCTGCTGTTGTAGCATGAAAGTAGCTACAGACAATAAGTAAATAAACTGTCGTGGCGGAGTTTCAAGAAACTTCATTTACAAAACAGGCAGCCAGCCAGCCGGTATGCAATAATTAGTTGATCCTTGAAGTAAATCTCCTGAGTTTGACTCCTGACCTTTCCAATTACTAGCTATGTGACCTTATTTAACTCCCCTGTGCCTCAGTTTTCTCGTCTGTAAAATGGGAATCATAATACTACATAATACTCATCATAATTGTAATACCTCATGAAGTGTTTGTGAGGATTAAATGAGTTGATGTATGGAGAACGCTTATGACAGTGTCTGCCGCAATGCCAACTGGCATTATTATTAGCATAATCAGCATCATCTCAGCATCATTGAAAGGGCCTGGAACTGTAAGATGGGGACAATGGTAATACCTACTTCCCAGAGTTGTTGTGGGAATGAACCGAGAAAATGTATGCAAAATGCCACTGTGCTCAACACACAGTAAGTGCTTAGCAACTCTGGCAGGTGACACCCCAAACTCTTAGCAGCTTTCTTCTCCTAACTACTTCCACAAGCCTCTCCCTGGAATAAAAAGGAGGGGGAAAGCCCCAGCCACATGCTCTTAGCCTGCTCAAGCCATAGTTGGAAAGACAGACTGGTGGGAAGGATTAGAGGAAGCTTCAGTCATGAAGCAGAAATTCAGGGCTGCATAGAAGAGATGCCATAGCTCAAGTCTGGGGAGGGTTGTCTCCCTATAGCAGTTGGGCTTAGGGGGCTTGGAAGCGGACTGCAGTGACTATTTCCTATGGAGACAGTCACCACTAACGGCCTCTGTGATCACAACAGGGGAGGAAGGAAGCTTCACCAGCCTGCACTGCCCTGCCCCACCCCAGGAGGAACCACCCTTATCACAAATCCTCGACTGGTTTTCCAGCAAGGTGACTGACATACACCCTGTGTATTTCAAGGAGTTAGTTACCATCAATATAGGTTAGAGATATTCTCTGTACACCCAGGCTTATGGCTTCCTACTAGCCTGCCTCTGAGTTTGATGGAAGGAGGCAGGCAGGGAGTGAATTTGGCATTCTCTGCAATGGGGAGCTGCCGTGATGTCTGTGTGCTAGTCTAAGCTGTAATGGAGGTGGAAGACACCAGGCAGAGGCTGAGCTGGGCTTTAGAGTCAGAAATTGGAGTTCAAGTCCTGGCTCAGCCACCAGCCCTCTGGGTGACCTTGGGAAGCTTACTGTGTTAGCACATCAGTTCCCTCAGCTGTAAGACAGGGAGTCTAACTGGTCTCAAGGGAGACAGTAACAGAAGCCCCCAGCAAGGAACCTACCATGTAGGATGCTGTTATTATGATGGGGAAGATGCTGGACCTCAGGATATGGGGTCAGATGGACCTGGACTTGAATTCCATTTGAACTTGGGCAGGCCCCTTAGCCCATCTGAACCTCATATCCCTCATCTGTAAAATAGGTACAATGATTGAGGATGGTAAAATATCTAAAGCACTTAGTTCAAAACCTGGCACACTGTAAGGAAAAAGAAATGATAGTTGTTATTTTTTTATTATTATAGCCCTGACTGAGGCAGGCCCCAGATGTAAGCAGAGTGACCGGCAGGGTGTGGGTGACCTGCCTTAGGTCTCGCTGACATGCGTGGGTGGATCAGTGATCCAGAAGCAGGAGGTTGGAGCTATGCTACATGTCCCTGACTTCTAGCCCAGGCTTTGAGTCTGACCATGTGGTTTTAGTCTGACCCTTGACTTTTGAAAACTTCCTTCCCAGAAGAGCTTGTGAGGATATGGCAGGGACCAGCCCAGAAGGCTCCTGCTAGGGGTAAGGGCTCTAAGACTTAAGCTCAAACAAGAGAAACAGTGCAGTGTTGGTGTCAGCGTCAGGGTTTAGCTTTTGTGTCTCATGGGCCTCCCGGAGGCTCAGTTTTTTCCTCTGTTTAAAAAGAATGGTGTCAATACCTATTTAGGAAAGACTTTTTCTAGCACTTACCAAGTGCCAGGCACTGTTGCAAATGCTTTAAACATACTGAATCATTTAATTCTTAAAACAGCACTAGGAAATAGGAAATATTATAACACCCACATATTAGTTTCCTGTGGGTATAGTAACAAATTACCAAAAACTTGGTGGTTTAAAACAACAGAAATGTTTTCTCTCACAGTTCTGGAGGCCAGAAGTCTGAGATCAAGGTACTGGCAGGGCCATGTTCCCTCCAGAAGCTCCAGATGTGAGCCTCTTCTTTTGCCTCTTCCGTCTTCCTGTGGCTGCCGGCATCCCTTGGCTTGTGGCTACATCGCTCCAGTCTCTGCTTCCATTGTTAATATCACATTGCCTCCTCTTCTTCTGTCTGTGTCTGTGTCAAATATCTCTCTGCCGCTCTCATAAGGACACTGATTGTGGTCTTTAGGGCCCACCCAGATAATCCTGGACAATCTCCTTATCTCAAGATCCTTAATTTAACCACATCTACAGAAATTTTACCATAAGAGGCAACATTCAAAGGTTCTAGGGATGAAGTCCTGTTCTCTTTGGGAGCCACCATTCAGCCCACCCTGGAAAGTCGGCGACCTGGTTCAGAGTCTGTACCTTTACCTGCTATGCTTTGTTGCTTCCTCTAGCCTGCCGCTCAGGTGGTTTTAAGGATTTAATGAGACAGTGCATGGAAAGCACTTAGTGTGGTGGGGTTGGGGGGTGAGGCAGGGATGAGTAAGGGTATGGATGAGGCTCAGAGATGCCTGTTGTGCACAGTGACCTGGTAATGAAGAAACAAGTGCTTTTGAGGCTCTGCCAGAAAATCCCCATGGTCAAATCCAAACCACATCTAAATGATGTGCACTGCTGATCCCTTGCTCTCTGGTGCTGTCAGAACAAATGGATTTTTGCTCATCAGAAAGCCAAACCAGCAAAGTCACAAGACGTAACTCACTCCTTCTCCTGATGTCTTGCCCTGGTTGGTCCCTGCTCTGGCCTCCAAGCTCCTTAGCCTTTGACTCAGAGGAAATGACTTCAGTCACAGGTGCTAATCCATGTAAATGAGACTGGTCCTTGGCACAGGAAATCTCTTTTGTCCTCTTAATCCATTTCACCATATGCTCTGCAGGCTCTGCAACTTGGTGTCCTTAGCAGAGAGCAATGTCCTTTTGAGGTGATTTTGTGGCAATGTCTGTGATTAGTAACACTCACCACACCCCAGGCAGCTTTGGGCTCCCCGAGGTCACACATAAACCAAAGGCTTTTGGGGTCCTTGGCTTCCGGGCCAGATGTTTTTCTCACATTAATGCATAACATTTCCAAAGAGGGATTTTATGTTCCTATTCACTCCCAAGGGCTGCTCCTCCAGCCTCCCAGGGAGGATCACGTGCTCCAGACCAGTAGGGGCAGCAGTAGTGGAGCTCCCTGGAGATGGCATCTGGGAATATCTGGACCCATAACACTCTTTGGATCTCAGAGCACCTCCTGGAGACGATGGGTATTTGTGGACAGACTGACGCAGGAATGTAACTGTTCTAGTAAAAGGGCCTGGCTAAACCACGGTGCATGCCCACTAGCCTAAATAAGAACATAGGGCACTTGATTATAGTTTGTATGCCGACATCTTTCTGTACAAGTATATTCCTCCCCCCACCCCCACTGGCCAATATAAATGTGAATCGCCTCTCAGATATTTTATAGGGAATGTATGGGTGACAGCATTTCATCTACAGGATCCATTGTGTTAGACATTGTTAGATATTTCCTTAAAACCAACATAAACTCTTACGTATTGAGATGGGGCTGCTCCGAGGCCAAGACATGCCTTACATACTCCATGTGTTGTGGGACACACCACTAGCTACCTTGAACAAGCAGCGGAGAAACCAACAGTCTTGGTTAAAACAAAAAGTACACGCAACGTGAAGTCTGCCACATGCACTGTTATGAATGTTCATTAATGGCTCATTCTTGGACTAATAAGATCAGCAACAAGTAGCCAACTGGAACAAATCAATGCCAGGATGTGAATGGGCACCAGCCACATCAAAAGGGAGGCAATAGAGCAAAGTGACTACGAGTCAGGCAGGTTTGGGTTCAAATCCTCACTCAGCCACTTCTTAGATATATGACCTTGAGTAAGACTCTTAATTCTCTGAATCTTGGTTTCTTAGTCTGTGAAATGGAGAAAATGACTATTCCTTCCTCAGAGGCCACTTGTGAGGTTGACACGAATTCTCTTTTTTTCTAATTTCATTTCTTTTTTTAGGTTTTTTGAAAATAAATTTTATTATGTATATTCAAGTTATGATAGAAAGTAAACTCTCAAGAAGTGGTAGGTGCACATAAAGGAGAAGAACCCACAGGGGCTCTTCCTTTCGTGTGCACCCCAGGAGAGCCGAGGGGAGGCTGTGGGTTCTTGGAGCTGCTCATGCATCACAGAGGGGACATTTCCACGCAGGTGACTACTCCTGCTGTTGTTCTCCTGCTTGTTCGTGACGGCTGCTGTGTGTCCCGTGATGCACTCTGTATGCAAAGCATGTCTTGGCTTCAGAGTAGCCCCGCCTCGATTAGTAAGAATCCAACTTACCTGGACCCTCAGTGAATAGGAATGGTGGGCAGGAGCGATCTCCTGTTTTGTTTGTCTTGTTTACATCTTAGCCTCTAGACTTAGACCTGTATGATGGTAACAGGGACTCAGAGTGGTAGGCTGGGGCCCTGCAGGACCCTCACACATCACAACGAGATCAAAGACAATGTGGTCCACTGCCAGGGGCACAGGCCTTAGGTTCAGACTCACGTGGGTTTGAATCCCGGTTCAGCCACCCACCACCTGGGTGAACTTCAGCAAGTCATTTCGTTTCTCAGAACCTCCACCTCACAGAGGGAAAGAGAGCATCAGAGGAGTTAAGACACTTGTTTAAGTCACACAGCTAGCAAGCCAAGGAGTTTAATTTAACCACAGTACTGTTTGACTCCAAAACCTAGTCTCTTGCTCCTATATTAGGATACCTATTCCTGATGTTCTTTTAAAACTATTGTTTTAAAATGTAGGCTTTATTATTATTCAGGTGTGGTGAAGGCACCAGATCATCAGTGACTGCCATTGAAAAGATAGTTTGTTACCCACTGTTCCCAAGAGGAGGGGCCACTCTGTGCCACACAGGGCTATATGTGGAAATACCAGAGTTGGTCAGAAGACAGGAGGGGCAGGAGGAAAGCCTTTATTATGGTTTCTGCAGGAAAGAATGGGTGAGACAGGGTAAGCAGGTTTGGGATGGAGAAGAATTTCAGCAGACTCTGGGGTGTAGAGGTTGTCTGGAGTTGTCTCTACCGGGCCCTAGAGTGATTAGGACAGGGGAATATTGGTCTGGAGTGTAAGAGGCTGATAAAGGAGGTGTTTGAAGTGTATGGGTTCTGAGCTGGTTCGTTTGCATAGGAAAGGCACGCTTGCAGGAGAGTAGTTTGCTGTCTCTAGGAATTAGCTAGCCCTGGGAGGAACAGTATCTCTCAGGTCAGCAAGGCTCCAAAACATCATAAAATACAGAAAATAAAAGATGCGATTAATACAACTATCCTTGTTGGACTTTCTGAGCCACATAGCCATTCTTATACCCTTGGGATGTCTAGATGAGTTTGCATAATTTATGCCTATTTGTTATACAACCAAATAACTATGAAGTATAATGAGATGGCTTTGGCTGCCAAATAATCATCTTCAAAAACAAGTTGCAAGTACAAAATAAACACACACCAAAAAACCCCAATAGCTTTACTACAGGTCAATAAAAATCAATAATAAGATAAAATTAGAATAAAATTCTGATCACAATGAAAATGTAAAATACCTAGAAATAAACTTAATAAGAAATGCATATATGGTATGTTGTGTGAAATTACAAATCTTTATTGGAGTGTGCAAGAGATAAATAGGTGGAAACCATGTTTTCAGTATTGGATAAATGCCAATTTATCCCAAATTAAATAAATATTATGCACTATTAATTAAAATATTAGCAGGTTTCTTTGTTACTTGGCAAGATACTAAAATTTATCTGGAAGCTTTGATATCTGAAAATATTCATGGATTTTCTGCAGAAAGGGAGCATTGAAAGGATTTATTCTACCTACGAAGGTCATAGCTCCCCGACACTAATACAAAAGTAGTTTTTATAAGTGTGGCATTTCAAATGAGTGGGAAGGGTGAATCAAACATTAAAGGGTGTTGGATAAATGAACTAACCATGTAGGAAAAAAATAAAGTTAGATCCCTACCTCACACCTTATATTAAAACAAATTTCCTATTACTTAAACACTTACATAACAAGTAAACAAGTAAATACAAAATCTCTACAAAAATATGTAAGTGAGGGTTCCATTCTCTTGGGAGACAGGGAGGCCTTTTGAAGTTTGAAATTAAAGTCAGAAATCACCAAGGGAAAACTGATGGATTTTATTGCACAAAACTTAAAATCTGCACAGTAAAGGAAAACAGAGTTAAAGGACAAAAGGCACATTGAGAAGAGTATTTGCAGGGTGTATTTCTTTGACATTTCAAATGACAGCATACCAAATTACTCCAAGGGAAGACATGAGCATGACATCTAAATATGCAAATTCACAAAATAAAAATATAAATGTTCAATAAACACTTAACAAATACTAGGGAGATATATTGAAATGAGACAGCCATGTGATAACTTTTTTTTTTTTTTGCTAATAGTTTGTCAAAAATTTAAAGATTGATAATAGAACTGGTGAGGTTTTAAGGTAATAGACATTGTCATGCATTGCTTGTTCCAGCAAACTGGTCCTTTTTCTGTTTTTGGTAATATGAGTTAAAAGTCCTTAAAAGACTTATATCCTTTGAACTAGCAGACATCAAGAAATTTATATGAAAGAAACAGTAAGAGAAGTGCACCTGCCTGTAGAGGGATAGTTACTGTGTCTTTAAATTATTTAAAATAATAATGAGCAAATGAAACAACATAAATGTCCAGTCATAGGGAATTGATGAGTTATCTGTTGTACTTATATACAACAGAATTTTATGCAGCCATTAAAAATTACGGTGTGAGTTATACACACATATACAAACACACACACAAAATGTTTCCACAATATAATTATAATTAGAAAAAAGAAAGTTTCAAAAAGAGTATGCATAATATGATTCTATTTTAGTAAGAAATATTATAATCTCCTTTTGGAAGAAAGGTCTAAAAGAATAGACAGCAAATTGTCAATAATCATTACTTCTGGGTTGTGGATTAAAGGTGACCTTTATTTTCTTCTACATACTTTTATATGTATTCTAAACTTATTGCAGAGGCCATGTATTTTTTATGAGCAGAAAAATACTATAAATCTATTAGAAAGTAATTTCTCAGCTGTTTTCCCTCTTAACAAAGGACATTCAGATGATTAGCAGTGGGGGACATGGAGGATGAAGTTGGGTAAAAGGATCGTCAGTTTCCCATCCTCAATTCTGCTTGTCATAGGCTGGAAATCAGGAGAGAAATTTATTTGCAGAGCACCCATTGCTCTGACCTTCACTGTTACATGAAATTAGAAGGCTTCTTGAAGAGAGAATGTTTTCCCTTCAACTTTGCCATAAATATTTAAAGTGGGAAATATGGATTATGTCAAATGTGAAACCAACACAGAAAGCCCCGTTTCTGTGCAGACACAAGCATGGGAAGGAGGATAACTGAGGGGGGAGGTGGCCATCAGAAGGCCCAGGATGAGTTGGGGTTACTTCGACAAACCAATGGTGCTGATGCTGTTGGAGAAATCACAGAGCTTGCCAGACAGCCTGTGTTTTATTATGCTCTGCCATCAGGATCAAGCTTTGGGCTAATGAGAGTAAGCATAATTTGTTGTGTTTGAAATGCAACCAGAGAAGGAGGACATCCCACTGGCGTAATTATGTTCTGGGGCCTCTAAGAGGGTGATTCCTGCTCCTTAAGTGGCGTTTGCTCCCCTGAGCAAGCTAATCATGGTGGCTGTCTCTTATGCAGACATATTAGCACCTCCATCGGGTCTCTGCTTCTCCTGGGCAGGGCAGGCACAGAGATGTTAACAGGTCCCCATCCCAGCCAACCCACTCAGGTATGTTTATAGATTAAACACCTACCCAAACATCCAGCTCAGCCAGGTCTCAGGGACTCTGGGCGTGACCATTTCCCCTATGGAGAACTACGATGCTGGGACATTAGAAGCAGAATCAGAAAGAATAGCAAGACTGAATCACATTGTTCACCTATCCATTCACCAAGTATTCACTGGGCACAGACTAGGAGCCAGGCATTAGAGCTTCCGAGATGACAGAGGTATGATCCCTGCCTTCAACGAGTTCACAATCTAGTGAAGGAGATAAATGTGTGAACTAGTAATTATAATACCACATGCTCACTAGGTGAAAGAAATACATACAAAATGCCATAAACACACAGAGAAAGGGGAGGTTAAATGTGCTTGGGGAAAGGGGGTGTCAGAGAAGGCTTCCTAGGAGAATGGGTTTTGATCTTGGTCTTGAAACATGAACAAAGTTCACTGTATTGAAAAGAAAGCTGGGGAGCAGTGGCGAAGACATTCAAAGGATAACAAGGGGATGCAACAGTTTGATTCTTTGATGTCCATAGTGTGTTTTGAACATACCAGGAACACAAGAGATATTTGTTAAATGAATAAAAGAGCAAACAAAGAAAGGGTGAACGTGTGTGGGGGAAAGAGCTAAGGAGATCGAAGCATAGAGCATTTGGGGAGGATTTGGAGAGCGGGGGCTGGAAGGGACGCTTAGGGTCAAGTTCGAAGGGGATTTGAATATTTTCCTAATGAATTGGACTTACCTTTTTTTCATAGCTTTGTCAACTTTTGATCTAAACGAAACTATAGATGGGAAATCTGTGATGTTAAAGCAACTCCATTTTTCAGGTTCTTTCCTTGCCCAAGTCTTCCAGATCTTCTGGCTGAAATCACCTCCTACAGATTTTCAAGTCATCTCATTTGGGAGGCTCTGGAATTGGAGGCTGTATCAGTTAGGATGAGCTAGGTTATGCAGTGGTAACAAACAACCCGGAATCTTAGTACTTAAAATGACAGATTTATTTCTTGCTCACATTACACGTCATTCTTGGGTCACTGTCCTCATTTAGGGGTGCAGGTAGATGGAGCCTTCACCATCTGGGGGTGGGGGGAAGGACATGATGAGTTGTGCACCAGCTCTTAAAGACTTCCACCCAGAAGTGGTGTGTCCCACCTCCACTCACATTCCACTGGCTGCGCAGCAGGTCACATGGTCTTATGGGACCAGAGAAGGGCGATCCTACTTTGCGTCCAGGAAAAGAAGAACCAAAATGTTGGTGAACAGCACCAATGACCACCCCAGAAGCAGAGGAGTGTTTCCCACTTATTGGCTGTGTTATTGCAGGCAAGTCACTAAACCTTTCTGAGCTCTTTCTTTTTCTTCTTAGTAAAAAGAAGTATAAAATGCAAAGGGTCTAGAATTCTATTTCTCTCTGTCTCTCTTCCTCTCTCCCTCCTTCTCTAAATATAAGGGTGGGTGGGACATGATTGGGTACAAAAGGGTAAGGTCTTTCTTAGAGCACAAGTAGACATCCCAGTGAGCCTGGGAGCAAGGGATGAAACTTAACCTCAGAGTCCATAAAAAATTTACAGAATTGCAAAGCGCCAAGCAAAAATACAAAAGAGTTCTCTGCACTCCGGGAAATTATTGAAGCCATAAAGATTCCTGCCCTTGCAGATGAGGCAGTTGGTGAGCGGAGCAGAGCAAATCAATAATGTCATACTTCTCACTGGATCAAAATACTCAAGGAAATAGCTGCAAAGTAAGAGAGGGACAAGGTCTGTCTCGGTCAATCACTGCGTTGGGTAATGCCATAGCAGAGCACAGTCTAATAGTCTGGCCTGGAATTTTAAAAGCCAGGAAAGCGTTTAATCAAAATTTGGAGCCATTGTAGATTCTAAAGGATAATTACTCAGCATTCTGGCAGAGGAGAGTCCTGGAGAGAGCATCTGATAGGGGGTTGTGCATATTTAAACAAATGCTGGTTTCATAACTATGAAGAATTCTCAGGTAAGACAGGGGCCAGAATAATTCCCTTTTGGAGGACTGAGAAGCTAGGCATCAGAAGGTGATCATCACAAAAGATTATATTGCCTTGCTCACTGTTGTACCCTCTGCTTTAGCACAGGGCCAGGCACACCCTTCATTCATTCGCTCATTCATTCCTTCATCTGACAAACATTTATTCAACACTCACCATGTGAGAGGCAGTGTGTTAAGAGCTGAAGTACAGCAATGAACTAGACAGACTAAATCCCTGCTTACATTGCAGTAGGGAAGACATAATGAACGAGAAAATGAATTTGATCATATCAGATGGTGGTAAATGCTAAGAAGACAATAAAGTGGTGTGATGAGCAGGAGGTTTAGGATGCTCAGGGCTTTTCTGAGAGGAGATATTCAAGCTGAGACCTGAAAGACAGAAGGATCCAGTCCTGACCCACAGAAGGAAGAACGCTACCGGCAGAGGAAACGAGCACAGAGCCTGAGATGGGATCAAACCTGGTATGTTTGAGAAACTTCAGGAAGGCCAGTGTTGAGAGGAGAAAGGTAGAAGCAGAGGGTAGGGAAGAAGGTGGGGATTAGAAGGGGTAGAGCCTTACAGGCTATATATGGTGAGGCACGTAGTAGGTGCCCATCTGTGTTTGTTGAATGACAAACCAACCAACTGACAGAAGTGACTGAATGTGGAGATTTACCTTAAGTTGCATAGATATTTAATGGCTGTGTTGAGACTAGAACTCGAGATGCAGCCTCAAGGTCTTCCATATGGTCACTGTACTCGCTGGTGGGTTGGGAGCAGTAGATTTTGGTGTGATAGATATATCTTACATTTGTTGAGCCCTCAAATTCATGCATCAGCATCACGCACATGTTTGACCTTCCGATATCTCCATAGATTACTTTTATTCTTTTTAAAAAAAAATTTTAGTTGATAAGTAAAAATTATATATATTTGTGGTATAAAACATGATGTTTTGATACATGTATACATTGTGGAATGCCTAAATCAAGATACTTAGCATACGCATTACCTCTCATACTTATCATTTCAAGTATTCAGAATACTTGAAATCTACTGTTTTAGCAATTTTCCAGTATATAACATATTGTTACTAACTGCAGTCACCATGAGGTACTCTTGTTTTTTAATGGATGAGGAAACTGAGGCTCAGAGAGTTTGAGCCACTGACCTAAGTGATCACCAGTACAGACTGGTTCATGGATTGGTGATCCCCCTATAGACAATATTTATTTTGTTCATCCCTGTATCCCCAGCTCTTAGCATAGCACCTGATAAATAGCAACCATTGTTGGATGAACAAATAAATATGTATTTTAGAAGAAATGCAATCATATTATACAATTTGCTTCTGAAGCTTTTTCTCACTGTGAACATTTTTCATCATCAGTAAAAGTCTACATTGTCATCTTTAATGATTACATTGTATATCATCATACAGATGTGTCTGCATTTATTTTACCAACCTTCTATTATTGGATATTTTGTTGTTTCCATTTTCTCACTGTTACAAACACTTCTGCCAATAAAAATTTCTTGATCTGATGTCTTTGCACATCTGTCTAATTATGTTCCTGAGATAAACCCCCTCAAGTCAAAAGTCTGGATGAAATAGATGCACATTTTAGAAGCTTTGGAGATACAAAGCCAAACTGCTTTTTGGAAAGACTGGGTCCTTTTCAACATGTTCTGTTTGGGATGCCACCCTTGGGGGCATAAATAAACTGCTGTGTGTTCAGAGGACAGGACCCAAAGAGCATACTTGTTACATGAGTAAGGACAGAGAGGAGAAAGAATTCCATTTAGTCTGGGAGAGAGGCAGCTTAGGGGAGCCCCAACGGCAGTCTTCAAAGATTTAGAAAACTGAGAATCTGACTGCAGAAGACAAAGAGCATAACTGAAACCAAACTTCATGAAAAGTAGTCAGTGTCAAGTTTAAATAGCAGAGGCTTTCAGAAAATGGGCTGAGAGAACTCAGCCAAGGAGACATTCATGCAGAAGAAAAGTGCTCATAGAGCAGCCATCAGCTGGAAACGTTTGTCGTGTGAGTCATTTCAGTGAATTGACCTTTGTGGGCTTTCTCTCCGTTTCCTTTTATTTCTCTGGGAGGCAAACGGGGTGTATAGAATGATGATAGTCTTTGGAGATGTACAGAGTTGGGTTTGAATCTGGACTCCATTTACTTGCTGTGTGACCTTGGGTGGTTTCTAAACATTTCTGAACCTCAGTTTTCACATCTGTTAATTGGGGATAAAAATACCTGCCCCGTAGGGTGGATAGAGAATAGATGAGATCATTTCCATGTGTATAATCCAGATGATGAGAGCCCAGCAGATTATCCCCCAATGTGTCTCCTCAAGTATTTCTGAGAGGCACTTGGGTGACCCTTAAACTGGCAGTGTTTCTCTTCCTGTCTTGCCGTGCCTGCCTGTGCTGCTCCTTGCCAATGCCCCAGGAGGGTTCCACGCTCGGATGACCAGCTGTCCTCTGCTAGTGACCCTTGTGTTACTCTGGCCTCAGGGTGGGACACTACATTCATTCATTCATTCAACAAATATTGATCGAGCACCTATCATGTGCCAGGTACTGTCCTAGGTGCTGCACATTCAGGAGGGAGAAAAACCGGAAATGGTTCCTGCCCTTGTGGTAGGGGAGAAAGATACTGATCAAAACAGTCCCACACATATTTATGTATTAATAATTACAAACCACCAATACGATAATTAGGGAGTTATAAAAGGGTATCAGGAAGAAGCTACTGACTTTGGGAGGTGAGGGTTATGGCAATCTGGGAGGGTTTTCTTGAGAAAGTGACATTCTACATGATAGCTCAGGATGAGCAGGAGTGTGCAGGCAGAAGTCGTGGGGGAAGGCATTCTAGGCACAGAGATGGTATGTGCAAAGGCCCTGAGTCACAGGGAATGTAACATATTTGAGGAATTGAAGGAAGGCCAGAGTGGCATGTCTACTTCATTCTACATGTGGGGCAGGCACTTTGCCTTAATTGCCCACACTAGAACAGAGACCAACATGCAACTTTTAATAAGTTTTTACTGACAATTCGGGACTAGTTTAAGAAGAAGCAAAACAAAATAATTTACAACTAGACAGGGCCAGATGTGCGGTCAGGTTCCCTAAACTGCCTGGCTTTGTGTCTCTCTCAGCTTCTCCATGTCTGGGCCCGAGTTTCCTCTTCCTCTCACCAGAAATACTTCAGGCAACCCTTTGCAATGGAGTCCAGGCCAAACTGACTCCAGGTTGAGAGACAGGAGACAATTTTCCATCACTCCCTTTTAAGGTCTATTTTCAGAATCCTCATCTCTGGCCCCAGGACTGACCACCCTCCGGGGGGTTTGACTGCAAGAACATCTCTTCTCTTCCGGGGAAATCTCGTGCCCACCCACAAAGTTGTTATCTGTCCCTATCACACAGATAGAAAAATCCACATCTCATATGTTGGGTTATTTCATATTAAGTAAAGTCATAAATGAGGCATTGACGTCCCAGTCCAGGTGAGGCTGTGCCTCTAGCACAGCATTTTATTTTCAGCCTATTCTTATCATAGGTTTAAAAATCTTGGCTCCTGGTCTCATTTAGGATCAACTTATATGGCCCATATTGCTGGTGGTGCCCCAATATTCCTTATCCTCTTCTTCTATAGTAATAGAACCTCCGATTTCTAACTGTGTCCATGCCATCTGGATTAAAGACTACATTTCCCAGCTTCCCTTGCAGCTGGGCAAAGCCATGTGACTAAGTTCTGGCTAATGGGGAAATGTATAATTATGCCATCTATATCTGCATATCCTTAAAGGAAAGAAGCATGCCTTTTCCCAGCTGGCTGTGGTGTAGAAATGCACCATCTTGGACAAGGTGAATGAGAGAAATACTTACAGATGGCAGAGCAACAAGATAGAAGGAGCCTGGGATTTCTGACATCATGGTACCCCCATGCAAACCCTGGAAAGCTTACTCCTAGACTATTAAATGAGACAGAAAAAAATTCAATATTATTTAACCACTGTCATTTGGGGGGGGGGTCTCTGTTTTAGCAACCACACTTGTATCCTAAATCATACAGTGTATCGCTGTGTGACACACACGGCACACAGTAGGTGCTCACTAAATGACAGCTATCATTCCTTTCTAGAATTCTGCAGCTGACAATGGTAATGAAATTGCAGGCACTTATAGAGTGTTCTCATAGGGTTAACCTTTAAAGAAGGTGCCTTAATGGAGATGAAGCAATATTGGATTAAGATAGATCTTTATGGAAAACAAAATAAACACAAAAGACAGTAATACATTTGGTAAATCTGTGCAGATGCACAGGACATTTTATGATGTAATGGGGATTTAAATGTGAGTTTCAGCTCCAGCAAAATGAAAGCACTGATTCTCTTAAAGGTGTTTGGGTCTGGGAGAGAGGAAACTGGGGGATCTCTGGAGACTTTCTAACTTGAAGGCGGCCACCATCCTTTTTGCTATATCTGATGGCACAGCACAGATATGCCCTATTTCACCCCCAATGATTGTAAACGATGAAGCTACATTTTTGTTTGACCTTTGTTTATCATTCTTGACACTGAGCGTAGTGAGAGGTTAGATTTTCCTTACAGGCCTATTGCCTCACAGAGAAGGGAAGTAGGGAAGGGTTTGAGATTCTCATTGGTTTCTCCAGGCAGCCAAGCACACCAAGATGGTGTCCAGCTTCCATTACAGCTGAGCCATCAGCCCAGACTACAGCCAGTCTGGGAGGCCTTTGTGTAGGGGCACAGTAGGCTCCCTGACCTCCAATAGAGCCCTTGTACCCTAGGCAAATCTTCTTAAGTATTACCCAGAATCTACTCCCAGTAGATAAGCACATGGGTTTGGGATTCAGGAAGACCTGAGTTCAGATCTGAACTTTTCAAACTTTCTGCCAGGTGTGTGAACTCAGATAAGTCAATTCAGCATTTTTGAAGCTCAGTTTCTTCATTTGTGATATGAAATTCATATCTTCTTCATCTCACTGTTGTAAGTGCTTATTATTAGCCCCCACCCTGGTTCAGAAGAATCAAGTCTTGAGATGAATTGACCAGCTCATTGAAAATAAATGTGCAAGCTTGATAGAGGATGTGAAGTTCAGCTACACGGCAAAATCCATCATTGATCTTCCCTGTGAGAAATCAGGTGGGAATGGTACACTGGGCTTAGCAGAAAAAATGGTTTCAAGTCCTGACTCTGTTGCTAACTTAATGTTTGATGTTAACTGTGTCCTTCCCATCCTCTGCACCTCCATTTCCTCATCTCTAAAATCCCTCCTGTGATCTCTTGGTCCAGCAAAAGCTGGGCAGCAACAGCACAACTTGGCCACGGTCCCAGAGTGAATCAGCAAAGGCCAAGGCTGGACAAGGAGCTTGATACTGCTGAAAGCTCTGGAGCTTTTTCCAGAGCTTTAGACAACATCCTGCAAACACCAGCTTAGCACTCATTCCATGCTCGGCACAACAGAAGGTGCTATGAGTACAGAGATTTAAAAAACTAGATCCCTGGCCTTGAGGGGCTTACAGTTTAACTGGTGAGACACAGACACAAGCCAGATCACTTACCAATGCCCCCAAAATTCCTCTCCTGCTCATCCCTCCACTTGTGAAGAGAAGCTGTATGAGCCAATGACAGGCCTGTGGTTCCAAGAGCAGCTGCAACCTCACACCTTGCCTCCCTGTTGGTTCCTGCAGCTCTGTTCTCTCTGCTTTCTCTCTCCACCTCTGGGTCTTTGCACATGCTCTCCCCACCCCCTGGGACCCTCTTTTAATCTGCTAGCTTGGCTCATTCCTGGTCATTTTTTAGTTCTTTGTTCAGATATCCCCACCTCCAGGAAGTCTTCCTTGGTTCCCCAAAGCTGGGTTGGGGACTGCTGTTTGTGCTCCCAGAGCCCCAGTAGGCTCCTAGCATAGCCCTTACTGGAAATTGTTGTAGTTACTTGGTTCCTTCTCTGTTCCCCACTTTCTACTGAAAATTCTGTGAGAGCAGCAGGGATGTTCAGTGTCTGGGACATTGCTGGAGCTCTTTAGAGGTGTGTTTATTCACTGAATGAAGAGTTGGGCTTTGAAGAATGAGCAGGAATAGAATAGGAAGGGAAAAGTGGAGACGCTTCTCTAGGTCTTGGTATGCAAGTGTGTGTTTAAGTGTGCGTGCAGGGGTGAGGGGTGAAAGGGAGTGAACGGTGTGGGGGCTGGAGCCGTCTTTGGCTGAGCAGACCCTCTAGCCCCCCAGCTTGATCTCAGTCCTTGAGGGACTTCATTTTCCATGAGGAGGCCAAGATGCACAATGGAGAAGCCCCCATCCCTGCCCAGTTTCCCTTAAACATTTCCCAAGAAGTCTCCTGGGTATCCATCTGTCCAGAAGCCCCAAGAATGTTTGTGTTCAGACATTCTTGGGGCTTCATCCTTTAGGACAGGGGTCAACAAACTTTTTTGCAAAGGGGAAGATAGCAAATATTTTCAGTTTTGTGGGCCATACAGTTTCTGCTGTGACTACGTAACTCTGTTGTTGGAGTGAGGAAGCAGCTATAGACAATGTACAGGCAAACGAGTGTAGCAGTGTTCCAATAAAGCTTTATTTATAAAAACAGGCCGTGGGCCTGTTTCCACCACCTGTGAGTTTACACTAATGAGGTGATTCAGAGTGGAGCCCCTAGATAGCTTCAGGATGAGGGCTGGTCACCAGAAAGACCAAATGGGTGATTAGAGGGTGGGAACTTTCAGCCCCACCCACCAACCTCTGGGGAGGGGAAGGGGGCTGGAGATTGAGTTATAAAAACTCGTGAACAATGAGATTCAGGGAGCCTCTGGGTTGGTGGACACACTGATGTGCTAGGAAGGTGGTCACCTGGAGAAGGCATGGAAACTCCACACCACCCCACCACCCTTGCCCTAAACATCTCTTCCACTTAGCTGTTCCTGAGCTGTACCCTTTATGATAAACCAGTAAATGTACTTAAAGTGCCTTCCTGAGTTTTGTGTCATTCTATCGAATTATTGAACCTGAATGTAGGTTGTGGGAACCCCCTGAATTAGCAGTTGTCTAGGCAGAAGTGTGAGTGACCTGGATACCCCATTTGTGGCTGGTGTCTGAAGTAGGGGCAGTCTTGAGGCACTTAGTCCTTGAGCTGTGGGGTCTGCGCTAATTCTATGTAGTTAATGTCAGAATTGAATTGAATTGTTGGACAGCCAATGATGTCAGAGAATTGATTGGGGCTGGAAAAATAACACAAATTTGGTGTCTTAGAGTTTACTGACCTCTACTTTATGAGAATGTTAGCATCATCTGAGAACAGGAGATTCCTTTCCAAAGCCTCCAAATGTGCAAGAGTTGCTAGGGGCTTCTAGCTCATTTTTACCAGTTATTTATTGACCACCTACTATGTGACAGGCACTATGCAAACTGCTAGGAGTACAGTGGTAATCAAGACAGACAAGATTCCTGTCCACATCGAGGGCAAATTCTAGCAGACAAAGCCCACGATAAGCAAAGAAACAAACAAACAGACAAAAACTAAAGAACATTCCAGGAAGGGCATTTACAGGGGATGTGATAACATATACTGCATGTATGTGGGTGGGGAGGGGGTGCTGCTTTAGACATCCACGGGCAGGGAAGATGATCTGTGGAGTGGACATTTGAGCAGAGCTTCAAATGATGAGAAAGAGCTGCCCATGGGAGGAATAGGAGGAAGGGAATTCTTGGAAGATGGAACAGCATGTGTAAAATTGGTGAAGTTGGGAAAAACCTGTCAGGTTCTATGAGCTGAAAGGAGAGCAGTGTGGGTGCAGTGAGGCTGTGGAGAAATTTGTGTTTGGTGGAACAAGAGGGCCATCCATCCTGTTGGCAGGATGCTGCTATTTCCTTTAACAAGAAGGCATTGTGGCTGTAGCTGGCATTTTTTTTTCCTTTGGGTTGCATGAGAAAAATAATGATTACTAATGTTTGTTGGGTACTGTGCCATGTTAAGGGCTTTATTTTAATGATCTCTTTAAAGCCCAACAACAATTTTATGAAACATGGACTATTATTTTTATTCCCATTTAGCAGTTGAGGAAACTGAGGCACAGAGAAACTTACCCAAAACAGAGTTAGGAAGTGGCAGATCTGGGACTTGAACTCAGAAAGTACAGATAGCTGTTCTCTCAGCTGCTAAACTACTCAGCAGCCATTTTCCTTGACTATACGTTGGGTAACGTGTTCTCCCAAGCCTCCTGAGCTGAGAGTCTAACAAGGTCACGCTAACAGTGGCAGTACCTGTTTCACTGGCTGTCACCCCACCCACCTGTGTAATGAAGGCCTTTGGGCTCTCCCTGCGCCAGGCAATTCTCACTCATAGCGTTTCATACGTGCCCTCACACGCTCCCTTCAGGCTGTGTTTACTCCAGGTCCCTCTTCTGTGGCCATTTCTCACCAGCTTCTGCTGGAGCCACCGTGACAACATTGACATATAAGTCAAGGGTGGTGTCAGCAGGTGCCCCCCCCAACTGGAAATCCCTAACAACCCCAAAATCAAATAATAACCAACATTTAGCAAATACTTTCTGTATACCCATAAAAGCACTCTCCATATATGAACACATTGATTCCTGATGGTAAACTTAGGAGGTAGTCACTATTAATATATTCATTTTACAGATAAGAAAACCAAGGTGCAGACAGATGAAGTAACTTGCCCAAAGTCAGTTAGGAAGAGGCAGAGCCAGGATTTGAACCCAGGTCATCTAGCCCAAAACCTGCAGTCTGGCCCCCCTAGAGAGTGTTGCATTCCTGCTGTCATTCCTGAGCAGAGGCCACACTACGTCCTATGCTGAAATGCATTATATGCTTCCCTCTGCCTGCATGTGACCTACATTGTCACTGAGCCGTGAGGGCTGTATTGCCAGGGGTCCCTTGTGCCTCACAGACACCCCTCAGCGTCTCTCTCCTCGGGGCTCAGACCCCAAACATGGGGCCTCCACTTCCCCTTTTCTCAGATAGAACCCCTTTTACTCAAACAAACAATAAAAACTCCTACAAATTCTGCCCGCTCGACAGTGTCCTTTTCCAGTGTCCTTTTTCTTTGCAGGGAGGCTGGAGCCCATCAGAGAGAATATTTATTTACCCAAATCTGTGAGAAGCTCTGCATTCAGTCTGCTTTTTTGTTCCCCCTTCAAATGGGCATTGTTCAATTGCAAACATCAGAGATTGACTTTTGAAGCCAAAATTACATCCTACGACCAATACTGATTTTATGCTACAAAAGATTTCCAGGAGAGCTGTGGTAAGCATTTCATTTTCTCATGGGGTAGGATGGGAAAAGGGCCCGAGAGCGTCCAGCCCCTGAGGTTTTCACCTGAAGGTCAACTGCCTCCCTGGGTGAAGTCTTTGAAATCAAAGCAGAGTGGGTGTCTGTGGCAAGGCAGGAGGTGAAAGCCCGAAGCTTTCTGCAAATGCTACCTCCAGCCCAGGCAAGCTCTCAGTCATGCTGATCCTCACTGTTGTACTAAACAAAGTTTCAGACCTGAAGCGAGGATTTGTCAGGGTGCACCCGGCAGGATCTGAGATCTTGGGTCCCGGGACCCGCATTTCAAGTCCTCTGCTGTTGGGAACAGTAACAGGGGCTAGAGGACACTTGGCAAGGGCCAAAATCTCACAGGGGGCCAGGAAGTTTCTTCTTGATTGTGTTCACTTGCTGCTGGTTACTCACCTTACATTTGTGCCTTTCAGGAGTAAAGAATGTGTTCCTTCTTCTCCTGTCACTTTGCCACAGTCAGTTGCATCAACTGTTCTTCACTCAGACCTCGGCCAAGAAGAAACTTCTTTAGAATCATTGGGTGAAAAATTAGGCTCAGTTGTTTGTCTGAAAGCTGGCAAATTTCACTGTCTCCCTGCAGACAATACATCAAACACAGCTACAAATGGACTTCAAACACAGGCATAATGAATTGGCCGTGCACTTAGGACTTGGAGCTGAGCAGGCAGCTCAGAGTTTTACAAGCATTTTCCTCTACCATGTTCAGAGCAGTTTCTTATAGGCCTCAGTGGAGGCTCCAAAAATAACCTGTGTCTTAGAGCATCAACAATCCTCATACACTTATCATATGTGTATGAACAATTCCACTCCTAAGTGTCTACCCTAGAGATTTGAAAACCTATATCCACACCAAAACTTGTCCATAAAATCATGGCAAAAACTGGAAACAATACGAACACCCATCGATTAGCAAATGGATAAACAAAATGTGGTGTATCCATACAATGGAATTTTACTCAGCGATACAAAGGAACTGACACGTGCAATGACATGAATGAACCTAAAAACACCATTATGAAACGTTGTGGGGAAAGTCAGACAGAAAAGACTACATAATGTATGATTCCATTTATATGACATCTCTAGAAAGGGCAAAATTAGACAGTCGGGAAGCTGACGAGCGGTCGCTTGGGACAAGAGCAAATGGGCAAGAGGGAATTTTGCGGGTGATAGACAAATTCTAAAACTGGATTGCGGTGATGGTTGCACGACTGTAGAAATTTATGAAAACGTACTGAACGGTAGGTA
The DNA here is from genome assembly GCA_023783475.1 of Daubentonia madagascariensis. Taxonomy (NCBI): domain Eukaryota; kingdom Metazoa; phylum Chordata; class Mammalia; order Primates; family Daubentoniidae; genus Daubentonia; species Daubentonia madagascariensis. The sequence continues at coordinate 304,065 of JAKFHU010002505.1, read as the reverse complement.
CAATGGGTATGATGTGTAAATTACACCTCTCCAAAGAGACATGGCAACTGAAACAGTCCTCTGGGCCTCTCTCCTTCCTTCACCTGTTTCTACCTTCACTCTCCTCCCTCCTTCCACTTCTCTTCAAACGTCCGCTAAACCTCACAAATGTCCCCAGCCCTGTGCTAAGCACTGCCATCATACCTATATCCACACAGCAAATATTTATTGAGCACTGACTGTGTGCTAGGGCGAGGTGCAGGCTTGGGGACTGGCGTAGAGGAGTAAAGTCCCTGTCCTTATGGAGCATACATTTCAGTGGGGCAGAGAGACACATATAAACATGGTGTTAAGAAGCCACGTGTGCTTTGAACAGAGATGATCATTTGGGTAGGGGTCCGGGAAGGCCTGAGGAGGTGACTCGTGAGCAGTGGCCTGAATGAACCGAGGCAGCTGCGTGCGAAGAGCAGACAGAGGGAACGGCCAGTGCAAAGCTCTGAGGAGGGGACTTGCTCCATGTGCCTGAGCAACAGCAAGGAGGCCAGTGTGGCCAGAGCCTGAGGACAGAAGGAGGGGCAGGGGCCTGATCATGAGGACCTTGTTCGCCACTGTAAGGACTTTGGGCTTTATTTTTAAAATGATTGGGAACTTCAGAGCTGGACGAGACCCAAGCTGACTTGTATTTTAAAGGATCCCTCTGACTGCACAAAGCACAGACTGAAGGGGACTGGGAACAGTACAGGGAGGTTGTTAGGAGACTGATGTCCAGGCGGGAGAGGATGGTGGCTCGTGCTGGTGGATGAGGTGAGATGTGCTCGGAAATGAGATCTATTTTGGAGGTAGGGCTGATAGGATTTGCAGATAAAGAGGTGAGGAGCTCAAATGAATTAATAGCCTAGTGAAGGAGGCAGAGCTATCAAGGTAATGGCTATAAGGAACTTTTATTGAGTGCTGACTCTATGCCAGGCACTCTGCTAAACACGTTTTAATTCTGACAGTGACTATAAGGTAGATGTTAAAATTATCACCATTTTAAAGATGGGAAAATTGAGGCCCCCAAGAGATTAAGCAACTTGCCCAATGTCAAGTGATAGAGCTAGGATTTGAATCCAGGTAACCCAATTCCAGACACTGTTCTTTTAACCACTCTGCCACATGAGCTATATATGTTGATTGCTGGAGAAGAAGCATGCACAGGTGTATGGATATGGTGTCTGGATGAAGAAGACAGAAACAGCTTCCTGGAGTGGAAGAACCTGAACTGTAACTAGTAGGGAGAACAGGGGTTCTCCAGGGGACAAGGTGCACATGCTATTCCAGCCAGGGGAATAGCATGTGCAAAGTCATTGGGGCATATTCAAGCTTGGCATGAGTCTAAAGTAGCATATGATTCAACAAGGCTGGAGTATAGGATATCTGGGAAATGAGTTTGGAGAGAAAGGTAAACGGAAGACCCTGAAGGGCTTTGTGTGCCTGGCCAAGGAGTTTGGTACATATCCAGCATTTCCCCAAATAGTGGATGCATGGCCCAGGGGCTAAGCAAAATGATTATCATTGATACATAGGCAGGCACTGTTATTTAGGTAGTTATGGGTTACTTATCTATTTATCTTAATGTGGATTAGAAAAATATATAATTAGTCCATCTGACCCGTGATTTCACAGATATTGCTCAGGATGGGAGAAATATTTTTTCCGAAACAGTTGAAGGAAAGATGTCATATCATTAATAGTACAATTGTATGATTATTCATACTGCATTGTTTGTAATATCAAAAGATTGGGAACCACCCTAATGTCCATCAGTTGGGGACTGGTTGAAGAAAAACAGAGCAACCAAGGAAGCGTTTTGTATTCTGATATAGAACAAGCTCTAAGGTGTAATGTTAAGTTAGAAAAGCAATTGACAATGTTATGTCTAATATGCTCCCATTTGTGTTTAAAAAGGGTATATGTGTGTGTGTGTGTGTGCGCTTATATTAATATATGAATAGACTCTCTCTGGGAGGACACACAAGACTTGGATAAAGGTGACTGTCTCTGGGAAGGGAACCTGGTGGACAGGGTGGGTGGTAGAGCTTTCGCTATATACCCCTTTATGGTTTTTGCATTTTAAACCATTTAAATGCATTCAAAATAAAGTCTGTACATATGGTGATGATCATCCTGGTGGTACATGTGAGTCGAGTGTCTGAGACCCAGGCAATGGGGAGTTGCAGAATTGCTGCCCAGACGAGGAGCATTTTCTAATGGACTTCACTGAGGCGGTCTGCGGTGCTTGGCGTCATCTCTTTCTTCCACCCTTTACACATCAATGTTCTCATTTTATTTTCATAAGAATCCTATGGGATTTGACCCCTCTGCAAAAGTGAGCACTGTCGATCAGAACCAATGTCTGTGATTTCAGCCTGAACAGGGCCCTCGTGAGTGTCCCAATGATCTGAGTTAGCTGGCTGCAGTGACCACATGCACATCAGTGCTAGACCTGGGTTCCAGGCTCCGCCCTGCCTCTTCTCCCTGGACAGCCCTAACTAAGTCTCTTCCTTATCTCTCTTGAACTTGTTTCTTCTTCTGTAGAGATGAAATAACAGTACTACCTCTCTCTTTAGGGTTATTGTGGTGAGACTGGAATGAGGTAACACATGTAAAGCATTTAGCACAGTTCACAGAAGAGATTAAGGACTCGGCAAATCTCAGCAACCGTGGATCATGGAAGGCAGAACAATTTCCAGCCAGGTGCGGGGTAGCTCAAGCCTATAATCCCAGTGCTTTGGGAGGCTGAGGCAGGAGGATCACTTGAGGCCAGGAGTTCAAAACCAGGGCAACATAGCGAGACCCTGTATCTAAAAAACAAAACAAACAAAAAAACCCAATCAATTTCTTTTTAAACAAGAAACATTTGAGCACTTACCATAGGTGCTGTGGGGTACAGTGTAAGAGAGCCTTTGTCCTTGAGGACTTTAGAGAGCTCTGACATCCTCCTGGGAAAACAAAACATGAAACATAGGAGGAACAACAACAAAAAAATGCAATGCCATGTACCATTAGTGGAACAGGAAGTCATTTCAGGAGACACATGAACAACTAGTGAATCAGAGAGTAACGACACTTTCCCCTCTTGTGTTTCCTTCAGTCTTTCTGATGTGTCAAGGAGAAAGTCTCAGTTAGTGCTGATTATGACTTTAAAACCCTCCTAATGTTTGCCAGTCTCCCTTTGTAACAAAAGGAGAGTCACTTATTTTAATAATTACCTTTTATTTATGGCATATTTATGGCATTATTTATTTATAGTTTTCCTATAATGATATTGAATAAAGTTTCCTTTAAAACGCATTTCTATAAATAAAAATGGAAGACCATGATTACGTCAACCCTAGTGGTGTTCTCTAGATATGGGAAACATCATGGAGGTGGAACCCAAATGACAGAAATTAAGAGTTGGTGATTCCAGTAGATGCTGGAAGAATGATCCATGGACATTCAGAGGACAGATAGGTCAGTGTGGACAGTGTTGGTCAGGAAATGTTTCCTAAAGGGGATTATGCTTGCTATGGCCCTTCAGGAAAGGCCATGCTTAAATAGATGCAGGAGAAAGAGAGTTCTGGGCAGAGAAGCCAGTGTGAGCAAAGACTCGGCAGGCTGCTCCCACACCCCAAGAACAGTGCTTCCCACACGGGTCTCCAGGTCAGAGTTCACATGCCACTTCCTCGAGAAGCCTGTCTTGACCTCACTCTAGGTCTGGTCCCCTGTCACCTGTTCTTAGACCTCCCTTTGCCTTTTTTCCCCCGGAACACTTAACACAGTTTATAGTTATAAGCTATTTGTGTGATAGTTGGGTTAATGTCCATTCCTGCCCACTACCCCCATTACGCTGTAAGCTTTTCCGGGGCAGAAACTCTGCCTATTTTTGTTACTGCTGTATCCTTGGTGTCTAGTATAGTGTTTGGCACAAGGTGGAGACTCAACTATTTGTGTGATCAGTTAAGCAATCAATGAACCAATCAATCCATTCGTTCATTCATTAGTGGCTGTCTTTTCCACGTGTTTTCCACCGGGGTCATCTGAAGGGCATGGAAGAGGGAACTGGCAACCCCTGGGGTTGGAGGCTTCAGTCCATTACTCCCAACTTGAAGTATGAACTGTCTTTCGGGCTCTCCTTTTATCTTAGCAGTGTATAAGCAGGTGGAATTCTGTGCCATAATATATCTGCTTGCTTTAATCTCACAGTCATGTTTTCTATTACTCATTGATGAAATAATTTAACTGTTTTTCCCCTAAAACATCTTCTGGTAAATTGACTTTCCAGGAACATGCACCATCCTTATTCTGTGGCTTCAGCCACTCCCACTGCACGTCCCATTTTGAGAAGCATGTCCTTGAAGACCTTGTACATTTTTTAGCTGGTTTCATAGCCTGCAGTGCCGACACGCCCAGGGACGAGGCCGAGGCTGCCTTTGGTTCTTTGGGTCTCTTCTCCCATCCCAGAGTCAGAGGCAAGACTAGAGCCAGGGCTTCTGGCTCTCAGAACAGCGTCATCCCAGTACATCCTTGTGCCCTGAAATTGCCAGGCTCTCTTCTATGCATTAGCTTAGCTAATCCTCACTTTGCAAAGGTGACAAATGTGGAACTGGCACTCGGGGCTACCGGCCTTCAAGTGCTGTCCTCTTGGAGGACAGTCTGGGAAAGTCCTGGGCTTGGAAAGCAGAAATACCTGGGCTTGCAGGTAACCAGGTGAGCAGGTGAGCGAGGGTAAGTATGGGCTTCTGTCTAAGCCTTAGTCCCCTCATCTCTGTGACGGGGCTAATGATATCTCACCCTGCAGAAAGCAAATGCTCTGCTCTTGCAGGACACCACGTCCAGCCATCACCTTGCACAGTCTCTTCCTCACAACCTTAGTGCTGTGTGCCTCTTAAGCCCCTCAAAGCTCATTCCAGCCCCCTCCACAGGACCCTGAAATTCCAGGAGAAATCCCACATAGTCCCTTTGCAGGTCAGAGTTGTAAGACAGATGTCGTTTTAAGCTATCATTCACACATCATATCATTTAATCCCTCAAACCACCCTCCAAGGTATATGCCCCCTGCCCATTTTTCAGTCTGCACACTGATACTTGGCTGTGGGGGTCGAACAGCTAACAAGGGGCTGGACCAGGAGCAGAGCCCAGGATCACTCTTAATAGGCAAGTTTACCACCATGTGCAGGCAAATTTGTTCACTTTCAAAGAGTAAAACATACTCCTTTTAAAAAATGTATTCCTTTTCAAACTAAAGCAGACAGCAGAAGGCTGGCATCCGCAGTGCTGTTACCTAGCAGAGCTCGCTGCCTTCTCCTCGGTGCCAGCCCTCTCCCCAAAACCCCCTTCTCCTTCCCTCTGGGGCCAGCTCCTGCCCACAGCCTCCCACACGTTGTGGTGGCTCCAGACTGGAAGCTCGGGAGCCGCTGCCAGGCATTTAGCAGTTTTGAGTTTCTTGAAATCTCTGGGGTGCTCAGGGCACCTGTGTGGTTCATTCTGTTCTCTCCTGCCCATTTCAGGATGAGGCTGCTTCCTCTTCCCTCCAGAACAGCTCCGTTCTCTGTCTCAACTTCTTGCTTTGATCTGAACTGTTTCACCCACACCCCCCACACCTGCCCCTACCCTGTGCTCCGAGGAGGCCAGACCTTGAGGGAAGTTGGGGTTACTGGGTGGGGCTTCTCTGGGCTGTCCAGGTGGGAGCTTTGGGGAAATCCCAGCACCCTTGGACTAGAGAAAGGAGAAGTTCATTACTGTGGAGCTAGGATGTCTTGTTCACTATTCCTCCCTCCTTCCCTACGTCCCTTCCTTCTTGCTTTCCTTTTTTCCTTCCTTAGCTGAAATCAGCGGCAAACTGCTCACATCTGTTCACTCCTGATGTGTCCCCTTGAACTTGGGCTCTGAGAAGTTCTCCTCTGGGACCCCCACAGGGGAGGTGGGTAAAACTGATCTCCACGTTCTCACCAATCTGCCCCCACTGCCTTCCTCGCCAAAACTTCTTATGTCTTATGTCAAGATGGCCCCCAAACCTGGTCCTTCTTGGACAGGAGTCTGTGCTGTACAATCATACTTGCAAAGAGGACTCTGGAGGCAGAGATCTGAGTTCAAACACTAGCCTTGTCCCTGACCTTCAGCATGACCTTGGCAATGCCCTTAACCTCTCTGAAACTCAGTTTCTTTATCTGAAAAATGGGGATAATATGCCCATGAGGGTTGTCGAGGAGCTCAAACAGATATGTCAGTAAAGTGCCTGGCATCCAGTAGGTGCTCAAGGCTTGCCCATCTCACCATGCTCATGAAAACCCTTCCTTGTCAGAGGTGATGGTCAGATTCACTCAGGGATGACTGATGATAATTTATAATATTTACATTATGATTTCTGCTTTTAAATATAATTTTTATTTCTATCATCTCATTTAATACACACCACGCCCCCTTGTATTAATATTCTTCCATGCCTTACTTTTCAGAGGAGGAAACTAAGGCTCAGAGAAGTCCCGTAACTTTCCAGGATCTAAGAGTCAGCCAAAAGAGGACTTGGCATTTCACCCCAGGTCTGGGAAGTCCAGAGCCTCGGGCTTGTCACCTGGGTAATATGTTCACACGTTGTCCTGCCCCTGGGATATTTGCATTTTTATAAAAAGCTCAAATAAATGACCCCTGAATAGAATTTTGGACCGTTTCAGCTGGCCAGTGGGGAGACTCGTATTGAGGCAGGAAGGGGTTCCATGGGGTCATACCCCTGCGGTCATCCCAGAAGAGTGACCTCGCCTCATAAGGCTAATAGAGGGGAAAAATCATTGCTTTTACAGCTGGAAGGAACCCAGAGAAAATCTATTCCCTGTGGCAGTGCTCCACATGGTGAGGAGGAGACCTAGCATGGGATCTGAACCCGTGCCTTGCATCCGCTTTGCGGGTCCCTTGGCAGGGCTGAGGGGAGAGAGGGGACGCTTGGCTCCTGTACCCTTAAGCCCTAGCGACAACTGGGAGGTTTCCTAGCTCTCAGGGCACCCGGTCCTTCCTCCTTATCCCATCTCTTCCAAGTCAAAGGGCCTGGAGGCAGCAGAAGGCTCCCATCCTATACCCACCAGGGCCCACTCTCTGGGAAGATGTGGAGACCCCTGTCATCAGCCCAGGGGCCTCTGGGGAGTGAGGAATGACCCCCCCCAGCCTCCCCCACATGCACTTACACGCTCCCCACTTCAGGGGAGGGAGGAGGGGAGGGAGCTGGCAGTGACTGAGAGCTCCATCCAGCGCCAAGCATCGATCTGGCTCGCCGCGTTGCCATGGCGACAGCTCTTCCACATGGAGCTCGGCACCACGAGGCACCACAAGGCTTCTTCAGCCCCGAGTCCCCTGCCCCCACTGTCCTAGACACCTTTCCATCTGCTCCTCGCAGCCACCCTCCCCTCTACCAGGCTCCCCCTCCCATCTTTTTTGTCCCCCCACCCCCTGTGTGTGACCTAAGCCCCCTTGCCCATGTGTCCCTGCACCATACAGGCCACCAGTCCTCCAGGCCCTGGGGTCTCAAGCCTGTGCAGTAGCGCCAGCCAGCTCTACCTCCTGGGCACCCACAGGAGGGGATGGAATTTCTCTCTGAGCCAGGAGGCTGGAAGCAGCTTCTTCCTTCCAGCAAGCCCTTCGCTTCCCTGCTCCCCAGTCCGACCCCTGGTCTGGTGGGGAGGGGTAAAGGTCACTGACCTGCTTTTTCTGCCTGAGAGAACCCGGAGAGAAAGAAGTTCGGACCCTAATGTCAGACAGACTGCCACTCACTAGCTTTGCAACTTCTAGCAAGTGGCAACTTCTGAGAATTCGTTTCTCCCGCTCAAAAATAAATAAATAACAGCATCCACCTCACTGGGTTATTGTGAGGATAAAATGACAGCTCACATTTATTGAGTCCTTGCTATGTACCAGGCACTGTGCTGGGTATCTTATATGTACAACTCAGTCCTGTGAAGTCACCACACATATTGTCACCACCATTTACAGATAAGGAGCTAATACTCAGGGTACATGATTTGCCTGAGGTCACCGGCACTGGAGTCATTTGAGTAGTCTTTGATCCCAGGGAGACTGCTTCCTGGGTTCTTAGGTTTTAACTCTATACTTTCTTGTCCTCGGTATTGGAAAAGTGGTAAGTTTTCCACTTTTTGCCTGACACAAAGTAGGTGATGAATATGTATCACACCCTACCTGACAGTTAATTAATTAAATCACTGTTATGTGCCTAATATGTCCTGGGTGATAGAAATATAATGATAAATTATACATAATCCTTGTCCTTGAAAATTGTAAAGTGCTGTAGTGGGAGACAGACATGCAGAGAGGTAAGGGCAGTGTGGTGTAGGGGGTAGAGCCCTGGCTCTGGAACAGCTAGGTCTGTGGGCAAATATCACCTCCCGGAGCTACCTTATCTCCTCACCTATATACAAAGGAGCTTTTAATTGTACATACTTTACAAAGCAGTCCTGAGAAGTAAAAAAAGAAAATGTACACACAATCCAACACAATGCCCAGAATAGATTAAATACTCCATAAAAGGGTAAAGTCAGCATTTTTATTATCAGCTCAGTTACACTGGAACCTGGAGGAGGAAGGGGTCATTTCTGTTTGGAGGAATCAGGAAAGGCTTCATGAAGGTGGTGAGCCTCTTGCAGAATCTTGGAAGAATGGCTGTTTGCCAGGCCGTCTGGGAGAGGCAGGTCATTTAAGGCAAAGGATAGGGCTAGAGCAAGGCATGAGACAGTCTGGTGTGTGTGTGTGAGGTAGGGCACGCTGTGTGCATAGCAATAGGTAGCATTTATGGAGCATTTACTATGTGCCTGGCATTGCTTTAGGTCAGTGCCTCTCTGTCCTGGCTGCACATTAGAAAAACCAGCAGAGGTTTGTGTTTGATCTGTTTTAATATGAATGCTGGGCTCCATCCCTGGAGATTCTTATTTAATTGGTTTGGGGTGGCCCAGCTATCAGTACTCTTTACAAGCTCCTCGGGTGATGCTAATATGGATCCAGGCTTGCGAAGCTCTGGGCTAGGTGTTTTAGAAGTATTAACTCATTTAATCTCCATGACAACTCCTAAAGTCAGTGCCAGGGCTCAGACTCAAAGATCACACAGCAAGAAGTTGTAAGGTTGAATTAAGGCAAACCTAACTTTAGGATGCTCTCTTTTAACCACTAGGCTGCAGATGGAAAGGAAGGTGTTTGGGGCGGGGGGAGGGTGGGGGGAAGGAGACAGAGAAGTAGAGCAGGCAGAGGGTAGATGGGCAAGTAACAGGTGCCATGTGGAAGCTCCTCTGATTGTCAGCTTTGCATTCCAATCTCCTTTGTCTGGTACCAGGTGTGGGTGCAATTTTCTTGCAAGCATTTCATGTATGTGTTTCTAAGGATCAGGACCCAAACCCCCTGTCTTCACTGAGTTGGCTACTCAAATTTCAATGTATGAATGGACCATCTGGGGATTGTATCAAAGTGCAGATTTTGATTCAGTAGATCTGGGGTGGGGCCTGAGAATCTGCATTTGCAACAAACTCCTGGATGAAGTCAATGCTGCTGGTCTGCAGACCATACTTTGAGAAGCAGTGAATAAAAATACAAGTATAAGGTGCCCATTCTGCCTGTGGGAGCCCATGTATTCTTGAACTTAGAGAGAGCACCCTTCTTTCTGCCCTAGGAATGACTTCTGCACCCTCTGCATCCTCACCAGGGTATAGAAGCCACCTCACCAGGCTGCAGAAATGACTGGTTTTTGTCTGTGCTTCCCTTAGGTGATACTGCAATATTACCTCAGTAGTGATTCTCAACTTTTAGCTTGCATTAGAATCATCTGGAAAGCTTGTGAAAAATTCAGATTGCTTGGCCTTATCCCAGAGTTTCTGATTTAGTAGGTCTGCATGGGGTCTGAGAAGCTGCATGTCCACCAAGTTCCCAGGTGACACTGGTGTTGCTGTTCTAGGGACCATGGTTATATTACAGTAATGTCCCCAGGGCAATATTTTTAAAACCATGCCCGTTGTTGTTAGATGCACTAGCTTACTTGCCATCCCCATGAAAGGGGCATTTTGTATGGAGCCCCTGGCTTCCAGTCATGGTTGTGCCACTAGCTCCATTCATGACCAGACAGTTATGGATTGAGTTGGCCGAATATAATGGAAAATTCAAATAACAATGGCTTATTCAAAATAGAGGTTTATTTTTGTCTCATGTGACATAAAATGCAGAGGTAGGTGATCTAGAGCTATTGTGGTAGGTCCCAGATATCAGCGATATTCCAGACTCCTAACTTTATGTTCTACTCTAACATGTGGCTTCCACCACCAAGATCACCTCATGGGCACAGAATGGCCACATCAGCTCTGGCCTTCATGCTTAAATTCCAGAAGAAGAAAGGGAAAAAAGGCAACAGGTTAGACCCTTTTGTAAGATTTTCTGGAAGCCACGCCTAACAATGCCCACTTACATCCCATTGGCCAGAACTCAGTCACATGACCAGACTTCTCTGAAAGGGAGGCTGGGAAATGTAGTTTCTTTAAACCTGGGCATATGCTCACTAATAACAAAATCTGGGTTCTGCTCATAAGGGCAAAGAAGAAAATGACCATTGCTAATTCTAACTCTAGGTCACTAGTAGTCCTTACCACAATGACCCTGGGCAAGTGTCTTTACTCTTGGGTTCTGTCTCCCCAAATGCAAAGTAAAGTTCATTGTAATGATCAAAAATGATCAAAGAGACTCAACTCCAAGGTAATCAGATTCCATGATTTTGTACCTAAACTCATTTATCAGTGGTGCTCAGTGGGAAGGAAAGAGGCCTGGCCATTGCCCTAATGCAGCCCCCCAAGTGTGCTCAGCCTGATGAAATGTCAGAACATACCCTATGTTTTTCCATCTCTTCATCCATCCACCCATTAAAAATATTTCTGTTCACTCTAAGTACTAGGGATACAGCTGTGAGTAGGACAGACATGGTCCCTGCTCTCCCTGCACTCTTGAGCTTACAGTTTAGCCAGGAAGACAGCAACCAATAATGCTGAAAATGTTCAACAAAGTGCTATAATGAATGTGGATGTGCTACATAAGTGTTATAAAGGAAATGTGGGAGGTGTAATTTAGATGGGAGGAGGGATGAGAAGATTTCTCCAAGAATTTATGATGAAGCTAAGACCTGAAGGAGGAGTCAGCTGTGCAAAGTGTCAGAGGAAGTGCATTCCAGGCAGAGAGAACAATAAATTCAGACACAGGCCCTGAGGCAGGAGAGAACCGGGCTCATTCTACAAAATGAAAGATGGCCAGGCTGTCCAGACATCATGGGTGAGGACAAGGCTGACATGGAATAAGGCTGGAGAGGTCAGGAGATACCACAGCTTGCAGGGCCACGTAAGCCCTGGGAAGGAATTCGGATCCTATTCTAAGGGTAGTGGGAAGCTATTGGCATATTTTAGGCAGAGGTGGGGCAAGGATGACATAATGACATGTACATCTTTACAAAGATTTCTGTAGATGCTTTATGGATAACAGATTTTAGGAGGGCCAGAGTAGAGGTGAAGAGCCCTATAGGAGGCTACTACATCTGTCTGAATAGGAGCTGAACAGAGTTTGGACTGGGGTGGTAGTGAAAAGTAGTCATATCAAGAGTTATCTGGGACATTCACCCATCCATCTATCCATTCATCCATCAGCCTATTTATTCACCCATCCATCTATCCACCTATCCATCCTTCCATCTGTCCACCCATCCACCCATCCATCCATCCACCCATTCATCCACCCACCTACCCATCCGTCCATCCATCCATCCATCTGTCATTCTATCCATCCACCCATCCAACAAACACTTAAAAGTAACTTTAAGTGCCAGCTTTAAATGTGTTAGGTGAATAAAATTGTTCATTCTCTCAAGGATTTTACAAGTTAGAGGGGAAAAAAGAGACACATAAACCAATCGTCACAGTTCAGCACAGGCCATAACAGCAGTGAATTCCAAGGGGCGTGGGAAGAGACTCTCACCAGTTTGCCTAGTGCCAGTGAGAAGTGAAGAGCCACAGCATGATTCCCCATTCTGCCTGCCAAGGGTGAGGACTCTTCTGGGCCACAGGGAAATAAACACATTTGGGGGCAATAGTAAGATAAGGGGAAATAACAGCCTTGAAATTTAGCTTGGGGATAAAATACAAATCCCAGGAGATGCTAGGAAGGAGGCACATCCAGAATGGATGGAGTTATCCCGTGAATCTATCCTATGGAGTCCTTTGGCGTGAGTTGGCAGCCCAGTGGGTCTGTTGGCCGGGTCCTAGCGGCTCTCAGTGAGAGAAGCATTAGCTGTTCCAGACACAAAACAAACCACGGAGGAACAAGCTTGAGTTTTGGAGTCAGACTTGTTTCAAACTCTGCTCAGCTGTGTGCAAATAACTTAACCTCTTTCAGCCTCAGCTGCTTCAAATCTAAAATGGTAAATAGTTCTGAGAAACCCTGGAATAAGATAGTTGATGCCCAAGTTCCGTGACTGGCCCATTGTTAGTGGACCAGAGAGGACAGATGCAACCAGGGTCAAAAAGGCACATAACATAATGGTCCACGGTGTAGACTCTGGAAGCTTGCCTCCTGAGATCAAATCTTCCAATTTTCTCTTCTTTCTTCTGTTCCATTTGCATCTGGAAAACCATGTGTCCAGTCACGGCCCCATAGCTGGGGCAATACCAGCATGTTCTCCTCTGACCATAGCTCCAAGACCTTCAGAACGTCTAGCCAGGCTCTTCAACAGAGGAAGGGTTATCCTCCTCCTGTAGATTTGGTAACTGAGGCCCAAGGAATTCAGAACTTTGGCCAAGCACGAATCCCCATTTTACAAAGGGATAAACAACCTCAAAGGATGTCAATGAGTAATGCAAGGCCACAGTGCCAGTAAGTAGACGAGCTGGGATTTGAACCTAGGCCTGTCTAGCTCCAGAATCCTTCTTTCATGGAGTTCAGAGTCTACTGGGAGAAGGGGAGGAGTTGAAGCAGACAATAGATAAGTAGATGAGTAAGTCAGCAAAGTGATTATAAAAGTAATTATAAGAGCTGTGAAGAAAATAAACAGGGTGATGTGATAGGAAATAGGAAGAGCAGTCTCTTTCAATGGGGAGATCAGGAAAGAATTCCAGAAGAGAGGTAGTAATTGAACCCTAAAACCATTCCTGCTAATGTGTGTAACGCATGCAGTATAATATTTGGCACCTAGAAACTTCCCAACAATCGGTAGCTATTATGAAGCAAAGTAAAATGCTTTCTCAAAGATTACTGTAGAATCCAAGGGGCAGTGTGCGCTTTGTCCTAACCTCCAAAATCTAGAGCCTTTCTCTCATGGTATGGGGGGAGGAAGGAGAAAACTTGGGGCGGTGAGGGGCTTTGGCAGGCTCAGAGCCACAGCACCTGGGGGCAGCTGTCTCATTCAGGGCTTGGCAACTCCCCCCGCAGAGTGGAGAAAGCCAAGGGGCTAAGAGTCATCTCTGCCCGCCACGCAGTAGCTGTGTGACCTCAGGCAAGTCACATCTTCTGTCTGGGCATGTGTTTGCTCATCTGTAAAATGAAGTTTTTGTTCTAGATGGGTTTTTAAGGTCCCCTCCAGCTCTAACTCTATGTCACCCCCAACTCTGACCAACTCCTCCCTCCTTCTGTGGACGTGGTCCCACAGTGCCCTCTATTGGCCGTTCAGTAGAGAACAGGGACAACACAGACCTCAGATGCTTACAGCTGGGGGCCAGGACAAACCTGGCCTGCCAGCTGCCCCTCTTCTGTGGGGGACTTAGAAACCTTGGGGGTACATCCGGATCAGCACACAGGATAAGAGTCAGGAAATCTGACTTCCAAGAATCACAGAATTTTGGAGAGACTTAAAGACTATTTATTGCAACAACAACAATATTAGCTGACATTTGTTGGGGGCTAACCATTTACCAGGCATGGGCTAGATGTTGTGCATAAAGTTATTAAGTATGACAGGCACAGGGCCTACTTGAGAGTGGTAACATCTACGCTGAGGCCTAAAGGATAAGGACTCGCCCCTGTGAAGATCAGTTGGAAAGATTATGACAGCTGAGAGGGCAGCATGTGCAAAGGCCACGGAGGAGGAAAACATGCTGGTATGTTCAAAGAACCAAAGGAAGTGGAGTCAATAGTTACTAGATACTGAAGGCTAAAGAATCCTGGAATGTTAAAACCATTACGTCTGATGGAGGTACAACCACCTTGAAACACTGCTTAGCAGTATCTACTAAGGCTGAATATACACACTCCAAGAGAAATGGGTCCATGTGCTCATCAAAAGGCACGTACAAGAAAGCAGCATGCTTTCCAATAGCTCAGAGCTGGAAACAACCCACATGTCCATCAATAGTGGAATGGATCAATAGATTAAGCTCTATTCTTCCAATAGAATAATGTCAGCAATTAGAATGATCAAAGTGTAATTAAACACATCGATCAAATTCATAAAGACAATGTTGGATATAAGAAACCAGGCTCAAAAGATATATGATTTCTTTTATACAAAATTTAAAAACAGAAAAAACCACTCTATGGTACTAGAAGTCAGGATAATGATTGCCCTCAGGAGGGGTAGGAACTGGAGGGGCAAGAGCCACTCCTGTTCATGTTTTATGAACTGGGTGCTGGTTACATGGCAGGGGTTCATCTTGTCAAAATTCATTGAGTTGTACATGTGAAATATGTGCATGATCTGTGTATTATAAGTCAAGAAAATACAGTAAAAGCATTATGTGGCTACAAAGTGACATCACCTTGTTCACCACAGTCACACTTTCTGTCACCATCAGCTGGAGCAATGCAGACATGACTATTTTGAGAACAAGACCCTAAGTGCTGCTTTTCCACCTGAGGAGCTCCATCTGGAGGGGAACACTTGACAAGGTAAACCAGTTCCACGGAGTCCCTGAAGTATGATCAGTGATTGGCACAGGAGCTGGCTAGCCGGGATCTTCAGAAGGAGCCTGAAGGAATCAAGAAAGGAAGAGTTTTCTCCCAAGTCATCTCTGAGTTCTGAACCTGCTTGACACTTCAGCACCAGAGAGGCGCTATCCCAGGTTCTGAACCAACCGGAGGGTTCTGAGGCCAAGTTTAACAGTGGGTATTTGTCTTGAAATCCACAAGCCGGATAAAAGAGGGCAGTGCTGGGGCCGGAAGGTTTGACATCCATCGCCTGTCAACAGCAGAGTCATAGGTCATCTCACACAGCAGAGGAGGTGTCATTATCTTAATTTACAGACGACCCAAGGGAAGTTAAGTGGAGTTCTTGAACTCTCACATCAGCCGAAGTCAGACTGAAATATAAATTTCTTGATTCCTGGTTCAGTGCTCTCTGGGTGTCAGTTTCCTTGTGGACACAAAGAGGAAGCTGGATTACATCATCTGTAAAGCTCCTCAGTGTCTCCTAGGTCCAATGACTCTTCTGAGTTCCTGTGGAGAGTGAAAGAATCTTAACAACATCTCAGGAAGAATGAATTTACTATCATTTAGCCTTGTCAGAGTTAACTAGTGGCTGCCACCACACACATACACAAACACATGCATACACAGGCTCATGTGTACACGCATGCACACCCATACACACATGCATGCACACACATGCACATGCACACATAGGCGTGTGTGCATTCACACACGCACACATATGTGCACACACATCTTGCCACAATTAGGAGGTGCGTTTTTATTTGTCTTTGCAGAGCATCAAGGGTCATGCAAAGAGGCAGTATGGCAAAAAGAAACAGCACTCAAATTGCATTTAAGCCAACCTGAGTTCCAATCTGGGATTCTGTCACTTCCTAACCGGGCACCCTTGAGCAAGGTACCTAATGTTCCTGAATCTTCCCCCCTCAACTATTAAATGTGAAATTTGAAGAGCTGACCACCTATAGGCACTAAATCAATGGCAAATATGTTGTCTGTATGATGTTGAGGAGTTCCTTAAACCTCTCTGTGCCTCAGTTTCTTCCTCTGTAAAATGGAATAACAGCCCCTATCTCAAAGGACTATTGTGAGGATCAAGGTACATAAATTTAAAACGTTTGGCAACTGGTTTACACATATTAAGTGTCCATAAAGTATTATCCTATGTGCTGAGAGAGGGGGAGGTCCTTTCCACATGTTCCCATGAGCCCTATTTCCGGGAAACACAAAGATTTTTTTAAACGACCTCTTTTTGGTTACATCTAGGAGGTAAGAGGGCAAATTAAAGAGATGTGAGAAGCACTATAATAGTAGTAGTAATGAGGACGGTGATAATGCCACCACACCTGGCTGAAATTCTCCTTTATTTCTGCTATGAAGCTCTTTCTTTCCCTCCTGGAAGATGACAGCGTGATTGTTGAGGAGGTAAAAGGATAAAGCAGAAACAATGCAGACTGTTTCTTCATTTATTCAGCCGATAACGTTAGAATATAGCAAAATCCCTGCCCGCAAGAACCTGGCTCTTAGGGAGTTGGGTCCAGGTCCTGTTAGGTATGTGTGTTTTATGTGCATACATGTGTGTGTGCATGTGCACACATGTGCATGCATGAGTATTGGATGGGAGTGTCTCTGTGGTTTTTTTTCTGTATTAAGGTGTATATGAGGGTCTTCATATGTGTCTGCATCTAGACGACCATGCATAAGTCAGTGTACACAGATTAGCATCTGTATGTCCATGAATGTCAATTCCTGTGTATGTGTGAGGGTGTCTGTGTTGGAAAATTCGTGTCTGTCCAAATGTGAGTGTCAGTGTGTATATGCTCCCACGTGCCTGTGAACAGGCATGTATTTGTTATACACACGTACATGTGCATATATATGGATGCTGCTGTGTGTGTTTATGTGTGTGGGTTTTGTGTTAAGTGTAAATGGAGGCAGAATACAGTGTCTAGTCAAAAGCATATGCTCCAAAGTCTGGCTACCTGGGTTCAAGCCCTGAATCTGGCACTTAAAAGCTATAAGCCCTTGGGTGAGTAATTATCTTTTTTAAGCTTTGGTTTACTCATCTCTAAATTGGGTATAATAATAGTAGCCACCTTCAATGTCTGATGTGAGGGTGGAATGATACAGTGCATATCATGCACTTAAGATAATGCCTAATAAATAGGGCATGTTAAAAAATGTTGGCTGTTACAGACTTCTTCATGGCAATAAACATGCAAGTGGCTGGGCTTGAGCATCCAGGTGAGGCTCTCTGTGTGTGCTAATGTGCCTTTGGGTACATGAGGCTGACAAGCGTGTCTGTTAGAATGTGTGAACTGGTGTGGACGGAAGCTTCAAAGTGTGCAGGGCCTGAGTGTGAGGGTCAGTGGGTATGTGTGTTTGAGTGTGGTCTGCCTATGAGCGACTCTGTGTGAATTTGTGTTCTACCAGTATTGTGAACTTTCTAAGGGAAGAGATTGTGTCTCATTCATTATTGTACCCAGGTTCCTGGACCTGGGACATAGAAGCTACTCAGTAAATTTGTGTTGACTGAATGAATGACGTGAACTGGACATTCTGTGACTGTTACTCAGATACTATGCCCATTGGTAGAAAATGAAAAGATGTAACTAGCTAGTTGGCTAGCTAGATGATAGTTGGATAGGTAGATAGATACATGATATATAGATAGGAGATGGTTGGATGGATGGATAGATAGATAATAGATAGATAGCTAGACAGCCAGACAGATAGATAGTTGGGGTTGGTTCTAGTTAGGTGGACTCCCATGTACTTTATTCAGGAAGAGATATTAGCATTCTTATGTCCCAGGGATTTCCAAAACTTTGCCATGGTAGCCCTGTGGATTAGCATGGATTGCTTTGAAGGCCTACAGAGGAGGGAATCACAGAATGAGAGAGCTAAGCCCCTACCTAACATCCACAAGGGTTTATTTACTTTTAATCTCTCTATGTACATGTAGAATTGTATTTAAAGGAAGAGTTCCACTACTAAAAATGTCTGAAAACCTTGTTATAGCCCAACCCTTTTTCTTCTACAGAAGGGAGAAGCTGAGCCTCAGAGAGGGGAGGAAGTTAGACCCTCCCGACCTCTCAGGCCTTCCTACCATGCCACCTGCCTTGGAATGTAGTAGGCATGAATCCTCTAATGTATTATGGCATCATCAGAAACAGGAAGCAATTCCTCCCAGGAACCCTTCTTTTAGAGAAGCCACTATCATAGTGGTCTTCTGGGCTATCTGTCCAAAAACCAGCCCTGTTTGTTTGAGACTTGCGCTATCAGTTCAGCCCCACCAACTATGTGCTAGATGGTCCCACTCATCTGGCCCAAACGATTGTCCCAAGGGAAGGAGTCTGACCCAAGCAGTGAAATCAGATCCCCCAATGCAATTTGGATGTGGGGTAGCAAGATGCCAGTCAGTCTCTGGTGGCTCCGAATTAGGAAAGGATGTGAAGCTGGACTGTCTGTAATCAAGGGATGAGTGAACAGGAAGAGCTGGTTTCAGACAGGAGGAACGTGAAGGAGACAAACACAGATAAGCAGACGGGAAAGGCTATGTGGCTTCAGGAAGACTGACAGATAAAAAGACAGACAAACTTCAGTCTCTTGTGGTTTGCCAGCACCCCCTCCCAGTGCTTGTGCAGCCAGGATGTATCTCCTGTCCTTGGACTTTGTGCTCCTATATCCTTATAATGAATTCTCCTTTTGCCTGAGCTAGTTGGAGCAGATTTCTGTTTCTTGCAACCATACCATCTCTGAACAAGGCAGCATATTGGAAATTCTCCTCCCAGCAGACACACAGGCTCAGCACCCACTGGGCCAACCCTGGCTGCTGACGTGTCCTCAAGGCCAGCTTGGCGAGGCCTGATGTGTAGCCGTGGGAAGGGGAAGTGTTCTCTATTTGTGGCATCTTTGTGGAGGGCTTTGTGAGGGCTCATTAAAGGTTTACAGAAAGGGACTTCACCCATCTCCCAGGCTTTGTGTCTACTTTCCCATAGCAGGATGGGTGCGTCATTTTCTGCTGGGGCTCCCTGCTTATTCCTTCAGAGCAAGCACATCACTATTTACAGCGAGAGGTGTTCTCTGGGGTGACGGCATCTCTGCGTCAAAATCAAGCTGTTCCTCCAGCATCCAGGATTCAAGCGAGGAGTATGTGTAGTTCTAAGCAAGTCAAAGTGTGCCTGGGGTGTGGGTAGGGGACAGGGGAGTGATGGGGACCAGTCTACCCTGAAGAAGAGTCTCCAACAGTGGCCCCTTCCCATGGCGGTTGCTGAGACCATGATGGAAACACATCGGAGGAAGCAGAGGGAATGCAAAGGTCAGTCTGTTCAATTCATCAGCAGTTAGGACAGGGGATGCTTGTGAAGGAGGCATAGGAGGGGCCCCTTTTACATGCTCACCCCTTCCCCAGTGGCAGGACACCTCTTCCCTGGAGTTATAATCCTGCACTACGTTTCCAGTAAAGGTTGGAGCCACAGAGGCACTTAGCAGATTTGCTTTGGAAGTCCCACTAACAAATGAGAAATCCAGCCCAGGACAGGCTGACAGGGCCCTGTTATGAGAAAAAGATAATTACAAAGGCACTGAGAGTGTTAAAGAAGGTGAAAGCTCTTCCCTTTCCCTAAAACTAGCCTGGCCTTGAGTCTGCTAATACCAAGACTGTCTGTGTGATAGGAGAGGGAACCAGCAGTGCTGAAGGGTGAGTGGGAGCCGTTGCCAGAGTGAAGGACACAAACGTCAAGGCCAGATGCTCAGCTGAGCCCTCAGAACAGCCAAGCCAGGAGGACAGTCAGGAGAGTCATGGGCCAGGCCACCAGGAACCCTGGAACGCAAGAGAGATGACTGTCAAGTGTTGGGCCTTGGAACTCGGCAGCAAACGCAAGGTGGCCCCCTTGTCTTTTGCTCCACAAGGATGGGAGAGGCAGAGCATGCTTACTACATGGCCTGGGCCACAGCTCCTGGGAGTCATGTGGTTGACACAAAGCTATCTAATCACCACCCACTTTTTTCATTTTCTCTGGGCACACAGGAAGGCAATTTTCCCCCGCCTCCTTTGCAGATAGGTGGGACCATGTGATTGAATCTGCCCAGGGAGATGTGGGTAGAAGTCATATATGCCATTTCTAGGCCTGCTTCCTTAAAACCTCCTGCGTGGTCCTATGGCTCTCGCATCCACCATCTAGGGACCATATGCAGAGGATCCACGAGAGGACTTGCAGGGGATAGTGCAGTTGGCAGAAGTTACCAGAAGGTATTAGGAGCCTGAGTTCCTAACAATGGCGTGGAGCAGGACTACAAACACCACCTGCCCCCTTGCCAGTGATTTAGTGGGAAATGATATTATTGTGTAAAGGCACAGAAGATTGGGGACTGTTTGTTATAGCAGCTAGCGTTACTTATGTTGACTAACACTAAAGAAGCTGAAAGACACAGAGGTTAAAAACCACTGCCTCTGAGGCCTGACTGTTAGCTTAGAATCTCAGTTCTACAACTAGCTGGACAGTTCTAGGCAAGTTATTAAACCTCTCTGTGCCTGAGTTTCCCAGTATGCAAAACAAAAATATTACTAGCACCAATGACCTCATGGAATTGTTGTAAGGCCTAAATGAGTGAATACATATCAAGCCTTTAGAACAGTGCTTGGCACATGGTAAACACTATGTAAGTGTTGGTTTTGAAAATTAGACTCTATGACCTGGTTCGGCTGGGATCATATCTCTCTGGCTGTATAATCAGAGTTAGTGAAGGGCACGGATTGTGGATGATAGTTGCTTTGTATCAGGAAGCTAGGAGAAGCATGTGCACCCTCCCACCATACTACCAAATTATAACATCTCTCCATCCTCCCAATTTCAAAGTAACTTGCTGATGTCCTAGAAGTGGGGAGAGGAATATCCTAATTTCCAGAAACATATAAGTGTATGACAACCAGTTTATAATTATAAAACATAAGTTGATGTTCAATTAATTCTAAAACATCAAAAATGACTGCGGGAGACAGCAAACAATGAAAACCACAAGTGCCGTCTTGTGGTGGTCTACTACCTCAACATCAGGATGACCCCCTCCTCTTCCAGAAGTCTCCAAAATTCACCACCCACCCTAGAAATTAGTCCATTCAGCAAACTCTACTGGGACACAGCACTGTTCTAGGCACTGTGCTGACCTGAAGGTCTGGCAGAAATGAATGGGACTTGAGGTCCCTCACTTCAAGCTGCTTTTAGTCTGAGCTTTAATCACTCTTTCCAACGAGCATGACTTTTCTTAGCATTGTCTGAAAGTTAGTACTGGGCACAGAGAGGCCATCTTGGGCTTACCTGGGAAATTTTTAGACCACTCTCTAGGGGATTTGAGGATTAAAAGAACTTTTTCACGTCTATCTAAATAGTACGTGCTTTCCACTTTGTGGATATATTTCCAAAATATATTTCTAGTACCCCATAAATATGTACAAATATTGTCTATCTATATATTTCTTTCATTTGTCAGCTTGTTGAACTCTGAGTCATTCATCAAAACCCCATTCAGATGTCACTACCTGGTGAGATTCTATCCAGACCTTATCCAATACAGTTAATTAGTCTTCTATGTACTCTTTTCTGTATCTACTCACTTGTCATTTATTTGCTTATGTGCTTGTCTCATTTGTGCAATGAATTGTTGGTCTCTCTGCCTATAGGGCTCATTCCCCTAACATGTGCATACCTGACTCTTTTTCACTTCCTCTGAAAGTGTTTCTGACCACTTATCCACTCTGATATTCACTCTTCCTTCCTATTTTGATAATAAAAACCACCAAACATTGGTTAAGCACATAGCCACCCAGAATAAAGGTTACATTTCCCCGCTTCCTTTGTAGCCAGGTATGGCCACATGATTAAGCACTGGCCAATGAGATGGAAGTGGAGGTGTCAAGTGCCAGTTTCCAGGGATATTTCTTAACACTCATTGACTTCTTGTTCCCTCCATCCTGCTGCCTAAGACGCAAAGGTTGGAGCTCTGGCTGCCATCTTGGACCATGAAGATGACGGACACACCTCAAAGACGGTGGAGGTGTGAGCTGGAAGGAACCTGGATCTTTAATGACTTCATGGAGTCACCCTACTAGCCTTGGATGGCTTGCCTCTTGACTTAATTCACGTGTGAGAGAAATAAACTTCTATTTTATTTAAGGCATTGTTACCCTGACAGTAACCTTTTATTTCTAAATTACTTTGTTTACTTTTTATTATCTATTTCCTACACTGGAACATAAGCTCTATGCGGGCAGGTGCCCGGTGTATCCTGTTCACCATCACATCTTCGGTGCCTAGAACAATGCCTGGCCCACAGTAGGTGCTCAATAAATATTTGTTGTTAAATGACCCTCTCCTCTGGTAGACTGTAAGCATCTCAAGAGCCAGTCTTGGTTGTGATTCATGTCGGTGTCCACCACAGTTGCTAGCGCAGTGTATGGCACATAGAAGGGGCTGAATAAATGTGCACTGAATTGGAAAGAGGAAGGAGAGAGAGTTGGGAGGGTTGTGGGAAAGGCAAAAGAAAATGGTGTACCTGCGGTGCTAGGGGTTCCACTCACGACATCAAGAGTCTGGGCACCTGTGAACAAGAGTAGAAGGTGAGGGTTTCCTCAGTCCTGCTCTGGTGACTGCAGCACCATAGCTGCCCCAAATCCTCCTGGTCATCACAAGCACTGACGATCCACATTGTGGAGGTGTCTATCAACTGGCAGGCACCTTTCCAAACACATTGCATGCATTTTACACTTAGTCCTCTTAACAGGTTTGTGAGGAAAGTATTCTCACCCCCATTTAACAGATGAGAAGACTGAGGCTCAGCAATGCTAAGGGACTTGCCAAGCTGATCTTGCCAGTCAGTAGCAGAGCTGGGATTCAAAACCCAGTATGTCTGATTTGAAAGTAGAAGTTCCTAATTGCCCCCACCCCAGTTACCCTGTGACACCACATGAGGCTTCAAGTTGAAGGCTCAGTAAAAGGGTAGGACAACTCGGGAGGGAGTCTTCTTCTCATATTAGCCTCCATTTGCCCATCTGGAGAATGGATGTGGTAACAGTGCTTACCTCCTTGGGCCGTTGTGAGCATTCAAAGAGACAATGCATACAAAGGTATTTGGCACAGTGCCAGGCATGAAGAAATTATTATTATATTATTATTATTATTACTATTTTTAACATTACTACATCTTAATTTCTTTAGGGCAAAAAAAATGCTTTCATTCTTTTAAGTTTCTTGACTTCTCTATTCTGGTGGAGATAAAAACCATGGCAGTACTGTGAATCCACGAGTAGGATGGATGAAAATTTGAGGAACAATTGGAAAGCTTCCCCTCTATCATGCTCCAGAATACTCTAACTGAATTTTGGAAAACACAGTCACTCACTAGAAAAGAAAGTTGCATTTAAGTGGGAGTTAGGACTTAGACTTCACCTGAAAGGGACTGTGTTCTGGGGACCTGGGAGCAGTTGCTAGGGAATCAGACTAAGCTGGGTTCCATCCTAACTCCAGCCACTCACGAGCAGGGTGATCTTTGGGTGAGTCACTTAATCTCTCTGAGTCTTGGTTTCTCATCCGTAAAACGGACACAGTCATGGGAGGGTTAAGGGAGTTGATGGATGCAAGAGCTTAGCTTGGCCTCTGGCACACAGGAGGGCCACCACAAATGGCAGTGTTATTATTATTACCCAAAGCACTTCATGGAATAGATTTGCCTGTGCAGGCCAGACTGAGGGGGTCGAAAAGCCCTGAGGAGTTGGGCTGGTGACCCCAGATATCTGTGGTTAACTGTCAGCACTCGGCTGGCTGGTCTTGTCACTGGGTCTTGGCCACTTACCTCTCCGGGTGATGGGTCCCAAATCTAGAACCCGGGCTAGGTCGATGGCCAGTATGTCACTGCGGACTTGACTTCTTGAGCAAGACTGCAGGAATGGAGAGCTCTCATTATATCAACGTTTAAATGCATGATTCCCATCCATACTGCCCCTGCAACAGGTGGCTCTGGCCCAAGAACTGGGCCCCACCCACCCTGTGGCCCTAATTCTGGTGCTATAGTTTATCTCAATCTAGAAAATTCTCGCTGTCATGTCAAACAAATCTGGGTTGGAAGCTCATCTCTACTTTCTTTTAGCTGTATAACTTGGGGCAAATGACTTCACTTCTCTCTGATGACTAAATAATACCTACCTGATTGTGAAGATTAAAATTCGGTATGTCTGCCACACACAGACATGTAGTAAGCACTTAACAAATGCCAGCTATTCCCGGGCAGGGCCCAACAGCAGTAAGAACACGAGGGGGTGGGCACCTCTCAGCTGGAGCACATCCCTGCTCTCACACTTCTAGCTGTGTGTGGCCCCTGGGCAAGGACTTCTCGGAGCCTCGGTTTCCTTACACTGGGGCTGACAAAAGAATCTACTTAAAGGGTTGTTGTGAAAGTTAAATTAGGTAAGGCATGTAAAAGTTTTAGCATGGTGCTTGACGCGGAGTAAGCACTGAAAAAGTCAACTGTTATTATAATTATTTAAAACATGTCTTGTACCAAGGGAACCTAGTAGACAGTTTTCTTCTGATCTGCCTCCTGGGGACAAAATAATTGTTTACAAATGGGCTTTTAGGAGGCCTGAAGTCCATGTATTCATCCTTGGTTCTTCTCTCCCCCACATCCATCCCCCATGCACCTTTCCTTCCTTCCTTCCTTCCACCATCCTTCCCTCCCTCCCTCCCTCCATCCATAATCCCAATAAATACATATGGAGAGCCTGTCAGGTACCAGGCTCCATGCCAGGCTCTGAAGAGTCCAGTTCAAAGAGACACTCACAGGCTGGCACTGTTCATTAAGGGAATCACAGAGATGGATCTCACAATGCAGGAAAACTAGGTCATAATGTCCAGCAAACATGAACATCTGAACTGAGAACCGGCTTTCCGAGGACCTCCCATTCTCCTCCACGTGGATAGTTGAATCATGTTGATTTGGGCAGCTGGTGGGGGTGTGACAGGGGCAAGGGTATAATTTCTAAAAACAGCAGCAGAGAAAATGAAAGAGCCCTCCAGGTTCCCTCCATTATGACAACATGGACTTTTTTCTACTCCTCCATGTTTCCTCTAAGATGTTATCCAGAAGCTCACATGGTCTGGATTATTTGGGGCATAGTCTCTGGAGTGAAACAGATTGGTTTTAAATTTCAGCCCAACCCATTTTCTAGCTAAGTGATCACGGGCAGGTCAGTTATCCTTACTGAACCTCAATTTTCTTATCTGTAAAGTGGAGACAGTAACATCCACTTCATACGGATGATTGATCATTTAGTGAGATAATCCACATCACTGCTCAGCACAGCACTTGGCACACAGCTAAACTCAATGATAAATACTAGCTACTATTATTATTATGATTTTAATCATGATCTATAGATACGCATTTTCCTTTGTTCATGTCAGTTAACAGCATTCAATAATATTTCATCCCAGAACATTTGTTATATCATTTTCAAATTGATCCGTGTTAACATCTGTATAATAGTTCATCATTACTTAGTTGATCCCCTATTTTTGAACAATGAACCTGTTGCCAAAGTTATCAAGAATACCAAAATGGAAAATAAGTGACATTTCTTTACTCTGCACACCTATTTGGTATTTGTTAATACTTTAGGCTAAAATTTCAGGAGTGATATTTCTGGGTCACAGGATATGGTCTTGACATGTAATACAACTTACACAATTGTCAGGCATGGAGAGATAAACATTTTCCCTCAGACCTTATTAGGGTCAAAAGATAATCCCAGAGTCACCTAATACCTGTTTCTGATGATGAAATACTTCACAGGGTCAGCCTTGTCTTCAGTGGGGGTGGCATAGCAGTTCCTCAAGAGTAGGTTGAACCGGGAGGTGTCCCCTCTCTCCAAGATGGCACCCACATAGAGCATGGATTCCACTGACAGTACAGCTGTGGCCCCTTCGTAAGGACTCGTGTAGTTCTGGTCTTGGAAGAGGGCCATCCTGACAGTGAATTCTCCCTCCCCGCCCACACTGACGTTCAGGGAACTGAGACAAGGAAAACCATAAGAGTGGAAACATCAGGTTTTTATCAGAGAGAACAACATAAATCAAGTCCTGCGCTTACATAAGGCACTTATGGAAGCAAGAGCACATCTTTGATCCCTAAATGAACTAATCATACATTCATTTAAACTGAGCATTTACTAGCTTCTAGGCACTAAACTTGACAAACAGAGGAGTCTGTCTGCAGGATTTCTACCAACTCGCCCTGCAGGACATGTCACACGTGTCTCCCTTATTCGAGGAATAACTGTGAACGTACAGCTCCATCTTCTCACCTGGAGATTGGGGCTTGGGACCAGGTCTGTGGGTTCACAACTTTTAGCAGCAGATCTCTTCCCTCCACCTCACAAATTTTAACAAGATAAATGGCTTTCATTTTGATATTTGATAAACCAGGGGCCCCAATATCATACAGTCTGAAAATCATTAAACTAGAAAATTTCTAATTCTTCTGAGCCTGCCATTCTGCGAGTCCAAGAGGCAATAAGGGAATGGGAAGGGCGCTCTGTATTTCTGGATTTCTGACACCTAGAGAGTCCCCTGGCAAGTCTAGCAATACTAAGGAACACTGATTCAACAGGACCCCATTCCAGGCACAGCGATACAACAAAACAGACAAAACCCCCTGCCCAGATTGAATCCTACCCAAATTGTTATTTGGTTCTATTTCTGGTGGGGATGGGGGCACTGTTTATCCAATCAAAGCTAGTCTCTGCTCAAATCCCACATTTGCAGGGAAGTCTTCCTGACCCCACCACCCCCACCCGACCAAGATTAGGTCTGGGACCCCCATTCCCTGCTCCCAAAGCACCCCGTGTTTCTCCTTCATCTCATTTATAAATATTGACTTAATTAGTTGTTTAATGCCTTTCTTCCCCAAGGTGAATGAACTTGTCCTGTGTTTTTGTTCCCTAGCACATTTAATAAGCACTGTTTTATGTTGCTGCATTGCTTCATAATAATAATCTTTAACATCCACAAAATATTCTGTCTACCTTGCTCATGTGGAACGTCCTTAATACGCGATCAATAAATATTTGTGGAATGAATGATTGAATGAATCGAAGCTCCCGGAGGAGGTTGGTAGCATCGTGGGGACATCATAAGCTGCACTTGAGGTGAGTGTGACCAATGTCAGGGCCATAGGTCAAAGGGCAAGCACCATACCTTACAATGGGCTTCAGGGCAGTTTGGAGGCTGATTTTCATGTCCAGCGGGTAGGCACACTGGAAGTTCA
Source organism: Daubentonia madagascariensis (assembly GCA_023783475.1). Lineage (NCBI taxonomy): Eukaryota > Metazoa > Chordata > Mammalia > Primates > Daubentoniidae > Daubentonia > Daubentonia madagascariensis. The sequence continues at coordinate 276,813 of JAKFHU010002505.1, read as the reverse complement.
CGTTGAGGATGACGTCTCTGATGATGAAATCATCAACCACGGAGACAGTGTTTTTGTAGATAGCATGGGTTTGATTTCTCTTTGGCACAAAAACAAAACCACATATATATTTGTGTGTACGTGTGTGTAGCTCTATCTCGAACTCTCATCTGTCTGATTCCAGAGTCAGTGTTCTCAACCATACAGCCACCCTGTTTTCTGCTCTCAAAGAGGTAAAGGGACCTCCTTTACCTCCAGTGGCAGTGACACTCTATGGGAAGGGGAATGAGGACCCCAGACCAAAAACTAGAACGATAAATTATTGACCCTTGGGAAGAGTCAGGAACGACCACGCTTGCTCCTCTGTGCATTCACATCAGCCCTAATCAAAATAATCACAATTACATCTTACATTTATTAAACTCAACTGTCAGGCCTGTGCTAAGCTCTTCACATGGACCAACATGTGTAATCCCACATAACTCGAGAGGCCCAGAGAGGCTAAATGACAAGCCCAAGATCTCACAGCTTCTGTGATGGGTCCCATCAACCTGACTCTCACATTCTGGGCAGCAGTGGTGTGAATGCCACTTACCTCCAAAATGTTCCCACAGGCGCCAGCCTGGACGGGGCTAGTCACAGACACCCAGTTCCTCTCCTCGCTCTGCATGATGCTGCTGCAGTTTCGGTCTCGCAAGTAGGCAACGATCTCCTCCCCCAAACCTAGGCCTCCCAGCAAACACTTGTCCAGCTTCACCTGGATCTCCCTGGCCCCGCAGTCCAGCTGAGGCTGCAAACTGTGGACGTCTGCAAAACAGAGAGGGGGCAGGTGGAGTGGACAGGGGACTGGAAGAAGTGGGCAGAACCCACATTCCTTGCCCTTTGGCGAGGCCACCATGCCCACCAGGAGGTTGGGTAGACTAGAAGGCGCCTGGGACACAGATGGAATTCACGCCCCGGCTGGTGGTAGGGAAGGTTGGCAGAGGGGCCCCTGGTCCAAGATTTTCAAGCATCCTATGTGCAGGCTTGGCTAAGGTTTTTCTGTCTAGTTCCCCTTGGGGATCGGGGTTTTGGGGGAAGCAGCATAGTCCTGCATTCCATACTACAGGGGCTGTCTGGAAAGTATCCAGCCATGTATTATGTTCTTGTAATATTAACAATGGCTGGATACTTTCCAGACAGCCCTCATAAAATCAAAGCTAGGTATATACTCCTTTGTACAGCCAGCACATCTCAACAGGTTCAGAGCCATCACAGTCATTTATTCATTTGACATTTATTCAACAAATACTTCTTGAGCATCTGCTATCTGCCAGGCACTGGGGATACGACACTTATCCAAACTGACAAAATTCCCACCCTTATAGAGCTAACATTCTAATAGGGGAGACAGATAGTAAACTAAAAGAAATACAATTTCTATTGTGTTCATGAATGTATTGATTCAACATACATTTACCAACCACCTTTTCCAAGTACTAGGCACATTCAACACGGAAATAACTGAGACATGGACTCAGCCAATGAGGATGCCTTGGTCTTGTGTAAACACCAACACACCAACAGCTTATACGATTCAATACGATGAAGGAACTGACAAGTGTATTCCAGGTGCAGGGGGAGCACACAAGAAGTTATATCTGACTCTGTCAGTTAAGTCAGGGAAGGGTTCATAGCTGGAGTTTTGCAAGTGAATAAAGCAAGTGAGGACATCCCAGGCTAAGGGAACAGCAGAGGCAAAAGCGTGGAGCCGGGAGAGAGGGGATGTTGTGTTTGCAGAAGTGCAGAGTTCAAAGTACAGGAACCTAGAATGGGAGAGGGTAGAGGTGCGGGAGAGGGCGAAGGAAGTGAAAGCCAGATCCCAGAATGATTGTGTCTGCAGGCAGTGGGGGCCCACTGGACAGCCACCGCTCTGCTGGGCACTGCTGAGGATGTGAGGCAGGCCACCTGCTCCCCCTGTCAGCTCAGGGTGCCCTTGGAGCCTACCCAGGTACAGGGAGGGCATCCTCAAATCCTAAGGTCTGATTCTGTGATGGGGCTTGAGCCCCAGAAAACAACACCAACTCTTTGGGGTCTCATCCACCCCATGAGCAGAGAAAGTCTTCGAGGAAAGCAGGTTGTTTCCCACCCCTCATCCCCCATGCTGCTCCTGCCGGGCACACCACAGCTCCCCTCATATACCCTGCAGCTCCAATTTCCAAACATGTCATGCTTCTTCTTGCCCCTCTGCCTAGAACACTCTCTCTTCAATAGGGACCAGGAGTGTGCTCAGAAGGAGGCATGCTTGTGCCAAGGGCAAGGTCAAAGGCCCTCGTTAGAGTCCAATGATGGAGGGAAATAATCTCAGTGGGAGGCTCATCCAACCCGCAATCAGGTTCCTCTATGGCATTCCTACCCAGGGGCCATCTGACTCTGCCTGCTCACCTCCTGGGACGAAAAACTCACCACCTTTCAAGCTGGCCCATTTGAACTGCTCTGATTTAATTCTCACAATAGCCCTGTAGTATTGGGTATTTTTATTATCAACTTATCCCCATTTTACGGATGAGGACATTAAGGCTCAGAGACGGTAGATGACTTGTCCCAGAAGTCTGCCCATGGCCCTGACACAAAGACTCTGCAGCTATCTGGACGCAGCTCCCACACTTGCAGAGTTCTTGTCTTCAGTGCCTTTGTCCCTCATGGGTTGAGCCTACCCATGCCAGAAGCATTTTCTGAGGCATGGCTCGGTGGCTGACATGGTAATTTGTTCCAACTCTGCCCTCCCCTTCTTGCAAACCCACTGGTTTCGTAGCAAGTGGACCGGAGAACCCACATTCCCTGACCTCAGGTCCATGCCCCCCACCCCAACTCTGGTCCACACCTTGTTCTAACCCTCTGGAGGTCCCTCCCTCCTGCCCTGCCCACTCAGGATGGCAGCGCCTGCTCAGTGAGCCACTCACCGGAGCTGTTGAGGTTCTGTCTGCAGAAACAGTCCCAGGTGCCATTGGGAGAGGGGCGGCACTCCTCCTCGGGCCGGCAGCCTTCCTCGCACTTGTCCTGCACAGTGGAAGGGTCTGGGGCGTGGGCATGAAGGAAGAGAATCAGGACGCAGAGCGGGGTGGACTTGAGGCCCAGCGTGGTGGTTATGCCCCTGGAGTGCAGGTTCAAATCCCAGCTCTGCCACACGCCAGCTATGTGATACTGGGAGCGCTCCTTAACGCCTCTGTGCCCCTTTGGAGTGACTAGATCACACCTATCTCATGGAGTTGGGGAGAGGGTCATTTAAAGTGCTTAGGATGGCAGCAGAAGCACTGCAGCCACTATGCGTTAGCTGTCATTTTTGGTTTTTTTCAGATAAGAAAACGGAGGCTTGACGAGGTAAGTGAAACTGCCTACGTAGAATGGAAATCTGAACGGGCCTGATATTATACTACACACACGTTTATAAACTGGGAGATTGTGCCCTTGAATCGGAATTTCTGGCTTTATTTGAGACGTTGGAAGGCCTGGCAACCCTTGGGCCGTGTTCCCACTGGGCGACAGCTGGCCGGAGCCGAGTCCAGGCTGCTCTGGGTCATCTCCTCTTAACCTGCTCCACTCACTTTACTGAGCCCCGGGGTGTCTCACAGGGTCTCTGCCACTCACCTGTGCAGTATCTCAGCCTACACCCAGGGGTGCCCTGCAACCGGTACACGTGGTACCCGCCTGGGCAGGCCTTCACCAGCACCTCCGTCTTCCAGAGACAGCAGTTGTTACTCCAGTGGGCACAGGCAGTGCGGTTGACGATGCCATCCCCAAGGGCAGGGTGGGCCCCATTCAGCCACATGGGAGCATCCGTCTGGCATCGGTACACCTCGACACAGGTCTCTGGCATCCTTACTCCTCCTTCACCCACAAAGCGGTACCAGCCACTCATGCCGTTGTCACAGCCCCGGGTGTTTTCTGTGTTCTCTGTACTTCGAAAGGGTTCGTCCAAGAGGGTGTAATTCTGGCAGGGGTCAAAACAGCCAGAGACTCCACAATCCACGTCCAGTCCATAGGATCTGGCTTCAGTGGAGTTTCTGTAACCTGGGAAGCGACAGAGTATGCTTGGGTTTACAAAGCCACAACCTACAGGGTTTCTTCCTCTCCTTACTCTACTTTGGGTGCACTAAGAACCCTAATGAGGGTAATAGACACACAATCCATTAACTAAACACCAAACTTCATCACCTAGGGGTCAGAATAATCAGTGAAGACTTTGGTATTTTATAGGCATTAAGGACAGCAGGGCCACCACCCTGCAGGACACCCTCTCCCCTTATCAGAGTTACAGAGTGCTTCCCTGCGTGGCCATACACGGCGGCTTTGTTAGACCAATATTTGTTTTTCTCATCATAAATGTAATGCAAGCTCACTGAAAAAGAACCGCAAACATCATTAAAATGAATCAAGCAGAAATGAAAGTTGTCATAAGCTCATCCCATCTCCAGAAGTAATCATAAATTTGTTATAATTTATGATGCCTTCAGAGTCTTCCAATGCATATGCTTAAAATATAGATTTTTAAAAAAAATTTAAAAATGAGTTTAATTTGTACAGTGTTTTTTTCCCTCTTGCATTTTTAAATTAATACAGCATAGACATTTTTCTATGTCAGTAGATATAGTCTAACACAAGATTTCTCAACCTCGGCACTACTGACATTTTGGCTGGATCATTCTTTATTGTTGGGGTATGGGGGCTGTCCTGTGTATTGTGGAACGTTTAAGAGTATCCCTGGCCTCTACCCACTGGGTGCCAGCAGCACCCACCAGAAATTGTCTCCAGGAGTTGCCAAATATCCCCTGGGGGGCAAAATCACCCCCAATTGAGAACCACCAATCTGATCTAACAAGACTATTTCTGATCTACCATGTTTTTTTTAACAGTTTCAGGGACTGTGACATATGATGGTGGCAGAGATGAAGAAGGAAGGCCACAGGTGGGGCAGGCTGTGTTCAAATCCAGCTTCACATCTGCTGGTGGGGTGACCGTGGCAGGTGATTTAACTTCCCTGAGATGCAACTGCAAAACCACACCTGCGGGCTATGGTTCCCAAACTCCATCCATTCCCATGCCTTGGGGAGTGATGTTTGCCACACCTGTGTCTGCCGGTGTAAGTATTGACTTAAAATGTTTCTTTCAATGATTCTCTTTAAAAATTAGTTTTATCTTAAGGAATAATATCTGTGATAACGTAGGTATCATGTACTAGGTATATTTTTAAAATATGCGTGAAAACAAATGTATAGTCATGAAAAATTTTTAAGTTGCCATGCACCCCTAGAGTCACCTTGGAATATGTATTCCCTCTTTGGGGAAATAAAGTCTTAAAGGATTGTTAGAGGATTAAATGAGATAATATATGTAAAATGCCAAGCACAGCACTGGGTCAAGCTAGTTCTCTTCTCTATTTTTGATTTGTTGAATACTGTGGGTGCCTGAGTAAGGAGCTAAGTACACACTTGGGATCACATTCTTATAATACACATTAGAGGGGCTTTTTAGAAAAAGAGATTTTTCAAGCCCTGCTCATGCATGTACTTATTTTAAGGAAAAGAATCACTGCACTGGTTATTCTTGGATTATTTCCTGCACACCCTAGATTTTCCCATCAGAGGCCATGAGCTCGGTTCCCCCACCCACCACAAGGCTGAAATTTGCACCCTCGTCTTGTAGAAACCTTTCTACAAGCATCTGTGTTGTCTGATTCATAGATCTTTGGAAGAGACTGGAGAGATGGCTAGCCCTTTCAGGAGAAGGAGAAGACACTTGCCTGTACAAGGTGGCTGAATGATTTATTACCCATCTTCTCCAGTTCAGGCTCTGATCTCCCTCAGATGTGGGCATGGAAAGTTAACTGACTCCCACTGCCCTCTTAGGGGTATTTCTGATCTGGCTGTTTGAGAGATTGTGGCTTGATTTCCATTTTTCTCATCATGTTCCCTTAGACTTCTAGCTCTGAGTCTTTGCTTCAGACCTTCCGGTTCCTCTTGCTGACCTGAACCACCTTCCCTTCCCTTCCCCACTTGCTCCCCAGATCTTGCTGGACATCTGAGAGGCTGGGTGAGCAGAGCACTCACCGTGCTGCACCGTGGATGCCAGGGTCAGAATGCAGGCGGCCAAGGCCAGCCACAGGAGGTCAGAGCCCACCATCCTTTCCACAAGGTGAGGCATGCAGTTCACTCCGCAGTGTGCAGACTCTCCATGCAACTATGGGAAAGGAAAATTCCAGATAAGATCAGGGCACAGGCCCACAATCTCAAAAACAGAACTGTTGGCTTCCTCCACGAAGAGCTGTATTGTTTCCAAGCAAGTGTGACTTGCAGAAATGGGAAGGGACAATGGGAGTAGGAGATTTTCCAAGGGGATGAGGTTGACAGCAAGCAAACCAAAGGCAAGCTTAGAGCCAGCTGGTACTGCAGAATGTCCTAGAAGGGTCTCAGGATGCTCCCTGCTCAGGTGGAGGCAGAGGCTCTCTGGAGATTGGGTAGAGAGAGAGGGTTTTAAGTGCCTGTGAATACCTACAGACAAAAGTAATAGCTGCCCTTTCTTAGTTTTATGCATCAGGTACTGCTAAGACCCCCTCGAAGTGGCCTCTATGCATGTAGATTTCCACGAGGGTGGGACCATGTCAGACTGAGCCCCATGCCCCTTGCATGGAATCTGGCACACAAGGGATGCTCAGTAAAGGTTTAAAGGATACGTGAAAGAAAGAACTGTAGAGAGCTTGCCAACACCCCTATGACATTTACCCTTCTGGAAAACTCCCTGAATGGGAAAATCTTTGGCTGACTTCTTACAGCCTCTGGAAGATCTTAGTTGAAGATAGAGATCCGTTTCTGGCAGGGATATCATGAATCTATTATGAGAGGGCAGGGACAGGGGGGCACCCAGGCCTGGGAATTCTTAGAGATGAGATCCCAAGTAGAGACCTATCTCCCTGCTGGGGGTGTCCAGGGGAAGGGTGAGGGTGGCATCTGCAGGCTGGAGCATCAGCAGGTGGCTGGAGTCATGGCTGAGTTGGACATAGAATGATATCTGGAGCCCCTGACAATGGCCAGGGTCTAAACTCCTTGCTGGGTTCTGAAAGTTTCCAGAAACAAACAGCCCTGGCAAGTCCAGTGGGCCCAGAGCGGGGAACCCCCAGGATTCGGAGAAAGCCGGCTGGGACTTGGAGCAGGACTTACCTCGGGTGAGAACACAGAGCGTTCCTCCTCCTCTGGCCGACCATGGGAACAGAGCCTGCTGTGGGCCGTCTTTTTATTGCCATTCCCCACCCATGTGGCTCTCCACAATTGGTGCTGAGGTCCAAGCACACACTGGGCTTGTTGGGTGTAGGTAAGATAAGCGATTTGCGCAAAGGATGGTGAAAGAAAGGCCCTCCCCCCACAATGTAAACCCTTCCAGCAGCCTTACCATCATGCAAATGCTTCCCTGTGAACAACAGTGGTATGTGCTGGATGCTGAGCACACTGGGCACCGCTGAGTGCTTTGCCACCATGACTTCTCACATTTAATCCTCATAATAGACCAATGAAGCTGGTGTCATATTTATTACCAAAAACCAAACACTAATCAAAAGGAAGCTTAATACCCAAAGGGAAGTAGAGAGAAATCAAACAGGCACTTGTTTGCACAATGAATTTTCAATCGTACCTTGTGTTCCTAGCTAATTACCTTGGAACCACTTCTGCTTCTGTCTGGAGGCCAGTCAGAGAAAGAGAATAAACAAGGAAGGGGGATATGGTGCTTGCCATGCTTGGCCCACAGAATCCACCCAACTTCAGATACTCTAACACTGAGGAGCTCGGGAGGGGCCGATTTGGTGATGATGAATCACGAAACAGCAAAGGATAGACACGGCCCCTGGACAAAATAAGCATCAGAACAGCCTCTCCTCCAATCCCTTTTGATATATGGGCTACCCTGGGGATTGGAAGGTATGGAACTAAGAAGAGGCTATAGAAGATCTTGGACTTTTAAACTCCAGGCCTGCACCTGGCTTTTGTGGCTTGGTAGACATCATGGACTTAAAAACAGAGTGAAAGCTTTTGCAGAGAAAATGGCCACTGCCTCTTCTCTGTTACTCTGGGACTCCTTTAAGGAGTCAAAGCCACTGGGGGCAGGAAGCCTGGGGGTGTTGGCATTGATAACACCTTCTGGCATAACCTCACCCTGGACAAAAAATGGTGCTACAAGCCATCGTCTCTACTCCTAGTGCAGATGGAGAAAAATCTCTGAAATGTGGAACTTATGACAACTGGGCCCACAAAATAGTGCACTGATCCATTCAGTTTGTCCTTCCCCTATAAACAAATAAATATTTACCTCCGTCATCCACTCCTTCCCCCCTCCAACTTCTGATGAGGCAATCGTCCCCCTTGTCAAAGTCAGTTCCTCCATCCTTCTTCTGACCCCTCCATTCTAATCTGAACCATGCGGCTAAAACTTCCCTGATAAGGTCAGCTCATAGCCAAGGCCACTGGGCATTTTTTTTCCTGCCCTCTTGTGCCTGGATTTGTTTACTGATTCCTCTGGGTGCCCTTGACTCCCCTGTAACAGTATTTTCTTGATTCTGCCTTTCCTATTTGGATAATCCTGCTCTATCATTATAGGATCCTCTTTCCCCAGCTGTCCCTAAGAATGCTGGTGGGTCCCATTTTTCTTGTCACTCCATGTACTCTCCCTGGGAGGTATCACATTGCCTCATGGTTTAAAGTACCATCCATAGGCTAGTAAGTTCCAAATCTGTATTTCCAGCTTTGACGACTGCTCCCCCTACCCTGTCGCCTGTTGCATCTCTCCACTTGCGCTGAGAGGCTCGAGGCATCTCAAACTCAGCAGGTCCAAATCTGAACCCATCAATTCCCCTAAATCTCCCTAAATCTCGCTGCAGCATCGACCTTAATCAAAAGCACCACTTCCCACCTGGTCATCCAAGCTAGAAACCTGGCTTCTTTTTCGCTAAGCTCCTTCCTTTCTCCCTCAGCCTCATGTCCGATAATCATCAAATCTCGCCTTTCAACTTTTCAAACATTTCTTTTTTTTTCTTTAGCCCTGAAAGGATGCAAAGGAATCAAATATTTCTTGAATCTCTCCTTTCTTCTCCAATGCCACTTCATCAATCTGAATTCAGGCCACCATCTCTCACGAGGGTGATTTTAATGGCTCTACCTGCTTTTATTCTTATCTTCTTTGTCTATGTTTTCTCCCCTGCAGCCAGAAGCCACAGAACCATCTCTCAGCATTATCCTCCATTCCCAGCACTCTGTGATCCCTGGGATCTGACCCCTGTTCACAGTTGCAACCTCGCCTACAACTTCCCCATGACACATTCTCTGCTCCAGCCAATCTGTGGTCATCTGAACTCTTCCCATCACCACACCTTTGCATACGCTGTTCCCTCGGTCTGGATCACTCTATGCCCAGCTTCCTTCTACTTGTCACCTCTTCCAGGAAGCCTTTCTGAACTCCAAAGTCTGGCTGGTGCTCCTCCTCTCTGTTCCTAAGCCTCCCAGGGCTGATTCGAATCACACTCACCTGCCAACTCATCTGTCTCCCTCTGAAGGCTGTTAACATCTTTGTGGACAGAGGTCTTGTCTCTGCAGTTCTAACCAGCACCTAGTAAGTACTTATTGAGTAAAGAGACAAAATATGCACAATCTAGGCCCTCTCCAGTGAGTAATGCCGCAAACTCATGGATGTCTGAGCAGCAGTCAACCTTGGTGGAAAGACACAATATCCTGCCTCAGGACCTTTGTACTTGCTATTCTGACTGCTGTACTGCTCTTCTTCAGATATTCCCCTGGATCACTCTTTCACTTCGCTTAGCCTCTGCTTATCAGAAAGACTTTCCCTGATCATCTTATGTAAAATAACAGCCCCTTCTCTCTATCCACCTTTCCTTGTTTTTTTTCCCCCCCTCCACAATACTTGGCACCCTTTATCACATTTCACATAGTTATTGTTTAAATGTATCCCTCTTTTAAATATAAGCTTTCTACCAGCAGGGGCTCTGTTTTGATTATTTGCTTAATATCCATGGTACCTATAAAAGTGCTTGGCATTGAACTTATTGAATTTATGCTCAAAATGTCTGTGAAATATATTGAGCTGAATAATTGATAGAAAACAAGAAAAACAAAAAGAAAAAAAAAAGGAACCGAGGGACAAAAGGATTAATTCCGATGTGCTTTCTTGTCCTCTAGCTCTTGTCTGTGGCCCTCGCTTTTGTTTTTCTTGGCTCAGATTTTTCCTTTATGTTCTGTTGTACCCAAGTCAAAGTATGGATGAACCTGCTCACAGTCAGTCGGGCTCAAGTGACCACGGACTGACCACAGACAGGGCTGAGATCAGCCCGTGGTCCTCTTACGTAAAGCTCTTATGTAAAGGCAGTGGGCATGTGCTTTCAGTGCATGTCCGTGTGTGATAAGAGGCCCCTTAACTTAAGACACACCGTCCTAGCTGCCCCCATTTGCTGATACACACGTGTGGTTTTCCCTGGGGTCAGATGGCTGTAATAATGCAACAGGGCCTTGGCCTTTCCTGGAAAGCCTCAGCTGGAGTCCAGGGAAGCAGCTGGTGTCAGGGCAGAGCGTTCTCAGAGGCATCGGCTTCCTTTTGTCCACTTGGCAAAGAAATCCTGAGGCCCTTGGGATATCTGGGTCTTCTGGAACCAGCGGCCCCTGGTTTCTGGCTGTGCATCCTGGAGGGCCTCCTGCAAAGCATCCCCTATTGGCGGGGGTAATGGGTCTGCTCTCCACTGCCAGATTGGGAGGAAGAAGTCCAGGATGTGCCATGTATCCAGCGTTGCCTTGCTTATTCCGTATCACCTCTAAGGACTGTGACATTCCCAAAGGCAGGGGACTGGGTCTGTCTTATGCACCAGTATTTCCCCAGCACCTAGCACAGTGCCTGGCACACATGAAGTGCCCAAATAAATGCTTCTGGAAAACTGAATGAACCCTGTGAAGGCATTATTGTCATCTCCATGAACAGAAGCAGCAGCCCCCTGTTACACTCTTCTTTTCTGAAATGCCTGACCTACTTGGAATTACTTCTTCGAGTTCTCTCTCTCCTACAAGATAGTAAACTCCAGAGGGGCAGGGATTATGTCCGACTTGTTCACTGCTATATCCCTGGCACCTGGCATGGTGCCTGGCACACAGCAGATGCTTAGCAAATATTTCTTACATGACTGAATGAATGGATGTACAGATGGATAACTGAATTAATGCATAAGGCTCAGAGTCATTGTGTATCTTATCTAAGGGCACTAGCAGAACCTGGGTTGAATCCAGTCTCTCCGAGCAGACTGTGAACTCGATGAGGACAGGGCCAAGCTCTGGGTTTTTTCCCACCAAGGCATCCTCAGCACCACAGACAGTGCCTACATCGTAGGTGCTCAGTAAATATTTGTTGAATGAATGAATGACTTCAAAGACTAAGATTTAAAATCATTATTTTGCCACACTCTTTAAGGAGACAGGGACCTCTTGAACAGACACATCACAAGTCCCATTTTGAAAGAAAGCAGCATTTGAAGACACGTACTGTTTTTTTGATAGCGCGGATTAAAGGGGAGAAAATACGAGCAGGCTAACTGAAGCATGAGCTCCCTTTTCTGTGGCTGGAGCACTGGCCTGCATCACCTCCCTGGCCAGCAGGAAGTGAGCTGGTAGCCACAGGGCACAGGGTTTCCCGCCGTCCATCACTGAAATGTCAGGGTCAAGGTAGCCCAGAGAATCAGAGGCAGCCAGACCTTCAGGAGCTCTGAAAAGAAAATAATTATAGGGCCATTGCTAGCACTGATGTGCTTTTGTACAAATTAACAGAAGATGTCTCTTCTAGACGGACCAATTAGAAAACGACACCCTTTCTGGCTAGTCCATTAGAAAAAGGAAGCTTCCTCCTTATCTGCCCTGAGAGGGGGCCCACTCTTAGTGAAGAAATGCAAAAAAGTGCCCTCCCAGGTAGACCAATTTGAAAAAGGCAGTCCTTCCTCTGGCACTAGGCTTGATATCCCCTCAATAGAGCACTTTTGTGCAGTGTCCAACCTACTCAACAGTCCTTAGAGACCCTGGGGGGTATTCACAGAGGTCAAGCTTCTTAGGAACACCCTGAATCTCCAGCTCTGAGCTCACCAGTACTGGGCTGAACTGGCTCAAGTCAAATGCCAGATCAGTGTAATGACCCCCTCGGATCCTGGTGCCAGGAGCAAAGAAGGGCAACTGTTGCCAGGATTTGCTTTTCACCTAGATTTTCAGACAATTCAGTAGCTGTGAAAATCAAGGACCAATCAAGGACCATAAAAATACCCCCAATCCCTGGCCTTTGTGGTCTGAAGAGCAAAGAAGCGGAGAAGTAGGGTTTCTTGTTTGCCTGTTGTGTTCACCCCAGCCCTAAGTATGGCTCTTGGCACATAGTAGCACTTAACAAATATTAAGACACTGTCCAATGAGTCCTGAAAAAGGTGTTAGAGGTGAGCCATGGAGCATCAGGAAGTGCCCAAGATGCAGATCTGTAGTGTGTGCTTTGGGTACAAACTTGTAATAAGTGTGTGTACATCTACAAATATGCATGCATGCAACTGCAGCTGTCTGTGCATCTCTGTGCAGCTGTGTGTGCGCAAATATGAACGTACACATGTGACCTCGTGTGTGTGTGCAAACACGTCTGGATGTCTACGTTTTTGTGTGCCTGTTTGGGCATGCCTGTGTCTGTGTGCACATAAGCACCATTATGAGATGGCACAAGTATGTGTGCACGTGTACAGCCCCAGGCCCAGGCATTTCCATAGATACGGTCACCTTTTCAGAGCTCAGGCCAAGGAGGCCAGGCCCTCCAGCACACCCGGGGGTCCACCGATAGAAGCCCCCAAGGAGGGTTCTGGGGCAGGTCCCTCTGCAGAGAAGACTTGAACTTACCCAAGCTGCTGGAAGCAGCCCCCGAGACTGCAGCCTGGACACCTTTGGGAGGAAACAGGGATCAGCGGAAAGAGAGAACACGAGGCTGGCTTCAATCTGCTCTTCTCCTCATAGCCAGAGTGATCTTTTCAAAACCCAAATCTGATCATCTCACTCCCCTGCTTTGGACCTTTCAGGGGCTCCTTATGGCTTTCAGGAGGAAGGCCCCACATGGTCTGGCCCCACCGGCATCCGCTCATCCCACACGCCTCCCCTCCTCCTTCCAGCCTGCCTGTCCTTCTTTCAGCCCCTCCAACAGGCTGGGCTCCCTCCGACCGCAGGTCCTTTGCCCAAGCTGTATCCTCTGTCTGCGGTTCACTCCTCCCTTTCCTGACCTCTCTTATTTACTGCCCCCTCAATTTCCAAATCTCATCCACATCCTCCTCCACTTCCCCGGACTGGGTCTGGTTTCCCTGTTGTAAGAGCTCAGTGCTCCTTATACGTTTTCTTCATCGCAATTAGGACAATTGCTCTTATACACGTCTAAGTGGAATTATTTGAATAATGTCTCCCCCACCGATCCATAAGCTCCATGTGAGCAGGGCTGGGTCTGTTTCTGCTCATCACAAGGTCCCCAGGCACACAGTAGGCACAAGAGCATACTTGCGCAATGAGCGAATGAATGACGGTCTGGGAACTGGTAAAAGGAAGGCAGCTTATATTCCACTTTGCCCCAGAGGACCCACTTGCCCCCAGTTCTTCAGATCCCAGTAAGATCCCAAGGTGCCCGGCTCTGTCGTCCCCCCTCCTCTGCAGAGATCATTCCCAGCCAGGAACATCGAGGAGGGTATGGCTCTCTTACCTTTTCGTGTGATGGGACCCAAGTTCAGGACACGGGATTGGTCTATGATGCCTCCACTTCGGAATCTGGTCCCAGAGGAGCAAGTCTGCAGGGAGAGGGTGATAGAAAAAACCTTCCATGAGGGAGCTGGAATGTTGGTCCTGCCATGTGGAACGGGCTACACACCTCCTAGGGCATCCCCCTGCCTCAGGCAGGAGTTGTTAGGAGATCCCTACACCTGGGCTCATGTCCTAGCTCTACCACTTGCTAGATAGGTGTATGATCTCAGGCAAGTCACTCAAGTTTTCTGAGCCCCTCTCCCGGTGTAGCGCTATCTCCCTTACAGAGTTGCTGTCAAGCATTAAAAAGCGAACACACACACAGTGGACATAGTGCTTAAAAATGGCAGCTCCTGTTGTTAGAACGCAAGCTTGCGGATGAACTGGAGCCTTTACTAGCCTGCCACAATGCACTGACCCCCTGATTTCCCAGCAGCTGCGATTTCCTGCCTGGCCACGCCCACCTCATCTCACTGCTCATTCTGTCCCTGTACGAAAAGGTACACACAGCAGAAATGTTGATTTCTTTTCTTTTGGACCTTACAGCTAAATGTCTTTGGCTGTGGGAGATCGGCTGAGGGAGGCAAGGTGACTCACAGGCTTGCACTTTTCATTCACAAAGTCACAGAGATACACTTCGCAGTGCAGATAGACCAGGTCGTAGTTTCCAGTAAACCGGAACATCTGGATGGAAAATCGGCTCTGAGGGGACTCCCCGTTCTCCACCACTTGGATGGTTGAGTCCTCAAGGCGTGGACATCTGGGAAGGTTACATCATATAACGCGGTTGGTTAAGCAAAGACTCTGGAGCCAGACTCCCTGGGTTCAAATACTGCCCCTCCACCTGTGTGACCTTGGGCAACTTACTTAATCTCCCTGTGCCTCAGTTTCTCCATCTGTACACAGGAGATAATTGTAGCCCACATCATAAGACCATTGTCAGGATTAAATTAGTTAATTTTAAAAAGTTCTAACAATGTTCTAACATTATGTGGCACACTGTAGGTGCTATATGTATTTGATACTAAAGCAAAATTGTTATCACCACAGAGTTGAACCCATCTAAAAGTCAGCAATTTCTGATTTCCTAGGAAGTGGCATTCAGGAATCATTAGCTACTATGTGCCTGGTATAACCATGGAAACCTCGGAGTGCTGAGGGCTACTGACCAAATTGGAATGTACGCACCCATCTGTGCACATAAACAACTGCACAAACACACTTATGAAGAGAAATTCAAAATAGCACATACAGAGACCCGCACGTGTGCTGGGCTGGGTCAGGATACATGGGCATTTGGTGCAGGCAAACTGGGCACCCTCTCTGCTATTGCACACTATTTGCTCAAAGTTGGTTTAGAAGAAAGGCTGAAGGCTGACAGTGAGAACTAAGAAAGGAACTTCTGGGGGTGGCTTTCACTCTCAGCTCTGTGTCCCCTAAAATTCAGATCTAACCCCAAAAGTGCAATCCCCAGTTGGCAAAATAAAAGCCTTCAGGTTAAGTGGACCCACCTCCTGAAAGGCAGAGAGCATGGCCCGTGGTGGCCCCACACACTCAACCCAAGCCAGGCATCCAAGTGTCCCCTCCAGCCATTTTCTCTGTCTCCCCAACTTGTCTCCTTGCCTTTTCACATCTTGGGATGTTTCGACACCTCTCCTAGACTGGTGTTTCTCAACCCAGCTCCCACACACACACAGACGGAAACACACAGAGACACAGCCCACATTGTTTCCTGCTTCTTTCTCAAAACTTTCCAAGTTTTCTACAATGTGCCTGCTGTACTTTTATACTCAGGAAAAACAAGCTTAAAAATCCCAGAGCAGTAGGTACTATTTACCCCCATTCATGTCTGAGAAAATGAATATTCAGAAAGATGAGCCGACCTGTGTCTCAGAACTAAGAAATGGCAAAGCCAAGATTTGATCCCAAATCTCTGTGATGTCTGAATTAATGTCATGACAATCAATGTTTCCCAAGTTTCAGTTCTTTTTTTCCTTATCGAGATACCACCTTTATGAATGTTTCCCTGTGTATCTCAATATCTGTATTATTATTTACTTACTACTTTTCTTTAAACCCACTCATATTTTTTACTGAAATACATTCATTTTTCTAGAAGAATCTTTACGTGACTACAAATGGCAAACCAATGTCACTTGCCGTAAGTAGAATAGAACAGTACAAATGAGTATATGGCTAACAAAAGAGTTCTATTAAATTTTATTAATAGTTAACTGCAAAAGGCTATAAAATAGACTTCTGCTTTCTTTTTATAGCAAAGGGAGATTCCAAATAACAGGTTAATATCAGATTAGCACCCAACTGGGAAGTTCCCCTTGATGGAACCTGGCAGATTCTAAGGGAATTGAAGTGTGAAGCAGTCACTGTCTCTCAGGGAAGTTCTCTCCCCGACTATACTGTAATGTTAAAATTGCAAATACCTCTCTTCTTTTCCTCCTTTTTTCTATAGCCTCTTTATCATTAACATACTGTATATTTCACTTTCATTTAATTATGGGTCTTCCACTGTTAGAATACAAGCTGTATGAGGGCAGGGGTTTTTGTCTCTTCTACTCACTGCGGTATCCACAAAGCCCGGCACACAGCAAGCTTCCAAAATATCTGCTCAACTTGTGAATGAAAAACGTGAACCACTTTCTCACGGTGAGGTTTACAGTCCTCTAAATGCCTCTTGAGTAAAAAGCAGAACACCTGCGTCCCCGTGGTTTCAACTAGCCCTTGGCTAACTGAGCCCATGCCTCACTCCTCCAAGCCAGGTGCCAAGCTGCCCGCTGCCCTGGGCATGCCTTTTGATCAGATTTCTTACCGTTTTCTAAGTCATAGACCCCCGTCAGCCCTGTGGGGAAGCTTGTGCCTCCAAAGGAAACTAATTAAATTGAAGCATGGTTCTCAAATGTTAAAACATTTGATATACAAGTATACATTACATATTTGCATATATATTATATATAAATAGTTGCAAATACATATATATTTGATAATGCATTAAATAATAAGGTCTAGTGAAAATTCTATTAATAGTACTATAGTAACTAAAAAGCATTGATGAGCACAAATGGCTTCACATGTCCCACTAATACTTCTGTGGTTTGTTGCCTAGATTCATCATGGGTGACAATACTAACAGGATAATGAAAATAAAGATGTAATTTTCCCCCATCCAAGTCCATAGACCCGTCTGAAGTCCACCCATGGGCCCCCATGTAGGAACCTTGCCTTACCTGTCCTGGATGATAAAGTACTTCAGGGGGTCTGTGGCGTTGCTACTGGGTGTGGCGTAGCAGTTGGTCATGAGCAGTGCAAACCGGGACAGGTCACCCCCATCCAGGATGATGCCCACGTAGAGAAAGGCATCGGTGGACAGCGACACGGAGGAGCCTTGGTAGGGCTGCGTGTAGGCAGGGCTCTGGAAGAGTGCCATCCGCACGGTGAACATGCCCGTCCCGCCTACGCTGATGTTCAGGGCACTGCAGGGGGGAGGGGCTGGTGAGAGGACCAGGCTGAGAACTTCCACAGATGGGCCACCCTTTCTGATCTGCATTCCTGGGCAGTCCCTTGCAGCTATTTTCATTTTTATCCGGCAGTAGGACTGGAACCCACCAACCTTTGCTTTGCAAACTGCAAAGAGCACACACAGGTCACCTCAAGAGCTTGTCAAAACGCAGGTTCTGACTGGTAGGTTTGGGGTGGGGCTCCGGTTCTACATTTCTAACAAGCTCCTGGGTGATGTTGGTTCTGCTTTCCCTGGGTCACATCCTAAGTAACATGTCCAGGCCCTCACCTGGTGGCCCTTGCTACCCCCTTGCCTTCAAGATGGAACAAACAAATTCTGGAGGGAATCACCTAGATTCCTTCTTTGGTCTCAGTCTAGAACAGGTTAAAAGGGATGAGCTATTACAAGTCCTACAGACCTGAATCCAGGCTCCATTGTGAGGCACTAACACCTACATCAGAAGATGGGGTTTTATAAGTGGGTTATTTTTGACCACACTTAGAACAGCCACACTGATGTAGACTTCACTGGATGATCCACAAAGGACATTGTAAGACTGATGTCACATGAAATAAGGTACATGAGAAATACGCAGCAACGTGGAAGTCCATTTCACAGGTGAGAACTGGGTTATTGGTTTGGACCAGGGTGAGATTTCCAACTCAAGACAGAGAGAGATGTGAGCACACAGGTGCTGCTCCCTGGAGCCTGCTTGGCCAGGTGATACTCCAGCCAGAGGCCTGCAGTGAGCAACCTTCTTCCTCCAAGTCAACCACGCACCGTCATCCGTGCCCTGTGCTCTTCCCTGACTTTGGCTGGCACAGAGAACACATAACTATGGACAAGCTTCAAAGGGAAGGTCATGGTAGAGTGGGTGCTCTGGGCCTGATGTTTGAACCCCAGATCTAGCACTTACGAGACTTTATAAATTTGGGCAAGTTACTCAAACTTTTCTGAGCCCTAATTTCCACATCAGTATAATGGAAATAATAACAATAATACCTGCATGTCCCAGGGCTTCTGTAAGATTTCAATGAGCTGCTCCATGTAGAGCATTTGACACCACGCCCGCCATATCGTAAGCTCCCAATAAATGCTAGATCTTGTTACAACTATTATCTTTTCCAGCATCAGCATTATTGGCCTGCGACTCATCCTATTCAAAGATTTTCAATTTTATTTAGCAACAGGATCCTTTTTATAAAAATAATAAAACCTCACGTGACACCCAACATGGGAGGAACTTCTCTGGCTCACCCCTGCAGGCACTCTGCCAAGGAAAGACCCCTGCTCCCACACCGAGACGCTTCCAAAGAACATAATGTACAAACCCCTCTTTAATCAAATTCCTTCCTACAGAGAAGGAAGGATAAGTGAGGTCTAAAGGTGGAATATGATTTGCCCATAGTCCTATAGCAAGGCTGGACTGAGTCCAGCCACCCAGCCCCTCTGAAAACCTATAGGCTCTAATATTATATTTGATTCACTTCTGCAGAGCACTGTTGTCCTCTAAGAAAAGCAGTAAAGTATTGCTAAACCCATTTCACAGATGAGAATATTGATGCCCAGGGAGGGGATATCAACTTCCCAAAGCCATCTGGTGTGTGACGGAGTCTGGATTTGAATGTGGACTCCAGGGTTCCTAGTTGGGCTCTTCCTCTGGGCAACCCTGGCTCACAGCCCCCACTCCCAGTTCCCTATGGGTGGCAGCTGACAGGGAGGCTGAAGGCCTCGTGGTTAAGGGGTCTTGGGAGGAGCTGTCCAGGGGCCCTGGGGACCCCCTCTGGCCACACCTGACCATGGGCTGCAGGGAGGTCATCAGGCTGACTTTCATGTCCAGAGGGTAGGAGCAGGCAAAGTTGATTTTGACGTTGTGGTCACGGATGATGATCTCATCTGCCAGGTAGAGGGTGTTGCTGTAGGTGGCATGGGTCTTATTCCTCTGTGTTGGCAGGATGGGGGATAAGAGAAAGAGGGGGGTATCTGAGTAGGACTTCAAAGCCTACTTCAAAGCCATTTGTCTCTGGCCACCTGCGAACTGCCCCCCCCAGTCTCTGTGATAAAAAGTTACAGCAACCACAACCATTCACGAGTACGTGGCATGTGCCAGGCCCTGAGCTGAAGGCTCCTCCTGCATCACTGCACTGGTCCCTTCGATGACCCTAAGAGGCCGGGCTGTCACATCCCTGCTTCCTGGATGAGGAGACAGAGGTTCATATTAGCTGAGTTACTGAGCGATTGCCTACAGTACGTGGGCTCTAACAAGCCCGGGTTCCTTCCGTGACCCCAGGTTTCCTAAAAACCACATCCAAGTCATCCTTAATGGAATTTCAAATGCCATCCTCAGCAAATGACAATGAATTCATGTATTTCTTCCTTTCTTTTGTTTTCTTTCCATTTTCTTTTTGGGGATGAGAGAGGAGGAACAAGCAATACTGCACTCACACATTTGCCTCTGCGTTCCAGCTCAGGAGGCCTCTATAGGTGAGCTCCTCGTTCCCCCACATGTCAGTGACACAGACCCTGTGACCCAGGACCACTGGAGACAAACAGACCTGCTTCTGAACCCAGGGCTCACACCTACTTCCTGGGACAACCACCGCCTTCTGAGCCCTACTTTCCCCATCTGTAAAATGGGGAACTATTACCATGCATCGCCCTCTTTATCCAAAGCTAACATTACTTGAGTGCTTCCTATGTGTCCGTCATTGTCCTAATCATTTTACCACATTAACACATTCAATCCTGTCAACATCCTTATGAAGTAGGTACGATTATTTCTCTGCTTTACAATTGGGGAAACTGAGGCACAGCCAGGCTAAATAACTCACCCAAGCTCATACAACTAGTAAGTCCTAGAGCTGGGGCTTGAACCAGGCAGTGCTCTGACTCTGGCCCCCCCACCCCTGGCCAGGACATACCGTCATCACTGTCCCACAGGGGCCAGCCCGGGCTGGGGTCACCACAGACACCCAGTCCCGTTTGCTTCTCTCATTGAAGCCCGAGCACCGGCTGTCACGCAGGTACATGAAGACCTTCTCGAATCCGAGACTCTTCAGCTGGCACTTGCTCAGGGACACCTTTATGTCATTGACGCCACACTCCAGCCTGCGCTCCAGGAGGGAGATATCTGAAAAGGTGGGGGAGGGCAGGATTGAAGGTCTGTGTCTGTGACTCAGAGGCCCAGCACATCCCCAGGGACACCAGACCAAGCTGGCTGGGCTGGCCACCACCTGGGGGTGCTCAGAATATCCTCGGGCTGATCACAGTCCCCTCCCAGAATGATGGGGACTCAAGACTGGATTCCTAGCATCACTGTATGCACCCAGCAGTCAATCACCCAGTCCCATGGTCCCCTACGCGTGGGTTGCATACAAAATGCAGGAGGCTTGGGGTCTTTCACTGTCCCAGCATTAAATAACACTGAGTCTCAGTTAAAAAAAGTTAACTGCAATTTCTTTCCATCCTGTCTACCTCAAGACGACAGTCCCAGCTTACTGCTAATATGTTTAATGTCCTGTACTTGCTAATCTCCCTCTTAAACAGAGAGCAGAACTCAGGCTGAGAGCTTGGGGCAGGCAACATCCAGCCAAAATTCTTTTTTTTTTTTTACTTTTTTAAAAAATTGAAGTGTTTTTTATTTTTAGTATTTATTTTTTAAAATTGTCTTATCGAAGTATTACACAGCTGCTGGAACTTAATAGCTTTCTTTTCCTTGTATTTATTTTTACAGTTAACCTTCTGAAGTAAGTGTTACTCGCCACAGACAAACACAGTAGTCACCATCAGCACCCCAATTTTATGTAAAGGAAAAAGAGATTCAGTCCATTTCAAGAAAAACAAGTTAATAATAAAAATCACAGCATAGGTAATACTTGGATAGAGCAAATTTGTAAAATTGGTACTTGGACATGACTCAAATCATGACTGAAGTCTGGAAAATACTAGCCATCTTCAATAATAGCACACATGAGAAACCTGAGGCTCCGGGAGGGCCAATTTCTTGCTCAGGGCCCTAAGAAGTTTGATGGACTGGCCGCCAGGCCTGCATTCTGGTGTGGCAAGAATATGGCTCAGGTAGCTTTTGGCTACCAGGTGGCAGCGATCTGTGTGCCCACTGAGGTGTGGGGGCCTCAGAAAGAAGGCTGAGCATAAGGAGGTCCCCAAAGCTTTGGAGCCAACTAAGGAGAGATTCAGAGAGCCCCAGAGAACTTCTTGCCGGTTTTAACGGGTATTAGTGAAACTTCCCTTATTACTAAGATTGGATATCTATTCCCTGGGTCATACCCACCAGGCCCCCACCTTGCACACAGGAGTGTTTCCCTCCCCCAAGCGCTGACAGGTTGCTCAACAACTTGCCTCATCCCCACTGGCCTCACCGGTGATATTGAAGTCCTGTTTGCACTGGCAGCGCCATCTGCCATTATCCGATCTGCAGTCCTCGTCTATACTGCACTCATCACACGTACCCTCCACGGAGCTGGGGTCTGCAGGGTCACAGGGACAGTGAGTCAACAAGGATGCACCCCAGTCCCCGGTGGTGCCTGTCTGAGCCTGGCATGGGGCTGCGGGGAGGTGCCTGCTCACCTGTGCAATACGCCAGATGACACTCGGGGGGCGCTGTCAGGTTGTAGACATAGTAGCCACCCTCACAGGCCTTCACCTGGACTGGCGCGTCCCACAGACAGCAGCTGCCGCTCCAGTGCGCGCAGGCCGTGCGGCTCACGATGCCCTCGTCGCTGGACGGGTGCGTGCCGTTGAGCCACATGGGCGCGGCCGTGTTGCAGCGCAGGACCGGCACGCAGGTCTCGGCCAGGCTCACGCCGCCCTGGCCCACGAAGCGGTACCAGCCGCTCAGGCCAGTGTCACAGGCGTAGCCCGCCCCGTACTCGGCGCTGCGCCAGTACTCGTCCAGGGTGCGGTGCACCTGGCACGGATCGGCGCACACCAGCGCGTCGCCCTCGGGCACGCAGTCCAGGCCCGGCCCGCAGGAGCCCGGGGAGCACTCACAGTGCCATCCGTCCCCCAAGTAGCCCGCGGGGCACACGCACGAGTAGCTGCCCTCCTCGTTGACACAGGTGGCCAGGGCGTGGCAGTGGCTAAGCCCGGGCTCAGCGCACTCGTCCACGTCGGTGCAGCCAAGCCCTGGCGTTAGGCGGAAGCCCCCGTGGCAGATGCAAGTGTGGGAACCCAGCGTGTTCACGCAGCTGCTGTTGGCTGAGCAGCTGTGCGCCCCTGCAGTGGCGCACTCATCCAGGTCCTCGCACACGAGGCCGTCACCGGTGAAGCCCTCCTTGCAGGAGCACGTCGTGACCACCCCGTCCTCCATGCAGGTGGCATTGCTGTGACATTCAGAGCATCTTTCTGCGGACAGAAAAGCCCAGCCTGTGTGTGGGCAGCTAGACCAGTGGCCACCCAGAGATTCCTCCCAGGGCCCCGAGGGAACCCGAGTCCTTTAAGACGTATTTCCTAGCTCCTAGCTGACTCCCTCCAAAACAAATAAGCAGACAGACCTCCCCCAAGATGTCTAAGCTTCCACCATTCATTCTTCTGTGTTAAGCACTGCCTTCAAGCTGTATTTTTAAAAATATCTATGTTCCCACATCCAGAAGAATAATGCACAGAATTCCTGATACTTTGGTAGGATTTATGGTGAACCTGCCATTTCTTCCCTGCCTTTGCCATTTTATGCCTTCTGCCCAGATCTCCTTCCCTGCCTGGTGAACCTTCATCAGGACCCTGTTCCATGTTTCCCCCTCTCTGAAGACTTCCCAGCTGCACCAGGCAGGGCAGTGGCACTTTGTTCCTCCCTAAAAAAATAATGGTTAAAAAAATGAGCTTCTGTTTATTAAGCACTAATTATATGCCAGGCAATGCACTTTTCATTCATTATCGTGTGGAATCCTTCCCAATGGCATCATAAGATCAGATTTTTATTTATCCTTATTGTAAAGATGAGGAAACAGAGGTTCAGAATGATTAAGCCACTTGCTCCGTCGGTAAGCAGCAGAGCCAGGTCGAAAACCAAGATGGCAGGATCACAGAGTACGTCCTTTTCGCCATGACACTATAACAGTATTTGATGTGCCCCCAAAGTACTCCAGGGTGGGGTGAGGGCAATGTTCAACTCAATGGAGGTTGAAAGGGAAGGTGTTTGGAGCCACCTGGGTGTGCTCAAATTTCCTGTGTGATTGAGTATGTTTCTGACCTTCCAATAATGTGCCTGCATGCCTTAGAGGTGTTCTAGCCCCTTGCCTCTGAACGCGTGATCCAAGGACCACAGCACCAGCATCACCTGGGAGCTTGTTAGAAATTCAGAGTCTCAGGCCCCACATCAGACCTAGTGAGCCAGCATATGCACTTTAGTAAAATTTTCAAGTGACTCCTGCGCACATCAAAGTCTAAGAAATGGACTTAGAATAAAGACCGTGAAAATCCCAAGTGTGATAGGAGAGGTACTGAGATGGCCTCTGCAGCGGGCAGCGTTGCTCCCTACACACACACACACACACACACACAGCCCCACTTACTTGCTTTCACGGTATCAGTGGCTGCAGCTATGGTGAACCAAGAGGCTACCACCACTGTCAGCATCCAGGTCAGAGGGTATGACCACCCCATTCTTTCTGCTCTTCACAGCTACTTCTGGGCCTGGGAACACCTGTTCTAAGGCAAGGAGAGGTTGGTCCCTTGAGTTTTCTTCTGTCTCTGATGCCTGAAGTCCCGTGAACAGAGATGGATGGGACAAAGGCATAATCGAAGTCCCTTCCCCACAGTTGGGAGGGGTGCTTTTGTTGTGTTCTGTACAGCTCCAGGAGGTGCCATTTATATGGACTATAAAAAATTGTGTGATGCTGCAGCCCTGGCTTTGGTGGGGCTTTCCCCTCTGTAGCCCCACCATTACCCTCACCCACAGTCCAGCCTTGGCTCCCCAAGTCTCAGTACGTTGCACGTTTTGAAGAACTGAGTCTCTCATTTGGAGCAGGAAGTAGCACGATGGGGTAGTGTTCTGGACTCACCACCTTATTGGAGGCACCTTTGGATTTTAACAACCAACTCCTGATTCTCTGCCTGGAAACTTTCAACTTTCCCAGACCCACTTATTCATTCAACATACATTTATTGAGTAGCTACTATGTGCCAAACAGGGAGCTAGGTGTCAAGGAGAACAATGAACACAAAAGTCTGTGCCTTCATGCAGCTCACACATTGTAAAGAAGTGGCTTGAGCTAAGGACTGAGAAGTAATTAACCTTCACAGTGCGTTTTAATGTTTCTAGAGTGGTCACATGTGATTTCACCCAATGTTTACAGCAGCAGAATAGGGTAGCATGGTGGTTAAGTGTGTGGGAACTGCAGCCTGCAACTGGGATTCAAATCCCTGCTTTACCAATCACTAACACTGTGATTTGGGGCAAGGTATTTCAATTCACTGAGACTCAGTTTTCTTATCTGTGAAATGGGAATCACTGCTTACACAAATTGAGTATTAACAATTTTCGAAGAATCCCTGTGCTCAAAGAACTTGCATTCTACAGTGATGTTTTCCAGACCTTTGTGACTATGATGTACCATAAGAAAAGCATTTTATGATCTAGTGCAGTAGCTCCTGCATGATGTGCACACATGCGTAAGTAAAACAAAAGTTTTATAAAACAATTCTTATCCTTACTGCGTGCATTGCTTGCTTGCTGATATCTTCTACTTAATTAAAAGAAAATTCTGGCTTTAACCCACAAAGGGAATGATTTCATGATTTCAGTTGCAACACATAGTTTGAAAAACACTATGATGAATAGTAATCGACTGCATATTGTCACTGGGATTAAGTAAGACGATATATGTAAAGCAGGGCCCAGCACATAGTAAATGCTCTTGTTCATTGCTGTATCTCCAGTGCCTGGTACGTGATAGGTGCGTAACTAATATTCACTGAATGAATAGAAGAATAGTGGTTATTGTTATTAGGAAAACTTAGGCTCAAAGAGAGCAAGACTGACTTGTCAGAGATCATGAAGCCTATATTTAGCAGAGTAATGACTCAAATCCAGGTCTGACTCCAGTGTCCAAACTCTTAATTTCCTCCCCCTCCCAAATAGAATGGGAACCAACAGAAAATGGAGGAGAAGCTGAGCCAGAGAAAGCAGCTACAGACAGCCTTACCTGAAGCCAGGAAGGTAGAATTATTCTGTTCACGAGTGTGTGCCTCGTACATATGTGTGTATATATACGTATACATTTGCCCCAGGCTGACAATCTCTCCTCCAATTATTCTCTGGTTCTGTTTCTCGAGATTGTTTTCTTGGGGGTGGAATTTATTTCCTTTTGGCATAATATTTGCCTTTTCCAAGCTGTGAAGTGGTTGTTGTTCTTTTTCCTAATGTTTGAGATCCCAAATAATTGACATTAGGGGTCACACCGTGCCCAGAAATACAAGGACTCTGTTTTGCACCTTTTGGCAGCAAGAGATTCCTTAGTTAGAAATTAACTGGGAAACCAGTGCCAAGGTGCTGGGCTTTTTTTTGTTGTTTTTTTGGTCCCTGACAAGGGCAGGGTGAACCCAAGAGGCCAGGCAGAAGCCACTGTCTGAAGCCAGTCTACACAAGGACAAAAAGGATGCTCATTGTCCCTGCTGGGATGTGACTTGTCCTGGAGAGGCCACCTTTCTGAAACACCCCATCCTCATGGGATCAGCCACCTCCCTTAGGGTCCAGACATGAGCAAGAGAGAAGCTAAGAATGGCTGAAGGTCAGAGCCAGAAGATAATCCAGACATCACTGGACCTGACTTACTCTGTGAAACAAGAAATCTGAAGTCTAATGAGTGGAGGTCCCTTGGGAGGTGGAATAACTTTGTGATTAAATAGACTGACTTTGGAGTCAGTCAGTCTGAATTCTGATCTGCCATTTATTGTTTGCCAGTGGGCTCATTTCTTAACCTTCCTGAGGTCCTTTTCCTCATCTGCAAAGTGAGAATACCCATCTTCCAGAGTTGTAATGAGTTTAAAGGAGATGATGCAAGTAAGGACACATAGTAATGATCATGTTTGTGGAAGTCCTGCAAATGCTGCTTTGCTGTTGTACGGTCACAGAGGTAGAATATGACAGAGCCTGAGTTAAAACCCACGTCTCCTGACCCAGTTCCACATAGTTGGTAATCCAAAAATCAATGTAAAAGTGGACGTTATCATGTTGAGAAAAATCAAATGTGTGTGAAC
This sequence comes from Daubentonia madagascariensis, assembly GCA_023783475.1. Taxonomy (NCBI): domain Eukaryota; kingdom Metazoa; phylum Chordata; class Mammalia; order Primates; family Daubentoniidae; genus Daubentonia; species Daubentonia madagascariensis. Next base: position 250,293 of record JAKFHU010002505.1, on the reverse strand, counting down.
TTGGGCTGAGCAGGAAATATAACCGTGATCCTGCTTTGACTTTTTCAGGACTTTTGTCAGTCTGTCCCATTCAGTGGTAGGGGGCCCGTCGGCACTGGGGCATTCATCTCCTCCGGATAATTTTGTAGGAGTGGAATTTCTGGGTGAAAGAATTCCCAAACAGCACCCCAGAGAGATTTTTAAAAATTAGTTTACAATCCCACCAACGCTACTCACCAGCCCTGAGCATTGGTAACTTTCTTTCACCTTTGCCAAAAACGTGAGTGAGAAATACTGCATTTTTGTTCACTTTTGCAATTCTCTGCTGAAAAGAGAAATTTATCATCTTTTTGTTTATTTACATGTATTCTTTTGTTTTCTGGGCTAGCTGTTTATATCCTATGTCTTTTTCATGAGGCTTTGTCTAAACCCTGGTATGGGTGTCTTTGAAGATTTAAAGAGGGTGACCCCAGGCGGCATCTGGTGTTGTCTGGGCAAAGACCTGGGCAGGAAAATGGGGAGTTTGGGTTGGAATCTATTAATAACTGTAATAACCATGCTTTCTAGTTTCTGTATTTGATGCTTTCACATCTTGGGGTCTTGCGACCCTGCAGGGACTGCCCCTCCCAGGGCTAGCTAATTACTACCGATAGCAAACAACTTACCTGTGAATGTGCCTTTCATTTGCAAACCAACCAATCCAGAGCCCATGCCCCCAGCCCCCGGCCTCCTTTATGGGGTTCTCACACTCAGGGCCGCTACCCCCTGCTCTAATCACCCCAAGGGACCAGGTGCCAGGCAACTAGCAACAACTTCTATGCCCCAGAGCCCTCCGAAATTATTCAAACTGGCCAATTCTAAACCTGCTTACCCTGCCTCTCCCATTGCTTCCTGCAGAAACCACAATAATGGCTCTTGCCCACTTTTTCCCCTTGTTCTCTTCACTTCCTGACTGACCCCCGTGCTCCCCTGGGTGCTTCCTCTCCTGGGACATGACGCGCCCCCTCCTCTTGGGACCTGCGTCATAACAAGCTGCCTTTCAATGGCGATTGTCTCCTGCTCTGTTGCTCATCAAGATCACCAAAGACGCCCACGTTGCCAAATTCAATCAATGTTTTTCTCTTTATCTTACTTCCACGGTAGTGCTCAATAAATATCTGTTTTTGAATGAACCTTAATCTCTCATCTGTTCCTTCTTGAAATACTCTTCTCTCTTAGCTTCCAAACATGGGTAGGAGACATGATCTTAATGATCTTGATAGCTGTGGCTTACTGAGAGCTTCTCTTGTGTCACACACTGTGCTCAGTTGCTTTGCCTCCATTGTCTCAAACAATGAAACTTAGCAACCCATGTTACAGGGAAGGCTGAAGTTCAGAGAGGTTGAGTAACTTCCCCAAGATCACACAGCTAGCTAGTGCTAAATACAGACTAAAACCCAAATCTCACTTGGATTTATCCCTATGATACACTGTATCCCTTGGGGGTAAAGACTATTTCATGATCGGCTATGGCAAGCCCTTATAAGGACAAATGGTTTTAGGTCTTTTTCCAGAGAGTGAAGCTAAGTGGTAGTGAGTTTTGAAAAATTGATCAGACAGAACACAAAGGGTTAGAATGAGAGGTTGGTGTGTGTTGGAAAGGGGCAGAAAATTAGCCAAAGGAGAAGACCCTTCCAACAGAGGAGTATCATCTGTCCCACATGCGTACCTGAGCCCCCACCTCCTGAGGCTCTAGTTACACCTAGAGGACCTGCAGGTGGCACACCCATTCTCTGTCTCATGGCCTGCCAGAGGCTCTATTCCACGTGATTTAGTCCCAGCAGCCCCCATGGACCCCTCCTCCGACTGGCAGCCACATGGTCTTAAGGCTAAGGCAGGTGAACCTTGCACCGTGCCCTGAATACTAACACCTGCCCCTTTCAGGGCATCTTGTTCCAACACCAGGGCCCCAGGCTGTTCCCTGCTTCCTCTGAATGTGGACAGGCCAGATTGGGGGAAGGGGTGGTATGGCGGGAGCTGGCTCTGAAGGTCTGAAAAGGCACAGTCTTTGCCTTACATGACAGGTGGGAAGTGCAGAGGCCCAGATGGTTCGTGGAGACCTTGGTCCCTAAAATAATACAGCCCTTCTTCTCTCAAGAGAAGGCATATTATCACCTGACCGAAAGCACACAAATCAGCAGTGTGAGTCTGTGGTAGGCTGAATAATGACCCTAAAACATGTCCACATCCTAGCCCCTGAACCTGTGAATGTTGCCTTACAGGGCAAAAGGGACTGTGCAAGTGTGATCAAGGATCTTGAGATGGAGAGATTATGCGATTATCCAGGCAGGCTGGGTGCAATTATGATGGTGCTTATAAAAGGGATGAAGGAGGAGTCAGAGTCAGAAGAAGTAGGAGATGTAAGGATGAAACAAAAAGTCAGAGTGATTCTGGGCTAGAACCCTGGGCCCAGTAATGCAGGCAGCCCCCGTAAGATAGAAAAGGCAAGGCAAAGATCCTTCCACACGGTGCCAACTCTGACAACATCTTGACTTTAACCCAGTGAAATTGATTTCTGATTTCTAGCCTCCAGAATGCCAAGCAAATAAATTTGTATGATTTTAATCCACTGAGTTTGTGTTAATTTGTCACAGCAACACTAGGAAACTAATACAAAATCCAATTTGGATCTGTGGACAATTGTCAACGGCTCTGCCTTTTGGGATGAGTATGGTGTCTCTCACGTGGTATGGAATTTTTCATTTGACCCACGGACATTTATTGAGCATCTACTGTGTGCTAAGCAGAGTCCTAGGCAATAGGAACACAGCAAAGAGTAAATATGTCCACTCTCATGGGGCTTACATGCTAGTGGGGGAAGCAGGCGATATACCACTGCACAACGAAATAATAAGATGTTGTCAAATATTGGCCTCCGGGAAGGCCTCTTTGAGGTGGTGACATTTGAGCTGAGATTTGAACAATGAAAAGGACACCACTGTGTGAGGACTGGGAGGAGGGGAAAGTGTATTCTGAAGGGAGTGGACTTAGGCAGAGGGAACGTGAGCAGAGAGAGGAAATTTGGCTCATTCAAAGAACAGATGGGAAGTGTGGCTGGAGCCCAGAAAGTGAGGGGAGAGAGGGAGGAGGAGAAGAGATCTGTGGGGCCAGACTTTCAAGACCTTGAAGGCACGACAAGCAGACCGGATTATATTCTAAAAGCAATAGAGATGCCGTTACAGGGTTAAACAAGGTGATGTTTCAAGCGCTCATGGCTATGGCTTTTTAAAAGATGGCCCCAGTAGCTGTAAGGAATATGGAGGTTTGGCGGGGCCTGGGGGGAGGAATAGCGTGGTGGCAGAGACCAATCAGGAGACTTCTGCAGCTGACATGTGGAGATGAAGTTGGTGTGGTCACGTGGAGGGAAGCGGGTGGAGTCACACGGACTGATAAGTCACTTTTATGGCAGCAAAAGAAAGAAGGCAACGGAGGATGGTTCTGTAGCCGGGTGTCGTGGTGTGTGTCTGCAGTCCCAGCTACTGGGGAGGCTGAGGCCGGAGGATGGCTCGAGCCCAGGAGTCTGAGGTTGCAGTGAGCTGTGATGACACCAGTGCACTCTACCCAGGGCGACAGAGTGAGACTCTGTCTCAAAAAAGAAAAAAAAGAGGATGGCTCTGGCATTGCTGCTTGAGTGAGTGGGTCACTTACTGAGATGTGAAAGTCTGGGGACAGGTTTGGGGTTGGATCATTTTCTAACTGTGACAAAATGCAGTGTAAGCAAATCAATCCACCTCATTTGAAAGGTTTAGCCAAACTCTGGGGACCCTAACCTGGTAGGAGGTGATATGCATAGTGGTTGAGTGCACAGTTTCTGGAGTGAGACCACCTGGGATTTTATCTCAACTGCGTTCTAGCTGTGTGATCCTGACCGGTTGCTTAACCTCTCTGTGCCTCGGTTTTCTCATCTATAAAATGGGGTTAATGAAACCTAACCTCCAGCGATGTGAGAACTACACGAATGCCCAGCATGCTGTGAACACTCAGTCAGTGTGGCTACTGTGGCTTCCCTTGCAGTGCTGTCTGAACCCCAGGCCAGACGGTGCTTCTAAGGCAGCACCAACCAGCAAAAAGAGGTAATGAGTAAAACAGGGCCAAAGACATTCAGGGGCTTTATTATCCAACCCGCACTTGCTCCACAACAGTCATATACACGTTTATTTGAATAGATCCACTCGGAAAATGATGCCGGGACCTGAAAAGCAGGCATCTTTCCTCCTGGTATTGGAGAAGCTAAAGTTCTTCCTTGACTTTTGGTTTCTTCTCTTGTCTTGGAGGTCCCTTTGGCGTAGCCAACACCACCACTTCCTCGGAGGGTTCCTTCTTCGCAGCTGGCTCTTCCAGCTTGGTCACATTCTCCAGGTCAGGCAACTGCTGTTCAGGTAACTCTTTCTCCATGATAGGTATCTCCTTTTCCTCAGCTAATACCTCCTCTTCTATCACTTCATTTTGCTCAACAGACAACAGCTATTAAGAAAAAGGTGGAAAGGAGGGAGGGAAGGAAGAAGGGGATAAAGAAATAAAGAGACAAGAAATATGTGATCATTGTAATTGTCAAGGCTTCTTTTTCTGGAAGTGCCCAGAGAGAATCAGTCTTTGGCTTGCAGGGTCCTCATAGATGCTAAAGGTCCATATGGCTTGGGTGGTAAAGTGCCCAGTGTGGTTTTGCCCCTCTGGAAAGAGGACTTTTGGGGAATCCACTCTTCCCCTCTATTCTAAGTTCACAGGTATGGCGGCCCCAGCACTAGCTCCAGGACTGGGCAGATGACTGAGGCTTAGCAAAGGTGATCCCTGTCCAGGACATCTTATGGACTTCTAAGAAGTAGGAGCTTTCTTTCTAAGCTGGGAGGATGTTATTTTTGAGCTCTGGGATAATCTTTGACCCTCTATGGGGAAGCAACTGCTTGAGAATGAAGCCCACATGAGGGAAAACAGACATGGGAAGACAGAAAGTGAGGCTGAGCTTCTGGATTCACCCATGCCTGATGTTCTACCAGGTATATGGGATAAATTCCCACTGTTGTTTAAGACAAAGAGTAGTGTCTCTGACATTTGCAACTGAGAGTCCCAACTAATATAAATGCAGCCTTCCAGAAGATAGCCTCACTGAGGCATGGTTGGGGGAGAAGGAGGGTTGTGATCCCATCCATCAGGAGAATAATGCTAGAGGGCAGAATCCCATCAAGACGTCTGGCTACCATCTCAGCAGAGTGGACCAAGGGAAGCAGCCTTAGGAGGTGGGGTGTTAACTCAAAGCCTTTCCAGATGTTTCTAAGTCCACTATTTCTGCTTGCTCATAGTAAGTGCTCTTGAAATAAAAGTGACTAGTAAAGTCTCCCAAACTGGATGGTTGTCCGTCCATCCTCAACTATCTCCAGACAGTATGAAATTATGGAACCTTTCACACACTCTCTTGTAGTCAATTGAGTTCCTAGTAATTCTGTGTGGGACAGAATAATCCCCGGTGGTTACCTCATCCTCAACCCTGGTCTTACCTCATCCTCAACTATGGTCTTGATTTGGCTTTCCAGGAAGTCAGAGAAGCCCTTCAGGGTATGTTCTCCCTCATACACTACTGCCTAGGGAGAAAACAGAACAGGGTCAGGGTGGGAGCCTCTGCCAGCGAGACGCTCATGGATTACTGCATAGGTAAACCCAGGGTGACATTCCTAACAACCTGGGTACCTGGAGCAAGTGCCTAAACCTCTCTGAGCCTCCATTACCATGGCTCTAAGATAAGGATAATAAAAATTCCTTTGTTATAGAGTTGTGATGTAGTGGATCAGAGTGTGAGCTACAAAAACCCCATAGCCAGGGCTTAAACCTTGGCTGCATCACTTAGCGATATGGTCTGGTTGCTTAACTTTTATAACTCAGTTTCCTCAGCTATAATATGGAGATAGTAATAGTACCTACCTCTTAGTGTGGTTATAGGAATTCAATGAGTTAATGCATGTAAAGTGCTTAAAAGAGAGCCTGGCTCCGTAGTGTGGACTATATGTATTTGCTATTATTATAATTATTATAAGAGGAAGAAGAGTTATTATTTTACAAAGCATCTGGCACATGGTCAGTGCTCAGTCATCACTAGCTCCCTTCCCTCTTGAAGTTGCTTACCACCCACCGGTTCTCTAAACTCCTTTTAAGGTAACTTAAGATCGTGACACTTAGCTCATCCTCTTAATCCAGCCTCAGTTTCCACAACTCCCCCACGTGCATCTTCTGCACCAGGAGGATGCATCTCTCCTTCATGGTGCTGTGATCATCCTTCTGCCCACCTCGTCCCACCTGTAGCGCACAGCCCCTCCGCCAACCTGATTTAAATGCTCGCCATTCTCCAGTGTCCCATGTCTGCCTGGAGACCTCCAGTGTGCCTGCCCTCCAGAATCTTCCCCCACCTCGATTCCAGTTGCATTTATAGATGGCCCCACACCGTGATGACTTCTCCCCCATACTCAGCCATGCTCTTCTGAGGAGCAGGGACCTAGGCTCACACTCCCTTGATTGACACCCTTCCCCACGTGCCAAAGTGGCATGGAGAGTGTGTTCCATGAACACTGGTGGTGGTTGGTGACTGTAATCCCAAGGTGTAAAAGACATTGTCTCTAGCATGCATCTTCCTTCATCTGATAGTGCCCCACCCCCAGTAGTCACATGGGACCCCCCCTCCGTAGTCCATTCAGCCTGGGTAGAGCCCAGCCCCAACTCTACAGGGAACCATGTAACCCAGGCCTGACCACAAAACACCCACATCCACTTGGCCACAGCGACTGGGTCCAGGCTAAGCAAACAGCACCCAAGTAGAGTGAGTCTTAGAACTTAGAACTTAGAAACTACTGGAAAATACTCTTTGGCCTTGAACATGAGAGGATGACAGGCACTGATGCTGGGAATGGAGCTGGCTTGGTAGAAAGCATAGCTGAAGATGGGAGCAAACCAAGTCCCTGACGATAACACAACAGCATTTCAGGTATGCACGTCGCGAGAGCCCCTCACTTGTTGAGAGTTGGTGGGGAAAAGCCTGAAGAATGGGTACCGGTCCAGGTACATTAGCTGAATGTCGTTTGCTGTGATGTCGATCTTGGCGATGGTGACCGTGGAGTGGTTTTGATAATTTCTACCCAGCTCCTCCAACAGCGGAAACAGCGCCCTACACTTTTCAGACCAGGGAGCATCTGGAAGAGAAAGGTCCTTGCTCAGGCTGCACTGAGAGACTCTGAAATCTGCCCTACCCCACACACCTTCACGTGTGCCACTCTGCTCCTGCTGCTTTGCAAACCACGCTCCCTCTTGCTTTTCATCGTATATTAGGTTATTTTTACACTTCAGCCATAGTACCTGATTGTTATTAAATAAAGTAGAAAAAAAACTAGCCTAATCCCCTTCCACCCAAACACTAACACTTTTTAGTGTTAGTTTAGTGCGTGTTAATGTTTTCTTCTATTCTTTTTTTTAAATTCCATTCTTTTAACATAGAAGAAAGCCAAGAACAATATTTATGCTAGATGATTCCTTATGTTCTGCCAAAAAGTATGTGCGTGTGTGTATGTGTGTGTATGTGTGTGTACATGTGTGTTAGTTATAGCACAGGGGTTTTCCAACAGAGGTTAATCTACTTGTTCAAGGTCACCCAGTAATTAAGCAGAGGGACTGGGATTTGAAGATAAGGTGCTTTGACTTGTGACCATTATAGCACAAGCATAGTAATAATATAATATAATATGAATATAAACATAAGATGCCTTTTAGTCCAGTGGAGGAGAACATGCCCAAGAAGTGAACAGATGTGCCCGAGAAGTGTGACAAGTACAACTGTCCCCTGCAAAGGGGACCCCGAACTTTCTTGTGGGCAGGTCTTTGGTCTTTGACTTCAGCCCAGGCACCTGGACCTTGGGAGAGGAAACCAGAGACCAGCTTCCACAGGAGGGAAAGCAAACCTTACCTGTTTGTCCTTCTACTCACTGAAGCTCAGAGCTCAAAGTTTCTGGCTCTGTGGGAGGAATGGCCTCAAGGCCCCCAGACATTCCACCCTGGGATGATCACCCCCCGTTTACAGACCAAGTGCCTGTGTGACCATCCCCCCTGCTCGCAGCAGCCCTGGCAGTCCCCCTGGAGCCCAGCAGGTCCTGGGTCCGAACTGGAGGGGGCATAATGGCCACAGACCCAGGGGGCCAATCCTACAGCCCTGCTTCCAAGAAAATGAGGCTGCTTTTGCCTTTTACCAGAGCCAGATGGGCATTCTCATACCTTCTAGTGTCATGTAAGTACAGAAAGGCTGCACCTGGCCTCTCGTTTAAAAGCAGCAGATTGTGTGATTCAGCCACACAGACTGCTCCGAGGATAAGAGCCCATTTCTGTGAGATTTCAAAAGGTCTGTGTGATGCAGTCCAGCCCTTGCTTTACCTTCAAGGAAGTGATAGCATCAGAGCTTGCTTTAAACTTTTTGCCTTGCTACTTACTATGTGACCTGGGGTAAGGTAATGAACCTCTGTGAGGAGGGGTTCCCTGATCTGTATCATGGGGAAAGCTGCCACACCTTCCTCACAAACTTGTTACACACCTCATTAGAGCAGGTGTGTCAACAGCAAACTTATGCCTGGCTCCTTGCAAGTGCTCATTAAATATTACAATAATAGAGGTGTCAAAGTAACTTCAGTGTCACTTTCCTCTGTGTCTCAGGGTGGGAGAGAATGCCTCTGGCTTTGGCTCTCACATGCAAACCAGAAACCATGGGAAAAGGGCAGTAGTCCTTAGGGGAGCAGTAGAAATAATTATAATAATAGAAAAAATAACAGCAATAATAATTGTCATTTGTCAAGTGCTTACAATATGCCAGACACTGTGCTAAGTCCTTTACATGAAGGATTCGGGTCCCCACTTCATAGAGGCCATGTGACAAGTCACATAAAGCCAGAAGCAAAGGAATTCCATAACTGTAGTTATGAGTATAGATGCTGGAGCCAGACTGCTTAGGTTCAAATCCTAGTTCCAGCACTCACTAGCTGCATGATACTGAAAAAGTTTCTTCATCTCCCTGAGACTCTTTTTAATCATCTGTAAAATGGGAGCAATAATAGTTGCTACTTGGAAAAAGACGTGAGGATTAAACGAGATAATCTATGCAATGGCTCAGTGTGGCGAGATCTAACTTGCACTGCAACACCCACTCAAACAATGTTAGCCATCAGCACTATTGTTATAAATAGCCACAGGCCTGGATTATGTGGAAGATATTTCATACAACATTCCAAGAACTAGATTTTTGAGGACAGAGTTGCATGGTGGCTGACAGCATCGTGATCCAATCTTTTGAGTATCTGAACACTACCCCTGGCATGATGCATCAATGGGTTTTGGAGATTTCAGTGTCCAAGAATTCAGGAGCAACACTTGAAAAGTAATGTTGGGACCCATCGTGTCCCATCCCCTCTGTGGAGGTACTTACAGAACATCACAAATACGTCCCTTTCCTTGTCAAAGACAACTATGTTGAAGTTCTTCCCCACGAGCTGCTTAACCAGTCCCTGGTCCCAATATTTTGGAATGTCTTCACTGGATTGATGTTTCTAGGAAGCAAATTCAAGAGATCTAACAGTCTCCAGAAAGAGGTTCAGAATTGGGGCTTCCCACCCTGACTGAAAACAACTAAAGGTTTTCTCTTATTTTTTCCCAAGGGCCTTGGGAAAGACTTTGAAATGCTGAGATAACCATGAACTTGATATCAGCCCTGGATTGACCAGGGCAAATTGGTTTCAGAAGGCTGGGGAGGAGACAGAGCTCCAAACTGGGATGGATTCTAGCATTGAAAAACATGATTTTGGGGATTCTTGGATGAGAGTGGGGAGTTTTTCCACCTTAACTAGTTTATTTAAAAAAAAATTAGCTGCCCCCAATTACTCTGAGAATCAAGACCAAGGTCATTTACATGACCTATAAAATCTTGACCACACTTTGGTCCCTGCCAGCCTCTCCAGGCTTCCTTCTCCCCTTTTCTTTCTTGAGCCATCCTGGTCTTCAGTTCACTCCGAAGGGCTGATCTTTCCCACCTCAGGCCTTCGTTTATGCCATTCCCTCTGTCTGGAAGGCCTCGTCCACTCCTGATGCCTGCCCTCCCTTCTTCATCCAGCTAACTCCTATTTATCATTCAGAATGACTTTCCAGGAGGGCTTCCTTGACTCTCCCCCAGGCTACCATAAATTCTCATAACACTTGGTACTTTTCCTTGTGACCGCTTATTCAAGTTTATCATTTACATTTGTTTTTCTGGTGATTTGATGAATGTGTCTCTATCACACTAGACGGAACACCATAAGAGATTTTTCTTCCCTCATCTTGGAGTATCCACTGCCTAGTACATAGAAGAACTTCAATAAATGTTTTGCAAATGAATGAATGAATGAACCCAGCTCTTGCTTCTCTTTGAAGGAAGTGTTGGAAATATCAAAACATATTTTTCTCTAAAACCACTGCCTCCTGAGTATCTTGAATCCACACCCTTTTCTCCCCGTCTGCACTGTGACTGCTCGTGTACCTGCTATCCAGGTAGCCCACACTGCTCATCTGGATCACTGGAATAGCCTCCTCATGTTCTCCCTTCATCTGCTCCTAACCCTGTCCACACCGCTGTTCTCTGCAAGCAGGGCTCTATTTTCACCATGCATATCTGGCTTGCCTTTGCCCTCAGGACACTAAGTCCTTAATCTGCTTGTGAGGTCCTTGATGTGTGGTCTCTGCCCACCTCACCAGCCTTTGCTCCCATAGTGCCCTTTCTCTCCTGAACCCCAGGCTCTGGAAAGGACTTAAAGATTCTTTCAGTGGGAGCATAAAAGGGGGTGTGGGCTGGGCGTGGGAGGTGGGAAGTAGTGAAAATGATGGAGACCTAGGAATGGGCCAGATCAGGGAGACCGCAGAGATCATGTGAAGCACGCTCATTTCTGTTCCAAGGAAAATGAGGAGGCCCCAGGGCAAAGACTTCTATTTTCTTTGTGACACATAGGCAGAGTAGTCAGCTGAGAGTGACAGTAAGAATGGCTATGAGGAGAAATAGACTCTGAGATTAAGAAAATGAACACAATAAGAGATATTTATGCAGAAATGCCAGGATGTTTCCGAGAGTCCGTGGAGGTTTGGTTTGTGGCGTTCATGAAGCCAACCAGCCTCACGGTGATGTTGCTTTTCTCCAGCATTGGCCTGGAAGCAGTAGAAAAGTTAAGTGGGTTCAAATGGAGTTGGAATTTTGCTTGGAGAGTACTACAGGGTGTGCAGGAGGTGGTGGGTGGAGGGGATAAAGGAGTTCAGGGAATCAACACGAGGGCAACGCAAGTTCATGGACAGGAGCACTAAAGAGATCCTGCACTGGGATCGGGAGACGGGAGGCCACGAGAAGGCTGAGGAATTGTAGCAATGTGGGTACTGGAGAAGGGAAACCTGGCATTCAGAGAGGCTACCATCCCTAGGAAGTGGCAAGAAGGACAGCAGCCACACGCGCGACCCGTGATAATGTGCATAGGGGACAATCAGCTTCCACCTGAGCAGGCTGCAGGGGAAGCCGTGTCTCTGGGGGAACGGACGAGAGGTAGTTGAAGCACTCGGAGGTTAAGAGACCACAGATTTTCGTTTGCCTGGACAGTCTCAATTTACTCTTGTTGTTCCAGAATATTTTTAAAGAATTCCCCCTTTATTCTCAAAAGTGTCCCAGTTTGGAAAAATATTAATAATTAATATGGTCACCTTACTCAGCAGGATAGTTGAGGATACAGCAAGTGCTAAATAAACAGTGTGTGATGCTGTGTCACATGGCTACCTTTCTGAAGCTTCTCCTCCCTGTCGGCAAGTAGGCCCCCTTCCAACCCCATCTAGCCAAGAAGTCCCCAGAGCCTTTGAGGCTAAACCCTGATTGATCTATGTGTTCCGTCCCTTCCCGGTCCCCAAAGCAGGCATCTACCCTTGGACCAAGTAAATCTTTAACACTGAAGCTGATAGGAGGACAAAAGCCTCCTTTTCAAGGATAAGGTAGCCCTCCCAAGTGCCTGCATTTCTATTGGAAATTCCTACAAAGGAAATGCCTCCACATTACAACTAAAAAATTAATGGTGGAATTATAGGCTCAGGATAGGTCAAAAGTTGGATAGATTCCAGGTGGGGGGATGGATGGATTTCCCCACATTGTGCCGAGAGGTTGAACTTTATTCTGCCTCCCCATTCAGGTAGCCAAAGCCAACAGAACTACGAGAAAGGGATGATTTTGAGGTTCTGGACAAACCTTGTCCAAGAACAAACGTACCTTGGCATTTCTACTCAGGAAGCTGAGGCCGAATTTCTTGAGGTTTGTGTAGGTTATCTCGTCCGAAGGCATTTTGTATCTGGCATCGGAGCTCAGGTTTAGGATTTGGACAGACGGGATGTTGACCTCTGTGATCCGGAAGTACTCAAAGACACGTCTGTTTCTGGGTTCATCTGAGTCCACAAGGATGAAAAGGATCTGCCAAATTAAACAAAACTCTTGTCTGTCTGGGTCCTTCACCAAAGGAAGGAAACTGCTGGAAAGCTGTGGACTAAAGGAATGTGAATAGTGGGGTCTGTGCAGCACCTATGAAAGACTTACTAAATGTCACCTTTCTGCAGGCACGTGCAGCCCTGCACCTCACTGCACCACAGGCAGCAGCTACCAACCTGGTTTCTCAGCATCCTTGACCACACACCATCCACACAACTTTAGGAAGTCAGGAAGTCCTGAGCTTCCATCCTGGTTCTGTGCCCTAGTTTCCTTATCTGTAAAATGGTGATTATAATAGTACCTACCTTATAGGGTTGCTGTGAGAATTAAGTAGGACAATGTATGTAAAGGCTTTGTTCAGTGACTTGCAGGTAGAAAATGTTCAATACATGCTGACTCATTATTATTCAAGATTATTCTATCAAGGAAATCCATAATTTCATTCACTCATCCACTCAACAAATATTCATGGAGTGCTTACTACGGGCGAGGCATTTTACTAAGCGCTGGAGATAGAGCACTGCCCAAAGCAGACGAAATCCCTGCGCTCAAGGAGCTTATGTTCTAGTGGAGAAGATAGACAACAAATGAGTAAACAAACTTATAAATCCAAACAGCAATGAGTGCCAATTAGACAATAAAACAGGGCCTTGTGACAGAGAGGAATTGCTCAGATGGGGGGATTATGTAGGGTGGTCGGGAGGAGAATGTGAGGAGGTAACATTTCGGCTGGGACCTGGGTGATAGTAGCAAGTCCAGGGAAGTGACGCTGGCAGTGGAAAGTGCCAGTGCAAAGGCCTGGGGGCAAAACAAACAAAGAGCTGAGAGTGTTCTAGGCACAGAAAGGAAAGGCCAGTGAGGGACAGAGTCATGGGAGACTGTCAAAGATGAGGTCGGACGTCCAGTAAGGAGCTTGGGTTTAGTCTGAACACAATGGGAGGCCACTAACGACAGTCAGCTAGAGTGACATGACAATAAGTTTTAAAAGATCACTCTGGTTGCAGAGAAGAAGCAGGGGTGGGAGCCAGAAGATGAGTAAGAGGCCACAGCAGCCACCTGGGGTCAGATACTTTCACGTCATCCATCCATCAGGAGATTAAGGGCCCCACTATGTGCTACTCTTCCAGGTGCTAGGGAGATTGAAAAACAAAGCAGACATATCAAAACCATTCTTGTGTATGTTCAGCAAATACTGGCTACCTTCTATTTTCTGGGCACCAGGGTGTAGAGGTGAACAAGACAGGTAGGGGTGTACAATCTAATGAAACAATACCAATCCAACTGTTTATCTTTGGCTCTAAAATGGATCACAACCAATAAATGGCATTTGGGAAGCTTACAAATTAGGATGACAGCAATTTAGAACTTCATCTCCTGATATATGCCAAAATAAATTCCACTAGATTAGAGTTAAAAAAAAAACTGGAAGAAAATATGGCTAAGCATTGACTACGATAAGTAGGAGAAATAGAAAGCAATCAAAATACAATCAATTTAACTACATCAACAATCTTAAAGCAGAAAATTGAAAAAAAGTAACTCCTGGAAATAAATTTAAAAGAGGAATTTCTGTGATTGGAACCATCTTCCTGGAAAATAATGTAGTGGGATGTAGTATAAACATTAAATATGTTCACGCTCTAGTGACTTACTTTATTATAGGTTTCAAAGTTCTTAATTGTTTTGTTTAATTTCAGAGTAACTTTTTTCATAAGACAAAACCCTGTCATTATCATACTTGTGATAAAAATAAAGAGAAAAATTAAGTAAATAGCCCCCACCATCTGGGTAGTGGTAACTACATTAAATATAGGTATAGCGCTTAGGAGAAACGGATTTGTTTCTAATGATGATAATGGTAACAATAGTAATAAACACCATTCATTGTACTTTTGCTCATTGCTTTACATATGGATTGTCTAATTCTTACTACAACTTTCCATGTCACACACAAGGAGACCGTGGTTGAAGGTTTAAGAAACTCGCCTAAGACAATATAGCTTGTCAGAGGAAGAGGATTTGAACTCAGGTCTGTGTGATGTTAAAGCCCATAATCTCAGCAGTTACTGGCCAGATAATCTGTGCTTCATACCTTCAGGCTTTTCTTACTCCCTGACCTCAGGCAGGAGTGGTCTTTTCTCCCCCTCACCTTCTGGCCAAATGATATCATGCTAGTCACCCACTCGTAGTGGAATGTGGTACATCAAGAAAACGGGAAAATCTCCATGTTCCCATAGTTATTACTTATTACAAAGATGAAAGAAGAAGGAGGGTAGATTTGGCAAGAAAAGGAGAGACATTGGGCAGGAAGAATGGAGGAGGCTGATTTAAAATTAAATAGTAAATAATATATAGCACTGATATGCAAATCGGGAAATTGGCATGCAAAGGCATATGCAAATCTTTCCTGACTTCATTTATAATAAGCTGGGCAGGTAAATGACCTCAGGGTCTGCAGGTCTTGGATGCCCATCCAAGAGCCCCAAAGAGCAATGGCACATTCTACTAACCTTGTTTTGGAATTCCTTGGATGCCAGCTTATAATGCTGAATTATGGTACCATATGACTCAGAGCTTTTGGAGACAAAGAGCAGCATGTGATTCAGGATGTGCAGTTCGTAAATCAGATCCTTATTCTGGAATTACAAGGAAAACATGTCATCCCAAGCACACACAGCTGGCCCAGTTACCTTCTCTGGGTAAACCTTTGCTTACTGACCTCCGTGTTGTATTCAAGCACAAAATCTGTGAGGTGCTTTTTTATGACTTGAAGGAGGTCCTGTTTGTTGGTACTGTCATTAATAAGCTCTTGGCGGTTCACAATTTTTCCCTTAGACAAAAGAAGAAAAATATTGGAGGGCATTAGCTTCCATGCTATAAGCACTTAATAAATATAAATAGCACAATTTTCCCCTTGGATAAAAGAAAAACACTGACAGAGGGATGGTGGCAGGTTTAGTCCATAATCCAGGTACTTAATAACTATGAACGGCTGGGCAGATTAGTCTGTGGATGGAATCTGGGTATGTAGCAGCTGTGAAAATCTCAGATCTACATGGACAGGGAGTATAATTGACTGACAACCCCAGCTGTAGTGCTCTCAAATCCATCAAAATATTTGTGCCACAGTGGAGCAGCTTCTCACACACTACTCTCAACCAATAACTGAAGGTGTCAGAGATATTAAGGCAAGCCCGTTCCTGGGAAATTTGGAACTTCCCTGATAGGTGACTTCGATGAAATTTCTTAGAACTCTACTGCAGTCAAAGACTCTTCCACTCAACCCTCCTTCCTTGCAAAGGGTCAGACCTTCATCATGGTCCAGTGGCTCTCCCAGTCTCCCCAGCTCTCTGTTTTCCTTCAGAGGCATTGTCCCTAAGAAATATTTTGCGGTCTAATCCTGCTTGGTAACTGCTTCTCAGAAGGACCTGGACTAACACAGGGAATGATGTAATTCTCTGTAGCTCAGGATCAAAGTCAGTAGGTAAAGAAGAAAGAAGCAGCTATGTATTCCATCTCCTTCTCTTTATCTCCACCAATCCCAGCCTAGTCCAAACCTCTCTCCTAGATTCCTACAGTGCTCTCCTGCTGGACTTCCAACTTCTCCCCTCGCTTCTGTTCAATCTGCTTCCCCCTGTCCCACACGTACTTTAGCCAGAGTGATGTTGTTAGTACACGAGTCTGATTATGTCATTATTTTCTTGCTTAAACACTTCATAGCCCCAGTCATCCTCTGGTTAAAGTCTAAACTCTTTGCTAGTCATAACAATAGTCTAATACTACTTATTAGAGAGCTCATGCTATGCCAGCCACAGTTCTAAGCATATTATATGCATTAACTTATTTAATATTCATAACTTCTCATTGAGGTATGTATTATAATTTCCCCCCAGTTTTCAGGGAGGAAACTGAGGCACAGAGAAGTGAAGTAACTTGCCCAAGGTTGCTCAGTTAGCATAAGGAGGAGGCAGGCTTCAAACCCAGGCAGCCTGACTCTAGTGCACCTGCTTTTATCCATTAAAATATACCAAATCTCTCTCAAATGCATTGTCCAAGTTTGCTATTTGGCTTTTGATTTTGTGATGGGGTTTATACTACGGAACTTTAAAGTTTTTATGTGGTTCAAATTTACTAGTATTTTCTTTTCATGGATCCTGAGGTTTCTGTCTTGTTTTGTAAGGGGGCTTCCTTATTCTAAAGTTTGGACACAAAATCTCCCATGGCATTTTCTAGTCTTTCTATGATTTCTTTTTTACATATGAATCAGGGATCAATCTGGAATTTAATTTGATGTAAGTTGTGATGTGTAAGCTTCAATTTTATTTTCCAAATGGTGTGCTCGCTTTGGCAGCACATATACTATTTTCCAAATGGCTACTCAATTGTTTCAACACCATTCAATCATACATATTTTCTCCACTGATTTAAAATATTATCTTTCTCATATACCAAATTTCCATATGGATTTGTATCTATTTCTGGACTCTATGCTATCCCACTCTAAAATCACAAATTAGATTATTTTATTCCTCAGCTTAAAACATTTCAATGACTACCATGGGCCCCCCAAAAAATAGGGCTTTCTCTGAAAGTCAAGCAGATCTAGGTACCACTCTACCTACCTCTTGTGTGGCCTTGGGCAAGTAACCTAACCTCTCTCAGCCACACCTGTAAGTAACATGGCCATTGCAAAGATTTGGCTTTGTGCGTGCGGGGAGGGTGTAAGGCATATTCCAGACATGTGCTCAGACCACATGTCTAGAGCAGCACTATTCAGTAGAACTTTCTGTGGTGATGGGAATGCTCTGTAAATCTCTGCTGTCCAATACAATAGCCATTAGCCAAATGTGACTATGGAGCCCTTGCAATGCGGCTAGCGTGATTGAAGAACTAAAATTTTAATTTAATTAATTTTAATTAATTTATATTTAAATAGTCACACATGACTAGTGGCTGCCATATTGGAGAGCTCAGGTCTAGATCCCAGAGAGGGAGGGGAGAAAAATATTCAATGAGCTCAGACTGTAAAAGGCCTTGGGACCTCATTAAGGAGCTAAGTCTTTATCCTAATAATAGGAAGCCATTAAAGGACTTTCAGAGGGGAAGAGGGAAGTAATCATCAGATCTGAATTTTGGAAAGATTACTCTTTAGAAGACAAAAGATAACGGGATAGAGCAGTTGGGTGGCTGTTACAGTCAGCGGTGGGAGATGACGGTCTCTTGATCTAGCACGGTAGCAATAGAAATAGAGAGAAATACAGTCAAGGGATATTTTGGTTATAAAATCAATAGGGTTGGGGTGATGGATTGGTTATGAGGGGTACAAAAGAGGGAAGTGTTAGAATGATGCCTGGGTTTTCTGGCTTGTTTAGCTGGGATGGGAGTGGTAGTGGCACAATCCTGAGGGGAGGGAGGTAAGAGAGAGAGAGAGAGAGAGAGAGGACACTGGAAAGGATCTGGAGAGGAGATTATGACTTTGAGCTTAGCCATGTTGGGACATCCGGTACCACATATGAAGGTCTGAAGATTAGAGAAGTCTGGCTGGGGATGGATATTTATAAGTCACGGGTGTAGCGTGTAGACGGTAATTGCTGATGGACCGTAGAAGGGGAAGCGTGGACCAAAAGGAAGCAGGGGATGGGATTGAGCCTCAATGAATAGCATTTACTGGTTAGAGAAAGGAAGAGAAGCTTACAGTGGTGGATGGCTAGAAAGGCCAGAGAAACATCCAGAGACTGTGATTTCACAGACTTTAGCTAGTCTGATGCCACTGAGCTGACACGTGGCAGAACCATAATTTGTATCCAAAGCCCACATGCTTCCCACTACTTTGAATTAGAGACCCCTCTCACCAGCAGTAGGATCAAAGTCCTACCTTTTTGAACACCAGGACACTGTCGAGGGTGACATGGAAACGCCCGACAGCATTCTTAATCTCTATTGCTCCAAACGTCAGCTCTGGGAAGTCTTTGATTGTGTCGTAGAACAATTCTGCTACTTCTTCCTCTAAATCCTGTTTAGGAAAGACTGTTTTGTAAGGCATTGGTAGAAAGCATATGTCTGGCTTATTTCAGCGGATGATGGAAATGGTAGCTGATTCACCTCTTCACTTTCCAAGTTCTGGGGTTTTGCTGGGTCACCTCAGTCCACTTTCATGTGTATTTCACACCCAGAGTGCTTCTCCCGCTATGACTAAAGCCAAAATAGGCAAGTCCTCGGAGATCAATGGACAGAATTGATAAACTTGACCTTTTTCAACTATTGTATTAAAGGCTGTTCTAACCCAGGGATTGAGACGATTTTTTAAAACATTTCTTTCTTAATTGCTTTCAGAAAAGGCAATTGATTTGACCACATGTAGTACCAAAGGTGAATTTAGTATCAAGATACAGCTATAGTTTCAGCCCTCATTCTTTGGCTTGAAAGAAAATTAAGGCCAAAAAAACCTCTCAAAGAAGTGGCAGGTGAGGGCAGGAGAAGCACATGTTCTCCCCATGCGTAAATATAGCACCAAAATTCTGACTTCTGCTGGGAGAAGTGGAGGAGTC
The DNA here is from genome assembly GCA_023783475.1 of Daubentonia madagascariensis. Lineage (NCBI taxonomy): Eukaryota > Metazoa > Chordata > Mammalia > Primates > Daubentoniidae > Daubentonia > Daubentonia madagascariensis. The sequence continues at coordinate 231,234 of JAKFHU010002505.1, read as the reverse complement.
ATCGGTTTACAGTAAATGAGTCAAGACACATGAGAAACTCATTCTCCAAAAGCAAAAACAATTTGCAAATGATTTATAAATACAAAAAAATCAGTAAAAAGCTATCACGAGACATTGCATTATTATATCTAAGTTATTTATATTCTTCCCCAAATATCTGCCCCTGCTGCACCTATGATGAGGGCTGGTGTATTTTCAAATGGGTGCATGTTTACAACGTTGTTGGTTTTAATATATGGGGACCTTGGAGAGAGGTTAGGGAGAGAGATTGGCCTGGCTCAAGCATGGCTGGTGGCTGTCAGAATCATAGAGAACAATGGCTCTCAAACCAGAAAATAAGACATCCTTTTATTCAGTAATGTTCTAAATCTGTGGCCCCTAAACCCAGGCCACGAACCTGTTAGGAACCGGGCCACACAGCAAGAGGTGAGCAGTGGGCCAGTGAGTGAAGTTTCATCTGTATTTGCCTCCGCTCCCCATCACTCATATCATTGTATAAACTCCGCCTCCTGTCAGATCAGCAGGGGCATTAGATTCTCATAGGAGCGCGAACCTACTGTAAACTGTGCACGCGAGGGATCTAGGTTGCACGTTCCTTATGAGAATCTAATGCCCGAGGTGGAGCTGAGGCGGTGATGCTAGTGCTGGGGAGCAGCTGCAAATACAGGTGATCATTAGCAGAGAGGTTTGACTGCACAATAAATGTAATGTGCTTGAATCATCCTGAAACCATCCCCCCTACCCCCAGCTGTGGAAAAATTGTCTTCCATGAAACCAGTCCCTGGTGCCAAAAAGGTTGGGGACCATTGTTCTAAATGGACCCCAAAAAGATCTGTTACTCTATTAAAACCCATTAAATATGTATGGCAATCTCCTCTCCTTCCTCTCCATTTCTGTCTGTGTTTCCAGCTAGCTTCTCTGACCACTTCAGCTTCCACTTTTTCTTTCTTCTTTTGGACCCTGGAGCTTTCCCAGAAAAGCACCTCATTGGAAGGGGAAAATTGAGCATGGGACAACCCAAATGGAAGACTGTCCTTGCCCCACCCCCTCCCAGACACAGTATTTCTGGTCAGCAGGGAAAGCCTCCTCCCACCTCCAGACCCCAGTACCTGGAAGAAGCCAATGATGGCCAGGTGCCTGGATCTCACAAAATCGGCCACCTGCAGGCTGTTGTTAAACAAAAATGCTTTCTGGCTGATTTGTCTTCTCAACCAAACGACCAAGGCAGTAGATTCAACCACTCCTGGAGAGAGATACAGTCAAGTGGGTCTCACAGAAGTTTCTTCGTGAACTGGAGAAAGGCCTGTCTTCCCCAAGTTTAATGAGTAGAAGCATCTTGTCTTGGGCTCCCACCCCTTGAGGGCCAAGGTCGCTTCCTCCATTCCCCCAAGCTCCAAGGCGTGAACGTGAACACCATTAGTTAAATGTTATTGAGCACTTACCAAAGGTCAGACACTGTGCTGAGTGTTTTGCATGCATTAAATCTTCACAGCAACCCTATAGGATAAGTACCCTCCTCATTTTGCAGAGGAGGAAAACAAGGTTCAACTTGCCAACAGCCACCAAACTAACACACCTGGGGAATCAAACCTAGGAGAAAGCATTTCCAACCTTCTTTTCTTATGCACCCTCTATGGCAACAGGGAGATGGATTTTTTTTTATTTAAATGAAATATAAATTATAAAGGCCACCTAGCTCTGTAATCTTGGGAAAATGCCTCAGCTGAGACCCAAATGTCCTCTAAGATCACAGACTCCTGACTTCCATTTCTTAGCTATTATATGGGAGGTGCCAAGCATGCAAAAGTCCTAGCTTCTAAAATTATGACACATATATCTTATCTGGGAAGACATAATGGTGAGCCAGAATGTACACAAGGCTGCATACAGGTGGACATGTGTTTCCTGGGATCATCAATTTCACGTGATGTCAAGTAATGTAAAATATTATTTTATATCAATGTTTGCTATAGAATAGAATGGAGCATTTTAAATGAGTTTATGAGATGAAGCAGTATTTGTCATAAGTAGCTTTGAACTATATCCACAGACCTTTATTCATTCACTCACTCATTTAGCCCTTCACTCGTTCATTTATTTGACAAATATATATTGAGTGCCTGTTATCAAGTTCTGTACTTGGTCCTGGAGATAAAATGGTGAACAGAAACAAACATATTACCACTGCTTCACAGCTCTCATTCTGTTGAGGAAGACAATAATCAAATCATTACACAAACAAGTATATGATCACACCCAAAGGAAGTGTTTGAAATCAAAGTGCTATGAGCCTGTAGCAAAGATATCTGACCTAGACTGTGAAGTCAAGGAGGGCTTCCTGGAGGAAATCACATATGAGCTGAAAAATGAAGGATGCATTGAAATTAACCAGGAAGTAGTACAGAGAGGCAAAGGCCCAGGCAGAGCAAACAGCCTGTGCAAAGGCCCTGCAGCAAGACACATTACTGTGCAGGGGGCTTGAAGAATGCACCCTGAGTTACTAAATCAACTGCAAAAGGCTCTACTTTCGGTATCTTTGCTAACATTTCCTAAGAACGTTAGACCTTTAAAAAAACTTATAACAAAGTACATTTATATGCAGGAAGGTATACAAATTATAATGTATAATTTGATGAATTTTTATAAAATGAATGAATCTGTGTAACTACCACCCAGATCAAGAAACAGAACATTACCAACCTTTTGGAAGTTCCTGTTGTGTCCCTTCCCAGCCCCTACCCAGCCCCCACCAGGTGTAACCACTATCCTAACTCCTACTAGCATACATTAGTCTGCCTGTTCCTGAATTCCATATAAAGGGAATCACATGATGTATGTTCTTGGGTTTGGTTTCCTTATATTTGTGAGATTCATACATGTTGTTCATGTACGTGAAGATTCATTCCCACTGCTGTGTAGTATTCCATTGGGTGAATATTCCACAATGTATTCATCTATTCTCTGTTGATAAGCATTGGGTTGTTCCCAGTTTGGGGCTAATATGAATGAATTCTCATGTATGTTTCTGGGGGCATATTGTATGCACTTCTGTTGGGTAGGTGGCCAGGAGTAGAATTTCTGGTCATAGCACATGCCATGGTCAACTTTAGCTGACACAGTTAAGGCCATCATAAAAGCCACAATGAGTCAGGCTACAGAAGTTCATATGAGGCTGATATGATGGCTTCAAGAGACAGAAGTTGTGGGGGGGGTTCATGTACTTTGGTACTCCACCCTGCTGTCACCCTCTCCCCTGAGATTTCAGCCCCAAAGCCAAGTTTCTATTTCCATAGTGTTCCCAGCCACCTTTAGGGAAAAAAAACCTTTAGGCACATACGGAAACAAACTGTTTCTGTTATAGGCATTTTTCTGGCAAAAGTATGTTGTAAGTGCCCTGAAAGGAATTGGTTTAAAAATTCTGACAGTATCAAAAAAGGTGAACAAAAAACCTCCAAATGAGTTTAAATTTCAGGTTGTCAGAGCCATTGCTCTGATGTCACTTTGTGCCACTGTCTCCCTGTCCACACTCCAGCCGTACTATTATCTTCCAGGACACTGGGCTTTGGCATCCGCCTGTCCCTCCACCTGTGCTGCCCTTTCCTCAGCTCTTCAAGGGCAGCGCCTTCTGCTTATTCAACTCTCAAGTTGGTCTTCTCTTACCCTCCCCCTACCCAGTCGTTCTCAATCTTATGACCTGTCCCATTTTCTTCATTGAGTCTATCACTTTATGAAATTATTATGATGATTTTTTTGCTAGCCTGTTCAGCGTGAGCTCCCAGTAGCTGCTATAATGCCTGGCACATACTAGGTGCTTAAGAAATCTTTCCAGGATGAATGAACAAGGTGAATGAATCATTAGGTAAGCCGGCTTGAGGGAACTTGATCTTGGGCCATCTTCTCCGGGATATGTGGGCTCCATTTGCCCCTCTGGATCCCATGGGACTGAGGAAGCTATGAACTTGGCAAATTGTTTATTCCTAAGTGTCTGCAGATTGGGCACTGCCCTTGTCGGCCATGGTGCCTCCTCTGGCGCTTGGCTCTGAGCCAGAGGACACAGTGACAAGTGAGGTGTGAACACTATGTCAATGATTGACTAGGGCCAGAGCTAGGCTGCATATTTTCAGGCACAAGCTGTGAATGCATTATTAATAGAGGCCCTAGAGGCAACTCTAGTCTCCTCCCTCCGGGGGTGGCCAAGGCCAAATCTCTCACCATCAATCCTTGGAGATTAGAGGAGAACAGGATGGGGCTTTGACCCAGCAAGGACTAAATCCCACCTGCCTCCTAAATTTTCATAAAAGTCACAGTGCAGGAGATGTGTAAAGTACTGTCTCCTCTCTTAGCTTAGAGAAGCCCTGTCAAGTAGGCAGAACTGGCATTATTCATCCTGTTTAGAAAATGAGAAACTGGAAGCTCAGGTCTAAAAGGCTTGTTCCCATAGCTTGCTTGTCCTAGTCTTCAGGCATCCTGAGTCCCAGCCCTGGCTCCATGCTGGCATCCCACTGCCTGTTTCCCTGGTCGGGAGTAATACTGAGGAAGAGGGGCCAACAAGCATGCCCAGCAGAAATATGGGTTGGCTCCTTGCCCCATGCCCCCTGCAGTGGGCCCTTGTAATTTCATCCCATTCAAACTCAAAATCTATTTATTAAGAACCTAATTGTTCCAGGCACTGGACTGGAGTCAGGAAACTAATAGTTCAATAATAATCATAAACATATGTACCATTTACTTAGAGTACAGCTCAATGTAGAGCAGAGCTCCACAAACCACAACCCGTGGGCCAGAGCCCACTATTTGAATTTATAAATAAAGCTTTATTGGAACACAGCCACACCCATTTGTTGACATATGGCTGCTTTCACACTGCGTCAGCAGAGTTGAGTAGTTGCGGCAGAGATTATCTGGCATATAAGGCCCAAAATATTGGCCCTTTGCATAAAACTTTTACTACACCACTACTAGCTGGGGAGTTTTGAGGAAGTAATTCTACCCTTCTGTGCCTCAGTTTCTCCATCTGTAGCACCTCCTACATTGGGATGTTATGACATATGAGAAAGGCCTAGAACAGTGCCTGGAACACAGTTTATGCTGCAGGCATGTGTCAGGCCCTGTGCCTTGCAAACATTGTTTCATCTTCCCAACAATCCTAGGAGGAAGATATTTTCACCATTTCCATTTTACAGATGAGAAAACTGAGGCTCAACAAGAGGAAGTGATTGCTCCCCGGGCTTGCAGTGAGGATTTGGATCCGGAGGGTTGTGCTGCCAATTCTGGTAGCTTCCTTAGAGGACCCAGGAATGGAGGTGAGATCAGCTCTTGCCTCTGTGATGCTCTCAGTGGAGTAGGCAACTAGTGGCAGATGCAACTCGGTGAGGTGAGGGCTTGACGGGGGAAGAACAGGTGCTATGGACCACAGAAGTGGAGCAGGCACTCCGACCCGGGGTCAGGGGGGACTTCCTGGGGGAGGTGAGGATGAAGGATCCTTCATGGCAGAGGAGGTCCCAGGCACTGGCTCCCCCACGCCATGAAGCGGGCTCAGAGGTCAAAGTTCCTGGGGACCTCCTCTGCCAGCCTCACTCACTGTCAGCTTGTCGCCTCTAAGCGGAGTCCGTTCTCACCTGTCCTTCAGCAGGGAAGGGTGTCCCAGCACCTGAGCCACTGTATGAGCAGATATGGGCTTCGATGAAGGAACTTGGGGCTTCTCATTTCTTTGCACCCCTCGCCAAAGCCAACACATCACGCAGGGCTCCTGGCGTGGTTTCAGTGCGTCCCCACTGGTCAGCGTTCGGTATCCACAGGAAGCAGCAGTCTCAGTTGGTCCTCTCACTGCTCCTGCCTTCTCTCCCCATCTCTCTTCTTGCTCCCCACACGCACCAGCTTCCCACAGGCCTGCTGGGGGCTGGGAGCCCGGGCCTGCGACATCTCTTAGGGAACTGCCACCAGGTCTCTGTTTTGCAGCACCTTGCTCTGGGTCTGTCCTGTGCCTCTCATGCCCTCTTGTGTCCATTCTGCGAACTGCATGGCATCCTGCAGACCCTGCACTTGGGGTTCTTGCAACGCTCAGTGGGGCTTATTGGAAGCCGCCAACGTGCCAGCCCTGGTGACAGGCAGTCCATTTCCTCCATTTCTGGAGACTCAGTATGTATATCCACACACAACTATATATATAGTTTTATATATATATATATAAAAAACACATATATAATGGGAACCTTTTACCAACACAATAGGGGCTGTGCTGGGCAATTCCTTGTTCCTCCGTTTTATTACCTCCATCCCTCCATCCCTCCATCCCTCCATCCCTCCATCCCTCCATCCCTCCATCCATCCATTCTGCATCCACGTATGCCTTCATATTTGTAACTTTTTCAAAATTAGGACGTACCATAAACCACACCGAGGCCCATAATTCTCCAAATATCCTCAACATCAAGTCAGGGCTTGACATATGACAGGTCATCAATAAATGAGTGTTGAGTAGATGAATCAGTTAATGAACGGAGGGAGCGAATGAAGACAGAAATTAAAGTGTTTGGAGGACACCTTATCCCAGACTTTTCTTGTTCCCTCATCTTCCAGACTCCCTTTTGGCTAACTAGAGCTTTCTTGGCCTGGGACCTTGTCAAAATCATTCTAAAGTGGAACACTGCGGGTGGCAGGTGGAATTAGGAACTTAATCGCTGGTCTCCAGTAGCTTATAAACCATCGCGGCCCACCCTCCCACCTCTTGTGCCTCTAGAGCCCGTCAGCTGAGATGCAAGCTGTGGTAGGGGCAGCTGTGTATTCACTGAAACCCATTTTCTTTACGAGACAGAGCCGAACCACGTTTCTCAGCCTTTCTTGCAGTTGAGTGGGGCCGTGTAACAGAATACTGGTCAAGGAGATGTGAATAGAAGCGATGATCCCCACTTTTAGGCAAGGGCCACGAACAGCACCCATAGCAATCTTTGGCCTCCTTACGCCAACCACTGGCTGGATGCAGAGGGAAGAGCAGGTGGCTCCAAGACCCTAGAGAAGCGCAGAGCTACTAGCTGGGAGGAGCCTGGGTCCCTGAGAGACCATATGGAGCAGAGCCTCCCACCTCTACCCTCTGGCTGCCAAGTGGGCTTCACATAAGCATGTAAATAAACTTGATACACAAGCACCCTTACCTTTGCAGCTGATGGGCTCTGACCTGTTGCCCTCAAAAAACAGCTTCAACTCCGGGGCCTTCTTAATATTAAACTCCTGCTGAAGCTCCTTCTCTACAGTGACGTCCACTTTGCCAAAGCCAATGCCATTCTTGCCTTTGCCCATGATCTCCACGGCTTTGCCCAGTTCCTCAGCCATGTTCCTGGATTGCTTTGAGGAAGGGTTGTCTGAAAGAGCCCGTATGAAGGCAGAACTCATGAGAGCCTTTCCCCCCCCACCCCCATCTCCCCAGGTGGATTCTCTGCTTGGCCTTCTTAGCTCTTGGGCCTTTCTTGTTCTCACCTGTTAACAGCTAAATTTTCATCAGTGTGACAAGATGTGAGACATGAAATTGGATGGTTCATGAAATTGGACAATTTGGGAGATGTACATCAAGTTTCTTTGGATTCAGTAACATTGGAAACAAGACAACTTTGGGCAACTTAATCTCTTTAAGCTCCACATTTCTCTTGTGTAAAATGGGGAAAATATTAGTAGTTACTTCATGGAGTTTTCAGAGTCAAATGAGATTTATTTAAAAATCAGTTATATAGTGCCTATCATTTTTTAAGAACATTACATGTATTAAGTCATTTACTCCTCCCAATAACCATGCAGGGTAGGTATTATTATCTCAATTTTATAGATGAGGAAACTGAGGCACAACAAAATAACCTATTTGCCCAAGGCCATCCGATAGTGAGAGGTATAGTCAGGAGAAGGGCCCACTGGGTCTGGCTGCAGAGTCCCTGTTCTCTAATCTATACTGGGCACATAGAACACTTGGTGTAGTGCCTGGCATGTGGTAACCACATGGTGCATTATTACTACTACTATTATTATCCTTGTAAAATTTCTGTGGTGAGAAGTCATGGAGGGGCAGAGAGAGAGAGAGAGATACACCTTGTGGGCACCATCTGGTAGAATGTCCTGGGGCTAACAGGCCAAACTGGGCCCCAGCAGTTGCCCCTGCACTGCAGATAATATGGCAGGGGCTCTGGCAGGTAAGGAAGGCCAGGTGCGGGAAGGGCCGGGGTAGGGGAGGTTATGATGTTTTCCTGCCCCCTCTGAGCCCACCCCCTGGGGGGGATCATTGAAAACAGAGCTCACACTCTCCATGAAGAGATCTGATGCTCCAGATTCCTTGGCCCATCACATTGCTGGGTGATGGGGTTGTGGGGAGGGGAGCCCTTCTCTGGAAACAGCCTCAGGAAGCTGGCACCTGACCTTGGCAGGGGGAGAGGCCTTTCTGGCTAAAAGGGAGAGGACTCAAAGGAGCCCAAGTGTGCTTTTCTTTCTCCTGATAACATTGTGAGACTGCAGGTTCCTCACTGCCCCGGGTCTGAGGCAGGTGGATCGAGCCAGGGCAGGGGGTCATCGATTCCCTTTCAAGCCAGAACACTTTATCTCTTTCAACCCCCACGTCCATCTGGAGCACTTGGAGCAAGTGCAAATCACCTCTAACACTGAGAGCAAGTTCCAAGTCCAACAGAGAGGTCTTTTGTAAAGCACAGCCCAGAAAGCTGGGCCCTAGGACAGCTGGCACAGGCACCATTGCCAATCAGCACACCTGCTCCTGCAGTGGGACCCGAAAGTGAATGATCACTTTCATTAAACTCCCAATCAATGGACGGGAAGCGGGGACTTTGTGCCTCCCTCCCAGATCGATGCGCCTCCACTGCCTGCTGTATCCCCATCATTGCCTCCGATAGCCCCCATCCATCATCGCCCGCAGGCACTGGCCTACTGCCGGCTGCCCTGGTCCGTGAGCCTCTCCCCGGCTTCCCTGTGGATGTGGCCGTGCTGGGCTCAGGGCTGCTAACTGATGTAGCGTCCAAATCCGAGTTTCTAAGGACAGACGTTCAGGGCAAGAGAAACGCTTGGCATTATCACCTAAATGATGGAGCAAATTTCAGAGGTCGCACACAAGACCCGGTGCGCCCCAGTGTCTGAAGTGGAAGTGACAGAAAGAGACGGTGGCCCTGCAGTGCTGGGATCTGAGAGCTGGAGGGACAGGCCCCAGCGACAGTAGGAACAGGGATTCGTTCATCCATCTTCTTCATTCATTCGTTTATTCATGGGTTCTGTTAACGAGTTTTTTTCAGGATAGGCACATACCGGGCACTGTTCTAGGGATTGGGGGTATAGCAGTGAACAAATAAAAATCCCTGCTGTCATTGGAGAAGGCAGAAAATAAATAAGGAAGTCAAATATATGCTGTGTTAGATGGTAAGTGCTATGGAGAAGAGGAGGAGGGAGGCTGGGGTGTCAGGGAGACTGCAAGTTTAGGTAAGGAGGCTAAAGAAGGCTTCCCTGAGAGGCAACATTTTAATAAAGATGAACGGAGATGAGGGAGCAAGTGATGTCTGGAGGGACAGCATTCCGGGTAGAGGAACGGGTAAGTGCAAAGGCCCTGAGGTGGGATATGTCTGACATGTTTGGGGAATGACAGGACGTCCACTGGGTGTGCAGCAGAGTGAGCAGGGGCGGGGAGTGCATGATGGAGGGTCATGCAGACCATTCAGTAGATTTTGACCTTTCCAGTGAGAAATCTGGAATGGTATCAGAGGGTTTGGAGCAGAGGTAGATACGATCTGACTTGCTTTTTAACTGGATTTCTCTGAATGTTATATGAAAATTAGAGATTAGACCAAAGGAGGGAAAGAGTTGGTGCGGGTAGACCAGTTGGAGGCTACTGTAATAATCCAGGTGAGAGATGGTCACGGTTTGGGCCAGTCTAGTGGTAACGGAGGGCCCGGGTCTAGAGAGATTTTGGAAGAGGAGTTGACTGGATTTGTTGATAGGTTCTGGATCCTTGAGTTCGGCCTTTTGACTGGATCCAAATTTTATCCCTCTTAATAAAGGGATTTGTTCTGTGAAGTTTGGATTCAGTTGAGGGGCTGCGCTTGGGGATCTGGAGGGCCACATGTGGCCTTGAGGCTGCAGGTTCCCCACCCAACTCTAAGGCTGACTGACTCCAAGATTCATGCTCTAACTGACCAAATTGGCCAACTGGTCTGAAAAATATTTCTTTTCCTCAGAGCAGAGTGATGGGGGTGTGTTTGCCATGTCCCCAGCTCCAGGTAGTCCCATCAGAGCAGAGCCTGTAGAGTTAAACTCACTCTTTAAAATTTACAGTCCTATTTTCTGGCTTCTGTCTTTTAAAAATTTGCAAGTCATTTTTACTTCTGGGGCTCCGGAACTTTGAATTCCAACTTTGTAGAAACGAATGCATACACCCCTCAGGTGTCAGTGCCTACATGCTGCCCTGGTCAACTAGAAATGCCAGTTTGGTTGGGGTGTGGAGATGATTCAGATGTATTTTGGCACTTGGGCAGAGCACCTGTGGGCTGTGGATGGGCAGAGGGGCCCTTTGCTGGGAAGCCAAGAGCCCCCAGAAGCCCAACATCCCTCAGGTCCTAGGCTCTGCCTAGCTCGTTGTCTGCCACATCCTGAATGAGCAATGAACATGAATATGAATTCCTTAGGTTATCTCATAAAACAGAGGCAGTTATGGTGATTTACAGTGATTGTGGCCCAGGAAAAGTGTTTTTATTTTTTTTAAAATGCCTCTGTGCCTGACTTTCCTCATTCATAAAATGAGGTTATTACTTGATCTTACACCTTGGAGTGATCCTACATAATAAGACAAGGTGTGTAAAACTTTGGTACAAAGCCTGGCATAGAAATGCCCAATAAATATCAGCCATTATGAGGATGAGGTAGAGAATCTTTGGTCTTGCCCTGACCAGATTCTGTCTGGAAAGATGAGATGTCAGGACCCTTAATAGATCTTCTGGCTATTGGTGAAAGGCGAACAGCAGTGACCAGCACCAAACCATCCAGGCCAAGGCCTAGGCCTATTGTAAGGCTCCCATGTATGTTTCAGAGTAAGCACATGGGACCCAAGGTTGTGTTAGAATAGGCAGTGGTTCCCTGATTGTCTGCCTGGCATGTAGATGTATTAATGGCTAATGGACCTAGAATCAATATTTGCCTGGGTCTTTAGTAGATAACTCTAGGTTCCATTTTCTGGGACTGTGAGTCAGGGGTGGGGCTGGTGGATGGGGAGGCGGTGAGTGCAGGGGCTGGAGATTAGATCCCAAGACAGCGAGCTGGAGTCTGACTTCCTTTGGGCCAGTGATTCTCAATGGGGGACATTTGGCCACGTCTGGAGGCATTTTTGGTTGTCACATCTGGGGAATGGGATGCTATTTGCTATTGGCATATAGTAGGTAGAGGCCAGGGGTGCTGCTAAACATTCTACAATACACAGGAAAGCCCCCAGCCCCCCAAACAAAGAAATTATCCAGTCAAAATGTCAATAGGACTGAGGATGAGAAACTCTACTTTAGATCCAACTTTATATAAGCATGAAAAAATATTCTGAAACTAACCCTCTCCCCATTCCATAGGGCCATTTACAGTATGCAGAAGTGCTCACAGCTGATAGGGACTTCAGGATAGTCATTAATGCCTTCTAGCTCCTCAGGGGCCAGCCATCAATTTGTTACTCTACTCTTCAACAACTCAGTTTTGCCACACTGGCACACCCTCACTCACCTCAGGGCCTTTGTACGTGCTATTTCTTCTGCCTGAAATCCCAGGTAGCTGCATGGGTTGCTCTCTCACCACCTTCAGGTCTTTGCTAACATGTTACCTTTCCAGGGATGCCTTCCCAGGCCACCCTATTTAATATTACAGCCACATCTCCATCCACGCCTTGCACTCTATGTTGTTCATATTTATTTTTCTCCATAGTACTCTTAACCATATGACATACTGTATATTTTACTTATTTATTTGTTTATATTTTGTCTCTCCTTTCCAGGATGCAAGTTCCAAGAGAGCAAGAACGTTCACCTGTTTTGTTCACCACCATATCCTGAATGCCTAGATTTATATCTGGCAAATAATCCATATTCAATAAGTATTTAATGAATGAATGGACAGATGGATGTTCCAGTGATCAGCACAGTGCTATAAGATGGACTGAGCACCAGTTTTGGTGACAGGCCTGGTCTCAAATCCAGGCTTCACTACTTATCAACTGTGTGACTTTGGGCAACTTATCTAACCTTTTCAAAACTTATTTGCCTCATATGCAATATGGGGACAATGATACCAAGTACAGTGCCCGAAACACAGGTGCTTGATAAATGGCCATTCTCGTCATCTCACCATAGTTGTCATTGCATCATCACCATAACCATTAGCGTCACCATAACCCTCCTTATCACCAGCACCATCATCACCATTGCCATCACCATCCCCATCTTCATCATCATCCCCTCCACATTACACATCTCCTTCATCACGATCACCATCATCATGTAACCTACTCCCAGGACAAACGCTTGCCACCTGCTGTCTGTCTCCAAATCCTTCCACATGGAAAGAGGCATAGCACGGGGTCTGCAGCCCACACTTGTCCTGTGTGACCTTGGGCAAATCACTTGGCCTTTCTGAGCTTCTGTTTCCTCTACTACCAAATAGGGAGATGAATAGTGCCCACCACACTGGGTTACAAGAATCAAATGACTTAACATTTAAAGAAGCGCTTAGGACAGTGCCTGGCACACAGTGAGTGCACACTATGTGAAAGTTGCCACGGAGGTTTTTTACTCTCTATCCCAAGGCACAGCTCTGTGCCAGTGCCTCAGGAAGAAGCCTGCTCTCTCCCCCAAAATGTCTGCTGATGCACAGAACAACAGTCCAGAGAACAAAAGTGGGCATTCAAAGCTCAGACGGCAAAAGTGATGGTCTAACAAACCTGTCTTGAGAGCTTGCTCATAACTGCCATCTTTTATTGCTCTTTGGTTGTGTTCCAGGGACTCAACACATCACATTTAGTCTTCACAATAATCTAGTGTGGTCACTATGTTCATGCCCATTTTACAGAGGAGAAAACCGAGGCTCAGACTGGTAAAGACACCTGAGGGTAAAGCCTGGATCCTTGCCTTTGGTGGGGCAGAGGAGTCACATACAATCCAAGACTAAAAGCAAAGTGCCTTGCAATTTGTTTAACCTCCCTGGAATATTCTCTTCTGGAAATTGGGGATGATTTTTTTTTATATTTATATTTTTTAAAATAGTAATATGTGTTCTCATGTGTTTAGCAATATCTAAAACTCTTCAGGCCCCCACAAGCAAGGAGGCAGGCCTCACCCCACTCATCCCCCACCACTGGGAGAGAGGACACTCACGGAAAAGCACCATGAGGAATCGGGTCTCGTTCAACATCTGGGTGAGGCCAGCAGGCGTCAGCACCAGCAGGTTGCGTTCCTCCAGGATGCGCAAGGGCTTGGTTATGTTGATGATGGGACCCCTGGCGTCCTCCTCTAGTGGGTCGTGGGCAGCAAAGGCACAAGAGGCCACTAGCAGCAGGGGCATCCAGAGTAGCTCCATGGCTGTCCTGCAGGGGCGGGAGGAGGAACAGAGCCCTTATCAACACAGGTGCAGCCGCACGTCATCACACCGCCCCCCCTTGTCCAGCCAGTCCTTGTAGGGTGAATGTGGCCTGAGCACTGCCCAGTGCCTTCTAGCAGCGCCCACAACACTGGACCAGAAGCAAAGTTTTTGGTCAAGCTCAGGCCCAGTGGTGAGTGCGTGGGAGACGCTCAGAGCAGCAGGGCCCCACTTGGAGCAGCAGGACACCGAAGCAGGCACAGACCACTCAAGCCCACTGGCTTCCCAGCCACTAGGTCCCATTCCAGAGTCCTAGGGTGAGCCTCAGGATCTCAGAGATGACTGGTCCAATCCCGCATCACAGCCTCCCAGGAACCCCTCTGTCAACAAGGCCCCTGCTTCATGCTCCTCCAGATCCAGCTTGAATGTTCCTTGGACAGAAGGCTCACTATCTTGCAGTGTACCCCATTTGAGTTTTGAACAAACTTTCTCAAGTGTAAATATTTTCTTTCAAAAGTCATAACTATGATACACACTTGTAAAAGTTCCAAACAATACAATAAAAATATGTGAAGCAGAAAAAAAGTCTTTCCTATCATCCCACTGCTGAGAAAGCAACTGTTAGCAGTTTGGAATGAATCCTTCACAGATGTTGAAAATGCCTGTATGAACATACCTTTTTTAAACATAAATGGAATCAGACTATGCATATGGTTTGGTGCTTGGTTAGCTCTTCTGAACCCTGGATACACATTAAAATCCCCTGGGGAGATTTTAGGATAATACTAATGCTCCGTCTCACTTCAGACCAATTTATTCAGAATTGCTTAGGATATTTCAAAAGTTCCCTGATGATTCTTTTGTTTTGTTTTAACTTTCTGTTTGGGAGATTTTGAACATATACAAAAATAGTGAGATGGTATAATGTGCCCCCCTCCCACAGGGTACCCGTCCCTCAACTTCAGTAATCGTCGTGACTGATCTATTCCACTTATATTTTCATTGGCTTTCTGCCCTGGATTATTTTGAAGCCAGTTTCAGGAATCACATCATTTCACCCATAAATATTTCATTATGAATCTGTAGAAGATAAAGCTTTTTAAAAATAACACATGACCGCAGTACCATTAGCATACTTAATGAAATGAGCAATAACGTCTTCATATCATCAAATATCCGGTGTGCGAACTATCCCGACTGTCTCATAAATTTTACATTTGTTTAAATTGAGATCCAAGTGAGACCCGTGTATTGTGATTGGTTGTTGTGTCTTCCAAGCCTCTCCTAGGTAATTCTACGGTTCAGTTTGTAGCTTGAGAACTCACCGGCAAATGAAATCAACAGAGGCAAGTTTAGACAAGGACGAAGAGCAAGTGGACAGCCTGGTTTTCTGGAGAGGTGAGTGATGCATGTAATTCAAATCCGTGTCTCAGCCAAATGGTTCATTACTGCCAGCCCAGCCTTAAGGGTCCCCTAATGGTCCACAGTGTCCCAGGTAGCGGGTACAGTATGATGACTATTACATGGAACTTTTGTTTTTAGAACTAATTTACTTGTTTATTTGTTCATTGATTCATTGACTTGCAAGAACAACCACCATCTAAAAGTTCTTTGCCTAGTTGGAGACGTCAAAGTACTACAGAGTTAGTTTTTATTCTACAGAAAATAGCTAGAATAACTCCTTCTTAGTTACTCAAGCATAAGGGAGTGAGGACGACCCAGAACCTTCCTGGGCCCGACCATTGAAGGTCCTTTCCAAAACTTTTTGGTGCCCGGGATCCCTTGCCTGGCAGAAGGAGGCCAGATTTGCAAAAGTGCCAAGGAAGCCTCTGAACCTCGAAATTCAGGGTTGTGAGACCCTCTCTGTGGGGTCTGGGTGGCACTTGCTGGGCTGGTGACCTTGTGACCTTGAGTCAGCTATAGAACCTTCAAGGGGCCCGACTGGGGTAGACGGTGGGGGCCACAGTGGGCTCACCTTCAGGCTGTCCCCTCACAGGCTTCCTGGTCAGTTTGTGGGGAAGGGGCAGTGGAAGGTACAAGGTTTCCTGCTAACCAGGCAGAATGGATCACGAGCCTAGAATGCTTCCAGTGCCTCAGGCGGCACAGAATGGAGACCAAGCCCCACTGGCTGGTGAGGGGAGCCCTCCACGGTCACACTCCTGCCCTCTGGCTTCCCGCTGGCCTCACGGAACCAGTCACAACTCCTGTTCACCCACTCACTCACTTGTTCATTCTCCAAATATATTTAACGTCTTGATACATGCCGAATACCATTCTAGGTGCTAGGAATGTAGAATTGACCAACACAGACAAGAGTGCTTGCACTCTAATAGTGGGAAACACAGTCAACGGGATAGATACAATAAACCATGTGTCAGATGGTGATACGTGCAGGGGAAGAAAAGTAGATCAGGGAAGATTTGAAAGCTACACTGTAAGGGGGCAGTGTGGACATTTTAAATAGGGCGACCATGGAAAGCTTCGTTCAGAAGTTGACATTTGACTGAAGGAAGCAAAGAAGTAAACTACTGTGTTTGCAGGTTTGGGGTGGGGGAGGGGTAGTCTGTCCCTCCCTCTTGCTCTTTCTCTTGAGACCCCCCCCACCCGCCCAAGTCCTAGCTCAGCTCTGCACTGTCCCAGGACTCCCCTCGGACTCTGGACCCCACTCTGGTCCAGCCCTGGCACCATGCCCTCAGCCACCCTGCCCCCTCCCCTTTGCTTTGGGCCATGGACCTTGCTTCTCCCTGTACCTGCTCCTCTGGCCTGGCCCCACTGTGGCCCCTCTGTGGGTCCCCCACTCCCTGGAAGTCTCTGCTCAGCCTTACAAATTCCAAGTTCAGCTCCAAAGTCAGCCCCCAACCCCCAGCTCAGGGCAGGGAGAGTGACAGTCATGGGAAACTTTGGTTAATAATTGCCAACATCTGTGTTGAGCCAAACTGTGTATCCCCTCTGCCAGCACACCACCCAGAGAGAGCCCCGTGTCCCAGCCACTGCTGTCTCTCCCCCAGACGGTGCAGGGTGCGGCAACCTCCTCGCCGACCCTGCTGCTTGCCTCCAGTCCATTCCCCACGCAGCAGTACAAGATTTCACCTTGAAGCAGGAATTTGATCACATTGTTCCTCTTATCCAAGGGCCCCCGTGGCTTGCCATCACACACCAGCCAAACTGCTCCCTGTGCTCTACCAGGCCCCGCTGGCTCTGACCCGGACCCCACCCGTCCTCAGTATCCCCGTCTGACCTCGTCCCCCTCTGCGCCCTCTCCTGTGGGCCAGCTGCCCTGACTCCTTCCCTTTCCCCAAGCACACCCTGGCCCTGGCCTTTGCCTCTACCTGGAACACCCTTCCCCACATCACCAGCCTTTTCTAGATCCTTCGGGTCCCCGCTCCTTAGAAGGGTCTTCCTGGGCCGCTCCGTCTCACCTCATCCCTGCTCCCAACACTCTGCCATAGCACCATTGTTGGCTTAATATTTTGTATTATTATTTCTGAGTGTACCTTGCTTTGTTTATTTTTAAAACTTTTTAGTGTAGATGCCATTGTTCACATCTGTTTTCCCACCTCCTAGAACAGCACCTGGACCAGATTTAGAGCTCAACCAAGGTTTGAACAAACGACCTAATTTAACTCTCATAATAAACTCCATGGTCCGTTTCAGTGGTTCTTAACCATGGCTAAATTAGAATCTATTGGGGAGTTTTTAAAAAAACACTGATATTCAAGCCTAAACTCCATAGGTTCTAATTTAATTGGTCTGAGATGGGGTGAGTCTGGGTACCATTTGTTTTTCGCATCTTCCTAGTTGACCCCCATGAGCAGCTGTCTATACCAAAACCCACACTTAAATTTGTGATGGTTGGCAGAGGGAAGGCCTCCAGGGCAGGGCCCACCAGTCAGATTTACTATTTTCACTAAAGCTCATACCTGCAGGAGGCCGGGTCACTTTCGGGCTGCCAAACTCGTTGGCTCTTAAGGTGGGAAGTTGCGGCCGGAAGAGCTGGCTCCTGGCTTCCGTCTGTGATTGGAGCAGGACTCGTAGGCAGCTGGGCGTTCTTCCAAAGAAACCCAGGGGCACAAAGGAAGCCCTTTCCTGGGCACACAGAGTGCACAGCAGCCTCTGCAGCAAAGTTCTGAGTTCTGGGGTTCTGGAGAACCAGGGGTGACCCTGGAGAAGAATGGGCCATTGTTGAGTAACAGGGGGCCCTGCCCAGCAGCCTTCACTGAGAGGAGCTTGCCCGTGGACAGCAGGGGCTGGAGTTTGCGTGGGGGACCAGAAACAAAACTTAGTAGGGGGGTGCTCGGTGTGGCCCAGGAGGGCCCTGAACTCAGTGCCTGTAGATTGGAGTTTGAATCCCAGCTCTGTCCTGAACAGCTGTGTGGCCTTGAGTGTGTCACTTACTGTTTCTGAGGTTCAGGTTCCCCTCTTGTAAAATGACATATAACTCGGGGATCTTGTAAGGATTAAACAAGATAATCTGTGTGTTAGGTCTGGTACAGGAAAAACAGGTGGCAAGGAGGTGGCTAAGGGTGGAGAGCGGGAACTGAATTGTAGCTAGGAACCAAGTTGCAGCTAGGAACTGTTCCCTGGTGGAAACATACGTAGTAAAAAGTTCCTAGTAACCTTTAACTGACTTAGAGCTCATGACCATCCGATTAGCATAACCTAGGTGGAGCTTCATGGAGAATTCTGGAAAAGATTCATGTGCACAAAGGGAAACTGTTACACAACCAACCTGTTAGGTAACCTGTCATGTGATCTGTTATATAACCCCAACCTGTCAGTCACCCCCAAAGGTGGGAAACAGCAACCAATCCTGCCAAGGGAAAGGCGGGACAACCTAGTGGGCTTATAAAAGGTAGCACATGCTCAGCCTCCAGCATCTTTCTCCGCTCCCGGAGACTGACCCTTTCCACTCTCTCTGGAACGTATTTTCCCTTTGGGTAAGCTTCTCTTACTTTCATTCTTTCTTTTATGTGATAAACTGTTTGTTTATGTGTTTGTTTTATGTGATAAACTGTTTGTACTCTGTGTTTGTGATCACTCTGACATTGGTTCGACTTGGTACCAGTACTCATTCTTGACACCGGGGACCAGGGAACATCCACACAGATGAACCTAACATGTGCAAAATGAGCAGTGCAGTACCTGGAAGGCAGTACCCCTCACCCAGCACCACCCGGGCTCGTCTCCTGCTGTCCTTTCCCTGCTCTGCTCCTATGTCAAGGCCTCTGCACCTGCAGTTGCCTGTGCCGGGGGAAGCTCTTCCCCCAGGGATACTCGGGGTTCACTCTCTTAGCTGCTTCAACCCTTTGCTCAACTGTCACTTTCACAGTTGGGCCTTCCCTGACCACTTTGCTTAAACTTGCAACTTCCCCATGTTCTTCTCAGGCATTACCATCCTCCTGCCTTTATTTTTCTCTTTGCCTTCTAAATTCCATATAATTTACTTTGCCTAGCAGGTAATAAGTGCTCAATACATATTTGTTGAGTGAATAAAGGAAAGGCTGCCACTATTATTCACATCATCATTATTATGGTCAGAGTTTGTAGCCTTCAGCTATCTGCTGCCCAACTCTTATCAAACACTGATGGAGAGTAGTAATATTGAGATCAGATTGCCCAAAGAACAGGTAAATCAGTCCATCCACCTCTCTGAGAGTAGAGATTGTATTTTTAGATCTGGCTGGAGATCCATAGATGAGGATGGTTCCTGGGCCTCAGTAGAGGACTGGGTACCAGCCAAGTGGATCATGAGGGCCAGGAAGATAATTCTGTGTATCCAAGCTTGGTGGGGAGTCATAGGAGCTGCCCACATGGAAATGGGCCACACTGGCCTGACCAGGACATGAGAGAGAGCCACGGGGGAACATAAAGGGGAAAATATAGTGAGGGATAAACATCCAGTGTGATGTTGAACTACTGGCAAGAAAAGCAGGAGGTGCCTAAGCATCCTCTCTATGGGACACCCATAATCCTTCCTCCATCAGATAGACATTGGTCCAATTCGAGGGATAATAAAGATGATCTGAATATTAAGTAAACTTGGAGTTCCCACAGGTCCTTGTGACTGGGAAACAGGTTTGATTTGATTCTGGAACAAAAAAAAGAAACAATACACACACACACACTTTGTACCCAGAGTGTCCCAAATCCATTTAGCCCTGTAACATACACAAAGTCTCAGCACAATAAAATCTGGCAGATGAAAAACATTCACTACATAGTAGTTGTTTACTATTCATTCACTGGACAAATATTTATTGAACTGTCGGTGGTAAGGCAGCAAACCATGTAGAAGGGACAGTCCTGGCAGAGAGACCAGCAGGCATGAGGCAGGACACAGAGCCGTGCCAGAGCCAGCTTGCGGGGCCACTCAGAGACAATTGCTAATGTGCAGGAATTTTGCCAGCAGGTGAGAACTTGGGTAGCTTGAAGTCGGTCATGGTGGGGATAGTCACACTTCAGACACTGGCAAACACTACAAGTCAGGATATTTTTTGATATTGTGCTCAGAGAAACAGTTTACCAGCAGCCAACTGTGAACCACACTTCAGAGATCAAACAACAGGAAACCAGTGTGGCTAGAGCAGAGTAAGTCAAGAGATGAGAGGAGGCAAGAAGATCGCAGGGAACCTGTGGGACCTTGAAAACTCCTGTCAGGACTTTGGCTTTGACTGTGAGTGAGACAGACAGCTGCAGGTCACTTTTTTTTTTTTTTTAAACAGCTTTGGGCAGTGTACGATTACTGTATTTTTTTTGTGTGTGTGGGGTTAATTTACAGAGTTGTGTAGCCATGACCACAATCCAAATTTAGAGCAATTCCGTCACCTCCAAGAGTTCCCCATTCCCTTACTCATTCCCTGGCTATAGACCTGGCCCTGGGCAATCACCCCTCTGCTCTCTGTGTCTACTGAGCAGAAAAGGAACAAGGTCTTGACACAGGAAAGGGACTCCCGACGCTGGGAGCCACTTGAAGTCCAAGTGGGTCCTTGGCTTCGCACAGGAAAGAATTCAGGAGTGAGCTGACAGTATAAAGTGAAGGCAAGATTTATTCAGAAATGATAGGAGGTCTACTGCCCAGACAGAGCAGAGGTGAGTTCTCCCTGCAGAAGAGAACTGGCCCCCTGGTTCCTGTTGCCTTTCTATTTAAGCAATGGCTTAATTATAGGTTAAACAAGGGGAGGAATATTCATGGAAGGGGCAGTGTTTTCCTGGAGTCAGGGTGACACCCTCTATTTCTCTACCATCTTGGTTCTAACCCTTTGGAACTTGCCCTGCCACCACCCTGTTTTGATCAGGGTAATTTGAAACTTTGTTTTGAAACTTCCTGACTCAGGTAATGCTGCAGCAACGCCCACAGCAATGCCCAAAGCAGTACCTGCCAGTTCCCTGTCTCAGTTTGACTTATATTATTATCACTATTGTGTCCCTTCTGTTAAAACGTAAAGTTCCTGTTCTCTTTTCAGATTAGATAGTGACCTGAATTTTTAGGGAACACATTACCAGTTTGGGGGCACCCAGCAGGCACTAGAGTAGGAGCTTGATCTTCTAGCCACTGTGAGCTGCCACAATGAGTGGTAAGCCATGAGAAAAACTTGGCAGGGGCCCACTCTCACTGGCTCAATGTGCCCTGACGTGTTGAAGCCACTGTGTCCACTGCTGGCTTCTGGCTCCACCCTCTCTTGGCTGCATTTGGAGCAGAAGTTCCCTGTGGGAGGGTGAGTCATCAACCTGCCTTCACCAGCATCCCAAGGAAAAGGTGTACTTTCAGGCTTTCAGGCAGGCCCCTCAGCTGGAGCAGAACACAGAGGCCTCTTGCATTACCTGGGTTCAAGAACAAGGTAATATGGAAAGAAACCCTTTAGCTGAAGGTGCCGGCTGCCCCCTGAGGCTTTTGCTGATTAAGCCAACAAGGGCCATGGCTTGAAATGGCCTTGGGGACTTGAATTATCAGCTGCCAAGGTGTCTGAGAAATCCAGGGGTGGGAGACAGAGGAAAAGGCTTAGAGCAGCATTCAGGAGAGGAGAGGGGGTTAGGGAGACAGAGTCTCTGAGGCCACAGGCCCAGGGTTGGCAGCCACAGCAGAGGCTGGGAGCTAGGCTTTCTGGGAAGTGTGACCTGGAAGTCAATTTTCCCCTTCAAGCCTCGCTTTCTTAATCCATAAATGGAGAAAATAACATTTACAGCACAGAATTATTTAATGAAATAATACTTTTAAAGCACTTTCAAAATACCTGGTACACAGTAATCCTTCAATAGATGGCAGCTGTTATTGTTTTTTTTGCTGTTGTGACACATTTGTGAACTAAAATAAAATCTTAAGCCCTCCCCCCCAGCTGACTGAATGGACCCCTTCTTGGCCAAGGGGATGCCCTAAAACTGAGTTGCTGGCCATGAGAAAGGAGATCAGACATGCCTCACCATGCCCCCCTCCCTTCTTGTAGACATCCTTTGTAACTCATTAACAGGCCTAAGGCTATGTAAGACAAACCTGCAGGTCCTCAATTTACACAGCAAATATATGGCCTTAGCTTGGCTCTGATTACCAGACTTCCTTACCTTAATTTAAAACATTCCAAGCCTTAAGACAAAGCTTCATTTCATTAACCAATTACAAGTCAAAGAGCCTTTAAACCCACCTATAACCTGTATGGTCCCCCCCATCCTGCTTTGAGATGTCCCACCTTTTTGGGCCAAATCAATGTAAGCCTTCCATGCATTGACTTATGACTTTACCTGTAATTCCTGTCTTCCTGAAATGTATAAAACCAAACTCTTACCCAGCCACAGCAAGTCTACTTGCTCAAGGTTTCTTGGGCGTGGCTCTGGGCCATGGTCCTCAAATTTGGCTCAGAATAAACTTCTTTAAATTATTTTACAGGGTTTGGCTCCTTTTCCATTGACACATTATTATTGTTGGTTCTTATCACCATATTCTGAACATGACACAAGAGAACTGAATTGGGGACGCAGCACCTAGGCCACCACTTCTCAAACTTTGATCTGCACAGGACTCACTCGGGGATCCTGTTAACGTGCAGATCCTAATTCCACAAGTGTGGGGTGGGGTCCGAGATTCTGAAGTTGTAACGAGCTCCCAAGTGATAGCTGCTGCTGCTGGTCCAAAGACCACACTTTGAGTAGCAAGACACTAAAACTGCATAGTGCAAGACAGTACCACATGTGGCTTTTGAGCACTTGAAATGTGGCTGGTCCAAATTGAGATGTGCTTATAAGGGTAAAATATATATCAGATTTTGAGGACTTAGTACAAAAAAAAAGAATGTAAAATATCTCTTTAATAATTTATTTTTTATATTGAATACATGTTGAAATGATCATAATTTGGATATATCTAGTGTTAGGGTGTGAAGTCCATCTGCAGGGAAAGAAAAAATTCTCAGACAGTGATTAGGATATACAGAAGTAAAAGTTTATTTATTTCCCCAAGAAGGAAAGAAAGATAGATAGAAATACAGACAAAGAGAGAGAGAGAGTGGCTATAACACACAGAGGGAGGAAAGAAATGTCAGGCAATTGAGGAAAGTTGCTTGGTGCTTTTAAAAGGTAAAAATGTCTTTTTTTCCCCCTCTGCTTCAGCAGGCTGATAACAAGAGCAGCTGTGGAGCAGTGATGTTTAGTTTTTCTATTTTTTTTTACTTTTCTCTGTGAAGCCAGCTTATTTGAGTCCTTGAAATCTGTCCAGCAAGAGTTGAGACAGGGAGCTGCAGAGCTCACACCCCTACTATCCACTTAAGGCTCTTCAAGGCTGAGAAAATGAAGTCTTAAAGCTAACAAGCTAGGCCACATGTGTAATCAAACAAAGGGTAGTTGTGTTGTGAGTTTTATTTCTCTGATTTTCTGTTTGATAGTTTATTTTCCTATTAGATACGTTATTAGTAAGATTACCTTTCATCTAGTTAAATAAAATGTGTTATTATAATTAATTTCACCTGTTTCTTTCTACTGTTCTTAATGGAAGTACTAGAATATTGTAAATTGCATGTGTGGCTCACATTCTATTTCTACCAGACAGCACTGTCCTAGAACTGTCTTCACCTTTGTTGGGCCAGTTCAGGATTGGCCAAAGGCTTATTGGAGGATCCCTTTTGAAGGACTGAGCCTTGAGAAGTGGGCTCTGAGTGAACCACCTCAGGCCCATGGGGACCCACAGTCAGGGGGAGTTGAAAGGGATGGACCTCAGGGTCAGAAAAGAGAAATGAGCAACATCCTACAGCAGAACTGAGACTGGAGGCTGAGAGCCTATTCTGCAAGTCAGTATGTATCACAGTCTTTACCAGCATGGACCACAAATTTCTCCTAACCTTAACTTTCTTTCCTCTCTTTGGTGATAGACGGAGGCAAAACATGAGGCCATGGCTGAGAGGCCTCGTCTTCCAGGCACTGAAGAACTCCTGGGGATTCTGCAGGTCTCCTGGGCAGCCACCATCTCCACCTGTCCCTCAGGAGATTGTGGCCACCTGGGATGCCATCAGCCTGGGGAAGCAGCCTGTGCCTGAGCACTTTAACTTTGCCCATGACGTGCTGGACGTGTGGACTCAGCTGGAAAAGGTGAAGCCTGCTCTGTGTTAGGCTCCCTCTTGGGCAAGAGGCTGCCCTCAGGTTCCCAGTGAGACTCAAGGCTATAAGACACGTTCATGTGGAGATGCGGGCCTGGGAATTTTGCTAGTCCTAAAATTTAAGCTGTTAGCATTTAAGCCTTAGGGCAAAAAAAATTATGACCAAGTGTTGGGAGCCTTAGATACCCTTGCCCAATCCCTGAGGTGTCTCACACTTCTGAGCCCAAATCACACAGTGAAATGGTTATATCCCTTTTTGATTCCCTTCCATTTGTTCTGACCAAGTGAAGGAGGAAGTTTTGCTTTGCTGCTGCTCTTTAATCTGCCTTCCACCTCTCACGTACTTCCCTTCTAAATAAGGAGAGAATAGGGCTCAGGCTCAAAGCATTTCACAGATAATAGCAGATACATAAATTTGAATAAGATAATCCTGATTTCCTTGTGTGTCTCTGTGCACATGCTTCCTTCTTTATTTTCCCTTCTGTATGTGTCTGTTGCATCTCTCTCTGTATTTTGTGGTTGCCTTTTATTTGTGTTACATGATGCTAACTTTTCAGTTATAGCAGGGGATTATAAAATTTTATTTCCAAGAAATTTACTCATGTTAATTTTAAGATGAGATGGTTTAAAGAAAAAAATATGAAGTAAAAGACATTGTTAGTAGACACGATAAAATTATACAGTCAGCAGATACAGTAAAACTTACGAAGGTGGTGTACAACTGAGACATAAAAGCAGGCTTTGCAGTCGGATGAACATGGTTCACCCACGTACTTAAAATGTGACCTTGGACGAGTTCCCTAAACACTCTGGATCTTGGTTTTCTCATCCATGAAAGGGGAGCCATGTCATATACCACTCAGAGTAGTGAGAATTAAATGAGAGGTCTATGTAAGAGATGGAGCCAGAATGCTCCACTCCTGATGGTCTACAAAAATCTAAGCTCTTTTTGCCACACCAGGGGGCATCTTTAGAATTCTTCTTCTAATGATTTTTAAAAAGCAGGATTAAGTCATAAAAAGGATAGAATAAGGACTTTCAAAACTCTGTGCTCTGTAAAAGCAAAAACAACCCAAGAAAAATTGTGAAAATCAACTTTTTTAGAACTCTGGAAACTCACCAGAGACTTTGGCAATGCAGTGATGTTTGTTAAGGAAATTGGATGAATCTCAGTAAGAACAGTGAGCTTTGTGGCATTTTAACTTGTCCTAGTCCCAATCCCTACTTTCCACCTATGTGGTAGCCTTGAAAAATAGCAGCCCTCATTCCTGCTGCAGCATGGCGGCTATCCGAGGGAGCAGAATGGAGTTGGAGCTTTTTCAAGAAGAAATATTTCAATGAAGAAATATCATTATTTGACTTGTCTGATGGTTCTTTAGAAGACCTCACTTGTAAAAACTATTTGAACTTACTCAGAGCTCAACCATTGAGAAAAGCCTTTTCCCGGGAGCTTTGCCAAAAACAATTATAGGCAAATGTCTTACCTTTGTGGTTGCCTAAGGTGGTGGATAATAGTTGGGAGAAACAAAGGACTGACCAAAAAGCTAAAAAAGAAAAGTTGTGGAATGAGGTGTCTAGAGGAGCTTTGAAAAGCTCCAACGTATTACTATAAATACAGAAGGCAACATACTTAAGTAGGGCTGTGTGTATTCCCACGGCTTTGTACATGCTTAGGAAAGACCTGAAGAAACCCTCGGCTTTCACCTCTGGCTGACCTTGAGGTTTTGAGGAAGCAGGAAATTAAAGCTAAGGCAGATTTGTCAACTGCCTGGCTAAGTGTTGAAGGTGTGCTTCAATGCATACAAAGACTGGGAGATTTATTGATTCCAGGCATTTAAAGAAATCTCTGTCTAATCATAGCTGACCACTAAGCTAACCAAGTAGAGACCTCAGTGGCACGTACAACAAATAATACAGACTTTACAGAATTAGTTCAGAAAAGCCACTAAACAAACTGCAACAAGCAGCAAAAACAAACTCAGGTGAGGGGGGATCCAGAGTTATCACATTATGTGATTTTGAATGTGTAGTTTTCAGCAAAAAATCATAAGACATGCAAAGAAACAAGAAAGTATGGTTGTGGTAAGCAAAATAATACCCTTTCCCCAAGATTTCCACATCTTAGCCCCCAAAACCTATCAATATGTTATCTTACGTGGCAAAAGAGACTTTGCGGATATGATTATATTAAAGGTATTGATATAGAAGGATTATCCTGTATTATTTGGGTTGGCCTAATATAATCCCAAGATCCCCTATAAGAAGAAAGCAGGAGGGTCAGAGTCAGAGAAGGAGAGGTAACAAAGAAAACAGAGGTTTGAGTGACATGGGGTCATGATCCAAGGGATGTGGGGCTGCCTCTAGGAACTGAGAAATGCAAGGAAATATATTCTCCCCTAGAGATTCCAGAAGGAACACAACTCTGCTGCTAACTTTATTTTAGCCCACTAAGACTGATTTTGAACTTTTTATCTCCAGAACTATAAAGTACATTATTGAAAGAAATTAAAGAAGATCTACATAAATAGAAAGACCTACATAAATAGAAAGACATCCCGTGCTCACGGATTAGAAGAATTAATATCATTAAGATGACAATACACCCCAAATTGATCTACATATTCACTGCAATCTTTATCAAAATCCTAGTAGACTTCTTCACAGGAATTGACACTATGGTCCAAAAACTCCCATGGAAATGCAAGGGACTCAGTGGCCAAAACAATCTTGAAAAACAACAAAACAAAGTTGGAGGGCTCACACTTCCCTATTTTAAAAGCTACTACAAAGTTACAGTCATCAAGACAGGGTAGCACTGGCATAAGAATAGACATGGATGAATAGGGTAGAATTCAGAGTCTAGGAATAAACCGATAAATTTATGGTCAACTGATTTTCAACAAGGGTGCCAAGACAATTCAATGGGGAAAGAGAACTGTTTTTCCAACTAATGGTGCTGGCACAACTAGATATTCTATTTACATGCAAAAGAATGAATTTGGTCCCCTACCTCACACTACATACAAAAATTAACTCAAAATGGATCAAAGACCTAAATGAAGGAACAAAAACTATAAAATTCTTAGAAGAAAGCATAGATGTGTATCTTTATGACCTTCTATTCTAAAGCACATGCAATGATAGAAAAAATAGATTAACTGGACTTCATGAAAATTAACAGTACTGTATTTTTATATCAAAGAGAAAAGACCTTAGAAAGGGAGAAAACATTTCCAAATCATATGTCTGATATGGGTCTAGTATCTACAATATCTAAAGAACACAAACTCAACAATAAAAACACAAATAACCCAGTTAAAATACAGGCTAAGTATTTGAACAGACATTTCTGTAAAGAATATAAGCTAATGGCCAATAGACACATGGAAAGATGTTCAACAGGGAAATGCAAATTCCGGCCACTGGGTTTGATACACTTCAAACCCAGTAGCATGGCTAAAAACAAAAACAAACAGAAGATGCACAATAACATGTTGGCAAGGACGTAGAGAAATTAGAACCCTCAGACATTGCCAGGTAGAGACGTAAAATGGAAAATGCACTGTGGAAAACAGTTTGGCAGTTTCCCCAAAAGTTAAAGCAGAACCCAACCCTAATTCCATCAACTGATGGATAATCAAAATGTGGTCTATCCATATAGTGGAATATTATTCAGACATTAAAATGAATGTAGTACCAATACGTGCTACAACACAGATAAATCTTGAGAAAATTATACTACATGAAAGAAACCAGACATAAAAGGCCAAATATTGTATGATTCCGTTCATATGACATATCCAGCACAGACAAATCCATAGAGACAGAAAGTGGATAAGTGTTTGCCAGGGGCTAGGGAGGAGGGATTAGGGAGGGACTGCTAACTTGCACAGTGTTTCTTTTTAAGGTAATAAAAGTGTTCTCGAATTAGATAGTGACAAGTGTTACACAACCTTGTGAATATACTAAAAACCAGTGAATTGCACGCTTTAAAATGGCGATTTTTATGGTATGTGAGTTATATTTCAATAAAAAAAGGAGAGGACACAGAACAGTGGAAATCATATGCCACCTTTTGTGTTAGAAAGGTGATAGGGAAAGATATTAATATATACTTGTGTTTGCCTAAAGGAATTCTGGAAAGATACACAAGAAACTAATAAAGTTGGTTACTCATTGAGGCAGGTGAAGTGGGGAACAGGGCAGATAGGCACAAGGATGAGAGCAAAACTTCTCAATGCGTATCTTTCCATATTGTTTTGCTTTTTGAACCTGTGAATGTATTAACTATTGTAAAAAAAATTAAAGTACATTAAAAAAACAACAACAACAAGCAAACAAATTTCTCATCAAATGTCTTCTATTTTTTTTTTAATCTGCCTGCACCATGGTCTAGGCTGGGCACCGACCCCCGAATCCCGCATTCTGGTGGGTCAGTGGTACGGGAGCAGAGATCAAGTGGAGCTTTGAGGAGCTGGGAAAGCAGTCCAGGAAGGCAGCCAACATTTTGAGGGATGCATGTGGCCTGCAGCCTGGGGACAGGATGATGCTGGTGCTCCCACGGCTCCCAGAGTGGTGGCTGGTCAGCGTGGCTTGTATGCGGACAGGTCTGTGTGCAGGGCTGGGATTCTCAGTTGGGGGCCAACACAACCTGCCATAGCTTTGCGGTGTCCACAGGGTTTGGGAGATGGAAGAAAACAAACTCTATGTGAAGTTTTGCTTACTTCCCCTTTGTCCAACAATCCCCAACTTCATTGTGTACAGTGGCCAGACAGCAATTTAATTAACGAAAGCAGTTCAGTGCAAGGCAGTAGAGAGTGGTGAGGACTGTAGCAAACTGGAGATCACGTGCTTCATCAAATGGGGGCAGCTGTTTGTTAACTCCAACCAAATATTAATATTTCTATGGAAGAATGAGTGCCAGTGTTCCTAGAACTTCTGATTTGTAATGGAAAACTTTGGATTTTTATATTTTAAAAAAACACCCTCTAGTCTTTTAATGTTGGCAACTGAATTTTTTAAAAACCCCGAGTGGGATGAACCAAACATATTTTCTGCTAGTTGTGATTTGGGAGCCTTGCTTTAGTTGCTAGAGAGAACTAATGCAGTTATGGATGAGAGACCTTCATAACCACCCCACATTAGTTTCACTCTTACACTTTATGACTCTCACGATCACAGCATTATCCAGCTCCCAAGAGAAGGAAGAGAAGGACAAAGTCATCAAACCCATAAGATTAGCCCTTGTGGCGGGGTCTTCCCGTGGTCGTGAATGTCCAGGGCAGTGGACCGTGGATCTTCTTGGAATGGGTGCTCCAGCAGAGCAGAGGATACCAGAGGACACATAGCCCAATGAACCTAGTGAGCTTCTGCTAACCCTGACTCACACATTTATTCAAAAGGCTAGGGTTTTTAAGCTGGTTTTACGAAAAAGTGAGACAACTAATTAAGGTGAGGAGCTGGTTTCTCCATCACCAGGAAACTTTCAACCACTTGGAATGTTGTTCATCCCCTTCCAGTTGTGGGCTCATGTGTGTCTGTGGAACATGGGAAAGACAGATGTTTTCACAAATAATGCTTGCAAAACAGGGGGGTACAGACTCACTCCAGAGATCTAGCCTTTCTACGTGAACAAGTGTTATTCAATCATTTGTGAATGCGTTGTCAAAAAAAGAGGGGGACACATTTATATACTTTTTGCACAGTATATAAAAGTAAGCACCATTAAAGTATCTCCAGCTCTGAGGAAAAGAAACAGGCCCACAGATTTGGAAAGTTCTCCACATCCTGCCATGACATATAAGGTTCAGTTAAATGAGGGCCAAGGTACAAGGAGCCCTAAACTTTTCTTGAGCACCTATTATGTACCAGGCATTATGTCGAGCAATTGGCATGATCAAAACATCCCTTTGCAGTGTTGTTGTTATTTTTTTATGTTACCCAAATTTCCCCAAATCCTCCAATTATACAGGTTCATCCACTTCTTTAATGTCCAAATAAAATAACTGGAAGCCACATCCCACGTTACGATGCCAACTGTAGTATTCTTCCCAACAACTTAGAAAACACCCAAGCTGGATGTTGTCACTTTCTCTCACCTCCATGTTCTCCTGACATGGACTTGTCACCTCTCTTCCTGTCTACAGCATCTGACTTATTTGTCTTGCTGACAGCTCTGACTGTCCACCACCTGCTCGGGCCTCAAACTTGAACACAGCCCCCAAAGCACCAAAAACACAACTCTGGGAGGAACAGACTTCTCCTGGAAATAACTGAAACACAGAAATGGGATGAAGAACCACATTGTTCACCTCAAAAAGTGTTCATTCTGGGCTTTAAATTCCGCAATAGTTTGAGAGTGAAGGGCAACAAGAACTTAGGTTTGGCTGCCATGCTATTCGGGATTGGTCCCTGCCTCTGTCTTCTGTCCTCACTAACTGGCTGTGTCAGGATGACCAATTCTTTTCATTACTATTATTATTCTCATTTTTATAGATTTGGGGGTACAGGTGCAGTTTTGTTACATGGATATATTGCATAATGGTGAATTCTGGGCTTTTAGTGTACCCATTACCCGAATAGTGTACATTGTACCCAATAGGCAATCTTTCATCCCTGCTACCATTTGGAGTCTCCAAAGTCTATTATTCCTCTCTGTATGCCCATGAATCAACCTAAGTATCCATCAGTGGATGATTGGATAAAGAAAATATGGGGTGTGTGTGTGTGTGTGTGTGTGTGTATACATACCCCACTGTGGAATACTACTGAGCCATAAAAAATAATGTAATCGTGTCCTTTGCAGCAACATGGATGGAACTGGAGGCCATTATCCTAAGTGAAATAACTCAGAAATGGAAAGTCACATACAATATGTTCTCACCTAATAAGTAGGAGCTAAACGATGGGCATGCATGGACAAATTCTTTTAGTAAATCTTTCTTCTCATCTGTAAGATGAGAGTGTTGGACACAATGGAGTATTTTAACCTACATTCTGAGTCACTCAAGAGGTTTTCGAGTATCTGATTAAAATTTGCTCCTGATTTCTGCTTCCTCATGCCTGCCCCTTGGGAGGGGATGGGCTCTGCTACCCTCAGAGTGGCTTTAGTTGAAGCAATGTGGAGGTCCTGGAGCCCCCACCTGCTATACCTCCCTCATCCCCACAAGCAACCCACACCCACACCACTAGGATTCACTGTGGAATTTTGTTTGAAAGGCATGGAAAACCATTGAGCTAGGTATTCTCTAAGGCAATATAATACAATGGTCAAGAGGTTTACCTCTGCCTAACTTCACAATCCCAGCTCTACAACATATTAGCTGTGTGATTGCGGGCAAGTTATTTCATTTATTTAAGGTATAAAGGACTAAGTCATGGTTTTTTAAAAAATCTGCAAAGTGGATATAATAATAGTATGTACTTACTCAGAGTTGTGAGAATTAAATGAAATAATGCATGTAAAGTTCTCAGCACATATAAATGCTCCATGAACATTTTCTGGATTTCATTGCTATGGTTATTGTTACCTCTTCCGGCTCAGACATTGCAACCCTCTCCAGCTGCTTCCTGCCTTCATCTCTGGCCTCTAGCCTGGGGTCTTCCCCACTGTCCAGTCAACATCTTCTCTCTTGTGATGCCAGGAACCGTCATGATTCCGGGTGTCTCTCAGCTGACGGAGAAGGACCTCAAGTACCGGCTGCAGCTGTCCAGGGCCAAGTCCATCATCACCAGTGACTCCCTCGCTCCGCGGGTGGATGCTGTGAGCGCCGACTGCCCCTCCCTCCGGACCAAGCTGCTGGTGTCGGACAGCAGTCGGCCAGGCTGGTTGAACTTCAGGGAGCTTCTCCGGTGAGTTGAGGCTCTCTAGGAGAACAGCGCAAAAGTGGAGTGATTTGCCCAAGATGCTAAAAAGTAGTCAAATCAGGCTTGGAATGAAGCCAAAGCCACATTTTCCTTGGAGAAAGGCCCTAGTGGAAACCTGCTTGGGAATTTGAAACTTTGTCCTGATTGGAGGGCAGAACCCAAAAGAAGCCTCTCATGGGACCTCACCAGATTCATCCAGATGCTGTTTTTTGGGTTTTGTTTTGTTTTGTTTTTTTGAGACAGAGTCTCGCTCTGTTGCCCGGGTAGAGGTGGAGCGCATCATAGCTCACTGCAACCTCAAACTCCTGAGCTAAGCGCAAGCAATCCTCCCTCCTCGGCCTCCCAGAGTGCTAGAATTATAGGTGTGAACCACCACGCCCAGCCACCTGGATGCTGTTTTAAATACAGATTCCAAGGCCCCATATCTGACCTACTTGACCGGACATATCTGAACAAGGACCCCAGGAGTCTGCATTTTTAAAAATCAGCCTATGTGATTTTGATGAGTTGCCAGCTTGGCCTAGATCAGTGTTTCTCAACTTTGGCTGTCATTAGAATTACCTGAGGAGCTTTTTTTTTAAAAAAAATCAAAGATTCTGATTTTATTTTGTTCAGGTGGGGCCCAAGCACTGGTATTTTTTCTAAAAACTTACCAGGGGACCTCAAGGTGCAGCCAGGGTTAAGAACCAGTGGGTTAGCTAGTTCCCCAGATCACAGAAATTTGGGAATTACTCAGATCTCAAACCCCAGAATTTGGCACAACCTTTAGAAAAAAGCTCTAAATTATTAGGAATTGGGCTGGGGGCAGGGCTATGCCTGCATATGCTAAGTTATGAACTTGGACGTGTGTGTTCCACTAGAAAGTCCTCAGGCCCTGGTAAAAGAGCATGGGCTCTTTTGAATGAGTCATTTAACCATTCTGAGCCTCAATTTCCTTATCTGCGGAAGGGTTATAATGATAGTACCCACCCAAAAAGGTGGCTGCAGATGATGCAAGCTGGAGCTCTCAGCACGGCACCTCACACGTGGTATTTACGAGACTGTGGTTATATTATGGTTATACATGTTATTGGTGCCACTAACTGTTTTTACTATGGTAGTACGACCTAATATTTTTACATTTTACAGAGAGGCACCTACAGAGCACAACTGTGTGAGGACCAAGAGCCGAGACCCCCTGGCTATTTACTTCACCAGCGGGACCACTGGGACCCCCAAGATGGTTGAGCACTCGCAGTGCAGCTATGGACTGGGTTTTGTGGCCAGTGGAAGGTACAGGGGCAGCTTATCCAAAGAATCCAAAAAGAAAAAGTGGGTGAGGGAGCTGGAGGAGGCAGAGAGAGGGAGAAAGTGGCAGATTTGACGTCAGAGAAGCAACAAGGGGCAGATCGGGTAAGATCTTGAAGGCTCTGGGCTTTACTCTGAGTGAGGTGAAAAGTCACAAGAGGGTTTTTTTTTAATTGTGACAAAATATAAATAACATAAAACTTACCATTTTAGCCAGTTTTAAGCATGCAGTCCAATGTCATTAAATACATTCACATTGTTGTGCAACCATCATCACCATCCATCTCCAGAACTTATTTTATCTTCCCAAGCAGAAACTGTGTACCCATTACACAATAACTCCCCACCACCCTCTCCTCTAGCCCCTGGCAAACTTTATGCTCCATTCCACCTTGATGAATTTGACATTCCAGGTACCTCGTGTAAGTGGTGTCATATAGTATTTGTCCTTTTTTTAAAAAAAAATTTGTCTTCTTTCACTTAGCATAATGTCCTCAAGTTTCATGCATGTTGTACCATGTGTCACAATTTTCTTTCTTTTTAAGACTAAAAAATAGCCCATTGTATGGATATATCACATTTTCAAAATCCATTTACGTGCTAAGGGACACTTAGGTTGCTTCCACATTTTTGGCTATTGTCCATAATAACGTTGCTATGAACGGTGGTGTAGATATCTGCTCAAGTCTCTGCTTTCAATTCTTTTAGATATAGACTCAGAAGTGAAATTGCTGGATCATATGGTAATTCTATGTTTAATGTTTTTGAGAAACATTGGATAGTTTGAGCAGGGGAGCAACATGATCTGATATGTTTTTTAAAAGGCACACTCCAAACGTTGGGTTGACAATGAACTGTAAAGGGCAAAGAATGAAGCTTAGGACCAGTCAAGAGTCCAGTGCACTAGGAGGCAAGGGTGGTGGCTTGCCTGGGGCAGTAGCAGAGGGAGAAGAGATAAGATTATGAATGTATTTTGAACATAGACCTAAAAAGATTTGCTGACAGATTCGATGTGTAATGAGAAAGAAGGAGAAGAGTCAGGGATGATGTTGTATGACGTTGTATGGCCTGAACTACCGGAAGCGTTGATGACAGGGGAGAGACTGTGGCGTGAGCTGTCTGGCGGGAGAAAACAAAGAGTTCATTTTTGGCATTGTAAACTTGAGAGTTTTATTAGACATCTCCATACCCCTAGTTAAAAGTCGAGCTCTCTTGAGTAGGCATTTGGATATACATGTCTGGAGTTAATGAGAAAGATGCATGCTGAAGTTATTAGCATAAAGATGGTATTTAATACCACGAGATTGGATGAGATCAGCAAAGAGTAATACACATTGAAAAGGGGAGTCTGAAGGCTGAGTGCCTGAGGCATTTCTTCCTCTAAGGGGGAGACCTGGAGGGTTCAGCAGAGAAGAATTAGAAGGAGCCATCAGAGGGGAGGAGAAGGACCAGGAGTGCCTGTGTCCTGGAATCCAAGTGCAGCAGGACCGCTTTTCTATCTTCTGTGTTTGCAGGCACCGTTTCCCCTTCCTAGGATGTTCTTCCTTCTCTGTCTCACCTGTGCAATTCCTATGCATCCTTTACGTCTAACTCAAGTGTCACCTCCTCTACGGAAGCATTTCTCAGACCCCATCTCCACCCTTGCTCTGGGTTAGGTGCCTATCCTCTGTAACCGCACGAGGCTTTGTGTTAACTCTATTAAAACGTGCTCTCCAGGGGCTTCCTAGATGTTTACACTTTCTAAACTGTAAGTCCCTCAAAGCAAGACGAATCGTTCATTTCTATATCCTTAATGCTAAGTCCAGATTAAAAGCTAAATAAATGTTGGCTGAATAAAGTTCCCCCATCACACTGTATTGAGGTTATTTGCTTCCTTATATGTTATCCCACTAGACTGTGAACTCTGAAAACATGGGATCTCTTTTTACTTCCTTATCCTTAGGCTAGGGCATAGGTACATAAAAAATGTTTAAGAAATGCTTGTTGAGACAATGGCTGACTTGGTGGCTCTTGTACAGATTTGACAAGCTTAAGTGAGTACCCACTGTGGGCAGGGTTCCAAATAAGGTGCTATGGATAACCTAAGCCTTTTTAAAGGTAGAGTCATTGTGGAGGGTGCTGACTTTCTCTAATTTTTGGCAGGCGGTGGGTTGCCTTGACTGAATTGGACATCATATGGAACATGACAGACACCGGTTGGGTGAAAGCAGCCTGGACTCTCTTCTCTGCCTGGCCTAATGGATCTTGCATTTTTGTGCATGAGCTGCCTCAAGTTGATGCCAAATTTATCCTGAATGTAAGAGGAGGAAAAAACCCACCTCTTATATGTTGGGTATAAATAAGATGAGTAGGATATAAATTTTGAGGTTGCAGGAGAGAAGGCATGAATAAGTGACCTTGAGGCTTTTTTGGTGCTGGTATTAACAAAAAAGACTCCCAGGATCTTCCATAATCTGGTGTCTGCCCACCTGGCTACCTTTAGTCATTGCCTATGTTCTAGCTAGGTTCCTAGACATTCCACATGGTTCCAAAACCATTTCATGTCTCCAAACCTTGGCATATCCTCTCTCTTCTGCATGGGGTGCTTCTCTCTCTACCGCTTTCTTCCCTATGCTCCTGTGAACCCCCTAGTTGTTTTTCAAGACCTTGGGCAAAATCAGTCTATGTCTCAACTCCATGTGCTACTGTCCATGGTGCTTAACATGAGTATTTCACCCAAGTCTAGAGTCCTGGTGACTCCTGCTCAGCCTCCCAGGGTCTTCTCACAGGGTGGGAGGAGAATTGGTGCCCCCAATAAAGACACAGGGCTCCTTCATTCTGCTTTCCACATCCTAACTGCCGTTCCTTAAAACATAAGAGGGCCCATCTGCCCATGCTCTTTGCATTGAGGGAAACTGTATCACATGGTGACAGGCTGTGCCATCAGTCAGACCTGAGCTCTGATCCTACATCTTCCGTTTGATAGCTCTGTGGCTTTGGGAAAGTCTCCTAACCTCCCTGAGCCTCAGTTTCAGCCTCATCTTTAAGAAAAAAAGGGATAATATAATTCTATAGACTTGTGAGAATGAAATGATACAAGGCACAGGGGCTGTCACATAGTGGGTTCTTAACACTTTTATTATGATTATTATCAAGCTGATCATCATCATTATTCATGTAGGGCTTAATCAGCCAGCCTACGCGCCTTCTCTCTCCACTGCCCCCAGCCATGACATACTGTTTTTATTATCTATTGCTCTGTAGTAAATTACCCCAAAACTTAGCAGCTTAAGACACAAACATTTATCATCTCACAGCTTCTGATGGTCAGGAAGCTGGGAATGCCTTAACTAGGTGGTTCTGGAACAGGATCTCTCATGAGGTTGCAATCAAGATGTCAGATAGGTACCCCCATGTTCATAGCAGCATCATTGACAGCAGCAAAAAGGTGAAAGCAATGCAAGTGTCCATCAACAGAGCTATGAGCAAACAAAATATGGTGTATACATACATTGGAATATTACCCAGCCTTAAAAAGGAAGGAAATCTTGTCATCCATGATACAATAGGGATGAACCTTGAGGACCTTATGCTAATGAAATAAGCCAGTCATAGAAGGAAAAATACTGTATGATTCTACTTACATGAGATACCCATAGTAGTCAAATTCATAGAGACAGAAAGTACAATGGTGGTTACCAGGGACTGGGGGAGAAGGTGATGGGGCATTATTGGGTAATGGGTACAGAGTTTATGTTTAGGAAGATAAAAATTGTTCTGGAGGTGAAGGGTGGTGATGGTTGCACAACAGTGTGAAGATACTTAATGCCACTGGATTATACACTTAAAACTGGTTAAAATGGGTAAATTTTATGTTCTGTATATTTTACCACAATAGTAATAATAATAAAAGATATCAGCTAGAGCTGCAATCATCTCAAGGCTTGACTGAGGCTGGAAAATCTGCTTAAAAACTCACTCTTGGCTTTTAGCAGACTTCAGTTTTTCACTGGTTATTGGCTGGCAGCTTCAGTTCCTCACCATGTGCACTTGTCCATAGGATGGCTTGAGCGTACTCAAAGCAAGGTGGCTTGCTTCCCCCAGATCCAAGAGAGGGAGAGAGAATAAGCTCATTCAAGATAGAAGCCATAGCCTTTGTATAACCAAATCTCGAAAGTGATTCACCTTGGCAGTACGCCACACAGACCCCCCCCTTGGTACAAAGTGAGAGGGGACCACACAGGGTACAAATACCAGGAAGTGGGGGTCATTAGGGGATATCTTAGAGGCCGGATGCCACACAGTTTTCAACTTCTCCGCTTTAGTAACGAGAATATAAAGACCCAGTTCAGCTGTCCCGTCCCCAAGAAGTCCTACCACAGCGACTCTAAGAAAATCTTCCACTGTTTATTTTTGTTTAGACTCTCTCCACGTTCCCGATAACCACCTTCTGCTGTGTCCCAACCATCTTTCGGCTGCTTGTACAGGAGGACCTGACCAGGTACAGCTCTTCTGTTTGGTGCTTGGAGGGCCTAAGTGTGTGAATATACAGCACAGGTACCCACATGCATATGCACCCTCATTCCAGCGCTTTCTCTCTGTCTCTGTCTCTCTATTTTTCTGTCTCTGTCTCTCTATCTTTGTCTCTGTCTCCTTCTATCACACACACACATCGACAAGAGTATATACCCATAACCCTAGCAGATGCTTCTCAAGGACAACCTTCTG
The DNA here is from genome assembly GCA_023783475.1 of Daubentonia madagascariensis. NCBI lineage: Eukaryota > Metazoa > Chordata > Mammalia > Primates > Daubentoniidae > Daubentonia > Daubentonia madagascariensis. The sequence goes on along the minus strand of JAKFHU010002505.1, from coordinate 193,219 downwards.
GCCCTCAGAAATTTGCATCCAGATGGAACTGAATAGAGTTAAGGCAGTCTGAAATTTCAGCACTTGAGGTAGGCTTTCTCCCCATCATATACCCAGACTATTTTCTCAGCAGTACATTTGTTACTTCTATGAGATTAGAAAAATTGTTAGATAATTGTCAGCCACGTATGGAGTGGCATTTGTGGCCAGGGTCCTTAGGGCTGGTGAGACTAATAAGCCCATCACTGTAGATGTCCTATCCTTCAGTGTCACACCAGCCCCAGCCAGCCCTTTCTCTGGGTGCATGCCACTGGGCACCCAAAAGTAGGCAGCAAGACACCGTGGCTGGCTCTCATACTGGGTGAATCCAAAGCAACATTTTCTGGCAGGATAGGGCTAGTTGCTGGGGTATGTGGAGAGAGGCCTGTCATCCTTCTGACCTACTGACCCTGAGCTCAGTCTTCCTCTTCTGTCCTGCCCCACGTCGTGAGGAGTCATCCTCCCTCATCTCCCCTAATATCACGTATCTGGCCATGGATCGCGTAAAAGAGGGAGTTCTTACGCGATTTTCAAGGTGAATTCTTCTATAAAGTAAGAATGTAACCCATTTATTGAATTGTGGTGTATATCTCTACATGATTTTGGCTGAAAAAAGGCTCTGAATAATTTGTTCAGGAACCATTATGGTTGAATGATACTTGGTAATACTAACTTAATGAAACCAATTTGATCAAAAATGTTTGAAAATGTATTTGCAAGCATTGATTTTTTTATCCTTTGGATAATCTGTTGAACTGAGAGGTAGTTTTGCAACATATTTAATGTTTCCAGGAATTTTTGGCCCATTCATTGGAATTTTGGGATTCTTAAAAGGCTACTTTTTATCTTTTTAATTTTTAATTGATTTATCTTTGATGTCTCAACCAATTTATTATCAATCAGTTTGTTTCCAACTAAATTATTTTGGCCACATCACCTGGAATTCACTATGTTATACCAAAACCTACCATGTGAGGTTCTGATTTTATTCCAAACTCAGATAGGATTGATTTTTTTAAAATTATCTGTTCATGAGGAATACGACTGCAAAGCCAGAGGGTGGGGGTACTTGGAGCAGATTAAAGAGCAGGGGATTTGCCCTCTAGTGCCTTTGGGTGTTGGATCTGGGCAGCAGTGCTGGAGGACGGGGTGGGGATGCTGATGTAGATGCCCTTGTCTTCCTGCCCGAGAAAGGTACCAGTTTCGGAGCCTGAGGCACTGTTTAACTGGAGGAGAGGCCCTCAACCCTGACGTGAGGGAGAAGTGGAAGCATCAGACAGGGCTGGAGCTGCATGAAGGCTATGGCCAGTCTGAAACAGTGAGTGCTGGCGGGGCCAGGTCCCTGCCCCAGGTGGCTCTGTAGTAGCAGTACCTCCTGTCTTTACTGCTGTCATCTCCCTGACAACCAGGGGGAGGAGTTGATAACAAAAACCCCCACCAGTTTTTCTTCCCTTTAGGTTTAAGGTAATTTAAAGTAACTGCAAAATGACACCATGACCAACAAACTGACTCTCACGGCCAAGGATGTGGTTTGTCTCCACCGGGACAGCCTACACCCGTCTCTGGGCAGAGCCCAGGTCTTAAGTAGTGTCCTCCACAGTTGCCTGGGCAGAGATGTGGAGATCAGCTCAGTCTTTTGTCTCATGTTAAGTTCTTCCTGTGGCAGCGCCCATTACGGGGCTCCATAAGTGTTTGTTGATTATAGAAAGAAGAGCAGAAAGAAAGGCAAGAAGGAAGGAAGAGAGGAAGGAGGGAGGGAGAAAGACCGAGAAGGCAGGGTGAGAGAAAGGCAGGGCCCGGGAACGACGTTAAGGGACAGGTTCCTTCTTGTTGCCGCTGGTTTCTCTCCAGGTTTTAATCTGCGCCAATCCAAAGGGCATGCAAATCAAGTCTGGATCCATGGGGAAAGCGTCCCCACCTTACGACGTGCAGGTACACAGCCTCTCCCAGGTGCTGGCGAGGGTTGCCTTGCAGAGGAGCAAGACACGGCCCCGGCTGGTGGCAGCCCTGGCTGTGCAGATGCCCAGACACGCACCGTCCTGTGGTCTCTCCGCCAGATCGTGGATGATGAGGGCAACGTCCTGCCTCCTGGAGAGGAGGGGAATATTGCTGTCCGCGTCAGACCCACCCGGCCCTTCTGTTTCTTCAATGGCTATTTGGTAAGAGGCAGGGGACAGCCACTCTCCCAGCAGTTACCAGGTACCAAGCATTGTGCACCACACTTTAGAAATATCTATTAATATTTGTTTAACCCTTGCAATAACTGCATGAGGTAGGTTGGTGCTATTATCGATCAGGTACTATTATTGATAAGGAAAGCTATTATTGATAAGGAAGGTACTACAAAGGTGAGGTGACGTATCCAATGTCACACAACTAGTACATGCAGGACGTGGGATTTACACGTGGGTGCACGTGAGAGCACAAACATATGACATGAGGACAGCCTTATCATTTTAGTGATAAGAAAATTGACGTTCAGAGAAGGGAATAGATTTACCAAGGGTCAAACTGCACTATTATCTCAGAGCTGAGTTTTCAGGATTGTTTTTGTAGTTTTCTAGCAAGGCTTATGGCCTGGGATTTCAGTTCAAGTTTCTGAGATAATCCAGTATTTACTTTTCCTCTATACCCACTTTGGCTAGTGTTTATGGTGGACTTTCTTTTCTCCAAACTTTTCTCTATAAAACTCTCAACCCTGGCAGTGCATTAGAAACACTGGGAAGCCTCGAATATTACTGATGCTCCAGCCCCACCTCAGCCTAATTAAAATCAAAATTTCTCATGGTGTGGGTCAGCTCCCCGAGTGAAACAAATGTGCAGCCAAGATTGAGTGAGAGCCACTGCTTTAGAGAAACTCTGTCTCCTGCATATACTAAGCTGTCAATCAGCTACAGAATTGGGAGAAGCAGAAAAAATTCAACCCATTTGTTTTTGGAATGTTGTATTTTAGTGTTTTTTCTGTGACTACAAGAAAAATAATCCTTTCCTGTATTTTATTTTAAATCACAGAAACTTACCTACCAAAAACTCCAACAACATAGTAATCACACCAAGCCAAGATAATGTTAAAAATTTCAATGTCTTTCCTTTGAGTCATTTTTATAAGCAAGAGTAAATCTTTGACCTTCCTGAAAAATTTATCCATTCATTATTTATTGAGTGCCCGCTCCATATGACTAAGTATACAGCAAGACACTGGTACTCACAGAGCCCACATACATATCCTCTCTGGGTCTGCGATCATTCCATTGAGAAAGTACCAAAGTAATTTTTAAGGTTATTTACTAGACAAGAAACTTCACTTTCTTTAATCTTTTCTTTCCATCACTAGTACCAGCAGCTAGTTTTCTTTCCAGGTCATTTTTAACTAAAAAAAATATTAAGTCTCTCATGAGAATCATGGCACATATTAAAATTAATAGAGAAGGTCAGACCAGAATTGCTCTGTGAATGGCGGGTAGTCAGCAGGACTGACAAGTTGAGCTCACTCTCCCCCCACAATAAGCATGAACATTTCCGACTCATGTTGGCCATTTCCAAATAGCTGAAATTGCACATGTCAATTAAATTAATATGCCCATGTCAATTTTATATCCAATATAAGGAATATACTTATATTCCTAGGAAAACAAACTGTCAAATGCATAGATGTTCATTATGGTGTTGTTGTTTATGACAGAAGAATGTCTAACTTTATAATACCAGTTAATTAGTTACATAAATTATCTTATAGCCTTGTGAACAAAAAAAAGGAGAAAAAGAAGAGATAAAAAAAGAAAAGAAAAGAGAACCCAAATTTCTAAATAGAAATTTGCTCAAATACATAATATTAGAACCACATGGAAATATTATGCAACTATTTAATATTTATTTAAATATCATACTATTTAATATAATATTACATACCATTTTTACTCTTGTGAAAGAGACATCATGATATCTTGTTGACTGAATTAAAATTGGGTTATAGAAATCTATATATATTATGTTTCATATGTGCAAAATCACATATATACCACGAAATGCTCTTTAAAATGGTATTGGATTTTTAGCCGTGGTTATCTGAGTAGTGGAACTGATCTCTGTTCATTCTTCCTATTTTCTATTTATTCTATGGGAGATGTACAATTATATAATACAGAAATAATACATGTTTTTTAAAATGAAATTTCTGCAAGCAAAGAACAACTAGGGTATACTTGCACACATAATTTGCAGTATATCATAAATGCAACTTTGTAAAATGCACTTTTAAAAATTAAGTTATATCATGAGTCTTTTTCATGGCACTAAATGCTTTGGGATATTTTCATTTTCTATAGCTGCATAGTGTTCCTTTGATTTTTTTTTTTTTTTTTTTTTTTTTTTTTGGTGAGAGTCATGCTCTGTTGCCCCAAGTAGAGTGTAGTGATCATCATAGCTCACCGGGACCTCCAACTCCTTGGAGGAGTGATCCTCCTGCCTCAGCCTCCCGAGTAGCTGGGACTACAGGCACCCACCACGACACCCAGCTAATTTTTCTATTTTTAGTAGAGATGGGGTCTCGTTCTTGCTCAGGCCAGTTTCGAACTCCTGAGCTCAAGCGATCCTCCTGCCTCAGCCTCCCAGAATGCTGGGATTACAGGCATGAGCCATTGCACCCAGCCTGATTATTGATGTACGTGGTGATTATGCTTTGCATAGCATCAGCATGTTTGCTTCCAAGGGCCTTGGCTCTGCTGGGGGAGCTTTGAATCCATCCCCCAGTGCCCAGCCTCACAACAAGCATCATTACCCCAAGAAAGTTAATTCCTCTGTCCACAGCCTGCTCCCCCAGACAGCTGCATGTATGTGAAGAGAGAGGATGGCCTACCCAAAGAGCCCCTTCACAGACCATCCTCTTTCATTTTTGGCTATAAAAGACACACATTTATATCATGTGAATAAAACACCATTTATTTATCCATTCTCCCATATATAGCCATTTAGCTTGTTTGCAGTCTTTTACTGAATAATTGTGCAGCTGTGAACACACTTGTACATGCCCCTGGTACATACATGCTAAAGGTGCTCTTTGGAATGTATCTAGCTGTGGAATTGTTAGATTACAGGGTATGTGAATGTTCAACTTTACAAGAAAATGTTTAATTTTGTTAAAGTGGTTGTACCAATTCACACTCTCACAAGAATCCAAAAGGTAGATCACCATGGTCTCTGGACACCTGTGATCCTCTTCACTGCCAGGCTGAGTGTCATGGCTTGGACCTTTTGATCAAGTAATTTGGTAATAGGTATCCAGGTCTATGAAATTGGTCCTACTGTTTGGCTCAGGAATTCCATCTTCAGGAATTGCTACAAAGAAAAGTACTCAAAATGCAAGAAAATATTTGGTACACAAAGATGTTCACTGCAATATTGTTAATGACTGAAAAAATGGAAGGAAAACTCAAAACTCAAGAAATGGGTAAGTAAATTGGAGTATATTGACAATCTGGTAGGTGTGAAGGGTTATTTCTTGGTATTCTTGATTTGCATTTTCTTGATTGCTAGTGAAGTTGAGTAACTTTTCGTATGTTTATTAGCCATTTGTATTACCTCTTTTTGAAATGCCTGTTCATGCCTTTTGCCAACTTTTATTGAGTTGTGTCTCTTTTCTAATTGATTTATAGGAGTTCTTAATATATTCTTGATATTGGTTCTTTGTTTATTACGTGAGTTGCAAGCATCTCCCAATTTGTAGCTTATCTTTTTACTTTCTTTAAGGTATTTTTATTGAACACAAGTGTTCATTTTTATGTAGTCAAATAAATATGTTTTTTATTCTATTGGTTAGTGCTTTTTGTGTCTTATTTATGAAATCATTTTCTACTTTGGGGTAGGAAATATATATTCATCTATATTTTCTTCCAATAGTTTTACAGTTCTGCTTTTGACATTTAAGTTTATGATCCATCTGTGATTGCTATATATATGGTATGAGATAGGGATCTATTTTATTTTTTACATATGGAAAGGCACTTTGTTGAATAACTCTCCTTTTCCCAGTGATGTGTCATGCTACCTTTGTCAAATATAAATGTTTGAAATATTCACAGATAGGATTTGACACTTTTCTTCATTTCATTGGTCACTTAGTCTATCCCTGTACTGATACCCTAGTCTTATCCACAAAAACCTTACCGTAAGTTTTTGTATCAAGTAGAACAAGTCTCTTTCTTGCTCAACTTCTTTAGAAGTGTTTTATCTATTCTTGGCCCTTTGCTCATTCGTGTACATTTTAGAATCAGCTTGTCAAATTTCAAATTTCAAATGTTTGTTAGCATTTTAGGGGGAGTTGCGTTATGTGTATAAATCAACTTAGGAATAGCTGGCATCTCAAGTAAGTCTTTCTATCTTTCCATTTATTTATATCTTCTTTAATGTTCTGTAGAGTTTTAAGTTTTCTGTGCTCACATCTTACAGATTTTGTGTTAGATTTATTTTTAGCTATTGATAACTCATCTATTTTCTTTTTTCTCAGAATGCCATTGTTGAATTGAGGTATAATTTACCTACAATAAACGCATCCATGTTAAGTGTGCAGGTCAATGAGTTTTGACAAATGTATACGCCTGTGTAACCACTACACGCTCAAGACATGGAGCACTTTGATCACCCCCAATGGCTCACTTTTTCCCCTTCACAGTCAGTCAATCCTCCCTACTTCAGACCCCAGGCAACCAATAAATTATTTGTTGTCACTGTATAATAATTTTGCCTTTTAAAAAAAGAAGCTCATATATATAAATAAAATCGTAAAATATTCATTTTTGTGTGTCTGGCTTCTTTTAATCAGAAAAAAAATGCTTTTGTAAGTCATCCGTGTTGTTGCATGTATTAGTAACTTGTTTCTTTTTATTGCTGAGTAGTAGCTCTTTCTTTAAAACTTTGAGAATCAAAGTTTGATTTTCTTTTCTCTTTCCTCTACCCTTGTCCCCCACCAAGGGGCTCTTTGACCAACCCTTCACTTTCTACTTTCAATGGTTCCTGAGTGCAAAGAGCTCACATTAGTGTGTTCTTTTGTTCTAAAAAACAGGTCCAGTGGTCCTGTGCCTACCCTCCTGCATTCAACTGTGCGTTCTAGGACCCCTCCTAAGGATAGCAGTACGTGGTCGCCCTTAATCATTTCCTGGCAGCTTTCTTCCAATTAAAAGAGGGAGAACGTACAACTTCACAGGGCTATAGCTTCCTGTCCGTTGGGCAGTTCTGGCCAGCTTGGGCTTTGGGAACTGCTGAACTTTCTGTTGAAGGGTCTCCAGACTCCTGCGTGGAGCTGCTCTGGCAGTCGCTGGCCTGAGTGACTGTTCCCAAACAGTCCTTCATGGGCTTTCTTTGTCTTTCAGGACAATCCTGAGAAGACAGACAAATCAGAGCAAGGAGACTTTTACATCACAGGGGATCGAGCCCACATGGACAAGGATGGCTACATTTGGTTCAAGGGAAGAAATGATGATGTGATCAATTCTTCAAGGTCGAGCTGTCTGCTCTTTCCTCCTCCCTTTGAAGTTTCAGGGGGTGGGAAGGGCCACTTGGAAGAATTTGTTCTTTCCTTCCAGCTACCGGATCGGGCCTGTTGAAGTGGAGAATGCCCTTGCTGAGCATCCAGCTGTCCTTGAGTCTGCTGTGGTCAGCAGCCCAGACCCCATCAGGGGAGAGGTAACCAGTCCAGCCAAGAACTGGCCTCCTGTTTCTGTACCTATTAGCACCCAACAGAGCAAGCAGGAAGGCCCAGATTCCCTCCCATCTCACCTCCATCCAGGTACTACAAAGATGAAAGCCACTATCAGACACACATTCTTTTTGATTAAGCATTGCCTTCTTGTCTTTAGAGATGCAAATACTCTCTGGAGGGACACAATGGGAAAACACCAACACTTTGATTTTAAGTGGACACAGAACTGGATCCAAAAGAGGCTGACTATGGGACGGGAGATCTTGGTGGCAGGTGCAGGCTCTGTCATCCATCCTGCTCAATAAAATTCATTTGCTGTTTGTAGATTAGGATAGAGTAAGCACACGAGACACAGTTGCTGATGGCTCAAACCTGGGAGGGATCGCCAGATTGAAGGATGGCAGAATATGTATCCAAAACGACCCTAATATACCACAAAGATGGGCCAAATGTAATAAGCTAGGCTTTCACAGGGGAAATGCAAATTCCTTCCTGTGGGTCCCAGAGGAATACATAGAATAAGCAAGATCAGCATATAGGCACACCTACGTACTCTGTACTGGCTGCAAATCCAACATAATACTGAAGGACAACACAGTTATTTTATGAAAGTTAGTGCAACATCAACCTGCATTCTCAGGAGCATCAGGGCCAGAGATGTGATTCTCAAAGTCTGGTCCCTGGACTATTCATAGCTGCATCGTCTAGGGTTCTTGTTGAAAAAACAGGTTGTAGATCTCAATTTACTATGTTACTATGATTGCTGAATCATAGTAACTGGGGATGCATCCCAGTTGCTGAGGAATCTGCATTTTAGCCAGTAGCCCCTTGCCAAGTGATTTCCCACTAAAATATGAGGCTATTAATGTTGAACGAGGGAGGCGTGGCTCCCATCTATCTGCTGGAGAAATCACACCTGGAAAAGTGGGCCTAGCTTTGCATGCTGTGAATTAACTGAGGCAGTGACAAATGGCTGTGTGATCAAAGTTAATCTGTGCAGAGTGCTTAGGATAGAGCCTGGCACATAGAAAGTGCTCAAAAAATGTTTAGAAGTTATAGCAGTAAGAGAAAGCTCTTCCTAAAAGCCAGATCTTTCTGAATATGAAATAATAATGACCTTCCCACCTTTTGGGAAGTATGCAAGGACAGTGAACTACCCCTGAACAGAATATTGTTGATAGAATTTAATGCTTGCACGGATAAGTAACCAAGTAGCCTTCCATTCCTATCAGAAACCATGTTCTGTTGTGTTTGAGTTTTGAACTCTTCCTCCTTCCTGGCAGGAGGCAGCCTGTAGGAAAGATGTGAGCAGAGAGAGCCAAGGTGCAGGATGTCTCCCCGGATGCCTGGAATAGAAGCATTGCAGCTCAATGTTTGCTGATTGCAAATGTTCATACATGCAGTCTCTAAAATACCCAGCTCCCCTTGAAAGTGGCTGTGTTTTGCTCAGTCCTGCCTGTTCAAACATGTGCCTAGCTACCTTCCTACTTAGGAAAAGCTAGAAGTAAATGGCCATCAGAGTTTGTGAAGATCTCTCCTCCAAAGTATTTGCATTTTTTACTCCTAGCAATATCAACCCAGGTATGGGGAGTAGTTTGGGAAACAGGCAGGGGTCTGAAATCTTTCCACCTGAAAACCTATGTGCCCAATAGCTGATCCTGGAAAGGCAGGCAACAGAAAAATTGGTGTTGTCCATTTTACTGGCTGCGCCCAAGAAACTGGTAGAACTTTCGTGATGGGTTGGTAAATGTGGGCACTTATTTAAGGCTAGCTTAAGGAGAAAAGAACTATTATGCAAGTCTTGATCTTTCCTGGTATTTTTTTTCCCTGTAGGTGGTAAAGGCATTTATAGTCCTTTCTCCAGCCTATGCCTCTCATGACCCAGAGGCACTAACCGTGGAGCTCCAGGACCACGTGAAAAGGGTGACTGCTCCGTACAAGTACCCCAGGAAGGTAAACAGACGGGGGTTCTAGAACACAGTAAGCTGGGAGGTCACGTGGGCTCACATTACCTGAGCACCCACTCAGGGACAGGCCCTGTGCCAGACACTGGGGATACAGAAATGCACATGACCCTGGCTGCTGCTTCAGCTTTTTCTGTTTCTTCACTGGGTCCTTCCCAGAGTACATTCCGTTCTCATTCTAAGAAATGACCTGTGAATCAGATACAGGGAGTGGTGCTGGAATGCCGTCAAAAAGATCATGTGTTCCAGGCTCTAGCTGTTTTGCACATTGTCTTCTGGGGAAAACCCTGAATCGTTTGAGCTTTCCAATGAGTGGCAAAAGGCAATGACTCTTTCAAGACAAAAGTATTTCTGGGGAGTGATGATTTCTAAGTATTTTGTTGTTGTTGTTGTTTGGTCACTAGGTAGCCTTTGTTTCAGAACTGCCAAAGACGGCTTCTGGAAAAATCCAAAGGAGAAAATTGAGAAGCCAAGAGTGGGGGAAATGAGGTGCAACCCCAGAAAGGCCCCATAGGCCTCCGAAGGTTCCAAGAGGAGCTGGTGGCATCACTGGTCAGCTGCCACTTGGAGCATCATCCCTGCAGCCTCATAGACATTGAAGGTGCTCAGCTTCCAAATGGGCATCTCCAGAATCATTGGATGACCCTGGGAGAGAGCAGAAGAACATCCTTGACCCAGAGCCCATTGCTACTGTCCAGTTTAGCAAATGCTTGGTGGCCTGACTTTCCCTCTGCCTGGAGGCATACTCAACATCTGCCCCCTGGTCTTACTCACTAAGAGCTTTCAGTCTCCTGCCAAAGGACACCATAGCCTTGGGGCACTGGTGGTCTCATTCCTGCCAGTGGGAATGTAAAGCCTTGACCCTTTGGATGAAACCATGTGGTAATGGTATGCAAGAGCATAAAATCAATAATGCCTTTTAGCTCAGAAATTCTGTCTTTGGGAATCACTATAAAAGAAAGAAATCAAAATGTAGAAAAATGTTTGGTGCACAAAGGTGTTTAAGGCAGCATTGTTTAAAATTGAAACACACACAGACACACACACAAAATCAATGCCCAAGGAACAGGGAAATGATTAATCATAATAATAATAATGGGTGATAATCTAATTATGGTCTATTAACTCAACATATTATGTAGACTTTAAAAATATTTAAGGACAGTTTATCATGTCATAGGAAAAATGGAAGCTCTATTAATTTTAAAAATTAGAATAAAAATAGATGCATACTGGAGAATCACAACTCTGAAAAATAAAGGAAAAACTGTAGTTAATAGTAGTTTTCCTGGAGATTGAGGAGGGAGAGAAAGTAATGGATGGTAGTTTTTTCTTTCCTTTCCTCTCTACATTTCTGTATTTTCCAAATTTTCTTAATAATAAGTAGATACAACTATTTTAATGAAACGTTATTTTAAGAAAACAATCTCCCCAAACCACACTCTGCCTCATGTCTAGTTCTTCCTCCACATACTCACACACCCTCCCCAAAGGCTAGTGTATTATGTTTTTATTAGGGACTTTATTACGGGAATCGGTTCACTCAATTATGGAGACTGAGAAGTCCCACGAAATGCCATCTGCATGCTGGAGAACTGGGGAAGCCAGTGGTGTGATTCAGTCTGAGTCCAAAGGGCTCAGAACCAGAGGTTCCAGTGGTATTAGTCCCTGTCTGAGCCCAAAGGCTTGGAACCAGGAGCTCCGATGTCCGAGGGCAGGAAGAGATGGATGTTCCAGCTTAAGAAACTGGAGAGCAAATTCATCTTTTTGTGTTATCAGGGCTTTCAGTGGGTTGGATGATGTCTGCCCGCATTGGTGAAGGCTGATCTTTACTTAGTCTACAGATCCAAATGCTAATCTCTTTCAGAAACACTTTCCCAGACACACCCAGAAATAATGTTTACAGCTATCTGGGGATTCCTTAACCCTGTCAAGTTGACATGTAAAATTAACCATCACAATGTCTTGCCCAAAATGGGCACAAGGACCTGAAGCAACGGCCCAGGCCCAGGCCTAGAAACAGAAAGGGGTGGCTCTGAGAACACTGAGATCTGCCCGGTGGAGAAGAAGCAGATGGAAACTCAGAGCAATCCCAGCGCTGCTTTGCCCACCTCCAGCACTGCCACTCCCTCCGCAGCACCTGCTCAGTGCCTGGGCTCTGGGAATACGAGGATAAGCAAAAGCCAACCTAGTCCCTACCCACGTGAGTTCACCTGGGCTGCCGTAACAAAGCACCACCGACTGGGTGGTTGAAATTACAAAAGTTTATCTGCTCACTGTTCTAGAGACCGGAAGTCTAAGATGTTAGCATGGTGTTAGCAGGGCTGGTTTCATTCTGAGGCCTTTTCCTTGGTTTGTGGATGACCATCTTCTCTCTTTGTCATCATATGGTCTTTCCTCTGTGCATACGTTTCTGTGTCCTAATCTCCTCTTCTTATAAGGACACTTGTCACGTCAGATTGGATAGGGCCCACCCTGCTGACCTCACGTTAACTGAATCACCTCTTTAAAGCCCCTGTCTCCAAATACAGTCACATTCTGAGGCACTGGGGGTTAGGACTTCAGCATACGAATTTTGAGGGACACACTTCAGCCCATGACACCACCCTTGTGGAGTTTAGTCTAGTGTTGATGTTATTTATCGCAGAATAGCACAAATGAATGCACAACTGTGGTAAATGCCATGAAGGAGGGAGTACATTTAAGACATAGACTGGGGGGACTGATCAAGACTAAGAGGACCCAGGGCTACAGGGAGGCTTCCATAAGCAAGTCCCCGGTAAGCTGGGATTGCAGGAAAGGTGAAAGTGCACTAAGTCAAAAGAGAGGCCAAGCCTTCTGGACAAAGGATGGAGCATGTGGAAAGGCCCAGAGGTGGAAAAGACAGGCCTGTGTTTCTAAGAACAGCTCCCGCTGAGCACCAGCTGTGTCTGAACACACTTCCCAATGTTTCAACTCTCAACCATCTTGGGTGGTGCTGATAATATCCCATTTTACAAATGGGACAAAAAGGTAAAGTGATTTTCTGAGACTCACACAGCCAATTCACAGAGCTAGAATTTAAACCCAGGTTGTCTAGCTCCACCATCCACGTGCTTCACCCCTCACGACAGATTCAGGATGGCCCGGTTTAGGAAATGTGTCTTTCTCTTACAAGTGTGACGGGGCCACTGAAAATTTATGGCAGAGAAAAGATCCCCTTAAGAGTTCAGTAGCCCTTTTTGATTTAAAAAAAAAAAAAAAAAAGCTTGTTAAAGCGATTTACTTGTTCTTGATGCCGTTTGCCTTTATGGCATTCCTGGTCTGAGCAAAGGTTTTTTAATTTAAAAGCAGGAATTCAGAAGACTTTGGTGATTTAGTGATTTGCCCAAGGCGAGACAGAGGCAGGGGAAACATTCAGGTCCCAAGGCTGAGGCCTCAGCACCATCCCTGCTCTTGGGCTGGAGGTTTGGAGTCCCATGTCCTGCTCTGCTAGGGTTCCTAATGAGCCCCCAAAATGTTAGGGGGCCAGAGCTTCCTCCCCTATTTCTCTTTGTTCCTTGAAAGCCAGGGACTTGGATGAAATGGCTCCTGGGGGAAGTGGTACCTGCACCATTATGTTACTCTGGTTACATCACTGGGTAGTTTCTGGACCCTCTGCCCTTTCTCCCAGAGCCAAGACAGTCTGTTCTTCTCCAGCTGCACTCGGAGCTGTCCACCCAGGGGCCTTGGCTCACACTTGAATTAGTACAAGCCAGGATCAATGAGGCCCGATCCTCACTACCCACAGGTCGCCACTGATGCATCTGACTGCCCAGCCAGCCTTCCCACAGAATCACCTCAGTCCCGCCCAGCTCCAGAAGGAAAAAGGCAAAACTCCTACCTGCAGCTGTACAAGGGAGAGCCAGGCACCACCATCCACACAGCCCACACTTCCCCAGCAGCACCCCCAGCCCGAGAAGTCATTGATAAGAACAACCACAGATACCACCATCACTTTATGGAGAACATACTCTGTGCCCGGGGTCATGCTAACTGCTTGGCTGAAACTTAACTCAGATATTCTCAACCTTTGCTCATGCCCACTCTGCCTTCACACATGTAGCTCCAGCCATGTACTATCTGTGCTATAAATCAACTCACTTTTTTTGTTTTTATTTTTTTATTTCACAACATTATGGGGGTACAAACACTTTGGTGACATATATTGCCTTTGCACCACCCAGGTTGGAGCTACAAGTGTGCCCATCCCCCAAGACAGTGCGCACTGCATGCGTTAGGTGTGGATTTACCCATCCTGTCCTCCCCGCTCCCACCTGCCTGATACCCAAGAATATTACTTCCATATGTGCACATAAGTGTTGATCGATTAGTGCCAATTTAATGGTGAGTACATGTGGTACTTGTTTTTCCATTTTTGTGACACTTTACTTTGAAGAATGGGCTCCAGCTCCACCCAGGATAATACAAGAGGTATTAATTAGTTCATCATTGTTTTTTTATGGCTGAGTAGTACTCCATGGTATACATATACCACATTATATTAATCCACTCATGTATTGATGGGCACTTGGGTTGTTTCCACATCTTTACAATTGGGAATTGTGCTGCTGTAAATATTCAAGTGCAGATGTCTTTATTATAGAATGTCTTTTTTTCCTTTGGGTAAATACCCAGTAGTGGGATTGCTGGATCAAATGGTAGTTCTACTTTTAGTTCTTTGAGGTATCTCCATATTACTCTCCATAGAGGTTGCACTAATTTGCAGTCCCACCAGCAGTGTATGAGTGTTCCTAATCATCAGGGAAATGCAAATCAAAACCACAATGAGATATCACTTAACTCCAGTGAGAATGGCTTTTATGAAAAAGTCCTAAATCAACTTACTTTTAAAAGAAAATATCAGCTGGGTGAGGTGGCTCAGGCCTGTAATCCTAGCACTTTGGGAGGCAAAAGTGGGAGGATCACTTGAGGCCAGGAATTCAAGACCATCCTGGGCAACATAGTGAAACCCAACTCTACAAAAAATAATAAAAAATTAGCCAGGCATGGTGGTGTGTGCCTGTAGTCCTAGCTACTCAGGAGGCTGACGTGGGAGGATTGCTTGAACCCAGGAGTTCTAGGCTGCAGGGAGATATGATTGCATCACTGCACTCCAGCATGGGTGGCAGAGTGAGACCGTCTCAAAAAACAAAATTAAGTTAAAAAAAAAGAAAATATCTTCACCCTAAGCAATATAATATTCATGAAAAGACAAATCTAGAATGCTGTTCACTTTTTTCTAATGCACATCAAAATAACCATAATATGAAAACTGCTGGTCTAAAATCACCTTGCAAAACCCACTTTGGGGAAAACTGATCGAGTTCAATTTTCACTGTAGCTCTAAGAAGAAAGTATTATCTCCATTTAGCAAATGGAAAGACCAAGACATGAGGTGGGGGAGATTTTGCAAAGCAGCAACTTTTTGTAAAGGAGGAAACTGAAGCACAGTGGGGTTAGTCTATGTGTTCACCCAGTAAGTGGTACAGCCAAGATTTAAAACTTTTTTTTATGGCAATGCTCAGGCATTTTCTCTTGCCCCCAGGCTGCCTCCAAAACCTTGGCTCAGTCTAGACAGGTCACCAAAGGCTCCCTGAGGTGATCAGGGATGGAAGGAGGTAAAGAGAAATATGTTCTTCACTCAGTGGTTCTGATTCCTGACTTAAAGCCCCTGCCCTGGGAGATTCTGAGTCCCTACCGTGGGGGTCCTGGCCCCAGAGTTCCCAGGGGGCCCCAGAAATTCTCCTTATTCACCATGTGCATTGGGTCCCCACTGTGAGTCAGGTTCTAGGGACACAGAAGTGGCCGGAAGACTGTGCACATCCTCCAACAGTGACCCTTTCAAATCCTTTGCTTTTAAACTGCCATTTTGCAGAAACATAGTATTACCTGTGGGAAAGACTTTGAAGTCAGATCTCAGCACAACTGTAGCACTTACCAGCTGTGAGGCATCAGCTGCGTCCCCCATCCTCTCAGACCTCAGTTTCCTCATCTATAAAATGGGGCTCTGCATTTCTCCTGTGCAGAGTTCTTGTTAAGATTACACATGAGCATATCTATATAGCATTGAAGACATGAAGTAACCATTACCCCTTAACAAAAAAATTTTAAGGAAAAACTTGGTTTTCCATCTCACAGATTTCCAACTGGGCTATGCTATCCTGAAATGTGTCTAAGAGGCAAAATTCTTTAAAAAGGAAAGAAAAACGTCCTGCACTGAGCAGCCCAGTAAAGTCCAACATCATGACTTGGCAGTGTCCCCAGTGGCCAGGTGCAAAGGGTTGCCCAGAGAGATGTTTTCAGACCATCCTAAATAAAGTAGTGCACCCACACGGTCATACACTCACATCCAAATATGGACACAGCAACAAACACATCTGCAAATGCACAGCCACACATAGACATTCACACATGCAAGCACATACAAATGTCTACAATCATACTTATAGACATACATTCACACACATTCACACACCAATACACACACCTACATATACACATAGTCCAATGCACATGTCAAACTCATACATAGGCATGTGGACATACACTTATATACGGAGCTACATATACACAATAATCACACACACAATCACATACACATTCATACACATACACTCACACACACATGCACACATCTACCAACACAAATGTGCACATACAAGTACACATAAACAGCTGCACATGTGCTCATACAGCCCTACACACACTCACACACACACATGCACATATACATACACATGGCCCCATACATGCCCATGCACTCACACACACATAGACACACATGTGCAAAAACTCAGATGCACAGTCTCACACACATGCACTCACAGAACCACACACATACAACAGCTATACACACACCCACACACACATTCACATGCAGACATACAACTTACACACATACACTTAGGCTGTCACATACACAGCTGCACAGTTCACACAGTGTCACGCTCATTATCATGTCAAAATGTTTTATTTTCTTCACATCCCTCATCCAGTCACTCAAATATTTACCAAGTGCCAGATGTTCTAAGTTCTTGAGCTAAATCATTGAAGAAAACAGGCAAAGATCTCTGTCCTCAGGAAGCTTAGACCCTAATGGAATGAGACAGAGGCAGAAAATAATGAATAAGTAAATTCTGCAATATTTTAAAAGGTGGTTAGTATTAAGGAAAATAGTTCCTGGTAAAAGGGAGGAGAGAACCAGTTTGGAGGTAGGTTGCAATTTTAAGTAGGTGGTCAAAGTAAGCTTCATTGAGAAGCTGACAAAAATATTTGGCAAAGATTTGAAGAGGAGAGGGAGTTGGTTATCCACGTGGATACCTGGGGAAAAAGCAGTCTGAGAGGAGGGAACCGCAAGTGCAAAGGCCCTGAGGCAGAGTGTACCTTCAATGAACAGGAAGAAAGACAGTGTGGCTGACGTGCAGTAAATCAGGGGTAAAGGAGCAGGACATCAAACCAGAGATGGAGAGAGTGTGTGTGAAGATCATATAGGGCCTTGAACAATAAAGTAAAAACTTTGATGTTAATTTTGTGTGAAATTGAGATTCACTGGTGGGTTCCAAGCAGAGGTGTGACATGATCTCCCCTCTGACTTACCCTTAACAGTATCTAAAATGAACTTGAATCATTTTACATGTTACTGTCTGTCTCACCTCTGAACAGAAAAAAATCTGTCTTGGTCACCTCTGTTTCTGTATGAGAATAGCACGCAATCAATATTTGTTGACTAACTGAGAGGGACAGACATTTCCAGGGAGGAAAGTGTTCTGTGTGCTCTAATTTGGATTGAAAACCTCATGTTGACTTTTGATCTCCAATGTTGAAGGTGGGGCCTAATGGGAAGTGTTGAGGTCATGGGAGAGGAGCCCTCATGAAGATATAAATGTCTTCCCTTGGGGGTGAGTGAGTTCTTACTCATTTATTTCCCACAAGAGCTGGTTCCTAAAAAGAGCTTAGCATGTCCCCTCTCTCACTCTTGCTTCCTCTCTCGCCATGGGATCTCTGTACGCACCGGCTCCCCTTCACCTTCTGCTGCGAGTGGAAGCAGCCCGAGGCCCTCACCAAGTGCAGATGCCCAATCTAGAAATTTTCAGCCATCAGAATCATGAGCCAAATAACACTTTTTTAAAAATAAGTTACCCAGCCTCAGGTATTCCTTTATAGCAACACAAAACAGACTAAGACAGAAAATTGGTACTGAGGAATGGGGTGTTCCTATAAAGATACCTGAAAAAGTGAAAGCAGCTTTAGAACCAGGTAATGGGAAGGGGTTGGAAGACTTTGGAGGGCTCAGAAGAGGACAAAAAGATGAGGGAAAGTTTGGAACTTCTTAGAGATTGGTTAAGTGTTTGTGACCAAAATGCTACCAACCTAAAGTAATCAAAAGGCTCCAGATCTAGTTAAAAGAGTTTATTCAAGTGCGAAGTGTGAGGGCACCATCCTGGGAGCAGAGGTACACCAAACAATGGTGATCAGTGCTCCCGACATGGGGAAAAATGAAGATCATCTATATAGGCAAAATGGAGGTGTTGAACAGAATTGCAACATTTTGTATACAAGAGCTGACATACAGATATAAGATTTGATTGTCTACTGTTGATTACACTCTAAGGGAGTTGTTTAACATTCTATTGTAAAGAGATCTGACACAGGGTTTCTACCCCCACTTCATTTAGTCTAGGTTTGAACGAAGACTAGGGAGGCTGGTTAATGTACAACATCTCAACACAAAGGTCAAAAAGCAACGGTCATGGGTTATGTGAATCAGCTTTCAGGGCTTAACTTTTCCCTTTGGCATATTAAATTTGGAAGTTGCTGAAACTTTATTTTTGTTTTACAGTGCTGATAGAAATATAGACAGTAGAGTTAATGCTGAAGAAGTCTCACATGGAAATGAGGAACTTATTGGGAATTAGAGCAAAGGTCACTGTTACACTGTAGCAAAGAACTCCAGGCATTAGACTGAGTTCTCAGAGGCATTAGACTCCAGCCTCTGAGATCAGCCGCATGGGCTGCACCCAGGAAAGCCATGGGGGTGAGGCTGCCTGCATCCTTGGGAGCCCATGCCTCACACCAGTGTGCTCAGGTTGCAAGCCATGGAGTTAAAAGAGGTTATTTCGGACATTTAAGATTTAACATCTGCCCTTCTGGGTTTTGTACTTGCATGGGACCTGTTACCCTTTCTTTGGCTGATTTCTCCCTTTTGGAATGGGAATGTCTACCCAATGCCAGTACAACCTTTGTACTTTGGAAGTAAATAACTTATTTTTAATTTTATAGGCTCATAGTTGGAAGGAATTTGCCTTGAGTCTCAGATGAGACTTTGGACATTGAATTTTTAAATGTGTGCTGAAACAAGTTCAGACTATTGGGATGAAATGATTGTATGTTGCCTTGAGAAAGATATGAGATTAGGGGGGCCAGGGGCAGAATGCTATGGTTTAGATGTTTGTCTCCTACAAACCTCATGTTGAAATTTGATCCCCATTGTTGGAGTTGAGCCTAATGGAAGGTGTTGGGACATGGGGGTGGATCCCTCATGAATAGATTAATGCCCTCCCTCAGGGATGAGTGAATTCTTGCTCTATTAGTTCCCAAGAGAGCTGGTTGTTAAACAAAAAAGAGCCTGGCACCTCCCCTTGCTCTCTGGCTTCCTCTCTTGCCATCTCTGAACACACTGGTTCCCCTTCACCTTCCACCGTGAGTGGAAGGAACCTGAGGCCCTCACCAGATGTGGATGCCCAGTCTTGAAGTTTCCAGCCATCAGAATCATGAGCCAAACAAATTTTTTTTTTTAAATATAAATTATCCAACCTCAGGTTGTCTGGGTGGAAAGCCTAGTAGGTGCTCACGGTGCAGGTGGAGAAAGATTTCTCACGCAGAGATGAGGATATATGAAAGTAAAAAAAGTTGGTGTTATCCTTTTAGAAGGAGAGAGAGAATGAGAGACAGAGACAGAGAGAGAAGGAAAAGAGAGGAAAAAAGAGAGCAGGGGGGTGGTGTGGCATCCCAAAGAAAGACAAGGGAGGTGCCAGCACTCAGGCCAAGTGGCTTGTGATTTTAAGGAGGATGAAGAGGGGAAAAAAAAAAAAAACAGTGATGACTGTCAGTTGATAACAAAAGCAGCAGCAGGATGTCAAAGCCCAAGAGTTGGTTTCCCCGCCTTTCCTTGGAGACGGGATTATCACAGGAGATGTGACTCTGCCCTGGAGCTATGGTTGAGGCTGTAGCTCCTTCTCCTGCTGTTTACTCAGGAATTCTGCAAAAGCAGATCCTCAAAAAACAATTTCTGTCCATTCAGCTCTTTGCAGAAGTTGTGCAAAACAGAACTCCCGTGGGGTGCCTGTAAGGGGGAGAACTCATAGGATGGATCTCCAACTGTTGCTAGGAAATTGCGGGATTAGGTACTTTCCTGTTACTTTTGCAAGGCTTCCCCTTTCATCCCCCCTTCCTGTTGTTAAAATTAAATTTCTATTTCAAAAATGAACTCAGAGGCAGGGGAAATGGGAGGAGGTCTTGCTTCTGTAACTTCTTCCCGCCGGTAATGGTCCTTGAGATCTTTTAATGGAGCAAGTTCATTTGAATTATTAAGGGGGAGGGATTGACAAAGGATGGTCTTGAGAGCTAGGTTAGAGGTGGGATGGGGGTTTTGCTGGAGAGGAACACCTAGGGCCTGAATTCAGTTTTGTATGAATGTTGTCAGATAGCGGAGAATGCAGGGTCCAAAAATGAGAGCTAAAAGCAGAGCCGCTAGGGGGGTTAGTCAAGAAACCTAAGGCCACGTATGGGGAGAAGAGTTTACAGTTTGGGGAAGGTAGAGAGCCTCTGGACTGCAGGCAAACAGAGATATTATAGAGTACCCTGGTGGGGGTATGGAAAGTAAGGTTATTAGTGCTAGGATTCCTGGCATATACAAAGGACTGACTGGCCTGGCATATAAGCTGGGCTGTGGTGACATTCACGGATTGCCAGAAGAAGTATAAAGAGGAGGAAAGGATGGTAAGGAACCATTTATATCACAGTATATTATCAGAGCCCAGTGTCCGTGATGGGTTAGACTCCTAGGGAGTTTGCTGTGGGTGGAAGCACGTTTTGGAGGATCCAGGGCCGAATTCTCAGAAGCATAGCTGTAGTGGGAGCAGTGAAAATTATTTAAAAGGATCTTTTTTAAGGTTGAAGGGGACTGGGGTTGTCCTGGGAAATCCTTGAGTAAAATCTAGTCTCTAGGTTGTAAGTGTTGTGGTCGCTTTAAGAAGTTGTCCCTTGAGTTTTACTGATGGCAGGTAGGCAGGAGGAAGAGGACAGGAGGACAGAACACTTACTAATTTTATCCCCTGAAGTCGGCCCCTACAGTGGTGAATAAGGTCGGGCCAGGCAGAATTTAACAGTTCTCAATCCTGGAGATATCAGATAAACTTTGCTATTTATTTAATGCAGTTTAACATACCAGTAAGCCTAATAAGTTTTTTAAGGCTTCTAGTGTCTCTACTATTAAAAGCTAGTTTGAGGTTAGAAAAAACGAGCCTAGAATTTCGTTCTTGGAAACCTGTCAACCTTTATAGGTCTAAAACATCTGTTTAAATAGAATCACAGGTCACTTATAAAACAATGGCTTTCGTTTAACCAAGAGTGGTAGTCTTTAGACGACTTTAAAGGCAACACAGGAAGTTATATGGGTATAAGCCTCAACCCTCAAAGTTTAGTTTTTCTAGCTAGTTAAAAACCCAACAAAGATAACACAGGGAGTATTTTGAAAAAGCTTAAAATCTTTGTCTCCCTCAAGCCAGTCACCAGAGAAGTAAAGGAAAATTTTCTGTAGTATGACTCTTATCAGTGGCTGCCCTGGATGTAGCTACTTTCATTGATGTATTAATTATGGTCTGAAAACATTTAAACTTTAATAATAATTTTAAAACTAGTTTCATTTACCAAAGGTTACCAAGGTCATGTGAACTAATAGGCATTTGAGGGATTTTTTTCTTATGTTCTTGACAAAATATTTGATGTAAGCACTTACTTTTTCTTTAAGCCAATTAATTAGAGCTCTTTTACATATTTTGGTAATGAAACATTACATACACATGACATATATGGATGGGCACGCAAACATATAGACATACAGAAGTAGACATTTTTAGGTGAAACAAGGTGGAAAGTTTATAGTTTGAAAGTTCAGAGCTTACCAAGGAAAGGAAAAATGTTGCATGTGAAGTTCTAGTTAAGCTTTTTCTAGAAGTCAGAGAAAGGAAGCCATCAGATTTTTCCCAGTGGGGGCAACTGGGAAGCATAAATAGTGGTGGGCAAAGACTTTATCTCCCAGCAGACAGAGAAGCTGTGGAATACACAGGGGGGTTGTATTTTACCTTTTACTCTGATGATGAGGGTGAGAGAGGGAAACAGAGGTCCCGAAAATTCAGGAAAAGCACAGGATGTGGCTTTGGTGTTTGTTCTTACCTGTGCCAGAGAGTTACCTAAGGCTCGGCCATTTCCGTGTGATGAAGTTGAGTCTGTTCTGGAGCCAGATCTGTCTGTCAGACTGAAGCAGTTTCAGAGGGTCCGTGGGTCTGGAGGATGCCGGTTGAAGGTGGGACAGCCTGTTCCGGAGCACCAGTGTGACTTGATCTCCCATTTTAGGAAGAGGCCACTCACTCTTCCAGTGCCCTTCTGTTCAGAGGGGGCACGGTCCTGGTGGAGCCCGCTCCCTGGGGCATTTTTACTCCAGGGACCCAGAGTCGTAGTGGAGGTAGGTCTCAGTTCCCATAGGAGGGTGTAGTCTTGTTGTCTTCTTGCCTGGGGCCTTTTTGAGTAACTCTGTCTCTGGAAAAACTCTTTTATAGCAGCAGCCACTATTTGAAAAGCTTTTTCTGCTTTCAGGGCTGCTCTCGCCTCTCCCCATTCCAGTTATCAAAGACCTTGAAGGCCAGATTTAAAGTTCCTCTTATGGAGTCTGAGGACCCCTTTCAAGTTTTTGGAGTGTATGCCCAATGCTGGGGCTGCCTGGGAGACAAAATACATCACTGAGATGCATTGTTCCACCCTGGTATTGGGATATAAATTAATAAAGAAGCAAAAGGCTCCATACAGGAAAAGGGCTGGAATTTCATCCTGGCTCAGAGTGCTTTATAATGCCTTCTGACCCTGCAGCCTCCCCGAAGGGGAGTTGGCGTACAGGCAGGGAGGGAGTTCTGGAATGGCCAGCCAGAGCAGCTGTGGCCAGGCGAGAGAAATGGAGACAAAGCAGAGGAGGGAGAAACGGGGAAGCTGAAAGAGAAACATCACCTGGAAAGTGAAGGCAGCGAGAGAGAGGCAGGGGTAAGAAGTAACACGAGGCAGGCAGAGTGAAGACCAGAAAGTCTCGCAAGCTTAAAGAAAGCTTGAAAGTGGAGGACTTTAGACGCTTTGCCGGCCAGCGGCAATAGGAAGTCTAGTAGTAGAGCAGTATCTAAGAGATCCGTTCTGGGGCCTAATTTTATTTAACACGATGTTGTCCATGATGGCAACTAGGAGCAAGAAAAGAATGTTTTAGGGATGGCCATATGTGGAAGTCTGAGAGGGTGTCCCTGACTCAGATAACCACTGAAGGTCTGATCAGACATCAGGTGTCCCCAAAATCAGAGTCAGACCAAAACCTAGTGATCTGGCCAGAAAATGGGCATCCCTGAGTTCTGACTCAGACTGTGACCTTGAGGTCTTCCCTATAGCCAGGCATCCCTGGGTCTGGGTGAAGACTGACAGGGGCATTCTCCCCGCCAGGAAAAATTGGTCAGGAAGCATCCCTCCATGCCACCCTTCCTAGTGGTAGACCCAGCACTGGGTTTCCCTTGACCAAACTAGAAAGCTACCACTCTCCACCTTGTGCATATGACCATTCCCAGAGCCCAAGAGACTCACCAAATACCCAACGAAAGCCTTGAGAATGAAGTTCTGAGAGCTGTGTAGCAGAGAAGGGAGTAGTCTCAAAACACAGGCAGAAAAGTGAGTCTCTCATATGGAGGTGAAGTGACTCAGTTTCCCCATGACTCAGTTTCCCCACACAGGCTGCCAAATGTTAGGGTGGAAAGCCTAGTAGGCACTCACAGCATGGGTGGAGACAATTTTCTCATGCTAAGATTAGGATATATAAAAGTAAAAAAGTTTATTTTATCTTTTTAGAAGGAGAGAGAGAGAGAGAGAGAGAGAGAGAAAGGGAAGAGAGGGGGAAGAGAGAACAGGGAGATAATGTGGCATCCCAAAGAAAGACAAGGGAGGTGCCAGCCCTGAGGCCAAGTGGCTCGCTGACTTAAAGGGGAACGAAGAGAAAAAAATAGTGATGGCTGTCAGTTGATAACAAAAGCAGTGACAGGATGTCAAAGCCCAAGAGTTGGTTTCCCCACCTTTCCTTGGAGATGGGATTATCACAGGGGATGTGACTCTGCTCTGGAGATATGGTTGAGGCTGTAGCTCATTCTCCTGCTATTTACTCAGGAACTCTGTAAAAGCAGATTCTCAAAAAAACAATTTTAAGGAGAACGATTTACATCTCTTTTGCATCCGTTCAACTCTTTTCAGAAGTTGTGCAAAACAGAACTCCCATGGGGTACTTGTTATCAGGAGAATTCATAGTATTGATCTTTGTTAGTAGGAAAATGCAGGATTAGGTATTTTCCTGTTATTTTTGCAAGGCCACCCCTTGCATGGTATTACTTTATAGCAACATAAAATGGACTAAGACCCATGGCTTATCTTCTGAAACTTGGATGCAGAAACTCCCAAACCAAATGTGTCTGTGGATCCTTTAGCCCCAGTTTCTGGGAGGACAAATAACTTTTTCTTGAGCTTCTTTGCATTTGTGGGACTCTGATTGCTGTTACAAGGACCATGTCCCTGACTCCCCAAATCTGCTGCCTCCATTTGATCTGCAGGAATTATCAAAACAATCTCCAGATGCTTCCTCCATGCAGGTGTGTCAATTTGAGTCCAGACTCCTCCTGCAAGCCTTCCATTCGAAACTTAAATAACTACGAGTTATTGAGTGCCTTACTATGTGCCATGTATTTGGTTTATTTTTTAAAATGTTTACTTATTTAATTTTTGAATAAATAAATAAATATCTTGAAGTTGAACTGAAAAAAGAAACACTTGGACCTGGTTCAAAGTTGTTCAAAGTCAAACTAGCTCCCTCTCTCCAGAAGCAATTGAGGTTACCAGTTTCTAGTGCACCATACTAGAGATATTCTACAAATATTTGTGTGCCAGGTGTTTGATAAGTATTATCGAGTTTAATTCTCATACATTTAAGAGGTGACTTAGGATTATCTCCCACTTTCTAGACATGAAGACTGAGGCTCAGGGTCAGGGGGTAACATAACTTCTTCAAGGGCACACAGCTTAGTAGCAGGGAACCCACACTCAAACCTAGACAATCAGACTCCAGGTCCTTGGTGCTTAACCATGAGGTTCTACTGCATAGTCATATATAAAGAGGTTGCTAGCCACTGCAACTGAAGAACCAGGAGGTATTTTTACAGGGAAGAGGAAGTATATGGTGCATAAGAAAGTACAAATCCAAACTTACGAGAAGGGCATGTAAGGCTCTGAAAGTGGCAGTGAGCATAAACGTGTGGGGTAAAATCTATACCTGCTTCCCCTCCAGGAAAGTAAATGTAGCAGAGGTGAATGGCTTTGATGTCTCTAATAGGTATCCAAGACAGCATGGGGTAAACTTTAAAAGGAGAGAAGGCAACAGGAGAAGTAGATGGTCATTTATGGACTCCTGGTAGACCTAGAGAGATCCTGAGATTCTCAGGAGACCCCCTAAGCACTGACCAGGAGATAAGTTCTTATTCCCAGATTCCTTTAGAAAGCATCACTTTCCTTTCCCAAGCATCTACAACTATTTCTTAATGTCCTTAAATAGAGACTTAGAGGGGGACAGCAACTCAGGTGCCCTCTGCAAGATTTAGATTTCTACTCTGGGTATTGGGGTCCTACTCCCCATTCTCTGTGGCAAAATGGCCAGAATCAAAGGGGTTACTGGAAAGGAGGGACAGAGGGTTTTCCAGCTGGTCTCATGTTCTCAGGGGTCTGAAGCCTCCTGTGGGAAAGTGGTAAGGGGCTGCTATGATTTCAATATGTCTCCCAAGCATTTATGTGTTGAAAACTTGGTTGCCATTGTGGCCATATTGAGAGGTGGGGCATTTGGGAGGTGATTGAATCGCAAAGGCTCAACCCTCATGAATGAATTAATTCCATTATCTTGGGAGTGGATTAGTTATCATGGGAGCGGCTCTGTTATAAAAGTGAGCTCTGTCTTGCATGCACGCTCTTGCCCTTCTGCCAGGGAATGACCCTCCCCAGATGTTGGCACTTGGAGGTTCCAGCCTCCAGAACCATGAGCCAATTAAACTTTTCTCTTCATAAATTATCCAGTCTGCAGTATATTCTGTTATGGTGGTGGAAAATAAACAAAGACAGAATATTGGTACCAAGAGTGGGGTTGTTGTTATAACAACACCTGAAAATGGGAAACAGCTTTGGAACTGGGTAATGGGCAGAGGCTGGAAGAATTTGGAGGGTCATGAAGGGAACTTTAAGGGCAATTCAACTGAGGGCTCAGAAAAGACGCCAGAGCTAGGGAAAGTCTGAGTCTTCTTAGAGATTACTTAAACACTCATGACCAGAATATTGGTAGAAATATGGATAGTAAAGGCAATTCTAATAAGCTCTCAGATACAAATAAGGAAGAAGGTATTGGAAACTGGAAGAAGAGCCGTCTTTATCATAGAGTTGCAAAGAACTTGCCTTCATCATGTCCACGCCCTAGGGCTTTAGGAAAGGTGGAATGGAAGAGTGACAAATTAGGATATCTGGTGGAAGAAATATCTAAACAGCAAAGCATTCAAGCTGTTGTGTGGTTACTTTACATGGCATACAGTGAGATGCAAGAGCAAAGAAATGACTTAAAGACAGATTTTATAATAAAAAGAGAAGAATGGGAAAATTCAGAAAATTCACAGCCTGGCCATGTAAAGAGTAAAAAAGCGTGTTCAGGAGAGAATAGTAAGTGTGTGGCCAAGTGACCCTTTCCTAAAAAGATTGATATGGATAAAAGAGAGCCCGGTTATATTCATAAAGACAATAGGAGAATGACCCTAAAGGCATTTCAGAGATCCTCCAGCCTGCACCTCCCATCACAGACCCAGAGCCCTAGCACAGCAGAGTGGTTTTGGGGAATGGGCCCAGGGCACCCTCCATAGGCTCACTGCCCAGGGCAACCCTAAGTGTCCACTACCCACATTCCACTGCAGCATCCCTCAGCCACCCTGGCTGTGGCTCAAGTGGTCTCAGGTGTGGTTTGCCCCACTGTTCTGAAAGGTGGAAGTGGTAAGCCTTGGCAGTGTTCATGTAGTGCTAATTCTGTAGGCTTATAGAATACAAGACCTGTGGAGGCATGGCAGCCTCCACCTGGATCTCAAAGGATGTCTTGGATAGCCTGGAAGCCTAGACAGAAACCTACTGCAGGTTTGAAGCCACCACCGAGTCTCCACTAGGGCAATGCTTTGTGAAGCCATGGAAGTGAGGTCACCCCAAGACCACAGAACTGTAGGACCACCTGAGATAGCTAAGGCATGGCCTGAACCCAGCAAAGTGATGGACACAGGGCAGTCTGAGCCCCCTCACCACCTCCTATAGTGTATCTAGGAAGAGGAAGATGGAGTCAGAAAAGATTATTCTCCAGCTTTAAGACACTGTTGTTTTCCCTGTTGGGTTTTGAACTTACTTGGGACAAGTTACCCCTCTTTTCTTGCCTATTCCTCCCTTTTGCAATGGGAATGTCTATCCTGTGCCTGTCCAATGGTTGCATTTTAGAAGTAGATAATTTGTTTTAATTTCACAGACTCACAGCTGGACGAATTTGCCTAAGGACAAATCATGACTAGAGTCTCACGCATAGCTGATTTAGATGAAACTTTGGACTTTTGAGTTGATGCTGGGATGAGTTAAGACTTTTGGGATTGTTGGGATAGAATGAATGTATTTTGCATGTGAGAAGGATGTGAGTGTTGGGGATCAGGGTAGAATGATATGATTTAAATGTATCCCCCAAAAGTTCATGTGTTAAAAACTTGGTTTCCACTGCGGCAGTGTTGAGAGGTGAGACCTTTGGAAGGCAACTGGGTCATGAGGTCTCTACCCTCATGAATGGATTAATGCCATTGTTGCATTATCATCAGGAGTGAGTTAGTTGCCATGAAAGTGGCTTTATTATGAAAGTGAGCTCTCTCCTACATGTATACTCTTACCCTTCCACCTTCTGCCCTTTCGCTGTGGGAGGACCCTTGCCAGATATTGGTGCCATGCTCTTGGACTTTGAGCTGAATAAACCTCTTTTCTTTGTAAATTACCCAATCTGTGGTATTCTGTTATAGCAGCAGAAAACAGATGAAGACAGGGGCACAGAGCAGCAACAGCAAGAGGGATTAGAGGAGACACTGGTAAGAGCTTCCTAGAAGAGCATTTTAGAGGCTCATGACTGTGTGATTCTGAAATATCTACTGCAGGGTTATAGAAGAAGGGTTGACAGACACCTTTGGGGCTGGAGGAGAAGCAGGCTATGAGGTGGAATTCCGTGAATTTTCTCACAGCAGGTGAGGAATTCTTCCAGGGTCATGGTTGCTGTTCTACATAAACAGGTCTTTCAAGCCCTATTATTTCTAGGATTGGCCCAGAGAAAAGCATAAAAGGGGCCCAAATCGCTTTTGGTATCTTCTCCAGGGTGTATCTCCTCTCTTGTCTCTCGAGACCCCCCACTTGGACCCGGCTTCTGGGGTCTTCAAGACCCTCTGGCTCACTCAGATGTTCTCTGACATGGTTCTTTGTCCCTTTGTGCTGCAGCAATTTGTCATGGCCAGGTATCTGGCACTCACATCTTGTGCCTGGCTTGTGGATGCCTGTTTCCAATGTTTGTATCTCCAACAGAAGTCTATTTGAGGAGCTCCATCCCTGCCTGTCATGAGGGCCTTTTAGCAAATGGACTCCCAGTGGCCAGCACCCCAAAGGAATAACTCTGTAAGAGTGGGCCCCTGGAGTTCAGACTGGTCAGGGTAGGAGGGAACAGGGAATCTCAGTGGCATCAGGATCACTTTTTCCATCTGGGGAGATATAAAATCTGACATGGCCTGTAATTCCAGCAGTCCCTTATCTGGCTGTCATATTTTTCCCTTTGGTGGTGTTGCTGGAAAATCTCTTATCTCAGAAGCTCAGAGCCCTCTGATTTCCAACTCTAGTCTCAGGCCTGAAGACCCACCATAAGTCAGCAGCACCAGTGTGAGACCCTCTTTGGGGAGGTTAGAGTTTCTAGGTCCTGGCCTGTGACTGACTTGCAGTGTGACCACAAGCAATTGACTGTTCTACTCTGGAGTTTCATGTTCTCCACTCAATGATCTGAAAAGGCCTTTGTTTTCTTGACCTTGTGGATGCCTCAGACAGAGCTGCAGAAGACCTGACATTCCTTCTCTTACTAGATTCCCTGATTGTGCTAAGTGTTTTATAAGCATTATTTCACTACCTCCTCTCACATACCTTATGAGAGAGGGGCCAATATGAAACCCATTTTACAGATGAGGAAACTGAGACCAAAGGGATCAGTGGCTTACCCAAAGTCACCCAATATTATGATGTGGAGTCACGTCAGAAAAGATGTCTGATTCCAATGCCCGTGCACTTACCAGTACATTCAGGGTCACTGAAAACTGGATGGGCAAGATAGTGAACGTTAGGCATTTTGAGAAGTACCAAGTGGCCCAGGAGAGAGATGGAAGGGGTAAACTATTACCCAGATCACACTGGGGTCAGGCAGGCCTCAGTCTAAATTAAGCTGCATTGGAGCCTTGCCAAGCTCTCGGAGAAGCAGAGAAGAGTGAGCTTTCAGTGAGGTATTAGAAAGCCCCAAAGAAAAGAATGTATGATGGGAGCTCAAGAGAGATGGTCCTTTGCATTTTAGCTCTCCTTTTCTCTTGCCATAGGATATTGGGATCTTCCCGCCTCAGTTTCCTCATCTACACAGAGGGGATAAAAGTAATCCCTGCTTCAAAGGGTTGTTATGATGATGGAGAGGGGCAATTTATTGAATACACACTCATTAAACCTACTGAGTTGTACCAGACACTGTTTTAGGACTTGAGGAACAAAAGTAAACAAATATAAAAATCACTGCCCTCAGA
This sequence comes from Daubentonia madagascariensis, assembly GCA_023783475.1. Classification (NCBI taxonomy): domain Eukaryota; kingdom Metazoa; phylum Chordata; class Mammalia; order Primates; family Daubentoniidae; genus Daubentonia; species Daubentonia madagascariensis. The sequence goes on along the minus strand of JAKFHU010002505.1, from coordinate 163,322 downwards.
GAATTTATGTTTTATAAGGAGGACACAAACAAGTAAGACATACATAGAGAATGACATATATGTGGCCAAAGAGAAGAAATATGGCAGGAAGGTGGAATGCAGTGATGTTAGATCAGGTCAGCAGAGAAGGATTCACCAAAAAGGTGGCTTTTAGTAAAGATCTGAAGGCAGCAGGGAAGCTAGTCATTTAGGAGAAGACAAATTCAGGCAGTAGGAACAGAAAGTGCAAAGGCCCTGAGGCAGGGGTGTGTCTGACATGTATGTGGAACAGCAAGGAGATCCATGTGACTGGAGCAGAAGAAGCAAGGGGAAGAGTTTTTAGAGAAGCAGTCATTGAGGTAATGACCTTATAGATGACAGCAAGAACTTGGGATTTTACCCAGAGGAGTCCATCATTGACTTCAGTTTTAAATTTGGCTCACTCTGGCTGCTGCAATGAGAATAGACTGCAGGGAGACCAGTGAGAAAGCCACAAATCACCCTTTTGGAGAGAAAATGGTGGTTTGGAATAGGAAAGAAAATGGGTCAGAGTCCGGATATAACTTGGAGGTGGATCTGAGAGATTTCCAGATCCAGGTGTGAAAGAAAAGAGTCAGGGAAGACTCCAAGGTTTAATGTTGGAAGACCTAGAAGAATAGGGTTGCCGTTTGCTGAGATGGATAAAGGGGCAGCTGGCATGGGATGATTTGCAGGGAGGGATAATAGCAGGTGCTCAGCCTTGGACAAAGTGTGTTTGCTCACCTATTAGACATCCAGGTGGAGAAGCCAAGCAGATGAGGATGCAGGAGAGAGATCCAGGCTAGAGACACACATGTGGGGGTCACTGGCAAGGCAGGTGATGTCCAAGCCACGGCAGTGGGTGAGATCACGTACAGAGTGTGGGTGGATAAAGGAGATGATGGGGAATCAGCAAAGGAGACTGACAGTAAAAGGAAAACTAGGCAAATATGGTGCTGGAACCAAGTGAAGGAAAGGATTACAGGAGGTGAGAGAGTGTTCATCAAGTGCACTTGAGCTCCATTTTTCTTTCCCTTGGTTGAGCAATAACTGGCTGTCAGTCCTAGCCATGAACCTGCTTTGGGCCCCTTGGATTGAAAGAGCAGGTCCAGTTGGCCCCCAGGGCTCTAGGGCTGTACAGTCTGTGAACTTGGCTAGGAGGACTGCTGTTATTCCAAGCTTACTTTACTCCAGGGTTATCCACTGTTAATGATTACTTCTGCTCCCCTCTAAGGGTGCAGGGATTGTGGAGCTGTCTGCTTGATTAGCTGTGCTCCCCTCCAAGGCTGCAGGGCAACCTGGAGCTCTTTCCTGGAAATCGGAGGGTGAACGAAGCTCTCCCCAGAGAGACTTCCTGAAAGGACTCAGCAGGTGAGTGCTGTTGCAAGAAATGGACTCATGAGGTCTTGCGCCATGATGACACTCACCAATCTTTAGGAGTCATGCCCATGAGGAGAGTACAGATCCCCAGAGAAAAGCAATCTGCAATTCCTGGGTGTTGTGAAGTGGAATGCCTGCCAGGTCTTAGTGAGGAGACACTGGACAGAGAGAAAATTACCTTTAGCACAGTGAAAATGAGGGACTGGGGTGGCTGGGAGAAGGGCAGTCAAAGGGACCTGGGATTTGGGTGGTGGTCAGGGAAGGAGACATCTCAGAGGAGGTGAGGCCAGAAGAATGAGAAAGAGCCAGTTATGGAAAGAGAGAGGGCCCCACAGGTACAAATGCAATAGACATTCCTGCTCAGGAGCTGGTAAGGAACTCTTCACTTCTTATTCTATAGAAAACAAAAGAGGAGACAGAATTGTCAGACACCTTGAGCATTCTGGCTGCTGTTGCTTAGACAAAAGAAATTGCGAATTCAGCCAATTGACTGGACTACTGGCTGGATTCCTTGAATCCACTGTCATTAGACTTAAATTCTGCAACCTCATCAGGGTTCACAGGGTGTAATTCAAAGATCAGCCTACGCAGCCCTGGAACTACTTTGCCATGTATATGGAAACAATAATTACAAGAACTATAATTTCTGAAGTGATTGTATTAGGCCCTGTGCACTAAGTGCATGGTATTTAACACATATCAGTCAAGATTCAATTTAAAGAAATAGGTGGTAGGCTGGGCACGGTGGCTCATGCCTGTAATCCCAGCAATCTGGGAGTCCAAGGTGGGATGTTTGTTTGAACTCAGGAGTTTGAGACCAGCCTGGGCAGCATAGCGAGACCCATATCTATAAAAATTTTTTTTTAAATTAGCCAGACATGGTGGCATGCACCTGTAATCCCAGCTACTTGGGAGTCCAAGGCAGGAGGATTGCCTGAGTGCAGGAGCTGGAGGCTGCAGTGAGCTATAATCATGCCACGGCACTCCAGCCTGGGTGATAGAGCAAGATCCTGTATTTAAAAACAAAAAATAAATAAATAAAAATATGCTACTTGTATTAGTAAGCATTTGTTATAGTACCAAACATCCTGAACATCTCAGCAGCTTTTAGCCATACATATGGTCTGTGGGTTGGCAGTGGTCATGCTGGGCTCAGCTTACCTTCACCGGTCTTGTCATATTGGGCCCCAGGCTAAAGGTACAGCACTGATCTGGATATGCAATTCTCACGCAGAGGGCAGAAATGCAAGGGTCTCTGACAAAGCACGAGATCACACCCACTCACATCTCATTGACCAAAGCACATCCCATGAGCAAGCCAAAGTCAATGAGACGTGGATACATACTCTTCCTCCAGAATGCACTGGGAAGACACATGAAAACAAATGTGGATGTATTAATATAATCCTACTATAGGAAGGGAACAAATTGTTGGGAACAACATTCTCATCTACCACCCACTGTATTTTAAGTACAAAGGGATTTATTACATGGAATTGGGTGTTCACAAAACTGTCAGAAGTGTTGAAGAGGTAGAATCTAGACTGGGTCTAGATTCTGTTGTGCTTTTGGAGAATAGCACAGCATAAGGAGACCGAAACAGATGCTGAGTGCCAATTCACTCATAACCACAGCAAATTCATTCCTGGGAAGAACACCGTGAGCTTGAGAAAACTCTCCTGACGCAGCTGATGATGAGCAGAGCAATCTATTAAAGAAGCGCTCACCTGTGTCTCCTGTTTCCTTTGCAGGTCTGACCATGCTCTGGCTGAGGAAACTTCAGGGACTTCGCACACTATGGGGTACTCAGATGCCCAGCCGTGCTCTCCACATTATTACTAGGCAACTGGCATCCGTGCAGTGGGGCCGCCAAGAAGTTCCTGCCAAGTTTAACTTTGCTAGAGATGTGATCGATCACTGGGCTGACATGGAGACGGTAAGCATTTGAAAAAGAGGCACCAAGTGAGAAAATTTGGCTGACTTTATTAATTCATCTATTCATTCAATAAATATTTATTGAGCACATATTATGTGTCAGGCACTTTAATAAGCTATGAATAAGATGCTCATCTTCCAAGAAGGCAGCATGGGGTGGGAGGAGGGGAGCATGAACTTGGCAGAAAGAGAGTCACGGGAGTCTTTCACAGGGTAGGACAATCTGGTAACCTCCAGGCAACCGACACACATGCTGCACATACTCTGTTGTGACATCCCAGGGTGAAACAAGGACTAGTGGGTTGGGGTCACAGAAGAGGTGGGTTTGAATTTGATAAGAGCAAATCAGAACTGACCAAAGACTAAGCCAGTCTGCTCAGAATGTTAGGTCATTAGGGGTGTGCAAGTAGGATGACTACTAGGCAGGCATTGTCAAAAGGGCTCCAACATGAGACATTAGAGAACAAGAATGATGCAGAAATTTCTGAGTTTCCCTTCCAGCCCTGGGCTTCTGGAATCCTAACTCATTCACTGTTTATACACTATTGCCTTCACCTGAAGTCCTGTGAACCTTTCTGGAGGATGGAAGGATTTGTCCTGGCTAGGATAGGGGAAGGGGTGGATCTACCAGCATGGGCATGAAACACTGGTGCTCAAAGGAAGCCATGACCATGATGTTGTCCTGCATTCCCAACAGAATAACACAACCTAGTGCAGAGATTGCAGATGCCTGGCCTCTAGGCCGAAGATGGCTCTAGGTGTAGGGTACTCTTAAAAAAAAAAAATAGATCAACATTTTAAAGTTGAAAAATTTCAGATAAAACTTTATATTTCTAGATTTTCTTTAAAAGTTATATTTCCTTGGAATATTGAGGAAGGCCCTTACTACCGTGATTGACAATTCTGAATTTATAAAAGAAATTATTTAATAAATTTTGTTACATAAATATGAAAAAAGCTCCACATTGACAAACAGTGCCATTAGCAAAATAAAAACTAATGACAACTGGGGGAAAATACCCAACTCATATGACAGCAAAAGAGTTAATATCTCTAATAAAAAACAGCTCCTAGAAATCAAGAATAAAAAGGCACAACCCAAAATAAAAGTGGGCAAAGTACACGAATAGATAGTTCGTGTACTATCTATAAAAAAGTGAACTCAAATAGCCATTAAACAGAAGAAAAAACGCTCACCTCACGTATAATAAGAGTAATGCAAATGAAAACTTTACTGAAATAATATTTTTTAACCTATCTTGTTAGTTAAATGCAAAAGTTTGACAGCGCACTCATTTGGCAAGGCTGTGAGGAAATAGGCACTCCTGTATGTTACCACAAAGTGGTATGACTTCCATGGAGAAGAATTTTGAAATATATAACAAAATTACTAACATGTCTTCTGTTTGACTTTGCATTATTAATCTGAAACTATGATCTGGGAACCCTGAGGATACACAAGACTCTTTCAGGGGATCCGTGAAGTACAACTTATTTCAAAATAAAACTTAGAGAAATTGGAACCCTTGTGCACTGCTGGTAGGTATTTAAAGTGGTACAGCTATTATGGAAAACAATACGGTGGTTCCTCTAAAAATTAGAGATAGAATTACCATGTAATCCAGCAATTCCAACTCTGGGTGTATACGCAAAAATCAAATGCCAGGTCTGTAAGAGATATTTGTACACCCATGTTTATAGTAGCTTTATTCACAATAGCTAAAATGTCAAAACAGCACAAACGTCCATCAACAGATGAATAGATAATCAAATGTATATACATCCAATGGGATACTATTTAGCCTTAAAAATAAAGGAAATTCTGATATAGGCTACAACGTGGATGAACTTTGAAGACATTATGCTAAGTGAAACAAGCCAGACACAAAAGGACAGATAGTGTATGATTTCATTTATATAAGGTACCTACAATAGTCAAATTCATAGAGACAGAAAGTACAACAGAATGGTGCTTACCAGGGCCTAGGGGGAGGGAGGATGAGGAGTTACTGGTAATAGGGACAGAGTTTTAGTTTTGGATGATGGAAAATTTCTCAAGATGGATGGTGGCGATGGTTGCACAACAATGCAAATGTACTTAATGCCACTGAGCTGTACACTTAAAAATAGTTAAAATGGTACATTTTATATTATGTATATTTTACCACAAGATAAAAGAAAACAAAAATAAATAAGTAAACAGATAGAGATAAATACATAAATAAATCTAAGATAACATTTGCCTTTTTCACAAGTATGCAGTGACATTCTCCAGAAGGTACGTGTTGGGTGATAGGGAAACACAGTGGGTGCAAAAGCAGAGAAAAGAATGCAACAGTCTCCTAAGGCAGATGTCAAAGAGATTTCCAAAAATATAAAATGATACCCTTCTTCTCACTCTGTTTTTGTTTTGGAAAGTATATTTTTTGTTTAAATTTTTTTTTATACATGCTAATATATAATGGGTTTGTTCCTGTTATTTTTAAAAAGCAAACATTTTTTTAGAATTCTCCATTTTGATATCTAATATGATAAATATTGATAGATATAACCCCTACAAACAAAAACTCTTTAGGGTTTTTAATACTTTTTAAGAGTGTAGGGGGGTGTTCTGAGATCAAAAAGCTTACTAAGCATTTGGCAATCCCAAGACTTGGAAATTATTCTACCCACTTGTGTTCTAGCACCCCGTGACCAGCAGGCCTTCTCTTTCCTCAGGCTGGCAAGCGACCCCCAGGCCCAGCCCTGTGGTGGGTGAGTGGCAAAGGCGAGGAAGTGAAGCAGAACTTCAGAGAACTGAGTGAAGTAAGCCAGCAGGTGGCCAACGTCCTCTCGGGGGCCTGTGGCCTGCGGCGTGGGGACTGTGTAGCAGTGGTGCTGCCCCGAGTACCTGAGTGGTGGCTGGTGACCCTGGGCTGCATTCGAGCAGGTTGGTAACTGGCCCCCTTGTGAAGGAAACTGATGTCAGAGAAATGACATCAAAGAAGAAGTCCCTTCCACAGAGCCTGCTGTCCTTCTTCATGTGAAGATATCCTTTTCACCCCTTTATTGAAGCCCACTATGCACCAAGCATTTATACAAGAGGTTGCTTATATACATGGTGAACAAAACATAATCTGTGTATTCATGGGACTTACAGATCTTTGGAAAAAGCTGTCCAACTACTCATTGCACAGGTAACTATTTAAGAACAATTTTGATAGGTGACATGAGAATTTTATTAGAACCTACAGAAATGAAGTTGGCAAACTTTGACCCGCAGGCCAAATCCTGTCCACAGCTTGCTTTTGTAAATAAAGTCATATTGGAACACAGCCACGCCTATTTGTTTGCATATTATCTGTGGCTGCCTTTGCACTATCATGGCGACTTGAATAGTTGGATCAGAAAGCATCTAAAAACCTAAAATATTTACTGTTTGGCCCTTTACAGAAAATGTTTGTCAACCTCTCATCTAAAAGGAGACTTGAACTAACTAATCTGAGGCATCACAGAGTCTCAGTGGAAGTGATATTTGAGCTGGGATCTGAAGGATGAGGAGAGTTTGGCTGGGACAGGAGGCAGAGAGGGTTGTGCTAAGCAGAGGGAACAGCATATGTGAAGACAGAGGGGAGGGAAGCTTGAAAATTATGAGAGAACCTGGAAGGATGTCTGTGTGCCTGGAGTCCAGGCAGCAAGAAGAAAGTACTGGCAATAGAATGAATCTATAAAAATGGGCAGGTGCTGAGTTGGCAGTGCCCTGTGGGCCATGGCGAGACTTCTAGACACTTATCCAGTGGAGAAAGGGAAATCATTGATGGATTGAGTGATGTAATCACTCTGTTTGCAAAATGTCGTGCTGGATGCAGAATACAGAATGAGATGAAGGAGGCAAGAGTAGGGTGGAATCTCAGATAAGAGACAAAGGGTGATGGTGGCTTCACTCTGGATGCGGTGGTAGAGACAGAGATAAGTGGACAGATTGAAGAGACAGTTAGGGGGAACTGATAACAGGGTTTTTTTAGGAAGACAGCCAGGGAGATGGGGAAGTCGTAGACACTTTGGCAACTGGGTAGATGCTGCTTTCACTGAAGTAAGGAACAGAGGCAGAGAAAGAGGTACAATGGGTGTGTTAGGAAAAGATGACAAGTTCAGCTTGGTAATGTTGAGTCAGGGGTGCCTGTGTGACATTCAAGGAGTGATGGGAACTAAGAAATTGGATTTGAGGGCTCAAATTCTGAGATGGAGACAGAAATTTGAGAATCATCAACCTTCAGATGAAAATGATGAGCTGTAAGGAGATTTAAAATGAGCCTCCGGGAACTCCAGCATCCTCCTTCACAAATCGCTCTTCCCACCCCTCCTCTCACACAGCCCATCCCCATCTAAAAGCTCCCACCCCACCCTACCTGCTGGGGACAATGGGCTGGGGGGGGCATTAAGGAGAAAGATGTAAATGTGACCAGGAAGTAGGAGCGATTAGGGGCAGCTGAGCCAATTTTAGGGTCTTGGAAGCCCATGGAAAGAGTAAACGAGCCATAAGAGAAAGGTGCTATACTGAGAGATTATGACCTGGAGGGAAGAAGAACCCAGAGGAGAAGTGTCTATTCTTCTGTGTGTCTGACTCAATATGACCACCATGGTGGAGAGACACTGGAGGATGTTTACAGGTGTGTGGGGAGAATCCCTGTGTTGAGAGTTGGAAGAAAAGGGGTCAGGTTTAAAAGCTATGTAACAGAGGGAGCAGCATGTGGTATCAACTTCATAAAAGGTGAAACATAAGTCTAGGTATCCCACAGAAGATTTAAAAAATCACAGGAGTCTCATCAAGATAGTAAACAGGAACAAGAAATGGAGAGATGACAGTCAAAGGGTGCAAAGCCTCAGTTAGATAGGAGGAGTAAGTCTGATTTTTTAGATAAATTGTACAGCATGCCAATAATTGTGTACTGTACATTTAAATAACACTAAGACAGTACGTTTCTAATGTTCTCATCACAAAAAATTTCAAATATTTAAGGAGATGGTTATGTTAATTAGCTTAATTTAATCAACCCACGTTGTATTAAAAAATCGTAACATCACTTTGTGCCCACGGAATATATACAACTATACTGTGTGTGTGTGTGCATGTGTGTGTAGAAATCAGAAGCCCTCTTGCCTAAGAAAATGCATTCAGTATCTTCAGGTTGGGAGAAATAGCCAGGACCTAGAGCAGCAAGATATTTCAGGACCACGGACAATTCCAAGTGCCTTTCCTCATGACTTTAATTGCCCTGTGAGAGTGCAGGATACAGCAAACTCCTGCAGGGTTTTGTTTTGTTTTGTTTTGTTTTGTTTTGTTTTGTTTTGAGGGCTGGGGAGTGAGTGTGGAGATTGTGTGTGTCTTAGACCTTCAACAGTGTGACATCAAGCAACTCAATTTCTTTTCTTAGTCTCAGGAGGGCCCTTACAGCTCTGACAACTCAGGGAAACCTGGGTTCCAATCACTCCCTGATTCTTACTTCCTTTATTATTGGTACCCATCATTGGCCATCACTCCCCTATGCTCCCCTTCCTCATTTGCTTCCCACTGGATGTTTATATCAGGCTTCCCTAGGGACAAAGACAGCCCTCCCTTCCAGCTCTCTAAGCCATTTGGCTTCTCCAGGCCTCATCTTCACGCCTGGGACTATCCAGATGAAATCCGCCGACATACTGTATAGGCTGCAGTTGTCTAAGGCCAAGGTCATCGTGGCTGGAGATGAAGTGGCCCAAGAAGTAGACATGGTGGCACCTAAATGTCCTTCTCTGAGAATTAAGCTCCTGGTGTCTGAGAAAAGCCAAGATGGGTGGCTGAACTTCAAGACACTACTAAAGTGAGTATCTACATGTCTCAGCCTGGGTTTTCACCAAACGTGGAAACTGAACCAAGCACTTATGTGCAGGTGGTTTATTTGGGAGGTCCAGGAAGTAGTGTGTGGGACTGGGGAGAGTGAAGCATGGGAGAAAGAAAAGCTAATACAAGAGTTTTTTGTCAAGTCATTGCCTGGGCTAAGAGAGGCTTGATCTTCTGGGACCTTCTGAGGAGCACACAGAATGCCTCCCAGGATTTTCCACTAAAGGACTGACGAGAATTGACATGTTGCACCTGGCCCCTGTTGGCTGAGGATGGTCCTGAGGGCACTGTCTACCCCACACTTCTGGACTGCACACTTGTGCATGAAGAGTGGGATCAGGATCCCATGTCATGGTGGCAACAGAGAAACCCTGGGGCATGAGGTGAATCACTTGTGGTGTCCACTAGAAACAGCATGGTGTTAACATCAAGTAGGTTGAAACCTACCTGGAACTATTTACTGCAACATGGCTCAAATCAGAGGTAAGGCCAAGAGCATATGAGGTAAAACCCAAGAGATAGCTGATATACTGTGTTTCTAGGCTCTTCTTCCCACCTTCTTCTCAAGGTGGGAAAGTTCTATGTGTCCTTCAAAAGTCAATAGCAAAACTGGCTGGATGAATGAGTTTCCCTGTCATATATCTCATGGCCTTCCATTAGGAACACATACCTTTAGAATCTTTAAGGGAGAACTTCTGCTTTTCCTTTCTAATGTCATGGTCTTTAAGGTAACTTTCAGAGAAATAAACAATGTGATACCAGCTTTGAGTCCAAAATCAGGACACTAGAGGAAATGTCCAAGAGATGTGTGGGTGCTTCCAGGGAATAGAAGAGAGTGCCAGGAAAGTACTGGGAAAACACATAATAATTGCATACCTCCTGTGTACTTGGTATGCAAGGGCTCTTAACAACAATTAGATCAGCATGTATTGAGCTCTTGCTAAGCAAGTTGCTCATTTCTTTAGTGGCAAAGTTAACTTTATCAGTAACTCAACAAAACAGGTTTATTGATCCCTCTTCACAGGTATTGAAAGTGATACTCAGAGAAGTTAAATAACTAGTCCAAAGTTATATAGTTAACAAAGTGCCAAACCTGAGTGGTTTTCAAACGCAAGTCCAACTGCTTCAGAATCCCATGATCTTAACCTCCCAAAAGCCTCCCTTCTGAAGTAGGTCAACTGACTTGCCCTTGTCAGCATGGGAATGGTAAGGAAATATGGATCACTGTGACAACTGATGTCTAGACTAGATCTGAGAAAGTGACCATCTGTGTCTCCTTCAGAGAGGCATCCACCACTCATGGCTGTGTGGAGACTGGAAGCCAGGAAGCCATGGCCTTTTATTTCACTAGTGGGACCACTGGCCCTCCCAAGATGGCAGAACACTCCCACGCGAGCCTGGGCCTCAAGGCCAAGATGGATGCCGGGTAAGCAGAGCCCTATCACTCTACAGAGAACTATGTGACCAGGCATCAAGAGTTTTCTGAGTTCAGATCCAATCTTACGGGGCTGGGCTACCATCTGGTGCTTCTGAGAAAGCCAATTGGGAAGGAGGGCTGAAAGGTACAGGGCTTCACATGCTTGGATATCCAGAGACCTTCAATGGGATACTTCTGTTTCAGCTAACGTGGGATCTCGAAACCTCTTCCATGTTTTCAGCCATGTGCCTACTAGCACAAGGTTTCTAGGCATTTTCCCCAGACTGATCTCTATCTTGCCCTTTGGGGTGCTGGTAATTTGCTTGGATGCTAATCCACATTCCAAGAGGACATTTTTGTCAGCAGCAAATTACTTTGCAAATTCATTGAAGTGGAAAGTATTATTGGATGAATTAGATGAACCGAGATCTCAGAATTTCTGGATCACAGATCTTGTAGTTCAGAATTCTCTTCCACTGCTACATCAACCCCACCTATGGAATCAGAAAACAGTGTGCCAAGGTCTTCATGCAATGATAACTGCAGGCCTTTGGGGATTTATTCAGTAGATCCTGCCTGCCATGTTAATTTTATTATTAGAATGGAAAAATATTTTAATGCAAAAAACTAAGAAAACTTAAATATCCTACCTATGAGCCCAGCAAATTAAGTAAGTTAGTAAAAGTTATTTGACAGAAGAGCTGTAGTAAAATCCAGTTTCTAAAAGATGGGGGATAAATTACTTAAATATAACTAAGTTATTAGATTCCAGTCTCCCAAAATTTGGTCCTGATATGCTATGATATAATTTCCCTGTAAGGCTGAAAATATCAATCATCCTCAGAAAAGGGCACATTCTATGGCAACTCCCAGTCACAAGGAAGTTTTTCATGTCTAGCCTAAATCATTCTTGTTTTAAGCCAGGCCTAATGCCTTTTATTCTGCCCTGCAGAGAGAAAAGAAACAAGTTTCACCCTCCCTAAGACCCTCAGCTGTACTTAGGCAATTTACGATGCTTGGGTAAAAGAAAACCAAAGCTCTACTCAGCCAAACTTGAACTTGGCAACGCCCCTGTTAGGATATTCATCACTTACATGCCTTGTGTTCATAAATTTTCCTGGGTGGTTCTTGCATGCCAGAAACTGTACTAAGTTTTGGGGATAAAAGGAGAATGAAACCCAATTATCTGTTAAGTCATGTCAACTGGGGTCACACCTTCTAAGCACTCCCCCCTTGTTGATACGGGATGTGTGGACAGAACAACTTTCCTCCTTACACTTAGAGACATTTGTACAAACATACACAAACACAGGCAGATACACACACACTTGTTCACACATACCCAGTCTTCCCCCACTACACACACCCTCAAGCTCCACACACCCCAGTGTGCATTCACCTGTATGTACATGTGTTTGTTTGTGTTCTCAGCATTTGGACAGGCCTGCAAACCTCTGACATACTATGGACTGTATCAGACACAGCTTGGATACTGAACATGATAGGCTCGTTTCTGGAACCTTGGACATTAGGAGCATGCACATTTATCCATCACTTGCCAAAGTTTGACCCAGTGGTCATTCTAAAGGTAAGAGAGGATCCAGTCTGCACCAGTTGTTCAGAGTGAGCCCACGGTTTGCTCACTTCAATTTACTGTAGTTTATTTCAATTCATGTAATTCTTGCTAAACCCTGGCCACATGTGTAAACAGTGTTCAGTAAGCAAGATGGAAACGATCCCTGACCTCATAGAGTTCATAGTCCGGGAAAGGAGATGGAAACATATACAGATAAAAGGAGTATGTTCAGGAGACAGGCATTGTGGATCATTTGTTCACTAAACACATTCAATGGGCTCTTCCTCTGGGGTCAGATGTCAGATAGATGGTGGGGAACCACACATAAAATAAAGGGGTGGAATATTGGAGGCAATGTCATCTCCCTCCTGTGTGTGTGTGTGTGTGCATGTGTTGTATTTCCTTTTTTATTTGCAGTATAACACTAATACTGCAGGTAAAGTGCATAGAGTGCTGTCATCAAAAGTTTACAGTTCGAAAGATAATTTACCTACGTTTCATACTGTCTTTAAGTCATCCTAGGCTGCTACAATAAAATACCATAGTCTGGGTGGCTTAAACAACAGACATTTACTTCTCACAATTCTGGAAGCTGTAAGTCCAAGATCAGGGTGCCAGCATGATTGGATTCTTGATGAGGGCTCTCTTCCTGGCTAGCAGGTGGCTGCCTTCTCACTATACTCTCACGTGGTTGAGAGGGACAGTGCTGGTGTCTCTTCCTCTTCTTACAAGGACACTGATGCCATCACTGGTGCACCCTCATCATTACCTCATATAATTATCTCCCAAAGACCCACCTCCAAATACCATGTTGAAGCCCTAACACTAAGTGTTAAGGCTTTAACATAGGAATTTGGGAAGGTGGACAGAGCATTCAGTCCATATCGGACCTATTGTTACCTGTGTAACCACTATCAGATGAAGACATGAAACATTTCCATTGCTGCAAAAGGTGCTTACACACCTTCCCTGACAATATCTGTATCTGATAACTTAATCATTCTTTTGACATCTATCACCATAGATTAATTTTTACCTCTTCTTGCACTTCATGTAAGTGGAATCATATAATATGTAGCATTTTGTGTCTGGCTTCTTTCACTCAACATATTCTCTGGGAGATTAGTCCATATTTTGCGTGTATCAGAAGTTTGTTCTTTTAAATTGCTGTATGGTATTCCATTCTGTGACTCTATTACAATTTCTTCTCCCATCCTATTGTTGATGAACATTTGGATTATTTTCAGTTTGGGACTATTATCTAGGAGGAATCCTGATCTCTGTAGCAGTTGATGGACACCCAGGTGATGTCCTGCACCTCCTGAAGAATAAAGAGGATTTTTTTTTTCCTGTAGAACTTGATGGAACAGACACTAAGTAAAACCCACAAACTACAGCTATTTGTTACCCTGGAGCAATGAGGCAATGAAAATGGCCTCATTTTCTTGCAAAGATGCACCCTACGTTGGACTCTAATTATGATGAGAGGTTGGGTCATTGCTATGCTGGGCTTCCTGATCTCTGTAGCAGTTGATGGACCACCCAGACATGTGTCTGGCTACAACAGAGGTCCCCACGAGCTAACTGAGGCATGGATGACATCTTCAAAAGTCAAAAAGTCAGGGATGGTCTCCATCCTCTCAGGAGATTCTCTTCAAATGATACTGTCATTCTCTGTTTTAAACACATTCTTACTCTGCCTCCTTCCCGAAAGGATTTTAACTGGCTTTTGTTAACAACACCAAACATGAAAACTGATGTACAATTATAAAGCCCATTAGGAAAATAAAGGTTGGAAGTATAGGGAGGAAAAAGACTAAGGAGAGTAAGGAGACGTGTAGCAAGTAAGTAGGTAATTGCAAGTTGAGCTTCCTGTAAGGCAAAGCAATGAGGAATGTGGGATGATTTTCATAGCTTATATCAGTTCACCAAGAGTATTAGAAGAAAATGATGGCATAATACTCTCATATTAATCATTTTTCCTAGCCATTTTGCTTAAATGACTACTGTGGTTTGAATATTTGTCCCCTCCAAAATTCATGTTGAAACTTAATCCCCGATGTAACAGTATTAAGAGGTGGGGTCTTTAAGAGGTGATTAGGCCACCTGAGGGATTAATGGATTAATAAGTCAACAGATTAGTGGGTTATCACAGAAGTAGGCTGGTTTTCAGAGAGTGGGTCTATTCTAGGAAGCCAGTTTGGCCATCCCTCATGAGCCCCTCACCAGGTGATGTCCTGCACCTCCTCAGGACTCTGCAGAAAGGCCCCAATAGCAAGAGGGCCTTCACCAGATGCAGCTCCTTGACCTTGGGCTTTCCAGCCTCCAGAACTGTAAGAAATGAATTTCTTTTCTTTATAAATTACCCAGTCTCAGGTATTCAGTTACAGCAACAGAAAACAGACTAAGGCAACACTCTATCAAACTCTGCACAAAGCAAAGCATAGGATGGAGATGGTATTAGGTAACAGTTAAGAGGATATGCTGCAAATACGGGTTCCGCTATGTGCTGCCTATGTGACCTTGGGCAAGTTACCTAACTCCGTGAGTCATAGTTTCTCCCTCTTTATACCGGGGATGATAGTACACACTCCATGAAGTTATTGGAGAAATAAACGAGACAGCAGAGGATATGGCAAGTATTCAGTACCACATCTTTTTGTAACACTTCCTTTGAAATGTTGAGTACTTTTAACTTTTCAAATAACTTCTTTTACCTGAATTACATCCGAAAAATATTTTCAAGAAAATAGGGCTATATCTACTATAAAGCTGGTTCTAGAAGGTTAAGGGACTTAACTAAGATCACATAGTTGATGTGCAATAGTGGATGATCTCTTTTTTTTTGTTTTGTTTTTTTGTGTTTTTTTGGTTTTTTTAATTTATTTTTTTATTTTCAGAATATCATGGGGGTACAACACTTTAGCCATACACATTGCCCCTGTTCTGCCCGTGTCAGAGCCACAATCGTGGTCATCTCCCAAACTGTGCTCCCCACATCCATTCAGTGAGAGTTTTTCCCATCCCTTCCACCCCCCTCCCGCCCGCCCGCCCTCAGATGAATGTTCTTGCCCTGTGTGATGTAAGTGTTCATCAGTTAGTACCAGTTTGATGGTGAGTACCAGTGATGCTTGTTTTTCCAATCCTGCGACACTTCGCTTCGAAGAATGGGTTCTAGCTCCAACCAGGAAAATACCAGATGTGTTAATTCACTGTTGTTCCTTATTGCTGAGTAATACTCCATGGTATACATATACCACATTTTATTGATCCACTCGTGTATTGATGGGCACCTGGGTTGTTTCCACATCTTTGCAATTGTGAATTGTGCTGCTATGAACATTCGAGAGCAGATGTTTTTATTATAAAATGTCTTTTTTTCTTTTGGATAAATACCCAGTAGTGGGATTTCTGGGTCAAATGGTAATTCTACTTTTAATTCTTTGAGGTATCTCCTTATTCTTTTCCATAGAGGTTGTACTAATTTGCAGTCCCACCAGCAGTGTATGAGTGTTCCTATCTGTCCACAGTCCCACCAACATTTGTTATTTGTGGATTTTTTGATATGAGCCAATCTCACTGGAGTTAAGTGATATCTCATTGTAGTTTTGATTTGCATTTCCCTGATGATTAGAGAAGTTGAGCACTTTTTTATATGTTTGCTGGCCATCATTCTGTCTTCTTTGGAAAAGTTTCTGTTCATGTCCTTTGCCCATTTTTTAATAGGGTTGTTTGATTTTTTCTTGTTGATTTTCCTAAGTTCTGTATAGATTCTGGTTATCAGCCCTTTATCAGAGGTGTAGCATGCAAATATTTTCTCCCATTCTGTAGGTTGTCTGTTCACTCTAGTGATAGTTTCCTTGGCTGTGCAGAAGCTTTTCAATTTGATCAGGTCCCATGTATTTATTTTTGTTGCTGCTGTGATTGCTTTGGGGGTCTTCTTCATAAATTCTTTGCCTAGGCCAATGTCCATAAAAGTTTTTCCAACGTTTTCTTCGAGAATTCTTATGGTTTCATGTCTTAGGTTTAGATCTGTTATCCATTGTGAATTGATTTTTGTGAGAGGTGAGAGGTGTGGGTCCAGTTTCAGTCTTCTACATATGGCCATCCAGTTTTCCCAGCACCATTTGTTGAATAGGGATTCTTTTCCCCATTGTACGTTTTTCTGGAATTTGTCAAAGATCAGGTGACTGTATGAGGTTGGTTTTATATTTGGGTTCTCAGTCCTGTTCCATTGGTCTACGTGTCTGTTCTTGTGCCAATACCATGCAGTTTTGGTTACTATAGCCTTGTAGTATAGTTTGAAGTCTGGTAGACAGATGCCTCCCAATTTGTTCTTTTTGCTTAAGATTGCTTTGGCTAGACGGGGTCTTCTCTGGTTCCACACGAAGCGTAGAATTATTTTTTCTAGATCGGCAAAAAATGATGTTGGTATTTTGATAGGGATTGCATTGATTCTGTAAATTAATTTAGGTAGCAAAGCCATTTTTACTATGTTGACTCTGCCTATCCAAGAGCATGGTAGGGCTTTCCATCTATTTACATCCTCTGCAATTTCCTTTCTCAGTGTTTCATAATTCTCTCTATATAGGTCTTTGACCTCCTTAGTTAGATATGTACCTAAATATTTAATTTTCTTTGTTGCTATTGCAAAAGGTATAGCATCTTTAATTTGTTTCCCGGCTTGATTGTTATTAGCATATATGAAGGCTATGGATTTGTGTGTATTAATTTTGTATCCTGAGACTTTGCTGAATTCATTTATCAATTCCAGTAATCTCTTGGTTGAATCTTTGGGGTTTTCTATGTATAATATCATATCGTCTGCAAATAGTGAAAGTTTGACCTCTTCTGCCCCCATCTGGATGCCTCTGATTCCTCTGTCTTGTCTGATTGCTCTGGCCAGGACTTCCAGCACTATGTTGAAAAGAAGTGGAGATAGTGGGCACCCTTGTCTGGTTCCAGTTTTAAGGGGGAATGCCTTCAATTTTTCCCCATTCAGTATGATATTGGCTGTGGGTTTATCGCATATGGCTTTAATAGTTTCTAGGAATGAGCCATCTATGCCTATATTGTTAAGAGTTCTTATCATAAAAGGGTGCTGGATTTTGTCAAAAGCCTTTTCTGCATCTATTGAAAGGATCATATAGTCTTTGTTCTTGCTTTTATTTATATGGTGAATTACATTTATAGATTTGCGTATGTTGAACCATCCCTGCATCTTGGGAATAAAGCCCACCTGATCGTGATGGATTTTTTTTTGATGTACATTTGAATTCGGTTTGCAAGGATTTTATTGAGAATTTTTGCATCTATATTCATAAGGGATATTGGTCTGTAATTTTCTTTTTTTGTTGTGTTCTTTCCTGGCTTTGGTATCAAGGTGATATTGGCTTTGTAGAATGAGTTTGGGAGGATTCCATCCTTCTGGATATTTTCAAATGATTTCTACAGTATAGGCACCAGTTCTTTTTTGTAGGCTTGGTAGAATTCAGGTGTGAACCCATCTGGTCCGGGACTTTTTTTTGTGGGTAGATTTTTAATTACTGCTTCAATTTCGGTGCTTGATATTGGTCTGTTTAGAAATTCTGTTTCTTCCTGGTTGAGCCTAGGGAGGTAGTGTGTTTCTAAGAATTTGTCCATTTCCTCCACATTTTCGTGTTTGTGGGCATAGAGATTTTTGTAGTATTCAAAGATGATGTTTTGTATTTCCACGGTATCAGTTGTGACTTCTCCTTTTTCATTTCTAATTGAGCTTATTAGAGTCCTTTCCTTTCTGCTTCTGGTCAACCTGGCAAGTGGCCTGTCTATTTTGTTTATCTTTTCGAAGAACCAACTTTTCGTTTCATTGATCTTCTGTATTGTTCTTTTGTTCTCGATTTCATTTAATTCTGCTCTGATTTTGGTTATTTCTTTTCTTCTGCTGGCTTGAGGATTGCTTTGCTCTTCCTTTTCCATTTCCTTAAGATGATTCGTTAGTTTACTGATTTGTGACTTTTCTATCTTTTGGATGTGGGAATTTATGGTGATAAGTTTTCCTCTCAGGACTGCTTTTGCTGTATCCCACAGATTTTGATAACTTGTGTCCCCATTATCATTTAGTTCAAAGAATCTTTTGATTTCAATTTGAATCTTCTCCTTGACCCAATAGTCTTTCAGCAATAGATTGTTTAGTTTCCACATTTTTGGAGGACGATGTGAGTTTCTGTTGGAATTGATTTCTAATTTTATTCCACTGTGGTCTGAAAAGATACATGGTATGATTTCTATTTTTTTGAATTTGTTTAGATCTGTTTTGTTGCCTAGGATGTGGTCAATTTTAGAGAAAGTTCCATGAGCTGATGAGAAGAATGTATATTCAGTGTTATTTGGGTGGAGTGTTCTGTAGATATCTGTTAGGCCCAAATGTTCTAGAGTCCTGTTTAGGTCTTTTATTTCTCTATTTGTTTTTTGTTTGGAGGATCTGTCCAGTTCCGTCAGTGGGGTGTTGAAGTCCCCTGCTATTATGGCGTTGCTGCTTATTATGTTGTCTAGATCTAGCAGTATTTGCTTTATGTACCTGGGTGCTCCTGTGTTGGGTGCATAAATGTTTAGGATTGTTAAATCCTCTTGTGAGATTTTTCCCTTCACCGCTATATAGTGTCCATTTTTGTCCTTCTTTACTTTTATTGCTTTAAAGTTTATGTCATCTGAAATGAGGATGGCTACTCCGGATTTCTTTTGGTTTCCATTAGCCTGGAAAATTGTATTCCATCCTTTCACCTTGAGTCTGAATGCGTCTTTGTGTGTAAGGTGTGTTTCCTGAAGACAACAGATACTTGGTTTGTATTTTTTAATCCATTCAGCCAGCCTATGTCTCTTCAATGGGCTGTTCAAGCCATTTACATTTATGAGAGAATTGATATTTGGGGTAAATTTCTGATTATTCTGTTGGGTGGTATCTTTCGTTTTACCTCTTGGGTCATTGTGGAATCTGGTTTCTGGGGTTTTAGCTTTTGCGTAGTTTTACATAGGTGGGTATTTGTTGCTCTGTTTAGTGTATAATGCAGGTCTAAGCATTTCTTGCAAGGCTGGTCTGGATTTCGCAAATTCTATCAGTGATTGCTTATCTGGAAATGTCTTTATTTCTCCCTCATATAAGAAGCTTAGTTTGGCAGGATACAGAGTTCTGGGTTGACCTTTGTTTTGTTTTAGGAGATTGATGATGTCTCCCCATTCCCTTCTGGCTTGTAAGGTTTCAGCTGAGAAATCTGCAGTTAATATGATTTGTTTCCCTTTGTAGGTTACCTGCTCTTTTCGTCTTACAGCTCTGAGGAGTGCCTCTTTTGTGTTTACTTTGGTCAGTCTAATAATTATGTGGCGTGGTGAATGCCTTTTCACGTTGACTCTCCCAGGAGTCCTGTGTGCTTCTTGTACTTGGATATCGAGATTTCTGGCTAAGCCATGGAAATTTTCCTCTATTATTCCTTCAAATAAATTTTCCAGCCCATGCGAATTTTCTTCCTCTCCCTCAGGGATACCTATGATCCTTATGTTTGGCCTCTTTACATAATCCCACATTTCTTGTATGCTTTTTTCCTGCCTCTTGTTTTTGTGTTCTTTCTCTTCGGCTGATTTATTTAGCGCATAGGAGCTGTCTTCTAGCTCTGAAATTCTTTCCTCTGCATGGTCCAGCCTATTCTTAAGGCTTTCCACTGTGTTTTGTAGATCCTTGAATGCTTCTTTCATTTCTAGGATTTCTGTTTGATTTTTCCGTAATATTTCTATTTCTTTGGAGAATTTTTCATTCATTTCTTGCATTTTTCTTGTGGTTTCTTTGTGCTGGGATTCAATTTTCTCTTGAATTTCATTGAGCTTTCTTATAATCCATAAACGAAATTCCTTTTCTGTCATTCTACCCATTTCATTTGGGTTGGTATCCATTGCTGAGGAACTGATAATTTCTTTTGGGGGTGACTTTTCACTCTGATTTTTCATGTTCCCTGAGTTCTTTCGCTGGTTTTTTCTCATCTGCCCTCTTGGTCGAGAGCTGGGGGTGTTAGAGCTAGTTTATGGCCCTGTCACCAGGCCCACAATTATTGTTCCTTGGCAGAGCCAGGGAGAGAAGTAGTGGCCTGTATTGCCTTAGGTGTATTTTAGCAAGTTTGGTGGATCTTGAGTTAACTCTGACCTGTGGTCTTCTCCTCTTCCCAGTGGAGTGTGGTGAGAATGACCTCCCAGCTTGGGCTCTGAGCTAATGAATTGTACTTGAGGATATGAGTCCTCCGCTCCCTATTAGCTAGGTATGCTGTTATGTCCGTGGCAGACTCTGATTCCCCAGTTGGGGTATGCGAAAGCCCCGTGCTTTGGGAGGGGCCTTGTAGCTCCTAGGGGTTACTTTGACCCTGCTTCTCCTGAGGTGCAGGTAGAAACACAATTTCTTTTGGCTGTAGTGTGAGAGCTGAGTTGGGAAAATTCCACACAGCTCAGAGGTTGCTCATCTAGCCACGTGTGGCTGCCCTTCTGATGTGTGTCTCCGCGTGAAACTGGTTGATAGGGGGATCTCCAATTGTGCACCCCTTTTCCACCACTAGACCTCAAGGCGAGGCAGGTGGCCGTCTCTATCCCCAGCAGTCTCCACCGGGGGGATGTTCCCACGGGGAGGGGGGAGTAGTGGCAGCTGGAAGCACTCTTGGGTGGCGCGAAATTCCCTATTGAAGTGGGCAGGATTATGGGGAGCTGCTCTGGTTCAGCCTGTGGCTCTTGAGGTATTTGGTTGTCATGGGAACCAGCAGTTATACCAAATGAGTCACTATGGCCAGCAACCTTCAAAATGAGCGATCTCTGGGGTACAGGAGGGCTGGGACCTGAGGGGCGGGCACTAGGACCGACACGGAGCGGAGTTGTCGGAGGCCAGAGCCGGGGTAGCAGAACCAGATGGACGAGCTGCAAACTGTTTCCAATACTCAAAGGTCCCACCTCTACAGTTCCGGGATCTCGTCCCACCTGGAACCCACGGATGCCGCTGTCCCTGGCCACCAAGGGCAAAGCCTGTCTCGCCCCAGCGGAAGAGTCCCGGGCTGGGCCGGGGCGGAGCTAGAGACGCGGCTCACAGCTCCGCGCGGGGGGCTGTAAAGATGGCGGCCGCCGCCAGCCTGGCGCACAGCCGGGCTCCGATCGCGCCGGGAGCGCAGTTTTTCTCCGCCGGTAGTTGTTAGCAACCTCTAAGGGCGCGTCCCGCTCTCCGATAAACTCCTGGGCCCAGTCCCGCTGACTTCTAGTGGCGCAGTGCCGGCCTGCGGGTTCCCGCGCACTGTCCCGGGAAGCTGAATCTCGGTCCCCACCCAGTTCCTCCCCAGCCCTCGGCAGTCTCTGTATATTGCAGCTGCGAGTTGTGTCTGGCTCTGGCTACTTCCTCCTCCTCTCCCCAGGGCTCGCCGGCCCGAGCAACCGCTCTGTCCCAACTCTGGGCTTGTCCCTGACTGCGTGTAGGGGGAGGCGCGTAACCGCTTGGGGGGCAGGTCGCGCTGCGCCGACCTGGCGAGTGCGTCCTTCCCGCGCTCTGGGCTCTATTGTGCTCCGCGCGCCCTCTGATCTTTGTGAAAATTTTGTACCTGTTTTCTTGGGCTGGGCGTTCGGCGTTGTTTCTCTGTCATTCGCAATGCTGTTTTTGGAGTGAGCGGTCCGTGTTCGCCGGCAGCCGCTGGCGTTCTTCACCTCCTTTCCTGGGAGCGGTACGGTGGGAGGACTCTATCACACCGCCATTTTCACCAACTCTGGTTGATCTCTTGTTGCTGATCGAGGGTTTATGTGCTTCTAGGGTTGTGTTAATGAGGGCAAGTCTTAAATTGGCAGGAATAGGCAGATAAGATTTGACAAAAATATTCCAAATTAGTCCTAGACATTTTGATATCATGATAGGTATTTATTTCTCTGTTATTTGTTTCTTGAGGGTACATGAGAATTGTGGGGCTCATTTAGCCTGAAACAGACGTAGCAAACAAGCCATGATTGTAGAGGAATCCAGACCCCTGCCACTCAGCCCACAACTGTAACCACCATGCATACCAGTAAGTTTGGCGTCTGACCTGGTGACTAGTGTCTCAGCTGCCTCTCTTACTGCAGGTGCTATCCAGCTACCCAATCAACAACCTGATGTGTGCCCCCATAATTTTCCGGATGTTGCTACAACAGGACCTTTCCAGGTGATGGGACTTTTGGGGGTTGGTAACTGCCTCTGGGCCCATCCCCCTGCCTTGCCCACATACACGTATGCCCATCCATTCAGCAGCCTGACATGGGTAGTCCCAAGAAGCTAGCCCCATCATCAAGGGACCCAGAACCCAGCACCAGGCCTGGGTAGACTTTTGTTCCAGGGAAGCTGAGGAGGAATACTTATCTCTCTTCTTCAGTTACAAGTTCCCACACCTAAAGAACTGCTTCAGTGGAGGGGATACCATTCTTCCGGAAATTTTGGAGAACTGGAGGGCCCAGACAGGACTGGACATCCGAGAATTCTATGGCCAGACAGAAACGGTACCTGTTCCCAAGGGAACACCATGGGCTGGGTGCACCTTTTGGGCTTCAGAAGTCTCTTTGACAATAAAAATATTAGCCACCATTTATAATTCATTTATTTGAGAAATATTTATTGAGCACCTACGATGGGGCAGACACTAGGTATTGAAAATTCATCAGAGAACAAAGCAGGTAAAGCTCCTGCTTTTCTGGAGATGGCAATCTAGTGGGAGTTGGGGAGAGAGACAATAAACTAAGAAATATCTGACACGGCAGGTGGTGAGATATGCTATGGAAAATGTAAAGCAGGTGCGATGAGATGAGGTGTGGGCGACTCAGACATGATGGTCATAAAAATCCTCTGTGACGGAGAAACATTTTAACAGAGACCTGAGTTTGTCAGAGGTGTCGTCGGGCACTGTACCAACTGTTCAGATTGAAGTGAGGGACCGGGAGAGGAAGCTGCTAAGGCCCCACTGCACCTGATGAGATGCCTTCTTGGAAGCCTTGGAGTCTCATGCACATAATAGGGATCCACACTGTTCTATACTGTGCTACTTATCAAAGCAACGTGGGGGATACTTGCCCTCAGTGCTCGCTCTGCTTTTCCCAGTGCTACTTACTTGTGACCCTCAGTGCTTTTTGCCTCTTCCTTTCTACTCTCTTACCCTACATTCTTCTTTGGCTAATGGATCCCCTGGCAGAACTCCTGCAGAGGGCTGATGGCAACCCTGGGGTGTGGAACAGTCAGGAAGAGCTTTATGAATATGGATGAGGACAAGGGAGTTGTGGCAAACATATCCCGGCAGAGGCTTCCAGCCATCCAGAGGAGGACATGGTCAGGGTATCTTTCTTAGGATGCCAACATCTCTGTTGGGAGGGTTCATTTCAGAATCCAAGCAGAACTGGTCCTACCATGGGAGATAATTTTAAGAAACATTTTTTAGGCCTTGCAGATTGCAGATTGGTAATTCCATACGGCTTGAAATGGCTTTTGGTATATCCATAATCTCTTATTAAAGTGAGCCTCCCCCTAAAGAGATTATAATGTGGTTGTTAGTTCTTCCTCCCTAGGGAGCGGTCACTTAGTTGCTTTCTGAACAGTTTAGCGAGGCCCCTGGGATTGCAGTTCCAGCAAAGCGGAGAGAGCCAGGGGAGGGTGGGCGGAGGGAACCACCAAATGGAGCCAACTTCAGGTCAGTGTCAGAACCTTCTCTGCTCAATCATTTTTTATTTTTTCCTTCTATGACCTTGTGTCTCCTTCTGAGGTTTGCTGATTATCTCTGCTTTCCACAGGGGCTCACTTGCAGAGTTTCCAAGACAATGAAAGTCAAACCAGGCTACATGGGAACATCTATTCCCCATTATGATGTGCAGGTTTGCTAAGGGCACTAAGGAGGGAGGGAAAATAAGGGATAACACTAGTTTTTCAGTCATTTATTTATTACATTGTTCATTGAGTTCATTGAGTTAAAAATAATAGAGGGAGGGAGGGTGGGAGGAAAATGGGAAATAGTTTATATTCTTATCATCCAGAGAAAACCACTTTTTTTCCTAGCAAATTAGCTAGACAGCTTTATAAAAACAAAAATAGGCATGAATCGTGACATAACATTTTGTAACTTGCTTTTATAATTTAACAGTCATGGGTAACCATCTTTCCAGGTCACTAAATACCAATCTACAGCATGATTTTTATGAGTAAATAGTAGTAGATGGCACGGACTTACCACTCTTTATGCCTTTTGTTGGCCTAGTAGATGATGACTGAATTTTCACTAGTAAAAACAGCACCCTAATAAATATGTTGTACCTCAAGTTTTGCTCCTTTCTCTTATTATACTTGGGCTAGATTCCAAGAACTAGAATTTGTATTTGTGATTGTATGGTTATATGTATAATTCTGTGTATCTAAAATGTAATAACAATTTATACTTTATTCAGTGTTATGTGCAACTACCTGCCACTCCACCCACTACGATAACCACTTACTGAGCCCCATTTTTAGTACCTTATTTCATTCATGTAAAAATCCTGAGAAATAAGCTATCAGTTTCTCTGTTTTATAGATTTTCATGTGCATTGAGGCAGAGAGCTTAAGTAATTCAAAGTCAGCTAATAAGGTAATAGAGTCATGATTTGAGTCTTGATAGGTCTGAAAGTCCGCAGGTGAAGTAAGCCCCAGAGATCATGGGAGGCTATTACTATTCCTGAGCTCCTAGAGCCAGAAGCATCTTCCCAGGTTCATCTGGCCCAGTCTCAATAAAAGCTTCCACCTAAACCATCCCGGGCAGGTGGATCGGAGATCTGAGTTTAAGACTCTTTTAGAGTCATCCGTTTGACCAAGAAAACTTCCCTCTTTCGTGCTGCCATTCAAGCCATCTCCTGCTAAGTGGCTCATTCTTGCAATCTGCTTCTTCCTCCAGGTCATAGATGATGAGGGCAATGTCCTGCCCCCTGGCAAAGAAGGAGACATAGGCATCAGGGTCAAACCCATCAAGCCTGTAGGCATCTTCTCTGGCTATGTGGTGAGGAACCTGTGTTATCCTCCTCTGTTCCCCAGCGGGGATGGGGGACACTAAGTGGGGTGATGGAGGCCCAAAGTTATGAACCTCCCAAGAGGCATTGGCAAGATTTGGGAACAGAGAGTGTCCAGTGTCCAAGAATGGGTGCTTTGTCAAGAGAGAAAAAGACTGTTTATTCACCCTTACCATCCTCAGCCTATCACTACAATCTCACTGGAAGTCTTATCTTTCTCCAGGTAGCCCTTGCACCCCTAAGAACTCTCTGTCTTGTGCCAGAAATCTTATTGCCCCTGAAGTATAGACAGCAGCATTCTCCATGAATGGTGTTCACCCTTGAGTGGTGTCATGGAGTGAGCAGGGGTTAGGCTGTCTGTGGAAGGGAAGATGGAATCAGCTGGTGAAATGCCCCTAGGGTATGAATGAATGAACGAATACATCAGTATTATCCATCAACCTCCCAAGGAGTAACTGAGAGACCCTGGGTGGAATAACTAGAATAAAGTGGGAACATATAATTCAACCTGGGGTTTGGGATTGGCAGTTTCAGGGCAGGTCCACCATGTGCAGTTGTTCAAGTTGTAAAATGCACACCTGCACATCTTTTCTTGGCAGCACTGGGGCAGGGGGATTTGGACTTTGCAGGAGCAATGACTCTATCTTTCTGTGGTTACCAGAACAATCCCCAGAAGGTAGCAGACAACATTCGAGGAGATTTTTGGCTCCTGGGAGACCGAGGAAGCAAGGATGAAGATGGTTATTTTCAGTTCATGGGGCGGGCAGATGATATCATTAACTCCAGCGGGTGAGCTTGGTGTCTGGGCTGGAAAGGGTAATCTGGATCTTTACTCTGGCTGGTTACAGGCTTTGGGGGTGGCCTAGAGGTTGGGTGTCCAGTCTTCTCTGAAGTACAGTTCTTCTGCAGGTACCGGATTGGGCCCTCAGAGGTGGAGAATGCACTGATGGAGCACCCCGCTGTGGCTGAGACAGCTGTAGTCAGCAGCCCAGACCCTATCCGAGGAGAGGTGATGGGGGAGCAGCCACCCGGGGTTGTGCAAATATGAAGCACAAGGGCAGTGTAGGGTGGCTGTTAGGAACATGGACTCTGGGGCTGAGCAGCCCGGGGCCAAATCCTGGCCCTGCCGCTTACTAGCTATGTGACCTTGGGCAAGCTACCTAGCCTCTGTATTCCTCATCTGTAATGTGAGGGGTTTTTATGAGAATTAGATGTGTTAATATTTGTCAAGTGCTTGGAACAAAGCCTAGCACATAGTAAGCACCATATAAGAGTCACTATTATGGGACTTGAGGGATTCCATCCTGCCGTTTGGCATTTGGATTAGAATCTGATTCCTGACCAGGAGAACAGAGGAGGGATTTGAGCCAAGAGGTAGAGCTCCCGAGACATGGGGTTCACAGTGAAAATAAAGGGAAGAAAAAAGATCCCTATAATGTCAGGGTTATAGGAATAGGACCAGATGGAGTCTAATGGAGCTTGGTGTGTGTGTAGGGAAGGGTTAAAGTGGGAGGTGTGGATCAATGGCCTGGTACATTTCTGCAGGGTGCAAGTTTGGCAATATGGCACCTCTGGCAGGTATGGAACACAACGCACAGGAAATCATTGGAGCCACTGGGCAAATAAGGCCAATAGGGGGATCCTCTACTGAGAAAACCCCCTTTGCCAGCTCTGAGCTAGGCCCTGCTGTATTGATTTCATTTTATTTCCCATTAAATTAAAGATGACAATTTTATCCCCATTTTACAGATAGGTAAACTGAAGTTTGGAGAGGTTAAATCATTTAGGGTTATGGTCCCCAGTTTTTATTATCCTCTTCTCTTCTCTCCCTGTGTCTACTTTCTCCCCATCCGTCTCTATTGTCCCTGGGGTATGCGGTGAGCCTGGTCTCAATCTGTCGTCCTACCTACTCACTGAGTAAACCACCTGAAAGAGAGATGGAACCTCAGCCGCTCTTATCCCCAGTTTCTCTCTTTCCCTTGACCTGGATGTTGGCAGGTGCAACTGAAGAGATATAAAGGTGGTGGCTGTGGTGGAAGTCCTAACACCGATTTTGCATTGTCCCAGGAGATGACGATAGACTCTAATCTGTTCTCTGTTGGCCCACATCCTTGCTGCAGGTGGTAAAGGCATTTGTGGTCCTGGCCCCGGAGTTCATGTCCCATGACCAGGACCAGCTCACCAAGGAGCTTCAGCAGCACGTGAAGTCCGTGACAGCCCCATACAAGTACCCAAGGAAGGTAAGCCTTTTGGGCTCCCACATCTCCTGAATTTGGGGAAGAAGAGCTGGTTCTTCTATTATAATTATCTTCTTCAGGATGAGGATGAGGCCTCTAATGGCATTTTTTTTCTAATTATGACCAAGAAAGCCCAAAAAGACAATCCAGCAGCCAATCTTGATGCCTGAAAAGTGACCTCAGTCTTAGACTCTGAATTAAAAGTCAAATGCTTCCAAAGGAACAAGTTCTAGCCAATACCTGGCCTATAGGTCCACTCTCTGCACTGGAGTCTTGCTATAATACTCAGCATTATGCAACTGTCAGTTGCAAGTGGCAGAAATCTAAGTTGAAATGTATTGCTCACACAATTGAAAAGCCCAGGGGTGGGTAGAGCTTTCATCATAGCTAGTCCCAGGCATTCATATGATGAGGGCAGGGATGTCTCTTTCACTTCTGACTTGACCTCTTTGGTATTGACTTCATTTCTTGAAATGCTTTCCCTTTGTAGCCCCATCAGCTGCAAACATACATTCTTAACAGCTTAGCAAACTCCAGTAGAAAAAGAGCATGTTTTTCCTGAAAGGCCCCAGCAAAAGTCTCTGGGTTGATTTTCACTGGACCAGTGTAGGCCTTGTGCCCATTGCTAAACCAATCCCTGTAATCAGAGGGAAAAAGCCCTCTGACTTGCCAGTTCTGGTTCCTGTGGTCATCCCTGCAGAAAGTGCAGGAAGGGTGGACAGAGGACTGCCCCATACCATGACGTGGGTGGAGTGAGGGAGGGTGGCTCCCCACAGGAAAATGGAAAAGACGAAAAACATAGACTCCACTACACCTGTTCTCAGCTGTTTTTCACTCTGGGGCAGGGAACTGAGGCATGGAGGTTGACATGGCAGGAGAACCCAACTGTTGGATTTGAGTGCAAGATAGGAGCTTGTCCCAGGGAAAGAAAAAAAATATTTTTGAGTCTGGAATACAAGGTGAGAACAACAATGATTAGGATAGATCCCCTTAGATTTTTAGGTAGCCCAGATGCCTGCTGGCCTTCCCTCAGCACAGGCTGGTTGTCATAGGCGGGTTTCCTGAGAAGCAGACCCCGGGGAAGGAGATTCGCATGTAAGAGTTTTATTAGGGAGTATTTGGGGATCAGCACCTGGGGAAGGGAAGGGATACTAAAGAAAGCAGTATTGGGCACTGTGATTCAACCTCAGTGGGAACCTCAGCCAATCCCACGGGGAGTTCTGAAGCCAGAAGTCAGGGAGGAGGAGGGAAGCGGGACTTTATGGTCCCATGTAGATCAGGCATTGATGCAGGCTGCCCTGGGAAGAGGCATGACCCTGGACAAGACAGCTGTCCTTAGCTGAGGCAATCCCCAAAGTTCTTCACTCCTGCAGAGAGATCTCAGCTGCGTATCAAAGCACCCACCACACGGACTTTCAGCCTCACACTGATAGTGAGGCAGCATAGCACAGTCTCAGAAATCAGACTATTGGGTTCAAAATCCACTCCCACCAATAACCTCTCTGTTCCTTGGTTTCCTTATTTGTAAAATGGGAATAATGGTGTTACCCCTTCACAGGTTGTTAAGGATGCATTAATATTTTTAAGGCATCAGGCACTTAGAAGAGTGACTAGCACATAGTAAGAATTTAATATATATTTTCAAAGGAGACTGGAAATCCAATCACACCAAACGTATTATGAACTTTGAGTCATAGCTGGATATTTTGGAAGATCAAGTGGAGTGGTCCTGTCACACAGTATACAGTGTATTACTCAAATATCCTCAATAGATGTGTCTCTTTCCACAAGTCTCCTCTGGAATTCCCAAGGCGTTAGGTTCTTTCCACCTTCCCCTCTTTCCACCAGCCATACCCAGTTCCTTCTGCTCCTTTCTTCATGATAAGCACCGTAGCTTCCTTCTTAGCATTAAACCTGGACCCCACCCCCACCGTGGCTTCCTTCTACCCTCTATCTACCCCACAGGGGCCAAATAGTAAATATTTGAGGCCACATGGTCTTTGTCACAACTACTCAATTTCACCCTCGCAATGCTAAAGCAGCCAGAGACTATTCCTAAATGAATAGATATGACTGTGTTTCAATAAAACTTTATTTATAAAAAGAGGAAGCTGACTGTATTTTGCCCACAGGCCTTAGTTTGCAGACCCCTACTCCATTCCACTGTGGTCTGAACAAACTCCTTTCTCGGCAAAGTCCATCTCACCTTATGGAAGAATTCTCTCACATCAGCTTTTAAAAAGATACTTTTTCCATATCAGTTTCCCTATTGCTTTCATTTTTATTAAACCCAAGACCTTCTGACTCTTAAACCAATGCTGTGGCAAGCTGACCCATATACCTGAAAACCTCAATGAATGGTCTTCATCATCCACCTCTTAGGATTCAGGAATATTAGAGGCGAAAGGTCCCCAACTTCAAACACTGCTTTTAACAGATGAGACGGTGGAATTGGAAAGATTTTATGGCTTTGCGCAGGGCACACCAATGGGGAGTGACTGAGGTGGACTCAAAACCAGGTTTCCTAACCCTTAGATCTCTACCCTCTAGTCCAGATCAATAACCAC
This sequence comes from Daubentonia madagascariensis, assembly GCA_023783475.1. NCBI lineage: Eukaryota > Metazoa > Chordata > Mammalia > Primates > Daubentoniidae > Daubentonia > Daubentonia madagascariensis. Next base: position 133,321 of record JAKFHU010002505.1, on the reverse strand, counting down.
AGCTAGTATTTTTGAGTACTTACTGTATGTGAAGAACTTAGCCTTCATAATCTCCTTTTGTCCCCACAACAACCCAGTGAGGTTATCATTATCCTCCCATTTACTCAATGGGGAAACTGAGTCTTAGGAAAGCCAAGAGACTTGTCCAAAGCCAGGTAATTGATAGACGAGGGACCGGAGTCCAGAAAGTCCGACGTCGAGGCTCCAGTATCTGACCACTGTGCCGTGGAGTGTTCCTGCTGCTGCTTCTCCTCTGTCTTGGAGTATACCAAAGACCAGTTGACTAGATCTTTACGCCCAGTTCTAGCCATTCTCTTCTTGTCCTTGTCCCAGAGCACTTTCTGAAGCTTCTTATTGCATGGGGGGGGGTTGCCCTAAAGAGCCTCTAGCCTCAAGAACTTCCCCTCGCCCTGCAGAAGTTCCTCTGAAAAATTCAACCCCATTGTGGTCATGGATGACCCACCCTGGACTGATTTTTCCCAACAGATGGAGTTTGTCTTGGACCTGCCCAAGAACGTCACAGGGAAAATTGAGCGAGCCAAGCTTCGAAGCAAGGAGTGGAAGATGTCTGGGCAAGCCCGGGCCCAGTGAGACTTCCAGGGGGCTCTCATTTGGGTTCTCCTCTTCTTTCTCTTTCTCCTTCCTTTTGGGAGGATATGAGTTTCCTTATGAAAAGGCACACGTGTCGTTTTTGTCTTTCCTTGGTTATTAGCACAAAACATGGCCATGTTAGAGGTGCAAGAAGAAAGACATGGAGGGAGGGAGTGACAGAGAGACAAGGAGAAAGCAACAGAGAAAGAGGAAAGAAAAGTAGGTCAGAGAAAGATTAAAATAGCAGGGGAAAGCAATCAAAACAGAAATAGAGCAGGGCGGCAGGGAAAAGAGAGAATTCGATGTGTACCAGGCACTGTCCTAGACATATTATAAGCACCATCTTGTTTCATCTCTGTGTAGCAACTACAGACCTTGGGTCACAGCTCTGAGAACACTGTAAGCTATGACTTGCTGTGTGGTGTGTCTGCCGTCTTCATGGGGGGAGCAGATTGCTTTTCTCTGGGGATCTGTACTCTCCTCATGGGCATGACTCCTAAAGATTGGTGAGTGTCATCATGGCGCAAGACCTCATGAGTCCATTTCTTGCAACAGCACTCACCTGCTGAGTCCTTTCAGGAAGTCTCTCTGGGGAGAGCTTGGTTCACCCTCCGATTTCCAGGAAAGAGCTCCAGGTTGCCCTGCAGCCTTGGAGGGGAGCACAGCTAATCAAGCAGACAGCTCCACAATGCCTACAGCCTTGGAGGGGAGCAGAAGTAATCATGAGTCAGAGGTCTCAAAATGAAAGCCTCACAGAACAGACTTAAATCCCACCTATAGCTTAAAGCAAAGCCTTCCCCAGACAACCTGCAGACTTGTGAACGAGAAATGAACCAGTTGGTGTAAGCCACTGAGATTGCAGAATTGTTTGTTACGCAGTGTTATCATAGCAGTAAATAACTGATAAAACCTTAGTCTCCCCTTTAACAAAAAGAGAACAAGACTAGTCTCAAATACTTGGCAGGCAACAGGACCCAAATGGGATACAATAACGCTAACATTTGTGGTTTCATTGTGTTCACTTTTAGTTTCATCTGTTTGTGGCACATAAAAGTTGTTTTTTAATTATAGTAGGGATTCAGAGTTTCATTTTCCCTTAATAGATTTTCCCGTCAAATTTTTTTTCCATTAAAAATTTTTAAGGGAAGCAATGTAAAAAACTACTGAGTAAGTAAGAAGAGAGGTGATACTGTATGGTTATAGCAAATAAATAAATAAATACAGGTGAGTTGCAGATGACTGAAGTTTGAGAAACATGTGAGTAGAAAGAAAAGGGAAGGATGGAACCACAGGTGAAATCTCCGCAAGCGGGGCAAATAGTGAGCGTCATCTTACCCAAAAGGAAGGAGCCGAGGATCCGTGGGGAAAGTATCTAACTATTAGAGTTGAAGGCTATGAGTTTGAGTTCTAATTCTCTTACTTCTGCCCTGCCTGCTCTGACCTTCATTTACCTTATCCATGAAACGAGTGATCCAACATCACTGTAAGAATACAGCAGAGATTGAAGCAGATAATGCCTGTGGAAGCACCTAGCAGGGTGCAAGTAAACAACCAAGAAGGGTGAATGTTTGAGGGGCAGGGGTCAGGGCAAGAGAATAAAGCTGCCTCAGCAATCCAGGAGCAGTCAGAGTGGGCACCGCGAACAGGCTGTGTGGACTCTGAACAGAAACAACCTCTTGCTTCGTTTTAGTTACCTTTGGTCAGTCCACCGAGAGAGGCTGTCTGCCCACAGAAGGGAGAAGCGAAATGAGCTGAGAAAGGAGGTTTGGGCCGGAAAGCAGGGTATTCACAGACAGAAACAAAGATCAGCTTTTTGATGAGTCAGGACTCTTTTTGGCCACTTTTTTCTACCCGCTCTTGGGTGTCCTTCCATCTGCTACATCCATCCAGGGTCTGAGTACCTAAAAAGAAGAGGGTCCTGGGATAACAGCAACAGAGATCCCTGGGGCTGGATGAAGAACCTATCCCCGAATTGATTAGGGTGGGGGTCTAGATGCTACCGCCCAGCCAGGTTCATTGCCCACCACTCAAAAGAAAGCCAATACACTGAGACAGCAGCAGTTACAGTGGACAAAGAGTTTAATATTGCATGGCACCATGTAAGGAGATGGGAGGAATTTCTCAAATTCACCTGCCCAAGAATTTGGGGCCAGGGTTTTAAAAGCTAGTTTGGTGGGCAAAGGGCTAGGGAATTGGATCTGTTGACCAGCTGGAGGTGAACTCATAGGGTCAGGAAGCAGAAATTATCTTCTTGTGCTGAGTCGTTCCCAGGTCACAAGACCAGTTGAGTTGGTTCCTTAGTACCGGCCACTCGTCTGGTTGAGTCAGTTGGTCCACTGGAATGCAGAGTCTGGAAGATATCTCAAAGGCTAGCCTTGGGTATGACCATCAGCTATGTGACTCTTGAGTAGCAAGCAATTATAGGAAAGCAAGCTAAAGAACAATGACTGGTTTTATATATATATATATATATTTTTTTTTTTTTTTTTTTAACTATGCCTATATCTGCAGAGTTCCGGGCCCTACTATAGTTCCCACCTTATGGCCTTTTATCAATTTTATAAAGGGTAGTTTCATAGATATCCCAGCAAGCTGAGCAGAAGAATTTATGAGAGAACATGATATTCAAAACTGAAACTCATAATGCAGAAAAGGGTCCTATAAGGTGATAGCAATGTCCTCAAAGAACCTTTGTTGTTTTCTCTTATCATTTTAATTTTATTTACCTTTGCAAATAGATAATACCAAAGGATGCTCCAGAAGCTATGAAAGTGTTTCCAGTTTTAAAAACCCCTCCCCCACTGCTATGACAGTTCTCCTCCCTAGAGGTAAATAATGCTAGCTTTTCGTGAATCTTTCCAGTGGTATCTGGGGAGAATTTGGAGTGTACCAGATGGTGGAGGGCTTCGTTGGGCTTCTCCCTCCTTACTTAGGTGTGCCACAGTCACCACCGTGTGGGCGCTCCCTCTGGCCTCCTCCACAAGAGAGAACTCGCTGTGCAGGCCTTTTCTTCATCTCCCCAGCAGTCTGGGTGGGACAGGAAAAGCCTCGGGAACCTCGACTGCTGCAGTTCTGACCTGTGCACGTGGATCAGCATTTCAGCCGACATTACCCTAGAAGCCAAATGCTGTCCTGGGGTTCAGAGTCTTGTCTTTCCTGCCTGGGCTGGAAGGGGATAGGCCCAGGGACATTCATCTCCCACAGATTGGCTCTGGTGGCAGACTTGGGGCTCCCGGAACGCAGGATGGGGTACAGGATAATCTGGACGGTGAGCTGGTTCTGAGGGGCTCCAGGGCCAATCTAGGAGTAGTGTGGTCAAATGGCACGAAGGCAGATCTCAGCTCTAACCTCATTATTTTCTGAAAATCAAATCTTTCCCCCAATGCCCTGGGCTGCCTTAGCATGTTGTGAATTCCCTGTCACTGTAGGGTTTCTTGTCTTCAATGGTCTAGCTGATTTCCACATCATCTGTTTCCTTCTAGGGATGGCACCAGCCAAATACTGAGCTTCTTGGGCACAGCCAGACCCAATAAGTGTGGCTAGTTGTCCAGGGCGAGGGTGTGTCCTGGTCACTACCCCCACTCCCCTTTCAGATCCCAGCCACATATAACCAAGACAGGTGCAAAAAGAAAACAGGCAAAGCCTGGTTGCGTGTGGATAATAGCTGCTCTCTCCACAAGGTGGTGCCCAAAGCCTTGCTTTCATTTACTCAACAAATACCTGCTAAAAGACTATTAGTGCTGGGTATCTTTCTATGACTCAAGAATGCAACTTAAAAAGAAAGTTCCTTATCCCATGAGACGCCTATTGACTCATTAGTGTGGGGATGGAGGAGAAGCAGACGATAATTAAGATAAATAACAAAATACAGATAGGATGGGGTGTGATAAATGATATGTATAAAATTAAGCAGGTAAGAATTCAGAGAGCAACTGAAATTTTTTTTTTCTATTTTGAGGGATAGAGTATTTCTAGGGTAAAACACATAGAATAATGACTATGTTTCCCAACTTGAGAAACTGGATTCATGTACTTTTAGATTTTTTGTTTGTTTGTTTTGACAAATTTTCAACACAATTCCACCACCACACCTACCCCATTGGGGACTGTTCTGTAGGCCGCTAGGATGATATGTTGGGTCATTCAGAGACACGGAAAGGAGCTCTACTCCTTGTCCTGCCTATACCGATTTAGGGAAAGGGGTGTGTCTTTTATGCTTACTATCTTGTTTCCTTCCTGTTTGCCCAAACCCAGCAAAAATGATCTAAAAGATACTTGACATTTACAATTAATATTCACATTGATAGTTTCATTTACTTTTGATCTATTCACGATTTTTCTCATAGAGACTGTCACCCAGAGCTGTACAGAATATGCCCAGCAGAAATGCATCCTCCTGGAGGGGGTGCCTTGCTGAAATCCTCACCAAGGTGCCATAAGGGCTAGCAGCGACCTTGCTTGTCAAATGGGCGTTTCTTGTACTGCTAAGGTTGGAATTTGACTTGGCCACAAGGCTGGGGTGCTAGAGAGCCAGTCCCTGAATCAAACGCATCTGTAACTTGGTGCATCATGTGTATACTTTGCTTGGATTCCACAGACAAAGTATGGTTTCCTACAGGGCACATGAGATAGTCATTACAGTCAGCCACATGCACATCTCGGGGTGGAAATTGCAGCATGAATGAGACTAGCAAACCGAGGAGGAGTCTCTTGAAAACGTGCATGCATTCATTCAACATGCACGGGGAGCTGAGTGAGCACCTCTCACTCTGCCAGGTGTAGAGGAACAGAGGATGACGAGAGGATGCTCTGCCTGCAGCAGACATCTCTGATGCACACTTTGGATTCTCTTGCCTCATCTGCCTCTTGTTCTAGACCAAGGGTTCTAAACTGGGGGCTATTTTGCCTCCACCCGCTCTCACGAAAAGTGGAAATATCTGGAGACATGTTTTATTGTCATGACTTGGAGAGGGGTAGATGCTTTGCACGTAGTGGGTAAAAGCCAAATGTGCTGCTAAGCATCTTACTATCACAGGACAGCCATCAGTAATAGATAATTATCTGGCCCCAAAGTCAGTAGTGCCAAAGTTGAGAAGCCTTGTTCTAAGGTGGCAGCAGCAACCAGCCCCAATTGTGTCTCACCAACCCTGATGCTGCGTCTCCTCATACATGCACCTCACACCTCTCGCTACCCACCCGTGATTATCCCTGTTGAGGCAGAGGCATGAGATGGTGCAGGATTCCGCGTACTACCATGCTTGTGCCACCTGGAAGTACACGGGAGGTATTTCTCCAATGGGCAAACTTTTGACTAATAGGAAGTAAAAGCCAGGGGACAAATGCCTCCCCCTTTCTCTGGCAGACATGTAGTTGGCACAGCTTCTTGGGAGAGGGTTCTATGAAATGAAACCATCCAGTCACAGATAGCAGCGGCCAGCTGAATAACACTTCCTTATATTGGCTCTCTCTTTCCCTGTTTTACTGCCTTGTGCCTCATTCCTGCTCCCCAAGATCATGCTGCTTAATAAAATAATGCCACCTAAGCCTCCGCCTTAGGCTCTGTGTTCTGGAGAACTCCAGGATGAGACTCTGACTTTAAAGAAACTTACAACTGAGTAGGAAGAACAACTGTGGATATTTCCAGGGTTTTCAAACAATTCTAGTTTCAGATGTTTTTCCAAATAAGAGAAAAAGGACTAATATTTACTGAGCCTTTGTTATATGCCAGGCCCTTTTCATATATAGTCTGATTTTATTGCTAATTCATGGAAGTTTGTGCATCCTGAAGGCCAGAGAGGTAATGTCGCTTGGCCCTGGGTCCCAAGACCTAGTAGGTGGCAGACCTGGAATTTGAACCCAGCTCCCTCTCAAGGACATCCATAGTTGTAATCCAGCCTGTCGTTTCTAATCTTTTATCTTTTTAAGCCATTTATTCATTCAGTTCTCTATGTTGTCTTACAAGGTCAGCCAAAAATTTTTAAAATTCTCCTTCTATAGATCAGGAAACTGAGACTAATAAACCTCAGAACTGAAGAGATCACCTAATCCAGTGGATCTCAGTTGATGGGAAATTGACCCCTAGGGAACATAAACACAATGTCTGGAGAATATGTTAGGTTGTCACAACTGGGGGTAGGTGCTACTTGCATCTAGTAGATAGATGCTACTAAACATCCCACAACACAGATGACAGCCCCCCACAACAAAAGTTTATTGTGCCAAAAATGTGTCTAGTGGTGATATTGAGAAACTCTAATCTAGTCCAACGCCCTCAGTTCACAGATAGGAATGATTCAAATTCTTCGCAGTGTTAATTAGCAGAGCAGGGACTGGAATGCTGGATTTCTGCCTTCCTTCACACTCTGGGGTAAACTTCTGTGGCTCAGTCCAATATTTGCTCCATGAACTGAGTTGTCAAGAAGGACTCTTTGCTCCTGCAGGCAAGGCTTGGCTGTTCTGGGCTTATCTGCCCTTGTGATCTCCTATTTGGTATCCCTACTGAAGGTTAACTTCCCTAAAGTGTGCTAAGCTCCGAACAGTGATGTTTGGGTGCATTTCCAAAGAAACAAGGCCTATCCACTCTCCTAATTCCCTGGTTTACCTGCTTCTATTTCCAAGGAGCTGCACTGTGGTCCTCTCTGGCAGGACAAAGCATCCCTCTGGAATCAGAGAATGAAGGCAGACACAAGCTCGGAGAGATGTGTGCCTCCGTGGTTAAGACCTTGACTCCAGCGGCCAACAGACCAGGCTCTTGAACTGATTGTGCCACTCACTTGCACAAAACGAGAGTCACATAACTTAACTTCTCTGAGCCTCAGTTTCCCTCATATAAACGGTAACAGTAACAATTACTGTGTGTACCTCACGGTATTATTATGTGGACTAGTTGAACGTGGTTACAGTTATTAATGGCTGCATAACAAACTACTCCTAAACACAGTAGTTTTAAATAACTATTCTTTTATTTCATCACATGATTTTGTGAGTCAAGAATTTGTGCTTGGCTGGAATAAGAAATCTTTCTGCTTCACGTGGCATCAACTTGAATCCTCAGTGGTTTTCACCTGGCACCTGGGCTGTGCTAGAGGTTTCAAGACTGCTTCGCACATGTGCCGGGGGCCTTGGCAGAGGTGATGGGGAGACAGAGCCCTCTGGGCCCTCCCCATCTCCATGGGGTCTGAGGGCCCTTCGTGTCACTTCTCCAGCAGGGCAGTCAGGCTTCGTTCATGGGGGCTCAGGACTCCCTGAGACTGTGGTCAGAAACTGCAAGTTTTCTTAAAGGCTAGGCCCAGATCAGCACAGAGATATTTCTATGGCTTTCTCTTGGAGAAAAGCAGTCTCAGGCCAGCTGAGATTCAAGGGTGAGTAGCTAGAAATAGCCCCTACCTTTCAGTGGGAAGTTTGCCAAAGAATTTGCAGCATCTTTAAATCTATCACAAGCACCTACTAAGTGCCAGGGATGGGGCACAACCATAAAGAAAAGAGTCCAATTCCTTGCCCTATGAAGCTTATCTTCTGTAGACAGACAGCCACAATAGCAAGTAGACAAATTTTAAAAAGACTATCTCAGATAATGGTAAGTGCAACAAAGAAAATTAAACAGGAAAAACTTGATGGCTTGATGGAGCAGGAAAAGGGGCTAATCTTGGGTAGGGTGGCCAGGGAAGGCCTTTCTAAGAAATAGGAGTGATGAGAAGGGTCTATCCTACGAAGATTAAGAGTGCTCCAGACAGAGGGAATGGAGTAGAGGAAGCGCCATGAAAAGACAGTCTGGTGCATCGTAGGACCTGGGAAAAAAAAGTCAAAATGACCAAGCATAGAGAACAAGAAAAAGAATAAGAAAAGAGAGAGAATGTGCCATATGTGTTATGGGTTGACTATGTCCCCTCCCAAAATTCGTGTGTTGAAGCCCTAACCCCCAGTACCTCAGAATGTATATATGGCTTTTATAAAATTGAGGTATGTTCCATCTATGCCTATTTTGTTAAGAGTTCTTATCATAAATGCATGCTGAATTTTGTCAAATGCTTTTCTGTGTGTATTGAGAGGATCATAGGGTTTTTGTTTTTGCTTCTATTTATGTGGTGAATCACATTTATAGATTTGCATATGTTGAACCATCCTTGCATCTCTGGGATGAAGCCCACCTGGTGGTGGTAGATTATTTTTCTGATGAACAGCTGAATTTGGTTTGCTAGGATTTTATTGAGAATTTTTGCATCTACATTCATAAAGTTATCCAAATGGTCTGCAGTTTTCTTTTTTTGTTGTGTCCTTTCCTGGCTTTGGTATCCATGTGATATGGGCTTTGTAGAACAAGTTGGGGAGGATTCCTTCCTTCATGATTTTATGAAATAATTTCTGCAGTACAGATACCAGTTCTTCTGCAGGTCTGGTAAAATTTGGCTGTGAAACCACCTGATCCAGGACTTGTTTTTGTTGGAAGATTTTTATGGCTGCTTCAATTTCATTACTTGATATTGGTCTGTTTGGGACTTCTATTTCTTCCTGACTGAGCCTAGGGAGGTTGTGTGTTTCCAAGAATTTGTCCATTTCCTCAACATTTTCAAGTTTATGTGTATAGAGATTTTTATAGTATTCAAAGATGATATTTTATACTTCTGTGGTATCAGTTGTAATATCTCCGTTTTCATTTCTGATTGAGCTTATTAGGGTCCTTTCTTTTCTGTTTCTAGTTAATCTAGTGAGAGGCCTGTCAATTTTGCTTATCTTTTCAAAGAACCAACTTTTTGTTTTATTAATCTTCTGTATAATTCTTTTGGAATCGATTCCATTTAGTTCTGCTCTGACCTTAGTTATTTCTTTTCTTCAGCTGGGTTTGGGATTGGTTTGCTCTTCCTTTTCCAATTCCTTGAGATGACTTATTAGATTGCTGATTTGTGATCTTTCTGTCTTTTGGATGTAGGCATTTAAGGCTATGAATTTTCCCTTAGGACTGCTTTTGCGGAATCACACAGATTTTGGTAACTTGTGTTCCCTTTGTCATTTGGTTCAAAGAATCTTTTGACTTCCATCTTAATTTCCTCCTTTACCCAATAATCATTCATCAGTAGGTTGTTTAATTTCCATGACTTTGTGTAGAGTTGAGTGTTTCTGTCAGAATTGGCTTATAATTTTATTCCACTGTCATCTGAGAAGATACATGGTATAATTTTTATTTTTTTAAATTTGTTGAGGCATGTTTTGTGACCTAGGATGTGATAAATCTTAGAAAATGTTCTGTAAGCTGATGATAAGAATGTATATTCAGTAGTTTGGGGGTAGAATGTTCTGTAAATATCTGTTAGAGTCCTGTTTAAGTACATTGTTTTGTTGTTTATTTTCTGTTTGAAGGATCTGTCCCATTCTGTCAGCGGGGTGTTGAAGTCCCTGGCTATTACAATGCTGCTGTTTATCATTTTGTTTAGATCAAGTAGGGTTTGCTTTATAAATCTAGGTGCACCTGTGTTAGGTGCATAAACATTTAGGCTTGTTATGTCTTCTTGTTGAATTCTTCCCTTCACCATTACATAATGACCATCTTTGTCTTTCCCTCCTTTTACTGACTTTAAGTCTATGTTATCTGATATGAGAATGGCTTCACCAGCTTTCTTTTGGTTTCTATTTGCATGGAATATTGTTTTCTGTCCCTTCACCTTGAGTCTGAATGAGTCCTTGTGGGTTAGATGCATTTCCTGGAGACAGCAGGTACTTGGCTTGTATTTTTTTTATCCATTCAGCCAGCCTATGTCTCTTCAGTGGGGAGTTCAAGCCATTCACATTTGTAGAAAGAATTGATAAGTGGGGTGGATTTCTGTTCGTCCTGTTGCATAGAACTTTATTGCTCTGTTTTACCTCTTGAGCCATTGTGGTGACTGGACTCTGACCTTTAGCTTTTGGGTGATTTTACACTGGTGGGCACCTATTGTGCTGATCTGTGTATAATGCACATCTGAGTACTTCCTGCAGGGCAGGTCTAGTTATAAAAAATTTCCTCAATATTTTCTTGTCTGGAAAAGAGTTAATTTCTCCATCAAATGTGACACTGAGTTTTACAGGATACAACATTTTAGGCTGGCAGTTGTTCTGTTTAAGATTGAAGATGGGGGCCCACTCCCTTCTGGCTTGGAAGGTTTCTGCTGTGAAGTCTGCTGTTATTCTGATGGGTTTTCCTTTGTAGGTCAGTTGTTGTTTACGTCTGGCTGCTTATGGAATTTTCTCTTTCATTTTGACTTTGGCCAAGTTGATCACTATGTGTCTTGGAGATGTCCTATTTGTTAGGAATCTTCTTGGAGTTCAATTACCACCTTGTACCTGGATGTCTGGATCTCTGGCAATACTACAGAAGTTTTCCTCGATAATTCCTTCAAATAGATTTTCCATACTTTTAGCACTTTCTTCTCCTCCCTCAGGGATACCTATAATTCGTAAGTTTGTTTGTTTCACACAGTCCACATCTCTCTAAGTGATTGCTCTGCCTTTGTTGTTCTCTTCTCGGCTTCTTTAAATGACTGGGTTAGCTCAAGAGCCTTGTCTTCAAGCTCTGAGATTCTTTCTTCTCCTTGGTTTAATCTGTTGCTGAAACCTTCTACTGTGTTTTGAAAATCCCTGAATGACTCTTTCATTTATTTAAGTTATGTTATATCTTTCCTAATTTTGCCTAGTTCTTTAGTGACTTTTTCATTGATTTTCTGAAATATTTTGGGGGATTTTTTTTTTGTTGGTTTTCAACTTTCTCTCCAATTCCATTTATCTTATTTACCATCCATATTCTGAATTCCATTTCTGTCATCCCGACAATTTCCTTGTAGTTGGAGTTCACTGCTGTAGCTCCATTGTGATCCCTTGGGGGTGTTGATCTGTTTTGATTTTTCATGTTGTCAGGGTTCCTTTGCTGATTTCTTCTCATCTGAGACCCCTTTTCTCAACTGAGGGCTAATATGGTTGTAGGGCTCTTCCTGCTCCTTGCTGGAAACTCTCCTGCTTGGTTAGAGTAAGGGGAGGTCACTAGATGGCGCTGTTCCCCCCCATTCTGGAATGTTGATGTGGCAGAGGAGGGGCGTGTGCACTAGAAGCCTGTAACGCAGCTGTTCTGATTTGTTCTGTTCACCTGTGATTGCCTCTGCTCAAGCCTGTGCTGAATGCTGTTTGGGTTGTGTGATGGGTTTCACCAGATGGTTGTAGGATGTTCGAGTTGGGAGCTGGGCAAGACCCTCTTCAATGAAGCTGGTGTTGTGGGGATTGCTCTACCCATGGTTTCCCCACAGAGGTAACAGCAGCAGCTGGATGTGGTTGTCCTGGGTTCCCAGACTTTGTGTGTTTGCTCAAACCAGGGACAGGGGGTCGGGTTGTATCTGCCACAGGGAAGTAAAGTCTATATGGAGGACTGCACTTAAAAATCTAATTTCAAGTTCTGGCAATGCTACTGACAAGTTGGATGACTTTGGACAAGTCACTTCACTTCTCTGGCACTTCATTTCCTTAACTAAAAAATGAGAATGGTGATATTAGGTGAGAAGAATACATGGGAATATACTTGTAACATGTGTGGCACTGTGGCTGGCACATAGAAGAGGACTGATTTAATGTTAGGCAACTCTCAATGTGGTGTGCCATGGAAGGAGGGCACAAAGCCAGAAGTTGAAAGAAAGCTTCTCTATGGAGAAGTTGGTTCACTATCTATAAAGTGAGTGCCTTTCATTAAAAAAAATTAATATCTAATGGGGAAGAGGTTGGCTTCAGAATTGCTGGAAGTTAAAGGGCACCTCAACATTTGTTGAGCTCTTAACAATTACCAAACTCCATGTCAGCAAAGCAATTTATGTGGATTAGTTCACTAATCTCTATGGGAAGCCAGGAAATAGGTATTATAGTATGGCCTCAAGTTCAGAGACATGAACTGTGCTCAAGATCACCCAGCTGGTAGGTGATGAAACTGGAAGTCAAACCTTGGCTCTATGACTGTGGGATCCTCTATAACTGCAGTCCCCAACCCCCAGCCCATGGACTGGTACCAGTCTATGGCCTGTTAGGAACCTGGCTGCACAGCAAGCACACAGCAAGCAAGTAAGTGAAATTTCATCTGTATTTATAGCCATTCCCCATCATTCGCATGACCGCATAAGTTCCGCCTCCTGTCAGATCTGCAGGGGCATTAGATTCTCACAGGAACAGGAACCCTACTGTAAACTGTGCATGTGGGGGATCTACGTTGTGTGCTCCTTATGAGAATCTAATGCCTGATGATCTGAGGTGGAGCTGAGGCAGTGATGCTAGCACTGGGGAATGGCTGAAAATACAGGTTATCATTAGCAGAGAGGTTTGACTGCACAATACATGTAATGCTCTTGAATCATCCTGAAACCATCCTCCACATCCCCCAGTCCATGGAACAATTGTCTTCTGTGAAACCAGTCCCTGGTGCCAAAAAGATTGCGGACCACTGCCCTATAACACACTAAGTATGTTGCCTCACTAAATAGCTTTTTCAGTCCAAAGGTTTGTGGAGTCAAAGTTCAGTTGCAGGAACTCTTCAAGGCACTGTGTACTGGGCATAGAGGTGAGCCCACCCACCTCTCAAAACCACAATGCCAAATTGCTTTCAGAACACACTTTAAAGCACGTCAAAAAATTGTGCTAAAATTATGTCATGGGATGTCCTTAGACTATATGCTCCAAGGAGGTAGGAAATCTTTCAGTCTAATTAATTTCTGAGAGTATCTAAAACTATACATAGCACATCCACAATAAATATTTGAGAAATAAAAAATATTTTTTCCTGTAATTCAGACATTTTGTGGACACACTGGCTTTTCTTTCCCCAACTTTCATCTCTCAGTTTTCTGAATTATGGCAAAGAAGGAAAGAATCTAACACTTTGTTGGGTGCTTACTATGTGTCAAGCACTGCAAGGAATAGATAGGTATGGATATAAATATAGATATAGATATAGAGAGTCATGTGTCACTTAAGTACGGGAACACAGTCTGAGAAATGCATTGTTAGGGGATTTCATCATTGTGGGAACATCATAGAGTGTATAAGCCTAGATGGAGATGGTATAGCTTCCTACATACCTAGGCTATATGGTATGTCCTACTGCTCCTACGCTACAAACCAGTACAGCATGTTGCTCTACTGAACACTGTAGGCAATTGTAACACAATGGTAAGTATTTGTGTATCTAAACATATTTATACATGACAAAGGTACAGTAAAAACACAGTATTATAATTTTATGGGACCACCATTGTATATGTGGTCCATCATTGGCCAAGTGTTAAGCAGTGCATGACTGTAGTGCAGATGTAGTTATTGACACAGGTGTCAATATCAGTATAGCTATAGATATATAGCAAGAGATAGTGATATAGGTATAATTATACTTATTAATGTAGATATGGGTACAGAAATAGATGTAGCTATAAAGAGAGATATACACACATAGACATACCAATGTCTCTGAATTTTAGTCCTCAACACTGTGAGATCAGGTTCTTGTATATCTACACATATCAGTGCAAAAGCTGGACCCTGTGGTGTCCATATTCAAGAATTTATCCCCGTTCCTTTTCTTTAGACTCTAATTACAAAGGGTAAGGAGCCATTTCTTTTTGTCAGGCTTAATTACACAATGAAAGTTGCCCCAGAGAGTGTTAACTAATGGCAGCTCTTATTTCTAGAGTAACTTACCTGTACTGCGTCTGTGCTAAATGCTTCATGCAGGGTGTCGTTCATTCGTCACAACTCTAGGCAATAGATGTTACCAATATTTTCGTGTTTTATAGGAAGTAAATTTATAAGCTAAGTAAATTGTCCAAAGTTATGTAGGTGGTGAATGAAAGGAATTTAAACCTGTGCTGTTTCATTCCTAAGGCCAGGCTCTTGGCTGCGGCGGTGCTCCTCAGCTAGGCACTGTGTTTGGCCCTCTTATGTGATCAAGATTAAATTAGAATTGGAAACACATTTATCAGATGATGTCAAAGTCATTTTTTTTTTAATTTGGCCAAGAGGGGTATATTAATTTGCTGGGGCTGCCATGGCAAATTATCACAGACCAGGTGACTTAACAGAAATTTATTTTCTCACAGTTTTGAAGCCTAGAAGTCCAAGATTAAGGTGGTTTCTTCTGAGGCCTTCCTCCTTGGCTTGTAGATGGCTGGCTTCATGTTCACAGGGTGTTTTCTTTCTCTCTGTGTCTGTGTCCTAATCTCCTCTTCTTATAAGGACACCATTCATTGTATTAGGGCCACCGTAATGACCTCATTTTAATTTAATTACCTTTTTAAAGACCCAATCTCCAAATATGGTCACATTCTGAAATATTGGGGTTAGGACTTCACCATATGCATTTTGGGAACACAATTCAGCTCATAATAAAGGGTTCATAAATTTCCTCATTATATCTCTCCCTTTTGTTTTGGTCTTTAGCCACTTATTAAGGGGCTATTTGTACGTCTTTGGGGAAAACAATGAGTTAGTATTTTAAGGAAGATCCTGAGGTCACATACACATCTGTGTAGAAAAACAGCAACTGAGTCTGGTATTCTCACTCTGAATCAGTTCATGTCTGTGGAGGGAGAAGTGTGTTGGATAAAATAGCAGAGGCTGTGGGCTTCTAGAACCAGCTCTGCTACTAAATTTGCCTTGCAACCTTGTGGAAATCCCTGACCCTCCTGGGATATCAACCTAGATCAGAGATTTTAAGCTCAAATGTCCACAGGGGCTGGACAGCTACAGTAAGTGGAGATGCAGGCAGATGTAACAAGATAGGGAGTGGCAGGAACTGTGTCAAATTGGAGAACATCCCATTTAAATAAAGCAGACAATTTGCTCCAGCCAGTTGGTGTCAGGTTGAAATAAAGACCCAGCACCAGCTGGTACCATTTTTACTGGTTTACTTTATGGGTCTATTGTCAAACAGTATTGTATTATTGCTGAAACTGGGTATGGGGGACTTAATTGCTAGCAGTGATAAAGTGCTCGAATCTCAAAGCTGTTTTCAAAGTGGCATCTTTGTTCAGTCAACATTTTCATAAAAAGATAGGTTCTAGTTTAACTCAGTTTTTGCAATCAAACTACAAGAAGGACCCTAATCAATGAGGATTCTTCTCCCATGTTGGGGGCATTTGTCAGGATCTTGAGGAGCAAAGAGGCTTCATTTTATGTGTCAACTCTGATGGATTGGTAATAGCTGCTGTAAGGGTGGAGACTTACGAGGAGCTCACAGTGGTGGTGGAGAAAAATTTCTCACACAAAGATTAGGATAGAAAGAAGGTAAAGTTTATTTTACTTTTTCCAGACAGAAAAAGGGCCAACATGGACGTGAAAGAGGGAGAGTGTATTAGGCATAGAAGACCAGGTACTCAGGCTTTTTCTTTAGGGGTTGTAAAGGAGGTGAAGATGATTTATGGCTGTATCCCAATTAGCTGGCTACTGCTGCATCTGCTTCTTCTCTTTTTTCTTAGCAGCAGGCTGATAACAGAAGCAGCTGTGGGATGTCAAAGATCTTGTCAGCGATCTTGCCCTTGAGATCTGGTTTTGGGCAGGAACTGAGGCCTGAAGCTCCTACCCCCCACTGTCTGCCCAGTAACTCTTCAAGGCTGTAAAAGCAAATTCTCAAAAGCGGTTTAGGTCTGGCAAATGTACAAAGGAGAAAGATTTACATTTCCTTTTTTTCTGCTCAGCTCTTTTCAGATGTTGTGAAAACAGAACTCCATGGGGTGCCTGTTAGTAAGAGAGCTCATATGATTGATCTTAGCCCTTACTGAGGAACTAGATAATTTTTCTGTTATTTTGCTAGCAAAGCTGTCCTTTCAGCTGCCTGGAATGCTATCCTAGGGCAGATTTCGAGGCCATGTCTCAGTCCAGCGGGAAGGTGCTGTGATATTAGAAGCATCTGCCCTGAGGAGGGTGGTGTATATTTGTCAGTATCCTTATAATCTCAAGTGACATAAACCCAATCTCAGGCAAGGGAGAAATTGCTGGCTCACAGAATCCAGAGAAAGATATTAACAAGAGAGAGGCAGAGGTGCCAAGGGGGTCTCAGGAGTAATACGAACCAGGCACTTGAATGCCTGCAGGACTCTTGCTGTGCTTCATCTTCATCTTCCTGAACACCAGCTTCATCCTGTCATGTAGTGGGGGCTATCTCCACATGGCAGGAGTCATAATCACAGACAGTAGGCAAAATGTGCATTTTATGGCTTCCACCAGAGAGAGACAGCCTTATCTATCTTATCTCTTTGGTACCAAACACACACAATAAAAATTTTGGAGAGGAATTATGATTGGCCCAGCTTATGATAAAAAGTCATGGGGAATGACCGTTAAACCCCAAACTGGTCCACTTTAGTTAGAGGGCGAGGTCATCAAAGGATATGACAATGTCCATGGGAACCACATGACTGGGCTTGGCAGGAGGAAAGGTCTCCAAAGTAAGGATAGCGCCAGGCACAGAACTTTCAAAATGGTAAGTTTTTACCACAAAGGGAATGGCCACATGGCTGCCACCTTGCGCTTAAATCCCAGTGGGGCTGAAGGAGAATACAACCCCCAGGAATGTGTACCAACTTTGTGTAGTAGCTACAGCCCCTCCTCAGTATTTTCTGCCTTGTGGCTCCTTAGCTGTGAAAATAAATCCCTACCTAAATCAATAAATTGTGCCTTCCAGACTCTGGTGAGCTGAAACAAAGCTGTAACTCTAACAATTAACCAGGAACGTGAATCCATTTTGTGGAGAAAGTTCCTGCTATGCAACCAACCTATTACCTATCTCTTCCCAAGGCAGGTGGTGACTTGAGAACTCTGTGCTGGTTCCTGAGGACTGTCCCACCATGCAGTGGCTGATGAGGTTCTGGGTCCTCAGGGGCATCCACAAACCCTCCCGTGGCTTCCACGCTGCCCCTTGGCAGCTGAGCTCCCAGCCTTTGTCAGAAGCTGTAGCCGCAAGACGGAATAACCATGATGTGCCTGAGCGATTTAACTTTGCAAGCTGTGTGCTGGACTACTGGGCTCAAATGGAGAAGGTGAGGGGGCATCTGTGATGGGGTGGCGAGTACAGGGATGGCCTCTCTCTCCTTATCTTGATCCTGCTAGACTAAGAGGTGCAAAACCAAGGACAGCTTCTGCCTCAACTTATCAGTGTTGTGGAAGAAGCTTATACTTCAGGGTTCAATTCCAAGCCTGGCCATTTCCTCACTTCTCTCTGGTTTCATCTGTGAAATGGAGATAAACTCATTTGAAAACAGGATAACAGATAAAAATATCTGGTACATAATCAGTGCTTCATAATTGTGACCAAGTGCAAAGTTCTAATTACAAGGTCAGTAAGTTCATGTTAGTCTGAGTTCTCACCTTCAACTAATGGCACAGTGAGTCTAACTGGAATTCAACTCATCAGACTTGTGCTTGACTTTAGGCTACACTCAGAGGAGGGGACAGACCACCTGAATGTGCACATGAGCGTCTGACACATTTACTAAGTCAGGTCATCCATCTTCCTAGAGTGTTTAATTAAAGTTCTCCCTATCAACTGCCTTCTTGAGTGTGGCTTTAGGGTATGTCCAGAGGAACCAATCCCTCTGGCCTCTAGAGGTTATATGTCTCTGTGGAATACCCCAAGTGCTTGGTTTGTCTTTTCCCAAGACACAGACCAAGAAAGAAGCAGTAGTGACACTAGGAGTTATAGTAGACAATGGGTGGTTTCCAGCTACTAAGTCCCAGCTGGCAATGTCTGTAATCTGAAAACTCACCCAGCAGCATCTTTGTACAGAAGAGAGAATTCCCCTGAGATGGAGCTGGAGAGTTGATACAATTTTTAAGTCTTCCATGAACATACATTCAGGTTACTACTCAAGACTTATGTGCCTTTCATGGTGTCCTCCTTCCCACTCCCTTCCTTTTGCTTTCTCTGAATTTCCATAACAACCCTAAGAATAATAGAACCCTCAGTTACAGAGAGCATTTTTTATGTGCCACATCAATGACTTTGTATTTAATTCTCTGATTAGATGGGCACTATTATTGTCCCCATTTTCTAGATGAGAAAACTGAGGTTCCAAGTGTTTAAGTTACCTACTGATATCACATATCTAATAAGTGGAGGAGCAGGGTTTGGGTCCAGGCTTTCTCTGCTGAAAACCCTGTCTGATTCCACAATCTGTTATTTAACCTAGTCTCACAATCTGATGATACCAAAACATCTCTGCCTTCAGAGTATAAATTGACTTTCCTCATTGCCCAGGCCAGAAATCTGGTTGAGAATTTTTGAAACATGAGATGAGCTGCAGAGGGAGGAAGTAGAGAGGAGGAGGTGAATGAATGGATATTACTGTATACATTTGAATTATAATATAAATACAGTTTTGCTTTTTAAAATGAATATTAAACTGTATGCATTTTAATTGAAAAGCAATTGTGAAAGTTTTTTCATTGATTTTATGCTATTCCATCATGTAGAAGTGGCTTAACTTTTGTAGACAGCTTATAGTTGGATCCCGCTTTTTTAGTCCATTGTGCCAATCTGTGTCTTTTGATTGGGAAGTTTAGTCCACTTACGTTTAAAGTCACTACTGCTAGATAAGGATTTACTATTGCCATTTTGTTAATTGTTTTCTTGATGTATTATAACATCTTTGTCCTTCATTTCCTCTCTTACTGCTATCTTCTGTGTTTAGTTAATTCTTTGTAGCGACACATTTTGATGACCTTCTCATGCCTTTTTATGTATATTCTATAGATTTTTTTTTGTGGTTACCATAAGGATTACATGTAACTTCTTGCAGTTATAACAATCTATTTCATGCCAATAACAACTTAATTTCAATCAGATACAAAAACCCTACTCCTTTACAGCTCTGCGCCCCCTCACACTTTATACTGACATCACAGATAATATTTTTGTATATTGTGTACCTGTTTGTATAGATTTATAATTAATTTTATGGCTTATCTTTTAAATACTGTAAACAGATAAAAAGTGGAGTAACAAACCAAGATTACAATAATACTAGTTTTTGTATTTGTCCACGTGTTTCCCTTTACAAGAGAAATTTATGTTTTCACGTTTGAGTTACTCTGTAACGTCATCTCATGTCAACCTGAGAACTCCCTTTAGCATCTCTTGTAGGGCAGATCGGTGATCACAAACTCCTTCAACTTTCGTTTATCAAGGAATATCCTAATTTCCCTTGTTTTTGAAGGAAAATATTGCTGTGTATGGAGTTCTTGGTTGACATTTTTTTTTCTTTCAACACTTTAAATATATCACCCACTGCCTTCTGGCTTTAAGGTTTCTGCTGAGAAATGCACTAATAATCTTATTGAAGATCTCTTTACATGATGAGTTGCTTTTGCTGGCTGTGTTCATTGTCTCCTTTTCTTTAGCTTTCACAGAGTAATCATAATGTGTATTGGTAGGAGTAAGGATTTATCCTACTTAGTGTTTGTTGAGCTTCTTATATTTGTCTTTCCTCAAATTTTGGAAGTTTGGGGCCATTATTTCTTCAAATAAGCTCTATGCCCCTTTCTTTCTCTGTCTTCTTTTCATAGAACTCCCAAAATGTGTACATTGGTCTGCTTAATAGTGTCCCATAATTCCCTTAAGCTCTGTTCAGTTTTCTTCATTCCTTTTGCTCCTTAGATTTAACAGTTTCAAATGACCTGTCTTTGATTTTACTAATTCTTTCTTCTACCTGTTTGAATCTGTTATCAAAACCTCTAGTGAATTTTCAATTCAGTTACTATATTTTTCAGCTCCAAAATTTCTGTTTGGTTCCTTTAAAAATAATTTCTGTCTCCTTGTTGATATTATTATTTTGTTCATTTATGGTTTTTCTAGTGTACTTTAGGTTTGTGTCTGTGTTTTCCTTTAACACTTTGAGCATATATTTAAGACAGTTGTTTAAAATGTTTGTCAAATACCTGAAGCCTATTTTTCTTTAGGGTTGGTTGTTGGAGATTTATTTTTCTCCCTTGAATGGGCCATGTTTTCTTGTTCCTTTTATGCCTTATTATATGTTATTGAAAGTTAGACATTCAAAAAAAAATGGCCGTTTCTCTCAATCTTGCACGCTACCCCAAGCAGGGGAAGACCTCCACCAATCCTCCCGGTGTAAAGGCTTAAGGTCTTCTCAGGCCTTTACTGACATTTATCATTCCTGGGCCTGTGTGTGTGCCCCCCTCCCTGCCCCCCAATTTTCCCATATACACAACTGCTTTTAAATTTCTTAATTTCCCTAAAAGTTCATCCCTGCTTCTTCTCAGGGCCTTAGATGTCCTACTGTTTTCCTCTTTCCATAATCTCTTGCTCCCAAGTGCCTGTAGGTCTGAAGTTTTCACATACCATGGTACCTGCCACTGCTTTCAGAGACCTTCAACCTGGTATTCAAACTATGCCACTGTTTCCATTTGACCTCCAAGTCAGGCAAGACAAAAGCCTGTCTCTCAGGCAGCCCTTTGACAAGCCAGAACATTGCAAACAAGTTCCACTCTTTTCCTTCTGTCCCAAGAGAGGAGGAATTGAGTGGCTTCCTCCTGACTGCAAGGCATCACACCAGGGGTGGGAGGCAATGACAAGCAAAAGTATAACAAAATTTCCTACCATGTTGAGTATGGCTTTCTCATGTTTAGGGCATTTATTTGGTTGCTGAAGATGCTTGGCTGGTTTCTAGAGCTCCCACAAAGTTATTTTAGTCAGTCTATTGTTGTTTATTTGATGTTACTATGGGATAAAAAGGGCCTGGAACTTCCCAGTCTGCTATTTTGCTGTACTCACCTATAGAAGTAACTTAATTTTTTACAAAAATTTACAAAATATTAGCAATTAAGTTATTCTTTTAAATTTTATTTTGTGAAGATAATAATAATATTTATTGAGCACCTACTATATGCCAGGGACTGTTATGCGCTTTACTCATTTAAGTAACTCATTTAAACTTTACTACCTTTTAGGTGTTACTATTGTCCCCATTTTATAGATGAGAAAACTGAGGCACAGAGAAGAACCCACTGTTTATATGGGACTAAGACGGACACATGTTGGAATGGAATTTTAAATCTCCAGTTGAGACATAAAGGTGATTCATAATGTGGATATTATGTGGTTTGAAGGAGGTGGCTACAGTAGGCCAGAGAAGCTTGCTACATCCCACCCCACCCTCCAATTTCTCTTGGCTCTGTAAATGCTTTAAAATGGGATCTGAGTCCTTGAGCTATGGAATGTGACTGTGGGAGTGGATTAGCCAAAAGAGTGCCCTCTTACTTTGAAGCAGGAAGTAACATACAGTGTATGATCTTCACTAGAAGGGCAAGAGGGGTCCAAACCCAGCCTGTTGGTGGGTGCATAGCCAAGGAGAAGAATTGAAATGGAGCTTCAGAGAGTTGACAGCTCTACCTCGTCGTGTAGCCAACGTCTTGACGCAGACCTGTGGCCTTCAGCAAGGAGACCATCCAGCCTTGATTCTACCTCAAGTGCCTGAGTGGTGGCTGGCGACTCTGGGCTGCATTCAAGCAGGTCAGTGGTGCAAGAGGGCCCCGGTGGACCTCAGGGCTGGCCTAGAGCCAGTTGGTCCTGGGATATTAGGTGCTGTGCACCCAGCCTGGCATCGACATAGGTCTGAAGCTCTAGCCTCAGCTCCTATGCTGGGAACACAGAGCAAGGCTCCCTGCCCCCTGGGAATTCACTGTTTCGTTGGACACAAAATGCTTTCTCTTCCCCTACTTTCTTTCTTCTTTATAATCTTTCTCTTTCTCACATGCCATCACGAATTCTCTTACTCTTTCTTATGCTCTCCCTCATACTTCCACATTCATACACTGTCAGGCCCAGTGTTCATACATTCTCTCCCGCATACGCAGTCTCTCCTGCACAGTCGTGGACGTTCCCACTTGTCTAAAGATTCCTCAGTTGTTAACACTTTTCTGTATTGAGCTTTCTCTCTCTCTCACTGAATCATTTAAGAGTCGCTTGTGGACACTGTGACACCTATAAGCAGCAGGTCAACACCCACAAACACAGAAGCACACATCTGCTAAGGTCCAAAATACCCTTTCACGTAATCACAGTACAGTTATCACACAAGAAGACTAATATTCATATTAATATCAATACAACATACTTAGCTGATATGCATCCATAGTAAAAACCCCTCAACTGCCCCAGTAGTGTCCTTTACAAACATTTTTTCCTTTAAACCCAGAACTCAATTGAGGGTCCTGCGTTGTGTTTAGCTGTCACTTCTCAATCTCCTTGCCCCTGTAGAATGGTTCTCCAACCTTTTCTGCACGACAATGACATTTTTGAAGAGTCCAAGCCAGTTGTTTTGCAGAATGTACCTGAAACTACACTTACATTATCAGAAACATGTAGTGTGATTTTATCCCTCAGAAATATATTGTGATTTGCTTTATGGACAAAAAAAACAGAGTTAATTTTTGTAAATGTGCCAGGAGTGCTTAAAATTACAGTATCTTGAACAGGTGTAACATAGAAAGACGTTAGATACATAATAAATAAACATGACTGAGGTGGGTTTCTATTAGAGTCTTCTACATGTTACTGGTGTTTTGTTGCTTAATACATGAATTGTGAGACAGGCTGTGAAACCTCCCACTCTGTGTGTTGGATTCTTCCTGAGGTTCTGTCATCATTTACTTTCTACGTTTGGCAGCCAAGACTGACCATGGGAACCCTTGGAGGTTCGGGAAGGAAGGAAAGTCCCAGAAGCCGGGATGGGGGAGCTGGGTTGGGGAGGATGAGAGATCAGAAGGTCAGCGAAGGTTCCAGAGAGGACCTGTCTTGGGACAGTGTCTGGGGAGGCTTGGGTGGGGGAGGGGTGACCTCAGAAAGAGGTGAGGTGGCAAGGGGGTGCCCACTGTGATGCACCAAGGGCAGGCAGGGGATTTGTCCACAGGCAGCATAAAGCATCTGGTTGCTAGAGCAGGGACCACACAGGAGCAAGGTTTGGAGGGAGCAGAGCTCTGTGCCCCTCCAAATTATCCTGAGAGTCCCACTCACCTGCCCATTGCAGACTGCTCGTGAGCAGACATGCTCACACTCTGACCTGTCGCTAAGCCCTTGTCCCACTCCTTGAGGACTTGGTTTGAGCCTGTTACTTCCCAGACCTCCCCCTTCTCCTCCTCTTCCCAGGTGCCCGACACCCCCCTTCTCTCCCCACCCTCCCCTCCCCCTCCCCCTCCCAAATTGCAACCCCCATTCCCACCCCTGCCCCCATCAGTCTCCCCCCAACCCCCTGAACCACCAGCCTCCTTCGTAGCAACCTCAGGGCACCCTGAGAGGACCCAGACATGGAGGTGAAGAAGCTGTTCTTCTGGCTTCTCCTGCTCAGCACTTCTTGTCACCTGTCCACGAATGTGAGTAAACACTAGACACACCGTGGTCTCTCCCTTTATATTGGGCTGTGTCACACTGTGGTTTACTCAACAGCATTTCACGTGGGCGATGATGGGAGCTTGTTCTCCCTGCAGACCAAGGACCTCAGTGCAGGTGCCTTGAGCAGCCTGGCCACTCTGCCCACACCTGTGCACACTAAGGTGGGCTGGTCCAAACAAAGGAAAGGTTGATAGCATGGAACATGGAAATAGTAACTGCGTATAAAGTCATAAAGGAAGGATTTGGGAATACACCAAAAGCCACCGAAGTATAGGATTTGCTGGTGGGAATTGTATGGTTTATGATCACATCTCAATAAAGTTGGTTTACACAGCATAAGGAATTCTTTTTTAGTAAGATTCATGGACATCGACTGGTTCATGGAAGCCCTGTGTGAGACCCTCCTCAATTCCTGCAAGTTTTGGTGCTGTCCCATGTGTAGTTGTTTCCCTACAAGTACATTATTCATATTTGGGAAGCTTGGCAGCTGTGGGAACTGTGGTACTGAATCCTTGGCGTTAGTACCAGTCTGTTGAAAGTGAAATGTCACTTGAGCTTTGTGTTCTCTGGTTCATTGCCTTTTAGGAACTTCTGAGTCTGTCCTTCCTTGTGCTCTTGAAAGCTACCCCTAGGGACTGTGTCCAGCCAATTTGCTGGGGACCCTGAGAAGCCCAAGAAATGTGAAAATAAATGGCTGCACACTATTGCAGTGTTTAAAATGGGGAAGTCACTAGTAGTGACATGACCAGGAGGTGAGGGAGTTATTGTCCTTTCTTTTGTAAAAGGTGTCATGTGCAGATTGTTGATTTACCCCAAACAGAAAGTGCCTTTAAAGTCTTTAGGATTGTCCAAATATGAGGAAATGATAGGTTTCTACTTTGCAAGTTCTCACTCTGCCATTATAAAACCACACCCCTATCCCCAGGGCAGGGAGAGAGGTGGGGAGAGGGATGGAGACTGAGAACTCCCTGTGGAGATGAGAAGACTTGTTTGGGTGGGTGCGCCCCACATTCTTAGAGAGGGATCTGGAAAGTCCGGGGATGGGGGACACCCATGACATTGAGGCAGAATCATCCCCCGTGAAGATTTCCAAGCAAAGAACAATCTATTCTGCTTCTTTTGAGTCTACTAAGGAGGATATGTTTTGATAATCTTTATTGGAATTTTTTTCCCTTTACCTGGCTGCATTTTCATAGATCAGTTAAGCACTCTTCCCCTACCTCATCTTGGAGCTCTTGGACAAACCATCCCGTCCTGCATTTTCCACCTCCACCCCTGCTCATGGCCATAGACTGTGAGAACCTCAGTTTTTACTGGCCCTGTTGGATCTAATCTAGATAGGAGTCCAATACGTATTTCTGTGTCCAGACAGTTGTCACATGTAGCAAGAGTGCCCGTGACTGGAGATGTCCTACCAGTTGGTGTCAAGATGGCCTTTGTCCTTTTGTGCATTTCATCCATATCTTTACCGACTGTGCTGAGAGCTCCTCCTGCCTTTCAGACAGTGGCTGCTCAAAGACAGTGCCTGCATTGCAGGAGCACACAATGCACTCCCCTCAGCTGTGACACTGAAGATGAACATGTTACAGAGTTCAGAGGCTCCTTCCTAGAGGGGTTTTATTGGCAGAAAACAGAGGCTTGGTGTGTGGATTGGTCTGAATTACATTTTGAATTTATTTTCTCCCAAAAAGTTATAAATCTGCATTTGTAAAATGATCTGTTTGCCTTTTGTTGTGGTGGCTGTGCATTCCAGAGAGTTTTCCTTCCTTTACATATTGATTTCCAAGGTTGCGATTGATTGGTGTAGGTGCAATGCTATGAAATATGAAGGTGGATTCTTCTTATTTGTTATCTGGTATTATGTTTTTAACTAACTTCAATACTCATAGTTTTAATCACAATTGTAAGATCACTGTATTATGCAAATCTGTCTGTACTTCAGAAATCTGATATTAAGTGCCCCAGTTCAGAATCAAAGTGATTATTGAAAATGAACTTCCATGTTTTTAGACATGGGCTAAACAGCAATCTGTACTTAATTTTTATTGAAATAACATCTCAGGTATTATTATTATAGCAGCTGCTCATCTCTCTCAGTTATGCCTATATATGTAAACATGTCTCCATGTATTATTTTCATTTATATTTTTAATTCATTTTATTATTTTTCCCATTCTTCCATACAGTTTGTGAATATTTTTGAATATTTTCCAAAGAATTTCCCCCAGACAGTTCATGAATATTTCAAAGAAGACCTAGGCTTGTCATCCATTGTAAGTTTATATTTATTTATTTCTCAATTTTAAATGGGCTCACAAATTAATAACAAAAATTCTCGTAACTTTAAAAAATATTTGCAATATTTTTTCTCTGGAAAACATAAACTAACAGTTTGCATATCAGATTTTTTTTCCTACAGTATAAGTGTGGCCAAGTTATGTATAGTAAATAGCATCTTTTATTAAAAGGAGAGAATTAGACCATCACCACATTCACAATTCAAGATAGTAAATACACCCATCAGCCTCAAAGGTTTCTTCTTGCTCCTTTTTAACCCATCTGTCCTTCCTTTCTCTCTATCCTCCCACCCTCCCTCTGATCTGCTGATCTACATTTTATAGCATTTCATGTAACAGAATCATACAGGATGGGTTGTATTGTTGTTCTGGATTCTGTAAATCAGCAGAATTATTTTGAGATGTATACACATTGTTTTAAATATTAATGGCTTATTCCTTTTCTTTGCTGAGTAGAATTACCTTGTATGCATCTACGGTTTTTCCTTTATCTAGGAAAGAAATACGAGGCATGTATTTCCCGTTTGGACTTTGCCTTTAAAACTAAAACCCAGAATGTGCAAAATTTCCCAGTGCATCCTTGCACTTTACAACTCCATGATGAATTGACTGGGGAAAAATACAACTGAGATTGTGCCTAAAATTGTTCAAACATATAGAACATGAATAACATGTTCAAAAGAAAACATGGAACTCTTGTTCCAAAGAAAAAATCACTGTCATGACACAGGTGGTTTTGCTAATTACCACCACCGTGTTGTTATGACAAAGTTCAAACATACAGCATTGATTTGTTAACATTTTCCTAAACATGATTAAATATATACCTATCCATCCTTCAATCCCTCTACCCATTCATCCTTCCATCATATTGTGGATGCATTTCCAATTGAATCACAGATATCTATATACTTCCCGCTAAATAGTTTAGCATGACTATCATTAACTACAATTCAGTATTTTTTTACAGATTCTCTTTTCAAAAAAAGTTATATAGCACAAAACCTACCAATCTTAAGTGTAAGTCACCAACTTGGGAAAGTACTTACACCAGCATAACCCAAACCCCTTTTAAGATCTACAATATTGTTTCACCCCAGAAAGT
Source organism: Daubentonia madagascariensis (assembly GCA_023783475.1). Lineage (NCBI taxonomy): Eukaryota > Metazoa > Chordata > Mammalia > Primates > Daubentoniidae > Daubentonia > Daubentonia madagascariensis. The sequence goes on along the minus strand of JAKFHU010002505.1, from coordinate 105,936 downwards.
GCCCTCTGTCTCCCTTCTTCCCAGTCAGTCCCTGTTCTCATCATGGGGTAATTTTGCTTAGTTTAGAATTTCATATATACAGATGGTGCCACATCTACTCTTCTGTGTCTGCCTTATTCTGCTCAGCAGAGTGTGTCTGAAATCATTCCCGTTGTTGCTGGGTCAGACATTCATTCCTTTCCGCTCCTGACTCAGTAAATACTGAGTGAAACCCGTTGAATGGCTATCTCTGTTTATTTCACTCTCTTGAAAGAAACTTTCAGAATTAAGATGTTGAATTTTCAAGAACATACAATTAAATCCAGAGGAATCTCTAGGACAGTTATCAGAATCAGTCTGACTTCCTCAGTGGACGTCTTTATCTTCACTCGCATAAGAGGCTAATAGAATTAATGTGAAGAATCTTAAAAAAACCTCACACTACTAGTGTCATTGCATTATCTCCACCTGGGTCATTTTTAAGCACTAAAATTTGATATTTGTTTCTGAATAAAGTCATCTCTTTATTGTATTTTTAACTATGTTTATATGCTAAAGATCCATCTAATCTGAGAGAAAAGTGTGATTCCAAGGGATTCTTGCACAGCATTAGACACAGGAGAGGGCAGGGCCCCTGGTGAACTATTAAGAGAAACTACAGTCTGCTGCAAGACACCTGCACTATGTGCGGTGATGCCCTTGGCAGCTAGCTAGCTTTCACCATTCCACAGTGTATGTACACTTCAAAATATCATGTTGTACAGGATAAATACAAATTTATAAGTCAGTTTAAAAAATAAATAAATAAAATTGGGAAAAAGATAATCACTGTAGACCAAAAAAACCCTCATTCACATTCACAATATCTAACAACACTGTCACCATGCACACTACATGACACTGGAGACTTCCAGAGTTTCTTGAGGCAGTGGAATCCCCTGCTGATACCTGAGGGTGTGGTTTCCTCTGCAAGGATGGGTTTGGGTGTCTCAGGATGATTCTTTGTGACGGATATATTGTAAATGTCATTGAGTCATCTCACTGTTCCAAATATTATTATTGCAGCTAGTGCATATTCTGCCTGATAATGTTCAACTTGGGCCTGACTTCTTGGGAACGCTGTGGAAGTCTGTTGTTATTGTGGCGTACTTGGGAAGTGTTACATTAAACATTTTCTTCTGCAGAATTCTCCTTTCGGTGAGTATACTAACATATGCCATATAGGTGTGCTTAGGAATAAGCAGAAATTTTTGCAGTCACTGGAACTTTTATTTACATTCAGTGTTATAAATTTCACTCGTACTGCTGTCCTCACTGCATCCCACAAATTTTAGTATTTCTTATTTTATTATGATTTATATTGAAAGATTTTTAAATTTCTGTTGAGAAAACTTCCTTGATCTGTGTGTCCTTTTGAAATATGTTGTTTAATCTTCACATATTTTGTAGTTTCCCAGCTGTCTTTCTGTTACTGATTTCTAGATTAATTCTGTGGCCTGAGAGCAAACCTTCTATGATTATTATTCCTTTAAATTCATGAGGGTGTGTTTTATAGCCTGAATGTGATCTATCTTGAATATTCGACCTGAGCACAAGAAGAATGTATATTTTGCTGTTGGAGGATGAAACATTTTGTACATGTCTGTAGGTCCAGTGGCTTGATGGTGTTGTTCAGTTCAACTATATCCTTACTGATTTTCTGCCTATGGGATCTGTCAGTGACTGAGAGAGGGTGTTAGAGTTTCCCACTATCATGGTGGACTCATCTGTTTCTCCTTCCAGTTCTGCCAGGTTTTGACTCACCCATTTTGATCTGTGCTGTTAGGTGCACACATTAAGGACTGTCATGTGTTCTTGGAGAACTGACTCTTTCATCATTAATGTAATGCTCCTTAGACTCCTAATACTTTTCCTTGCTCTGTAATGTGTTTTGTGTGAAATTAAAATAGCTGCTCCAGCTTTCATTTGATGAGTGCTAGCATTGGACATTTCTCAGCATCCCTTTACTTTTACTGTATGTGTGTCTTTATATTTAAAGTGGATTTCCTGTAGACATTATATTGTTGGGTTATAGTTTATTATCCACTCTCTTAGTCACTGTCTTTGAATTGGTATATTTAGATCATTTACGTTTAAGGCGATTATTGATATGGTTGGAGTAGTATCTCCCATATTTCTTACTGTTTTCTATTTGTTTACTTGTTTCTTTTCTATTGTCTTGTATTTTTTTTATTTGTTTGTTTCTCTGGTTTTGATGGAGAATTTTGTAGGATTTCTTCTCCTCTTAGCATATCAATTATACTTTTGTATTCTTTTGCTTTTTTTAGATGCTGTCCTTGAGTTTGAAATACACATTTAAATACTCCATGTTCTCTCTCAAATGACACTATGTTGCAGCCGAGGAGGCAGATCTTGTAACAGGCTGTTCTCCACCTGCTCTCCTTCCTTATGTTCTTGACATCCTTTGTTATTTATCCATCAACATAGTCACCAAGTGTATTGTTGCATTATATCTTTTTCTTTTTGCGTTATTATTATTTTGAACAAATGGTTTCCTATTAGATCCATTAAGAATAAGAAAACGTCTACCATCATTTATCCCTTCTCTAATGCGCTTCCATTTACTCTGTAGATCCACGTTGCTGACCGACATCATTTTCCTTCTCTCTGAAGACTGTCTTTGAACAGTTTTTGCCAGCCAGGTCTCCTGGGGCCAAATTCCCTCAATTCGTGTTCGTCTGAGAAAGTTTCTATTTTTCCTTCACTTTTGAAGGACAGTTTTGCAGGCTGCAGAGTCCTAGTGTGGTAGTGCTTTTCTTTTAACACTTTATTTTATTTCACTTTCTTTTTGATTGCGTGGTTTCTAAAGAGAAGCCTGATGTTATTCTCATCCTTGTTATTCTGAAGGTAAGGAGTTTTTATTTTTCCTTTTAGCTTTTTCCCAGGTTGTTTCTTTACCTTTAATTTTCTGTAGTTTCACTAGTATCTGTCTAGGTGAAGGATTTTTTATCCTCCTCTGAGCGCCTTGGATCTGTGGTTTGGGGTCCCTCATTAATTTTGGAAAATTATCAGTTATTATGGTTTTAACATCTTTTTCTCTTCCTTTCCATTCGGAACAGCAGGTATCATTTGCTTCTATTTGGGAACAGAAGGCATCATGTTTTTTCAACTTTATTTTTTCATGGTTTAACTTTGAATTACTTCCACCTCCCCTAGTTGACTTATTTTGCTCCCTCATCTTTCACTGAGGATCGTATGTTCTGTATGTTCTACAAACTGTCCACATTCAAAGCAAACTTTACATATGTCATGTACCACTTCCTTTGTGTCAGGAGTTACACACTTGAAGATAGGGGTTTTTTAGCACTATAACTAATACTTTTGAATTCTTATTTTTTATTGCATATTTATGAAGATGAATAAATCAATGAAATGGCTTCAAGACAAGACGAGGGAAAGTAACATTCTTTTCCATACTCCACTTAAATTTAAGGTAACATCCCCTTCTTTTTGCCTGGATTCCATTCTAAAAACAAAAGGAAAAGTAATGAATAATTGTTAAGGTTCAATTTTTTTTTTTGAAGGATCAAGTCAAAACATGTGGGAGAACTAACAAAATTGGGAATGCCACCACTCAAACTACATGGGCCAGGATTAAATATGAGAGACGTCAGAATGCGAAAAATCTGAACTTGGTAAGAATTTGGCTGGTGCCTGTTATCATAATTGGGCTTTTGAGCCCTTTTGTCCACAGGGTTAATGGAATTCTACATCTTTTCCTGCTGTTCACCACCCAACCCAATGTGTGGGCTTCTTGGGGCTGAACTCTTTCCTGATCTGGAATTGAAGTATTGATACCACAACAACATTTTATATTCAAGGAACAGGAACTATGTTTTATTTTATAACCTTGATAATTATGACATCATTTAGCACTGCCCCCAACTGAGAAAATACATGAGAGATGAAGGAAGGTATCTAGCCAAGTGGAACAGTCCCTATTCCTAGTGCTGAAGAAAGGATTCTCAGTGGGAAGTTGAGGAAGTTTTTTTAAATGTTCCAGTTTTAAAATATTCCCTTAAGAAAAGGTTAGTTGAGCTATTTGATTTGAATAGCTTTTCACCCTCTTCATTTTCCCCTTGTCATCCAGTCACCTATCCTGTCATCTCGTAAGCAGGAAAGTCATGGGTGTTGTGAAATATTCATGCCGCATGGTGTATCTTTGTTCCTCATTTCCTTATGTGCTTGGCATTTCTCCTAGTCCCAAACTGCATCAACCAACTTCCCATGAAATACAGCGGTAACTGTAGGATCTATGGGGTTTCCGTTTCATCTTTTTAGTAGATCACCCAGTGTTTCTACTGAAATCCTAGTACATGTTCTGTTTCTATCCTTGGGCAGATACTGGAAAAAGAACATTCTGCAGAGAAGCTGAATGGTGTTACTTCAGTTAACACGTCAGAAATTTTCAAACTTAAATAATTTTTGACTGTAGTAAAATATTCATCACATGATAATAACCATCTTAAGCACGTTCAAGTGCACACTGCTATAGTGTTAAGTATATTCACATTGTTGTACAATCATTACTTCTGAAATGTCTTTTCTCAAATCTGTGTTAAAGACAGGAAATATAAAGGACAAACTGGAGGAATCAAAGAGGGGAGCCTCTCGGTGCAAGGACTGGTGCCTGCAAGGTATGCTACTGTGGGGAAGAAGTCCCCAGAGAGTGGAAAAGAGTTTTCCCTAGAAGGCAAAGCAGGGCTTCCTGCCTTCAGGATTCTCACCTCCTTTCCCCACCCCAACCGAGTTTTCAGGTCCTCCTGCACACACAAAGAAAACTGTTTTGTCCTTTCCAGGAATGAACAAGAATATGGACAACACCTGGGAAGAACTGGGATATAAGAAAGTAGAAAAGGAGGCTAAATTCAGAATGACAACAACAAAAGTAGACAATTCTTATAAAATCCATGAACAAAGGAAGACTGCAGCAGAGGAGTAAGATGGTCGTGTGTTCATTGACACCAATACTGTGTGTGGTGGGAACAGAGTGTGGATCTACGTAGACAATTGTGATTTTCTTTGGAATAGTTTTGCAGTATTTGTGGCTGACTCAGTAGGTTAAAAATTGCACTTGTCAACCCTGCCTTGATCTCTCTAATCTGCACTGTTTCTTTCTCTTCATGTACTCTCCCTTGTAATTTACTTGGGGCTGGAGGAGGGAGTGACAACAACATTGATTAACTTCAATATCTGGATCCATTTATATAATCCTTTTGGATTCCATCATATCCCATTTTATTGTCCTGTGATATCTGTAGTCATTTTTTATTAAATTCAAGACACTGGGTAAAAAATATTTAGGCAAAAATTGAGATGTAGTATGATGTTATCCTGCTGCAGAGAGGACGGGAGTTTACCTCTAGCAGGTTGTCAGGGTCAGTAGCAGTGCTGGATCCCCTGAACCCAGTCAGCAATGAGATCACTCCCTGCAGACTCAGTCCCAAGAAAGGCCAGTGTTTTTCCTGTCACCTTCATGCCTGGTGCACAGCTCTTCTGGATCCCAACCAAAGCCAGTGGACATTAGTAGGGGTCACTGTTTCATCAGACACAGAACTCCACTCAGTTTCCTTCTGCCCTTGTGCATGTGTGTGAAAGGTGCTCAGTGTCTTTGCATCTTGGTGGTCTTTTCTGGAAGTCATTGATGAAACTAGAGTAAATTGGCCCCAAAGCCAGGCTGACCTTAGGCCTCCTTCTCCATCTTCACCTCATGTTTCTTTACATGTAAATTTCATGCATTACATCAAATTTGATGCACTCAGCCCTGTGTTTCATATTCTGCCCGAGGATTCCTACTGTTCTCAGGGGAGGTCAGGGGCTACAGATGCACTCATCCATATTTCAAAGCAGAGCTGTTCTTTAGTTTCCCTCAACACTCAGGTTTTGTGTCATTTCCTCCCACGTGTATGGCAGGGGCAGCTATGTTCTCACTGGCTGCGGCATTACATTAACGTGTGAGCTCCCTTCAGGTGGGGACAGTGTACAGTTTCCTTTTGTGTCCACAGCATCTTGCAATGCACCCACTGCTTTGGAGACACTCCAGAAAGCATTTGCTAAAGCATTTCCTGGGTGGCCATGAGGAAATACATTAACTTTCTCTAGTGTTTTTGTCCCTGTTTCCTAGAGTTCTTTCCATTTTCTGCATCCTCCATATCAAATCAAATGATATCCTTTCAATCAGAATCATGAATGAAGTAGTTTGAAAGCAACACAGGAAGTCTAGCTTTGAGGTCATTGCACTTTTCTGTCTCCACTTTATATGAACTCAACCTTGTGTTGGAGGGTTTCTACTTGTCATCTGTCCCCAGGAGATAACACCCTGACTATGGAGCCTCCCAGATCATTTTCAGTTCAGTACATGTGGCCAGCACTAAGATTTGTCTTTTCCCTCAAGCAGGACCCTAGAAGGAGGTGATAAGAGTTCCAATCCTGAGTCACAGAAATGTCCAGTAGTGAACTGCAGGATTAATGATGCCATGTCCTGGAAGGATCTCTCTAGGGCTGACTGTCTGGGTCCTGGATCAGCCTTTGACTGAGAATCCGGTCTCCCTACAGGAGGAGTCAGTAACGATCCCCCGCTCCATGCTGATGTGTTTAGTTGGATGAGTTGGTGAGGTCTGGTTCCACATTAACGTGAAATGAACTTTCACTGACTGTCTCAAGCAGGAGACTGACCCTAGAAGGGCACATTGTGCATCTCACAGGTGCTTTTAACACTCCTTAACTTTTAAGAGTAGAGAACTACGAATAGGAGCTCAGAGTTGGAGACTACTTGCCAGAGAGCCAGCGTTTGATTTTTCTTTGTCCCTCAATGGGAGGCTTCAGTTCTCCCTCTGGTTATGATTGTCAGTCTGTGCATGTACGGAAGGTGGCAGGGAACCTTTGAGTCCCAGCCTTCACATGCTGGGCGGGAAGAGGGGGAGAAGTCCACACAGCCTGCTGGACAATGTGCATTTCTCTCCCCTTTCAGGGAGCTGATCAGAAAAAAACTTGAGCTGGCACAAAGGGAGAGGCAGCTGGCCCAGGTGGAGAACAACTTGAGACTGGCTGCAGAAGAAATAGAGTCCTACAGGTGAGTACAGAGACTGAACACCAGCCTCTCAGGAAACCCCTATTGGATTTTTCTTTAAGCATTGTCCAATTAATACAGGAATAAAAATAAATGGTCAGAAGACATATGCATAGAGACAGAATGCCCATGAGAAGGACAAAGTACCTTATGTTTTACAAATGACCAAATAATATTAATTTACTAAACATTTCCTGATCCCCAGGGCTGACTACACTGAGTGGAAACTCAATTCACACAAACATCTGTAGGGGTCACGAAATTGTCATAATCCTTAGGAAAGCATTTTGGTGTAGGATGAACCACATCCATCAAAATGATTGTGCCATTTTATAAACCCAGTGGTCACATCCCTATAAAATATGGTAATGACATTAGTACAAGGAGAATAGAGCTTTATGATAAAAGATAAAAAATGAAGGATAAATTAGGGACATACTGAGAATGGATAAGGAAATTATGTTAATTGAGAATCTGGGAGGTATTACATAATTATAAGGAAACAATATAGGAAGAGTTTTGATCCTACTGTACTTTTAGAATCATGTGAAATGTGTTTTACATGTATGGATAAATTGCATAAAGGTACAGACATGAGGATAATGGGAATGTGGGAAGATTATTTAAAATCATAATTAATATTGTGCATTATCTGATGAAACCAAATCTATCCCATAGGAAAAGAATTCACAACATTAAAGAACAACAGCAGCTGGCAGATCTGAACCACAGATATCAGGTAATGTGCACCCTGCCTGACAGAAGCAAAATCCTTCAGCACCTAAGGCAGATGATTTAATGACCCCAAGACACCATAAACATATGGTTTCTGATGTGTTGGCTTTTTCAGATTGTTGCTTATGAAAAGGCTGCTCTACATTACTGGGTAAGACTTTTTCCTTTCTTTGGTTTTGTGCATAGTCTGCGAGGTCAGAATGTGCACCTGTTTTTCTCCCACAGTTCAAGACTCAAAGTTTTGAGAGGGAGAAGGTGGAGCTGACCAGGGAGGCTGCCTGGTTGAGGCGCCGGTGAGTGATTGTGACCGACATTTGTAAGGATGTTTTGCTGTTAAGATGATACTGTCATTGTCTAGTAAAGAAGCTGGTGTTCCCATTCTTACTCAAGTCCATTCTTTCTCTATTTTCAAGATTGGAAATAATGCAGCAAGAGACGCAAAGGATGGAGAAGTGTGCCCCAAGGAAACATGAAACACAGCTCCCTCCACGCAGAGGTAGGAGCCCACTGTGGAGGCAGCAGCTTAACTTGGGCTGCACAATCTACACGCTCTGCTTCTCCTTCTGGGGTAATTGTTACATTCCCTGGAAACAGTCCCAAGTACTTAGTAAAGGTAATGGGAGTCTCTCAGAGGTACCAGGACACTTTTTGTCAGATGCCCCAGCCAGCTGACAGTTGGGTGGGTCCCCTGTGAAAGGTGGAGCTTTGGCCTCACCAGTAACTTTGGACACCCCCCACCCCACACCACCCACGTGGATACTCCCAACTGAAGTCAAGAGCCTAGAAGGGAAATGGGTCAGCTGTCCCTCCCTCCTCTAGTCAGTGTTGACAGCTTTATTTTCCTTTTATTTGAGAAAGATAACACCATCGACATTTTAGAATGGGGCTATATGTGCTGATGAGACAGGACATTTTCTTGCTGTCTTTCTAGATAAATATTTCACCATGAGATCTGCTTTAAGACAGAAGACATTTATTTACCATATATGGAGCTACCTTCTTCTCTTTGTTTTGATTGTTTACTGTGAACTATTAAAGTCTTTTGGTACATTAAATATCTATATAATTTTACTCCTCTAACATTATCAGTATAACCCTAAAACTTTACAGTTAGTTCCTATAGCTCTTTCCTTTTCTCATTACTATACTATTAGTCCATTTCTGTTCCAAATATTTATAATACCTGGTCAGATATGGGAGGCAGATTAAATATAGATTAAGAGATTTTAAAAATGCCTCCTGGCAAGAAGAAAAGGACCCAGTGCTATTCATGTCAAGGGTTTATTGACCTTCTTCCCACCCAAGGTTGTCCCTACTTTAAGTTTTAATCTGTGCTGAAGTTGTAAGCAAATTCCCCTGATATGCATTGGGAAGCTACCAATTTAATGTTGATTTCCACCTAGTTTGAGCCCTGACCTGTCCCCAGTTGCTTGATGTAGGAAAACACCTGGACCCGGGCTCTGCGGTGTCTTCCTCAAGCATGAGGGTCGGGGGCTCAGGGTCACTGAGGCATCTGGTAAACCCTGTGGCTGTGGTGAGGGACCCAGGTGTGGGACAGACAGTGAGATGGCAGAGGCGGGCGTGGAGGGCTCTCACTGTGCACAGAACATGCAAGTCAGAATGAGCCCCTGTCCCTCCTCTGACCTTTAGCAGATTCGGGACCCCAATCCATGCCGAGGACGAAGAGCAGCCACATCCCATCTGAAAATGCACAGAAGGAAAAGGTAAATGCTGGGGTCATGTTCACTGTCACTATTTCAGGGAACTTTTCTTTGCCTACAGCACCTTCTCCTGGCCTCATCTCTGCTTTGTGTGTTCTGTGACATCTTTTCTGTGCCTTTACTTCTCAATAATCAAAATCTTCCCCAAGAGTCTACAGAGTGCTCCATTTGCAACTCACAATCTTTTAGGGATTTTTCCGGAAGCCTTCCAGAAATCCAGAGGCTGAGGACTGAATGGTTTTCAGTGCTGTGTTTCTGGAACTAGTAGGAGGAGAATGCCACTTAACTCCACTGCGTCACGTCCCATGGCGCAGGGGACCTCTGACTGATCCCCTTGCTTGCGATGTTGCTGGGTCCCTGACATGTGGTTTTTATTGTTGCTGCTGTTATTTTGTTGCTTTTCTGCTTTGGTACTTGATTAATTTGTTCAGAACATCTGCTGTAATCCTTAGAAAAGAGAAATGTGAAAACTCATCCCTCCCACTTTATATTGTGTGCCTTGGTCAATGTTGAATGGTCTTTAATGAAATAAATTCCATAATTCATCACTGTCCCATCTCTGCTGGTGACGGTGTGGTGCAGAAGGCCTCCAATGGTGCCCTTCATAAAATATTCTGAATTGTCAGAGGGGACATGTTTGTAATAGCAAATGCACATTGGAGGTGAGACAGTGAAGAGTAGAAGTTAGTAATCACACGCAGGCCAATTCCCATAAAACGTCTTAAATTATGGTCACATAAGCTGGTTCTCCAGTGGCCTGTGTACCTTTGATGGCTGGTGAGTCCTCTGATCATACCTCACAGGACTTTTACATTTGAAATCAAAACACATTTGTTTCCATTCTGTTATTTAGAATTCCCAACTCATTTTTCCATGCACAAAAATAATTCTATATGTAATAGTACACTTAAAATTTGGTATGACCTGTGAATTAAGATAAATCTTTTGCCTTCTATGGGTACGATTGTTTCTGTCAGAAAACCCTTTCCCAGTTCCCTGCAGGACTCAGGGAACTGCATCTCCCTAGAGATGTTTGTGGGCATGGGCAGCACCTGCAGAGAGGAAAAGACCCTTTGTCAGGAAGGGAAGCAGAGGGGGCGAGGGGGGCGTGCAGGTGGCACTTGGACCCACTTCAGCTCTGCCTCCTGCAAGCTCTGTGACCCTGGGGGAATTTCCTCTTCCTCTAGATGCCTATGTACTATTAGATTTAGAACAGGATGGTCATACTTACGTTGCGGGGTTTCGAGAATCAGAGACGAAACATTAACCACCTGTAGCAAGTTCTCCCAAGAGTAGCTGTGAGCCATGCATGGAGGGCGGAGTTTTCCTTCCTCTCCTTGTCTCTGTTCTGACTGGTCCAGGAATGAGCTACTGTGCTGTGGGGAGGGAGAGGTGGGGGGTCCTGGACACGGATGCCCGTCTGTCTGGAAGATGCTTCTTCATCAGTGTGTTAGGACTCTGCTCTTCCCTGGGACAGGGCCCCAGCCATCCTGCATTTGCAGACCCAGGCAGTGTCGTGTGGTCACAGCAGTTTGTCCCCATGACTTCCCTTCACTCCCAACAGTCAGCTGTACTCAGTGGGAGGAATATTTTGGCACTGACATTACTGGTTTCAATCCAAGTGGAAGGGAAGGTGTCAGCGTCTGTCATCTGCTCCATGGGGTTCAGCTTTTATTGGTGTTGATATTTTTGTCTATCACATCAGTAAGTTTCAGAATTTTACCATTTTCTGCTCTGCAGGTGAACATGGATGCAAGAGGGTTGCCTCGTTTCCCAGGACCGGCCTACATGCCCTACCCAGAGGATATCCCTTCATCAGCCTTCAGGGACCATGGGCCTCTTCCTCACCCCTGGTGCCCTATACGACTCAGCGCACTCCTGCACCTCCACCATTTGGTACGGTGATCTGACAGGGTGAACTGAGTACAGCATGTTCATCTTTTCTCTTACCCAGGCAACAGAAAGCTGTGTCACACATGGTGCTATAGTTCTTGGGAGTGCAAGGGTAAAGCTGCCTGAGGACTCAGTGCTTTCCTCGGGTTCCGGGGGCACACATTGGGCAGCATCTTCTCCCCATCACAAGTGGGCAGCAGGTGTCTCTTGTAGATGAGGAAGGAGGTTGTTTATAGAAGCCAGAAATTTCAGTTTTGCAGATAGGCATGTAACCTCGGCGATGTGCCCAGCTCTGTGAGGGATGAAACCTGGCCCTGCCTGTGAGGGCTTCACGTGTCCCATAGGAGAGACACACGCCACCCAGGGCACACAGCTAGCGGTCACCCGCAGTGGAAGCAGCAGGGAAGGGCCCTGGAGTGAGGAGCAGGGAGAGGGAAATCTCTGCGGATGAACGGGAGGGCGTGGGGGAGGAGGAAGAAGTGGGGGGAAACCTCATGGGGGTGCTGAGCTCACGTAGGAGGAGCAGGATGGCCATTCTCTGCATGGCCGCAGCGTGGGCAGGACCCTGGGGGCCGAGTGAGAGTCTCGCAGAGCCCCTGTGGGGAGGTGAGTGGCACTGTGTGGCCTGGGGTTGAGGCCCTCAGAAGGACCTTGCTGCCCTCTGAGTCCATAATCCGTAGGAAGGATGATTGTTTCCCTGCATGTGGGAAGGTTCTGGATCAGTGTGCGGGGAGCCCTGGGGGTCTGTGCAGTTTAACGTGGTTCTGTCAGGAGACTTTTCCTGCCTGAGTTTATTGCGGCCCAAGAGAGAAAAGTGAGGCCGGGCCTGGCTGAGTGGAGGGGAGGCCTTGTCCTTCAGAATGGGGCAGACACTGGCGGGCGCGCAGGCCCACCCTGAGCTGTCTCTCAGCTGCTCCCCAGCGTCCTCTGGGTGCAGCCCTGTCACTCAGCTTTGCTCTCCGGGAGTTTCCATGCAGCACCCTCAGCCTTCCCTGTGCCCTGCTGCCTGAGGCCCGACACCCACTCTCTGTGGGGCCTGCGCAGGGCCTCGGCTCTGCTATGTGGGAGCCGGGACTATGCTGGTGTCTGAGGACACTGTGAGGACACAGAGACCAAGCACATAAGGGATGGATCTGGCAACATGGCTGGTACCTGTTGGGCACTGAGCCCCTCACTGTTTAGGTGAAAATATTCTACTCAGAAGATCATCAAAGGTGCTCATTGAAGTCCCTAAAATAAATCTCAGTGTGTGGCAGCTCAGCCCTGAGATTTCCCTTCTCTTTTTCAAAGATAAGGCAAAGTCTCTACTAATAAAATTCAGATCCCACCAGCTGAAGAAAGGAAAGATAATTATGGGATGTGTGCACAGTTCAGCTCAGTGATCTCTACCTGCCATCTGAAGACAATTGTTTTTCATAACACGCAGATACTCAGCTACAGCCAGACAGAGAAGTATTCGTCAGGAACACAGATATATTATAGGAGAAAATATGTATCTAGGAAAAAGTTAGAAGACATGGAAATAAACCAAAATCTGTTTTCCTTACAGGATGACCATTTTGAATTTTGAAGAGGACCCTGAGCCCAGATAAATATCGCAGGGCTGTAGTATTGGAAATATTGTCAGACCTTCCGGTCTTCCCACTTTGTTCCCTGCCCAATGTTCCCTCCTTTCCTCAGATTCTTCCTTGTGTTTCCCCTAATAAATGTTTGCAGTTCCCTCTGGCTCAGTGTCTGCTTCCTGGAGGACCTGCTGACCCCCTGGGGTGTACATGGGTGATTCCTGCACATGCAGTTCAGGCAGACACTATAGTGCTGCAGGCAGAAGCAGGGTCACCCTGTGAGGTGGTCTGTACTGGGAGTGACAAGACGGGTCTTTGGGGTGCTGGGAACACCCTGTGTCAAGACATGGGTGGGGGTGGTGCTGGTTCATTCTTGAAATATTCATGGAGCACTGCTACCTGCCAGTCCCAGGGGTGCCTTGTGATCAGATGGTCAGGTTCTTACCCTGTGAGGTGGTGACTTCTCAGGATGTGGCAGAGAAGACAGACCAGCAGGAGCTGGGGAGCCAGTGAGGTCCTCCCTCCCTTCAGGCTGTTCAGGGTGCTTCCCCCACAGAGCCAGCTGCCCCCCAGGAGCACTAAGTCCAGGCAGGACAAAGGGAAGATGAGCTTATGGATCTCTCCGTATGTCCTGAGAGCCCCAGCATCCTGTAATTTCTTCATTGTGGGATGGACAGAGGTCAGTAGTGAGAGGACCCTGCACAGGGCTGGAGTGGAGCAGAGGGCCGGGGGACTGAGTCAGAGAAAAAGGACTTACCCCTCAAGTATATAATAGAATTCAAAAATGAGAAGGTAAACCTAAACAAGCACTTAGAAGAACATGCCATTGTAAGGGTGGCCTTACAATGCAGTATTTCCTGAAATAACAGGAAAATACCTAATCCCGCAATTTTCTAATAACTACTAAAGATCAATCATGAGCTCTGCCTGCTCACTGCTGTTTCTCTCCCCAGCTGGCAGGCACCTGTGGGGTTCCATTGTCACAAACATGGGAAAACAGCCCAGAGACAGGAAGGAAATGTAACTCTTTCTCTTATATTGGCCAGCTCACAGCTTTTAGAATTTGTTTAATAGCCCCAAGGTGTTCCTGAGAAGCTTTGAGACTGACAGCAGGGGGACAAAATCCTGTCCTAGTTTCCTAAGGAGACCATATCTCAGGGCCACCATCACATAGTCTGCTATAAGCCTGGCACATCTCAGAGATAACCAAGTCTCCAGGATCAGAGAAGAAGCCAGAAAGAGGGACAAGCTGAGGTCTTGTGGCTGCCTGCTAATTAATTACTCCACAACAATTGCCATTTTTTTTCTCTTTCTCTTTGTCCCCATAAAATCAGGGAGCCACTTGGCCTCCCTGCTGGCACCCCTTTCTCTTTCTTTGGGATGCCAGGGGTCTCCCTGCTCTCCCTCTTTCCCCTCTCTTTTACTCTCTCTCTGTCTGTCTCTCTCCTAAGAAGATAAAATGAACTTTTTTACTTTTATATCTTAATTTCTGCATGGGAAATCTTTCTCCACCAGCGCGCCCTGAGCGCCTACTAGGTGTTAGGTCAGAGCCCAGAGGAAGACACGCAAGCCTGGGGACGTGGTAAAATGTGGTTTATTTTGAGCACCGGGGTGCAGGTGGGTGGAGGCTGAAAAAGGCATCTACCCAGAGGAGGGGAGGGTGGGGAGTTTTACAGAAAGTTTGGGAGGGGAAGTTCTGCCAGTTTCTGCCGGCTCCATCCCAGCCTTTGTAATTCAGAGTTATCTTTACAACCTCCGGAGATTCCTCTGGAGCCTGCAGCCTGCGGGAGTCCTTATCTGACTTATCTACCGCATGCATCCCAGGGCAGACCCAACATTCCACACTCTTTATCATATACAAGGGAAGAGGAAAGAAGGGGAAGATGTAAAAATTCTAAAAATTGGGAAGCTGAGCGTTGCTGTCTTTCTGACTGCTTCCTGCTGAGAAAGGGCGGCCTCAGGATCGGGTATTGAGTTGGAAGTGTCGAAGGGCTTGTTCATTAGGAAGATTTCTCCGATTGCTTTGTGGGTGATGGCTTGAATTCTGTTTTTGAGGAAACGTAGAAAAAGTTATAATAGATAAGGACAAAAGAGGAGAGTTAGTATAATCATTATTAGGGTCCTAGGAAGGGTAAGAGCCAGGTCATTTTTGGGAGGACGGATTGGACAGAGTTCCAAATTGAGTCTGTTATGTCTTTTTCAGTCTACCTGCTCTGTGGGGTTTTTAGAGAAGCAGCAAGAAATGTTTGCAATTGCACAAGCTCCTCCTTCTGATGCTGATAGATAATCTAGTGCAATTCTATTATCTATTACCATGGCAGCTAATGAATTAAGGGAAGCTGATAGGAGTTTAAAATTTTCTCCTGTATCTTGGGCCGTTATTTTGTGTTAGAATTCCTACTG
The DNA here is from genome assembly GCA_023783475.1 of Daubentonia madagascariensis. NCBI lineage: Eukaryota > Metazoa > Chordata > Mammalia > Primates > Daubentoniidae > Daubentonia > Daubentonia madagascariensis. The sequence goes on along the minus strand of JAKFHU010002505.1, from coordinate 90,514 downwards.
CTGTACCCTGTCTCTCATCCGTATATAGCTGGAAAGGTTGGGTGAGGTCCAGAAGTGTGAGTGTCTGAGCAGATGTTAGGGCATTTTTCAGGGCTTCAAAGGAAGGCCGAATATTTATAGTAGGGTCTTCTTTCATGTGCAGCTACGCTGGAATTAGGTCGGGAAGTAAACCTCATCATAAAAACCTGTTTACTGAGATTCTATCATTTGTAGGTGTGACTCACTAGGCCCCTTTAGAAAGGAATTTGGGCAAAAGAAGAAGATCAAAGTTTAGTCCTCCGTTTCCCCTGTTGGCCAAAAATCATTCCACGGAATACATGTATGTGTAGGCCAAATAGCAGGAGGTCCCACGGCGCTAGGAAGGCTCATTCCTAGCATTGTCTATTTGGTCATCCAGTGTTGGTGAGGATGGTTTTAATATTGGCAATGTCACATCTTAGGGGGAGAACACGACTCGACCTGATTTGATAGGGAATTGTTTAAGGGGCCGGAGAGAGTCAGGCCTAGGGGTCGGTCTGAAAAAAACATCCTGGACCAGATCTATTCTTTGAACTATCGTGATCCGGGTCTTTGGGTTTTTTCCTTTTCCTGTATCCAGTCTAGCCTTTATAAGAAATAGATAATGATAATACAGCAATAAGTGTTTTAGGCCAGACAGGATTGGAGGTAGACAGGTACTCATCAACCCTTTTAAAACCTTCTAGGCAACATAAGAATAAAAACCGAAATGTCAAAGGCAAGACTGTAAAATTAATTAAACCTTAACCCTTAAAGTTTAGATTTTTAGTTAGTCAAAACCTAATAAAGAAACAGATTATAGAATCCAAATGACTATGTTATGTAATTTCATTAAGAGCAAATTAATATCTCAAGAAAACTTTGTTTTAACTAAAATTTATCCTTTTAATTATAGCAACTGGATTATATACAAAATTCCTTCATAAATACCCTTTATAAACTTTATCCCAGCCTGCACAGACCATCTACAAAACATGCCTAAAAACTTTCTGTTTTGTTTACCTATTTAGCTAGAACTGCCAGCAGGACCTCCAGGTAGCCTTTCAATCGCAAATACCATAAAAAATGAGTTATCTCAACCTCAATAGAAAAAGTTAGTAGGTTTTAGAAAGGAACACGTGCTTGCACAATACCTTCCGCCCAGCCACTTCTCTGAGTGGGTATAAGCGTCCTGTGGTAGAATCTGCGGGTCCGGAATTTGAGCGGAGCGAGGGCAGGTAGCGGGGAGGTGGGGGGGGCTAGGGAGGGGTGTGGAGTGGGTTGAGCGAGAGCGGTGGAGGAGTTTATACGGGGGAGGACTGAGATCTGAGGGGTCAGGATCTGGAGTTTCGGGTGGGTCAGGGGCTGAGGGAGGAAGTTGGGAAGGGGGTTCAGTGTGTAGTAGAGAGATTTGTGCCAGATCGCAATTTTGACAGAGGCAGGGCCGTGAGCGCAGGGTAAAAAAGGCTTGGACATAGGGAATTTCGGACCATTTGCCATTGCGATGACAGAAATTGTTCAGATCTTGTAAAATGTTACGGTCAAAAGTTCCATTCTCAGGCCGCTGGGAGTCATTATGTAATTTACATTGTGGCCGGGCCGTATTACAGCGAAAGAGAAGCCGCTTTGGCCGGACTTCATCAGTGAGACGTGGTTTTAGGGGGAGTGAACTGAGGGTTTCCCACGTTCCTGGGAAGAGCAGGGACTACACAATCCCAGGCCTCGCTAGAATGAGGGAAGGGCACGGGAGTGATGAAGGAGCGGGGAGCAAAGTGATTACATTATTTGGCACAGGCGTCCCCGTGTCGAGGGCCCCAAGGGGGCCGAGATCACCCCAGGGGGGCCGAGATCATCCTCAGGTTTACCGGTAGGAATTTGGAATTTCGAGTGGAGTCCAGACGAGGGGGACGGGGAAATGAGACCGAGTTTGTGACTCTCACTCACCAGGAACAGGATGTCTCAAGGTGTGCATTTGGGAGGTCAGCAAGGAAGGGCCGAATTCCGGTCCAGTGTCTGCCTCTGGCTTGGTCCGGAAGGGTCCGGGTGGACGACACCTCACCTCGGCTCAGCTAGAGCGCTCGGCCTACACTGCAGGATCAGAGACAAGTTGCACAGAGACCCCTGCACGGCTCGGGACTGCTCCAGCCACCTCCTCAGAGACCAGGGAGGTTAATGGCTCCAGGGGACTTGTGATCAACCCAGGAGACTGGCCTCTCTTCATTCAGTCAAAGATCCGTGGACACCTTACCCACGACCTAGGGACTTAGAGGAAGGCAGGATTCGGGAGTGGGCCCAGGATGAGCTGCTGCTGCCTGCCGCGTCCCGAGTTGCAAGCCTCACCCGCTAGACTCCCGGAGGTCAAGTCCACCCGAGCACCCCATCTCCCCGGGATTTGGCACCAAATGTTAGGTCGGAGCCGAGAGGAAGACATGCAAGCCTGGGGCATGGTAAAATGCGGTTTATTTTGAGCACCGGGGTGCAGGTGGGCGGAGGCCGAGAAAGGCGTCCACGCAGAGGAGGGGAGGGTGGGGAGTTTTATAGAAAGTTTGGGAGGGGGAGTTCTGCCAGTTTCTGCCGGCTCCATCCCAGCCTTTGTAATTCAGAGTTATCTTTACAACCTCGGGAGATTCCTCTGGAGCCTGCAGCCTGCGGGGGTTCTTATCTGACTTATCTATGCCATGCATTCCGGGGCAGACCCAACCCTGTCGTCACTGTTTTGTTCTGTGCTGCAGGCTTCCTGTCAGACCCTTTAGGGATGTGTCTTTTCCCTGGCCTGTTTGTGTGCTTTTGGTCCAGTTCCCCCGTATATACAGTTGCTTTCAAATGTCTTAATTTCTCTAAAAGTCTCATTCCTGCTACTTCTGGGAGCCTTAACCTAGTGTTTCCCTCTTCCCAATATCTCCTGCCCTAAAGAAGTAGCAGGAGTGAGCCCTCACAGGTCTGCACTCTCCCTGCAGCCCACATCTGTCCTGGCACCAGCCCCTGCTTTGAGTGGCAGTCAACTGGATATTGAAATTACGCCACCATTTCTATCAGTTGCTTATCAGAATGAGGCACGACAGAAATCAGTCTCAGGAAGCCTTCCAAAAAGCCAGTGCATTGCACATAAGTTCCACATTTTCCCCTGCACCCAGAGGGAGAAGGCAGGAATTGGACATCCTCTGCTGAAGGGAGCCTACAGGGAAGGAGGGAGGGCAAAGGTAGAACAAAAGCACCATGAAATTTCCTACCATTTCAGTGTATTTTTACTTGGTTAAGTGTTTGCTACAGCTTGGTTGCTGCAACTTCCTAATGTGTTTCCAGAGGTCTCATAAAACTTCTTCACTTGCTTTTGCAGGTTTAATAAAACCATTTTCATCCGTATGTTGCTGTTTATGTGGTGTCTCCACGGAGGACGAAGAGCCTGGACCTTATTTTGCTTCCTTGCTAATGTCCACCTCTCACTGTGCGTAATATGGATGTTTGGACAATATTAGGCAAAATCCCAATTGGATCTTTTCAACCAATCATCAAGGATTTGAGAAGTGTGACTATATGCGAGGACAACACGTGCAGCGCTGCTGCCACTGGCTTTAGGCTTTTAAGAGAAAAGATCACAATGGAAAAAAAAGCCCGTGTCTTTTCCAAGGTAAAGATAAAAAAATCGTGCTGTATCCACACCAAGTAATTCTACACAGCAATGAAAAGTACAAAGCATTAGCACAGGAAACATCCTGAATAAACCTCAAAATGATCTGTGATTTAAAGAACCCAAACACACACACAACAACACACACACACACACTCACACTACAACTATGTAATTCTATACATATATTCTACAAAACTCAGACGGAAGGAAGGAGGGAGAAACAGGACCCACATGTTACTGAGAAACAACAGGAAACTTTGGGGAGTTTGGAATATGTAAATTATCTTGATTGTAGTAATGTTTTTATGGCAGGATACATATGTCAAAATTCAAAAAATTGTAAAGTTTATATAGGCTCTGTTTATTCTTACCCCTTAACCTCAATCAAGATGTAGAAAAACATCTGATAACAAAATGAAAGAGTTTTTTAAAAATTTTTGGACAAAATATTGAAAAAAATTTTTAAACTTTGTGCAATGTAAGTTATAATTTATAAAGTATTTATAATTGAGAAAATTAAATAAGTTACAAACTTACATTGGATGAAAAATCTAAGTTTTCTTTTGCATATTTATGAATCGCCTGGATAAAATCCTTTGAAAATATCCAACAATAGGCCAAACTTGTATGAAAGAGTGGACAATATAACACAAAATTCCAGATTAAACATGTAAATTCTGGTGTGTGTGTGTGTGTGTGTGTGTGTGTGGATAGAGAAGTATGTTTAAGGAAATGGGTATAAGAGGTAGTTGCTATTAGAATCATATTGGCGTTATTAGTATTATTCCAATATAAAGTGTAGGCTGTACTTAAGGCCAAGTTTCTCAAATAACTGGGGTTTTTTCCAATATTTGTGTTCATCCGGAACCGGCACGCACACAACGTGGACGGCTAAGCGTGCAGGAGGGATTCGCGCAACAAGTTCTCAGCAGCTGCGCGCAGGGCGCGGCTGAGGCTGGAGGCATCGGGCCGGCGGGGCAGCAGCTCCGGGCGGCTCCACCGGCGACCAGCGCGGCGGGGACACGGGGCTGAGCCCCAGCGGGTGTCGCCCCACCCGGCCGAGACGCCCGCGGCACCGTCACGCCCAACGGACTCGCAACGGTCCCGGGGTCCCGGGCGGGGCCCAACGGCAGCTGGTCGCGGCCGCGGTCGAGAGGCGGCGCCGCTGGCTCCCCCGGGGCTCGCACCGGGACGGCCGGAGGAGAAGCCGCCAGGCGCCCCGAGCCCTCGACCAGGACGGCGACGGCTGCGTCGGTCCCGACGAACTTCGGGGAAAAACTGACGGATGAAACGATCCGAGAAGCAGATGCTGATGGCCGCGGGCGAGTCAGCTGCGCAGAACTGACACCGATGACGACTGCAGAGCGGAGACCTGCTTGCAGCTGCTCTCTCCCCGCCCCGGCTGGAAGGCTCCAGTTGAATCTTTCACTTAGCTCTTGCAAAAAAAGAAGAAAGTTCATCTATTCATTCTGTTTCCATAGGAGCAAACCTGAATGTCAAAAGTGCCTTCCGTCCACACACACAATCTGCATTGTCAACGAAAAGAAGCCAAACTCTGTCAAATAACTTAAGGAGGTTGATTCTGAGCCAAATTTGAGGACCATGGCCGGGAGCCAGGCCCAAGAAGCCTTGAGCAAGTGCACTTGCTGTGGCTCAGTTACAGTTTGGTTTTATACATTTCAGGGGGACAAGAATTACAGGTAAAGTCCTAAATCAATGCAGGGAAGGTATACATTGGTTTGGCCTGAAAAGGTGGGACATCTCAAAGGGGGGGAGGTGCTTACAGGTTGTAGGTGGGTTTAAAGACTCTTTGACTTTAACTGGTTGAAGAAATGAAGCTTTGTGTAAAGGCTTGGAATGTTTTAAGTTAATATAAGGAAGTCTGTTAACCAGAGGCAAGCTACTGCCCATATATTTGCGTGTAAATTGAGGAGCTGCAGGTTTGTCACGCACGGCCTTAGGCCTGTTGATGAGTTACAAAGGATGTCTCCAGGAAGGGAGGGGGCATGGTGAGGCCTGTCTGACCTCCCTTCTCACGGCTGGTAACTCAGTTCTAGGGTATCCCCTTGGCCAAGAGGGGGTCCATTCAGTCAGCCGGTGGGGGCAGCCTTAAGATTTTATTTTAGTTCACAGCATGGATTGGTTGGTGGTCCTGTCCCCTAAAGATCAAGCTACATATCAGTTTTATAATATAAAACTTAATGATAAGCACTCCTTAAAGCTGCACTTGCTAATGATTGATAACTGTTTGCACTGCCCAGTTTTGCATGCACATAGCTTGATAATTGAGCACAGTCAGGCATTTGCATTAAAAATGAAAAATGAAGAAACAAATTCAAAGTAGAACCTATTCAAATGGGTTCCAGTTCAATTTGCTCCAGCACCTCCCAGCCTGGGCCCTGTTGTGGAACATGGCGGCCGCCCAGCTGGCCCAGGTGGGAAATGCACCAGGGACCTGGGCAGTGAGGGAGGCTGCGGTCCAGTGGCTCTGTGAATATTTCTAGAATGAACCAGCACCACACCAACCCATGTCTTCACACAGGGTGTTCCCACCACCCCCGGAGACCCATTGAGTCATACTCACTCCAGACCACCTCACAGGGTGGCCCTGCTTCTCCTTGTACCACCTTAGTGTCTTCCTGAACTGCATGTGCAAGAATCACCTGTGTGTACCCCAGGGGGTCAGCGGGTCCTCCAGGAAGCAGACACCAAGCCAGAGGGAACTGCAAGGGTTTATTAGGGAAAACACCAGGAAGGATTTGAGGGGGAGGAGGGGGAGCATCGGGCAGGGAACCAAGTGGGATCACTAGAAGGTCTGACAACATTTCCAATGCTTTAGACTCCTGATGGTATCTGGGCCCAGGGTCTACTTCAAATTTCAAAATGGTTGTCTTTGTAAGGCAAACAGATTTTGGTTTATTTCCATGTCCATCTATTAATTTCATGATATGATTTTACTATCTAATATTAGTTCTGTGCCCTGCAAATACTGTCTGCTTAGCTGTGTTATTCATGTCACACGAAATTGTCCTCAGATCTCAGGTATAGATCGCTGAGTTTCACTGTGCACACATTCCCATAATTATCTCTTCTTTGTTTATCTGGTGGGATCTGAATTTTAACAGTGGAGAGAGGGACTTTGCCTTATCTTCTGGGTGGAAATATTTTTATTTAAACAGTGAACGGCTGACTACCCAACACGTACCACACATTTTGCCAGATTCTTTCTTTATGTTCTTGGTCTTTTCGTCCTCACAAAGTCCTCAGAGAGCAACATAGTCCCTGGCTCACACAGAACAGAGCTGAGGATAAAGCCCACATGACAGGGACCCACCAACATCTCAAGCGAGGGGATCAGTCAGGGGCCCACTGTGCCATGAGACGTAACGCAGTGGAGTTAGGTAGCATTCTCCTTGTATTAGTACAAGACAGAACACAACAGTGAAAACCATTCAGTCCTCGGCCTCTAAGCTTCTGGAAGAGTTCTGGAATCATCCCCAAAAGATTGTGAGTTGCAAATGGAGAAGCCTGTAGGCTTTTGGGGAAGATTTTGGTTTTTAGCAAGTAAATGCACAGAGAAGATATCACAGTACCCACAAACCAGAGATGAGGGCAGAAGAAGCTGCTGTAGGTCACTAATAATGTTAGAGGAGTAAAATTACATATCTATTTAATTTACGAATAGAGTTCTATAGTTCACAATAAACAATTAAAACAAACAGAAAAAGGACGCTCCAAAAACAGTAAATAAATGTCTCCTGTCCTAGAGCAGATCTCGTGGTAAAATATTGATCCAGAAGGAGACACCAAGAAAATGTCCTGTCTCATCAGCACATACAGCCCCCATTCTAAAATGTCACTGGTGTTATCTTTTTTCAAGTAAAAGGAAAATCAGGCTGTCAACACTGACTAGAGGAGGGAGGGAGAGCTGACCCATTTCCCTTCTAGGCACGCGTCTTCAGTAGGGAGTAACCACGAGGGCGGTGTGGAGTGGGGGGTGTCCAAAGTCACTGGAGAGGCCAAAGCTCCACCATTCACAGGGGACCCACCCAACTGTCAGCTGGCTGGGGCATCTGACAAAAAGTGTCCTGGTACCCCCATGGGAGAGACTCCCATTACCTTTACTAAGTACTTGGGACTGTTTCCAGGGAATGTAACAATTACCCCAGAAGGAGAAGCAGAGCGTGTGGATTGTGCAGCCCAAGTTAAGCTGCTGCCTCCACAGTGGGCTCCTCCCTCTGCCTGGAGGGTGCTGTGTGTCAGGTTTCCTTGGTGTGGGTTTCTCCATCCCATACACCTCTTGCTGCTCCTGATTATGCATCATTTCCATTCTTAGAAGTAGAGAAAGAATGGACTTGAAGAAAAACTAAAACACCAAGGTCTTTACTAGACACTGATGGTGTCATCTTAAAACACCAAAAACACCTTAAACATCACAATCGCTCACCTGAGCTTCAAGCAGGCAGCCTCCCTGTTCTGCTCTGCCTCCTCTCTCTCCAACGCTTGAGTCTTGAGCTGTGGGAGAAAAACGGGTGCACATTCTGACCTGGCAGACTATGCACAAAGCCAAAGAAAGGAAAAAATCTCACCCACTAGTGTTGAGCAGCCTTTTCATAATCGGCAATCTGAAAAAGCCAACAGAGCAGAAACCGTATGTTTAGGGTGTCTCGAGGCCATTAAATCACCTGCATTAGGTGCTGAAAGATTTTACAAATGTCAGGCAGGATGCACATTACCTGGTATCTGTGGTTGAGCTCTGCTAGCTGCTGCTGGTCTTTCATTTTTTGAATTCTTTTCCTATGGGATAGATTTGGTTTGATCAGATAAAGCACAATATTAATTATGATTTTTAATAATCTGCCCATGTTCCCCCTATCCTCACATCTGTACCTTTACACAATTTATCCATACCTGTAAAACACATTTCACATGATTCTAAAAGTACAGGAGAATCAAAACTGTTGCTATATTGCTTTCTTATCAATTATTCAATGCCTGCCAGGCTCTGAAGGGGCAAAATTTCCTTATCCATTCTCAGCGTTTCCCTAATTTATCCTTCATTGAGTATCTTTTGTCATAAAGCTCTATTCTCCTTGTACTAATATCCTTAAAATATTTTATAGGGCAGTGACAACTGGGCTTATAAAATGGCAAAATCATTTTGATGGATGTGGTTCATCCTAGAGCTAAATGCTTTTCTAAGGATTATGACAATTTTCATCATCCCTAGAAATGTTTGTGTGAATCAAGGTTCTGCTCAGTAGAGCCAGCACTGGGGATCAGGAAATGTTTTGTTACTTAACATTATTTGGTCATTTGTAAAAGTTAAGGTACTTTGTTTTTCTTATGTGAATTCTCTCTCTATGCATATGTCTTCTGACCATTTATTTATACTTCTGTACGTTAGGGTCTAAACATTAGACAACGCTTACAAAAAAAGCCAAAAACACCAATCCAGTAGGGGTTTCCTGAGAAGCTGGTGTTCAGTCTCTGAACTCACTTGTACATCTCTATTTCGTCTGCAGCCAACTTCAAGTTTTTCTTGACCTCTGGCAGCTTCCTCTGCCTTTCTGCCACCTGAAGTTCTTTTATTCTCAGCTGCCTGAGAGGGGAGAGAAATGCACATTGTCCATTAGGCTGTGTGGAATTCTCACCTTCTTCCCTCCCAGCATGTGAAGGCTGGGACTCAATGGTTCTCTGCCACCTTCCCTAAATGTACAGACTGACAATCACAATCAGAGGGAGAATTGAAGCCTCCCATTGAGGGACAAAGAAAAATCAAACTCTGGCCCTCTGGCAAGTCCTCTCCAATTCTGACCTCCTATTCATAGCTCTCTACTCTTATTTATTAGTAAAAATCAAGGAATGTTAAAAGCACCTGTGAGATGCACAATGTGTCCTTCTGGGGTCAGTCTCCTGCTTGAGACAGTGAAAGTGCATTTCATGTCAATGTGGAACCAGACCTGACCAACCTCAACGCAACTAACTACATCAGGATGGAACAGGGGATCGTTACTTGTCTGACTCCTCCCATGGGGAGACCTGATTATCAGTCAAAGGCTGATCCAGGACCCAGAGAGTCAGCCTTAGAGAGATCCTTCTGCACATGGAGTTATTAATCCTGCAGTTCACTAGTGGACATTTCTGTGATTCAGGATTGGAACTCTTACCACCTACTTCTAGGGTCCTGCTTGACAGAAAAGACAAATTGTAGTGCTGGCCACGTGTACTCAATTAAAAATGATCTGAAAGGCTCCATAGTTAGGGTGTTTTCTCCTGGGAACAGATGACAAGTGGAAGCAATCCAACTTGGTGTTCAGCAACACAAGGTTGAGTTGATATGAAGTGGAGGCAGAAAAGCGCAATGACCTCAAAGCTAGACTTACTGTGTTGCTTTCAAACTACTTCATTCTTGATTCTGATTCAAAGGATGTCATTTGACACAATTTAATATGGAGGATGCATAAAATTAAAAGAACTCTAGGAAACAGGGACAAAAATTCTTACTAGAGAATGTTAATGTATTTGTTTGTGGCCACTCAGGAAATGCTTCAGCAAATGCTTTCTGGAGTGGCTCCAATGCTGTGGGTGCATTGCAAGGTGCTGTGGATACAAAGGGGAGCAGGGCACTGTCCCCACCCAAAAGGAGCTCACAGTTTTATGCAAAGGAGCAGCCAGTGAGGACATAGCTGCCACTGCTGTGCATGTAGGAAGAAATAGCAGAAAACCTGAGTGTTGAGGGAAGCTAGGGAAGAGTTCTGCTTTGGAATATGGATGAGTGGATCTGTAGACTGTGACCTCCCCCGAGAACAGTAGGAAACACTGGGCAGAATGTGAAACACATGGCTGAATGCATCAAATTTGATGTAATGCATGAAATTACATGACTGTAAAGAAACATGAGGCAAAGAAAGAGAGGAGGCCTAATGTCAACAATCTGGTGTTTGGGGCCAATTTCCACTACTTTTGTTAATGACTTTTGGAAGAGACCACTGAGATGCAAAGAAACTATGCACCTCTTACTCACACACATGCGTGTAGAAGGAACTGAATGGAGTTCTGGGTCTGACAAAAAGTGACCCCCACTAACGTCCACTGGCTTTGGTTGGGATCGAGAAGAGCTGTGCACTAGGAATGAAGGTGACATTTGAACATAATGAAACACACCGGCCTTTGCTGGGACTGAGTCAGCAGGGAGTGATCTCATTGCTGACTGGGTTCAGGGGATCCAGCACTGCTAGTGACCCTGACAACCTGCTAGAGGTAAACTCCCATCCTCTCCGCAGCAGGATAACGTGATACCAGGTCTCAACTTTTGTCTCCGTATTTTTTACCCAGTGTCTTGCATTTAATAAAAAATGACTACACATATCACAGGACAACATAATGGGATATGATATAAACCTAAAATATTATATAAATGGATCCAGATATTGAAGTTAGACAATGTTGGTATCACTACCTCCTCCAGCCCCAAGTAAAGTGCAAAGAAGAGTTCATGAAGAGAAAGAAAAAACTAGCTTGCATAAATCAAAGCAGGTTTGACAGGCACAATCTCTACTGACTGAATTAGCTACAAAAACTGCAGAAACGATTCTAAAGGAAATCACAATTGTCTGGGTTGCTGCACACACTGTTCCCACCACACACAGTATTGATGTCAATGAACATATGAACATCTCTCTCCTCTGCTGCAGTCTGTCTTTCTTCATGCACCTCTGAAGATGTGTACTTTTGTCTTTGGCATTCTGAATGTAGTGTCCCCAGTTGCTGTCACATCCCCTAATTCTTCACCGCAGGCTTCCAGGTTCTTTTCCATTGCTGGAAGGGACAAAACAGTTTTCTCTGTGTGAGCAGGAGGACCTGAAAACTCGGTTGGGGTGGGGAAAGGAGGTGAGAATCCTGAAGGCAGGAAGCCCTGCTTCGCCTTCCAGGGAAAACTCTTTTCCGCTCTCTGGAGAGTCTTCCCCACAGTAGCATCCCTTGCAGGCGACAGTTATTGGACCTCAAGCCTCTCAGCTTTGATTCCTCCAATGCCTCCTTTTCATCTCCTGACTTTAACACAGATTTGAGAAAAGACTTTTCAGAAGGAATGATTGCACAACACTTAAATGTGGTTAAGATGGTGATTGTGATGTGCTGCATATCTTACTACAGTGAAAAAAAATTTTTTATTAGAAAAGGAAGTAATTGTATTCAGTTCTCTGAGTTATGTAATCTGTGGGAGTAACTTTTTGTCACCTGCTCCTCCTTGACGTTCAGCTGCACATTTTCCTGCACCTGCCTCCTTCAGACTTCACTTTCCCTTCCCTGACACCAGCTTCATTAAGGGTGATTTGAACATAATGCAAAGCATTTGCACTAATGACTAAACTCCCAAGAATGAAAATGCCATGTAGCTATCCTATGATTGCGGTCTTTTACGACCTGAAAGATGTGTTCCTCGTCAAAGCTAAGATATGCAAGGAAAGACCTGTAGCGAATGTGGGTCACTCACCTCCGGAATTTCTGGTGTGTTAACTGAAGTAACGCCATTCAAGTTCTCTGCAGAATTCTCTTTCTCCCGTGTCTGCACATAGGATAGAAACAGAACATGCACCTGGATTTCAATAGAAACACTGGGTGATCTGCTAAAAAGATGAAAGGGAAACCACATGGATCCCACAGTTACCTCTGTATTTCATGGGAAATTGGTTGGTCTAGTTTGGGGATTCTTCTTTCTGGGGACTCCAGGGAGCCAGAGCACCCCCAGAGCAAATACGGGTGAAGCATATGAGGGTAGAGCCCGGGAAATAGTGTTATTGGGGTTGTTATTGTAATCTCCAGTTTTTGTTTCTAGTATTTTCTTTCACATTCCTAATTTGGAGTTTTAAAATGGGTTCTCGGATGAAGGGAGTATCGGGCCTGGTGGAAACCAAAGACTTTGGAGCTAGAAGACCCAAGGAAGGTCCAGGGAGCTCCCGGGGGAGGAGCAGCTGGGCAGAGCCCCATTCAGCTAGAGCCCTCTGTACTCACCTGCTTTACTTTGGGGCTGGGCCTGTAACAGAGGGAATGGCCTGGGGCAGGGGGTGGGGGAAAGGCAAAGATTTTCTTTGAAACTTCCCCCACTCTCTTTGAGGGCTGAAACCTGCATCCCTGCCTCGGGCCAGTGGTTGGGAGGAGCAGGGAGAGGCCTTTTGTTCCTGCGTCCCAGGCAGCGCCACCCCCCAGCCCAGGTGGGCAGCTGGCAGAGTCACAGGCTTCGTCTTTGGCAGAGATGTGAAGATTAGAATAGTTAACCGCAACGGCCTAGAACTGAGGGGCCCTCCATTTAAGAGCTCTGTATTTCTGCTTATGTTTGGGAAATTTGGATTTTGAGACTAGAAGTTCTGCTGTTTTTCCTCCTTTGCCGACAAAGTAATAAAAAAATCTCTTTCCTTCTCCACAAACCACTTGTCCTCGTTGTTCGGCTTCCTGGACAGGTACTGAGTTTTCAGTAGCACACCTACAAGTTCACTTGTAAAGGAAGTTCTGCTGGAAAGCAATTAAAAGCCACTGACCTCGTCCAGAGCTGTCAGTGAGTGGCTCCCCCCAGGCCTTCCCACCAGCACCGGCTCAGGTGCGAGCAGGACCAGTCACCTCTCATTGGCCACACACTGAGCAGCAGCTCTGCGGATTCAGAATAGACTTGGGAGGGACGTCAGTCAGACACGGCGCCTGTGCTAATTTCCAGTCCAGTGATGTCTCGTCCCCAGAGCCTCTGCGGTCTGACCCCACAAAGGGGACGGCGGGGCCGGTGTGCTGCAGGAAATATCTGAGTGTGTGGACTCAGCAGGGCCTTGGCCATTGTTGTCCTTTAATAACTATTGCTAAATGGAAGAGAGAAAGGCTGGCTGGCTGGCTGAATGCGTGGCTGGATATTCTTAAAAGGGAATTTTATTAATTGCTCATTGCAGCCAGCAATTCTGACTGCTGGGTGGCGCTAAGGAGGGCGTCACCCTCAAGGAACAAAGGGAGGGTCATAATCAGGACATCAGTTTTCGGTGTGCCCAAATGCATGGTGTTTGGAAATGACTACTTCCCTTAAGTGGGTTAAGCATCTTCATTTTGATCCTCCTTATAACAGCAAAGCATTTTTTTTTCTGGGAGGGATCGAAGGCCAGCTTTAGCTGAGCCCATGTCCAAGTTCAGCCAAGTCCATGCTGGTGCTGCCGGAATTAGTGATGGCCCTGCCTTCCCAGCTCACGAATGATCAGCTCTGCTCTCACTCTGAGTGGTACGAGCAGATTCTCTGGGTGCCTCCGGGTTTGCCGCTGCATCCCCCAGCATTGAGCCTCAGAAACCATCACCCCATGGTATTGATGGTCCCTGAGAGGCCCAGAGGTGACTCTGTGAAATATCGCCTCCTCCAGGGACGCCCTGGGAGCAGACATCCTTGGGGCAGGTGGCAGGTGGGGCTGGGGGAGGTGGAAGGGCAGCCCGGTTTCCGGTGCTGGCACAAGGAAGTGAAGAAATACACAGCGGAGGACACACGTGGCAGCCTTTCTCTGGGTGGCCCGGTGGGCGGCAGGGCACGCGAGGGCCAGGCCTGCTGCTGGAGGCGCGGCCGCCTTGCTTCCTGGGCTGGGGGACTGTGCTGCTCCCTCAGCCCTGCAGGTAAATGACGAACAACTGGCTCCGAAGGGAAAGAAAGAAAGAAAGGAAAAGGAAGCAGAGAGCGCGCGAGGGGGAAGTCGTCGTGTTTGCTCCTTGCCGTGGTGTAAATCCTCCTGCTACGGCCCGGACACGGGCTCGCTCTCGAGGGGCGTGACGCCCGCTGCGCAGAGCTGGCCCAGCTGCCCGCTGCTGCACGGACGACGCCCGCAGAAGGGCCCGGGCCGCGCGGGGCGGAGAGACTCCCACCCCACGCCAGGGCGTCTTCCATGGCGCCTTCCCGGGGGCGCTTCCCAGAGCGTCCAGGCACTTCAAGGCTCTCAGTGTGGGACCCTGAAGGGGGGGACGCTAGTGGGTTCTGGGGTCCTGGGGGCTGCCAGGGCTGGCGGGGCTTGACCACCACCCAACTTAGCCCAGGCGCTCGGGGGCGTTAGCTACTGGTGACACTGTCCTGGTGACTGGAGGGCAGAGCTTCCTCGGTTACACCAGCCAGGTGATGACAGTGTGGAGGGTGACGGATGGGGCCCATCATCAGGGACGTGCCTGCAGAAGGGGATGACGTTAGCTGCGTGCCAGGGGCAGCTTCCGGACTGTTGTCAGAGGCGCAGGGCCCCGAGAAGGCATCTCCAACATGGAGTCGCCCCTTTTCCCCACTGTGTCCCACGACTTCACTTTGCCCTGCCCTCGAGTGTGTGTATGTGTGTGTGTGTGTTTAAATTCCTCCTTTTGAGGCTTCCTGTTTCCTTTGTTCCCCTTGTTTTTCACTAAATGTAGTGACAGACTTTGGTTGGTGTCTAGTCTCTGCTCTGGTTTGCTGTGTGACCCCGCACTGGTCACTTGGCCCCTCTGGGCCCTACTTTTATCATCTACCCTAAATGCCCTTCTGAAAGCTTCTTTGTACATTAGGCGTTTGGGACACGGCGCAGGCTCCCTCATGGACATGCCACAGGGGAGGTGTGCTCTCAGCTGCTCCCTCAGCGGGTCCCTGACAGCTGGCGGAGCCACCATATATCTAAACCAGGGACCACAAGAGGCTCTGAGGCCAGCGTTTCCTGAGCCTGGGGACCCATTGCTATGGTAGGTCCAGCTGAAGCCTCCACTTAGGGATCAGTCATGGAAGGCTTCCTGTAGGAGCTGATGCAGGGGTAGGCCCTGAGGATGAGGCTGGAAAGACATCTTTCCTGGCAGGTTAATCAGCCCTTTCAAAGGCCAGGAGGCAGCCGGGACAGGGGAGCCACAGAGGGACAGAGGTGGAGCAGAACTGGGAAGTCTGAGAGCTGCCAAGGCTCTGTGCCTCAGGGTTTAGTCTCAGGCAGGGAAGGAGCTGGGGGTTGGTCATCGCAGTCAGAGTCGGGCACCCCAGAGCATGGCAAGGGCGGAGCCAACATCAGCCAGCTCTGGGCTCCAACCCTGACTCTGCCATCGACCCCCTTGTGGCCTCGGGCCCTCTGAGTGTGGGCTTCCTCGTGGGTGAAACACTTACAGATCTGTTGTGAGCAATAAACTAAAGCAGCCCCTTGCACAGTGCCTGGCACAGGTAGGGTCTGTCCTTTGGTCCCTTGATTTTGGGATGGTGGTGCCCTTGGGCCTTATCCATCCTGTACACACCCTAAAGCCACCACCCCGGCACTGAGGGGGCAAAGGCAGAGGTGAGGTACTGTCCTGGGGGGTGTAAAGGGGAAACTGAGCACCGAGTCTGGGCCATGCCTTGTGCCACGAGTCATGCATGCTGACCTCACTTACTGGGATTGATCCCATTTCATAGGGAAAGAAACTAAGGCTCTGAGACAGTAAAGGACCCACCCAGCCTGTCAGATCTTACCCTCCCTATTTGTCTGCCTATTCGTCCTACAGCTCAATGGCAGGGTCACCTCTTGGGGACTGCGCCAGAGAAGGGCCAGGCACTGCAGGCCTGGCATTGAGGCAGCTGGCCAGACCCCTGGGACCAAGTGAGCTGCCCAGGGGGCCAAGTGCTGCCAGGGGTGGAGGCAGCATGGTGGTGGAGGGGGCCCTGGGTTGTGTGTCCTGAGCCCCTAGGCGAGCCCAGAGCCTGGAGGGGAGCTTGGGCCAGGGGCTCCAGCTATGGGGACCCAGGTGGGAGCAGCTGCATGGGAGGGTGGCGGGGCATCCCGGGTCCAGGTCGTGGCCACCCTGGCCCTCCCTGTCCACCTGATCCTTGTTAGCGCGGCATCAACTAGGGGTGCCCGGGGGGAAGTGTCGGCACAACCTTGCCTAGGCTTGCTCCAAGGGTCGAGTTCTGTGACCCAGGGGGGACCGTGGGGGAGGGAGGCCCACCTTTGGCCTTCACCAGTGGTTTAGGAGGTGGTGGCCAAGGCTGCAGTTGCTGACACTGAAGGGGCTGGAGGGAGGATGGTGGGGCTGACTCAACCTTGACTCTCACCTTGACCCCATAGCCCTGGTTTCTGTCCTGGTCTCCCTGGGCAGCAGCCTCCTCTAAGCTCAATTGTGGGTGGTCAAGGAGGAGGCAAGAAAGGAGGGGTTGTGCAGACTGGGCAGGAGTAAGGCAGGTCCCAGGGTTCAGCAGGGGGTGGCCCGGGGCTGGGTGCAGGCTTGGGGCCCAGGGTGGTATGAGGAGGAGGAGGGAGGCCCAGGCTGTGGGGTCACAGGCCCAGGGTGGGCTGCGGGGTGGGACCTGAGGCAGAGGATCCTGAAGCTGGAAGGTCAAGGTGACATAGGAAAAGTGACTCCCTATGCTGGAAGCACTTGAAGTCCAAGTGGGTCCTTGGCTTTGTGTAAGAAAGAGTTCAGGAGCCAGCCAACAGTGTAAAGTGAAAACAAGTTTATTTAGCAAGTATAAAAAGTCTACTCCACAGAGCAGAGACAAGTTCTCCCTGCAGAAGAGAACCAACCCCCTGGTTCCTGTGGCCTTTTTATTTAAGCAACGGCTTAATTACAGGTTACACAAGGGGAGGAAAATTCTCGGCAGGGTCGGCGTTGCTCCATCGTGGCTTCCACTCTTTGGAACTTGCCCTGCCTCCTCCTGTTCCAATCAGGACGATTTGAAACTTTGCGACTTCCTGACTCCCTTAGGTGGTGGCGCAGCAGTGCCTACAGTTCCCTGCCTCGTTCCCCCTCGGAGATAACACTCTCCCTCAATGTTCAGGGGTTGCAGAAGGACAGAGATCCATCTTTTGTAGCTTCTTCCTGCTGATCGTGTGGGCGCCGACCCTGCCTAGCATTGGAGGAGTCAAAATCTCTAGAAACCTGGTCTGAGGGGCCCAGGGGTAGGACGCTCCCGTGTTCTGCACCGGCTGGTGGATGGGTTGGAAGCCTCGCATTGGCATCATCTTGAACGCAAGTACTGCAACCAGGAAGATACAAATTAACCAGACGGTTAAACAGACACGGTCCAAAGACTGAAAGAAGGAGGTCGGCTAAGAAGGGAGGGAACCTGGGCAAATGGCCCTTAATGCAATCCAAGGTGGTCTGGGCAGGGGCTCATTGATGTGACGTAGCCACTCAGCCTGTTGAGGGAAAATGTTTGCCCTTTGCTCTGCCTCCCCCGAATCATTAATGTAGACATAACAAGATGTGTTTGCAACAGCACTTAGCACTCCCTGTTCAGCCCAAATGCCACAGGGTTATTCTCCCATATCCAAGATGCACAGCAAAGGTCTGTTCCAGGGGAGGAGGGAGGGCAATGCAAACATTGTGAACTAAGGCAAAAGCAAGTTTGGTTAATGACTATTCAAGTGACTTGATTCCAGACACAAGAAACAAGCCAAGTGACGATGACCGTAGATTAGGAAACTACATACTAGAGAGAGCAGCGCGTCATATTAGTCATTTGATGGGGGCGTACTTGCTTCTGCTGTCTTGGGAGGCAGCCTTGTGAACAGGTACCTGAGGTCTGTGGGCTCACAGGAGTGTGGTGGCTCCTCCGCGCCAACCTGTGGGGCTCATGAGAAACAGGTTTTGACCTAGACAAATGTTCCTAATGAGGTAGTTCTGATAATGACAGGAAAAGGAAGCTTATAGGTAGCTATACATTTAAATTATCTAGTAACAAATTTGTATGAATTTAGGTAGAAGCAAAATTCTTCCATCAGTCCTAATGTCTCTGAATAAAGGCCTGGTCCTTTGTTTCATGAAAGCAGTTTATTTTGATTGTTGTCTTTTCCTGGGTTAACTTGAAACAGGACTTTGGTTAACTTGAGTTTTGTGTTAGATACCCATGAGTCAAGGCCTTATAACTTAACAGCACAAGGGTTGGTTAACAATATTTGACATGGACGCTTGTCAAAGATGTCTCTCTCAAATTGCCAGCCAACAAGGCAATGGTGGCCAAACCTTGCAAAGTCAAGGTTGGTGCAGCTGAGAAAGCACAGGGGCTAGAGGGGAAGAGAGAGGTCTGTGCAGAGGGACAGAGGCTGTGTCCCCCAGTGAGGAACGCAGCAAAACAAACGTTGCAGCACACAAAGCACAGAACAGGCTTCAGATTGAGAACAAATGTAACATTATAATCTGACTTGAAGAAACTGCTTAGGGTTTGGGCAAAGGAAAAAAAAGAGTTAACAGCAAGAGTAGCAGCCTGAATGCCAGCAGGAAGAGACCCGAGACAGAGGAAAAGGTTCTCTGATCTCAAGCACCCGGGACAAATTACAGACCCAGCTCACTGAAGATACCGAAGATAAGGCTGGAGTTTAAGAGTCGTGGAAGCAAACAACCTAAGGAGCAACAGGCAACAGTCAGCCAATTTCCTGGGAAAATGAAAAGTCTTAGTATTAGGGCAAGCAAAGACAGGTCATCAGAACCGAGAAGTGTAAATAAGGTGATTTTAAAAAAAAAACTGGCAGAGGGCACGAGTCTGTTTGGTTTGCAGAAAATAAAAGAAATCCAGGAATACCTAAGTGTCCCCAAGGGTCCTACTTCAGCCCTTTAACTTGGGGTCACCAGAAGGAGAATCCCTTCCCAATTGCCGAAAACCCCAGGGCACCCGGGGGTCAGGATGCAGCCTATTTTAGCTGAAGTGTGTCCCCAAGCGGCCTGTTTCACCCCTTTAAATTAGGGTCACTGAGACAACCTGGCTCGGGCATCCCAGAGTGACCACAATAAGGCACCTCTATTTAACAAAGAAAAGAATTTCAACATCAAAGTGTATCTGGGCCCAGGTTGTGGAACATGGTGACTGCCCAGGGACCGGGGAAGTGAGGGACACTGCTCGGAGTCCCTGTCAACAGAGGAGGCACCAAGGGTGATCCAGGGAAGCCCATTCTCCTGGAAGTCACCCCTTCAGGGACACACCCAGACGCTCCACCCAGCCACCCAGACACAAAGGGCCACCTGAGTGTCCAAGTGCCATGGGCTCCTGCACAGCTGGGCCTCCAGGAGGTCAGAGCCTTGAATCTCAAGGGCCCCTCCCAGCCCCTAATGCCCAGGACTTCCTGCCTTTCCTGTCCCTCCACCTGGGCCCCTCACTCCCTTCCCTCCCCCACCTTGCACGCTCCCCCCTTTACTCCGTGCCCCGTCTCTCTGCCTCTCTTTACCTGCCCCTTTCTCTGACTCAATCCCCAAGGTCCTCAGTTCCATACCAGCCCTGTTTAGAGATCTTCTCACCACTGACCTCTGTCCATCCCACAAAGAAGAAATTACAGGATTCTGGGGCTCTCAGGACTTCTGGAGATTTCTCTGTTCCCTGCTCTGCTTTCCTGGAGCCTGCCTGGTCTTGGTGCTATTGGGGGGGCTGCTGGCTTTGTGGGGGAAGGGCCCAGATACAGCCTGAATTACTGGGGGGGTCCTCACTGGTGCCCCCAGCCCCTCCTGGTCTGTCATCTCTGCCCCACTGTGAGAAGTCACCACCTCATGAGGTTACAACCTGCCCATCTGATCACAAGGAACCCCTGGGACTAGCAGGCAGCAGGGGCTCTGTGAATATTTACAGAATGAACCAGCACCACCCCCACCACGCCTTGAGACAAGATGTTCCCACCACCCCTGGAGACCCCTTATGTCACTCCCAGTACAGACACCTGATGGACCAACCCTGCTACTACCTGCACCACCGTAGTGTCTGCCTGAACTGCATGTGCAGAAATCACCCGTGTGCACCCCAGGGGGTCAGTGGGTCCTCCGGGAAGCAGACACCGAGCCAGAGGGAACTGTAAATATTTACTAGGGGAAACACTGGGAAGGATCTGAGGGGAGGAGGGAGCATCAGGCAAGGAACAAAGTGGGAACACAAGAAGGTCTGAGAATTCCCAACACTACAGCCGCCCGATGGTATCTGGGCTCAGGTTCCTCTTCAAATTTCAAAATGGCTGCCCTGTAAGGCAAACAGATTTTGGTTTTTTCCACGCCATCTTACTGTTTCCTAGATACATTTTATCTCCTATAATATATCTGTGCCCCTGACAAATACTGCTGTGTGGCGGCAGCTGTGTGTCTGCATGTCGTCAAAAATAACTGTCTTCAGATGGCAGGTAGTGATCACTGAGTTTAACTGTGCACACATTCCTGTAATTATCTTTCCTTTCTTTAGCTGGTGGGATCCGAATGTTGTAATTAGAGAGGGGGACGTTGCCTTATCTTTTGAAAAATGGAATGGAAGTCTCTGGGCTGAGCAGCCACACACTGAGATTTATTTCATGGACTTCAGTGAGCACCTTTTGATGCTTTTTTGAGGGGCCATATTTTCGTCTAAACAGTGAGGGGCTGAGTGCCCAACACGTACCAGACATTATGCCCAATCCTTCCTTTATGTTCTTGGACTCTTTGTCTTCGCAATGTCCTCAGACAACAGAATTGCCCCCGGCTCACACACAACAGAGCTGAGGCTCTGAGCAGGCCCCACAGAGAGTGGGTGTCGGGGCCTGAGGCAGCAGGGCACAGGGAAGGCTGAGGGTGCTGCATGGAAACTCACGGAGAGCAAAGCTGAGCGTCAGGGGTGGCACCAAGAGGGTGCTGGGGACCAGCTGACAGACAGCTCAGGATGGGCCTGCAGCTCCCGCCAGAGTCTGCCCAATCCTGAAGGCCAAGGCCTGAAGACGAGGCTGCTCCCCTCTTCCTCCCCCGCCCCCAAGCCCTCCTGTTCATCCCCGGAGATTCACTCTCCCTTGTCTGCACTCTGGGGACCTTCCCTGCTGCTTCCATTGCAGGAGACCACTAGCTGTGTGCTGTGGGTGGCGTGTCTCTCCTATGGGACACATGAAGCCCTCACAGGCAGGGCCAGGTCTCATCCCTCACAGAGCCGGGCATGTGGCCGAGGTTGCATGTCCTTCTGCAAAAGTAAAATTCACGGCTTCTATAAACCACATCCTTCCTCATCTGCAAGAGACACCTGCTGCCCAGCTCATGACGGAGAGATGATGCCCCCTAGTATGTGCCCTCAGAACCTGAGAAAAGCCCTGTGTCCTCAGCCAGCTCTACCCTTCTACTACCAAGAACCACAGCACCATGTGTAACATGTTTTTCTGTTGACTCAATGAGAGAAAACATGAACATGCTGTACTCAGTTCACCCTGTCAGATCACCATACCGAGTGATGGCTGTTGAGGTGGAGGCTGAGGTCTCAGAGGGCAGCAAGAGCGGGGAATTGGCCCATGGTCCCTGAATGCTGAGGAAGGGCCATCCATGGGATTGGACATGTAGGCTGGTCTCGGGAAACGAGGCAGCCCTCTTGCATCCATGTTCACCTGCAGAGCAGAAAATGGTAAAGTTTTGAAATCTGTTGATGTGATGGACAAAAACAGCAACACCAATAAAAACTGAACCTCATGAAGCAGGTGACAGATGCTGACACCTTCCCCTCCACTGGGGTTCAAACCAGCAATGTCAGCACCAAAATCTTTCTCCCACTGAGTCCAGCTGACTTCTGGGAGTGAAGAGAAGTCATGGGGACAAACTGCTGTGACCACACGTCACTGCCTGTGTCTGCAAATGCAGGATGGCTGGGGCCCTGTCCCACGAAGAGCAGAGTCCTAACACACTGATGAAGAAGCATCTTCCAGACAGACGGGCATCCGTGTCCAGGACCCCCCACCTCTCCCTCCCCAGCAGCACAGTAGCTCATTCCTGGACCAGTCAGAACAGAGACAAGGAGAGGAATGGAAACTCCGCCCTCCACGCATGGCTCAGAGCTACTCTTGGGAGAGCTTGCCACAGGTGGTTAATGTTTCATCTCTGAAATCCAGAATTCTGCAAGGTAAGCATGACCATCCTGCTCTAAATCTAAGGGAACGGAGGCTCCTAGAGGAAGAGGAGATTCCCCCAGGGTCACAGAGCTTGCAGGAGGCAGAGCTGAAGTGGGTCCCAGCACCACCTGCACACCCCCCTCTGCTTCCCCCCCTGACAAAGGGTTTCTCCCCTCTGCAGGTGCTGCCTGTGCCCACAGACATCTCTGGGGACATGGGGATTCCTGCAGTACTGCAGGGAACTGGGAAAGGGTTTTCTGACAGAAACAACGTTACCTATAGAAGGCAGCTAGATATAGCTATAAGATTTATTTTAATTCACAGGTCATGCCAAATTTTAAGTGTACTGTTACATAAAGAATTATTTTTGTCCATGGAAGAATGAGTTGGGAATTCTAAATAACAGAAGGCAAACAAATGTGTTTTGATTTCAAGTGTAAAAGTCCTGTGAGGTATGATCAGAGGACTCACCAGCCGTCACAGCTACACAGGCCACTGGAGAACCAGCTTATGTGACCATAATTTAAGATGTTTTATGGGAATTGGCCTGCATGTGATTACTAACTTTTACTCTTCACTGTCTCACCTCCAGTGTGCATTTGCTATTACAAACATGTCCCCTCTGAGAATTCAGAATATTTTATGAAGGGCAGCATTGGAGGCCTTCTGCATGGCACTGTTACCAGCCAAGATGGGACAGTGATGAATTATAGAATTTATTTCATTAAAGACCATTCAACATTGACCAAGGCACACAATATAAAGTGGGAGGGATGAGTTTTCACATTTATCATTTATAAGGATTATAGCAGATGTTCTGAACAAATTAATCAAGTAGCAAAGCAGAAAAGCAATAAAATAACAGCAGCAACAATAAAAACCACATGTCAGGGACCCAGCAACATCGAAAGCAAGGGGATCAGTCAGAGGTCCCCTGTACCATGGGACGTAATGCAGTGGAGTTAAGTGGCATTCTCCTCCTACTAGTTCCAGAAACACAGCACTGAAAACCATTCAGTCCTCAGCCTCTGGGTTTCTGGAAGGTTTCTGGAAAAATCCCCCAAAGATTGTGAGTTGCGAATGGAGCAGCCATGGGAAAGGCTCTTGGGGAAGATTTTGATTGTTGAGAAATAAAGGCACAGAAAAGGTGTCACAGAACACACAAAGCAGAGATGAGGCCAGGAGAAGGTGCTGTAGGGAAAGAAAAGTTTCCCGAAATAGTGACAGTGAAAGTGACCCCAGCATTTACCTTTTCCTTCTGTGCATTTTCAGATGAGATGCGGCTGCCGCTCCTCCTGGGCATGGAGTGAGGTCCCGAATCTGCTAAAGGTCAGAGGAGGGACAGGGGCTCATTCTGACTTGCATGCTCTGTGCAGAGTGAGAGCCCTCCACGCCCCCCTCTGCCATCTCACTGTCTGTCCCTCACCTGGGTCCCTCACCACAGGCACAGGGTTTACCAGATGCCTCCAACCCTTATGCTTGAGGAAGACACCACAGAGCCCGGGTCCAGGTGTTTTCTTACATCAACCAATTGGGGACAGGTCAGGGCTCAAACTAGCTGGAAATCAATATTAAGTTGGTAGCTTCCCCATGCATATCAGGGAACATAGTTTATGACTTAAGCACAGATTAAAATTTAAAATAAGAATAGCCTTAGGTGGGAAGAAGATCCATAAACCCTTGACATGAATAGCACTGGGTCCTTTTCTTCATACCAGGAGGCATTTTTAAAATCTCTTGATCTATATTTAATCTGTCTCCAATATCTGAGCAGGTATTATACATATTTGGAACAGAAATGGACTAATAGTATAGTAATGAAAAAAGGGAAGAGCTACAGGAACTAACTGTAAAGTTTTAGGGTTATACTGATAATGTTAGAGGAGTAAAATTACATAGATATTTAATGTACCAATAGACTTTAATAGTTCACGATAAACAATTAAAACAAAGAGAAGAAGGAAGCTCCAAATATAGCAAATAAATGTCTTCTGTCTTAAAGCAGATCTCACGGTGAAATATTTATCTAGAAAGACAGAGCAAGAAAATGTCCTGTCTCATCAGCACATATAGCCCCATTCTAAAATGTCGCTGGTGTTATCTTTCTCAAATAAAAGGAAAATGAAGCTGTCCGCACTGACTACAGGAGGGAGGGAGAGCTGATCGATTTCCCTTCTAGGCTCATGACTTCAGTCAGGAGTATCCACGAGGGTGATGTGGCATGGGGGGTATCCAAAGCCACTAGTGAGCCCAAAGCTCCACCATTCACAGGGGACCCACCGAACTGTCACCTGGCTGGGGCACCGACAAAAAATGTCCTGCCACCCCTGAGAGACTCCCATTACCTTTAGTAAGACCTTGGGACTGTTTCCAGGGAACATAACAATTACCCCAGAAGGAGAAGCAGAGCGCGTGGACTGTGCAGCCCAAGTTAAGCTGCTGCCTCCACAGTGAGCTCCTACCTGTGTGTGGAGGGAGCTGTGTTTCAGGTTTCCTTGGGGCACACTTCTCCATCCCTTGCGTCTCTTGCTGCATTATTTCCAATCTTGAAAATAGAGAAAGAATGGACTTGAATAAGAATTAGAACACTCAGTGCTTTAGTAGACACTGACAGCTTCATCTTCAAACCGCAAAAACACCTTAAAAATGTCCATCACCATCACTCACCCGCACCTCAAGCGGGCAGCCTCCCTGGTCAGCTCTGCCTTCTCCCTCTCCAGTGTCTGAGTCTTGAGCTGTGGGAGAAACACAGGTGCACATTCTGACCTGGCAGACTATGCACAAAACCAAGGAAAGGAAAAAATCTTACCCAGTAGTGCTGGGCAGCTGTTTCATAATCCGCAATCTGAAAAAGCCAACACATCAGAAACCGTATGTTTAGGGTGTGTCGGGGCCATTTAATCATCTGTGTTAGGTGCTGAAGGATTCTGCCACTGCCAGGCAGGATGCACGTTACCTGATATCTGTGCTTGAGCTCTGCTTCCTGCTGGTGGTCTCTCATTTTTTCAATTCTTTGCCTGTAGGGTAGATTTGGTTTCATCAGATAAAGCACAATATTAATTATGATTTTAAATAATCTGCCCACGTTCCCCCTATCCTCACATCTGTACCTTTATGCAATTTATCCATACATGTAAAACACATTTCACATGACTCTAAAAGTATAGTAGGATCAAAACTGTTGCTATATTGTTTCCTTATCAATTATTTAATACCTCCCAGGTTCTGAATTAACAAAATTTCCTTATCCATTCTCAGCATTTCCCTAATTTATCCTTTGTTTTTTATCTTTTATCATAAAGCTCTATTCTCCTTACCATATTTCACAGGGCAGTGACCACTGGGTTTATAAAATGGCACAATCATTTTGCTGGATGTGGTTCATCCTACACCAATGTGCTTTCCTAAGGATCATGACAATTTTCATCATCCCTAGGAATGTTTGTGTGAACCAGGTTTCCACTCAGCCTGGCCAGCACTGGGGATCTGGAAATGTTTAGTAACTTAACATTATTTGGTCATTTGTACAAGTTAGGGAACTTCGTTTTTCTTATGTGAATTCTGTCTCTATGTATATGCTTTCTGACCTTTATTTGTATTTCATTATTATTTGGCTATAAACATTGGGCAACGCTTAAAAAGAAAAAGAAATCTAGTAGGGGTTTCCTGAGAGGGTGGTGTTTAGTCTCTGAACTCACTTGTAGGTCTCTGTTTCTTTTGCAGCCAATTCCAACTGTTTCTTTGCTTGTGATATCTGCCTCTTTCTTTGTGCCAGCTGAAGATTTATTATCAGCTCCCTGAGATAGAAGAGAAATGCACATTATCCAGTAACCCATGTGGAATTCTGCCTTTCTTCCCTCCCAGAATGTGAAGGCTGCGACTCAAAGGTTCCCTGCCACCTTCCCTAAAGGTACAGACAGAAATCACAACCAGAGGGGCAACTGAAGCCTCCCATTGAAGGACAAAGAAAAATCAAACTGTGGCCCTCTGGCAAGTCCTCTCCAATTCTGAGCTTCTTTTCATACCTCTCTACTCTTATTCATTAGTAAAAAGTCAGGGAATATTAAAAGCACCTTGTGAGATGCACAATGTGTCCTTCTGGGGTCAGTCTCCTGCTTGAGACAGTGAAAGTTCATTTCATGTCAATGTGGAACCAGACCTGACCAACTCAACACAACCAAATACATCAGGATGGAGCAGGGGATCTTTACTTGTCTACTCCTGCCATGGGGAGACCTGATTCTCAGTCAAAGGCTGATCCAGGACCCAGACACTCAGCCCTAGAGAGATCCTTCCAGGACACGGAGTCAGTAATCCGGCAGTTCACTACTGGACATTTCTATAATTCAGGATTGGAACTCTTATCACCTCCTTCTAGGGTCCTGCTTGAGGGAAAAGACAAATCCTAGTGCTGGCCACATGTACTGAATTAAAAATGATCTGACAGGCTCCACAGTCAGGGTGTTATCTCCTGCAAACAGATGACAAGTGGAAACCATCCAACTTGGTGTTCACCAACACGAGGTTCAGTTCATATAAAGTGGAGACACAAAAGGACAGTGACCTCGAAGTTAGACTTACTGTGTTGCTCTGAAACTACTTTATTCATGATTCTGCAGCCCCTGACCTCCCCTGAGAACAATGGGAAACAGTGGGCAGAATATAAAACACATGACTGAATGCATCAAACTGCTAACAGGGCAGTAAAGAAACATGAAGCCAAGATGGAGAAACAGGGCTAAGGTCAGCCTGGCTTTGGAGCCAATTTCCACTATTTTCATCAAGGACTCGCAGAAGAGACCACTGAGATGCAAAGAAACTGAGCACCTTTCCCACACATGACCAGGCGCAGAAGGAAACTGAGTGGAGTTCAGGTTCTGATAAAAAAAAGAGTGACCCCCACTAACGTGTCCTGGCTTTGGTTGGGATCCAGAAGAGCTGTCACCAGGAGTGAAGGTGACAGGAAACACACCGGCCTTTGCTGGGACTGAGTCAGCAGGGAGTGATCTCATTGCTGACTGGTTTCAGGGGATCCAGCACTGCTAGTGACCCTGACAACCTGCTAGAGGTAAACTCCCATCCTCTCCGCAGCAGGATAACATCATACTAAGTCTCGATTTTTGTCTAAATATTTTTTACCCACTGTTTTGCATTTAATAAAAAATGACTACACACATCCCAGGACAATACAATGGGATATGATGGAAACCTAAAGGATTATATAAATGGATCCAGACATTAAAGTTAAACAATGTTGGTATCACTACCTCCTCCAGCCCCAAATAAGTTACGAAGAAGAATTTACAAAGAGAAAGAAAAAAAGGTAGATGCATAAACCAAGGCAGGACTGACAAGCACAATTCTCTACCTACTGAATTAGCCACAAAAACTGCAGAAACTATTCCAAAGGAAATCACAATTGTCTGTGTAGATCCACACTCTGTTTCCACCACACACAGTATTGGTGTCAATGAACACACGAACATCTTACTCCTCTGTTGCAGTCTGTCTTTGTTCATGGATTTCATAAGGGTTGTCTACTTTTGTTGTTGTCATTCTGAATTTAGCCTCCTTTTCTGCTTTCCTATATCCCAGTTCTTCCCAGGTGTTGTGCAGATTCTTTTTCCATTGCTGGAAGGGACAAAACAGTTTTCTCTGTGTGAGCAGGAGGACCTGAAAACTCGGTTGGGGTGGGGAAAGGAGGTGAGAATACTGAAGGCAGGAAGCCCTGCTTCACCTTCCAGGGAAAACTCTTTTCCGCTCTCTGGGGACTTCTCCCCCACAGTAGCATACCTTGCAGGCGACAGCCCTTGCACCTCGAGGCTCCCATTCTTGATTCCTCCAATTTGTCCTTTAAATTTCCTGTCTTTAACACAGATGTGAGAAAAGACATTTGAGAAGGATTGCACAACACTGTGAATATACTTAACGCTACTGCACTGTGCACTAGAACATGGTTAAGACAGTGATTATCATGTGATGAATATTTTACTATAATGAAAAAAAATCCTAAATTGGAAAAGGAAGTAATTATGTTCAGTCCTCTGAGTTACAAAATCTGCAGGTGTTTAAGTTTTGTCAGCGGCTCCTCCTTGTCATTCAGCTGTGCATTTTCCTGCTGTACCTGCCTCCCTCAAATTTTACTTTCCCTTCCCTGACACCAGCTTCATTAAGGTCAATTTGAACATAATGCAAAACACTGTCAGTAATGACTAAATTCCCAGGGATGAAAGTTCCATGTAGATATCATATGATTGTGATATTTTAAGACCTGAAATATTTGTTCTTCATCAAACCTAACATATACAATGAAAATCCTATAGCGAATGTAGGTCATTTTACTCAGATTTTTCTGACATGTTCACTGAAGTAACATTCAACTTATCTGCAGAATGTTCTTTTTCCAGTCTCTACACATAGGATAGAAACAAAACATGCACTAGGATTTTAATAGAAACTCTGGGTGATCTGCTAAAAAGATTAAATGGCAACCACATGGATCCTACAGTTAATGCTATTATTTCATGGGAAATTGGTTGACCTAGTTTGGGGCTAGGAGAAATGTCAAGCACATAAGAAAAGGCGGAACAGAGAAACACCATGAGGCATGAATATTTTGTGGCACCCACCACCTTCCTGCTTACGAGATGACAGAATAGGTGACTGGATGACAAGGGGAAAGTGAAGAAGTTGGAAAGTTGTTCAAATCAAACAGGTCAACTGAACTTTTCTTAATGGAATAGATTTTCTTACTGGCATATTTTAAAAATGAAACATTAAAAAAAACTTCCAGAAATTCCCACTGAAAATCCTTTCTTCAGCACTAACAGGAAAAGGGACTGTCCAACTTGACTCTATATCTTCCTTCATGTCTCGTGTATGTTCTGATTTGGGGGAGTGCTGCTAAATGATGTAATAATTACCCAGGTTATAAAAATAAAGCATAGTTCCTGTTCCCTTGAATATAAAAAGTTGTTGTGGTATCAGTACTTCAATTCCAGATCATTGTTCGGAAAAGGGTTCAATCCCCAGACACACACACTCTTGCTGTGGTGAACAGCAGGAGAAAATGTAGAGCTCCACTCACTCAGTGGCCAAAAAGGCTCAAAAGCCCAATTATGGTCAAAGGTAGCAGCCAAATTCTTACCAGGTTCAGATTTTTGACATTCTGACCTCTCTCAAATTTAAGCCTAAGCACATGTAGTTGGAATACTTTCATTTGCAATTTTATTAGTTCCCTCACATGTTTTGATAGGATCCTTCAAAAAAAATTGACCCATCAACAATTATTCATTACTTTTCCTTTTGTTTTTAGAATGTAATCCAGGCAAACCCAAGGGATTTTACCACAAATTTAAGTGGAGTATCAAAAAGAATCTTTTTTCCCCTCTTCCTCTTGTCTTGAAGCGATTTCTTTGATTCATTGATCTACATGAATATGGGGAAAAAATCAGAAATCAGAAATACTAATTATAGTGCTAAAGACAACCTATCTACAAGTGTGTACTTCCTGAGACAAAGAAAGTGGTACATGATATATATGAACCTCCTTTGAATGTGGACAGTTTATAGAACATGTGAGCTAGGATCCTTGGTGAAAGATGAGGGAGCAAAGTAACTCAACTATGGGAGGTGGAAGTAATTGAAAGCTAAACCATGAAAAAATAAAATTTGAAAGAACAGCGATACCTGCTGTTTCCAAATGGACAGTTCACGTGCATGTTCTGCATTTTCCTTCCTGGAATTATTGATCATCTCAGCAATGGGCTCTTCAGTGCCTAAATGGAGAAGAGTAATCTCTAAGATGAGGAAAATCCAACAAAATTGAATTGCCCCTAATATATTAGCAGCAATTACCCATTATCTAGCAATATGAACATGAAATAACTTTTTAGCTTTATTATTGTGTCTGAAAAAACAAGTTTTACTTAGTTGCTTTTCAAATATAAGAAAACAAATATGAAAATAAGAATCCTATTTCAAGGAAATTCCTATTGAAAATGTTTTCACAGATGGAGAAAACACATCATCTTTGCCTAGTATCTCTCCTACCAATACACACTATTAGTCTTAGAAAATCCCAACACTTCAAATAGTTGTATCCTCATCAGAGATAAAAGAGAAAAAACAAGCATCCTATCTGTAAACATTCCTGTCCTCCAATTATCAAGGCAAATACACAGATCCCTTCAAAAAACCTCTTTGTCCCTCAGGTTTGAGTCACTTCCAGCCACTCTTTCCAGTTCTGCAGAAGGAGCATTCAAAGTGTCAATGGACTGGCTCCTCAGAGGGCTGCAATGTCTTGCTGCTGCCCAGAAGGCTCTCCTTCCTGAGATCTGCTGTGGGGGCTCCTGCAACGTGGTGTAAGAAATTAAACACACTTGGGTACAATCTCACCTTGACAACTGAGTCTCTGGAGGGTCTGGATAATCAAACTCCCTGTAAAACAAGCCTTTTCATCCCTAAGATGAGGATGTCACCACCTACTGTAAAGGTGAACAACATGCATCAAGCACCCATCTCACAGGTGGGTAACACACGCAAAGCACCTAGAATGCAGCCCACGATTCCAGACCCCTCGCACAGGCATCTACTTCTCTCATTTGTCATCAAGTGCGAACTCATCTTCTATTCGCCATCGTAACTGCTCCGCTGCCCTGACCTCTTCCCGAAATGACCCACGCTGCATTCACTGTAACAGTCCCCCCACTTGAGGGCCTACTATGTGCCAGGAAGCCACCCTGGCTCTCCAAACATACGGCACCACTTGACCTTCACAGTCTAGGAAGAATGTGCAGAATTCATCACCCACATTTCACATCAAGGTCATTGCACCCATTCTCCACTGGCAGAGTGGCTCTCCCCACTTAACCCCCTACACGTGCTTTAAACCTCTTGTGTGACACATATTTTGCCTGGCAGTAACTGGGCTCTTGTCTAAGCCTTAAGCTTCTCGACAGGCTCAGGTAGTGTCCTGATCATTTTCCCATTTCCCCAAAAGCCAGGTCGTGCCAAAGTACTCCCTCCCCCCACACCTCAGACTCATGTCCTCACTTGCTTCCTACACATTCCTGCACAGAGCTAAACTCATCCTGTTCTTCCTACTCCTGTGATCTCTTCCTCCAGCAAATCTCTCACCTCAGTCAATGGTAACTCCCTCCATGTTGTCATTCAGACTTCAACACAGAAAGAGTGCAATTTTCAAGAAGTAAGACATCAACCAGACATAAGAAATCACTGTCTTTACTTCTAGTCAAATTAGAGCCCCCATGAAATACCAGTGTTGAGAAATTATTGCCAAAAAAAAGTAGAAGCCTAAAAATCTTACCTTGACATCTTGGATGACGTTTCTAAGGAGAGAGAGAGAGACAAAATTAAATTTGACATCAAAACGTAACAATAAATATTTATAGTTTCTAATAGTCAAAACAGTAATCCAATGAAACTATGATCATCATTTAGTTCAACATACTAAATTCATAGTGTTGAGTCTCATGAAACATTATCCCAAAATGTGGCCCTTTGGCATGCTGAATGCTTTGAAATAAAGGAAATTGTAAGGCCTCTGAAGTTAACCTCAGAACTATGGTCTCTTTCTGACCTTCTTTCTTTCTGGAATCACTGACAGGGGCTGTCTCTGAAGTTTCCTTAGCTGATTAAAGCAAATTCCTCCAGAAGGAATGTAATTCTTTTAAAACTCTGTTTATAGAAATATCATGAAATAACCAGGAAAGATTAGTCTCTACAGAAGAGAAAAAACTAAATACTGTCACCATGCCCCGATACTTGTCATTTTCTTTTCACATGAGCTCCAGGAGGTTAGCTGGAAGACTTTTCCTGTAGAGCAAGTCAACTGTTCTTCACAGTGAAGTTCTGCCCCTCACCTTCCTGCATTGGCCATCACCTCCCCCAGAGCTCAGAGGATCTTTGTCCCAGGCCAATTGTTTGTTGTTTGGGCTCATTCATTCCCTGGAAAAGCATTTGCTGCCCCTCTAAATTGCCTGCATCTCTATGTCCCTCTCCCCTATGAAGATGTTGCTATTTAAGCTTCAACCATTTGACCCTTCTTTGAGTCTCATATTTTGTATGACTTCTGTGTTTATGCATGTGAATAAGTTTATATGCTTTTTCCCATTAAGCTACTGTTAGTGCCTTTCAGCAGTGAACCTTCAGAGAGCAGAGAAGTTTTCCCTTCCCTCCTACAATAAGATTAAAAACATGAAAAGTTCAGAAAGAATTTCCTACTTAAGTGGTCATAGTTCACAAACCATTTCTGATAAAGAGGACAGAGGTAAATAACTCATTTGTGCCCCAAAATGTTTATATTCTAGTAAATGAACATCAACCTATGCAACTTGTATAATGGAAATGGCAGACATTTTATAATTTTTATGCTAATGAATCATTTACCCAGTTTTTTGTGTGTGAAACCTAATATCAATAAAGAAGTCTCAAACTAGGGAATGTTTTAAAACAAAAGGCAAAATCTTTGCACTAAGATATGCCTCTTGCACTCACCAGAAAGTACCTTAGGAATCTTATAGAGTTGGATATTTGCTGAATTGATAAGCAACTTATACAAATCAGGTATTGTGACTTTACCAACCACTAAAACTAGGATTTTTCAAGTCATAAAGAGAGAAGAAAATGGCTAGAGAAAATGCAGAACAACAGTAGAAATGACAGCTAACATTTCCAGAAAGGGCATGTCTTTCGGTCTTCCCAAACCCAAAGACATCATCACAGAAATACAGCTCAACAAAATCTAGGCAGGACCACATTTTAACACCATATAAAGACACATTTTCTTCACCCCTAAAACACATTGCTCCTTTTGAAAGAAATAAACGGTGACCACTTGTGAGGCCACCCCCAAATCTGTCCATGGTATTGCAACATCGTTAAAGTACCAAAGCTACTTATAATAATAACACTGTTACAGGAAGATGCATCCAGTGAGGGCAAACAAGAAATCATGGATGTTCTTTTCACTTCACACCTAGCTCAAGATACAGTGACCTTTTCTGCCCTGTGTCACCCAGTTAACCTGGTAGGGGCAAGTGGGAAAGCAATGGGCTCACCAATTATTTAATATTTAGTTCTTTTTAAGAAAAATTATTTATAAATTATAGTTTTTTCATTGAGGATATATATATGTCTGCTCAATAAGTTCCTTACTAGAAAGATAATTTTACAAGCTTCACTTCCATTTCAAACTTCCATTTGTGTTCATGTGATCTGAAAGGAAACAAATATAAGAGGCAGAATCCTTACTTCTCGTCCAGCTGTTATGGTACTTGGGAGTTGTCACTCCTGTCCACATAACAAGAAAAAAGATGAACAAAGTCAAAATCAAAACCTCCTCTTAGATCTATGCAAGCACTGATGTCACAGGGCAAACTTTTGCCTGGAGGATTGGAGAGACAGACAGGCAGATGCATGGAATCACCACACGCCACAGCAGAAGGCCGAGGTCAGAATTCTCAAGAGAACCGGTACCCTGGGGTAGGAAAACCTATCATGAAACAGATGAATTCCTGGACTCTCAGTGCAGACAGCCATGACATTTAACGATGCCAGAAAGAAATTCTCCATTACAACCAGAGAAATGACCAAATAAAAAAATAGAGTACAAAACAAAGGAAACAACAAGTAAACAAATAGAAAACAGTAACAAATATGGGAGATACTACTCCAACCATATCAATAATCACCTTAAACAAAAATGAACTAAATATACCAATGCAAAGACAGTGACTAAGATAGTTGGGTTATAAACTACAACCCAACAATATAATGTCTACAGGAAATCCACTTTAAATATAAAGACACACATACGTTAAAAGTATAGGGATGCTGAGAAATGTCCAACACCAGCCCTCATCAAATGAAAGCTGGAGCAGCTATTTTAATTTCACACGAAACACATTACAGAGCAAGGAAAAGTACCAGGGGTCCAAGGGGCATTACGTTAATGATGAAGGGGTCAGTTCTCCAAGAACACATGACGGTCCTTAATGTGTGCACCTAACAGCACAGATCAAAATGCGAGAGACAAAAATTAGCAGAACTGGAAGGAGAAACAAATGAGTCCCCCATCATAGCAGGAAACTCTAACACCCTCTCTCAGTCACTGACAGATTCCATAGGCAGAAAATCAGTAAGGATATAGTTGAACTGAACAGCACCATCAATCAACTGGACCGACGGACATGTATAAAATATTTCACCCTCCAACAGCAAAATACACATTCTTCTTGAGCTCAGGTCGAATATTCAAGATAGATCACATTCAGGCAATAAAACACACCTTCATTAATTTAAAGGAATAGTAATCACAGAAGGTTTGCTCTCAGGCCACAGAATTAATCTAGAAATCAATAACAGAAAGACAGCTGGGAAATGACAAAGTATTTCATCATGAAACAACATATTTCTTTTTTTTTGAATTTTTAAATTTCAGAATATTACAGGGGTACAAACACTTTGGTTACATATATGTTTATGTGCACACATGAAAATAATAAACAACATATTTCTGAAGGACACTTGGGTCAAAGAAGTTTTCTCAACAGAAATTTAAAAATCTCTCAAAATACAAATAAAATAAGAGACAATGAAATTTGTGGGGTGCACTGAGGAAAGCATTACAAGTAAAATTTATGACACTGAATGTAAAAAAAAGTTCCAGTGACTTAAAAGTTTCTGCTTATTTGTAATCATACCCATATGGTGTATATTCGTATACTCACCGCACGGATAGTTCTCCGGAAGAAAATGTCAAATGTAGCACTTCCCACGTAGATAGTGACGAAAATGCACTTCCACACAGTCTCCAAAAAGTCAGGCCCAAGTTGAAAATAATCAGGCAGAATATAGACTAGCTGCAATAATAATATTCAGAATAATGAAGCACCTCAATGACATTTACAATATATCAATCACAAAGAATCATTCTTACAGACCCAAACCCATCCTCCAAGAGGAAACTACACCTTTAGATGTCTCCAGGGGTTCCACTGCCTCAAGAAAGTTTGGAAGTTTCCAGTCTCATGTGTTGTGCGTGGCTGACAGTGTTGTTAGATATTGTGAATGTGAACGAGGGTTTTCTTGGTCTAAAGCGATTGTGTTTTTTTCCCACACTGATTTATTTTTTAAACTGACATATAAAATTGTATTTATCCTGTACGACATGGTATTTTGAAGTATACATACACTGTGGAATGGTGAAAGCTAGCTAGCTGACAGGTGCATCACCGCACATAGCGCTGGTGTCTTGCAGCAGAATGCAGTTTCTATTAATAGTTCACCAGGGGCCCTGCCCTCTCCTGTGTCTAATGTGCAATGATCCCTTGGAGTTACATTTTTCTCCCACATTAGATGGATCTTTAGCATTTAAAGATAAGTAAAAAATACAATAAAGAGATCACTTTATTCAGAAACAAATATCAAATTTGAGTGCTTGAAATTAACCAAGGTGGAGATAATGAAATGACACTAGTAGTGTGGGGTTTCTGTAAGATTCTTGATGTTAATTCTAATAGACTCTTGTGTGAATGAAGACAAAGACTTCCACTGAGGAAGTCAGACTGATTCTGACAACTGTCCTAGAGATTCCTCTGGATTTAATTGTATGTTCTTGAACATTCAACATCATAATTCTGAATGTTTCTTCCAGTGAGTGAAATAAACAGAGATAGTCATTCAACAGGTTTAACTCAGTATTTACTGAGTCCGGAGTGGAAAGGAATGATTTTCTGATCAGCAACAATGGGAATGATTTCAGACACACACTGCTGAGCAGAGTAAGGCAGACACGGAAGAGTAGATGTGGCACCATGTGCATATATGAAATTGTAAACTAAGCAAAGTTACCCTATGATGAGAACAGGGATTGGCTGGGAAGAGGGAGCGGTCATTTTTTCAGGTGACATAATATTGTAGACCTTGAAAGGGGTTTTGGTTATGCTGGTGTATGTACTTTCCCAAGTTAGTGACTTACACTTAACATTTGTAGGTTTTATGGCATATAACCTTTTTTGAAGGAGAAATTTGTAAAGAAATATTGAATTCTAGTTAGTGAGAGTCATGATAGACTGCTTACTGGGAATTATATTGATGTCTGTGATTCAATTGGAAATACATCCAAAACAAGATGGAAGGATGGATAGATGTGTTTAATCATGTTTAGTAAAATGTCAACAAATCAATGCTGTATGTTTGAACATTTTCATAATAAAATGTTGGTGGTAATTAGCAAAATCACCTGTTTCACGACAGTGATTTTTCTTTTGAACAAGAGTTCCAAAATAATTAGTTGTGTTCTACATGTTTGAACAATTTTAGGCATAATCCCAATTGTAATTCTCCCCAGTCAATGCATCATGGAGTTGCAAAATGCAAGCCTACACTAGGAAATCTTGCAGAGGTGCTACTTTTTGGGTTTTATTAATAGTTTTAAGGGCAAACTCCAGATGGGAAATATAGGACCCATACCTCTTTCTTAGGAAAAGGAAAAGTAGTTGTTGTACGTGCATACCAAGGAAATCTACTCAGCAATGAAAAGGATAAGCTATTAATATTTAAAACATTGTCAAAATAATTCTGACTACAGAATCCAGAACAACAATACAATCCATCCTGTATGACTCTGTTACATGAAGTGATGTAATATAAAATGTAGATCAGCAGATGAGGGGGAGGATGGTAGGATGGGGGGAGTAGAAGGACACATGGATTAAAAAGGAGCAGGAGGAAACCTTTAAGACTGGTGGTTGTATTTAGTATCTTGAATCTTGAATGCAGTGATGGTTTAATTGCTGTATCCATACTGTAAAATCAACAAATTGTATCCTTTTAATAAAAGATGCTATTTACTATACATAACTTGGCCATACTTAAGTGTAGGAAAAAAATCTGATACATAAACTATTAGTTTATGTTTCCCAGAGAAAAAAACATTGCAAATACTTTGGGACAGCACCAAAACTTGCAGTAATTGAGGAGGGTCTCACACAGGGCATCCAGGAACCAGTCCAATGCCCATGAAGCCTATTAAAAAAGAATTCTTTATGTTTTCTAAAACAACCTTATTGAAATGTAATCACATACCATACAATTCCCACCAGTAAATTCTACAATTCAGTGGTTTTTAGTGTATTCCCAAATCCTTCCTCTATGACAGTAAACAGTTACTATTTCCATGTTCCATGCTGTCAACCTTTCCTGTGTTTGGACCAGCCCACCTTGGTGTGCACAGGTGTGGGCAGAGTGGCCAGGATGCTCAAGAGAACTACACTGAGGTCCTTGGTCTGCAGGGAGGACAGAGCTCCCATCATAGCCCTGGCAAAACCCTGTTATGTAAACCACAGTGTGACACAGCCCAATATAAAGGGAGAGACCTCAGAGTGTCCAGTGTTTACTCACCTTCGCAGACAGGTTGCAGAAAGAGGTGAGCAGGAGGGGCCAGAATATCAGCCTCTTCACATTCATGTCGTCAGGGTCCTCTCAGGGCACCCTAAGGTCGCCAGGAGGAGGCCAGGTGGGTCTGGAAGTGGGGGGCAACTGATGGGGGCTAGGAAGGGGGGGAGGGGAGCCTGCAAATGGGGAGGGAAGGGGCGGGGGAGGGTGTAGAGGGAAGGGAGTGTTGGGCACCTGGGAGGAAAGGAGAAGTGGGGGTGCCTGGGAAGTATCAGGGTCAAACCAAGTCCTCGAGGGGTGGGATGAGGGCTTAGCGACAGGTCAGGGTATAAGCACGTGTATTGAACAGCAGTCCGTTCGGGGCAGGTGAGTGGGACACTCAGGATAATTTGGAGGGGCACAGAGCTCCCTCCAAACCTTGCTCCTGTGTGTTCCCTGCTCTAGCAACCGGATGCTTTATGCTCCCTGTGGACCAATCACCTGCCTGCCCTTGGTGCATCACAGTGGGCACCCCCATGCCACCTCACCTCTTTCTGAGGTCACCCCCTCCCCAACCCAAGCCTCCCCAGGCACTGTCCCAAGGACAGGGCCTCTCTGGAACCTTCTCTGACCTTCCGATCTCTCGTCCTCCCCAACCCAGCTCCCCTGTCCCAGCTTCTGGGCCTTTCCTTCCTTCCCAAACTCCCAAGGGTTCCCATGGTCAGTCTTGGCTGCCAAACGCAGAAAGTGAATGATGACAGAACCTCAGGAAGAATCCAACACACAAGCAGAGTGGGATGTTTCACACCCTCTCTCAACAATTCATGTAATAACAACAAAACACCAGTGAGACGTAGAAGACTCTAATAGAAACCCACCTCAGCCATATTTATTTATCTATCTAACATCTTTCTGTGTCACAACTGTTCAAGGTACTGTAATTTTAAGCACACATGGTACTTTTACAAAAATTAACTCTGTTTTTCGGTCCACAAAGCAAATCAAAATATATTTCAGAGGAATAAAATCACCCTGCATGTTTCTCAAAATGTAGTTGTGCTAGAAGTCAATAATAGAAAGCTACCTCAAAATTCCCATAGGGTGGGCAATGGCCTCCTGTCCCTGGTATTCTCCCCAACGGTGATCTCTTCAACTCTATTCGTGGAAATGGCCAACTTGACCCAGGCCTTCCCTGGCCCCCGTGGGCAGAGCCAGGACTGGCTGGTGGCGACAGTATATAAAATAGTCTTGGCCGTCCCCTGCCTCCCTCCTGTGTCGCCACAGAGGAGAGAATCCACAGCCAGGGTGCTAAGGCTCACTTGACCCGGCCACACCCCACAGGCCCACGGCCCTACCTGGAGCCCCGGGACCCCTCACACTTGGGCACGGCCCTTTACAGTCTACAGAGGGCTTTCCTCACCCTCTGAGGTGGGCAAGGAAACAGAAAGAGGATGGGAGTTCACTGATGGCAAACCCTTAGCAAGTGCAGTGACAGGTCTGTCCCCTTCTTTCTCCACTCCAGCTCACATCGTCTCCCAGGTGCCCACTCTGTGCCAGGCAGTGGCAGAAGCCTGGGGTGGGCTGGGAACCTGTCTGCGAGGACCACCCTGGCTGGGGCAGACCCAAACACAGAGACCCAGGTTTGGCGAGGAGCTGCCTGGAGTGCACGTTGGGAGAGGGGGCCCCTCACCCTCACCCCACATACAGGGGACACTCAGAAAGCCCTTGTGGACAGAACGAGAGAGTGTTGTCCTAGAGTCTCACTTGAGCCCATCCCTGTTTTCAGCTTCTTGAACTATCCCACTTTTCCCAAACATAAATCAGACCACAGCCCTCCTCTGCCTATAACCCTTCAAGAGCTTCCCACTGTGATTATAATGAAATCCAAACTCTTTGTCTCCATCTACAAGGCCTGGTCCCTGGCCCCTCTTTGGCATCACAATGGGGAGCCCTTGGAGGGTTGTAAGCAGAGAAGCATCTTCCCTCCTGGACCGACACTTTGGCCACTTGGCGCCCCTTGATCTTCTCCAGGTTCATTTCCGTCTCCCCCTGGGCAGGGCCAAATCAATCAGAAACCGATCACGCGCTGCAGAATCCATGCCAGCCGTGCATGGGCCTCCAGCACTGTGGCCCTGCAAGAGGAGGGGTGTTTTTGCTGACATGGCTTAGAATTGCCAGCACAAGGCAATAATAAAGAGCAGACCAGCTTTGAGTGATTTTATTATTGTTATCAAACTGGCTACAGACAACACGACCCCTCCCCACCTGCACCCAGGGAGGACCACTTGCACCACCACGGGCCCCTGGCACGTCGCTGCTCTGAGGGAAGACGTCTGCCACCCACTCCTCCACGGGACAGGTGCAGGAAGAGAGAGGACACGCCCTCATGCTCACCCCATAGGGTTACCTGATATAGGACCAAGCAGGCACAGGTATGAATTTCATGTCACCCCGCAGGGCTAGGAGAGGAGTAGGGGTGCAGTCACTCGGTCACAGGGCAGGAATTCAGGGAATCTCCATGTGACAGGTTTTCTGAATTGGGGCTTGGGAAGGGCTGAGGCATCCACGTACCCTCTGTTGCCTTCCTCTGTGATGAGCATGGGCGTTCTCAAAGGCGGCAGGCCTCTGGGACCCCTCCTTAGTGCCCCTGCGAGGCGGGGCCGGGCTGCTGGGGGTCCAGGGGAGACATTGCTTAGGGCAAGCAAAAGCAAAGCAGGAAGGGCCTCTGAGCATTCTCCCCTGGCTGTTCCCTCTGCGGGAAATTGTCCCTGCCCCCAGCCTACACCTACCTCCCCTCCCTGAAGGAGGTCCCGTTCTGTGCTTTTTTTTTTTTTTTTCTTTTTGGACAAGCAAACTGCAGCAAAGCCAATAGAAGCCAGCTGGTCTTTTTTCAATGTGCCTCACTGGGAGCCCTCATGTCCCCTGTACCCCCATCCCCCAACCACAGAGAGGAGTAAATGGCAGCAGGAAAAAGAGACAGGATTGGGAAGGGATCAAACAGGGTCCTCCTAATGATGAGCCAGGCGGTGGCAATCCTGTGAACTGTGAAATTTCAACAGAAACACCAGCGAAAGGAAACACTGGTCAAGTGGGCGGAGAAACCTTGACCAGGAAAATGGCCTCCTGTTCCAGTTTCCGCAGGGGGATTAAAGACAGATTCGGCTGCTCACATCCAGCCCTTGGCAGGGGCCCGCCGCTGTCCCAGGCATTAACAACCACATCGTGATTCATTTTGTCCTCACGGCAACCCTTGGGGGAGGACTAATCATGCCCATTTTACAGGCGGTGGAGCTGAGTCTCAGAGGGAGGCATGACTGCGTGAGGAAGCCAGGCTTCCAGCTCAGAGCTGTTTTCAGGCAAACCTGAAGCCTGACCTCCCAACCCACCCCCATTCCCCACCCTGGCTCCCCACACAGGCCCCAAGTCTTCCTCTCCACACCTACCTGCCTGCAGGCCTGTGGGCCCTCCCGCAGCCCATCCCTCAGCATTTTGTAAGAAGGGAGAAGCCGGGAACTTCAGGCCCAACAGGAGGGACATTAGCAGGTGTTAGAAAAAATAGTCCAGTGTGAAATGAATTCCTCCAACCTCCTGGGCACACTGGGAACCTTGCTTTCCCCTCTGACAATCCCACAGCTAATAAATCAAAGGTGGTGGCCAGGGCTGGAATGACCAAAACAGAGCCGGAGCTGGAGCCTCACTGAGTCACCCAGAGGCCGAGAAGGGACTGCACTGGCCACCTGCCCCTCCCCTGTAGCTCCGGCTTCCTGAGATTTCTGAATTCTCCTGGTAGACCTAGAACCTGGGACAGCTCCAGGAGGGCAGGGCCTCATAGCCAGGGGCCGGTGCCCCGGTCATGAGGCGCTGGTCAGAGCCTCTGGACAGACAGGGTCTCCAAGAGGATGCACCTCCCATTCATGGAACCCCCCTGAACCCTATTCCCAGCTGGCAAGGCCCACCCCACCCCTTCTCAGCATAAGCTCTTCCAAGTCCACCAGGCAGGGATTTCTGCTCAGCCCACAGAGCAGAAGAGACCTATCCAGAAGCTTCCTTTGAGTTCACATCCTCCCTGAGCCCCAAAATATTGGGTCTGTACCCCAAGCATACATTTACAACCTAACTTCTCGAAGACATATGAATTTCATCCTACTGACCCACCCAGAAGCCAGGCTCTGTAAAGGCAAGGCCTGGGTCTGGCCTAATTTTTGCATGCTAAAATGCTAGCCCGGCCCAGGCTGTGGAAGGAGAGAAGAAAGGAGGGAAGGGAGGGAAGGAGGGA
Organism: Daubentonia madagascariensis; assembly: GCA_023783475.1. Taxonomy (NCBI): domain Eukaryota; kingdom Metazoa; phylum Chordata; class Mammalia; order Primates; family Daubentoniidae; genus Daubentonia; species Daubentonia madagascariensis. The sequence continues at coordinate 48,429 of JAKFHU010002505.1, read as the reverse complement.
GGTGCAACAAGGTGGCCTTGTCCAGGAACTGGGATTTTCCTCTGAGGGCCATGGTAACAATGGGGACCAAGCATGCAGCAAGTATTTACTGAGCACCTACCACAAGCTCAGCACCGTTACAGACACTGAACAACAGCAAGAGACAAAGCAAAGTCCCTGTTCTCACAGCAGGGACTTTCTAGTACAACTTCCCAAGGGGGCAGCTGTAAGGACTCTTTGGGTGCAAGTGACAGAAACCCAACTGGAATAAGCTCAAGTAGACGTGAGGATTTTACTGACTCGAGTGTTCCTCATGTAGGTCAGGCAGGAGAGACGCTAGCCTTCAGGGCCACTGAGAATGACCCCTTCCCAGAGCAAACCTCAAAGTCACTGATATTAAAAGAACCTAGAAAACTAAAACAGGAGCAGCACCAGTGTAATTTGTTTATTCATTACTCTATAAAGGGTAGTAAATGGAACATTTTAATTAAAATAATATACTTATTATGGGGAACAGCCAGTAACATACACACTTCCAAAACAGGAGTAAACAAAAGCAGCCACAAAATGGACTTTCAGCAAAACCGAGATTGTTTTCTAATTTTGAAAGAAAGGACAACTTTTTAAAGTTTACTTTTGCAGGGTTCTCCTTTAAAGAAGAACACTGGTCACCACGTGGGAATAATGCCCCAAAAGGAAGCTGGTCACCGGCAGGCCCCATCCCCCAAAATTGCAAAGCTCCACTAACATGCAGAGCTGCAGGAGCTTGTTTTAGAAAGTGTCCTCTTTTCAAACGTGCATTTAAAAGATAAATTTATACAATGGTGTTTTTCTTATTAAAAAAAAAAAAGCCTAGTTTTTACAAGTCTGGGATAGCATAAAAACTTGTCCAACTACACTTAGCAACACCAAATCACTAAAACTTCCACACCACAAGCCTTTGGGACTAAAAAGGAAAGGAAATAAAGCACGAGCATCAGAAACTCTCCCTGGGTGCTCACTCTCATCCAAGGCAGCAGCTTCAAGACCCACAAAGAAGGACAAGGACCCAGCCCTGGCTCACTGGGTCACTGAAGAGGTACAGAACTGCCCGACCTCACCCCACCCTCTCAAGTCTCCAACCTGGATCTGCCTCACTGAGACCCAGCCTCTTTACCTGCAGGTGGCAATGCCACCACCCACCCTGGGCTCTGCAGGCACCCCCATCTCAGTATAAAGAGGACCGGAAAGGTGGGAAGGGTCTGCAGCTCATGAGCTCCCTCTCAAACTGCAGTCTCACTGGCTTGCTCACTATCTGTGGGGACAGACAGGACACTCCATCAGATACCACCTCAAAAGGCCTCCGCGGGGCCCACAGAAAGAATCACTTTGGCCTTATACTTGAACTTAGGCATTCCGTAGTCAACTGAAGTTTTCAAACATGCCATGAAAATCACGTCAGGCCAAATCGTGAGCTGCCACCAAAAGGGAATAGATGGTTAGTAAAGAGAATGATGCTCACAAAAGGGGTTTTAGTTTGCAGTTTTTGGGTTTTTTTTTCTTTTCGAAACCATCATAAAGTTCGAGGAATAAACTGAAAGGGAAACTTTCAATCAAATCCTAGAGCCACCATCCCCTGAAAAAGTAGCTGATCACTTGGCGGGGAGGGTGGTTTACAGAGTTCATAAAACCTACTACAATTCTAGAAACCAAATCCATTTTCTAGGCAGTTCTGCCAGGATGCTTAAAAAAAGAGACTTTATTGGTCATTAAGCAAGGATGCCACATTTAAGAAGAGGAAAAAAAAAACAAGGTTTGTCTCTTGAAAATCCACAATGGCTTTTACAGTAAGCACAGGAATTATGAATAAATTATGGTAAAAGGGAGCTATTTTCACTAAACAGGGTACACCAATTTATCCAAAATGCCATTTGGATGTGTTTGTTACATTCAGGAATCTAATTTACACAATAGACACTTTGGAGTACTCTATTTTAGTCAATAAATACTCAAACTCCTTTAAGGTTAAATCTTACGGGAAATACATATTTCACAGTCTTCTTCCTAGTTAAGCGAGAAATTTGAGGACATTTCATAACGACTACGAGTCTGCTTTATGGTTTTTAGGTAGGCAAGAGCAGAAAACAAGCATATACACTTAAAGTTGTCAGACTCCATTTATGTATGTTTTAATCCAGTGGTTTTAATCTGATGTGCCTCATTTCATATAAGCCTGCACTTGGAATTCATTTGCTTTACCCCTGAAGGTACTGTAGGTCTAAGGCCCCCAATCCCAGGGCCTTTGCCTGGTACTGGTCCATGGCCTGCTAGGAAAACAGGGCCTGGCACCACCGCCTGAGCTCTGCTCTCCCCCTCCCAAGCCCCCACTCCCCACCCTTCTTCCTGGAAAAACTGTCTTCCAGGAAACTGGTCCCTGGTGCCAAAAAGGTTGGGAACCGCTGCAGTAGGTCACTATCACCAGTCCTCCTGGTGAGGAAAGTTCAACCAAGTTCACCTTCACACACACCTTAGAGGTGGGAGCAGGAGCCATTCCCTAGGGACTCAGAGAGGGGGGAACACTCCCCTCCCCCAGAGTGCTAGGCCTCCCTGGGCCATTCTAAGTCACAGGATCCCCCCCTCCTTCCCCTCGCCCCAGCACTCCCCAAACTTCTGGTCCACACGCCGCTCACCTTCAACTTGGCTCTGGCTACACACAACATCCACCTGGCAGAGTCCCAGGGCTGTCCAGGCACCTTGGCCTCGGAGCTGGCACGTGCACGACGGACCCCAAGGGCGCGCCGCCCCTCCGGGTGGGGGGTGGCAGGTAGGAACTCACCCCCTGGGCTCGGCCGCAGCTCGGGCAGCCCGGGCACCATCCCGCCCACTCCCCGAAAAGCCTGGACTCTGCGCTCCGACCACCGCTGGGCACACTACAGTCCAGCCGGGCCCCCGGAGCTTTGCTTTCCAGAACCGGGCCAGAGAGGGCACCTCTGAGCAGACTCACCGCGCGCTCCATTGCGCCGCGGACCCTGCGGAGAGCGCAGCCCCCGACGAGAGGGCCGGAGTGGAGCCGGCAGCGGTGACTGGGGGCGGCCCGAGCCCTCGGGCGCGCGGCGAGAAGCGCCTGGAGCGGCGGGGGGGAGGAAACGTCCCCCACCCGGGCAGCCGGCGCGCCGGAGGGCAGCGCGACACCTGCGCTGGGGGCAGTTGCAGCCCCTCCCGCGCCCGCCCGCACCGCGGGGCCGCGCCCCGCCGAGTTCCCCAAAGCCCCGCCCTGCCCGGGTCCAGCCTGCGCAGCAACAGGGCGGCACGCGGTTGCAGAGGCCTGGCACGCACATGAACCAACCCAGTGGGGGGCGCTTTGGGGACAGTTGGCGCCGCGGTGGGGGTGGGGGATGCCCTCCGGGACCGCCCGGCGGGCGCGGGAGGGGCTGCAACTGCCCCCAGCGCGGGTGTCGCGCTCCGCCCTGGCGCGCCGGCTGCCCGGCCGGAGGACGTTTCCTCCTCCCGCTGGTGGCGACCGCTCTCGCCGCGCGCCCGGGGGCTCCGGCCGCCCCCAGTCACCGCCGCCCGCTCCACTCGGGCCCTCTCCTCGGGTGCCCGCTGTGCAGGGTCCGCGGCGCAATGGAGCGCGCGGCGGGTGGGCTCAGAGGTGCCCTCTCTGGCCCGGTTCCCGAAAGCAAAGCCCCGGGGGCCCGGCTGGACTGTGGTGTGCGCGATGGTGGTCAGAGCGCAGAGTCTGGGGCGCAGCGGGGAGACAGTGACCGGGCGCCCGAGCTGCGGCCAAGCCCAGGGGGTGGGTTCCTGCCTGCCACCCCCACCCGGAGGGGCGGCGCGCCCTTAGGGTCCGCCCCGCAAGTGCCAGCTCCGCGCCCGCGGCCCCTGGACAGCCCCGGGACCCTGCCACGTGGATGTTGTGTGTAGCCTGAACCGAGTAGAAGGTGAGCGGCGTGTGGACCAGAAGTTTGGGGAGTGCTGGGGCGAGGGGAAGGGGAAGGGGTCCTGTGACTTAGAATAGCCGAGCCACTGTGGAGGGTGTGGGCTCCTACAGGGTCCCTAGGGAATGGCTCCTGCTCCCACCTCTAAGGTGTGTGAAGGTGAACTTGGTTGAACTTTCCTCACCAGGAGGACTGGTGATAGTGACCTACGGTACCTTCAGGGGTAGAGCAAATGAACTCCAGGGCAGGCTTACATGAAATGAAGCACATTGGATTAAAACCATTGGATTAAAACATACATAAATACAGTCTGACAACTTTAAGTGTATATGCTTGTTTTCTGCTCTTGCCTACGTAAGAACCATAAAGCAGACTCGTAGTCGTTATGAAATTTCCTCAGATTTCTTGCTTAACTAGGAAGAAGACTGTGAAATATGTATTTCCCTTAAGATTAAAACTTAAAGGAGTTTGAGTATTTATTGACTAAAATAGATTACTCCAAAGTGTCTGTTGTGTAAATTAGATTCCTGAATGTAACGAACACATCCAAATGGCATTTTGGATAAATTGGTGTACCCTGTTTAGTGAAAATAGCTCCCTTTTACCGTAATTTATTCATAATTCCTGTGCTTACTGTAAAAACCATTGTGGATTTTCAAGAGACAAACCTTGTTTGTTTTTTTTTTCCTCTTCCTAAATGTGACATCCTTGCTTAATACCAATAAAGTCTCTTTTTTTTTAAGCATCCTGGCAAAACTGCCTAGAAAATGGATTTGGTTTCTAGAATTGTAGTAGGTTTTATGAACTCTGTAAACCACCCTCCCCGCCAAGTGATCAGCTACTTTTTCAGGGGATGGTGGCTCTAGGATTTGATTGAAAGTTTCCCTTTCAGTTTATTCCTCGAACTTTATGCTGGTTTCGAAAAGGAAAAAAACCCCCAAAACTGCAAACTAAAACCCCTTTTGTGAGCATCATTCTCTTTACTAACCATCTATTCCCTTTTGGTGGCAGCTCACGATTTGGCCTGACGTGATTTTCATGGCATGTTTGAAAACTTCAGTTGACTACGGAATGCCTAAGTTCAAGTATAAGGCCAAAGTGATTCTTTCTGTGGGCCCCCCCGGAGGCCTTTTGAGGTGGTGTCTGGTGGAGTGTCCTGTCTGTCCCCACAGATAGTGAGCAAGCCAGTGAGACTGCAGTTTGAGAGGGAGCTCATGAGCTGCAGACCCTTCCCACCTTTCCGGTCCTCTTTATACTGAGATGGGGGTGCCTGCAGAGCCCAGGGTGGGTGGTGGCATTGCCACCTGCAGGTAAAGAGGCTGGGTCTCAGTGAGGCAGATCCAGGTTGGAGACTTGAGAGGGTGGGGTGAGGTCGGGCAGTTCTGTACCTCTTCAGTGACCCAGTGAGCCAGGGCTGGGTCCTTGTCCTTCTTTGTGGGTCTTGAAGCTGCTGCCTTGGATGAGAGTGAGCACCCAGGGAGAGTTTCTGATGCTCGTGCTTTATTTCCTTTCCTTTTTAGTCCCAAAGGCTTGTGGTGTGGAAGTTTTAGTGATTTGGTGTTGCTAAGTGTAGTTGGACAAGTTTTTATGCTATCCCAGACTTGTAAAAACTAGGCTTTTTTTTTTTTTAATAAGAAAAACACCATTGTATAAATTTATCTTTTAAATGCACGTTTGAAAAGAGGACACTTTCTAAAACAAGCTCCTGCAGCTCTGCATGTTAGTGGAGCTTTGCAATTTTGGGGATGGGGCCTGCCGGTGACCAGCTTCTCTTTGGGGCATTATTCCCACGTGGTGACCAGTGTTCTCCTTTAAGGAGCCTCTGCAAAATTAAACTTTAAAAGTTGTCCTCTTTTTGAAAATTAGAAAAAAATTTCAATTTTGCTGAAAGTCCACTTTCTGGTTGGTGTTTTTTCCTCCTGTTTTGGAAGTGTGTATGTTACTGGCTGTTCCCCATAATAAGTATATTATTTTAATTAAAATGTTCCATTTATTACCCTTTATAGAGTAATGAATAAACAAATTACACTGGTGCTGCTTCTGTTTTAGTTTTCTTGGTTCTTTTAATATCAGTGACTTTGAGATTTGCTATGGGAAGGGTCCATTTTGAGTTGAGTATAGTTTTTTCCTGTGTGAAACTATTTTTTTTTAAAAGGTGCAAGTCGGTGAAGGGATAGAGTTAATGCAGCAACTCCTGGTGCGATTGGGTCCACAGAGACCCCTATGCTTGCATCCCCAATTTCGTGTATCTTCTGTCAGTAGTAAGCTCACAGGAGAAATTTGAAAAGGGACAAGTAGCCCAGTCCCCTCAGGAATTATTCTCTCCTGATCCGCTGAGCTAACCTTCGAAATGCTGTCTGGTGAACCCAAAGAGACCAGGACCTTCAATGGCAGTTTAAAAAGTCTTCTCTCCTGTTGCCATACAGTTAAGACAAAGCCACCAGGGTTTATGTGGGAGCTGTGCAGAAAGCATAGTTTGTGCTCCCTGATACCCCTCTGGGTCTACCTGTAGCAGTTAACAAAACCATTCCTGAGACTGTGCTCACATTCTGTGTCTTAGGAGAGACAACGAAGCTAGAAGTAGAAAATCCCTATTTGTTTCAGCTTGTTTATAAAGCCCCAGGAATATCCGTAGTGAAATGAAGAAAGTATACATTTATTAGGGAAACACTTGTAAGTTTTTTAAAAATAGAAATTCATCTCGTATGAAAAATTCTACGGAGCTAGGTTAAATTCCTACCTGTGCTTCCATTTTATATAGTTTGCACATTTGGCTCATGGAAATTTCATATATTTTAAAAACAAGCATATCTGATGGATTGCAATATAAATGCTATGTAAAAGTTACTATATTAGTTATTCTAATATACAGGATCATAAGGTATTGTAGAAATTATTTAAAACATATTTTAAATTATTATATAACTTTTAAAAATATAATTGCTCTCCCTATGAAAAGTCTGACTGTATTAGTCATTGTCAAAGACAGAAATTTGTCTGTCTGGTCCTCTTGTTTTGTCTGAAGCTTTGTATTATCCCTGCAGAGAGATAGTCTTGGTTTTAACTGAAGTTTGTCTGCCTCTGATTATTTAAACCAGACCCTTAATCTTATTTTAACATATTTAAAATGTCCATAGAACCCAGAAGAATGTTTTGTATATGTAGTGAATGTAGTTTAAACACTCAAGCAATTGTGGTATCTAATTGGAAACATGGGGAGTTCTTGGACTCCTGTGTTTGAGTCTTATTATAGCAAAACATAGGGACAGTTTTTACTTGTGACCGTTCATTTGGTCGAAGCTATTTGAAGAGTGGCCCCACGGCTTCTCGTTGTGCCCACTAGTATTTACCTGGATGTTTTAGGTATGCTTGGAGGCGGAGAGAATTGTGTGTGTGCGGATAACAGAGTGAAAAGGAATCTAATGGCATAAATTAGACAAGTGATTTAGTGTCTGTATTGTTATATAACTTTTACAGCAAAGTTGTAAATTGATCTGTGATTTCTGATTTGATAAAGATTTATTGACCTGTGCATTTAGGTGTATTTTATTATACCCTGATAATGATTTAGAATTAAGGGAGGAGTTATATTTTCCCTAAAAGTTCTGCATTTAGAGATACAAACTTCACTAGCAACAAAAAAAAATATTAACTTGGTAAGGGGGATATTTCAATAAAATATTAATAATGGGGTCCTCTGAATTGTCTGAGTCATTTTATCCATTCTAGTTTTCAAGTTGTGTTTCTGAAAACCATTTGACAGCCCTGGTTTTGGTGTGTGTTTCAGAATAGAGTTTTGGTTTTTGTGTAGGTGTTGAATTTTACTGAAGAGGACAGTAAAGGTTTGTACTGAGCTACTCCTGCCACAGTTGTGGATTTGCTGAACTGTCAACTAGTGGTCCCCAACCTTTTTGGCACCAGGGACCGGTTTCATGGAAGATAATTTTTCCACAGGGGTGGGGGAGGATGGTCTTGGGATGATTCAAGCACATTACATTGATTGTGCAGTCAAACCTCTCTGCTAATGATTATCTGTATTTGCAGCAGCTCCCCAGTGCTAGCATCACTGCCTCAGCTCCGCCTCAGATCATCAGGCGTTAGATTCTCATAAGGAGCACAACCTTAGATCCCACTCATGCACAGTTTACAGTAGGGTTCACTCACCTATGAGAATCTAATGCTGCTGATCAGACAGGAAGCAGAGCTCAGACAGTGATGGGAGCAATGGGGAGCGGCTGTAAATACAGAGAAAGCTTCGATTGCTCACCAGCTGCTCACCTCCTGCTGTGCGCTGGGGCCTGGCTCCTAGCAGGCCACTGATGGGTACCAGTCTGTGGCCCTGTGGTTGGGGACCACAGCTGTAAACAGTCCCGCTTTTCAGCTGTCTTCTGGGAAAATTGGTGGAGGAGAATAGTCTTTGGTGGGGAGGAGGTGTCCCTGTAGGAAGTCAGCTGGGATTGAGGGAGACCTGTGATATTGCCCTCCTTTGTGCTACACCTGAAGCAGCTTCAAAGCACCTGGGTTGTTCCTTAAAGATTTTTAAAAAGTGCTTGTGCTACCCTGTTCACATATGACACAGTTAAAAAACATAAGGAGGGCGAACAACTCTTTTTGAAAGACATGTAATTTGTTACAGAACCCATTCAGAACTTTTCCTTTAAAAAGCAAAGAACTCTATAATGAAAATAATTTTAATTCTTGCTGTTATTAAATTTTGATAGGAAGATGCTAGTGCACAAAATAAAGGCTGTCAATTTGTTTATTTCAATCCAGACTTTTCCTTACTGCAGGAGGCTCCGGGCAGTTGGCAGAATTTTTGTGTTTCTTAGAGCCCTGGGCCCTGGGAAGCCGGCAGTTCTGTGGCCCCAGGGTTAACCAGCACCACCCCCTGCTGCTCCCCAAATGAGATTGGTTCAGATTCCACCCACAGGGGTCTTCCTACTGGGAGGGACACAAACACAGGTAGGCAGACGCTGGACCGGAATTCGGCCCTTCCTTGCTGACCTCCCAAATGCACACCTTGAGACATCCTGTTCCTGGTGAGTGAGAGTCACAAACTCGGTCTCATTTCCCCGTCCCCCTCGTCTGGACTCCACTCGAAATTCCAAATTCCTACCGGTAAACCTGAGGATGATCTCGGCCCCCCTGGGGTGATCTCGGCCCCCTGGGGGCCCTCGACACGGGGACGCCTGTGCCAAATAATGTAATCGCGTTGCTCCCCGCTCCTTCATCACTCCCGTGCCCTTCCCTCATTCTAGCGAGGCCTGGGATTGTGTAGTCCCTGCTCTTCCCAGGAACGTGGGAAACCCTCAGTTCACTGCCCCTAAAACCACGTCTCACTGATGAAGTCCGGCCAAAGCGGCTTCTCTTTCGCTGTAATACGGCCCGGCCACAATGTAAATTACATAGTGACTCCCAGCGGCCTGAGAATGGAACTTTTGACCATAACATTTTACAAGATCTGAACAATTTCTGTCATCGCAATGGCAAATGGTCCGAAATTCCCTATGTCCAAGCCTTTTTTACCCTGCGCTCACGGCCCTGCCTCTGTCAAAATTGCGATCTGGCACAAATCTCTCTATTACACACTGAACCCCCTTCCCAACTTCCTCCCTCAGCCCCTGACCCACCCGAAACTCCAGATCCTGACCCCTCAGATCTCAGTCCTCCCCCGTATAAACTCCCGCCACTGCTACCCGACCAACCCCCTCTCTCAACCCCTCCCTCGCCCCCCTGCTACCCGCCCTCGCTCCGCTCAAATTTCGGACCCGCGGATTCTACCACACGACGCTTATACCCACTCAGAGAAGTGGCTGGGCGGAAGGTATTGTGCAAGCACGTGTTCCTTTCTAAAACCTACTAACTTTTTCTATTGAGGTTGAGATAACTCATTTTTTATGGTATTTGCGATTGAAAGGCTACCTGGAGATCCTGCTGGCAGTTCTAGCTAAATAGGTAAACAAAACAGAAAGGTTTTTAGGCATGTTTTGTAGATGGTCTGTGCAGGCTGGGATAAAGTTTATAAAGGGAATTTATGAAGACATTTTGTATATAATCCAGTTGCTATAATTAAAAGGATAAATTTTAGTTAAAACAAAGTTTTCTTGAGATATTAATTTGCTCTTAATGAAATTACATAACATAGTCATTTGGATTCTATAATCTGTTTCTTTATTAGGTTTTGACTAACTAAAAATCCAAACTTTAAGGGTTAAGGTTTAATTAATTTTATAGCCTTGCCTTTGACATTTCGGTTTTTATTCTTATGTTGCCTAGAAGGTTTTAAAAGGGTTGATGAGTACCTGTCTACCTCCAATCCTGTCTGGCCTAAAACACTTATTGCTGTATTATCATTATCTATTTCTTGTAAAGGCTAGACTGGATACAGGAAAAGGAAAAAACCCAAAGACCCGGATCAGGACAGTTCAAAGAATAGATCTGGTCCAGGATGTTTTTTTCAGACCGACCCCTAGGCCTGACTCTCTCCGGCCCCTTAAACAATTCCCTATCAAATCAGGTCGAGTCATGTCCTCCCCCTAAGATGCGACATTGCCAATATTAAAACCATCCACACCAACACTGGATGACCAAATAGACAATGCTAGGAATGAGCCTTCCTAGCGCAGTGGGACCTCCTGCTATTTGGCCTACACATACATGTATTCCGTGGAATGATTTTTGGCCAACAGGGGAAACGGAGGACTGAACTCTGATCTTCTTTTGCCCAAATTCCTTTTTAAAGGGGCCTAGTGAGTCACACCTACAAATGATAGAATCTCAGTAAACAGGTTTTTATGATGAGGTTTACTTCCCGACCTAATTCCAGCGTAGCTGCACATGAAAGAAGACCCTACTATAAATATTCGGCCTTCCTTTGAAGCCCTGAAAAATGCCCTAACATCTGCTCAGACACTCACACTTCTGGACCTCACCCAACCTTTCCAGCTATATACGGATGAGAGACAGGGTACAGCAGTAGGAATTCTAACACAAAATAACGGCCCAAGATACAGGAGAAAATTTTAAACTCCTATCAGCTTCCCTTAATTCATTAGCTGCCATGGTAATAGATAATAGAATTGCACTAGATTATCTATCAGCATCAGAAGGAGGAGCTTGTGCAATTGCAAACATTTCTTGCTGCTTCTCTAAAAACCCCACAGAGCAGGTAGACTGAAAAAGACATAACAGACTCAATTTGGAACTCTGTCCAATCCGTCCTCCCAAAAATGACCTGGCTCTTACCCTTCCTAGGACCCCTAATAATGATTATACTAACTCTCCTCTTTTGTCCTTATCTATTATAACTTTTTCTACGTTTCCTCAAAAACAGAATTCAAGCCATCACCCACAAAGCAATCGGAGAAATCTTCCTAATGAACAAGCCCTTCCACACTTCCAACTCAATACCCGATCCTGAGGCCGCCCTTTCTCAGCAGGAAGCAGTCAGAAAGACAGCAACGCTCAGCTTCCCAATTTTTAGAATTTTTACATCTTCCCCTTCTTTCCTCTTCCCTTGTATATGATAAAGAGTGTGGAATGTTGGGTCTGCCCTGGGATGCATGCGGTAGATAAGTCAGATAAGGACTCCCGCAGGCTGCAGGCTCCAGAGGAATCTCCGGAGGTTGTAAAGATAACTCTGAATTACAAAGGCTGGGATGGAGCCGGCAGAAACTGGCAGAACTCCCCCCACCAAACTTTCTATAAAACTCCCCACCCTCCCCTCCTCTGGGTGGATGCCTTTTTCAGCCTCCACCCACCTGCACCCCGGTGCTCAAAATAAACCGCATTTTACCATGCCCCCAGGCTTGCGTGTCTTCCTCTGGGCTCTGACCTAACACAAAATACACTAAGATATAATTTTTCACCTAAGTAAACAAAAAAATACATAAGTTTGAAAACACACTGACTATATTGAAAACAACCTGCAAGACTGAGGGATCCAGGCACTGTTGCCGCCCAACCAGGTTCATTTGCCCGCTGCACAGAGAGGAGCCCATGCACTGAGACAGTCGGGTTGGGATGGAGAAAGAGTTTTATTCTGCATAGCACTAGGCGGGGAGATGGAGAAATTTTCCCAATCCGCCTCCTGAGAATTTGGGAGACAGGGTTTTTAAGGATAGTTTGGCAGGCAAGGGATTAGGCAATTAGGTTTGTTAAATGGGGCAAAATTATAGGGGTGTAGAAATCATCTTCTTGTGTTGCTCCAGTCCCTGGGGTGACAATTCCAGTAGTGTCGGTTTCTTGGTACAGGCCTCTGGACCAGATGGGTCCATCAATCCACTGGAATGTGGGGCCTGGAAGATTTCTTAAAAACTACCTTTAGGTTTGTAAAAGGTGGTGTTGTCTATGGAGAAAGTTAAGAATCTTTATGGACACCAACTATGGGGAGAAGTTAAGAATCTTTATGACCAGCTGCGTGGTTCTGGAGTGGCAATTATAGAGGAGCAATTTAGCTGCACCCCGTTACTGATTTGTGTGAAGGGCAGGTTCAGCACTCTTACGCATGGCTGGTGTGTGTGTGGGAATCGGTACAATTCTTACGACAGGCAATCTGGTCAAATTAGACATCCATATGTCCTTTGACACAGCAATTTCCCTGAAGCGAGGTGGAAATTACTGTATAGATTGGCAAAAAGTATTACGGCATACAATTTTTTTCTTATATGTGAATAAAGCACCATTAGAAGGACATGTATCAACAGTTTTTAAGGTTTTCAGTTCCCAAATTTCTTGCTGGCAATCTGGTTACACTTACAGGTCATGTCTCCTTCGGCTCCTTTTGGCTGTGATAATTTCTCAATTTTTCCTTGTTTTTCATGACCTTGAAAGTTTTCTAGAATACTGATCAGATATTTTGTAGAATTATCTCTTTTGGGATATGTCTGCTGTTTTTCTAAGGATTCAGCTGGGATTGTGTGTGTTGGGGAGGAAGACCACAGAGACAAGCTGTCTTTCTCATGGCTTCATGTCAAGGGTATGTGCCCTCAAGATGACGTGTCACTGTGGTGCTGTCTTGGATCATCTGGCTGAGGAAGTATTTGTCAGCCTTTTCTACCACAAAGTTCCTCTTTTTCTCTGCTCATAGTGTATGTTCTTTGAATAGAGGTGATGTATACATCTCTCACTTAAGGAGTAGAAAGTTATGCACCATCCCCTTGAGGGGATGGTACGTACAGAAATTATTTACAATGTCTTGTATGGAGGATTTTATTCATTTATTTATCCATTCATTCAATGATTCATTTCAGTATGGAATCTTTGGTATTGATTGCCTATTTTAGGTGATAAAACAATGCAACTATATTATTTAGTTGCTCAAATTGTTCCAGCTTTGGCCTTTGGGGTCTCCTTCGGGGGCTCCTGTGTTCTGTTTGCAACCCCATTCTTAGTTTTTGTTGCCTTGTTTCTGAGGACTACCTCACCTTCTGGCACTACAGAAAGAGTCTGCATATTCATCTTGTATATTTCCTGCTTCAGTGTTAGCATCAGGCATTTCTTCTAGGAGCCTTTGTTCCCTTCTTTGGGGAATGATATTAAAAGCCTAGAAGTGTGCTCCTTGCTGTGAGGCCCTTATTTCTTGGCCGCCTGAGCAGACAGCACAAGGAAAAGTTCTCTGTAACCTAATCTGAATTGATTTGTATAGTGTGTAAAGCTTCTACTGCTTATTATTCCTATCCATTCCCACCAGGAATCAGGATATTTGGCTCTATTTCAACTAGAATTTCCACCATGGTGGCATTTAATCATCTAAACAATTCTGGGAAAAATCACAAGAAGGGAGTACTTCATCTGCTGATTTTGTCAATATGTTCACTCTCTATTACGTACTAAACAGGCTGTGTTCTTTCTTCCAGCAACCAGGGATTCAGCCTTTGATAACATGCACTGTTTTCTCTTGCCCATCTCATCACAAGGCACCCCTGGGACTGGCAGGCAGCAGGGGCTCTCTGGATATTTCTAGAATAAACCAGCACCACGGCCACCCTTACCTTGAGACAAGATGTTCCCACCACCCCTGGACACCCCTTATGTCACTCCCAGTACAGACCACCTCACGGGATGACCCTGCTGCTGCCCCCACCACCATAGTGTCTGCCCGAACCGCATGTGTAGGAATCACCCTTGGGCACCCCAGGGGGTCAGCGGGTCCTCCAGGAAGCAGACACTGAGCCAGGTGGGTATGGAAGGGTTTATGAGGGGAAATTCGGAGAAGGAAAGGAGGGGAGGAGGGAGCATTGGGCAGGGCACAAAGTGAAAGGACAATGAGGATCTGACACCATTAGGAACACTGCAGCCACCTGATGGACATGTGGGCTCAGGGTCCTCTTCAAATTTCAAATGGTGGTCCTGGAAGGCAAACAGAATTTTGTTTATATCAATGTGATCTTCTTTGGTGCTACATACATTTTATGTACTATAATATATCTGTGCCTTTGACAAATACTTCTGTGTCTGGCTGCACCTGCGCGGCTACACGTCATGAAAATAACAGTCTTCAGATGTCAATTACAGATCACTGAGCTGAACTGTGCACAATTTGCGTAATTATCTGTCCTTTGCTTATCTGGTGGGATCTGACTTTAAATACCAGAGAGGGGGACTTTGCCTTATGTTGAAAACGGAATGGAAATCTCTGGGCTGAGCTGCCACACACTAAGATTTATTTTAGGGACTTCAGTGAGCACCTTTGATGATCTTCTGAGGGGAATATTTTCATCTAAACAGTGAGGGGCTGAGTGCCCAACAGGTTCCAGCCATTTTGCCAGATCCTTTCCTTATGTGCTTGGTCTCTGTGTCCTCACAGTGTCCTCAGACACCAGCATAGTCCCGGCTCCCACGTAGCAGAGCCGAGGCCCTGTGCAGGCCCCACAGAGAGTGGGTATCTGGGCCTGAGGCAGCAGGGCATGGGGAAGGCTGAGGGTGCTGCATGGAAACTCCAGGAGAGCAAAGCTGAGTGACAGGGCTGCATCCAGAGGATGCTGGGGAGCAGCTGAGAGACAGCTCAGGGTGGGCCTGCGCCCCCACCAGGGTCTACCCCATTCTGAAGGCCAAGGCCTCCCCTCCACTCAGCCAGGCCCGGCCTCACTTTTCATCTCTTTGGGCCGCAATAAACTCAGGCAGGAAAGGTCTCCTGACAGAACCATGTCAAACTGCACAACCCCCAGGGCTCTCCTCACACTGATCCAGAACCTTCCCACATGCAGGGAAACAATCATCCTTCCTACGGATTATGGACTCAGAGGGCAGCAAGGACCTTCTGAGGGCCTCAACCCCAGGCCACACGGTGCCTCTCAGCTCCCCACAGCGGCTCTATGTGACTCTCACGCGGGCCCCAGGGTCCTGCCCAGGCTGCGGCCATGCAGAGAATGGCCATCCTGCTCCTCCTACATGAGCTCAGCACCCCCACGAGGCTTCCCCCCACTTGCTCCACCTCCCCCACGCCCTCCCGTTCATCCGCAGAGATTCCCTCTCCCTCTTCTGCACTCCAGGTCCCTTCCCTGCTGCTTCCACTGTGGGTGACCACTAGCTGTGTGTCAGGGGTGGTGTGTGTCTCTGCTACGGGACAGGTGAAGCCCTCACAGGCAGGGGCAGGTCTCATCCTTCACAGAACGGGCACATGGCTGAGGTTACGTACCCGTCTGCAAAACTGAAATTTCAGGCTTCTATAAACAACCTCCTTCCTCATCTACAAGAGACACCTGCTGCCCAGCTCGTGATGGAGAGAAGATGCCACACAATGTGTGCCCCCGGAACCTGAGGAAAGCACTAAGTCCACAGGCAGCTTTACCCTTGTACTTCCCAGCCCTTCAGCAACACGTGTCACATGATTTACTATTGACTCAATGAGAAAAAAGATGAACATGCAGTATGTGTCAGTTCACCCTGTCAGATCACCATACCGAAAGGTGGAGGGGCAGGCAGGTGCGGAGCCCTCAGAGGCCACCAAGGGGGAGGAGGTGGCCCATGACCCCTGAATGCTGCTGAAGGGCCATCCATGGGGTAGGGCATGTAGGCCGGTCCCAGGAAACAAGGCGGCCCTCTTGCGTCCACCTTCACCTGCAGAGCAGAACAACACAAGGTTTGAAATCTGTTGATGTGGTGGACAAAAACACCAACACCAGTAAAACCTGAACCCCATGAAGCAGGTGACAGACCCTGACACCTTCCCCTCCATTGGATTTGAAAACAGCAAAATCTTCTTCCCCCTGAGTCCAGCTACTGCTGGGAGTGAAGGGAAGTCATGGGGACAAAGTGCTGTGACCACACGTCACTGCCTGTGTCTGCAAATGCAGGATGGCTGGGGCCCTGTCCCAGGGAAGAGCAGAGTCCTAACACACTGATGAAGAAGCATATTCCAGACAGACGGGCATCCGTGTCCAGGACCCCCCACCTCTCCCTCCCCACCAGCACAGTAGCTCAAGCCTGGACCGGTCAGAAGAGAGACAATGACAGAAATTAAAACTCCGCCCTCCACGCACGGCTCACAGCTACTCTTGGGAGAACTTGCTACAAGGTGGTTAATGTTTCCTCTCTGATTCCCAGAATTCTGCAAGGTAAGTACGACCATCCTGCTCTAAATCTAAGGGAACAGAGGCTCCTAGAGGAAGAGGAAATTCCCCCAGGGTCACAGAGCTTGCAGGAGGCAGAGCTGAAGTGGGTCCCAGCTACATCTGCACGCCGCCCTCGTCCCCTCTGCTTCCATCCCGATAAAGGGTCTTCTCCCCTCTGCAGGTGCTGCCTGTGCCCACAAACATCTCTGGGGACATGGGGATTCCTGCAGTCCTGGAACTGGGAAAGGGTTTTCTGAACAAAAACAATGTTATGTATGGCTATAAGATTTATGTGAATTCGCAGATAATACCAAATTTTAAGTACAATATGACATTAACAATCATTTTTCCTGTGGAAATGAGAGAATCTAATAATGCCATTGAAACCATGTGTTTGATTTCGAGTGTACAAGTCCCATGACGTATGGTCTGAGGACTCACCAGCTGTCACAGCTACACAGGCCACAAGGGAACCAACTTCAGTGAACCTAATTCAAGGCCTTTGCTTGGAATTGGTCCTGCAGGTAATTAGTGACTTTTCCTCTTCACTTTCTCACCTGCAGTGTAAATTTTCCATTACAAATATGTCCCCCTCACAATTCAGAATATTTTCTTAAGAGCATCACTGGAGGCCTTCTGCATGGCACAGTTACCAGCAGAGATGGGACAGGGATGTGTTACAGAATTTACTTCACGGAAGAACAAAATTGAACAAAGGACACAATGTAAAGTTGGAGGGATGAGTTTTCACATTTTTCATTTCTGAGGATTACAGCAGATGTGGTAAACAAGTAATCACCTCCCAAAGCAGAAAGGCAATAAAACAACAGCAACAATGAAAACCACACGTCAGGGACCCAGCAGCATGACAAGCAAAGGGGATCAGTCGGGGCCCACTGTGCCATGAGACCTAAAGCCGTGGGGCTAGGTGGCATTCTCCTGGTGTTATTTCCAGAAACACAGCACAGAAAACTATTCAACATTCAGACCTTGGCCTGAGTGTATTCAAGGCTTCTGGAAGTATCTCCAAAGCATGAGGTGCCTGGAGAAGCCTGTGGCCCTGGGGAAGATTTTGATTGTTGAGAAGTAAAGGCACAGAAAAGATGTCATAGAACACACAAAGTAGAGATGAGGCCAGGAGAAGGTGCTGTAGGCAAAGAAAAGTTTCCTGAAATAGTGACAGTGAACATGACCCCAGCATTTACCTTTTCCTTCTGTGCATTTTCAGATGGGATGTGGCTGCTGTTTGTCCTGGGCACGGATTCAGGTCCCAAATCAGCTAAAGGACAAAGAAGGGACAGGGGCTCATTCTGACCTGCATGTTCTGTGCACAGTGAGAGCCCTCCAGCCCCCCTCTGCCATCTCACTGTCTGTCCCACACCTGGGTCCCTCACCACAGGCACAGGGTTTACCAGAGCCTCAGTGACCCTGAGCCCCCGACCCTCATGCTTGAGGAAGACACCACAGAGCCCAGGTCCAGGTGTTTTCCTACATCAACCAACTGAGCACAGGTCAGGGCTCTAACTAGTGGAAATCGACATAAATGGTAGCTTCCCAAATGCATATGAGGGGAAATAGTTTACAACTTCACCACAGATGAAAATTAAAATAAGAACAGCCCTGGATGGGGAGAATATCAATAAATCCTTAATGTACAACAGTGGGTCCTTTTCTTCATGCCATGAAGCACTTTTTAAATCTCTTAATCTATATTTAATCTGTCTCCCATATCTGACCAGGTATTATAATTATTTATGTCAAACAATGGACTAATATCATAGTATCAGAAAGGAAAGAGCTGTAGGAACTACCTATGAACCATTGGGGTTACACTTAGAAGGTTATAGGAGTGAAATGACATAGATATTTAATTATAAATAGAGTTTTATAGGTCATAATAAACAATTAAAAAAAACAGAAAAAGGAAGCTCCAAAAGATACAAATTAAATGTATCCTGTCTTGCAGCAGATCTCATGGTACAGTATTTATCCAGAAAGACACAGGCTCTCCTCACACTGATCCAGACCTTCACACCTGCAGGGAAACAATCATCCTTCCTGCGGATTATGGACTCAGAGGGCAGCAAGGTCCTTCTGAGGGCCTCAACCCCAGGCCACACGGTGCCTCTCAGCTCCCCACAGTGGCTCTTCGTGACTCTCACTCGGCCCCCAGAATCCATGCCATGGATTCTCATGCATGGCGGCCATGCAGAGAATGGTCACCCTGCAACTCCTACGTGAGCTCAGCACCCCCACGAGGCTTCCCCCCACTTCCTCCACCTCCCCCACGCCCTCCCCTTCATCCGTAGAGATTCCCTCTCCCTGTTCTTCACTCCCGGGCCCTTCTCTGCTGCTTCCACTGAGGGTGACCACTAGCTGTGTGCCCTGGGTGGCGAGTGTCTCTCCTATGGGACACGTGAAGCCCTCACAGGCAGGGGCAAGTCTCATCCCTCTTGATGCTGGGCACATGGCCAAGGTTGCATGCCTGTCTCCAAAACTGAAATTTCTGGCTTCTATAAACAAAGTCCTTGCTCATCTACAAAGATATCTCCTGCCCAGCTCCTTACGGGGAGAAGATGCCCCCCAATGTGTGCCCCCAGAACCCGAGGAAAGCACAGAGTCGTCAGGCAGCTTTACCCTTGTACTGCCCAGCCCTGCAGCACCATGGGTGACATATTTTACTATTGACTCAATGAGAGAAAAGATGAACACACCATGTGGGTCTGGCCCTCTGTCAGATCAGCATACCTAATGATGATGGTGCAGGCGGGCGTGGAGGTCTCAGGGGCCACCAAGGGGGAGGAGGTGGCCCATGACCCCTGAATGCTGATGAAGGGCCATCCATGGGGTAGGGCATGTAGGACCGTCCCGGGAAACGAGGCGGCCCTCTTGCGTCCATGTTTATCTGCAGAGCAGAACAACAAAAGGTTTTCAAACCCGTTCATGTGATGGGCAAAAACACAAACACCAGGAAAACTTGAACCCCATGAAGCAGGTGACAGACCCTGACACCTTCCCCTCCACTGGGCTTCAAACCAGAAATGTCAGTGCCAAAATCTTCATCCCATTGATTGGGTCCAAGATTGAGTCCATCTGACTGCTGGGAGTGAAGGGAAGTCATGAGGACAAAGTGCTGTGACCACACGTCACTGCCTGTGTCTGCAAATGCAGGATGGCTGGGGCCCTGTCCCAGGGAAGAGCAGAGTCCTAACACACTGATGAAGAAGCATATTCCAGACAGACAGGCATCCATGTCTGGACCAGCCACCTCTCCCTCCCACCAGCACAGTAGCTCATTCCTGGACCAGGCAGAACAGAGACAAGGAGAGGAAGGAAAACTCCGGCCTCCACCCATGGCTCACAGCTACTCTTGGGAGAACTTGCTACAGGTGCTTAATGTTTCATTTCTGATTCCCAGAATTCTGCAAGGTAAGTACGACCATCCTGCTCTAAATCTAAGGGAACAGAGGCCTTCAGAGGAAGAGAAAATTCCCCCAGGGTCACAGAGCTTGCGGGAGGCAGAGCTGGAGTGGGTCCCAGGTCCACCTGCACGCCCCCCTCGCCCCCTCTGCTTCCCCCCCGACAAAGGGTCTTCTCCCCTCTGCAGGTGCTGCCTGTGACCACAAACATCTTGGGGACATGGGGATTCCTGCAGTCCAGTAGGGAATTGGGAAAGGGTTTTCTGAACAAAAACCATGTTATGTATGGCTATAAGATTTATGTGAATTCGCAGATAATACCAAATTTTAAGTGCAATATGACATTAACAATCATTTTGCCTTAAAAAAATGAGATAGGAATCTGAATAATAACATTGAAACCGTGTATTGATTTCAAGTGTACAAGTTCCCACGAGTATGGTCTAAGAGCTCACCAGTCGTCACAACTACACAGGCCACAAGGGAACCGACTTACATGAACCTAATTCAAGGCCTTTGTTTGGAATTGGTCCTGCAGGTAATTAGTGAGTTTTCCTCTTCACTATCCCACCTGCAGTGTATATTTTCTATTACAAACAAGTCCCCTCTCCCAATTCAGAATATATTCTCACGATTGTCACTGCAGGCCTTCTGCATGGCAGTTACCAGCAGAGATGGGACAGGGATTTGTTACAGAATTTATCTCACAAAAGAACAAAATTGAACAAAGGACTGAATGTAAGGTTGGAGGGATGAGTTTTCACATTTTTCATTTCTGAGGATTACAGCAGATGTGGTAAACAAGTTAATCACCTACCTAAAGCACACAAGCAATAAAACAACAACAGCAACAATGAAAACCACACATCAGGGACCCAGCAGCATCGCAAGCAAAGGGGATCAGTCGGGGCCCAGTGTGCCATGAGATCTAAATCCGTGGGGATAGGTGGCATTCTCCTGGTGTTATTTCCAAAACACAGCACAGAAAACTAATCAGCATTGAGACTTGGCCTGTGTGTATTCAAGGCTTCTGGAAGTGTCACCAAAGGATGAGGGACATGGAGAAGCCTGTGTGCTACTGGGGATGATTTTGATTGTTGAGAAATAAAGACATAGGAAAGGTGTCACAGAAAACACAAAGCAGAGATAAGGCCAGGAGAAGGTGGTGTAGGCAAAGAAAAGTTTCCTGAAATAGTTGCTGTGAACACGACCCCAGCATTTACCTTTTCCTTCTGTGCACTTTCAGATGGGATGTGGCTGCTGTTTGTCCTGGGCGTGGATTCAGGTCCCAAATCAGCTAAAAGTCAGAGGAGGGACAGGGGCTCATTCTGACTTGCATGGTCTGTGCAAAGTGAGAGCCCTCCACGCCCCCCTCTGCCATCTCACTGTCTGTCCCACAGCTGGGCCCCTCACCACAGGCACAGGGTTTACCAGGTGCCTCAGTGACCCTACACCCCCGACCCTCATGCTTGAGGAAGACACCACACAGCCCGAATCCAGGTGTTTTCCTACATCAACCAACTGGGCACAGGTCAGGGATCTAAGTAGCCCGAAATCAACGTTAAATTGGTAGCTCCCCAATGCATATCAGGGGAAATCGCTGACAACTTCAGCACAGATTAAAGTTAAAATAAGAACAGACTTGGACGGGGAGAATATCAATAAATCCTTGACATGAACAACAGTGGGTCCTTTTCTTCATGCCATGAAGCACTTTTTAAATCTCTTCATCTATATTTAATCTGTCTCCCATATCTGACCAAGTATTATAATTATTTATGTCAAAGAATGGACTAATATCATAGTAATGAGAAAAGGAAAGAGCTATAGGAACTATCTTTGAACTTTTGGGGTTACACTTAGAAGGTTATAGGAGTGAAATGACATAGATATTTTATTTAGTAATAGAGTTTTATGGCTCACAATAAACAATTAAACAGGAAAAGGAAGGTCCAAAGATCCTAATTAAATGCCTCCTGTCTTACAGCAGATCTCATGGTACAGTATTTATCCAGAAAGACATAGGCTCTCCTCATACTGATCCAGAGCCTTCACACCTGCAGGGAAACTGTCATCCTTCCTATGGATTATGCACTCAGGGCAGCAAGGACCTTCTGAGGGCCAAATCCCCAGGCCACACGGGGACACTCAGCTGCCCATAGCGGCTCTGTGTGGCCCCTACCCGGTCCCTAGTCTCTCGCCCAGGCTGGCCCTTCAGGGAACAGTGGTCTGCTCCCCTACATTCAGCACCCAAGGCTCCCCCCCCCTTGAACCCCGTCCTCCCTTCATCCCAGAGATTCCCTCTCCCTCCTCTGCACTCCAGGTCCCTTCCCTGCTGCTTCCACTGTGGGTGACCACTAGCTGTGTGCCACAGATGACGTGTGTCTCTTCTTTGGGGCATGTGAAGCCCTCACTGGCAGGGGCAGGTCTCATCCATCACAGAACTGGGCACTTGGCCAAGGTTGCATGCCCGTCTGCAAAACTGAAATTACTGGCTTCTATAAACAACCTCCTTACTCATCTACAAGAGACATCTGCTGCCCAGCTTGTGATGGGGAGAAGATGCCACCCAGTGTGTGCCCTTGGAATCCCAGGAAAGCACTGAGTCCTCAGGTAGCTTTACCCTTGTACTGCCCAGCCCTGCAGCACCATGTGTGACATGTTTTACTAGTGAGTCAGTGACAGAAAAGACGAACACGCCATATGGGTCAGTTCCCCTGTCAGATCACCATACCGAATGAGGGAGGTGCAGGCAGGCGTGGAGGTCTCAGGGGCCACCAAGGGGGAGGAGGTGGCCCATGACCCCTGAAGGCTGCGGAAGGGCCATCCATGGGGTAGGGCATGTAGGCCGGTCCCGCAAAACGAGGTGGCCCTCTTGCGTCCATGTTCACCTGCAGAGCACAACAACAAAAGGTTTTGAAACCCGTTCATGTGATGGGCAAAAACACCAACACCAGTAAAACTTGAAGCCCATGAAGCACGTTACAGACCCTGACACCTTCCCCTCCACTGGGCTTCAAACCAGAAATATCAGTGCCAAAATCTTCATCCCACTGATTGGGTCCAAGATTGAGTCCATCTGACTGGTGGGAGTAAAGGGAAGTCATGGGGACAAAGTGCTGTGACCACACGTCACTGCCTGTGTCTGCAAATGCAGGATGGCTGGGGCCCTGTCCCAGGGAAGATCAGAGTCCTAAGACACTCATGAAGAAGCATATTCCATACAGACGGGCATCCGTGTCCAGTACCAGCCACCTCTCCCTCCCCACCAGCACAGTAGCTCATTCCTGGACCAGGCAGAACAGAGACAAGGAGAGGAATGAAAACTCTGCCCTCCACGCATGGCTCACAGCTACTCTTGGGAGAACTTGCTACAGGTGGTTAATGTTTCATCTCTGATTCCCAGAATTCTGCAAGGTAAGTGCGGACCATCTGCTCTAAATCTAAGGGAACAGAGGCTTTCAGAGGAAGGGGAAATTCCCCCAGGGTCACAGAGCTTGCAGGAGGCAGAGCTGATGTGGGTCCCAGCGCCACCTGCACGCCCCCCTCGCCCCCTCTGCTTCCCCCCTGAAAAAGGGTCTTCTCCCCTCTGCAGGTGCTGCCTGTGCCCACAGACATCTCTGGGGACACAGGGATTCCTGCAGTCCTGCAGGGAACTGGGAAAGCATTTTCTGAACAAAAATTATGTTACCTATGCAAGGCACTTAGGCATGGCTATAAGATTTATGTGAATTCGCAGATAATACCAAATTTTAAGTACAATATGACATTAACAATAATTTTCCCTGTGCAAAAATCAGATAGGAATCTGAATAATGACATTGAAACCGTGTTTTGAGTCGAGTGTACAAGTCCCATGACGTATGGTCTGAGGACTCACCAGCCGTCACAGCTACACAGGCCACAGGGAACCGACTCAGTGAACCTAATTCAAGGCCTTTGCTTGGAATTGATCCTGTAGTTAATTAGTGACTTTTCCTCTTCACTATGCCACCTGCAGTGTATATTTTCTATTACAAATATGTCCCCTCTCACAATTCAGATGACATTTTCATGATCATCACTGGAGGCCTTCTCCACGGCACAGTAACCAGCAGAGATGGGACAGGGCTGTGTTACAGAATTTACTTCACGGAAGAA
This sequence comes from Daubentonia madagascariensis, assembly GCA_023783475.1. Lineage (NCBI taxonomy): Eukaryota > Metazoa > Chordata > Mammalia > Primates > Daubentoniidae > Daubentonia > Daubentonia madagascariensis. Next base: position 24,420 of record JAKFHU010002505.1, on the reverse strand, counting down.
GAAAATTGAACAAAGGACACAATGTAAAGTTGGAAGGGTGAGTTTTCACATTTTTCATTTCTGGGGATTAAGCAGATGTGGTAAACAAGTAATCACCTACCAAAGCAGAAAAGCAATAAAACAACAGCAACAATGAAAACCACACATCAGGGACCCAGCAGCATGACAAGCAAAGGGGATCAGTCGGGGCCCACTGTGCCATGAGACCTAAAGCCGTGGGGCTAGGTGGCATTCTCCTGGTGTTATTTCCAGAAACACAGCACAGAAACTATTAGCATCAGTATTCCTGTGTGTTCAAGGCTTCTGGAAGTGTCACCAAAGGATGGGACATGGAGAAGCCTGTGTGCTACTGGGGATGATTTTGATTGTTGAGAAGTAAAGGCACAGAAAAGGTGTCACAGAACACACAAAGAAGAGATGAGGCCAGGAGAAGGTGCTGTAGGCAAAGAAAAGTTTCCTGAAATAGTGACAGTGAACATGACCCCAGCATTTACCTTTTCCTTCTGTGCATTTTCAGATGGGATGTGGCTACTGTTTGTCCTGGGCACAGACTCAGGTCCCGAATCAGCTGAAAGTCAGAGGAGGGACAGGGGCTCATTCTGACTTGCATGTTCTGTGCACAGTGAGAGCCCTCCACGCCCCCTCTGCCATCTCACTGTCTGTCCCACACCTGGGTCCCTCACCACAGGCACAGGGTTTACCAGATGCCTCAGTGACCCTGAACCCCCGACCCTCATGCTTGAGGAAGACACCACAGAGCCCGGGTCCAGGTGTTTTCCTCCATCAACCAACTGAGCACAAGTCAGGGCTCTAAGTAGCCTGAAATCAACCTTAAATTGGTAGCTCCCCAATGCATATCAGGGGAAATTGCTGACAACTTCAGCACACATTAAAAATTAAAATAAAGGCAGCCTTGGATGGGAAGAATATCAATAAATCCTTGATGTGAATACCACTGGGTCCTTTTCTTCATGCCATGAGGCATTTTTTAAATCTCTTCATCCATATATAATCTGTCTCCCATATCTGACCAGGTATTATAATTATTTATCTCCTGCAATGGACTAATATCATAGTAATGAGAAAATGAAAGAGCTATTGGAATTAACTGTGAAGTTTTGGGGTTATACTTACAAGGATTATGAGAGTAAAATTACATAGATACTTAATTTACTAATAGGGTTTCCTAGCTCACAAGAAACAATTGAAATAACATAAAAAGAATAAAGGAAGCTCCATAAATAATTATTACCTGCCTCCTGTCCTAACACAGGTCTCATGGTAGAGTATTTATCCAGAAAGACATAGAAGAAAATGTCCTGTCTCATTGCCACATACAGCCCCATTCTAAAGTGTCACTGGTGTTACCCTTCTCAAATAAAAGGAAAATGAAGCTGTCAACATTTGCTTGAGGAGGGAGAGACAGCTGACCCATTTCCCTTGTTGCCTCCTGTCTTCAGTGGGGAGGAACCTGGAGGGCGCTGTGGGGTGGGGGTGTCCAAAATCACTGGAGAGGCCGGAGCTCCACCATTTACAGAGGACAAACCCAAGTGCCAACTGGCTGGGGCACCTGACAAAAAGTGTCCTGTCACCCATGAGAGACTCCCATCATCTTTACTGAGTACTTGGGACTGTTTCCGGGGAACGTAACAATTACCCTCAGAAGGAGAAGCAGAGCATGTGGATTGTGCAGCCCAAGTTAAGCTGCTGCCTCCACAGTGGGCTCCTACCTCTGCTTGGAGGGTTCTCTGGGTCGGTCTTCTTTGGGGCAGGTTTCTCCATCCAATGAGCATCTGGGTGCCTCTGGTTTTGCATTATATCCAATCTTGAAAATAGAGAAGGAATGGACTTGAGTAAGAATGGGAACACCAAGTTCTGTACTAGACACTGACAGTTTCATCTTAAAACACCAAAAACATCCTTAAAAATGTCCGTCAAAATCACCCACCTGCGCCTCAACCAGGCAGCCTCCCTGGTCAGCTCCAACTTCTCCCTCTCAAAACATCGAGTCTTCAGCTGTGGGAGAAAAACAGGTGCACATTCTGACCTTGCAGACTATGCACAAAACCAAGGAAAGGAGAAACTCTTACCCAGTTGTGTCGAGCCATCTCGTCAAAAGCGGCAATCTGAAAAAGCCAACACATCAGAAACCATAAGTTTAGGGTGTGTCGGGGCCATTTAATCATCTGCGTTAGGTGCTGGAGGATTCTGCTACTGTGAGGCAGGATGCACAGTACCTGGTGGCTGTGGTTCAGCTCTGCCTCCTGCTGCTGCTCCTTCATCTCTTGAATGGTTTTTCTATGGGGTAGATTTGGTTTCATCAGATAAAGCACAATATTGAGTGTGATTTTGAATAATCTGCCCGTGTTCCTGTTATCCTCACATCTGGACCATTACGCAGTGTATCCGAACACGTAAAACACATTTCACATGATTGTAAAAGTACAGTAGGATCAAAACTGTTGCTGTAGTGTTTCCTTATCAATTATGTAATGCCTGCCGGGTTCTGAATTGACATAATGTCCTTACCCGTTCTCAGCATTTCCCTAATTTATCCTTCATTGAGTATCTTTTCTCATCAAGCTCTATTCTCCTTGTCCTAATGTCCTCACCATATTTCATAGGACAGTGACAACTGGGTTTAGAAAATGGCACAATCACTTTTATGGATGTGGTTCATCCTACACCAAAATGCTTTCCTAAGGATTATGACACTTTTCACCCCCCCTGCAGATGTTTCTGTGAATCGAATCTCCACTCCCAGTGGCCAGCCCTGGGGATCAGGAAATGTTTAGCAACTTAACATTTTTGGTTACTTGTGAAACTTAAGGTACTTTCTCTTTCTTATGTGAATTCTCTATGGATATGTCTTCTGACCATTTCTTTATATTTATGTATGAATTGGGTCTAAATGTTGGAGAAAGCTCACACACACGCAAAACAAATTGCAACAAGGCTGTCCTGAGAGGCTGGTGTTCAGTCTCTGAGCTCACTTGTAGGACTCCATTTCTTCTGTGGCCAACTTCCAGTTGTTCTCCATCTCCGACAGCTGCCTTTCACGTTGTTCCCGCTGAAATTTTTCTGCTCTCAGCTTCCTGAGAGGGGAGAGAAATGCACATTATGCAGTAAAGCCCCTGTGGATTTCTGCCTTTCTTCCCTCTGGCATGAGAAGGGTGCGATTCAAAGGTTCCCTGCCACCTTCCCTAAATGTACACACTGACAATCACAACCAGGGGGCAGTTGAAGCCTCCCACTGAGGGACACAGAAAAATCAAACTCTGGCCTTCTGCCAAGTGCTCTCCAATTCTGAGCTCCTATTCGTAGCTCTCTACTCTTCTTCATTAGTAAAAAGTCAGGGAATATTAAAAGAACCTGTCAGACGCACTATATGTCCTTCTGGGGTCAGTCTCCTGCTTGAGACAGTCAGTGAAAGTTCATTTCATGTCAATGTGGAACCAGACCTCACCAACTCATCCAACTAAACACATCAGCATGGAGCAGGGGATCGTTACTGACTCCTCCCATGGGGAGACCAGATTCTCAGTCAAAGGCTGATCCAAGACCCAGGCAGTCAGCCTTAGAGAGATCCTTCCGGGATATGGCATCATTAATCCTGCAGTTCACTACTGGACATGTCTATAATTCAGGATTAGAACTCTTATCAGCTCCTTCTAGAGTACTGCCTGAGAGAAAAGACAAATCTTAGTGCTGGCCACATGCATTGAACTGAAAATGATCTGAAAGGGTGTTATTTCCTGGGAACAGAAGAAAGTGGAAACCTTCCAACTTGGTGTTCAGCAACACAAGGTTGAGTTCTTATGAAATGGAGGCAGAAAAGGGAGATGACCTCAAAGCTAGACTTGCTGTGTTGCTTTCAAACTACTTCATTCATGATTCTGATTCAATGGATGTCACTTGAGACTTGACTTAATATGGAGGATAACTTATATTGAAAGAAATCTAGGAAACAGGGAGAAAAACACAAGACACAGTTCATGCATTTGTTTGTGGCCACCCGGGAAGTGCTTCAGCAAATGCTTTCTAGAGTGGCTCAAATGCTGTGCCTGCATTGCAAGGTGCTGTGGACACAAGCCGGACCAGGGCACTGTCCCCAGCCTGAAGGAGCTCATAGTTTCTTGAAGAAGAGAAGGCAGTGAAGACATAGCTACCCTGTCGTGGACGTGGGAAGAAACAGCAGAAAACCTGAGGTTCGAGGGAAGCTAGGGAAGAGTTCTGCTTTGGAATATGGATGAGTGGATCTGTAGCCCCTGACCTTCCCTGAGAACCCTATGAAACCCTGGGCAGAATATGAAACACACGGCTGAGTGCATCAAATTTGATGTAATCCATGAAATTCCATGGCTGTAAAGTAACATGAGGCAAGGAAAGAGAAGGAGGCCTAAGGTCAGCATGGTTTTGGGGCCAATTTCCACTAGTTTCATCAATGACTTCTAGAAAGACCACCGAGATGCAAAGAAACTGAGCACCTTTCACACACACACACAGGCGCAGAAGGAAACTGAATGGAGCTTAGGATCTGGTAAAATAGTGATCGCTCCACTAAGGTCCACTAGCTTTGCTTGGATCCCAGAAGAGCTTCACTAGGAATGAAGTTGCACAGGAAACACACTGGCCTTTTTGGGACTGAGTCAGCAGTGAGTGTCTCATTGCCAACCGGGTTAGGGGGATCCAGTGCTGCTAGCGACCCTGAAAACCCACCAGAGGAAACCCCTGTCATCTCTGCAGCAGGGTTGCATCATACCAGGTCTCAATATTTGTCTGAATATTTTTTACCCAGTGTTGCATTTAATAAAAAATAAGTACACATATCCCAGGACAATACAATGGGATATGATGGAAACCAAAAAGATTGCAGAAATGGATCCAGATATTGAAGTTAAACAATGTTGGTGTCACTACCTCCTTCAGCCCCAAGTAAATTACAAGGAGGACTGCATGAAGAGAAAGGAACAGTGCAGAGTACACAGATCAAGGCAGGGTTGACAAGCCCAATTCTTTACCTAATGAATTAGCCACAAATACTGCAAAAACTATTCTAAAGGCAGGTCCAATGTCTACGGAGAGCCACACACTGTTCACACCACACACAGTACTGGCATCAATGAACACATGAGCAGCTTACTCCTCTGCATCTGTCCGTCTTGCTTCGCACATGTCATACAGCTTGTCCACTTTCATCTTCAGCATTCGGAATTCAGCCTCCTTTTCTGCTTCCTTATATTCCAGTTCTTTATAGCTGTTGTTCAGGTTCTTTTTAAATTCTGGAAGGGACAAAACAGTTTTCTCTGTGTGTGCAGGAGGACCTGAAAACTCAGTTGGGGTGGGGGAGGGAGGTGAGAATCCTGAAGGCAGGAAGCCCTGCTTCACCTTCCAGGGAAAACTCTTTTCCGCTCTCTGGGGACGTCTTCCCCCACAGTAGCATACCTTGCAGGCACCAGTCCTTGCACCTCGATGCTCCCCTCTTTGATTCATCCAGGTTGTCATTTACATTTCCTGACTTTAAGACAGATTTGAGAAAAGACGTGTCAGAAGTAATGACTGCACAACAACGTGAATATACTGAACACTACTGCACTGTTCACTACAACATGATTAAGATGGTGATTATCATCGGGTCAAAATTTTACTACAGTAAAAAAATTTTTAATTTGAAAAGGAAGTAATTATGTTCAGTTTTCTGAATTATGTCATCTGTAGTGTAGGTTTTTGTGACCTGTTCCTCCCTGCCATTCAGTTCCTGTTCCCTTCTATATAAAAAGTTGTTGTGATATCAGTCTTTAATTCCGGATCAATGTTCAGAAAAGGCTTCAGCCCCCAGACACCGACACTCTTGCTGTGGTGAACAGCAGGGGAAAATGTAGAGCTCCATTCACCCAGTGGACAGAAAGGCACAAAAGCCCAATTACGGTAAAACTTAGCAGCCAAATCCTTACCGAGTTCGGATCGTTGCCATTCTGATGGCTGTCCAGATTAACACTGGCACATATTTGAATGATGTCATCCGCAATTTGATTAGTTTCCTGAAATGTTTCCATGTGATCCTTCAAAAGAAAAAAATGGAACCATTAACAATTATTCATTCCTTTTTCCTTTTGTTTATAGAATGCAATCCTGGCAAAAAGAAGAGATTTTACCTTAAATTTGCGTGAAGCATCCAAAAGAATCTTATTTTCTCTCTCCCTTTCTTGAAGCCTTTCCATTGTTTTATTGAACTACATAAATAAGTAATAAACAATCACAATTCAAAAATATCAATTATAGTGCCTTGAAAAAACCTATCTTCAAGTGTGTAAGTCCTGAAACAAACAAAGTGGTACATGACATATATGAAGCTTGCTTCGAATGTGGACAGTTTATAGAGAATGTGAACTAGGGTCCTCGGGGAATGAGGAGGGAGCAAAATAACTAAGTGATGGGAGGTGGAAGTAATTTAAAGTGAAACCACGAAAAAATAAAATTTGAAAGAACAATGATACCTTCTGTTCAAAACTGGATATTTTTTCTACAACTTCTGCATTTTGCTTCAGGCAATTATTGATGTCCTCATGAATCTGCCGTACATTAACTAAAAGGAGATAAAAACAAGCTCAAAGATCAGCAAAACCCAATAAAATTGAATTACCCTCAATGTATTAGCAGCAATTATGCATTATCTGGCAATACAAACATAAAATAACTGTTTAGTTTTATATTGTCCCTGAAAAAGCAAGTTTTAGTTTGTTCCTTTTCAAATGTAAGAAAACAAATATGAAAATAAGAGACCCATTTGAATGAAATTCCTATTCCAGATGTTTTCAACCATCGACAAGACACATCATCTTTGCCTAGTGTGTATCCCATCAGTAGACATACTCATCTTAGAAAATTCCAGCACTGCAAACACTGTATCCCCATCAGAGAGACAACAGACATAGAAAACAAGCATCCTATCAATAAACACTTCTGTCCTCCAATTAATGAGGCAAATACACAGATCACTTCAAAAAATCTCTGTGTCCCTCAGGTTTGAGCCACTTCCAGCCACTCTTTCCAGTTCTGCAGAAGGAACATTCAAAGTGTCAATGGACTGGCTCCTCAGAGGCCTGCAATGTCTTGCTGCTGCCCGGAAGGCTCTCCTTCCTGAGATCTGCTGTGGGGCTCCTGCGACGTGGTGTAAGAAATTAAACACACTTGGGTGCAATGTCACCTTGACAACTGAGTCTCTGCAGGGTCTGGATAATCAAACTCCCTGTAAAACAAGCCTTTTCATCCCTAAGATGAGGACGTCACCACCTACTGTAAAGGTGAACAACATGCATCAAGCACCCATCTCACAGGTGGGTAACACACGCAAAGCACCTAGAATGCAGCCCACGATTCCAGACCCCTCGCACAGGCATCTACTTCTCTCACTTGTCATCAAGTGCAAACTCATCTTCTATTCGCCATCGTAAGAGCTCCGCTGCCCTGACCTCTTCCCAACACCACCAATGCTGCACTCACTGTAACAGTCCCCCGATTTGAGGGCCTACTATGTGCCAGGAAGCCACCCTGGCTCTCCAAACATAGGGCACTACTTGACCTTCACAGTCTAGGAAGAACGTGCAGAATTCATCACCCACATTTCACATCAAGTTCATTCCACCCAACCTCCACTGGCAGAGTGGCTCTCCCCACTTAACCCCCTATACGTGCTTTAAACCTCTTGTGTGACACATATTTTGCCTGGCAGTAACTGGGCTCTTGTCTAAGCCTTAAGGTTCTCGACAGGCTCAGGTAGTGTCCTGATCATTTTCCCATTTCCCCAAGAGCCAGGTCCTGCCAAAGTTCTCCCTCCCCCCACACCTCAGACTCATGTCCTCACTTGCTTCCTACACATTCCTGCACAGAGATAAACTCATCCTGTTCTTCCTACTCCTGTGACTCTTCCTCCAGCAAATCTCTCACCTCAATCAATCGTAGCTTCCTCCACGTTGTCGTTGAGACTTCAGCACAGAAAGAGTATAATTTTCAAGAAGTAGGACGTCAACCAGACATAAGAAATCACTCTTTACTTCTAGTTAAATTAGAGCCCCCATAAAATACCAGTGTTGAGAAACTCTTGCAAGAAAATAGAAACCTAAAAAACTTACCTTTATGTTGTCGATGACGTATCTAGGAGAACAAGAAACAATATTAAATTTGATGTCAAAACACAATGAGAAATATTTATATTAATAATTTCTGATACTTGAAATAGCAATCCAATGAACCTATAATTATCGTTTAGTTCAACATAACAAATTCATGGTGTTGATTCTCATGGAACAATATCCCAAAATGTGGCACTTTGGCATGCTCAGTGCTTTGTATGAAAAGAAATTGTAAGGCCTCAGAAGCAAACCTCAGAAGCAAGGTCTCTTTCTGATCTTCTCCCGCCCCCCTGTGTCTCTGACCTTCTTTCTTTCTGGAATCACTGATAGGGGCTGTCTCTGAAGTTTCCTTATCTGATTAAAGGAAATTCCTCCAGAAGGAATACAATTGTTTCAAAACTCCTTCCATGGAAATGTCATCAAATAACCAGGAAAGATTCACCACCAGAGAAGAGAAAAAACCAAAAATTGTCACCATACCCAGACATCCTTGTCATTTATTCTTCTGACAAGAGCTCCAGGAGATGACCTGGGAGACTTTTCCTGCACAGCAAGTCAACCTTTCTTCACAGTGAAGTTCTGCCCCTCACCTTCCTGCCATTGGCCATCACCTCCCCCAGAGCTCACAGGATCTTTGTCCCAGGCCAGTTCTTCATTATTTGGGCTCCTTCATTTCCCTGGAAAAGCATCTGCTGCCCCTCTAAATTACCTGCATCTCTATACCCCTCTCCCCTATTAACCGGGTGCTATTTATGCTTCAACCGTCTGACTCCTCTTTGAGTCTCATATTTTGTTGGCTCCCGTGTTTTTGCATGTGAATAAGTTTATGTGCTTTTTCCTCCTGTTAAGTTATTGTCAGTTCATTTCAGCAGTGAACCTTCAGAGAGCAAAGGGGAAGCTTTCCCTCTACCTGTACAATAGGAGTAAAAATAAGAAGTTAGAAAGAATTCCCTACTTGTGGGGTGATACTTCATAAACCATTTCTGAGAAAGAGCAGAAAGACAAAGAACTTATATGGTATATGTCTGTATACTCACAGGAAAAATAATACACCAGACGTAGCAGAACAATGTAACAATTCCCAAGCATGCAGCCATAAAAACAGTCTTCTGAAGAATTCCCAAAAAGTCAGGCCCAAGGTGAACATCATCAGGCAGAATACAGACTAGCTGCAATAATAATATTTGGAGTAATGGGACGCCTCAATGACATTTACAATACATCAGTCACAAAGAGTCATCCTGAGACACCCAAGCCCATCCTCCAAGAGCAAACTACACCCTAAGCTATCTCCAGGGGATTCCACTGCCTCAAGAAAGGTTGGAATTTTCCAGTGTCACATATTTTGGGTGGCTTACCGTGTTGTAAGACATTGTGAATGTGGCTCGTTTTTTTTTGAGGGGGTCTATACTAATTATCTATTTCCCTCCAAAATTATTCATTTATTTTTTAAAGTGATATATGAAATTGTATGTATTCATCATGTACAATGTGATGTTTTGAAGTATACTTACACTGTGGAATGGTAATCTGCCTAACTGACAAGTGCATTACTGCCCATAGTCACTGGGTGTCTTGAAGTAGACTCTTTCTATTCATAGTTCACCAGGGGCCCTGCCCACTCCTGTGTCTTATATTATGCAAGATTCCCTTGGATTCACACTTTTCTCTCATATTAGCTGGATCCTTAGCATTAAAAATCAGTCAAAAACACAGTAAAGAGACGACTTTATTCAGAAATAAAGATCAAATTTGAGTGGTTAAAAATAACCAAGGTGACACTAGTAGTGTGGGATTTCTCCAAGATTCTTACGTTCATTCTATTAGACTCGTATGTGAATGAAGACAGAGACTTCCACTAAGACGGTTCAGACTGATTCTGATAACTGTCCTAGAGAGTCCTCTGGATTTCATTGTATGTATTTGAAAATTCAACATCTTAATTCTAAATGTTTCTTTCAAGACATTGAATTAAACACAGATAATCATTCAACAGTTTGACTCAGTATTTACTGATTCAGGAGTGGAAAGGAATGAATGTCTGATCCAGCAACAACGTGAATGATTTCAGACACACTCTGCTGAGCAGAATAAGGCAGACACAGAAGAGTAGATGTGGCACCATCTGTATATATGAAATTCTAAATTAAGCAAAATTACCCTATGATGAAGACACAGTCTGACTGGGAAGAGGGAGAGAGAGGTCACTTTCTGGAGTGACATAATATTGTAGTTCTTAAAAGGGTTAGGGTTATGCTGTCACATGTAGTTTTCCACATTAGTGACTGACACTTAAGAGTTGTAGATTTTGGGCTATATACCTTTTTTGGAAAAGAGGAATCTAAAGAAATACTGCATTCTCCTTAATGATAGTCATGCTAAACTATTTAGCAGAAAGTATATTGAAGTGTGTGATTCCATTGGAAATACATCCAAACTAAGATGCAGTGATGGATGGATAGACGGATGAAAGAATGGATAGACATGTATTGCACCATGTTTACTAAAATGTTAACAAATCAATGCTGTATGTTTGAACGTTTTCATAACAAAATGATGGTGGTAATTAACAAAGTCACTTGTATCATGGCAGTGATTTTTCTTTTAAACAAGAGTTCCAAAATAATTGTTATTCATGGCCTATATGCTCGAAAAATTTTAGGCACAATCCCGATTATATCTTTCCCCAGTCAATTCATCATGAAGTGGCAAAGTGCAAGGATGCACCGGGAAATCTCGCAGAGGGCCACTTTCCGGGCTTTTGTTTTAAGGGCAAAGCCAAATGGGAAATAGATGTTTTATGTCTCTTTCCTAGGTAATGGAAAAATATCATTGTTGTAAATGCATACAAAGGAATTCTACTTTTCAGCAATGAAAAGGAATAAGCTACTAATATTTAAAATAATGTGTGTAAATTTCAAAATTTTTCTGCTGACTTACAGAATCCAGAACAACGATAGGACCCATTCTGCATGATTGAGCTACATGAAATGCTATAAAATGTAGATCAGCAGGTAGAGGGGGGATGGTAGGACGGAGGGAACGGAAGGACAGATGGATTGAAAAGGAGCAGGAGGAAACCGTTGACACGGATGTGTGTATTTACTGTCTGGAATCTTGCATGTGGTGATGGTTTAATTGCTGTATCCGTATTGAAAATCAACAAATTTTATCCTTTTCATAAAAGATCCTATTGACTACACATAAATCTGCCACACTTACACCGTAGGGAAAATATCTGATACACATTAGATTATGTTTTCGAGGCAAAAACATTGCAAATACTTTTTGAAAGTTAACGGAATTTTACTCACAAATTTATGAGCCCATTTAAAGTTGAGAAGTAAATAAATATAAACTTACAATTGATGAGAAGCCTTGGTTTTCTTCGAAATAGTCATGAAGTGTCTGGGTGAAATTCTTTGGAAAATATTCAATAATATTCCCAAACTGTATGAATGAAGGGGGAAAAAATAATAAAAAATGTAGTAAAGATATAAATGAAAATAATATAGAGACATACATTTATATAAATAGACATAACTGAGAGAGATGAGCAGCTGCTATAATAATAATATCTGCATTAATATTCCAACAAAAATTAAGTACAGATTGTTGTTTAGCCTGTTTGTAATAACATTGATTTTTTTTCAATATTCACTTTGATTCTGGACCAGGGCACTTCATGTCAGATTTCTGAAATACATACAGATCTGCATAATAAATTGATCTTTTAGTCATGTTTCAAACTATGAGTATGGAAGTGAGTTAAAAAAGTAATACCAGATAACCAATAAGAAGACACCATCTTCATCTTCCACAATATTGCACCTAAAACAATCAATTGCAACTTTGGAAATCAATATGTAAAGGAAGATATATATTCTGGAATGCATGGTCACCACAACAGAAGGGAAACAGATTGTTGTACAAATCTAGATTGAGAAGGATTTTGGGAGAAAGTAAATTCAAACTGTAATTCAGACCAATCCACACAGCAAGGCTCGGTGTTCTGCCAATAAAACCCCTCTAGGAAGGAGCCCCTGAACTCTGTAACATGAGCATCTTCAGGGTCACAGCTGAGGGGAGTCCAGTGTGTGCTCCTGGGAAGCAGGCTCTGTCTTTGAGCAGCCACTGTCTGAAAGGCAGCAGGAGCTCTCAGCACAGTGGGTAAAGATGTGGATGAAATGCAGGAAAGGACAAAGGCTGTCTTGACACCAACTGGTAAGACATATCCAACCATGGGCACTCTTGCTACATATGACAACTGTCTGGACACAGAAATAAGTATCGGATTCTGATCTAGATTAGACACAACAGGGCCAGTAGAAACCGAGGTTCTGACAATGTATGGCCACGAGCAAGGGTGCAGATGCAAAATGCAGGACAGGACAATTTGTCCAAGCGCTTGAAGATGAGGTAGGGGAAGATGCTTAACTGATCTATGAAAATGCGCCAGGTGAAAGGAAACAATTTCCAAGAAATGTCATCCAGAAATGTCCTCCTTAGTAGACTAAAAAGAAGCACACTAGATTCTTCTTTGCTTGGAGATCTTCATGGGGGATGATCCTGCCTCAATGCCATGGGTGTGCCCCATTCCCTGACTTTCCAGATCCCTCTCTAAGAATGTGGGGCGCACCCACCCAAACAAGTCTTCTCATCTCCACAGGGAGTTCTCAGTCTCCATCCCTCTCCCCACCTCTCTCCCTGCCCTGGGGATAGGGGTGTGGTTTTATGATGGCAGAGTGAGAACTTTCAAAGTAGAAACCTATCATTTCCTCATATTTGGACAATCCTAAAGAGTTTAAAGGGCCTTTCTGTTTGGGGGAAATCAATAATCTGCAGAGGACACATTTTACAAAAGAAAGGACAATAACTGCTTCACCTCCTGGTCATGTCACTGCTAGGGATTTCCCCATTTTGAAAACCCAGCAGTGTACAGCCATTTATTTTGACAACTGTTGGGCTTCTCAGGGTCCCCAGCACACTGGATGGACACAGAGTCCTCAGGGGAAGCTTTCAAGAGCACAAGGAAGGAATGACTCAGAAGTTGTTAAAAGGTAACAAACCAGCGAACACAAAGCTCAAGTGACATTTCACTGTCAACAGACTAGTACTAACGCCAAGGATTCGGTATCACAGTTCCCACGGATGCCAAGCTTCCCAAATATGAACAATGGACTTCTAGGGAAAGAACTACACATGGCACAGGTCAGACTGATTCTGATAACTGTCCTGAAGATTCCTCTGGATTTAATTGTATGTTCTTGAAAATTCAACATCTTAATTCTAAATGTTTCTTTCAAGACATTGAGTTAAACACAGATAATCATTCAACAGTTTGACTCAGTATTTACTGACTCAGGAGCAGAAAGGAATGAATGTCTGATCCAGCAACAACGTGAATGATTTCAGATACAATCTGCTGAGCAGGATAAGGCAGACACAGAAGAGTAGATGTGGCACGATCTGTATATACGAAATTCTAAATTAAGCAAAATTACCCTACGATGAGGACAGGGACTGACTGGGAAGAGGGAGACAGAGGGCACTTTCTGGGGTGACATAATATTGTAGATCTTAAAAGGGTTAGGGTTATGCTGTTATATGTAGTTTTCCACATTAGTGACTAACACTTAAGAGTTGTAGATTTTGGGCTATATACCTTTTTTTGAAAAGAGGTATCTTTAAAGAAATACTGCATTCTACTTAATGATAGTCATGCTAAACTATTTAGCAGGAAGTATATTGAAGTCTGTGATTCCGTTGGAAATACATCCAAACTAAGACGCAGTGATGGATGGATAGAGGGATGGAAGAATGGATAGACACGTATTGCATCATGTTTACTAAAATGTTAACAAATCAATGCTGTATGTTTGAATGTTTTCATAACAAAATGATGGTAGTAATTAACAAAGTCACCTGTATTATGGCAGTGATTTTTCTTTTAAACAGGAGTTCCAAAATAATTCTTATTCATGGCCTATATGCTCGAAAAATTTTAAGCACAACCCCAATTGTATCTTTCCCCAGTCAATTATTCATGAAGTGGCAAAGTGCAAGGATGCACTGGGAAATCTTACAGAGGTGCCACTTTCCGGGCTTTTGTTTTAAGGGCAAAGCCAAATGGAAATAGATGTTTTATGTCTCTTCCTGGGTAATGGAAAAACATCATTGTTGTAAATGCATACAAAGGAATTCTACCTTTCAGCAATGAAAAGGAATAAGCTATTCATATTTAAAACAATGTACATGAATCTCAAAATTTTCTGCTGACTTACAGAATCCACAACAAGGATACGACCCATCCTGCATGATTGTGCTACATGAAATGCTATAAAATGTAGATCAGCAGGTAGAGGGAGGATGGTAGGACGGAGCGAGCGGAAGGACAGATGGATTGAAAAGGAGCAGGAGGAAACCGTGGACACGGATGTGTGTATTTACTGTCTGGAATCTTGCATGTGGTGAAGGTTTAATTGCCATATCCGTATTTAAAATCAACAAGTTTTATCCTTTTAATAAAAGATGCTATTGACTACACATAAATCTGCCACACTTACACCGTAGGGAAAAAATCTGATACACAATAGATTACGTTTTCCAGGCAAAAACATTGCAAATACTTTTTGAAAGTTAACAGAATTTTACTTATAAATTTGTGAGCCCATTTAAAGTTGAGAAATAATGAAATATAAACTTACAATTGATGAGAAGCCTTGGTTTTCTTCAAAATAGTCATGAAGTGTCTGGGTGAAATTCTTTGGAAAATATTCCAAAATATTCCCAAACTGTATGGAAGAAGGGGGGAAAAATAATAAAAAATGTACAAAAGATATAAATAAAAATAATATACAGACATACATTTTTATAAATAGACATAACTGAGAGAGAGATGAGCAGCTGCTATAATTATAATACCTGCATTAATATTCCAACGAAAATTAAGTACAGATTGTTGTTTAGCCTGTTTCTAAAAACATTGATTTTTTTCAATATTCACTTTGACTCTCCACCATGCCACCTCATGACAGATTTCTGAAGTACATACAGATTTGCATAATAAATTGATCTTTTAATCATGATTCAAACTATGAGTATTGAAGTTAGTTAAAAACATAATACCAGATAAGCAATAAGAAGAATCCACCTTCATCTTCCACAGCATTGCACCTAAACCAATCAATTGCAACTTTGGAAATCAATATGTAAAGGAAGACAGATTTTCTGGAATGCATGGCCACCACAACAAAAGGCAAACAGATTGTTGTACAAATCTAGGTTGAGAAGGATTTTAGGAGAAAATAAATTCAAACTGAATTTCAGACCAATCCACACCAAGCCTCGGTGTTCTGCCAATAAACCCCTCTAGGAAGGAGCCCCTGAACTCTGTAACTTGAGCATCTTCAGGGTCACAGCTGAGGGGAGTCCAGCGTGTGCTCCTGGGAAGCAGGCACTGTCTTTGAGCAGCCACTGTCTGAAAGGCAGCAGGAGTTCTCAGCACAGTGGGTAAAGATGTGGATCAAATGGACGAAAGGACAAAGGCCGTCTTGACACAACTGGGAAGACAAATCCAATCATGGGCACTCTTGCTACATATGACAACTGTCTGGACACAGAAATAAGAAGTGGAGTCTGATCTAGATTAGATCCAACAAGGCCAGTAGAAACTGAGGTTCTGACAATCTATGGCCATGAGCAAGGGTGCAGGTGGAAAATGCAGGACAGGACAATTTGTCCACGTGTTTCAAGATGAGGTAGGGGAAGATGCTTAACAGATCTATGAAAAGGCACCAGGTAAAGGGAAACAATTTCCAATAAATATCATCCAGACATCTCCTCCTTAGTAGACTGAAAAGAAGCACAGTAGATTCTTCTTTCCTTGGAGATCTTCATGGGGGATGATTGTGCCTCAAAGGCATGTGTGTCCCCCATCCCGGGACTTTCCAGATCCCTCTCTAAGAATGTGGGGAGCGCCCACCCAAACAAGTCTTCTCATCTCCACAGGGAGTTCTCAGTCTCCATCCCTCTCCCCACCTCTCTCCCTGCCCTGGGGATAGGGGTGTGGTTATATAATGGCAGAGTGAGAACTTTCAAAGTAGAAACCTATCATTTCCTCATATTTGGACAATCCTAAAGAGTTTAAAGGGCCTTTATGTTTTGGGGAAATCAATAATCTGCACAGGAAACATTTTACACAAGAAAGGACAATAACTCCTTCACCTCCTGGTCATGTCACTACTAGTGATTTCCCCGTTTTGAAAACCCAGTAGTGTATAGCCATTTATTTTGACATCTGTTGGGCTTCTCAGGGTCCCCAGCACACTGGATGGACACAGAGTCCTCAGGGGCAGCTTTCAAAAGCACAAGTAAGGACTGACTCAGAGGTTGCTAAAAGGCAACAAACCAGAGAACACAAAGCTCAAGTGACATTTCACTTTCAACAGACTAGTACTAATACCAAGGATTGGTACCACACTTCCACAGCTGCCAAGCTTCCCAAATATGAACAATGGACTTATAGGGAAACAACTACACATGGCACAGCACTGAAATTTGCAGGAATTAGGAGGTCTCACACAGGGCTTCAGGAGCCCATCAGTGTCCCATGAAGCCTATTAAAAAGAATTCCTATGTTTTCTAAACCAACTTTATTGGCATGTAATCACATACCATACAATTCCACCAGTAAATCCTAGCATTCAACGACTTCTAGTGTATTCCGAAATACCTCCTTTATGAGAGTACACAGTTACTATTTCCATGTTCTGTGCTGTCAACCTTTCCTGTGTTTGGACCAGCCACCATGGGTGCACTAGGAAGGGCAGAGGGCCAGGCTGCTCAAGAGAACTGCACTGAGGTCCTTGGTCTGCAGGGAGGATGAGCCCCATCATACCCCCATGAAACACTATTAGGTCAACCACTGTGTGACACAGCCCAATGTAAAGGGAGACCAGTGTTACTCACATTCCTGGATGAGTGACAGAGAGAGCTGAGCAGGAGGATGAGAAGAACAGCCTCTTCACATCCATGTCGGGGTCTTCTCCGTGTGCTCTTAGGTCGCCAGGAAGGAGGCTGGGTGGGTCAGGGGGTGGGGAGGGGGTCTGATGGGGGCAGGGATGGGAATGGGGGTCGCAGTTGGGGAGGGGAGGGGAGGGGGAGGGGAGGGAGGGTGTGGAGGGAAAGGGGTGTTGGGCTCCTGGGAGGAGGAGGAGAAGGAAGGGGTCTGGGGAAGTATCAGGCTCAAACCAAGACCTCGAGGGGTGGGATGAGGGCTTAGCGACAGGTCAGGGTATAAGCAGGTGTATTGAACAGCAGTCCGTTCGGGGCAGGTGAGTGGGACACTCAGGATAATTTGGAGGGGCACAGAGCTCCCTCCAAACCTTGCTCCTGTGTGTTCCCTGCTCTAGCAAGCGGATGCTTTATGCTCCCTGTGGACCAATCACCTGCCTGCCCTTGGTGCATCACAGTGGGCACCCCCTGCCACCTCACCTCTTTCTGAGGTCACCCCTCCCCTGCCCGAGCCTCACCAGACACTGTCCCAAGACAGGTCCTCTCTGGAACCTTATCTGACCTTCTGATCTCTCATGCTCCCCAAGCCAGCTCTCCTGTCCCAGCTTCTGGGCCTTTCCTTCCTTCCCGAACTCCCAAGGGTTCCCATGGTCAGTCTTGGCTGCAATACATAGAAAGTGAATGATGACAGAACCTCAGGAAGAATCCAACACACAAGCAGAGTGGGAGGTTTCACACCCTCTTACGACAATTCATGTAATAAGCAACAAAACACCAGCGAGATGTAGAAGATTCAAACAGAAACCCACCTCAGTCATATTTATTTATTATGTATCTAACATCTTCCTACTTATGCAACAAATGTTCAAGATACAGTCATTTTAAGCATACACGGTATATCTATAAAAATTAACTCTATTTTTTTGTCCATAAAACTAATCTCAATGTATCTCAGGGGAATAAGGCCATGCTGCATGTTTCTGATAATGGAGTCATCCTACAAGTCAGTAATAAAAAGTACCTAAATATGCTCATAGAGTGGGAAATTCAGAAGTATTCTTTTAAGCAAAATATAAATGTAAGAAAAACTCCAAAAGAAAACACGACTACATTTGATCTGAACGACATGAGAAATGGCAATAAAATGTCTCCTGCTGAGCTGGGAATTCCACTTTGTGTAACAAAATTGTGTGGTCTCCCATCACCCCTAACAAACCTAGACATCTGCACATCTGAAACAGGGGTGGGTATGCCATTTACCTATGTCACCTTATGGCCTGTGAGCTGGGACTTTAACTTTGGAAGGCAAATGGGGGAAAAACCAAGCTGACTTTGACAGTTGACCTCCCAGGGATCTTGCAAGTTATTTGTGCCTTTGACAGGAGGAAGTTCATCAGCTTCTATCCTGTGGAATTTAGGGACAATAGCCAGAGAGCATGGCAGCATCAGGACTGATGGGTGGGAGTGCCTAGCTGGTGAGCAGGGACCCAGGGGCCCAGGTGACCAGGACAAACCCCCACTGATGACCATCTATCCTGGGCCCAGTCCTCACCTGAACTTCCTAAAGGTCTTTTTCTGCCTGATTTCACAGAGTGTTCCCAACCTCATTCAGGCTTCTGACAGCATAAAATCAATGCTTTATAACCCATTACTCCTTATTCTTACATAACTGTATTGTGCATGTGAAACATTCTACCACTGCTGTAAGGGGAAAACCAATGCTTTTATCATAAGTACAAAGAAACCACAAGAAATGAGCAAAACAAAAAGAAGACAAGTAAAAGGATACAATGGTATGTAGTATTATATTCTATTTCAGTGCTGTTGCCTGCATCAAGGACCCAGAGTTGGGTTCTCCTGGTCTTATAAAGAGAGACCAGTTACAGGAGAGGCTGGAGTCAGATTAGCCCAAAAGTGAGTGGGAGACAGACCCATAGTTTCCATGAACAGTTGCCGGGGTCACCCTGATTGTAGCCCGAGCAGAGACAGGGAAAGGAAGAGGAAGTGCACAGTTGGGGCCTCAAACAGGGGAGGTCATTCCTGCAGCTCAGGAAGTGCTCCCCAAAGCCAGTGTCAAGCTCCCAGGCGTGGGGGTCCTTCGTGTCCCCTGGAAGGCCGGGCCAGGAGCCCTTGGCGGGGCCAGGTGGGTGACAGCAGCTGTGCTGCTGACCAGCTGTGTGACCCTGGGCTGCTGTCCTTCCCTCCTGTGAGGGTGGGGACTCAGGAGGAGCACCCAGTGCGGGATGAGAAAGACTTCTCACACAAACGTTAGCATGAAAGGTAGTAAAAAGTTTATTTTACTTTCTCAAGAAAGAGAGAAAGAAGGAAAAAGAGAAAGAAGGAAAAAGGCACTGTGATGGAAAATGGAAATTCACTGAAAACCTTTTACCCTGAAACGAGAAGCCATAGCCCTGTTTATGTTAACTGCATATCTGCTTCTGTGAGTCTGCCTGTCGCCTTGTGAAACTCGTGTTATAAAGAAAGAAAACTGAAACTGACTAAGGGCTGCAGCTCACGCTCCTGTAAACAGCTCCCTTGCAGCAGCTGCCTCGTACATGACAGTAACTTCCCTATGTGTCCACTTTTTGGTATGAGCCGCTCTGTACCCGCCCTGCTCTTGAAGTACAAAAGACAAGTCCCCCTGACCGGGGTGCTCAGAATTTGGCGGAGGATGCCCTCTGAGCCCCCCGTGTTAATAAACGTGATCTCTCTGCATCCTTGTGTACCTCTCGGTGTTTCTCTCGGCAATGTGAGTCTGGTTTTTGCCATTACACTGAGAGCACTGGCCACCGGGGGAGCTTCTGTAGGGCTAATGTCCCATCAGGTTCAACAACGAGCTTCACAAGTACATATTGACCTCAGCTCCATGGAAAGGGCAACTATCAACCCTCCAACAACAAGAAGACTCCCTAGCGGAGGTGGTACTCCAGAACCAGAGGGCCCTAGACACGTTAACAGCAAGCCAGGGAGGAACCTGCCTGTACCTGAAAGAACAATGTTGTTTTTATGCCAACCGTTCTGGGATAGTGCGAGAAAATTTAGCCAACTATGGGCTTGGATCCAGAACAGGATGGAAAAAAGAAAAAGCCAATCTTCATGGTGGAGCCCGTTCTAGGATTGGGCCCCCTGGATGACGCCCCTACTCAGGCCACTACTAGGACTAACACTCTTACTCACCATAGCCCCATGCATACTCAGACATCTGACCTCCCTAATATCCAGGCAAATAGACAGAGTAAAGTTACAGATGGTACTACGCCATCCATAACAACAGGTACCACAATATGAAAACAATAACTACTCAGGTGAAGATTCAGTCTGAGTATTGAAAGGGGGGAATGTGAGGGAAAAATGTAAATTCACTAAAAACCATTCACCCTGAAATGAGAACAGACTGCTTATCTGCTTCTGTAAGAATGCTTGTCCCAGCCTCCTGGTCAGGAGAGTGTTTGTGAAAATGATGTTATAAAGAAAGAAAACTGAATCTGTTTAAGGGCTGCAGCTCATGCTCCTATAAACAGCTCCCTTGCAGCAGCTTCCTTATTTGTACATTACAGTAACTTCCCTATGTGCACACTTCCTGTATAAGCCGCTCTGTACCACCTCCTTGCTCTTGAAGTACAAAAGACAAGTCCCCCTGACCGGGGGTGCACAGAATTTGGTGGAGGATCCCCTCTGAGCCCGCCAGCATTTATAAACCTGATCTCTCTGCATCCTCGTGTACCTCTCGGTGTTTCTCTTGACAATGTGACTCTGGTTTTGCCGCTACAAGAGTAGAGAAAGTAAAACCATTCTTCTAGACTAACTGAAATAAGCAGAAATTTTTATACATTGCCTCTGCTCATACTCCACTGGTCTGAATTTAGTCATGTGGCTGTACCAGCTTCAAAAGAGGCTGGGACCGTGATCTTTATTCTGAGTGGCCACGTGCCAAGCTATGAATTGGGGATTTCATTTCTATGAACGAGAGTAGAGTGTGACTATTGAGGGAAAACAGTTCCTGTGAGTGTACGCCTCTCCTTAAACAAATATCCATACATACACATAAGGAATTTTCCCGTGCACAAAATATTCTCAACTCCTCTTCAATGATTACAAAATCGAAGGCTCATAGAAGTGCTACATCTAATTCAAAATTCAAGGTCTTTAGAATTTTGCTCCAGTCTCTCCATCCAGAAAGGATGGGACTCCCTGTCATCTGGCAAAGTATAACCTGAAACGTAAATTATCTCTACTCTGCAGATAACCCACTCTGTAGCTCTGGAGCAGCAACCATAAAATTGCATTAAAAATCCAAGATTGGAAAGTGAAGAATGAGCAATACCCAGCTGACATGGGTCCATGGCAGCACTCAAACCCTGCAGGGCAGGAATTGGGAAAGCTCCCCATCCTGGCAGTGCTTGGTCTCAGTTAGCCCACGGGGCAAGCCGTGATTCTGCCTTCTGGGAGGCATTCCACATCTCTTGTCACCTCTACCTGTGTCATGCCTTCTGGAAAATTATTTTGTGCTTACCGTCCCCTGTGGCTGCATCTTAAGTGGCCACGGGACAAGTGCCACTCTTGAGAACAGCTTGACTTTTGCAGCCCTCGATGTATTGGTGCAGTTTTGGGTCCCAGCAGTTCTTTAAGAGTTCAAACTTGTCTACCGCTCAGAAGACCAGACTTATGGTTTCTGTGGCAATAAAATGCCCTCAACTATTCAGGTTTCTGGTCGACTCACATCTCTTAACTTCCATAGCCACACTCAAATATCTTTTCCAGACATAGTTTGGGAGACTGAAACTATGGTCTTCTTTATGCTAGATCCTGGGCTTTATCAACGCTGCCTACTAACTAATGGAAGCTTCCTCGAGACCATTCAGAATAACAGGTGGGGATGTAATGGGGATGCACTGACCCAATGTACCTTTTGGGTGGCTGTGTGGGGGATGTGACTGAGAAGTGCTTCTGTGCACTGTCCTGCTAAGGCCATCTCTTCAGACTCCCTTCTTGTACGTGCTTCAGTTTGGCTTAGAGAGAAGAAGCTCTTGCCTCTTTAAATTTTAGGAGGCACCAATAACTCTGTTCTCAGCCAAATTGGATTGTGCACACAGGCAAAGAGAGCTCCTTCAGCAGGGCTGTGTTGCATCACATTACCTCTTGCAAACTGGCCTGAGATCTCCCCCTTGATGTAGGTGTTTTTGTGAAATTGTCAAGATGCAACCAACACACACTCACTGTCCAAATGTTCCTATTAATGTCTCCTCCAGGTACAGGCTGTGAGGGCACTCAGTCTGCCCCCCAAAATATCATAGGCAAGAGTTTTGTAAGCATTTTGTCACAAATAAAAGGTCAGCATAGTTTCACCCCGTAATAACTATGTCCAGTGCCAACCTTCCACACCTAATGCATTCACATGGCACAGGGGGCCAATGGCTCTATCACCCAACACCTGGGAACTGGTTGTGGAACATGGCAGCCACCCAGCTGGCCCAAGTGGGAAATGTCACAGGGACCTCGGCAGCTGACGGAGGCTGCTCGGGGTCTCCTCTTGACTGAGGGGGCTCCAAAACTGACCCAGGGCAGCCCTCTCCCCTGGAATTGACCCCTCCATGGACAGACCCAGAGGCTCCACCCAGCCACCCAGCCAGAAAGGGGGACCTGAGTGTCCAAGTACTATGGGCTCTGCACAGTGGGCCCCCAGGAGGTCAGAGTTTTGGAGATCGAGAGCCCCTCCAGTCCCTGATGCCCAAGATTTCCTACCTTTCTGGGTCACCACACCTGGGCCCCTCAGTCCCTCCCCTCCCCCCCTTGCAGGCTCCTCCCTTGGCTCCCTGCTCCCTCTCTGTCTCTCTCTGCCTGTCCCTTTCTCTGACTCAGTCCCTCAGGCCCTCTGCTGCACCCTAGCTCTGTTCAGGGATGCTCTCACCACTGAACTCTGTCCATCCCACAATGAAGAAATTACAGAAGGCTTCTGGGGTTCTCAGGATTTTGGAGAAATCTTTGCTCCCAGCTCTGCTTCCCTCGTGCTGCCCTGGACTGGGTGCTTTTGGGGGGCAGCTGGCTCAGTAGGGGAAGGGCCCTGATACAGCCTGAACTGCTGGGACATCCGCACTGGTGTCCCCAGCCCCTGCGGATCTGTCCTCTCTGCTCCATTGTGCAAAGTCACCACTTCATGGGGAAAAACCTGCCCATCTCATCACAAGGCAACCCTGGGACTGGCAGGCAGCAGGGGCTCTCTGAATATTTTTATAATAAACCAGAACCACCCCCACCCCTACGTTGAGAAAAAATGTTTCCACCATCCCTGGACAACCCATTATGTCAATCCCAGTACAGACCACCTCACGGGGTGACCCTGCTGCTGCCCGCACCACCAGAGTGTTCTGCCCGAACTGCATGTGTAGGAATCACCGTTGTGCACCCCAGAGGGCCAGCGGGTCCTCCAGGAAGCAGACACTGAGCCAGGTGGGTATGGAAGGGTTTATGAGGGGAAATTTGGAGAAGGAAAGGAGGGGAGGAGGGAGCACTGGGCAGGGCACAAAGTGAAAGGACAATGAGGATCTGACACCATGAGGAATACTGCAGCCGCCTGATGGACATGTGGGCTCAGGGTCCGCTTCAAATTTCAAATGGTGGTCCTGGAAGGCAAACGGATTTTTGTTTATATCAATGTGATCTTCTTTGGTGCTACATACATTTTATGTCCTATAATTCATCTGTGCCTTTGACAAATACTTCTGTGTCTGGCTGCATCTGCGCGGCTACAGGCCATGAGAATAACTGTCTTCAGATGTCAGCTATGGACCACTGAGCTGCACTGTGCACACATTCGCATAATTATCTGTCCTCTCTTTAGCTGGTGGGATCTGAGTTTTAATAGCAGAGAGGGGGGCTTTGCCTTATGTTGAAAAAGGGAATAGAAATCTCAGGGCTGAGCTGCCACACACTGAGATTTATTTTAGGGACTTCAGTGAGCACCTTTGATGATCTTCTGAGTGGAATATTTTCATCTAAACAGTGAGGGGCTCAGTGCCCAACAGGGACCAGCCATGTTGCCAGATCCTTTCCTTATGTGCCTGGTCTCTGTGTCCTCACAGTGTCCTCAGACAGCAGCATAGTCCCGGCTCCCACGTAGCAGAGCCGAGGCCCTGCGCAGGCCCCACAGAGAGTGGGTGTCGGGGCCTGAGGCAGCAGGGCACAGGGAAGGCTGAGGGTGCTGCATGGAAACTCCCGGAGAGCAAAGCTGAGTGACAGGGCTGCACCCAGAGGACGCTGGGGAGCAGCTGACACA